>CM014733.1:415000-1795000 GCA_004329165.1 Spatholobus suberectus
CGCCAGAGCTACCCGGAGCGTCCACCCCATTCGAGGTACCAAAATACCCACGAACATTGGCGCCGTCTGTGGGAACCGACGTTCCTTCCTTTCTTCTGTTATGTTGGACATTCTAAACCGCCTCCGTCAAGGGTGTAACCATGCGAGATCACACCTGTTTCTGAAGAACGACTTCAACTCAAAGACCCAGATTCAGATCGATGCGCAAGTTTCTCCTCCAACCCATTCTCAAGTCGATTTTTGTCTGTGATTATCGAAAAACTGAAGGAGAAAAGGAAAGGTCACGCAATATGAATTTGCCTAACGATTTCACCGCTCCAATCCAAAGCGAACGCTAATTCGCATAAACATGCTAGTCCTCCCCTCATGAACCTTGTTTTAAGATTCTTCAATGGGTAATCCATTTTCTCTCCTTGTTTCTTGGTAAGTTTCTGTTCTAGAGGTCACTCGTACTTATGGCCCTAAGTCGGCCCCGCACCGCCTGTTCCGGTTTCAACATCGCTAGTTTACCCCGGCTCATGTTTCCATGCTATCCTGGATCAACTTCACTTCAACCCCGGATTCGGGGACGAATACACCCAGTGGCATAGAATGCATGTAGTTCACTCAAACGTACACCACCACGTGTGTGTAGTTCACTCAAACATAAACCACCACGTGGCACCCAACTAGAATGCATGTAGTTCACTTAAACGTAAACCACCACGTGGCACCCAACTCTCACAAAATTTCCCTCCAACACACTATGTACAGGACTCCACACCCATCAGGTGTCACCACCAGAGACGCCAACTACCACCGCGGAAGCTCACCAGAAATACGTCCTTGTGTTCACCACTCAACATAGTTTCATTCCAGGTATACGACAATTTGGGTTGTATGTGTCCTCTCCGATTCGCCGGAAAGCATGATGTCTTCAGTGCTCGAATCGACCTGTGCAAACATACATTTAGTCTAACATTAAACACGGTGCAAGTCGACAACTGCAAATCATGCCATCCAATCTCATAATCAACCTTCACAACCAAAGTCAACATCACTAAGTTCGGCTCAACTTGTTGTCGGTCATGGCTATATTGACCGACCTATCTTCACCAAGGCTTTCAGTGGAAAGTCTTCATCCAACATGTTTCAAACAGGATCGAAGTAGCTCGATCACGAGGATTTACACATTGATATCATCATCGATGAGATCAAAATCGGCAAACATTAACCGCCCCATAACTTCAAGCGTCTAAACCATGTCAAAGCAATTCTTTTCAACTTCGAAACATCCTCCATCAACTTCTCGGATGTTGGAGTGTAAGCCACCAAGATTGTTGCCAAATTCGAAGTGCATGTCTACAGTTGCAATTACGTTAGAGCCGACTTTCACCAAACAGACTAACGTAAACATCGCATGAACTTTTACACCGACACAGGTTTTAAGGCCAACAAAGCTGTGACTAGTCTGGTGCCAGAGTCAGCGTCGGCACCTTAGCCGCTTCAGGACGAGGTCCTTTGACACCCCTGTACTGTCATCAATCGCAGTCGATTCCCGAAAATGATGACACCTCGACATGAGCACCTTAGCCTCGAGGACGACCTTAGAATACCTAGGTACATTGCCAAAAGACTTCACGTAGAGATAAATCTATGGCACAGTCTCGATATGCCTAAGACGCAGCAATATGCATAGCACCCATGTGTAAAAAAACCAAGCATCCACTGGATGGGCTAAGCAACTTGCGAAGTGTTTTCCGAAAACATAATGCCCACAAGATCGGCTTCATCCTAGCATGAGAGCTTCAACCCAAAGGAATGGATCAACTCGACATGTAAGAGTCGGCACCCTCAGGCCTTGTTGAACAAGCACCTCGTGGACATGGAGACAAGCACCCTTAGACTTGAGCACTTCGATCCGACGTTTCAAATCAACCTCGAGGCGTATTAAGTCAACACGTCGGAAATATAGCAATATACATAGGCTTAAGTGTCGAGATCGTATGATCCCCTGCAAGCATGCCGACATAAACCCCAACTGAGATCGAGACTTGCATGTATCTTTCCGTTTATTGCACGCGATTTCGCAAGACCAAAGCCACAACAAGCGAGATCGTCATCATAGCAAGGGTGACACTGTCCTGCTTAATGTCAGTCATCCCACGCGAGCCAACATGTAAGGCCAATCTGCACGTTAACCATGGGCAGGATTAACTACTTACATGTTACTTTGGTGCCGACGCACAAAGCTTGTTACTAACGTCGAACACATGAAACATGTCGTGCGTTCAAAAATAGCTCACAAAAAACCCGATACTCTCGTTGGCGAATTACTTGTGTATTTTTTCTCCTTTTCATCAAGCCCAAACTCTCTTGTTAGGTTGCTGTTCAATGCTGACACACACCCACCTCGGTGTTATCAAGTGAGTTTTCCAGCAAAGCTTACTTGAACTTGGTCCACCGGCTCATCGATGCTTTGCGCATAAGTTGATTGGCTATGTTAAGCCTGACGTTAAAAGTTGGCAAAGGCTTTGAAGCCATCACCAAGATGAAAGCATCAACGTCCGGGATACATGGTGAAGACCCTTGGTTGGAAGCTCATGCACATAATGGCAATATATTGGCTCATACATTATTCCCTTTCTGTGATAAGTTCAGAACTTCTTATTTAAGTTGGTTTTCGAGAGAAGACTTTAGGCTAGCAATACTAAGCACTGTCGACTTCGTGTAAGCATGGAGAGGACGGCATCATGGCAAAGACGTCACCATCTTGCTTAATGCCAGTCATCCCATGCAAACTAATATGCATGGATGGTCTGCACATGGGTTTGGTCACTAAGCTCAACCTGGTATGGACGTGCGTAGAAAATTCAACCTTCACACAGACTTCCCTCCAACACACTTGCAAACCTGGCCGACTTACTCGAACCAGATTACGAATATGCAATAGAGGTAACCATCCACACTGAGGATTTTATTATATAACACATGCATGTGCTTGCTCCTATGTTAGTCCCTAGATGCAAGCTCCAAACTCGAGACGATTTGCATCTCACATTAGCAAAAGAGTTTATTGAGGATACGAAACCACCAAGATAGCATGCTCCTACAATCATGTCGACTTAGATGTAGTGATCCCACACCGACATAACCAAACTCCGACGGGATGGCTCTTGCATAAGGTAAAAGCCAGAAAGCTTAAAAAAAAAAAAAGGCCAAAAACACCGTAGATTTGATAGCCGGCCTACGTAATTAACAATCCCAAGTTAGATCCAGATCAATGACAACTCTGTGTAAAAGCGCCAACTTCATTTATTCATGCTCTCTAAAAGCCACCCGACACATGCATCTAGACTAAGGTAGGCTCGAAAGCCGAAGGAGGTAAAAGTTGAATGAGGTAAAAAGCTGGAAAACCTTTCTTTATGGACGGCAACTTTTTATGCTATCACAAATATCACATAAATGCTAAGGCAACGATGGAATTTTTTAAATATTAGTCATATAATGATAATACGTCGGCTAGTGTATAAACATTAGATCATGCATTTCATGATGCATTTCCTTTTACTATATGATAATTATCATAATTTAAAGACCATGATATTTTATGATCACTTTATCATGCTGTGATACCATGCATACCCATGCTAAGGATATATTATCCATACCCATGATGGAAACTCACGTTTAAAGCCTTATTTCGTTATGACATAATAATATAATAACATAATACGCCAAGCTAGAAAGGCTTAAAATATTCACGTTAAAGTTTAAATTGCCTTTGATAATATTATAAAACAATGACATATAATAATGTTCACATGCGTGAAGCGTTGCCCATGTCAATCTTTTCAATCTCGTGCCATTCATTTTAATATGTAAAGCTAATGGTGCCGACGTTACCTATATAATGGTGCGCACATGCATGAATATATTGTCATGCATGCCATTTCTTTTCCTTCCCTTCATACAGTAATCATTACTCAAAGGCTATCAGGCCACACTTAAATGAGTGACATTATATTATACTATATGCAATCGATCTCCACCATGTACTTGTTGTTTCTCTGTTAAAAAGATGGGAGAGGCCCCCTACAGGAGCTACTAAAAGGAGGAACCCTGGCACGGAAGCAAATGACGATTAAGTCAATAAAAATGTAGGCTCAATCTTGTTTAATTTTACTCACATTATCTATGTCATCATGCAAGCTTGCTTTGTGTATGTTTAAAAGAAATTGCAGGACCGACATACTATATCCCTCTAAGCATGGACGACTTTAGATGGAACTAAGTCAAGTGACCATCAAGTCGCCCCAACACTAAAGCTGGATAATTTTGGAGCAAATACTATGTCGGCACAAAATGTTGCACTACGTCGGCACTCGACACCTTTGAACCCAAGAGAACCTTTCAATGCCGACAAAGACGTTGAAGCCGTCACCAAGATTGGCTCAAAGCCATCTGACGCGCTATAGAAACCTATGATTACTAAAGGTACAAGGCTTTAAATATTCTAGCCTAAATACATGCCAATCAAAAGTAACGAATACGCATGCCCGAGGTACCACACGCCTTCCACTTCTTTTTATATGGCAATTCCATGTTATTCCTTTTCATTAGTATGATTGCATCTATGTCATACCATTATGCACGTAAGAATAAGCCTTGAAATAAATAAAAGCGAAATGGGCCATTCAATTTTCAATCCCATCTCGCCACCATATCTTTGGAATGATTATCATAACATGTGATGCTATATTACATTTAGCATAAGATTCTATATCACGACATATATAAAGATGTTAAAAGCTTAGTTTGATATTCCATGACAGGACCCACACATATTAAAAGTTTAGATGGCTTTTAATGCCTTACACACATTAAGCCATGATGCTCATTCAATCGAATCTTTTTTATCAAATGCTATCATGCCATGATACCATGTCAGAGACTACAGACGGTGTCGTAAACATGGCTTAAATCACAAGAAGCTCTCTGATAAATATTCTATTATTACAAAAAGCTTGCTCTTGATTGAAAGAAAGTGCAGGACTGGCATAGTGTCTTCTAAAGCCGACTTATGACCAACCTCGGAGGTAGCACGGACAAAAATCATTTACAATTATTTTGCAGGTCAAAAACAAAAAGGCAAAAGGCAAACAAAGAAAAGGAAACCAAATGTAAGCCATGCAAACTACCCCGTGTACGTGGATTCGCTCCAGCTGGGGCAAGAAGATCGCTAAAAACGAAGACAAAGCTATGCGAACTACCCTGTGTATGTGGATTCGCTCCAGCCGGGGTAGGAAGATCGCTAAAATTGAAGATAAAGCAAGCATTGCGAACTACCCCGTGTACGTGGATTCACTCCAGCCGGAGTAGGAAGATCGCTAAAAACGAAGATAAAGCAAGGCATTACGAACTACCCAGCTCCAGCCGGGGTAGGAAGATCGCTAAAATTGAAGATAAAGCAAGCATTCCGAACTATCCCGTGTACATGGATTTGCTCCAGCCGGGGTAGGAAGATCGCTAAAAACGAAGATAAAGCAAGGTATTGCGAACTAACCGCCTCTAGCCGGGGTAGGAAGATCGCTAAAATTGAAGATAAAGCAAGGCATTGCGAACTATCCCGCTCTAGCCGGGGTAGGAAGATCACTAAAATTGAAGATAAAGTAAGCATTGCGAACTACCTCGTGTATGTGGATTCGCTCTAGCCGGAGTAGGAAGATCACTAAAAACGAAGATAAGGCAAGGCATTGCGAACTACCCTACTCTAGCCGAGGTAGGAAGATCGCTAAAATTGAAGATAAGGCAAGCATTATGAACTACCCCGTGTACGTGGATTCGCTCCAGCCGAGATAGGAAGATTGCTAAAAACGAAGATAAAGCAAGACATTGCGAACTACCCCGTGTACGTGGATTTGCTCCAGCCAAGGTAGGAAGATTGCTAAAATTGAAGATAAAGCAAACATTGCGAACTACCCTGTGTACGTGGTTTCGCTCTAGCCGGGGTAGGAAGATCGCTTCTGCCGGGATAGTAAGATATCTACCTCATCAAATATGTACAAAGCTCATAAAGACATCTATCTCGTCCGATATGTTCAAGGCTCATCAGCTACAAAAAGGCAAAAAGTATACATAACAAATATATATATTGAAATTCATTTCAGGTATAAAAGCAAAACAAAGCAAAGCAAAAAGCGATAGCTCAACCGAGAAGTCGGGTAACATCAAAACTTATTTTTCGCTTTAAACTAACAATTTGCAGAAAGAGAGCAAATGTGATAGTGAAAGCCAAAACCACGTGACTCAAAGAACAAGCTGCTGCTCATGTCAACACGAGCCACCGACTTCAGGGGCTACTGTTCTAGACCCCCTTTGGGCCTAGCCACATGGCCCGAGGCCCATGGTAACTAACTTACCACCTTTCTACTATATAAAACATTACATGTCTTCAGGTAAAAATGTAAGTCTTATTATTCACCTCTTACAAACACTGACTTAAACATCGGAGTGTCTTTGCAAGTGACAACCAAGTACTGCCTCTCGTCAAAACCGCCTAGAGCGTCCACCCTGTTCGAGATACCAAAATACCCACGAACACTTATTATCTTATTCTTATTGATCATTTTTCTAAGTACATTTGGTTGTATCCATTAAGAAATAAATCAGATGTCTCAATAATATTTTCCCAGTTCAAAACTCTGGTTGAAAAATATTTTAATACACCCATCGTTTTCCTTGACTCGCATAATGGAGCAGAATTCATTAAATTAAACACGTTTTTAACCCAACACGGTATCTCACATTTCACCAGTCCCCCACACACCCCCTGAACTTAATTCCACTGCTGAACGCCGACACTGCCACATAGTCGAAACGGGACGTGCACTCTTACACCCTGCCAACTTACCACCCATTTATTGGTCCTATGCGTTCACCACTGCTACATATCTAATAAACAGATTTCCTACACCCCTTTTAAATATGAAATCACCATATGAAGTCCTTCACAAAACAACCTAAAACCCTCTACATTTACACTCCTTTAGATGTTTGTGCTTCCCTTGGTTACGACCTTATACCACCAATAAACTGCAGCCCAGGTCCAAACCGTGTCTTTTTTTTTTTTTTTTGGGTACTCTCCATCACAGTATGCATATTACAGCCTTGATCCTCTCACCAATCGCGTCTATACATCCTGTCATGTCACCTTTCATGATAAATCTTTCCCTCATACCACCCGCCAAGTGATACAACCTAAAATGTGACCACTCTTCAACTACACAAACTTACACCACCAACCTTACCCTTACACCGGACACAACCTGCACCTCCAAACCACAGACGCAACACGTCACGAGGCACCATTGGTTTCAGCTCCTTCACCATGTAACCCCTCTCCTCCTTCTCATCTTACTTGCCCATCTACTAACGTTACCTCTGAGCAAGCAAACCCACAGCACAGCCATCCCCCATCAACAGTGAGAGAGGCTATGCATCATGCCCACTGGAGGAAAGCAATAGCTGATGAATTTGAGGCATTACTCAAGATGGAACTTGGTCCCTGGTTCCACCACCAAAAAATCAACAACATTGTTGGGTGCAAATGGCTCTTCCGTATCAAACGATGCCCTGATGGTTCCATAGACTACTACAAGGCCCGTCTCATCGCCAAGGGGTTCACTCAGAGCCCCAGAGTTGACTTCAAAGAAACGTTCGCACCAGTGGTCAAACCTCAAACAATAAAGGTGATCTTAACACTTGCAATGGGCCATCGTTGGCAGATGCACCAACTAGACGTAAACAATGCGTTCCTTCAGGGCACCTTTAGTAAAGAAGTGTTCATGGCCCAATCACCGGGCCTCAAAGACAACCAACATCCGGACTTCGTTTGCAATCTCCACAAGGCCATCTATAGCCTTTGTCAGGCACCAAGAGCCTGGCATGATGCCTTGAAGATGTTCATCACATCATATGGCTTTGTCACAAGCAAAAGTGACCCCTCGTTGTTCATCTTTGCCACTGGGAATGTCAAAGCCTACTTCCTTGTTTATGTGGATGATCTTTTGCTAACTGATAATGACAATGCCTTCCTTAATGCTTTTATTGATGCTCTTTCATTCAAGTTTGCTCTCAAGAATGTGGGATCACCTCACTACTTTCTGGGAATTGAACTTATACCCACCATATCGGGTTTGTTTCTTTCCCAACACAAATATATTCGTGAGATACTGCAGAAGTTTGAGATGGAGGGGGCGAAACCACCCCCCACTCCATTATCCCCTATGGCCACTCTTCAACTGCATGATGGCTCAGCTGCGACCGCCTATCGTCAGATCATTGGAGCTCTCCAATACCTCAACCTTACGAGACCGGACCTGTCCTTCTCTATCAACAAGCTCTATCAGTTCATGCATAAGCCCACTACTCTTCACCTTCAGCACCTGAAAAGACTACTTCGCTACTTTAAACACACTCTCAACTTCGGTATCATGCTTCAACCACCGGTGTCATTCAACCTCTTGGCATATACTGATGCAGACTGGGGTGGAAATGCTGATGACAGAACCTCCACATCTGCCTATGTTACCTTCTTTGGTGGCAATCCTGTCTCGTGGCTTTCCAAGAAACAGAAAATGGTAGCAAGATCTTCAACAGTGGCCGAATACAGGGAGGTGGCCAGTGCGGCATCGGAGCTCAATGTGGCTAATCAACCTACTATCAGAACTTTAGGTTCACAATGCACACGCCACCACGTCTGCCATGTGACAATGTTGGTGCTACATGCTTGTGTTCCAACCCAGTGCTCCACTCCCGCATGAAGCACATTTCTCTGGACTACCATTTCGTGCGTGAACAGTTACAATCAGGCAAGCTGCATGTTTGTCACATCTCAACAAAGGACCAGCTAGCGGACATACTCATGAAACCATTATCAACTGTGCGTTTTCAGGACCTAGCAGCCAAGATCAAAGTTACCGATGGCAACTTCACCTTGAGGGGGTGTATTGGATAAGAGGCAATCGTCATTTTGTTACAGTTTAAATATTCAAATGTAATGAAAAACAATTGATAAGCGTATCATTAATTGTTTAGCTATTACCGTACTTGCTTCTTATCTCTTGTAACAAACTCCATTATATATGGACATCGTGTATCTCGTTCATGATAATGAAAAACACATCCATTCAGTTCTCCTTTAATGTATATATATAGTTTTCAAGGAAAGTGTTTTTAGGTTTTTTTTTTTATGAGAACGTTTTTAGATTTTTTTTTGACTTCTTATTTCTTTAAATTTATTCTTTTCATCTTTATTTTTAAATTAAATTTTAATATTTTTTTAAAAATATTATCAATAGTTAAAAATAATCTTGTATCACAATATAAATTATTTATCATAAATTTAAAATATAATTTATATGTTCAAAAATATTTATTTATTATAAATTTTAATTTTAATATGATTTATATATTCAAAAATATTCATTTAATATAAATTTTAGTTATATAAAGTAAATAAATGTTCTGTGCATTATATATATATATATATATATATATATCCTGTCTAATATTTTAATTATTTATTCTAAATATATTCAATTAATTCTTTTCTTTTTCCTCTTATATATTATTTTCATAATCATTCTTTAAAAAAATGTACATATCAATATCATAACTACAAATCATGCGGAACACCACACTAGTTATAGGTACGGATAGAAATTTATTACTATTCATTTATTATTATACAGGATATGACATAAACAAAGCTGCTTATTGTTATTGTTATATATTACATAAACAAAGCAGCTATTATTATGTTACACAATACAGATACCAAAAAACACTACTTAAGTGGGCTTCCAAAGCCTACCAGACAAAGGAAAAAGAGCTTCAATTTTACCATGTGTTAGATTTAGAAGCATGTAAGAAACACATTATTCCCTTTTTATTTCCGTGTACACCCGCTGGAGAATGGTTATGCCAACGAACATTACTTGTGCCATATAGCATAATTGTGGCCAGAAGTTGATAGTGTCCATTCCCTCCCAGATGGGCACCATGAACCATTTCCAATCTTCATGCACACTTTCTCCCCAATGATTGCAGAGTACAGGTTCTGCTTGGCCTCCAGAATCCTTATAGGTGATCTACTTTGAATACCATGACGCTTGCGAATGTCAATCTGCGGTTTAAATGTAAATTGGTTACCAAGGGTCCCTACGTAAAAGAAATATGCTTATGCTACTAGTTCCCTTACGTACCAACTTCACAATCTGCTCACGAATTGAGTTGCCCCACTCATAGAAGTGGTCGTAAAAAACTGTTGGTATCCCGGGATGAGTCAATATGTATGCATACCCCTATAATAACCAAAAGTCAGTAGTACATAAAACAATTTATAAACGTCAGTGAACTCCATTTAATTAAAAATGTAATTTGGGTGTGAGCGTTAAAACTCAACAATTTTATTTTTAAACTTTTTTGTAAGTATCTAACTCGCAAGTCACAACAACTTGGATCAAAACAATCTAGGAGGGAAGAAGACAAAAGGTAATTTCCATGTCTTCATGGAGTTCAGCAACTCAAGTTCAAAGGTGGCTATTACTTTTTAACGAGATCCGATAATTCTTAGTCTCCAGACAGTACAACAGCGAAAGAACCAATAAAGACCACAGGATATATTGTCTAGTATGGTGTGTATGTTTGACCATTTGTTTTATTAATGATGTGTTAGACCAAACTTTTAATATAACATAAAAAGAACATTCTTGAGACCTGTTTTCTTGCTGCTACACGATTATTTATCTGCATAAACATTCTTTATCATCGAGTTTAAAGTCTGTGTTTAATTTGGTAAGTACTTTCGAATGGTTGGCAAAACAGCATGTATTAGATACTCTTCATAAATGACAAAGGAGAACATGGTTGAAATTTTACTATTTTTTCATCATTTCTTTATCTGACAGGAAAAATAAAAAAAGTTGACGCAAAGAACAATAGTTAAGTGTAGTACAGGTAACAGAGAAAGAATACAGAGAAATAGATTACCAAACTATTAACATAATGGATAAATTACACATAGAATGGCAAGATTATTGAATTTAAAAGTATGCCTATCAAACAACCAAAAATATTTATAAACATGCATTGTACTAGATGTAACTAATACCCTATGAACTGGAATGCATTTTAAATAGTCACTAATGCCCTAAAAAAAAGAAGTACCTCCATAATATGGTCTTTTGGGAAGGGCCAATGAGCCTGAACAGAGTGAAACAAGAGCATAAGTTCAAGATCTAGTAGATAAGTAGTAGAAAGGAAAGTGTTATGCCAAAATAATATAATGTCAAAGGAAATGGAATCTGTGCATATTGGAGACAACATTAAAGGCACTAGAATTTAATTATTAAAGGCATCTCATATACATACAACTTTGAGGCAGTTGTTCTTCAAAAATAACCTTTAAACTTCAGTCACTCCTGTGTTGCCTAATATCTCAATTTACATTCCAAAATTTATTTTCAAAAGTAAACTTCATTTTACACAAATCTACTACCCCCCATAACTGGGCCCGTCTTTTCAGGTTGCCAGCAATTGCCAGCAAAGATGAGATTATACATAAATTTGTGCTGATTAAGCACACCCCTTCCTCAACAACGAATTTCTCAGTATATTACCTACAACTTCTAATTACTGTCTTTATTTGAAAGTTTTCTTCTATTTTGTACTTAAAAGAAATTATAAAAAGGGGGAAAAATAACCATACAAAGCTAGGTGCCATTATTGTAGTGGGAGGAGTATGTACTACATGAGGACTGAAAATTTTCCTCCTCAGCATGCAATTGGTGCACTAGAAACAAGAATAGCAACCTCCCAATATTGTCCAGGAAGTCTCTTATCTCAGGGCATTATTCTAACAAAGAGTTAACTCGGTACCTGAGTTGAGCCTGTATCATGATTATCTATAAATGTGACAGATCTTGAAGGCCACCACCCAGTCACACCAGGGGGCTTCCCTTGAGGATCTCGCAGATGCCAAAAATCTCCCTTGACAGCTTCCTACAAATTAAGAAGGGATCAGCAAACATGAAAAAAGGGGTTTGTCATTTGTGGTGAGAAATGTAATTAAATGAATCGAATATTCAATGGAAATGAGAGTATTACAGTTTGTAGGCTTGATAATAGGTAGAAATCAACTTATTGAATGGTAAAAGAAGGAGGGAGGGGAATTAATGAAATCCTATGTGTCTGCGAAGAGATCTAGCTACCATGAGCATTTTTCAAACATTCACTAACATACTCAGCACAAAATGCTGGGTACCTGGAGAATTCCCTTTGTTGTAAAGTCAAATGCAGTTGAAAGTTGTCCAGTGCCATCAATCCAATTGATTATTCGCTGCCTATGGCTATCTGCAAAGAATGTAAAATAAGTAAGCTAAAGGCTAAACAATGATAAGAGAAAAATACAAATATTGAGAGTCACTTTGCACAAAGCTAATCCACCACACCATGACCAGAATATATATAAAAATAAAAAAGATGACTGGTAAAAAATGCCAACATCTATTTTACATTATTATTTAATTTCCAAACAAGTCAATAGTTTGTCACTTGTACCAAAAAAAGAAACCTGGCAAGCTGCAACTAGTTCTGAACTGTTTTCTACTATTTTTATTTTGGTTTTTAAATAAATAAACTCTAAACTTGAATTTCCAGTTCAATTAGGTATACCTCCCAACATAAACCAGTAGATATCTAAGTTATTAGATAGTAATGCCTTGAACAGCTCACTGCAGCAGAAAATTGTATCAGTTTGACATTCCTCTTTCCAGTTACATGCAGCAATAATTTATCTTTATCACATCAATAAAAAAAATTCAACCCTTTTTAAAGGGAAAATAATAGAGATTTTAGAGTTTTTTTGTCTCCTTATAAAATTTCTATATTTCAATCACCAAAGTATTCAAATTTCAGAAATACAATTGACGAATGAAAATATATATTCAATCACTGTACCTTGGTTATAGTCCAACGTAGAACCCTTGTAATTGCAAGAATCCCAGTACTCCCCAACAGAGAAGAATGGCTTTGCTCCTTCGATATATTCTTTCACATATTTTGGTGAAAACCTATAAGTGACAGAATTGAAAGGTATATAAGTATTACCATAAATCATAAGTACATAATGAAAGAAAGCACAGGAAAAATCCAATACTCCAAAGGCATAACATGTCTTACCCTTTTGCAAAATCAAAACGAAAATCCTGAAAGCCCACGTCATGGCGCAGCCAGCGGAGCCATCCTATGATATCCTTTCTCACAAAATCTTGAGTATGGTCAATATTGGGAAACCCATGGAAAACGGCCCCTGTGCTTTGATTACCCTGAAATAAACAACACATAGATACAACAAGAGGAACTTCTAGGTAGGATGCATATTAGAATTAACAAAAATATATTGGATGTAACGAATGTTACCAGTCCTCCAGTACATGATGTCACAGCACGTTCATCCCAAGCTAATGGAATTCCATCAAAACGATTATACATCCCTCCACGTCCTTGGGTGGTGCCAGTACGATGATTGATAACTATGTCAGCCATTGCTCTAACTTTGTATTGTTTCATCTTTTGAAGCAAAGCTTTTAACTGACGCTCAGAACCATATTTACTATTCAGAGAGTAAAGGTTCTGCGGAGTGTAACCTACACAAGAAGGGAAAAGACAAAATTATGAAATTGTCTTCTTGGAAGTTGAAGAAAAAGTTAAAACACCACTTTAAGACCATATAATTTTATGCCTAGTCCTTCTAAAACTATATAACCTTCAGGTGAGAAGGACTGAGTTGGTGGTGGCAACCAGACTGAAGTAAATCCAGCTTTAGCTATGTCAGGAACTTTGCCTTCTAAATTATTCCACCAATTATATTTGTGAGACTCCCAGTTGAATGCCTGCGAAGAACTTTTTTTTAAATGTTAATTCTACGCTTGGGAAATTCTTTTCTAGTGCTAGATATTAAAAAGATGATATGTGGCAATATGACACACATGCATGCAAGTAATTAATCCTACTAGTTTTCCAAGAGCATCAAGTCGGTGCAATTAAACAGCATTATTGAAGCGCAAATACCAAATACTTCAATAAAGAAAAAACAAAAGAAGAGAAATTCAAGCCGATTTGGTTTTTCCGGTAACAACAACAACATTAACATGACCCTTATAGCATAGGGAACTAAGCAGATAAACCTACACCAGGGTCATTAAAATTTACCTGAAAAAGTATCTCTTTTCCATCACGCAAAACTGCACCTGGTCACATGCGCCAAGAAGGAGTAATTAGAATATCAAAAGACCCACGATTGAAATATCATCTCAATTACAGTACAGGAATTAAGCTTGATGCTAGTCCATGACACTAAATATGTTTTAAACAGTAGCAGAGCAAAGCAACTATAAATGGTTTTGAAAAGTATAACCTACGGAAAACAAGTCCCCTAATTAGAACAAGATATTCAACATTCAAGCATTAAAAATTCTAAACTAATAACTGGAGCAGTTACTTGATGTCATGATTTAAACTAAAATTATATCTAAAACACATTTTCCCACTTATACATTGAGGACTGAGCAGAGAAAATGATGTGGTTTAACCACTGAAATTCCCAGTTATGTTAATCAGGTTTGTTAGGAGTCAAAAGCATACCAAGATCACTTTGTTGATTGGTTTGATCCCGTTCCTGCTCGTCAACCAAGAACCAAAAAATAAGGACAGAAATCTTAAAAAAAAAAATAATAGAGAGAAAGAGAATTTGTTGCATACACTGCTCCCGTTGCCCATATTAAGTCACAGATTATGAATAATGGACTCGATCGATGAAGGAATTCACTACCAACGCAGTAACCTGCACCAACGATAACCAAAAGGAGAAAAAAAAAAAAGGATTATTGAATTTCAAATAATAAAAAGAAAAGGCTAGAATGAGAGAAAAGAGAAACGCACCAGATTGATATGGACAGGGAAGAGCGCTGGAGACATTAATATCAATGGAGAGAAAAGGGAGAAAAAATCAGTGGAATTAGAATCACGCATGACGAGCCAGGAATATGAAATTTGAGGATAAACGAGAATCCTCTTTTGAGCCAAAATTCATATTCAATATGCATCCAATTGGAGGAATAAAAAGTTATTGGGTATTCAACATTTGGCCGTTTCATTTCTACAAGTGTCAATTATTTCTAGAGGCCTCTCTTCTCTTCTCTGTTTCAAAGCTTGGAGACGAAGCTAGCAGTACGTTCAATTCAGATTCCTGAAAATGATTTCTCAAAGTCTGCATCGGTGCTCTACAACGAGCCCAAAGTGGCTTTCTTTCGGCCCAGACAATTATTCTGGACAAAAACATGTGTACATACTTTTCAAGTGATAGAAACATATAATTTTGCAGTTTAAACTTGTAATTTATTTTGTTAATTTTGTTATTTGTTCCGAAATTTATTCAACCAAACGTTTTAATTATTCTTCTTTTGATTGATCAACTATTACTTGCTAATGCTCTCTCCATGATGGTGCTCTTTGTTAAGATTTAGTCTTCCTTTGCCGGTGAATAAAATCTCACGCATTACTTCCTTTTACTCCTTTGTTTTCGTTTATTGATGCACAAAAAGAAAAGTTTACATTATATGCTAGATTTTGTAGTCGTGTTTTAAAATACGTGAAACTTTATTCTGATGTTATTAATTATTCACAACTTATCATTAATAGTATTAAATAATTTTTTCATTTACATTAGAATATGTTTTAATAATTAAATTATCATAATTTACTTCAAAAATATTAAATTATTTATTTAATATCTTAAAAATTTATTTTCTATTAATTTGATTATTAAAAAAATTACAATATCAAAAAAGTCCTTCGAATAACATCAAATTGATCATTTTATTAATTTATTATAAAATAAAACAAGAACTATTTTCATGTTTTTAATGTTTGGAAGGGGGTAAGCAAGACTCGGCCTGTCCCACTAATCCAATTGACTCGACATTGCTTTGGACGGATTTGGATTTTAGAAATTTGACCTGATATATTTTGAGGTTTGGTTGGAATTATGTTTCAAGTCGTCCCAACTTAGTTTGATGTCTTATAATCTTTTAAAACGTATAAGTTTGTTAAACAATTGTTTATTATTAATAGAACTATTTAATTTAATAGATAATATTTTTTATAAGTTATTATATTTATAATGATATTATTTATTTTAACTTGTGTGTGCATCCTACACAGAAATCGGTTCATAATATGCGTTCTAAATTCATACTAATGTATAATAAAACATTTTAATAATTTTAATCTCGTATAAAGAAAATAAAGAATAAGACTTTCAAGATAGATATTTTTTCTAATCTCTTCTATTGATAAATTTTAAATTATTTTTAAAAATATTTTTATAATTTTCTTCTTAATACTTTTATCAAAATAAAAAATATTCTTATAAAATTAAAATATCCAATAGCATTTTTTAACCACATGTCATTTAAATATTTAATTGATAAGATTTTATTATTTAAGAGGTATGTACAATTTTATTATAAAAATAAAATATTATAAATATAATATTTAAAAATAAGAAAAGAATTTAATTAATTCATTTATGATAATCAAACTAATTCAACAAATCAAAATATTTTATTTTAGAATCTATTTAATTTATATATATTTTTAAATAATATTTTATTAACAATCATTTTTAAACCGTGATGGTTATGTAATTTTAAATATGTTTCAATAAAAAAATTAGTTTAATTAACTTTTAAAACTTAAAGTTTATTACCTTCTTCATTCAAAAAATAATAATTTATCATCTGTTATTATAAAATTAAATAAAAATGCATCTCATATTATACTATACAATATCTCCGTTTAAAATTCTACATATTTATAAAACATTTATTGTTTCTTTTGATAATAATATATTTAGAATAAATAAATTTTAAATATATTACTGATGAAAAATGATAAGAGTTTAGACTTATCATATAATAATGATATTTAGGTAAAAAAGTTAAGTTTCAATAATGAAATATATAAAAGCAAAATTAAATAAAAAAACAATCAAACATTTTTATTTATACTTGTAAGGATAAATTTGTAATCAAGTAAAAAACAACACTCATTGGGTATTATACAATATTGTATGTTTTTATTTTTCTTTATTTAAGTTGTATATAATAATAAAAAAATATTTATAATTATCAAAAAAAAAATTATTTATTAAAATTATTTTATTTTTTCCCTCTATTAGTATGAAAAATTTTAAAATAAATAACTATAGGGTGAGAATCAAGCTACTTCAAGAGTAACTCTTGTAGAGTTACTCCACTTAATAACCCTTTATATATATTGAATTTCAATGATCCAACCGTTAAATTAAAAGATTTTATTGAATAGATAATTATACAATTTTTTATAAAATTTGAAAACTATTTGTTACTTCATTAGATAAATTCATATTAACATATAATATACTTTTCTAAATTATAAGTAAATGTGATCTATAAGATTAACTAGTTACAAATGTCTGATTTATCTAAAATTTGATATGCATGATTATTGACATAATATTAAAATATTCGACGATTTGATTGTTGAAATTTAATATATATCAAGAGTTATTGAATGAAGTAATAATACCAAGAGTTACTCTTGGGGGAGTTTGGTATACGAAATCTTTTTCATCCTTGATAATCATGTTTCCTAGGAATAATGTTTCTTGAGAATGTCACAAATATGTTTTATGTCTAAAATATTCCTAGAAATGAGAAACATAATTATAACAGACTTTTTCCCTTCATCAGAATATTGGATTCTCACCTCCTCCTACGGAAAAAAATTAGTAGAAAATTTAATTAAAAAATAATTTCTGGAAATGTTAGATTTCTGTGAATGATTTTTAAAATCCTTATACTAAACATAGGAATTTAACATTTACAACTTAAGATTATTTGGAAACTTAAAAGAATTCTCCTACCAAACACTCCCTTAGAGTAACTTGATCTCCACCTATAATTATATTTTTTTTTTGGTTGTCCTGTAGCAAACCCCAATTAAGTTAAAGGTAATCTCTTTATCTAGTTTTGTTTTCCTAAATAATATTGCAAAATGGAACTAAGGAACCCTGCAGTGGTGATTTACTAATGATAAATGACAAAATCAAATGTCCAAAAAGAATTTTTACTGCCCGTGCAAATAATGTAGAATTTAATTAAGAGTTTAATGTACTATCAACATTAAAAGTTTTATACTATTAACTAATTAGAAATTATTGTTAGTATAACTTTTAAGTTAATTATTATAAAAGTCAACAAAATTACTGTACATGATAGTTTGTAATTGAATGACAGTGTAAAACTATTTTACACTATCAATGCATAGCATATTTTCTCTTTAGTTAAAGAAAAATGTTAGTAACATACTCTTTTAACATTTTTTTGAACAAATTTTTTATTATTGGTTCAAATTTATTAGAAATCACAAATTTTTATGAATCACAATTCTTATTTAATGAATCACTCTTTTGAATTTGTAGTTTTTAATAAATTTTTATAAATAGTAAGATGTGTGTTAAAAGGAATATGTTAAAAAATGTGTCACTAACATTCCTCTTAGCTAAATATTATGGCCTGTTTATTTTACGAAAATATTTTTCATTTCTTATTTTTATTTTCAATTATAAAAACATTACCATTTTTATTTTGTTTTTTAATATTTATATAGAAAATAATAAAAACATTTTTTCAAAGTAAAAACAGTTACAAAATAATTATTTTTATTATTTCATATACAAACCTTTAAACATAAAAAAATAAAAATAAACTAAAATAAAATAATTTTTATATATAACTAAAAGCAAAATTCAAAAATAAAATAAAATCTTCTCAACCTAAACAAATCCTTAAATTTTATGTCAAGATACTCTATGACAAAATGAATCATTTAACAAGCTATGCAATAGCTATCACATTTTACGATTTTCTTTCATCAAAATTAAGTGAAATAAAATTTAGTTGTTATATACTAATGAAATAAAATTTCGAGGGGACGTCGTATTTCACCATTTTCTGCACCATTTATTTTATCACCTTTGGCTTCAGTGAGCAGAATATTACCGTAATATATTTTTCGTTGATAAATACTAATTATATATTTTTTGAAGACTAGTTTAAAAAATTGTTTTTTCCTAATTTAAATAAAGTTAACAGGAATTCCATTTTCTGTTCACTTTTAATGAAAATTTTAATTACTTTTGGTCATGACTCGTAATATGCTCTAAATATTCTATGACAATCATAGCTTCTTCCTTTTTTGGTGTAGTGACATTGAAGTTAAAACGACCAAGCATGGTTTGCAACTTGTTGAAAAGGCGCATGTTTCTGATATAGTTCCGGATTTCATTTGTAATGCCTAGATTGTTCTGGCACTGATTCCCTAGTTTTGGGTTATTCTTGTAATTCACCAAAAAAAAAAATCAATTGTTAAAGATTAATTCTTTTGAATATAAATATTTTTATTCTTTAAGTAATATATTAACATATATTAGGTAACGTTTCATATTCGAAAATAGTTATACCCATATGTGAATGCCACTTAAAATAGTTATTTTAGGTGATCAGCAAGAATCAATACAATAAAACCCTTTTGGTAACATACTATAATGCTTTGAAAGAAAAAAAAAACTCAAGAATCACTTTTTTTGTACAATAATACTTTTACCTTATGTTTGTTTTAGTTGAAATAGAGTGAAAGAAAATAGAAAGGAAAGAGATAAGAAAGAAATATTACATTTTTACTGTTTGTTTGAGAGAATAAATAAGAAAGAAGGAAGTTATTTTCGAGATATCCATGAAAAAACATTTCTACCCACTTTAGGAATGAAATAGGATGGAAATGATCTCTCATTTTTTATTTTTTGTTTAATTTTTAAAAAAAAATTATGAATTAAAAATTTTTTAAAATAAATTTATGTTAAGACAAAAAAATATTATATTAAAAAATTACATTTTTTTAGTTATTACAAAAATAATTTTTTATATAATTCATTTTTTTTTTTTTTACTTTCTTTTTATTCATCCAAACAAGTGAAGAGAAATTCTCCCACTTCCTCCCTTCCTATTTCTATCCATCCAAACAACATATATTTTTCATTCTATTTCTCTTCTATTTTTATCAATCCTATTTCATTTCTTTCTTTTCTATTTAACTCCTCATTCAAACAAAGCATTAAAGAAAAAAGAAAAGGAAGGAAGGAAGAAAAAAAAAATATGTGTTCAGGATTACTTTTTGACTCTATTTAAATAAGAGATTAAGAAATAAAATAAAAATAGTGCAAAAATATTATTTAAATGGATAGAAATAGTAAAAAAAATAGATTTTTTTTACTATTTATTTGAATGAATGAAAAAAATAAAAATAAAAAAACAAATGCAAACATTAACTAATATCTTAAAAAGTTTGGTTAAGAAATGAAAAGTAAAAATTACTAAAAATTGTTATTAATTTACTTCCGCCTTAATTTTTAATATGCATAATGTAATTTGTGATGAAAATGTTCTAGTGTTATTAATTTCTGTAACTAATATTCTAAATATACTATTTACCAGTATCCTGACTTTTATTTTAATAAAAACAAAAGTGCGAACCAGTGGTGTAAGCAGTAAGTGCTAAGTAGTAATAGGTAGAATATTAATACATGAATATCTCTATTTTATAAATGTAATAACCCAACTGTCATTACTAAACAACTCTACTAAACATACAAGTTTATCCACATATCAAGTGAATAAAAAAAATAATAACATATCTATATATAAGTCATACACACCAACTGAGAAATTCACCTATCTCTCCTGGTGTCATGTATGCATATCTGATCGACTGTCATCATCATACACACACAATTATGGGATAACACCAACCCAAATCAACAATATCAAAATATATATCACCAAGGAAGAGGGATAAAAAAAATTCATTGCCTATAGCTGGTCATCCTATACAATCTCATCAAAAGAAAGAAAACTAAAAATACAACCAACCTGCCAAGAACTTGGCTCTACAAGCCAAACATCTCCAGCTCTCGGCTCCATACTTAGCTCTGAGACGCCGGATCAATGGAAGCATCGCCATCTGGTCCCACACCATAAGACGTAATCATCACAAGCACAACAACATACAACAACAACAACAACCATACCAAAACAAAACAACAAGACAAGGGTAAGCTTACGAAATAACAACAACCATAGTATATATATAATTTATATCATCAAACCATCATTTGCCAAATTGAAATCAAATTCATCAAGAATGGGTTAAATGCACCACAATCCAACACCTATGCTTTCACTACCACATGTCAATGCATAAATGACACGACTCTCGATAGATTTTTACATTCCGGGCGATCAGCCAGGTCTTATCCCCTCCCATGGCCATCTAGCACCATTCAGGAATTGCCAAAACTCTGATCAATTGGATAAGCTTATGGTTGTCAGGATAAGTGTATGTGGGTGGTGGTATACTGCAACACAAGGCCTGCATTACCTTAGCCCCCTACGAGATTTACCCATCCATTTATGTCCTAGGCCTAGCTTTCATAACCCACTTCTCATCCAGGCACTAGGTTGGAGGCCTGTCTGAGCCGCAGCTCTGTTCACCCCCAACTTTCATGCCTACCTGCATACGACATAAGGCTCATACAACCTTAGCCAACAACATATGCATACCAATGCATGTATCACCACAACAATTAATTCAACCAAAATCATTCATTAATATCCATATATATATGTATCAATATATCACCACATGGCCTACTCAGCACAACCTATGGTCCAACAATCATCATCAACCCCATGCACATCCAAATCGCCCTCTTGCATGGTCAACAAGTAAGACTCTATCCAAGCAGCTCACCTCATGAGAAACCTCATACAATAATATCATACATAGCAAATGGAGGTCCTATCTAAGCAACCTTCCACTTCACAACCAATCCAAAAATCAATTACAATTTAAAAACCAAAACCTTCTTTGAAAACCATTTGGAAGATTGACAAATCTTAAGCTCCATAAAAAAGCCTTCGAAATAATTCACTTTCTTTTAATTTAAAGAAAATCATATCTCAACTGGACAACTCTCCATTATTCTCAAATAGAACTTTTGAAAATGTATAATACCCTTTTTATATGTGTACACACATAATACTTCACATTTTGAAATGAAAACTTTAAAATCTGAAATAGTACATTCAGTTCTGAAATAACAGATTATGTACTGTAGTAACAGATTATATCAGTTTAGTAAAAATGCACAAGAATTCGTTTTCTAACAAAGATAATCGATTATGACTTTCTCATAATCGATTATTCCATAACCAGTTTCATAGATAATCGATTATGAGATCCCATAATCGATTATTCTCGAAACAAAATCACGAAACCAGCTTCTGGAACTCCAGATAATCGATTATATAATCCCCACAATTGACTATCTGCAACAAATTTTTGAAAAAAATGCAATTTTATCGGGAAAAAACTCAAGCTTTTCAACCAACTAACACAGATTTTCGAATCAATGGTGTTCTAACAACGTCAATCCACCTCAGTCAAGCTAATACACATCAGATTATACAATCAATCCAACATTTCATCACATAATCATTAATTTCTCATCCAAATCTCAAAAATTTTCCCCCAAAATTTATTTTCATCCAAAACCAACGAAAATGGCAACATCCACAGAGATTTAACCGATTACAAAGCAAGAAATTAACATACCAATGGTTATTAACACAAAAACAATTGATTTGTAAGCCTCCCTTGCCTCTAAAAGGTCCTAAATTTAAATGTAGGTTCTTGAGAAATTTAATGTCTTGAGCCAAAACCTCTTATAGATTGATATTCCTCTCGCAACAATACTGGAATGGGCTTGGGAATTCTCTTAACACCCTTAGTAACTTCAGATTTTTAGAGAGAGGTTGAGAGAGAATTAAAGAGAGAGAAAGAAAATGAGAGAATGAAGGGAAATCCCTCCCCTTCCCTTATATATTCGACCTCCTCGGAGCTATCACATGGACTTTTTGCCAACCGAGGCCCAAACCTTACCAAACCACTTGCTTTATCTCAAAACTGGTTTAATTTAACTGTTTTCTCTCAAAAACCCAAAATCACTCTCACAACATATCCAAATTAGCTCAAGCACATATCTTAAACTTCCTAAATTGAAACCCGAATTTCAAACAAACAACACACCACTGTCACCACATACTACATATCATACATAACAACAATTTATTTATTTTTTTTAATCACTTAGATTACATATCAAATTTTTAATTTTTAGTTATTAAAACACTTAATCGTGTATTAGAAAAAACAGGGTGTTACAATAAACACTTTATTAATACTGATTATTTTTCTTTATTTTTTTTTATTAGTATTATCATATTATATTATCTATGATGTTTATACTTTTCTATATTTTCTTTCTTTTTCTTTCTTTATCATTTTAAGTGTCGAGTGTATTTTGATTTTGATTTTTTTCTCCGGTAAACTTTGCGATTTTTTTTTCCTAGATAATTGGGCATATTATGGATGTGAATGGGCCCAGTGAAGGATGACTTTTCCTTTACCTCTTTAATTGGATAGGAAAGGAGATAAAGCAGCAGAAGTAACCCACCCTCGTCTGAAGAAGGTGAGAAGGAAGGAAATCAAGAGCGAGCGAGCGAGATGGCGACGGGAACGGTGAAGGTGTACGGGCCACCCATGTCAACCGCTGTGTCCAGGGTCTTGGCCTGTCTCCACGAGAAAGACATCCCATTCCAACTCATTCCTATTAACATGTCCAAAGGGGAACATAAGAAGCCCGACTTCCTCAAGATTCAGGTTCCAAAATCATGTCTCTCTTTCATTGGATTTGATTTGATTTTGATGTCTCCTCATCCTCACACCGCTCTTCCTTCCAGCCCTTTGGCCAAGTACCAGCATTTCAGGATGAGGACATTTCCCTCTTCGGTAAGTTAAGTTCCACCACTCTCTCTACATACCCTCACTTGTTGTTTCTTCCCACCAACTTTGTTTAATTCTAAGTACCAAATTAAAATTAGAGTCTCGAGCGATATGCCGGTACGTTTGTGAGAAATACGGGGAGAAAGGGAACAGGGAACTGTACGGAACGAACCCGTTGGCAAAGGCGTCCATAGATCAATGGTTGGAGGCTGAAGGGCAGAGCTTCAACCCGCCTTCCTCCACTCTGGTGTTCCAGCTGGCATTTGCTCCCCGAATGAAGATCAAGCAAGACGAGGGTGCCATCAAGCAGAGCCAAGAAAAACTCGCCAAAGTGCTTCATGTGTACGATAAGAGGCTTGGGGAGAGTCGTTTCTTAGCAGGGGATGAGTTCTCTCTCGCTGATCTTTCCCATCTTCCCAACACTCACTACTTGGTCGCTGCCACCGACGCTGCTCCTCTCTTCACTTCTTCTCCCAACGTCTCCAGGTGGTGGAACGAGATCTCCTCTCGTCCCTCCTGGGAAAAAGTCGTTGAATTGCAGCGAACTGCTTGACTTCACGCCCCCATTTCATCACGTCCCAGTAATTGCTATTTCACCTCAAGTTTTATTTCTTCAACTTCAAACTCTCCCATTGCTTTCCTTATTTTAGGTTTCCCCCTATTTTCACTCCTGTTTTACGCTTGGTTTCCTTTGCACTACATTTGCCCACAATCAATTTCAAAGTAAACGACCACCCGAGATTACTGAACTTTTGCAAGGTCCTTTATTTGGATAATGAAAATGCAAGTGTAGTGAATTTGGTTCAAATTGAAATTGTTCAGCTCAGGGGCTAGAATTTTGTCTTGAAAACACAAATTCAATATTTTGAGGTGCCTTTCTTTATAACATAACAGGATTTTTCTATCACCCTTCTTCACACAATGGCGTGTTTCGCCTCTCCCAAGTCCTGACTACCAAAAAATTAATTCCTTACTACAGATTGTCTAAAGTTAATTTCACTGCTCATATTAATAAATGAACAGAAATATTATTTGTATAACAATTCATACAACAATATGTTTTTGTGTCTCTTGCACGTTATTTATTATATTTCATAATGGTGAAGAGAGGAGAACACAAAAGATGTTGTCGTACAAATTATTATATAAATTGTAGTCTATCTAATAAATGAAATGCCTCGTGCGCGGAGGAAATCTGGAAACAGCCAGTAGCTCCTATTGATATACGAAGAGTTATATTATTTATGAGTAAATGATCAATTTAATTCCTGAAATTATATCCCACTGTCATATTAGTCCTTAAAATTATGGAAAACTCAAATAAGTCCATGAAATTTTGTAGGGTTTTATGTAAGTTCCTAAATTAACAACTGTTTTTCATTTTAGTCCTTAAACATATATTATTATTATCATTTAAGTCTCTAGATTAGGAACCAAAATGAAAAAAAAGTAGTTAATTTTAGGGACTTAAATGAAATCCTAAAAAATTTCAGGGATTTATTTGAATTTTTCTTAGTTTTAAGGACTAATACGACGGTGGAATATAATTTTAGGGACTAAATTGGTTATTTATTCTATTATTTGTATATATTTTTCTCTATAATTGTTATTTTTATATCTTTCTATTACATCAATTATTTTATCAGATATTTCTCTCCTTTAATTATATGAAAAATTACATGAAGAATTATACTAATACAAATTCTCTTCTCATAAATCAAAATACCTCACATTTCAAGTATCTCCAACAAAGGCCAGGCCTATGCCTAAAGTTGTTGCTGTGGGATTCCAAGGGCCGGACCATAGAAGTCCATTTACGGGTTAGAGGGTAGGCGAGATGAGAGTACTACAACATTAACCCTATGATTGGTTGAAAGAAAGGAAAGTGAAAAAAGTTTGAAATTTAAAATAAAGAAAAAAATAGAAAGAAAGAAAATTTTAAATTTTTGTTTTTAAAAGTTTTTTTTTTTTTTTCTCTTCAACGAAATAAAGAAGACATCGTTATTCGTATTTTTTTTTCTATTTTTTTTCCATCGCAACCAAATACACTCTAAATTCTAATATTCTATTTAATCGGTCAAGAAAGAAAAAATTCCATCCTTCCAGTTAGGGTAAGGCTACGACAAATCGGAGGTGGTGGGTTCTTTCCTAACCCTGATTCTTTTTTTCTAAATTTGTCTTAATTTTATCTCAATAAATTTAATTTATATATTTTTACATAAATTTGACTCAAGTATTATTGACACATGTCACACATCTTAGGTTTTGAATGGTCCAAAGGATACAAGGACTTAATTAATTAATAATAATCGTTTAAAATGCATGTAAAATATACTAGTTAATTAATTTATAATGGTCTTATTAGTTATTATGGACTTTTGTTTTATTTTGAATACACATGTTTGCTCTTATAATGTTAAAAGGGTAAAATTAATTCTTAATTAATTAATCCAATTTCTTTTCTTCTACTTTTTAATCTAACCAAACAAATGAAAGAAATTAATTTCTTTATTTTCATCAATGCAAACAATACATATTTTTACTTAAAGTTTATCTCTATTTCTCTTCTCTCTATTTTTTTTTTCTCACTCCATGTCTCTTCTTTCCATTTTCTTTCTTATTCAAACGGAGTGTAAGGGTCAATTTGAAAGACAATGGTTGAATGGTATAATGTATTTAGACAAAACGATGCATGAACGACGCATGGGTGTTTCCTGTTACTTTTCATAATTACTTCTTTTCTTTATTTGATTTCATAATAAAAGAGTTATCCCCCTGATTTTGTACCTTTTGGTGCATAAAACGTTCAAAATCATGTTTTACGTAGTTAAACCTGGATGAATACTAATTAATTATTTCCAATAAGAAAAAAAAAAGTATTTGGCACAAAACAAAAATAGAAACAACTAAAGTCCACCATCTAACTTCAATGAATATAGAGTAGTTTTTGAGTACATCATTGGATTTAATTGTAGTATTAAACAAGGAGTCTGAAGCTTTTGCAGATAAGCTTTTTGACACTCTTGCTCGGCAGAGGTATTCAGAGGGTTCCATTAACAAGATTCAGTTGGGGGAGTTCTACGACCAGATTGAGAGTTACACAGAAATATATACCCCGAGTTGCAAGGGAGTTTGTTACAACAACTTATTGCATGTTTGGGTTAAAGTTTGTAACCATAAGTTTGAATTAAAAATATATTGTAAACTCAAGTTTGATAAAAAAAATGAGTTTAATATAATGTAATTTATGTTTGAATATTTTTTGTTTAAAAGTATATTGACAAAGTGAAATTTGTTTGGATAATAGTAATCAAAGGTACTTTTGTACTTATATATATTTTACCAACGGAAAAATGAGTTTTCAAAAGCAAGCCATATCTTGCTTCTCTTGCAAACTAAGTTTATAGTAAAACGTAAGTCAAGAAATTACTTTTAGGAACAACCAAACATGATAACAAACTAAGTTTAGTGGTTCAAAAGTATGTTGGAGGATCTCAAATGAAAATCCAATCATACCCTTATCGGTAGAGATAAGAAGTATTGAATTTAAACAAGTTAACAGAATGTGATATATACAGGATTGAAAGATAACAGCAAAAGATAGGGTAAGTAGTTATGATTCCTATAACTATCACTGCTAAAAAGTGCTGCTTCATCCATATACCACATTAGGCAAAGTTTAGTGTCGAATCCGCCATATTTGAATGCTATTTAAAACCTTAAACTTAGGTTATAAACGATAATTAATACAATAACACCTTTTTAGTAACATAGAATAATGGTTTTAAAGTAAAAACTCTGAAGAATCAAATATAAAAGTACAGAAAAGAAGAAAAAGGTACGGGACAGCCATGTTTCCTAATGCGTCAACGGTGATGGCATGTCTGTTCAAGAAAGACATCGAATTCCAACACATCCTTATGGTGTCACTTCTCTCTCTCTCTCTCTCTCTTTCTTTGATTTGATGTCACCTCACAGCCTCACTCTTCCTTCCAGACTCTAAAATCAAATTCGAGAGGTACGTTTGTGAGAAGGGCCATTGACAAAGGCGTGTATAGATGAGTGGTTGAAGGCAAAGATGCAGATCTTCGAGTCACCTTCCTCCACTCCAGTCTGGTGTTTCACCTTGATATGGAATAAAGATGTATGAAGCAAGAGGAGGGTACGTGTGATCAGGCAAAGCTGGGTAAAGTGTTGGAATTGGATGTGTACGACAAGACAAAAGGCTTGGGGTAGATGAATACTTTTTGGCTAATCTTTTCCATCTTCCCAACGTTCGATACTTGGTTGCTTCCATATGATGGTGAAAATTTGTTTTGAGAAATCAAAATCACTTCAATTTTCAATAGATAACTTCTCACAAAGATTTTAACTAACAAATAATGATATTTAAAGTGAGACTTAGAATCTAAAATCTAATGTGGATTCTTTTATTCGAACTAGTAGTTCTAAACTTTCAACTTGAGAACATTTTGATCAATAATCTAACATTATCATTTCAATTCTAATCAGGATATCAAGTAGTAACTTTACATAACAGATTCGAATCATAATTATACTTTCACTTGAATTGAACATTAGTTTCGAGTTCACTCTTAATTTATACTAATGTATGATTCGAAACATACATGAAGTTACATAAATATTGTTAGAAAGGGCTATAGACAGAAGAACAAGTCATAGACAGAAGAAAAGGTTATAAATAGATTGAAATTAAAATACAAAGAAGGAGTCATCAATAGAGTTATAGATAGTGGAATTTTCAGATGAGAAAAGCATAATGCATTAAAATAAAAGATAGGTTAGAATATACACGTTCTCTTTAGAACTGATAGCCATTGATGCGGCGTGTGTGATATATAGAGTTTGTGTAAATGTCAGAACCAAAGAAAAAATGGCTACGCGATTACTTATTTATAGACAACCTATCTAACGGTCAAATTCATATGATATTGACACGTGTATAGTACATAAACAAACCTAAACAAGGTTTTGCCACTCGTCTAAAACTGCCTTTTATCAAAAACCGCTTCCAACTTCAACACGAAGCTTCTTTTGAGTGTGGCTATGATCCAATCAAGTCCTCTCTTTTGAACATGGATTGAGTTTTTTCCTGCATGCATTGAAGTCTTCTCAAATGATATTTAAAACTACTTTTCAAACATTACTTGTCCTTATGCAAACCATAAAATCCTCGAATATGGCATTTTGCTAAAATCGAAATTACATTGTCGAAAGCTATGGCAGATTTCTTTAGTCATACTTTACTTCCATCTTCTTTACATATCATCTCCAATAATTATATTCGATTAAGATTGTGTTGAGCCAACACTGCCACCCAAGCTGCTCCACTCTTCATTTCTTCTCCCAACATCTCTAGGTGGTGGAATCACATCTCCTCTCGCGACTCTTGGAACAACGTCCTTCAATTGCAGCCAACTACTTGACTTCACGCACAGATTTCAGATGTGTTTAAGGTTTCCTTTGCATTAGATTTCTTTACCCAACATCAATTTCAAAGCTGTTCGAATTAAAAATAATTGGACTAGTAATTTATGTTTGAGAGTTTTGTTTTCAAAATAATTCATTTTATTCAATGTAAGGTAGAAATATAATTGTTTTTAAATATTCAATGTTTCCTGTAAGTTAGACACATGCCTTTTTCATTGATAGGATCTGAAATTGAAAAATTAATATACACATCTTTCACTATAAACTATGCCTTACAAACACTGATAGGATCTGGATTTGAAAAGAAAAAATAATGCTTCAAAATGAAATTCAAAATATATATATTTTGATACTTAATTAGAAAAGTAATGCTATTGTGGTCTTAAAAAAAAGACAGTTTATATGCATGTATCAATAATTATCTATTGTATAATTATATATGTGACATTTTGCTTTAAAGTTGCTCAAAAATAAGCACCAAGTTTTTTTTTCTTAGTTGATAATTAGAAATTAGTCATTTTGAGGTATAAAATTATTAAAATAAATTTTAGGCTAAAATATATTTTTGTTTCTTATCTTTTTATTAAAATTTGTTTTGGTCTTTTATCTTTTAAAAGATTCATTTTAGTTCTTTAATTCTCAAATTTGAGTTAATGTTATTCTTTCGAAACAATAATCGTTTTTGATTTCAGGGCATGATTTTGAACTCTTTTTTGACTAATTCAAGGCATGAAACTTATGTGATTGATAGTTCGAAACAAAGAACTATTGAGGGTTCAAATCTCTCTCTCTCCTTTTTCTTGGTGAATAAATTTGCTTATTTTATTAGTTTTTATCTACTTTTGGGGGGGGGGGGGGGTGGTTGGGCTATATCATCGTGTAATCTAGCCCCAAAAAAATTTAAATAGAAATGAGAAAAAAAAATATTATTTCAATACGACCAACTTAACTCAACCCAATATGTATAATAAAATAAAAGTGATTTTTATTGCATTGGTTTTGGTGTCTTAATTAAGAGAAGTCATGGAAAGAACAGGTTCAAAATCTTGATCAATTCTTTTTTCAAATCTTATGACCATTGTGCGAGCTCTTTCCGCTTGCCATAAATGGCCTACAAATAGGAAGAATCCTATAACAAAATGAGAAGTAGCTAACCAACTTCTTGGAGAGACATAATTGATTACATTAATCTCTGTAGCTACGCCACCCACAAAATTTAAGGAAGCTAAAGGAGCATGAGTCATATATTCCGTGGAATGACATTCTAGCCAAGGCTATATGTCTTTTTTCAATCTACTCAAGTTTAAACCATTGGAACCCTTCAGATGTTCTAACGAAGGAGCACACAAATCCCAAAAACACATAGTTTTTAAAAATTGACTTCTCCAATTGGGGAACACATTAAATATTTACCTAAACCTCTAGGTCCTTGAGCAGATCCTATGTCAGCCCCAAGACGTTAGTCTTTAACTAGAAAAGTAAATGCTTGAGCTTGATAAGCTACATTAGATTTACCTATGTAAAAATTATGGAACCCAATTAATGTTTGAATCAAAAAAAAAGTTATAAACATGGTGAAAAATAGCATGAAAAGTGAGTTTCACAAGCAATTAGAAAATTAAAAAATCTAATATCATATTCTTTTTCGGTTGCTCATGGGACTCATTTTTCAAGTAATTTTCACTATATTTATGGCTTTTTTGGGTTGAACATTAATTGGGTTCCATAGTTTTTCATGAGGTGAATCTAACGAGAAAATTTTTATGTCTTGAATCTATCAAAAAAGAATTCAAAATTGTACTCAAAAATAAAAAAACGATAACTATTTCGAAAGGACAATATTAATGAAAATGAATCTTTCAAAAGATAAAGGACCAAAACAAATTTTAATAAAAAGATAAGTGAGCAAAATTATATTTTGGCCTAAATTTTTTTTTTGTGCCAACAAAAACTTATTCATAACATAATTTTATTGATGGCAAAGAAAATATAATTTAAAAAAGAAATTGACAACTAGTTATTCACATAGTACGCCAAAAAACATATAAAAAAAACTATCCGCGGATCAAATAGGGTCCGGCAGAAACGGATATGTGGCCTCATTGTTCACAACTCGTGATGTCATTTGTAAAACAAATCAAGGCCAACTAATGAGAGCTGGAACAACATAATAATCAATTTAATTTGTAACTATTGAACATGAATTCAAACACTATATCTAAAAGGATTTCAAATTTTGAGTGGCATTAAAACAATTTAGTGATCTAAGTATACTACAGATCAGTTTACTCATCTTTGATCCTCTAAAGTGTATGTTAATTGTAACCCCCCCAAAAAAAAAATTGATGAACAACAATAAATGTTCCAGAAGGAAATTTGTCTTGATTAGTGTAAACATTAGTTTGATAATATCATTACCAAAAGGGAAAAGAAAAGAAACAATTAGCTGTTGTTTCGTCAAAATAATTTTTTATACAAGTTTTTTAACTTGTCTATGCATGGAATAGAATAAATGTCTATTTCTATATAATTTTTTTTGGTTACACTATTTCTATATAATTAATATTTATAATAAATAAATATTTTTAAATATACAAATTACATTATAATTAAAATTATGATAAATAAATATTTTCTAATATATAAATTATATTTTAGATTTACAATAAATAATTTAAATTGCGATATAAGGTCTTTAAAAATATCAAATAAGATGTAAAATTTATTATGAATCATTCTATCTATTTAAAATAGTAATGATGCAATATATAGTTGCAAATAAAAATAAGTAAGAGACAATAGAAATAAAACAAAAATACACACACATTATCTTAATTAAACAACAAAACTATGCACAAAATTACTTTTTAAAATATTATATTAATATAAATTTAATTTTTATTTTTTAAAATATGTATTACAATCTAATTTTTTAAAATCTTAATTAAATAATAAATTATATCATACTATATAAAAATATATTTATTTATATATATTTGTATAAATATTATTACATTAATAACATTAAATATTACCATAAAAAATATGATATCCCCTTTATTAAATTAGAAATATTATTCATACAATAATTCATACAATAATTTGTACAACAATACTTTTTTTATTATACACAATTATTGTATGAATTGTACGAATAGCTTTTCTCTTATTAAATATATCGATTACATGCATTAAGATTCAATCATTCTTGTAAATGGCTAAGAACAATTATTGGATGTTTAATATCATTTTAAGATTCTTTATGTTCATGTTTATCCCTCTTTGAATCTACTTAAGGGATATTAGGGCTTTTAATTGAAGATAAAGGTTTATCAGCCAAGAAATTAAGATTTAAATAATTTAGTAAATATAATAAACGAATTAAAGAACCAAAATGAATTAATCCCAATTTATAATTCATAAATGAAATTGAATAAAACTTAACCCTAACATTAATTAATCATAGTAAATCATTTCATAATTCATAAATGACATTGAATGAAACTTAACCCTAACATTAATTAATCATAGTAAATTCATGTACTTATTCCTATACCAAACTTTTGTTACATTATCAGATAAAGAAAAGCAAGTAACATACTAGGATTGGCCTAGTGATGGGGGCTTAGAATAATTTGCACAAGGTCCTAAGTTCAAATATTGTTGCTGTCATTATACACACACACAAAAAAGAAGAAGCTAAGTTCCTCACGTTACTTTGAAAAAAATAAGATAAACATATTTTTTGCCGATCTTAAATTCAAAATATATTGATTTATTAATATTTGAAGTGATTTAGTATGAACTTTTTTTTAATGTTTATAATTTATAGTTTAACACACTCTACACAATCTTTAAATATAATTACATCTATAAACATTTATACATTCGCCAAAAAGAATAATCTATAAACATTTATAGTATATGTCATTTTGTTGGTTTTGTTGAGAGCATGTTGCGGGTTACTGTTCCAAGTGTTTTAAGGTGGGTAGTCTCGAAGATCTCGTAAAAAAAGGCTTAATTACTAATTTAGTCTCTTTATTTATTTATTTTATTCAATTGAGTCCTTTATTATTCTTTGCTTTAATCAGGTCCTATTATTTTCAAAAAGTTCAATTATGTCTCATAATTTTTAAAAATGCTCCAATGTTACCCTCTTTCATCCAAAATGACATCATTTTTATTACTTTTTTCACGTCATTTAGTGTAAAATTGGATGAAAAACGACGTCATTTTAAATAAAAGAAGAAGAAGAAGGTAACATTAGAACATTTTTGAAAATTATGGGACTTAATTGAACTTTTTTGAAAATAATAGAACTTGATTGGAGTAAAAAATAATAGAGGAACCCAATTAAATAAAATAAAAAAATTAAGGGACCAAATTAGTAATTAAGCATAAAAATACGTTAATAATTTTTTTTATAATGAGTTGGTCATTATTTTTTTCCAATTTATATAGTGGCACTAGAAGTTTAATAATAAAATAATAAAGTAATGGTTAAAATAAACAATGTAACAAGAGAAACAAAAAAAATAATTAAGTCTTATCTTATGTAAAAAAAAAAAGAGTAATAAAAAAATTTAATAAATATTTTAAAAATAATAAAATATAAAAGTTAGAAATTAGAAATTAGTATTTTATATAACGCTACTTGAAGTAGTGACTCAAAAAATGTTATAAGATACTAAAAAAATTTGTTTACAAAATACTATTAATAAGATTAAACAAGCTTTTTAGATAATAAAAAAAGACTAAAAACTGGCTAAAATAACTTGTCAAATATAACCATACACATTTGAAGAATATAAGTAAAATTTTCAATATTCCTTATAAATATGATCTTCGCTTTAATATCATGATTTACTAGAGAAATTGTAGTATTAAAATAATAACATTTAATGCTCTTTTTATTATACAGTAGTAGTCTAATAGCTCTTATTTGGTTGGTTGTTTGAGAGCATATTGTTGGCTACCGTTTCAAGTGTTTTAAGGTGGGGAGTCTAGAAGATGTCATAAAACACGTTATTATTATTATTTTTATGATAAGTTGGTCATTATTTATTTTTTGAGTTTAATTGTTATGTATTGTAAGTGTAAAAAATTTTATACCGTCAACTAATCAAAAATCAGTTTTAATGTGATTTTTAGGATGTGGTTATTATCAAAGTCAACAATCTTATTTTAATATTTTTTTCCTGAGAATGTTTGTGGTTTGTTAAGGACTTTTGTTTTTTATTTGATTAACTTGGTTTTGTTGTGAGTGTAGCAAATTGGCACACCCTTGACAGTGAGATGGCGGCTTTGTCTGCATTGGCGCCAGGGCTAAGGTGGCTTGTTGGGTTGGTATAATGCTATTTATTTATTGTGTAGTTTTAGAATTAGAATCTCCAGCCCTGTTCCTGATGTTTGTTGCTTTTGGTCACCTTGTTGTGCTTGGATTTTTGCTTCGGAAGGCCACAAACATGGCTGATTGAATAAAATTAGGGCATATTTACAAACTAAATATTAAAATGAGGTACTTCTAAAATATATTATTTGCATGGAGCTGTTTTGATCATTGACGTTTATGTTATGTTACTCTTTTTATTATTTTTTTTAAAAAAATTGGACTCAACCCTAGGTCGTCATGTGGGATTCACTTGTTAAATTGGTGAGTTCATAACTCGTCAATTAAAATAACACACGTGTGCAACTTGCCAAAAGTAATAGCGAGATGAAATAATAATAAAAAAGTGCTACTGTATTAACATGTGGTAGTGCTTGACTGAACTCGCAAGTAGCGATAGTAAGTCCAAACACACCTGCGACTATTGCCAGATATGTGTTAAGGACGATCTATGCTTCTTTCAAGACAATTTTTGACAATACTGGTATGTTTATGAACATGATCAGAGTGGCCTCAGTGGCACCCTTTGAGCTTTGTTTCAGTTCTAGGGGCTCTCAAGTGGGGACCAGTGTGCCAGTTATTGAATTGATCTTGGTGTGCCTTCTTAAAGATCTCAAGTGCAAACCAATGTTTACTGTGTTTTATCTTGTTAGAGTTTGGTCTCTCATCTTGATCAAGATATATGGTTTCTTGAAGTCTCTTAAAGCTTGAGCTTTGCATTCTATTTTTTATCTAAAGGTTCCTGACCTCAAGGGAGATGGTTCTTTTTTATGGCAGATCGAAGACTTCTCAACATAACTTTGACTTCCCTTGCCTTCCTTTGCCTTTAAGTTGTTGCACCAAATCTGGTTTCATATTTGCTCAACTATTTCTCTATCTTAACCAATAATTTGCAATCATTAACTATGTATTCTTTCATGTGAAAACTTCTTTCTTACGGAGTACACATAATCTATCGCAATCCACCGTAACTTTCTTGTCAGAACAATGCTAACTGATTTTTTTTTCTACTCCATCTTTTGGCATGGTATCCAATCCCTCCCATACTGGTTTTGAAGAATGATTTACTATCTTGAAAGAATGTGTAAGTGGATTTTGTCATTTTGCTCTTTGCTATAAGGCCACAATCACTTGCTTAGCTTTCGTGGGCTAAAAATGGAATCTGGACTTCTTAATTAGTCTTAAAGATTCTGAGATTGAGCTTTTTGAGCTCAAAATTATTTTGGCGAAAAGGTTATTAGATTAGATGATTTTGGTCTAGTGGACGAAACTACGCTAACAAGGTGTTTTTGAATAATCCTATTTGAACACATATTTGAGTTGATGTGATTTATTAAAGTTTTTATTGATGTAATCTTCTATCTATGGTGGTTAAGCATTATTGTGAGCTTCTTCCATTGATGGTTAAGCAAAGAAATATTGATTTGCTTCTACCTTGAGTAGTTAAGCCTTATATTTTAACTTTTGTTCTTGATGGTTAAGTTTTGGTTGCTTCTACCTTTATGGTGGTTAAGCATTTATTATTGTTTTTACTTTTGCCTTTTAGGTGGTTAAGCATGTTTGCTTCGATTTGTATTTCTTTTGATTTGATATGCACTTGTATTGTTCATCTCAAGCTAGAAGTGTTGTGAACACCTTTCAGCTTACGAGGCTATTAGAGATATAATTAAGTGAAAATTAGTTAGTTGTTGATAATTAATTACTAATTGATTAGTTAGTTACTACTTGGTTAATGCCTATAAAAATCTTGATGTGAGCACTTTTACTCATTCAATCAAATAACAATTTTATTTTTCTCTCAACTCTCTCTTGTAAACCAAGTTTCATAACAAATGTTAACAATATACATGAAGTAATTGTGCACTCAAGATTAAATATGGTAGAGTCTCCCAATCAATATTTGAAAGAAAATAAATAAAAAAAAGAATAATGATAGAGAAAGAAATGGTGCATATGAAAGGACACAATCAATTTTTGCATGTGTTGATAGGAATAGAAATCTGAACCTTTTTCTAACAAATAGAATAGTTCATAAAACAAAATTAATGGGGTTATAAAATAAAATTAATGATAATTAGAGCACTTGTCTCCTAACATAAAAGATTGCAATAAAAAAGTCATTACGATTATTAAAGAACCGTAAAGTTTTGTCTCCAACAATTTTAAGAAAAAAAGACCTAATGTTTTTACTCATTATCCCATTTATGTTGCCATTATACAACCATTTTCATCAAGCAAGAAAAATTGACTTACTGTCACAAAGATCTTCTCCAATGAAGACCCAAAATTAGGGACGAAAAAAACAACAACATATCCACAAATAAATATTTACAGGCAAGATCTGTTACAGATTAGATTAATAACAAGTACTCATGAAATTAAGTAAATGATTTTTTTTTCTCCTACCCACTTATTAATGGGGTGAATACCTGTAATTTGAAATTATCCAAATATTTCTAATTATATATAAAATAAGTTGACATAATATATTTTTAATATAAATATATGTTTCAAAATTGTTTATTTTTAATATGAATATATGTTATAAAATTGTTTATTTTTTGTTTTATTTTATTTTTACTTTTTTAAAATATATTTCGACAAATATACATAAATACTCATGAATTCCTATAGATATTTATAAGGCATAAGACGAATTTTCATCCAACTTATGCTTGTCTTGCCCTATTGTCATCCCTATTAGGGGTGTCAAAATGGGCAAGCATGATGGGCTCATGTAATATTGATTAGCCAGTGTATGAATTGGATTGTACAATGAAAGTTCAAGCTTGAACTTTTTGGGTTTGACCTGGTCCGACCCTAATTTTTTTTATTGTTCTAAACTGGGTAGGACCAGTTTTTTGGCCTGATTTTTTTTTGTATTATTTACTTTTTTATGATTGGTAAAATATTAAATGATAAATTTAATATTACGTGTGCTAATGTCCATTTTAAGGTTAATATTTTATGTTCATTAAGTTTTGTTTTTAATTTCTAGCATTTGTTTATTGTTAAAATTGATACACTCTATTTTATTTTTATTATAGTGTATTATATTTTGCTATTTTATAGTATAAATGATGATCTATATTTTTTTATTTATATTTATACTTATTAAAAAAAATTAGTGACTTGTTGGTTATATAAAAGTTGATTTGTTTTGATAATTTTACATTTTTTATATTTTATAAAGTGATTAACCCTTAGGCCAACCTGTCAAGAACTGGGCTAACAAAATTTCAGTTTAGTCTAATCCAACTCAAAAATATGTTGATATGTAAAGAACTAGCCCAAATAAGTCAAAATGACCCGAATTGAGAACTCTACTTAAAATAATATCTTCGACAAAATTGAAGGAAATAAAACATGTTAGATAAACAACCAACATGATTGTTATTATATTATTTTTAGCCACTTAATTTGAATTCACTTTAGGTGATGGCTAATTTTTTTTCTCTATCTGAAACCGAGTTAAAAGGAAGTCATTTCTTTCAAAAATAAAAACAAAAAAAAGGAAGTCATTGATTTTTATGAACAAGAGGGCAAGAAATAAATGGTTCTTTTGCAATCTATGTATGCAGCAGATTTTTTGTGTAAATATAATGTTACTAATTTTATAACTCTTTTATTTTTTAAAGGAATACATATCATTTCTCTTCATGATATGTGTAATTTAACATAGCATACCAACATACTTTTGGTCTGTCAGAGTAAAACTAGAATCGGATTCCTTAAACAAAGTCTTGGATTTAAACCTTATAGATGAAAAAAATATGGTTGGGAGGAAAGACTCCACTAAAGGTGACTAGGCAGGTCTCCCAACGAAAATTAAGATTAGCAAAGCTAGTAAATAATTCGCATCATTATCGTGGTGATAAAAAAAAAATTAACATAGCAAAATTCCTTCTATGTAAGATATGTAATTGGACAAAACATAAGTGTAGTTCTTTGAGTGTTTTTAATGTTATTCTCCAATCAAAATTAGAATTTCATCTCAGTAATTTGCATGCATGAAAAATCAATGCGAATTACTAAGGTAAAACTCTAATTTTGATTGAAGAACAACACCAAAAACACCTAAGAAATTACACCTAAGTTTTGTCTTATGTAATTAAGATTTAATAGCATCTTTATCCATATAATTAAAGCAGAATTACATAGTCTTCTCTTACTCATTGTATAACAATTACTTATTTTTAAGAAAAAAAGCAATAAACATCAATGATTTCATTTAAGGGTAGATTGAGATAAAAAGAAAAGAAAAATTAAAAAAACTAATAAATGTAACAAATAATATGACAAAAAAAGAAGAATGAAATTAAAAAAGAAAGAAAGATGAGATTGAGATGAAAATTTCATACATCCCCATTTTAAAACTTCCCCCTTAATCTCATATAAATGTTTTGCTTATAATAAAATCCCAAATAACTGGACCAAAATGAATTGGAAAAAAAGGAAAACACAAACAAAAAGACACGTGTCAACAGTATGTACCACACGGCAAGGGAGGGGATATGATTTTTGTTCACTGACATTCTTCCTAATCTGTGTTATCCGTGCGTGGTGAGCCTACTACCTCCTCTATCTTTGTTCTCTGTTTACTCCTAGCAATTAACTTTCTTTGTATGATCTCTACACGCATGGCTACCATCACCAACAATTTCATATTCAAACCCCCCATCTTCCACTCCGCACCCCGAAAGCTCCTTCCCCATCGCTCTTCTCTACCTTTTCTCAGTAAAGGAATCGGAGGCAATTGTCGTTCTCATCAGCGGATACGGCTTATCCCGAAAGCCACAGCGGCTTCGGGCGCGAAGAAACAAGAAAAGCGCGAAAGAGTTCAGCGAGTCCACAGCGTGGAGGAGTTCGACTCGGCGCTTCAGTCGGCGAAAGAGAGACTGGTGGTGGTGGAATACGCGGCGAGCGACAGCGAGGAGAGCAGCCAAATCTACCCTTTCATGGTGGAGCTGAGCCGCAGCTGCAGCGACGTGGAATTCATTCTCGTAATGGGCGACGAGTCGGAGAAGACAAAGGAGCTGCTGAAGCGAGAGAAAGTGGAGAAAGTGCCTCACTTCAGCTTCTACAAGAGCAAGGAGAAGATCCACGAAGAGGAAGGCATCGGCCCAGACATGTTGGTTGGGGACGTGCTATACTACGGGGACAACCATTCGGCGGTCGTGCAGCTGCACAGCGGGGAGGACGTGCAGAAGCTGATAGAGGACCACAAGGTGGATCACAAGCTCATTGTGCTGGATGTTGGGCTCAAGCATTGCGGGCCCTGCGTTAAGGTTTATCCGACGGTCATTAAGCTGTCCAGGCAAATGGACTCGGTGGTGTTCGCGCGGATGAATGGGGACGAGAATGACAGCTGCATGCAGTTCTTGAGGGACATGGAAGTCGTGCAGGTCCCTACCTTTCTCTTCATCAGAGATGGCAACATTGAGGGCAGGTACGTCGGTTCTGGGAAAGGGGAGCTCATTGGGGAAATTCTCAGGTACCAAGGGGTGCGCGTCACTTAATTCATTCTAAATTCTCCTTACTTTTTTGTTTTTGAACAAACATATTAATTACGCCTAATTCACCATATACACCACTAGTGACCGGGGAAACTTGTCACAAATTAAGGAAGAAAATGCTATATATAATTCACCAACATTTTTTCCCCCCAAATCCATGTGAAGTTGCATGATATTTATTGATGTGTTATTTTTAAGAAACTTACGCTTAATAGTGATTTCATCCTGTATCAGTTGAGTTGATTGGTTGATGGAGATTTCTAATAGACTTAGGGAACAATCGTATTATGGCTAATAACATAATAATATTTTTGGTCTGAGTTGTTGAAGAATGAAGATGTCTTGTTGACCGCTTACATTTGACATTGAAAAGAAAGAGTAGCGGTTAATTTGGTTGTTTTGGGGGGTTGGGGGCGATTGCAGTACTTTGCTTCCAATTGTTGGAAGCGAGCAGAATTAATGTTGGTGGCTAAGTAAGGCCGTGGGATGAGATGCAGGGTGTGGGAATGTAAAATCCTAAATAATGTGAAATGTGAATTTGGCGAATGTAAAAACATGAAATTAGCTTATGTATGGAAAATATGTTGTTGTTAGTGTTAAAATTTAATAAAAAGCATGATTTTCATTATTTAATATATGACTTAATTACACTTTTAGTTTTTTAAATTTGAATTATGTGTGATTTTGGCTTTTAATTAAGTTTTCTTTGAGCAAATTAAGTTCTTTTATCTTAAAAATTAAATAAATTTGGTCTTGTCAAATTTCTTTTACTTAAAAAATTCGTCTTATATTTAATTAAAATAATTAGAGATTATGATATATTTGACATATGAAATAACTTTAAAATTTTGGAAATAAATAATTTAGCAGAAATTTGATAAAATATAAAGGAATTAATAGGGTGTGAAATTAGTATTTGAAGATGATAAAAATTTGAATTTATTAAGCAAAAGAAAATTTAAAACTATTTAATCGGTTTAATTTATAAAAAATTTGAATAGAGAATAAAAAATTAAAAAAATTAAGTTGAAGAAAACAATAGAGAAGCTTAATTGTAAAAATTAAATTGAGAAACTAAATTTATTTTAAAAATTATTAAAAAATTAAAACCACACGTTAATTATAATAAAATATGTTGGGCTTGGTTTAGAAGTTTCAGAGTTCGGCCAGTGGGAATTAGTTTCAGGCGCAGGCTAAGGTGGGAAAAGGAATCACCGTAGGAAAGTTATTTCTCACCCTTGGATGTATTATTGTTTAGATCAACGGTTAAGATTTTTTCTTTTTTTTCTTTTTCTTTTTCCCTTTTTTTCCCCTTAATTTCCCGATTTACCCTGTACCCCACCGCTCCTTAGACTTCCACGAGTGTCTTCTTGAATTATCCTCATCCTCTCCGATGCTAATCCTCATACTCCCACTATTCCTCTCGACTTCTCCTCACAACCCCATGAGCACTGGCACCAATGCTAATCCTCTCTGAAATGTCGTCGTCTTCATCAGAGAGGGAGGGGTTTTCTTGACACGTCAGCATCCGGTGGTTAGAGAGCAAGCCCATGAGGTAGGCGGAGGGAACGAAGGAGGCGGAGGGCGGCGCGAAGGATGAAGGAGTGGGCAGTGGGAGTACATCTCGCGTTGGCAGTGACATTCTAGATCTGCGGTTGCGACCATGACAATGTGTGGTTGCGGATCTTTTGGTTGCGGCAACCATGAGTGGTTACAGATCTGCGAGACCGCTCTTCCTTTCTTCCCCCTCTTGCGGTTGCGACGCTGCTGATCTGTTGGGTGCGGCGGCCTGCTCTTCCCCTCATCTACGTTGATTTTTGAGTTATCTTTTTTGGATTGTTTCTGGGCTTTTTTGATTTTTTTTTTGGTTTCGTATTATTGATCTGGTAGTGGATGTTTTTGGTGGCAATGTCGTCAACGAAGGAAGGGTTGGCAGTGTCGACGGATTCTTCAAGTGGTGGGAGATGGAGGTGAGAGGGAAGGGAGGGCCAATCCGGACAAAATAGGAGGGACAAAATGGGAACGACCAAAAAGAAAAGAGAAAAATAAATGTTAACCTTTCATTTTAAAATTAATATATCTAACAGGTGAGAAATAACCTTCTTACAGTGGGAAACTTGATCCCCTTTTCTACCCTAGCTTGTGCCTTAGTTTCACTGGACTTGAAATCAAACGAATTGGATGGGGTCTTGTTATTCCCACCCAATTTTTTACTTTTTTTATGTATTGTTTGTTATTATTTTTTCAAAAATATTCTTGACAAAAACACGTTTTTGTTATACAAAATATACAACGGAAACGCATTTTTATTATGTTAATGGGGTGCGTCTCCATACACAACGAACAAAAATGTGTTTCCGTTGTGTATGAAAGACGTATCCCCTAACACAATAAAAACGCATTTATGTTGTGTTAATTTTTTTAAAAAAATTAATTAAAATATTAGTTATAATATAATTTATTCTTTTTAATATTGATCGCATTAATTATGATATAAATTACCATTTTTAATTGAAATCAAATTAATTACGATATAATTTACCTTTTTTAATAGTAATCAAATTAATTATGATATAATTTTAAAAAATATACAATACAAGTTGCCATTTTTAATAATGATCAAATTAATTGTGATGCAAATTTTTCTTTTTAATAATAATTAAATTAATTATGATACACTTTTAAAAAATATACAATACAAGTTAACATAATTAAAAATGGTAACTTGTGTCGTATATTTTTTAAACTTGCATCATAACTAATTTAACTATCATTTAATAGTAATCAAATTAATTATGATACACTTTTAAAAAATATATGGTACAAGTTATCATAATTAATTTAATTACTATTAAAAATAGTAATTTGTATCGTATAATTTTTTAAATTGCAACATAATTAATTTAATTACTATTTAATAGTAATGAAGTTAATTATGATACACTTTAAAAAAATATATGATACAATTTATTGTAATTAATTCAATTATTATTAAAAATGGTAATTTCTATTGTATATTTTTTAAAATTGAAACATAATTAATTTAATTATTATTTAATAGTAATCAAATTAATTATGATACACTTTTAAAAAATATACGATACAAGTTATCATAATTAATTCAATTACTATTAAAAATGATAACTTATATCATATATTTTTTGAAATTGTATTATAATTGATTTGATTACTATTGAAAAAAGGTAAATTATATCGTAATTAATATTTTAATTAATTTTTTAAAACAATTAACATAACGAAAACGCGTTTTCATTATGTATCAAAGTTACTTTGATACACAATGAAAATGCATTTTTGTTGTATATAATATACGAAAACACATTTTTGTTGCGTTGATAAATTGAGAGTAGGAAGAAGAGAGAGAGAGAGAGTGAGACTAAAATAATAATTGGTTACGTTTTTGAAAAAATAAAGGGTGAAAAGAGCAAAAAAAAAAGGAGGGGGAAATAGCAGCCCCCATCAGATGTTATATATTTGCATGCAGGTAGGCTAAGCCCAATCCTTTTAAATGTTGGGCTACATCATGAACGATTGTGGTTGATGCTGCATTGCTGCTTCATGTTTTATTTTTGGTTTATGCTGTTTCTAATTTCGAAATTTGTCCAGAGGCTTCCTAGATTTAAATAATGGTAATTTTTTAATAAATAAATAAAAGTAATTTAGAAAGCATAATGATGTAAAGATATTACGAAGCTGGATATATGCAAATCTCAAGTGTAGTGGTGTGGCTGGGATTTTGTCGTGTTGTTTTATATTTTATTTTATTTGTTCAGATTGTGGCGTTAGGCTTTTTTTTTGTTTTTTTTTTATAGCTTGTGGTGTTAGGCTTTTGAAACAAGATCCGTGTTAAAATTTGCCACCTTATTATCTACTTGTGGAACATGACCACTGAAGAATAACAATGAACATGGTGACATGTGATTTTCATAAATATACCCAACAATAGATCATAGAATTCCCTTCCCTACTGCACTCTGTAGCAACAAGCCATATTCGCTGGCTCCTGGCTGTCCTGTCCGGTTGCTCATTGCCGTTGGCTTCTATAGGGAACTATGGTTTAAAATGCGATACTTCTAACATACAAACCAACTAATTATTTTGGTATATTTATAAGGACAGAACTTAAATTGAGTTCTTTACATTGTCATCAAGTTCTTCAATTAAATGAAGCATGAATATTTATTTAAAATTTTACAATACATATTTAATAGAAATTAGATATTATTAAATGGAATATTCACACGTCATCATTTGAATGAAGAACTTAATATCAAAAATATAACAAATTTAATGCAAGTTTTGTCTTATTTATAAACTATATCAAGTCAATGCCTTGTGATTTTTACTGGTTGTATAAGGCGGCTACCATATCAGAATATTATACTACCTTTTTTTTATAAGAATATTTTGGGAAATTAATATTAATTTTTTATAAGATTCTTTTTAAATTATGGACTGCATTAATTTTTTCGTTATAAAAAGGTTCTTAAATAGATATGCATTAATTAATTAGATTGAAATAGAATAAGAGAATGAAATTTCAATGTTTTAATTTTTTCAAAATATAAATTATTGATAAATTTAATATTACTAATCAAATTAATTAAACCTTCAAGTGCATAGATCAATTGGCATGGGGTTCCTCCATCTAAACCAGTGGCCTCAAGTTCGAGTTCTAAGTATGCAATTGCATTAAATACTCATAGTAGTCTTATCCGACTTGAACTTGATTGTCTTCTATGGAGGATAGTTGTGGTTTGTACAAAAAAAATTAATTAAACTTCTTAATTCTTACAAAATAATTAAGGGATTTGCTAACATACACCCACTTGATTACTCAATTGATTTTTAATTAGAATATATTAGCAAGTTATACTTAAGGATTATCTTAAAATACATGCATAGTATAGTTTGCTAACATATTTCAACTAAAAAACAAGTTGGTGTTTGTTAACAAATATTTGTGGAGTTTGTTAATATATACTTACTTGTTTTTTAGTTAGAGTACGTTAACAAGTTATAACTATAATTATCTTAAAATATACTAATGGTGTAACTTGCCAAAATACTCAAACTAAAAAATAAGTGGATGTATATTAACAAATCTCAATAATTAAAGAGGTTGTATTTATATGTCCGGAGGAAATATTTGTATATTTACCTTTATATTTTTGTTATATTTAATATTCAAACTCGGATGCAAGGATGAAAATACTACTTAGTTTCAAATTGTGGAGAGATTTTTATGTACCATGTTGATCACCGACTTGGATCCTCTCTCCCGCACCTCTTTCCAGCACTTTTCCAATTTCCCTATCTCTCTAACTTTTTCTTTTTCTTTTTATCATTTCTCTTCATTTTTTCATTTTCTCTCTTCTCTTGTTTTTGATAATTTTAGCTGTAGAGACAGCAATGCTAGAGAGGATCTGTTTTGGTTGATCACCGCCTCTTGACTTTATTTACCTTTGGAAAAAAAAAATTGATTAAAGTGGGATGCTTAAAAGTTAGTTTTTTTTTTTTTTTAATTTGAGATGAGTATACACAAAAAAGATAAAACAATAAATAATAATAATAATAATATTATATTATATTATATTTAATATTAATTTCTTAATGTTCAAACGATAAAAACTCTTTATTGGTAAGCTGGGAAATGAGAACGGCTGCATCAATTTCCTCTTGATAGGGATGCAATTAATCAAACCATGTTTATGACGTGATCAATCTTGCAACAAATTCTGAATAGATCTGAAACCACCTTCCAGTCAAAACTAATCAGCATTATGGCAAAATTGTAATTACCTGCGGCAGCTGGCTCGAGTAAGACCGTTGATCTGCTGAAACAGCTAGTTGATTAGAAAATGAAAAGTCTATTGATTGGTTAGTTACTAGCTAATTTACCTTAATATTATAAATTAGTCATAGAATTCCACCTAATAATTCAAATAGAAAACTCAAACTTTTTTTTTTCTTTCGCAAAAAGACGGCAATGAAGTTTGTGAAGGAATAAAATGAGGTAGCGGTTTGTGCATTTCACACCAGCATTTTAAGAGATGGGTGAATTGGGGGGGAAAAAAAAAGGATTTTTTCTTTTTTTAAGTGAGATTGCCTTTAAAGCTAAAGAGTGACATATATTTACTTTTAAACTTTATTATTTTAGTGAATCGAGACTATAATATATTTTAAATTAAATCAATGATATATATAGCTTTAATTGCTTGCTTTAGAAATAAGGCAATTTTAGATAAGTCTTATTTAAGGAAATGATATCATGTATATTCATGATCGGTAGTGTAAAAGCTGTTTTTGTCATAATATTACTCTATTTTGAGTAAAGTATATACTTTATATACGTTTTATTTTGCTTGATAATTGTTATATGCGAGACTTTATTAACAGGGTTGTGACTGTAAATTTTGAGTTTTTAGGTAAATTTGATATTTGATTGTTAGTTTAATATATTTTATTAATTTTTATTTAATAAGGAATTTTAATATTTTATTTTTATTAGATATATGATTAATTCATTCAAATTATCGTTAATATAATTGATTTCAGATAGAATTTAAGTAATTTAAAATTTGAAAATATTCCTTCAATGACAACAACATTTATAAGTATTATTAATAATATTTTACACAATAATACATGTTTTTGAAAAATAAATCTTATATTTTGATATATTTTAATGTTTTAATGAGATATTAATTTTTTAACAGTCCTTTTAATATTTTAATTTAAAAATATATCAAGAAAATTAATGAGAATGCTTGTCATCCAAATTTGAAAAAAAATAATTCATATAGTATTTTTTTTCATTTGATCCTCATTCAAAATTTTAAACTTTGTGATTCAAATAACAACCTAAAAAGGAAAAGATATGACATATAATTTCAAATTATATAGCAAATTTCTTTTTGTGATAAATTATTAAAATTTTAAATAAGACAATTATTTATGAATATAAAGATTAAGAAAAGTATAATAATCCATTCTATATATTAAATGAGAACAATTATCTTGAATGAGAACGTTTTTAGCTACAATTCTTCAATGAGAGCATTTTTAGTTATCATTCTTCAATGAAAGCATTTTTAGAAATTTTTTAACTTCTAATCTCTTTCAATCTATTATTTTCAATATTTTTAGTTCTCAATTGAATTTTAATATTTTTTTAAAAGAAAATTTCAATAATTAAAAATTAACATTGTATTACAATAATTGTTTATTATAGATTTAAAATATAATATATGTATTCAAAAATTTTTTTTATTACAAATTTTAATTATAATATAATTTATATATTCATAAGTATTTATTTATAAATTTAAGTTATATAAAATTTAGATAATAATTTAGATATAAAATTTGTAATTGATATAAAATTATAATGTTGATAACATAATATTTTATTATACATTCAATAAAAGAAGTTTATGTCAATATTATAATTTACCTTAGTTGCAAAAGGATAAAAATAAGAGAGTTTGTATACATTTTTTCTCTGTATTTATTTGATGAAGAGAATGATTAAAAAATATAAAATCAATTTCTTAATTATATTATAAGGATTATATCAAACAATCAATAATATCATAAAAAAAGTCAAACAGTAAAAAAATACATACTAAACAAAGAAAAATTATTAGATTTATGAACAATTTAATTTAGAAAGTAAAATAAGTATCTTAGACTATGTTTAAATAAAAGTTGAGAAAGTATTTTTGCAAATTTTAATACACAATTCCATATTCCAATGCATAAAATGAAAGAAGAAAAATTTGTTGCTTTGAAAGTGAAAGCATTTTTGAGCTTTCTCAATTGAAATTTAAAAATATGCACTTAATCATTGAACGTCGATAAAAAAAATTAATTATTGATATTACTTACACATACATAACAAATTATGTATGACGTTTGCTAATGTATACCCACTTATTTTTTTAGTTGGAATATGTTAGTAAGTTACACTATTGGTGTATTTTAAAACAATTCTAATTATAACTTGTTAACGTGTTTTAACTAAAAAACAAGTAAGTGTACGTTAACAAACCCCACAAGCATTTGTTAATGTACGTTTACTTATTTTTTAGTTAGAGTAAGTTAACATAATTCTTAAATATAACTTGTTAACATACTCTAACAACTAAAAATCAAGTGAAAGTATGTTAACAAATTACATTATGTATATATTAAAATATTTACGTTATTTTTTTATATGATTGAGATTATTTATTTTACATTTAGTTGCCTTAAAGTAACCAAATTCAAAATTATTACGTTCCCATAAATCCATGATAGGTGGTTCTATGTAAGTTTTTACCTTTTAACATGTTTACGTAAAGAATGATTGTAAATTCGAATAACTATTTTTGCTAATAATTATTCTAGTTACCAAATGAAAAATAATGAACATATTTAATATTTTTAAATTATTAAATTATTTACTTTTTATTTGATACTATCTCTGGTCCTTTATATAAGTAACAAATAAAAGTATTTTTTTGGTCCTAATTATAAGCAACATAGGACGTATCAATTGCTATCTTCCTTTTATATCCTTAATTTATTGTAAAGTCTATTAATAAAATATTCATTCATTCTCAATGCAAGTGGATGCACTCATTGGCATATTAACAATATAAATTACACTCATTGGTAGAGAAAATTATTTCTTGAATTATGAGTAGTATCATTAAATATAACCATCACTTAAACTATTTAATTTTATGGGTATTTCTGGAATAAAATTTAAATTTATGATATTATTAATTAAAATTAACTAACTTAACTATTTTTATTAGTTTTGATGAATTAGTTATTTGTTGCTTATATAAAGGATTGGAGGTAGTATTTTCTTTATAAAATATTCCTCCATTTCAAAACTTTGGGTGTTTAAGCATTTTATTTTTGTTTCAAAACTTTGGTAGTTTTAGAATAGAAAAAATAGACTATGCACTGATAATGTAAAACAATTTTACACAGTTACTCAATCACAATTTACCATATATGGTAAGTTTGTTGACTTTAAAAATTATTACCTTAAAAGGCATACCAACGGTGATTTTTGATTGGTTGATAGTGTAAAACTTTTTATATTGACAATACATACCAATTAAACTCTTTAGAATTTCAATATATATATGTGCAATTTTTTTCAATTATACCCTTATGTGTAGTTGAGTAATTAAGACAGTATTTTTTAATGGAGTAATAACTTTGATTTTTACAAGATAGTTGTAGTGGAGCATTAATGTTGATTCTTAGTGAAATTTACATTGAAAATGAACACTACTTAATCAAAGGGCTACATAAAAGAAGTAGTTGAAAATATATAAAAAATTGTAAAATAATAAATGAGGATAATTTAGTCTTAATTTATATAAATTAAATATGTTTCTTAATCTGTATTTAAAAATATTAAACACGAAACGGAGGAAGTACTTAAAAAAAAATATTGGAAAGATATTTTATCAATCCTTACTGATTTTTATGCACCCCAACTTAAAATTGTCGGTGCATGTCTTTAAGAAAATCCAGCCTCCGCACCAACCACATCCTCGTCGCTTTCAAATGCTTACGCGTATTGGACCAATTTTATCACCATCCACGGCATCTCGTACTCGGATTCATTAACTGATTGATTAAAAAATTAAGCATTTCCTTTGAAGCAAACACGGTCCAATCCCAATGATCTAAAATCTAAATTTGAACGAGAAAATTCAATTTCATTTATTCCTATTTTTATTGTTTTGAAACTTTCCTCACAACTACGATTGTTTTGAATATTTAATTTTTTTTATCAATATTTTCTTCATACAAAAAAATAATTAATTGACTTGGATAAATCAAATCAATCGCGATTGCTATACCATGATTTATGGTTACCATATTTTCTATACATGGGAAGGAAACAAAATAGACGCCCATCGAACCAAGTCGCCGAGAACAGTATTGTTTGTAACTAAAAATGTATTATCTGCAATTCTCCGCATCCACGAAATGAATAAAAAAAAGAGAACAAATTAATCTAAAAATTTGAATAAGTAAAGAAAAGAATCATTTGGCTGTAAGCACTGGATTCAATTGAAGAGGCCTAGGCGGCCCCATGGTTCTTCTCTTCCAAAGATTAATCTCTTTCCGTGGCTGCAAATTAGGCACACTCGCTGCACCACCACCTACCATAATAGGAGCAGAGAAAGGTATTATGACCTCATCCTCTGCATCGCTCTCCACTCTATCATCACAATCCGAATAGCAATCCCTCTCCTCTGGCGCTATCTGAGCCTTCCAATCGAAATTGGAAAAAGTTTCGCGCCCACTTGCAAATCGCCTCATGTGACCCAACGGCGGTGCCGTGTCCGCAACCGCATCAGATTTTTTGCTCGACACGGTTTTAGGTTTCCCCGCGTGGAACAACATCTTCTGAAACTTGGAAGCGTGCTTCTGCTTCTGCTTCTTTTCCTCCGTGTCTCTGGGAGTGGAAGACGCGCTGTCTATGGCGCGTGTAGGCATGGACATGCTCTTGGCCCCTCCTTTTTTAACGTGCTTCTTCTTGTGCTTGATCTGTCCCATGCAGGAGATTTTGGGCGAAGTGGGTTCCTGAGTTTCAACGCCCCCATCCTTTGGCTTTCTTCTAGCTTCATCAGGAATCATAGGGCCAGAGAAGAAGCCCTTGCCGCCAGAGTGTTTGAATTTGTGATCCCTCCCTGGGCTGAACGGAAGGTTTTGGAAAGTCACTGCTGCAGCCGCTTTTGGCAGTATCTTCAAGATCTTGCTCCTCAGCTTAGACTGTTTCTCTTTCTCCATCATATATTTCCGATATATGGAATTGTTGGAACCAGGAGGGGTTGTGTTGTATTTATATATGCTCGAGACTCGAGAGAAGATAAAAGGAAAAGGCGTAGCATGTGGATGGAGGAGAGAGGGTTATGCTATGTTGTGCCACTGACGTTAGCATGTTTGACTTTGTCAAGAAAGGCGGGAGAGTAAGACAGTGAAAGGTTTGGTCAAATAAAATCGCTGTGACTGGGGAAAGACAAATGGAACGCCCTTTGCTTAGCGCAATATAAGTCACAAATGTGAAACAACATGTGACTTTTATCTGCTGACGTGTGCAAAACAGGCTGCGCTTAATGCATGCTATAATATATGTTTTCTTAATTATTATTATTATTATTTTCGGAACAGATATACGAGTGGTCAGTGCTTTTTCCTTCCTTGATATCGCGCACGCATACAATATTGGTATTCTTTGAATGTGAAGATTTTTCTCTTTTTTATAATAATAATAATAACAATGATGATTTTTAAACTTATAAACTTCTATAAATTACTCAGATTAGTCAAATCAAATTTCTCGCTATATTTTCGTCAATATATATATATATATATATATATATATATATATATATATATCTTCGCTATTAATCCAACCTTATTTGGCTTCAAACGTAAAGATTTATTATCGTTTTTGATGGTGCCTTTTTTGCCCTTAATATCGTCACTCTCCTCTCTCTCTGTGTGACTTGTGAAGTTTTGATCCAATCACTGAACATGACACGTGGGTCAAACAGATTAAGATAACGACGAAGAAAACATTTTGGTGAAATAAGACAAACTTTGCATTTGGAATCTTTGCATAAACGTGGGTTATTTTAGGAAAAAGTGAAACATGATATTTTAAACGATTTTTCTATTTATGTAATCGGAGTGAAGGTTAAGGGGTTGAAAAAAAAAAACTATTACGAAAAATTAGTATATTAAAAATATTTATTATATAATGTCTTTTATTTTTAACTCATTAATTTATATACTTGATACATAAGAAAAAAAAATTCAAACGCTTCGTAATTTCGTATAAGTAATTTTGCTATGGTCGACTTGTCATAAATTGTTTTTGTGTGTAATGAAGACAAAGAAATACTACAACTAGAAAAAGGTGGTCAACTCTCATAGCGTGTCACTTAACACAAGATGATACCGACGTTGTGAGTTGAGACAACTGCACGTTGTCCAAATAGGTTCATCTAGTACAAAAGTTTATGTTATAACAACAACAAAAATAATAGAAACAGAGGACATTTTTCTGCGGTATTAATACAAAGAGACATGTGATTTTATAATAATAAGAAATAAGCTAAATTGTACTTTCAGTCCTCCTATAATTTTCAATTTGTGATTTCCTTTTTTAATTTAGATGTGTGACTTATTGGTGTGACAGTACATGTGGACCTGAGATGGATCACTAACATGGTAATGAAATATATGGTTTAGAAAATAGAAAAATTGTAAGAGATTAGAAAATCGAACCTATGACCTCTTACACAGAGGATCCTTAAACACTAAACCACCTAATATATTTTAATTACAATATAAAACATATATTATATATAATATTACTACATGAGATAATTATAGATATCTTTCCTCCCAAGTATGATTAATGTGTGAATTTAATTTTTATTAATTAATTTAAAACGTAATGTAAGTATTATAATATTTTATTAAATAATATAAACACAGCCATTTTTTCTTCCATTTTCCTTTCATCCAATTTTCTTGCCACATCTCTAATTTCTTTTTTCTATCACCCCACTTATACTATATTATTTAAAAAAATATTAAATAAAAGTTTATATTAAATTATATTAACTTATTAAATTATACAAATTTATAAATTACATTAAATAATTTATAAACTTCTATATTAAATTAAATTATGTGTATTCTAAATTAAATTAAATTAAATATTTAATAAAATTATATAATTTATAAATTACTATAATTTAATAAATTTATACAATTTATTAAATAAATAAGTGCATAGTTTAGAATACTTGGAATACATAGAATTTAATTTAATTTATATAATTTAAATTTTAAATTTATAAATTATTGTAATTTAATAAATTTATACAATTTATTAAAAATATATATAACTAAGAATATAGAGAATACATAGAATTTAATTTATATAATTTAATTTATAAATTATTAACTATTTAATTAAATTAATTAGAATACACATAATTAAATTTAATTGATAAATTTAAAATATTAATTAAATTTATAAATTTTTATAATTTAATAAATTTATATAATTTAATATTAAATATTTTATCTTAATATTAATTTATTATTTTAATTAAAAATAATGTAATTATTCTAATATTTTATTAAATAATATAGTATAAGTGGGGTGATAGAAAAATAACAGAGATGTGAGAAGAAAATTGGGTGAAAAAAATAAATAAAGAGAAAGTGAGTGTATGTTATATTATTTAATAAAATATTATAATACTTACATATTTAAAATTAAATAATAAAAATTTAATATTAATAAAAATTAAATTCACACATTATTCATACTGGGAGACACAACATGTGCAATTATCTCCTGTGTAGTATAGTATTATATGTAAATATGTTTTATCATACAAAAAAATAAGTTAATTGGTTTAGTGGTTAAATTTATTTTCTTTTATGCAAGAGGTTGTGGATTCTATTCCCCCCACCTAACAATTTTACCATTTGCTAAACCATATATTTCATTGCTATAACATTGCCATATTAGTGATTCATGCCAGTGTCTACTTGTACTGTCATGTCCATGCCATCACCAATAAGTCATGTCAATAGTCAATGTTTGGCCATAGATGGTCAACTATGGACCGAACCAAAATTGTGTAATTTTAAAAATTGGAGGACTAAATGTTTACAATTAAAAAAAGAGGAACCAAAATCGCGGATTGAAAATTATAAAGGGACCAAAAATATAATTTAGCCTAAAAAAATATAAGCACGTTTACTTGAATTTTAAAAAGAAATTAAGAAATTATCATTTCACATTTTTTTTATTTATATTGGTATAAACCTTTTACACATATCTTTCAATTCAAAAATATTTTTTAAAAAGATACAAATAAAATAGATCCTAAATCTCCTTTGCACTATTTAAATTTATCACCATTATTTTACCCCTAAATTTTAACAAAATTTCTTAAATTTTATGGCCACAAATTCACTCATAAGTCTTAATAATATAAATTAAAAATGTGAATAAATTAATATTATATTAATAATTGAATTAGTCAGGTTGACCACCATTTATAATTTAATTGTTATGTTTCTAACATTTTTCATTTATACTTTATTAAAGTACAATCCATGCATAAGAAAGAAGGAAATCAATCAAATTTGAATGAAAAAAAAAAAAACAAGAAAGAAGTAAAAGGGAAACAAAAATGTTCTTGAATTGAAAATAACTATTTTACCCTTAATAACATTTTCACACTATTACTTAAATTTATGGCCACAAATTCATTCTTAAGTCTCAACAACATATTCTGAAAATGCGAATAAATTGATATTATATCAATTATTGAATTAGTTAAATTGGTTGTCATCTCGTAATTTAGTTATTCCCTTTCAAGTAAACCCATTTTTAATAGTTAAAATTGTAATACGCTAACCTTAGTGGCTAAAATTAACAAAATTAAAAAAATTTGAAATTAAAGTCGGTTACTCATGTTAGTTTAATTGATAAGGGAACTTTATTATGTTTAATAGAAGTGTCAAGTGAGACGTTAAGTAAAGGTGGCAAAAATGGGCCATTCAGTCTGACTTAGCAAGTCAAAATTTCAAACATGAGCCGGCTTGAATGTGTTATAGGCTACAAATTTGTTAGTTTGGCCTAGCCCATCTGGTTCATTGGCTGGACCAAATTGGCCATTTTTTAAAAAAATTATATAAATTTTAATAAGTAAATAATAATACCGTGCTAAATAGGCCAGTAGTTTTTGTGCCTACATTTCATGGGCCTAACCCATCAGCGCAGGCCAAATTGACTAGTTCTTTTAGAGCCTCAAATTTAAGAGCTTAATTGGGTTTGACCCATCATCCTAGGTCAATTTTGCTAGGTCTAACATTAAGTTCCTATTTGACACATCTCCTTGACATGTGTATGAATTAGTCAGGTTGACTGCCATTTATAATTTAACTATTCTATTTCTGACATCTTCATTTACACTTTATTAAAGTACAATCCATGCTTAAGAAAGAAGGAAATCAATCAAATTTAGATAAAGAAAACAACCAAAAAAAAAAAAAGAAGGAAAAGGGGAACAAAAATGCTCTTGAATTAAAAACAACCATTTAACCATTAATAACATTTTCACAATATTACTTAAATTTATGGCCACAAATTCATTCTTAAGTCTCAACAACATATTTTGAAAATTCAAATAAATTAATAATATATCAATAATTGAATTAGTTAAATTGGTTGTCATCTTATAATTTAGTCATTCATTTTTAGGTTTTTTTGGTAAAAAGTCATAAGTATCCTTCACTTTAGGCAATTTTGTTTGAGTTGGGTATAACCACCAACCTTGTTCAAGCTGGTTAGGACTATTATAGGTGGCAAAACTCTCCATCCAAGTATTTAATGCAATTGCATAGCCACAACTCAAAAATCGAGACCATTGGTTAAGCTAAAACAACCTTGTCCCTGTGTCAGTTGATCTACGCGCTTGGTGGTATCATTTCTTTTCATTACTTAAAAAAAAGTAAAATATGTTTTTATTTGATGTAAATATAATTAAATTTAGTTTTAATCTTTCATATATTTTTTTTGCTAATTTTAATCCTTATAAATTTTAAAATTTATAAAAATAGTCTCGATTATTGTTCACTAATAATAGGGTGGTAAGTGGCCTAGGTTGTGTTTGGTTTGACCTCATTTAAGACCCAACCTAATTAAACATAATCAATTGGATTGGGTTGAATTTGAGTTTTTTTTTTTTTTTCAAAGCGACCCAACACAACTCAACCCTGACCTTAATCAGGTTGAATAAATAAAATATTAATATAATTTTGAATATTTAAAAAATTCAAAAAATTCAAAAAAAGAAAAATAAAATTCTTAATTAATTTAACTCATTCAATGCATGTTTAATTTAAAATATAAGTCTAATCACACAAATTCAACACTCACAAGTGATAAGTGAATATGTGAATATTTTAATTTTTTTATTAGTAAAATAGTAGGTCAAGTTGGATTGTGTTCATCGGGTTGAGAATGCATCAACCTATGACCAAAACCCAATCTTAATTGGGTCTGTTAAAATGAACCAAACAAAACCTAATCCGCTGAAATATAATTGGGTTGGGTCGGATTCCGATTCACTTATACCCCTAACTGATAATGTAGTAAACATTTAAACACATCACATCACACAACACATGTAATCCTAGAATGGTTGCTAATGTGTCATGATTAGTTGTATGTCATATTATTACTAAATTATGAGATAGACCATTTTTAAAAGTTTTGAAATTTGTAAAAACAAAAACTAATATTTTTTTAAAAAATAAAATAAAATTGAATTATATTTTCAGGAATTAAAATATATTTAAGTATCGTAAAAATAACTCAGATATAAAAGTGGGTGGTCTGAACCCTTTTTTTTTTTCGCAGGTGGCCTGACTCAAATAAACAACCTCCAACGAAGATTGGGCTAGTTAACCCAAACTGAATTGGCTGGTCCAGCCCGTGTTTGCATTTGGGCAGAAGTGAGACTCTCTGATAATTAATATAATAACATAACATCTACGCACAAATTAATATAATAATATAACATCTACGAGCAAATACATAGGATCGGTTGATACTATACTTTATAAACATGTATAAAATGAATATAAGCAACGTCCGGTGAATTTTTGTCTTGTTTCTTGGCAGTTTTGTGAGTGTGTGTGCACAGCAGCTGAGTGGCGGGGAATTTTTGGATTGGATGCATAAAGAGTAAGCTCTATTCTCTATTGTGTTTTAGGAATGCAAGTTCTATGTACCTACATCTCCTTTCTATCCAAATTTTTAAAGTTTGTGTGTTATTATTGCCGCCAAGTTGATGAGACCATTTCTGGCAATGGCACGAATGAATCGTTCACGTGTTTTTAATTTCCTCTTCAAGCATTAGTACGCTTTGGCATATAAGATAATTGAAAAGCACACCAAGTGTTTGCGAAAATATGCTAATCATGCTTTTCAAATTCATATGGACTGTGATTTGAAAATGAAAGAAATGTTGTTTTGTTTGTATTCAGGTAACCAATTGAGTGACTTTGACTCCTTGATCAGCTGCTTCACCAAGTTGCAGTTTTTGTCCTCAACTCTTCAACCCCTAAATAGTGTTACCTTACCCGTATCTCTCACAGGTGTTGCACTTGGTAATTGATACATGAAGATAATGATGGGTTATGAAGATATATGCATATTGTGCATCTGTGCTTGGCTAATTAAGTTTGTATTATGTGTTTCTGGTGCAACTGTTTTGGTTTTTCTCTGAAATGGATGTTTAGGAAGAGGCTGGATAGTTTCTCTTTCTCCATGGATCTGCGGGACTTCCTTCTCCGTGCTCGAGTCGTGAGGCTTTACAGGCAAGCATTGAGAATTGCTGGTCGAGCCCCCTCTTCTGCTAGAGGTGAATCTTCTTAATTATCTGGGTCATTCCTTTGTCCAAATCAACGTTCTTGTGATCCTATATACAATTATATATAGTTTTATAATGAATGTTAACAAAGATTCATGAGGATGTGCTTCTGAACTGTTAATTAAAGCTGGCACAACTGAAAGGATAATTTTGCTTCACAGTTTCATAATTTCGGTGACACTTTCTATGTGTTGTACTGTTCAGTGGTCTACAGGCAAATCTACTATAAATTATTTGGAATACCTGGTCACGAACTCAAGCCATGAGCCCTCTTCTCACGGCACCCCATTTTTGGGGACAGAGGGATATTGACAATTAGTGCAAAAGTTTTCCCATATTAAGAAAAGTTTATGTAAATGCATGTTCCTGAGAATTCTAAAGAAACCTCTTCTTAAATGTGATACGTCTACATGTGGACACGACTAAATATATAAATGTGGATCATATGTATGAACTTATCTCATTATCATAGTTTCAGGTTGGTCCGTAAGAATGGTATGTCCCTACTTACACCGAAAATTACATGGTGGTGTTAAGATTGTCTATTAAAATTTTTCCAGTCCATTGATACATGCTTGTAAGTTTTATGACATTGGTTGATGTAATGGACTGTACAGCTGAACTGAGACAGACAATTAGACAAGAGATGGAAAATAATAGAAACTGCAATGACAAGCAAAGGATCCGTTACTTGATTAGTGAGGGATTGGATAGACTGAAACGACTGGATGAAATGCTTGATATGCAAGGTCACCGTTGAAGGAGTGAATATGTATCGGTATGTAATAAAATATCTCCCTTTTTAGAAGAGTAAAAAGTCAAATTAGTTCATGAATGATATGGTGTCAGTAAAATTACGGTTTAAATTCTCCATTGATTAATAACTTTGCTTGATGATTAATAACTTTGTTTATAACTTTATTAATAACCTTGTTATTTGCATTATCTACCAATTCTTGCTACCACTTTTTAACCCAAAAATAATATTCCCGTCTACCAATCCTCACTTCCTGCCAATTCTTTCCACCGAATATGTCGCTAAAGAATTGTATATGTAGATAAGATGAAGTCACATGTTTCACAAACAACACTCCCCCCCTCTTTCCAAGAATAAGGTTCCAAGTCCTCATTCCAGTTATAATAGTCCAATTAATTAAAGATGTTTTCTTTAAAGGTGCCGTGAATATTTTTTTAATAAAAAATGTAAAATTAAATTCCTGAATTTATCTACTTTATAGATACTGGTAGGATTTTGATTTATTAGTTAATTGGTATTTTAGTTTGTGCATTGCTAGGGGTGTTCGCGGATTGGATTAGATCGGTTTTGAAGAGAAAAACCATCTGATCCAATCATTTCGGTTTTGTTATTTCATTATCCAATCGGTTTGGTTTAAAATTTAAATCCAATCCAATCCGATCCAATTTAAAGCGGTTTGGATTGGATCGATTTTTGGTTTTAATCTTACTATTATTTTAAAAAAATGTTAAATAAATAATACGATATATAATAAATGTGTTAAAAAATAATTTAAAATATCAAATATTTTATTAATGAGTCATTATATAACTAATATTAGTATAACTCTTCAAATATATATTATTAAAAATAAATTTACACAATTTAATAATTATGTTTATGTATCTTTACTCAAATAGTTACTAAAAAACTATCTTTAAATAAATATATTTTTTATAAGCAAGTATAATTTATGTGATAATTTTACAAATATATAAGAAATAAAAATATAAACATGAGTGATATTAGAAAATTACAAGTGAAAATATATATGCATGTATAAGTTCGGTTTGGATTGGATTGGATCGGTTTTCAAAATCAAATCCGAAATCTGATCCAATCCAATAAAAAATTTCGATTTTTTCAATTTTCAATTTTTTTGATTTTCGGTTTATTCGGTTTTTGGTTTTTTGGATCGGTTTTTTTTATTTTCATTGGATTGGATCGGTTTATGAATACTCTCATAGGATAAATGTTTTTTATATGATTAAAATTCATATAAAGTAAATATTTTTGAATATATAAGTTATATTATAATTAAAATTTATATTAATAAATGTTTTTAATGTATAAAATACATTTTAGATTTACAATGAATAATTTAAATTTTAATATAAATTTATTTTTAATTATTAACAATTTAATTTGAAAAATTATTAAAGTTTAATTTAAAAATGAAGATAAAAAAGGGTAAACTGAAAATAAAGATAAAATGATAGTAGTTTGGGATTGTTGAAGAGAATTTTTTCAGAGAGGAATAGTATATGAAATGTAATTTCAAATGAGAGAAACAAGGGAATATTGAAAATGTGTATTCTAAAATGACATATGACAATCTTTAGAAGTAGTAAAGTAATAAATTCTTGTTTAATTTATTAGGAATGAATTTTAATTCTTTTATTTTTTTTCAATTCTTTTGTTGCATCACTTTTTCAATTGAAAGGAGTTAGTGATATAACTTGAGAAAATTTGGAAAAAAAAGAAGAGTATCGTGATTAGGTTAAGTGATGGTATTATAAAAAAAATTGAATTTTTTTAAAGTAGAAATATGTAAAATAAAACAATTTAAAAAAGATGTGTTTCATGTAAGAAAAGTCATGTGAGTGATATGACTCATTGACGAGAGTACATTAAGAAAACATATATAAAGGTGGATTAAACTAGGGTAATATGCAAAATAAAATAATTTAAAAACAATGTGCTTGATGTAAGAAAGTCTAAGTGATATGACTCATTAACGAAAGTACATTAACAAAACATATATAAAAGTGGATTGAACTAGGGAGTGGGAGATGGGTTGGGATGAGTTTATATGTGTTTTTATTCAATTCAAAATTTTGAAAGGGTTAATTTTTTGAATTTGAACTCAATCTGATAAAGACCAAGCAACATATGAGACAATATCGGGTCAACTAGACTTGTTGACATAATATATTAATGTTAACATTATGTATAATGAAATCTCATAGAATTAAAGAATTATATAACTATAATTAAGATATATTTTATAGTATATATTTTAAGATAAATAATATAAATATAAATATAATATCATGTTAGATAAAATATTATTCATTAAATTAGAAAGTTGTATTGTTAATACATAATTGCTTAAAAAAGTATACTTCTAAAAGAATATATTACATTGGACCGGATTTGGACGATCTACGATATAATCCTAACTCATTCTTAAAATGCATTGGGATTAGTTTTTTTAAATCTAAACTCATCAAAAGCTATTCAAACTAGGCTAGATTAGAGAGACGAGAGGAGTCATCAACATCCCAAATTGAACAATGCATTTTTGGTGCTTTTGAAGGAGAGAAGAATTCAAATGAAAAAGTGTAGTTGTATAAAATTATTTGAGAATAAGGTGGAAAGAAAATAAAAATGTTAAATTTATACCCTATTTTTAAGGTGTATGAATAGAAAGAAGAGAAATATAAAGAGAAAAAAAAATAAAGGAAGAAAAAGAAATTGATAAACATAATAAATGATGGATTGGAAGAAAAAAAAAGAGATAAAAATGAGATAGAAGTGAGATGGAAGAAAAGTTAAATATATGATAATAACCCACAAATGACATAGCGAGGACTAATATGGTGTGGTATAGTTAACAGATACCTATGTCCCTTAAGTATGTGGCAGGGGTTCGACCCCAGATCCGTGCTGGTTCTTGGCTGGAGGATAACCTGAACAAAAAAAAAGAAGAAATTCAAGTAATAAGAGATTGTGAGAAAATTGAAACTCACAGAAGAGATTGTGTTCGGAAAATTTATAATGGTTGGACAAATGAATCTTATGAATACTTATTTTGCACGTTCATAATACTAATAAGTTATAATAGCAATTTTAAAATTCGAGTAAAATATAAAATGTATAAATCTGAAGAAAGATGTATATTTAACAAAAGAAAATTAAAATAATAAATGATACATATATACAATTAATTGATTAGGACAAAAAGTATATAAATTTAAAAAATAAAATTATAACAAATATGTGTATAATAAATTTTAAAGAATTGAACATCTAATGCGTGGATCAATTGACGCGAGATTGTTCCAGCTTAACTAGTAGTCTCGAGTTTAAGTCTTGAATATATAACTATGTTAAATATTTAGAGGGAAAGCTTTGCCTCCTATAGTGATTCTACCTGACTCAAGCAAGATTGTCTCTAATAGAGGATACCCATGATCTATATCAAATTTATTTTTCAAGGATTTAAATTTAAAGTTTAAAAGAAGAAAAATAAGAATGACACTATGAATATCTAGGAAGGATAAACGAGAGATTAAGTCATTCTAAAGTGAATATATTCCATTTTCATATATAGGTACAATTAGTATTTTACTATATACAATATATGGGATAAATATTTATTTTTATATAATTAAAATTTATAATAAATAAATATTTTTAAATATATAAATTATATTATAATTAAATTTCATAATGAATAAATATTTTTGAACATGTAAATTATATTTTAGATTTATGGTAAATAATTTATATTGTGATACAATATTATTTTTAATGACTATTTTAACTTTTGTAATGTACAAAATAAATATTTATCTATAACTATAATAAAGAGGATTACCTCTCTTGGTCTCCACTTTTTATTATACTATTATATCCTTTAATTACTCTCTAAATTATCTACTACTTTATCTTTTAATTACTCTCTAAACCAATGTTTTAAAATCGGACCAGTCATTGAACCGGTCAAGGCATTGATTTAAGGTTTAATGGTTTAACCAAGGTTGAACTGTGGTCGAACCGGTATTAATAAAATAATAATAATAATAATTAAATAATACATAAAAAATTAAAAAAATATAATATCATAACTTTATAATATTAAAAACTAAAAATAAAATATAATTTTATAAGTTCTTAACATATACAAAACCTAAAAAATTTCAAATTAAATATGTTATAATACTTAAGTCTAAGTTTTAATAATACACATCAATATTTATTAATAAAAACAAGTTTATATTTAGAATAAAAAAAATGACAAATGTTTTAGGTTGATTTTCGTTTTTTTAAAAGAAAAAACATCAAAATAATATTTTATTAGACATTTTTACCAAACTGCTATGAACTGGTTTTTTACTGGTTCACAGACCGGTTTTTTGCCTGGCCGGTTCTCTGGTTTAATTGGACCGGACACAGGACCGGTTCACGATTTTCCGGTTGAACTGGCCGATCCGATCTTGTTCTGAGAACATAGCTCTAAACTACCCACTATACCTTGTTTCTCTTTTATTTTTTTATTTTTTAAATTTGAAGAGAGACACGAAGTGCTTCTCTTTCCCCTAATTTTATATAACTAAGTTTATAATAAATAAATATTTGGAATATATAAATTATACTACCTCCAATCCTTTATATAAGCAACAAATATTAATGTTTTTAACACTATTATTTGTTGCTTATATAAAGGACCGTAGGTAGTATTATATTTAAAATTCATAATAAATAAATATTTTTGAACATATAAATTATATTTTTGATAAACAATTTATATTGTAATACAAAATTATTTTTAACTATTGATAATTTCTTCTAAAAAAATATTGAGATTCAATTTAGAAATAAAGAAGAAAATAATAGATTGAAAAATATAAGAAGCTAAGAAAAATCTCTTAAAATGTTCTAATTGAAGAAAAATACCTAAAACACTTTTGTTGAATAATAGTTCCTAAAAGTGTTCTCGTTCAAAATAGTTATTCTAATATGCTATATATAGAGAGGATTGTTGACAATTGCTTTTAAAAAATTTTGCAATTCAATTTAAAAATAAAGATGAAAATAATAAACTGAAAAAAATAAGTGATTAAAAAAATAAATATTTGGATAAAGATAGAAAAAAGGGTAGTTTAAGATGATTGAGAAATAATTTTTTGGGCTAGTTTTGGGGCCAGTCTGTAAAATGTTATTCCAAAAAATAGAATTGAAAAAATATTAAGAGTGTCTAATTGATCAAGTAAAGAGAGTAAAAGTCTCACTCTTCAAATTTTGTATTCTTATTTATAATATAAGAGTAGATTAAGATTTATTAAGAGTACAATATTCTTTAAATTTAGTTTATCTAAACAATAAAAATATCTTCAATTTGATACAATGTATTAAGATTTAAAAATTAAATCAAATTCAATTTAAAATTAAAATAAAAAATATATTTGAAAAGAATAAAAAATTGAAAAATACAATTAAATACTCAATATATAATATTAGGGTAAGAAATATGACTCTATGAGTGTGAGAATAACTCCTAAAAACGCTTTCATTCAAGAATATTTTAAAAAATGCTCTCAGTCCAAAATAGCTACTAAAACTGTTCTCATTCAATAATAGTTCCTAAAAATGTTCTTATTTAATAATGGCTTTTAAAAACTCTCTTATTCAAGGATAAATATTCAAATTTATAATTTTTATTGTATCAGCTAAAATCTTGAATTTTTAAATGAGATGAGTCAATAATATAATTTTAAAATATTTTAAAAAAATAATGAAAATAATTAGAGTGATAACAGTATAACTTTTTTAAAATGGTAATATGTGAAATAAAATAAAGTACAACAATTTTAAAATATCTACCCTATATATTAAACAAGAACAGCTATCTTGAATGAAAGCGTTTTTAACTGCTATTTTTTAACGAGAGTGCTTTTAGCTATTGTTCTTCACTAAGAGCATTTTTAGGAATTTTTTAACCTCTCATCTCTTTCAATCTATCATTTTCAATATCTTTAGTTCTAAATTAAATTTTAATATATTTTTTAAAAGAAATTATCAATAATTAAAAACTAACATTATATTATAATAATTGTTTATTATAAATTTAAAATATAATCTATATATTCACAAACGTTTAATTATTACAAATTTTAATTATAATATAATTTATATATTTAGAAGTATTTATTTATTATAAATTTAAGTTATATAAAATAAATATTTATTTTGTGCAATATACAAATTAAAATCCTAGTTATCGCTTAATGTATAAAAGGCCATATGATTCATTAAAAAAGAATTCTTTAACAATGAGTATCTATAAAGATTTAACGCAAATCCATTTTTATCATTTGAACTACTAATTAATTTAAAATAGTCCCTCCCAACCGTTTTAGGCAATCCACGAATAATGAAAAATTTAATTTAATAAATAAAAATATATTTTGTGATCTGGATATTCTCTAGTAAAGGCATCAATGCATCATACAATTAACACAATCCTTGTATGCTGTTAGGGAATAGAGATAGAAACCAACCATATCTGCACATATGATAATAGTTACAATATGACTTAGTTTTGAACTCTAATTTTCAAATTTCAATTTATGTTTACGTCCCAAAAATATAGTTCCCGCGTATAATTTTTTAATGCTTATTAAAAAAGGAACTCCAGATAGTCTTCTTAATCTTATAATTTAAATACTAATAATACATAAATATTTTATCACTTAAAACATTTCATTAACCCTTAACATCTTCTATCATTTTTTTTTGTGCGTATAATGACCGCACTTAAGTTATAATCTAAGACTTCATGTATATTATCTCAACCCTCCATCACTAGATTAGAACCTATCATATTTCTATCATATAATATCACTTATTAGTTACATTCATCTCTCCTTTCTCTTTATATCTCTATGTGTCGACTAGAAATTGAGTGTTTACTCATCATTTTCCTAATTCAAAATCAGATACCTTTTGCAGAGTTCTTCATATGGCTTCTCTTCCCACGCATAAACCAGAATTGACGGAATTGAAAGATTTGATGCCATTGCGCCCCTGGAATACACCACCTTTACCACTCACTAAACTTCGAGGACGATATATGAAGCTCAAGGAACCGATTTACCAGAATGGAGTCAGAGTTTACTGGCAGCCAATAATTGTAAAGGAAGAAGTTGAAAACCCTGAATTTGAAATTCCATATGCAGGAGTTTTCAAATTTTTTAATAGACACGTTGTCCATGTTATAAAAAGGTTGGTTAACAAGCTTGTTTGTTGGTCAGATCTTTAGCTGGCCAAAGTCTTTATGAAACATTTAGTTATGGATCTAATTAGTGATTATTGATTGATGACCAAGTAGTTCGATTTTACGGAGGACAATTTATTTTTGGTTTTAGGAAAATATATGTATATTCTTTTGGGTTTTCTTCGTAGTTAATGACTATATAATTAGTGCTACGATTAAATCAATTTTGATTATTTATCTGTTATGGTTTTGATCAATGATTAGAGATGGAAACAATGTGCCTAAACATAAAAAATAAAATCTACACAATATTCGTCTTAACCAAATTTATTTTTTCCTTATAATTCTTAATTTTATCTTCTGCACTACAGAGTTTTTTTTTTTTTGGTGATTACAGGGGGCAAAAGCCCAATTCTGCACTACGGAGTTGTTCTTTATTTTTTAATCATTGTTAAATCTACTTATGATGGTGCTATGTGTCAAGTTGCAAAATTATTAGACTACAATGCACTATGATATACCGGCATGGCTCTTTCATCTTTTCAAAATATCTAAATAAAATGTCATCTTCGCAGCAGAGAATGATAATTCCATAGCATATTCTACTATTTTTTTTCTTTTTTTTTGGAAGGGGTGGGAGAAATAACATACTCTATTCTACACAATTATCAAATCCATTGATCAATTGGTATGAGATTGTTTTAAATTAATAATTAGTAATCTTGAATTCGAGTTTTAGATTAATCATTAAATACTTAGCTTTACTATTCATTATAGTCCTACTTTACTTGAACAATATTGACTCTTATAAATAATACATGTGATCTCTAAAAAAAAAAAGTTCGGATCTAGAGAGTAAGAGTTACTCCCTCTGGTTCCTTTTCTAAAACCCAATTAACTAATTTATAAGGATTAAGAATATTGGTTAATTTAGTTAAAAGCATTAAATCTATCCTAAATTTATATGTTCTTTCCAAAATTACCTTTAACATTAACAAGACATATTCTTATTCTTTTTTCAAATAACATACTCTATTTTACATAATTATTGAATGTGTTGATCAACTAGTATGATGTTGTTTTAGATTAATAATCAGTAATCATGAATTTGAGTTTTAGATTAATCATTAAATACTTAGTTTTATTGTCCATTATAGTCTTACCTTACTCAAACAATATTTGCTCTTATGAAGAATATACATGACTCTAAAAAAAAAGGCCCGATTCTAGAGAGTAAGAATTAACATTTACATTAAATGATGGTTGAAAAGCTGTATATTAAACATTATTATAAGGAATTACATTTACATCGCATATCCAACTAGTTTCAGTAACACTACGTTTGATTGCACCAAAGTAGAGTGGAAGAGAGGTAGATAGAAGAGAAGAGAAGGGAATTGTATAAACTTTTCTTGTTTGGTGAAGGAGAAATAGCAACAGAATTTTTGAATTTTTGGTGGCACCCACATGACTTTTTATCCCCTCTTAGATGGGCAAAAGTGTGCGGAAGTGAAAAGAGCTTTGTTAGTACCCTTCTTCTTGTTTTTTTTTTTTTTTTCATTTCTCTCTCCTGCTCATGCATTCTCTGGTGTTGTTGTTGGGGTTCCAGCTCCTTGTTGCTCATACCGAAGCATTGTTGCTGGTGTTGGATGAATCTTTATGGTGGTAAAGTTATAGTATGTGTTTGGATACACATCCCCAACACCTGAACGCACGAATGTTTTGGTCAAACATGAAAAAAATCAGTTGACTGTCTTGTTTGGATTTTCTACCAAACATGATTCCCCTTAACAAAATTGATTTTGATTTGAAGCTACTCTGGGTTGCTTCTGTATCATGGGAAAATTGATTTTTAGAGTTGGGATTTCATATTTCTCATTTTGCCTTTCACCCATTACTGTGGTAGCTAGCAATTTTTTGTTCATACTTTTTTGTTCTGTCATTACTGATAGGCTTTCAGGTAGGTCTCATTTATGTTGGCCAAACTTATTTACAAATTTGTTTCTCTTCTTGTGAAATTTGGTAGGTCTTATTTATGTTGATATTCTTTTTGTAGTATGGATTGCAAAACCATCTAATATGTTGCAACCTATTCTTACACTTGCTGGTGAAAAGAGTGTTAATGAGACAACATATTGCCGTTGGTTTTTTCTCTTGTAGATCATTTGGGTCATAAAAGAGAGTTAATGCTACAATTGAAGAGGTAACCAACTACAAAAAATAGAGAGCTTGGGTAGTGTCATTTTCCTTACACTCATATCACTTTGTGTTCAGTTTTCTCTAAGCTATTCTGTCTTGGTAAGTCTGGCTTTTGCCTTTTTCTTTTTTTTTTTTCTTTTGTAATTTTTACTTTTTAGTACAATATGTGATAGGAATTTTAATGTACCTGTGTGAACAGATTGCAGGGGAGCTATTGAAAGTGTTTATTGGAGGAGGTGCTTGAGGTTGAGAGTAAAGGTAATTTTAAAACAATTACAATGAGTTTTTTTTTTTTTGATTGATTTTGTTTAGGTGGAATTATTAGGTATGTTTGGTGCTATTGCTGTATGTTCGGAAGTGATTAGTAGAAGCATTATGTTTTTATCTAATAGAGTGTAAACCTGTCGATGGTTGTTTAAATAAGATGAAAAGCCGTAGATAAAAAGATATTAGTAAGTTCTGTAATAAAAGGTTAAGTTATGCAATATAACCTGGTGGAAGTCTATATATATATATTTGATCTTTATTGTAGAATCATGAGCACAGATAGAGAAAAAGCTGTTGGGATGTTAAAGCAATTGAATGCTTTACATATCATGCTTGGAACAAGTGGCCAAGGGAGAATGCCTTGTACTAATTTTACCAAGAAAGGGTGGATTGGTGTTGCATCCAAATTTAAGGAGTTGACTAGAAAACAATGTGACAAGCCAAAGTTTAAGAATAGGTATGATAATCTTAGGAGAGAATGGAGGGTATGGTATAAATTATTTGGTAAAGAAACTGGTTTGGGATAGCACAATGTGAAGAATACCGTTGATGCATCGAATGAATGGTGGGAGAAAAAGCAGTTGGTATGTGTTAAGTAAATGTGAATTGTTGTAAGTCTAAGATATTATTTTAATATATTTATCATATGATGAATTGTAAATGTGCAGGAAAACCCTCTATATGGCAAATTTAGGAATAAAGGGCTTTCATTTGCTCATGAATTGACTACACTTTTTAAGGATGTAGTTGTTAACAGAGAGTTTGAATGGGCTACCTCATTTGGGATGATGCCTACTGGTCTTGAGATTGATGTTAATGATGGATATCGTCCAAGCCTAGAGGGTATTGGTTTGGATTTAGAGGAAGGCTTGGGTGATAGTGAAGATGCAAGTGTTGCAACAAATGCTTTTAAGGGCATTAACCTGAATGGTTCACAAGGAACTGTTAGCCAAGGTATTGGTAGCCAAAGGATCGGAGAAAAGAGAAAAAGAATTAATAATACTAAGAAGTTAAGTAAGAAAAAGGCAACTACCTCCTCAAGGATAGCTGATGCAATTAGTGTGCTTGCTAAAGAATGTAAATCACGCAATGAAGTTATGGCTAAAGCATCTATTGATGGAGTGGTTGCTGAACTTAGGACCTTACTTGAAGTACAGCTAAATGATGATTTCCATATACAGTGTTGTAACTTGATGTTGTTCAAGCCCGCAAGAGAAATGTTTGTTGCCTTGCGTTATGAAGATAAGAAAAGGATGAACTGGCTTAAAGATGTAGTTAAAAACCCCATGTTGTTCAAGGTTACTAACTAGAATTGTGCATCTACAAGTCATGTTCTCTTCTACTCATATTTCTATTCAGTTTCATTTCAGAGTATATATTATGTAATAGGCAGTGGCTAGTGACCACTAAATCAGTACACTTTTAACTTGATGCTGCAACCTGTGTTTACTCCTTGTCTACCCCTCCTCATGGCCCTTGACTTATTTCTACTGAACTCTAGTGAACATATCCCAAATGCCTCCACGAGGGTGCCTTGCAAACAGTTTTATATCACGATAATTGATTGAAGTACTATATTTGTTTACTTCAAATATGTAGTTTTTTTAAAAATAATATTAGGAGTTTTCTATAACAGATCCCATCTATAACAGAATTTAAATAAAACACCTTAATCCCATGTATAACAAAACCACATTAGCCTATCCTATTTATAACAAAATTTAAATAAAACATCTTAATCCCATCTATAATAGAACCACATTATGCTATCCTATCTATAATAGAATTTAAATAAAACACCTTAATCCCATCTATAAAGTGACATGTGTAAATAAGAGTAAAGGGACTCAAAAAAGTAATTGGTTTGCAAGTGAAATAACTGGCTTGGTACTCAGAGAAGCAGACAATTTTGAATTTTATGACTAGAAATGACATTACTACTCTTCAGAAGTTGCAATCTTCCAAATCTTATGCATTTTAGCAGCCATTTAATCATACAAAAAAGTTTCAGCATGTCACAATGATACATTTTATCATGAACTCGTATTATGTGGGTAATAGGATGAACCTGTGAACATATGATAATGTGTAGCTTCCAAGGCTTTCTTAATGAACTTATCATGAACTCGTATTATGCTTCTTATTCAACTTGTGATGAATTGTATATATTTGTATAGGAGTAATTGGATAAAATGAATGATTGGCTTGATTGGTTCAAACATACCTCTAATGAAGATGATGAACTTATGGAAGAGGCATTATATATGGGTGTGCTAGTTGGTGAGTATGCAATCAAACATATGTAAAGAGCCACATAGAACTAGTGAACAAATAGGTCATGCTTGAGTACAAAAAATATTACAGGGTCATCCTATTTGTTGTTATAAGATGTTTCGTATGGAAAAACATATTTTCCACAAGCTTTGCTTTGAATTAGGGCCTGTTTGGATGAACTTTTTTAAAAGAACTTATAGAAAAAGAGCTTATTTAGAAGCTCTGTTGTGAAAAGATATTTTTAAATAAGCTAATATTGTGTTTGGATAATACACTTTAAAGTGCTTATTCAAAATGATAATTATTTGAGAAGCTGAAAATTTTAGCTTCACTATAAGCTCTACTAGGAGCTTTTACTTTTCCAAAAGTTGAAAAACAATATACATCCAAACACCACTTTTTACATAACAAAGTACTTATTCCAAAAGATAAGCTTTCAAAAGATCTTTTAATATGTATCCAAACAGGTCCTTAGTTAACCATGGTTTAAAGCCCACTAATTGCATGCTAGTTGAAGAAATGGTTGCAATGTTTTTAAACATGGTTGGCCATGTGATAGGTAATAGGATGCTTCAAGAGAGGTTTCAACACTCTGGAGAGACGGTTAGTTGACATATCTATAAGGTATTAATTGCATGCCTTAAGTTGTCTATTGAATATATTAGGCCACAAGATCCTATGTTTCATGATAGTTATGTCAAAATTTAAAATGATCAAAGATATTGGCCATTTTTTAAGAATGCCATTGGAGCAATTGATGGTACACATGTTCCATGTGTGATGACTCCTAGTGAACAGGCCAAATTTATTGGAAGAGAAGGTGTTTCTGACATAGAATATAATGGCTATGTATGATTGGAACATGTGCTATACTTTTGTATTAGCTGGATGGGAAGGTACTGCCCATGATGCTCGGATCTTCAATCACGCTCTCATGTCTACCAACATCAATTTTCCACACTCATTTAATTTTTATTCAATGCTAACATTTTTTACCTTTTTCATTAGGCAAATATTATTTGGTGTATGCTAGCTACCCAACACTAGTGGGATACATTAGTCCCTATAGATGTGAACGCTACCACCTCCCTGATTTTAGGCATAAATATGGGTTTGCAAATAATAATGAAGTTTTCAATTTTTATCACTCAAGTTTAAGGTGCACAATTGAAAGAACTTCTGGGGTATGGAATAATAGATTCGTCATTTTGCAATACATGCCTAAATACAAAATTGAAACACAAGTTCAAATAGTTTGTGTAACAATGGCTATACACAATTTTATTAGAAGGAATGCACAAACTGATATTGTTTTTAGTCGTTATGAAGATGAAAACATAATTCTTGACTCAAATGATAATTATCATAGTAAGGTTAGCTTGGACCAAACCCAAGCTCTAAACGTCATTTCTCCAGCTGAGATGGATCGTGTTCGAGATTCAATACAAGATCAAATTATTCAATTCAAGAAAAAAAAAATTAATATTGTTGTTGTAGGACAAAATTGTGTTGTACTATTAATTATATATTGTTTTTTGTATCTTTTTTTTAATTGTTACTACTTTGTATTTGAGCATTATGCTAACTTAGTTTGTAAGTTTATCTAAAAAAAACTTGTTACATACCTTCCTATTTATTTTTTAAATTAATAATGTACATATCAATATCAATATCAATATAACAACTAAAACCCATTTTGGTAATTATACACTCAAAATCAATTTTGATAACAAGTTTCCAAACAACATTGAGTGTGAAAATCAATTTTAAAAACATCTGTATCTAAACAACAATCACGTTGCTTTAAAATCAAGTTTACTTAAAATCAATTCTATAAAATAACGTTGATCTAAAATCAATTCTATCAATGCCCATCCAAACACACACATAGTGTTGGATACAATTTTGCTTATGCTCTCTGCTCGTGTTGGATGAGTCTCACGTAGTGCCAATATAATCGATTTACAGTGATTGTGTAATCGATTATATTGGCAAACCCAAGAGCCTTTAAGCTAAGTAATAAATTGATTATGTGTTAGGCATGATCAATTATATTACATGCTTTTTTTTTTAATAACTCAGTTAAAAATATAAAACAAAAAAAGGGTAAAAATGTCTTTTTATTTTTTTATTCAAACAAAAAAAGGTCAAAAAATTAACTTTCACTCTATTTTCTTTCTATTTCTTTTCAACCAAACAACCTTTATTTTTATTGCATTTCTTATCTATTTCTCTTCTCTCCATTTCATTTCTACCTATTTTCTTCCTTTCTACCAAACGTAGCATAAATTCTGTCGGCTGAGCTAATCATCATTATGGAGATAAGAGATTTATAATTAATTAATCATGGAAGAGACAAACCAGACATGCAACATATTTAATATTTTTTGGTAATCATGACATAGGTGCGAAGTATTCACTGGCTATGCCGATGATTGTTTTTCGTCGAAGAACCTGGCTGACTACTTTTAGTATGGTCTTTCCTCCCAACCGCATTTTTTTCCATCTACAAGTTCGAACCTGAGACCTGGCTTAAGGGATTTGAACCTAGTACCATTCGGACCAACGACATGTTAGTAACATATTTAATATATGAACTATGTTTTAAAAACCAAAATATTATTATAAATTTTAGATTTAAATGAACTTTTTCCCCTTTAACCTAAATTATGTGTGTTTTAGTTTTTTTAAATATTTCTTAGCCAATTAAATTTATATATTTTAATTTTTATCAAAATTTTATCAATTTTCTGATTTTTAAGCTTTTAAATCATTTCATATTTCAATTTATTTAACTAGTATTTATATGTAATTAAAATTTACAATAAATAAGTATTGTTAAATATATAAATTATATTATAATTAAAATTTACAAAAAATTAACATTTTTAAATATATAAATTAGGGGTAAGATCTGTTAACATTAGGTGTAAGTCTTTAGACTTACACCAAACTAAATCAATGGGTGGGAGTGGATGACGGGAAAGAGGGAGTTTGACATATTCTTCAATTAGGAAGAAAGAAGAGAAAGAAATGGGATTAGAAAAATAAATCACGTGACCACTTTATCAACAATTTTTAATATTTTGGTTGGGATATTATAAACTGTTGGATTGATTTATATCAACGATTTAGATTTGGAATAAGTCTTTAGGCTTATACTTGATGTTAATGACTCCTATCCCTATAAATTATATTTTAGATTTATAATGAACAACTAGTATTTTAACCTATGCATTGTTGAGAATAAAATTTATTTTATATAACTTAAATTTATAATAAATAAACACTTCTAAATATATAAATTATATTATAATTAAAATTGTAATAAATAAATGTTTTTGAACATATAGATTATATTTTAAATTTATAATAAACAATTATTGTAATACAATGTTAATTTTTAATTATTGATAATTTCTTTTAAAAAAATATTGAAATTTAATTTAAAACTAAAGATATTGAAAATGATAAATTAAAAGATATAAGACGTTAAAACAATTCCTAAAAACGCTCTCGTTGAAGAATGATAACTAAAAACGCTTTTGTTGAAGAATAGTAGCAAAATGCTTTCATTCAAGATAGTTGTTCATATTTAATATATAGGGTGGATTAAAATTGTGATATAAGATTATTTTTAACTACTAACAATGTAGATAAAGCTATTGTAATTTAATTTAAAATAGATAAAGATAATATATGAATAGATAAAAGATAATATATTGAAATAGATAAGTAGTTAAGAAGATTAAATATATTGGTAAAGATAAAAGGATGATAGTTTGAAGCAATTGATAGATATTTTTGGCTAGTTGCAATAATAGTGCGCAAAATGCACTTCTAAAGAAGAACAGAGAGAGAATGTTGACAATGTCTAATTGAGAGAGTAGAAAGAGTGAGAGTCTACCTCTTCTAGTTTTATAGTGTGAAATATCCAACAACTACTCTTTGTGGGGAGGGGGACTTAGCTGGTCATCTTTAGTAAAGTTTTTTTCCTAATCTCATTTTCTTTAAATTTAAAAGGCTTGAATCCAATACCTTACTTAAAGGATTTAAGTCCAGTTTTGCTCAAACTAACATAGTATAATTTAATTTATAATGAATGAGTAAATTTTAAAATATAAAAAATAATTAATTCAAAAACTTAAAAAAAAATTAGAAAACAAAGTTACAGTGAACTAAGGATAATGCATTTGTAAACTGGGGCGAATATAATAAGGAGAGTAAAGGACAAAGGCCCAATGAGTTAGTATTGGTATCCTTTTAATTTAATTCGAAAAAAGAATGGCCTGAGCGAGAGAAAGAAGAGAAATGTGGGGAAGGGTGGAAAAATGGCGATGCGTTGGGAATTGGATTCATCGCCCGAGTCCTTGGGTATGGGGATGCACGCAGCAGCGTTTGTTGCACGAGGGCCCAGACACCGTGGAGGAGCTTCTCGATAGGCACCTCGTCAAAAACAAAAACGACGAGTTAGAGAATCGGAGGCAACTCACCAGCACTCAGCGCGAAGCGCTGAGTCTGTACCGGGACATTATTCGGGCCACCCGCTTCTTCATGTGGCCCGATTCCAGGGGCATCCTCTGGCGCGACGTGCTTAGAGAGAACGCCCGAACTGAGTTCGAACAGGCTCGCTTCGAAACCGACCCGGAAATCGTGACCCGATTGCTTATCGGGGGCCGCGAAGCCCTCCACTCCGCTATCGATAAGCTCGCCGAGAAGCACACACAACACATTCAGAAAGATCATCCCTCTGACTCTCACCAACGCTGATTTATTTTGTTCCGATCCGATTGTTGTGCGCTATTAAGGTAATCCAATTTGTACCTTAAATCTTAATTGCCAGGGAGTTGTAGAATTAAAAGATGTTAGAGATTGTTTTTTTAGTTACATGTATGCTTCCTGTGGCCTTGAATTTGTCTTGGATCAAAAGGTTATCCTTTCTTGACATCAAATAAGCACGGGTGAAAATTTGCTCCTTGGCCTAATCTAATATTATGTGATTGTTTATGTACCAAATTTGCCTTATTTTCAAATGTCTTTGAGAGTTAAACCTGTATACATGTTTGTTTCCAATACACTTTTAGTTGGAATACTGATTCTTGGCTTTGAACTGCTTAGAACGGTTCATTTAGCTGTGGCATTGATTCTACGTGTGGACCGCTGATGATTCAAAGACATGTTGTAATTTTGAAATTCTAGTTTTTGCTACGTCTTGAAAGTGAAGGATTAGATTCAATCAATCATTTTATCAAAGGTTTTCAGGGAAAGACCAAAATTAAACAATCGTCTCCCTATTATTTTCAGGCACCGTTGTTCGTTAGTAGTTTCGTAAGGTAACTAAAAATTCATTGCCAGATATCAATGACTACTTAAAAGCGATTCTTACTTTACCTCTCACCTAAATAACTGTGATTAAGGAATGGAAAAATAAAATTGAAAAACTGTGACCTGTGGAAGCAACCTCACCTGCTTTTCCTATGGTGATTTGGATTTTGTTGTACAAGAGACTCTATCTTTTCATGTAGGATATCCTCAAGCAGCATAATGTGTAATATATCCCTGCTGTTTGACATTGTTCTTTCTGATAGGGATCAGCAATGCACTCTTACCTGTATGGCATGAACATACTGGATTACTGTTCGTGATTATCTGGAGTTATTTGAATGAGTATTACAAGTTGATGTACTTTGTTGTCAATATGGTGTATGTGTGGGTGTTCTAAAATAATTAATTATTCACAGTGATAACTTTGCTGTTTACCGTTTTGCCATTTGAAATTCCTAAGTATTGACATAGAATTTGGAACTTTTTTAGGAACACTGCTTGTTAGTTTTCTTTTATATATATTCTAGTTAATATTAGCTCTTGCAATTGACTGATTAATCACAGTGAAGATTGACTGAAGTCGTTTTTATTAGTTTAGGAAAGGGCACGTTCTTCAGGCATTGAGGGCAAAAGTCTAGTATTGTGGAATATCTTGTCAAACAAGCAGCTGCTGTACTCGCATACTAGAAAAATTGTTAACAAGTTACTGATAGCAAATTTATCGTGTATACCAAAAATTTGTTGTATATAAAATGGACTGTCTACTAACGTTACCGTAATGCGTTTGGAATAACAGTGGAAGTTTTGTTTTGTTGTATAGAGAATACGTTACCATATATGTTAGCTTGAACCTTGAAACTTTATTTAAATAGAGTGCTTATCATGTTTCCTCCCCACCCTTTTTTTGCTTAGTTTATGTAGCAGCAAAATAAATAACAAAAACTTGAAAAGAAAAAAATAAGGTCAAATGTCTCAGAACACGACGAAACGAATCAACTTGCATGCTAGCATAAGTGTGTATTGGAATTACAGGTTCATTGTAGTCGTGTATCGTTTATACATCTTTTAGAAGAACAGCTATACAAAGTTGTGTGTTTCAAGTGGCATAAAATTTTACATAAAGTACACAGGCCGATCAATTCAAGAGTGGTTCGATCTCGGGCACTGGGCAGCAAGCAACAAGTACACAACATAAGAGAAAATTGATGGCGATTAACTGAACCTATCGTTGTCATCGTTATTCAGCATTCATTTCTCATCATGGTCATAAACTCGTCATAGTTAATTTTCCCGTCCTGCAAAATCAATCCCAACTCTACTGTAAGTCACAATTCGCATGGAGAGCAGAACTACGCGAGTATAACTATATAACACACTTTGTCAGAGTCAACGTCGTCGAAGACTTCGTCTACAGCAGCTTCATCTCCCATTTGGTGTTCCGTCATTGCTTCTCTAAGTTCATCTCTTGTTATATAACTGTCCAAATGGAAACAGAATTTCAGTTGAGCAAGAATGTAATAAGATTCACAACTAAAAAATAGACAAAAAAAAGTAAAAAACTGGTATTTATATGTATGGACCACACCAACTTCGGCTTCCTTTCAAGATCTGTATAACTTGTCAATAAGTGATTCTGATTTAATATTAACTAAACTCATAACCTGACCTAATTGTATGTATCAGGATTAAGCAATATCATTATGTATATAAGGATCAAATTAATCAACTGAAGACTGACCCGTTCTCATCCTTGTCGAAGTATTGAAAAGCCTTAAACAAATTCTCTCCCTTCTCCAGTTTATGCCGATCCATAGTGGCAGCAATGAATTCAAAGTAGTCAATAGTCCCATTCTTGTCAATATCAGCCTGAAAATACACGTGAAGAAGGGAAAGTATGTACATAATTTAATTAAATCTTGCTTAATAAAGACAGAAGGACCCTAAATATTTATTTTCCAATTCGCGTGAGATTGAGCTTACAGCATCCATTAGCTGCCTTATTTCAGATTCACTAAGCTGGGAATCCAATCTGGACAATCCTGATTTGAGTTCTTCAAATGTGATTGTGCCACTGCCATCAGTATCCATATTGTTGAACATTTGTCTCAGGCCCTTTGTTTCTTCCTCTGAAAGACGTTCTGCTATTACCTTCCATGTTAAAAAATAAAACATTTAATTAGTGAAGTATATTTTATTATCTACCCCCTCCTTTTTAATATTTTTGTCATACCAAGCAGGTGTGACACGATTTTTATTTTATCCTAAAATTTCACCTTCTCACTTTCCACCTACTCAACAAAAACTAAGACTACTTTTTACTTTATGCGAGGAATTTGAACATATATATTCAAACTTTATGCACAACTCAAAAATTTGACGGACCTTCAAAGCAAGCTTCTTCATCTGGTTCATTGCTCTGAACCGTTCCATCCTAATTAAAACAGCTCTGTCTGGATGCTTGTCTGATGCTTCACCAGCTTCCTTCAACCATGGATGCTCTGGTTCAAATACATAATGTGAATTGAATTAATTATACTGGATTGGGTCTAAACTGCACTCGATGTCCAAACCCTGTTCGTTAACCTGTATAACTGAGAGAGAATTATTAAAATTCCGTTTTGTCTATCCCAATAGGTGGCTACCGATGATTTTTCGTTTGCGGAATGGGGTTCAGTGTTAGTTTGGATCACAAATTACACTAGTATCAAAATTCAGAATGGAAATGGGTGAAAATGCGGCAACAATACAACATATTTACCAAGGCCATCAGCAGCTGTAATGCGTTCCTTAGGGTCATAAGTCAGCATTTTTCTGACCAAATCTTTTGCAGCGTCCGAAATAGAAGGCCATGGATCGCTATCCATATCTAACTTACCTCCCAAAATAGCATCAAACATGCCTTTCTCGGTTTCTGAAATCGACACATAAGTTCAATAAATCAATAAAAATAAAGCTAAAACAACATATGCTTATCATGAGCTCAAACATAACTCGTGAAGGGAGCAAGATAGTATTATTTTAAGAATAATGATACATGGATATCTCTACAGTATATATACTTAATTGACACTCCTCATTTCTATTATTTTATCGTCTTGTCACATTGTATCACTTATTATATTTATATTTTTTTCTCTTTTCTCTTTATCTCTTTCTAGGTGTCTAGTAACACATAACCACATAGGTATCCATGCATCATTTTTCTTAGTTTTAAAAAAAAAATGCTAACAATATATTTTAACACATTCTCTATTATATATTAGTTGAAATTTTGTTGAGAATTATAAAATCATAATCATGACTCGTTAAATAGGAAATAAGGGCTTACATAATTTTGTAATATTTAATAAATTTCTGTGAATGATAAAAAAAATATGTTTAAAAAAGTGTGTTAAGCATTGTACAAGTTATCAAGTGTTAAACAATCACGTATGACATTTCCCATTTGATCAAGTGAGTATAAATCAAATAAATGTCGGGCATTCCTTTAGTTTTTGAATCATAAATAAGGCTTGTCATTTTTTATGATCGGTTGCGGAAGTCAATAGGCAGCTAGCAGCTGCAACACTTGTGGGGACGTGCACAATTTTGCAATTTATTCATGTGCACAATTTAACCAACGGAAACTTGTTGAAGTGAATGTAGAATTCGAAATTGATGATTTAAATTTCTTTGCTGCAGTGCGAACCGAAACAGACCCGCACATTCTACTTACCAGCCCTAAATGGAGGCACCCCACTCAAGAGGATGAATAAAATGACTCCTGCATTCCAGACATCTATCTCCTTTCCATAACTCCGTTTCAAAACCTCTGGAGCCACGTAATATGCATTTCCAACAATATCTGTACACATTTTACCTGTAGAGTTATTTAGTATAATCCAATGAATAGATTGAAAAAGAGCTATGATAGATAATTAATAACAATGCTTCATTTTTGGTTGTGGGGGAAATTGTTGTATGATCCGTTATCAACCAGAAAAGTAAGTAATGTCGTTACGCCAAGAATCTGGCTCCCAGGATAAATATTTTTGCGAGTCTCCATCTTTCATATGATTTGTCATTTTCAGCATGGACACATTTTCCTAAGGCATACATACTTGTTGTAGCTGGTGTGTATAATTTAAGGGAATATAATTTTTGCTTTAGCAACGACATTAGCTAGTTTGCTATTCACCTATATAATTTCCCCCCCTATTTTATCATGTAATTTTTAGATTCAACATGTGTTTTAAGTTTAAATTGTTTAGATAATATTTCAATTAACTATGTATCTTACAATTTTTTAATTATTTTTTTTATGTAGCTAATACGATGTACCGATGCTTACTAGTTATAGAAGATATATGATATCATTTTTTTGATTAACTAGATGTTTAGTAATAACCATTTTGATCCATGATGTAGTTTCACCAAACGTTAAAAACTAATTTAAGACAATAACAGTTGGGAAAGCTGATTAAGTCATCCCGTGCTGAAGCCGTCTAACTCTTTTTTTGATTTAGATACAATGTAGTATAATATAAAGTTGGAATCCGACAAACTTGAAGAAAATGTGTAATGTTTCGAAATTTTTTTCAAAAAGAAAAGGAAAAAAGTTATTAAAACTGGATTATTCAAGAGGGATTTGAGTAGTTTACATAAAATTATTTATATGTTCAAACCTTATTATTGTGTGATTATGTCTCAAAAAAAAAAAGGAAAAAGGAAAAGAATTAAAATTTGAAACCAAACAAAATTACCAAAAAAATAAAAAAGAGAAAGTTGGATCTGAACAATCATGCTAATAAACAGTTTTGGTATTTATTATCTTAGGATTAATAGTTAAAAAATTTAAAAATAAAATATTTTTATTAAAAATTACGACAGTATATACTTTTTTAATGGTTTTTTTTTTTCTATTAATTCTTAATTTATTGCCAACTGGACGGCAGTGAGTTGGGACGACGAAAAGAAAATACTAAAAAAAAAAAAAAGAGACAAACGCAAAAGAGCATAAACGAGATGGGGGTGTGCGACGTAACCTTCCTCAAGGAAGACAGAGGATCCAAAATCCGTGAGTTTCAATGTGGCATTGTCGTCCTTGGTGGCGAGCAAGAAATTCTCTGGCTTGAGGTCTCGATGCATTACACCCATGAAATGGCAGACGTGAACCACATTCAGAATCTGTCTCATGACTGTGGCTGCTTCACGCTCGGAGTAGTTCCCTTTGGCAATGATGCGGTCGAAGAGTTCACCCCCACTGCACAGCTCCATCACAAGGTGCACGTTCTGCCTGTCCTCATAAGCTCCCTTGAATTCCACTATGTTGTGTTGCCCTGAAACATGCTGCAGAATCATAACCTCTCTTCTCACATCCCCACTTTGTTGCAGCTTCTCCTTTGCTATGGATTTGCATGCATACTCTCGTCCTGTGACCTTATCTACACACAGATAAGTGACTCCAAAGTTTCCCCTTCCCAGCTCTTCCTTCATCTCGTACATCTGCTTTATTTTAACGTACGGTTTCCCTAGTACTGGTTCTGTTTGTGAAGACGAATATTGGGTAGGCTTAGGAGGAGAAAGTGGACGTGGAATTGGAAGGCTGTTTTTCCTCGGTTGTTTGTAGGTGAGTTGAGGAGTGGAATCTGAGGAGGAAATGGGAATTTCATCACGGTCTGGTTTCTCTGTTAACGCCTTAGAGAACCCCACTCCCATTCTCAGGCCTCAGGATTTTCGGTTAAGCAAACTGAAGAAATTGGCTGTTTGTTTAATTTGCTATTCGGACTTTACAGCTTGTTTGCTTTAGTATCAATATTTGGTGTTTGCACTTTGTTCTTTTCTTCTTTCCTTCCATTAGTGGCAAGAATATTATGAGCATCGATTCCAATCTGGAATCTGCAAGATGATCAATTATAACATGCAAAACATCATTAGAAATAATAATAATAAACATCTATAAATTTCCCATCTTTTAATGCTCCAGTTAGGGTGGGGCAGTATATGGACATCGAATGAATTTTGGAAGGATAATTTTTCTTCCGCCCAATTTCTTTTCAACAATTTTTACGATAAGAGAAGAGAGAAATGGTCAAATAATTAAGATAAGTAACGTAACAAAAAGAGATAGAAAATAAAATTATAAAAAATGTAGTAAGAATTTATTGCAAGTATAACATTATTCATTTTATAAATCCAATAGAATTGAGAATCTCGTTATATAAATTAAAACTCTGCATTTTTAGAATCTTCTTGTCAAATTACCTGTCCTTTGTACATAAAATCATGCATACTTGAGAGCTTCTTAATTACCTCATATTACGACTTTTTTTTATCAAAATAATACAAGAAAAAACTTTAATTCCTAATCTACACTACCCCAAACAGTATTTCTCAATCTACACTAAATTACTATTCACTTTAAAAATACCCCCCCGGACCCGACTTCTCTCTTGAGTTTTTTAAAAAAAAAAATCGACTCGTTGAGAATTCGGGTCCCTAGGACCCGACTTCTCAACAGTGTTTTTTTTTTTAGTTTTGTTAATTTTATTATTTTTATTAAATATAAATTTAATTTTATTATTATTATAATTATAGGTTAAAGAATATGGTTAAATAATACATTTAGCGGTTAATTAAAATAATTATTGTTAACAAAAAATAATAAATATGAAATAATCGTATTAAATTAATTGCTCTGTTTATTATGTTTGTTAGTTTTGGCCAATTAAGACACCAAATTAAGATTGTCAAATGTCATTAAAATAATTAATTGGAAATAAATTGAATAAATATTACATAAGAGAGGGGAGACATAATCTCCGTAATGGTGTCTAGTTTCACACAATGGAAGTCGCCTTCTACGTGGAGGATTTCGACGGATTTGTCTTTGTTGTCATACTTCATTTTCCTCATCATCAACAGTTGGTTAATAATTTGCATAATGGTCGACGTGTGGTGTTGATGAACTTCCAGCAAGTTGATGGTGAAACGATGGAATGGCTATACTCTGCATATAAGCGTGAGCCGACTTCGAAGTTTGAATAACTGCACCAAACAAGTTGCTCATGAAGTCCACTGAACTAGATGTGAACGAGTATTTGCGATACTCAACATTTTCCTAAGCTTATTGTTCTGATGGAGTGAATGCAAATGAATGACGAGGTGGTTCAAAGTCTTCCTCCTGCACAGTTTGAACAACTAGGGGGATAGGTCGGGGAGGTGTACTCTGCCGTCATGCACATTATTGTGTTGGCGTTTGCTGTGTTGCATGTGTTGTGTTGCTAACATCCGTGTTACATGTATTCTGTGGGTCTTGCAATTGTTGCGGCACAGATAGAAAAGGTATCAAATTTGCACGATACCATTGCATATAGTCATAGGTTTGCAACAGAGGTCCCTAAACAGATTGCCCCACTAAGACGTTGTTGCGACGTTCCTTCCAAATTCTGAGCCAATCGGCATGCTCTTCTGCCCAGTTCGTGTAATTATTTCCTCGCATGTCTAATTAGTGTAGGTGATCTAAATTATTAGGTGGTTGTGGCACTTCTTGCCATAGTCCAAATTAAAGCTTTACCCTATCCGTTTGTTGCCATTCTATAACAGAAAAACAAATTAAAACAGTACAGGCACTCCACATTTTGGAATCTTTGAATGCATGTGGTGGCATAAATGTCTCACACCCTCCGTATGGCATCTATAGGAACTACAAACATAAGCATGGTTAGTAAATTGATAATACATGTATGACAAAGGATAATTTAGTATATATAATAACCTGTTCAAATTGCATGTGATCGATTCTTGATCTGTATCCTATAACATCGCCATGAGGAGTTCCTATAAATTGTAATCCCTTGCTACTCCGTCTAATAAAAGACATTTAATGTTAGTAGAATTAGTGGATAGGTAGGTACACTTTAGTTTGGATTTTTTATTTACCTGACAACACGTGGATATATTGGCTGACGATTAACTTGGGATGCAATGAATGGCATGTGATACCATGCCCAAGATTGCAACAATGATGCACACTCGCCCATAGTTTTAGAATTCGTGTAAACAGCCCTACACATTTCTCTGTACAAAGTTGCTAAACAAGTTGAACCCCAATTGTAATGTCCAGCACGGTTAAGATCTACCAATAATGGTAAATACATTAGATTAACTCTGTTGCCAAATTTATCAGACATTAATACCCCCCCCCCCAATCAAGCTTAAAATGTAGGCTCTACAATAGGCTTGTAACTGGTCATGTGTTAGTTCTGCAGGTAGAGGCATCATATTATCTCGCAACCATTTAAGTTTGATTGCTGATCCTTTTAGTGCTACCCCTTTTAGAGGAACAGCACCCAGATATGTCTCGCACATTTCTTCCCAATCGAAGTACATTAGGCCAGTAACCAGTTTTCTGTCAACCCTTAGCTCTAGTTGGAGCACCATATTTTCCAAAGTTATTGTGCATTCACCAACTGGAAGATGGCAAGTGTGTGATTCAGGTCTCCACGTTTCTACTAGAGCAGTTATCAAAGAATGATCAACCTTGAAATGTCTTATCTTTGCGATCTGGGAAAACCCAGCTCGCTCCAACAACAGTTCTATTGACGGATGTGGAAGGGGCATTGAATGACAGTATGATTTGATTAGATCTTGTTTTGTGCCCTGCACATGGCAAAAATGTATTTATTAGTACAACATGATTAAGGAAGTGTAAAGAACATTAATGTAATTAACATTGACTAGAACTTACCAGATCAGGTATATGTGCAGATCTGTGTAGGTGTTGTTTCCAAAGCAAGGGTGCAGGTTCCATGGTCGAAGTTATTTGTATGTTACGAAACGAAGCTATCTTAGAAGGATGACTGTGAACTACTTAAATTGAGTGTGTTTATCTGTGACCATCAGAGGCTTTCTATTTATAAAAGTATATGTGCGATCTGGATCGTTGATTTCGTTGATGCGATCTCGACTGTTGCATATTTACTGATGCAAAAGACAAGGGACTGAAAGGTTCCTTGACGGATGATCAGTGAACGCATTTGAATCGAGACAATCTAAGGCGTTGATTTTGTCGGTGCGATCTTGACCATTGCTTTTCTTGACGAAAGGGACAAGACCCTGCAAGATTTCCTGACGGATGAACAGTGAACACATTTGAATCGGTGCAATCTGGGGCGTCGATTTTGTTGGTGTGATCTCAACCATTGCTTTTCCTGATGAAAGGGACAAGACCTTACAGGATTCCCTGACGGAGGAACAGTGAACGCATTTGAATTAGGGCGATCTGGGCGTTGATTTTGTCGATGCGATCTTGACCGTTGCTTTTCTTGATGAAAGGGACAAGGCCTTGTGGGATTCCCTAACGGATGAACAATGAATGCATTTGAATTGGGGTGATCTGGGGCATTGATTTTGTCGGTGCGATCTTGACCGTTGCTTTTCCTAATGACACAAGCATAAATGTTTGAATCGAGTGAACAGTGTATAAATGTAATGTATGTGGATGTTAATTTCGACAACATAAGCATCGTTTCAGCTATCATCCTAAGTGTAAACCTTAAGCCGTACCCTAGCCATGACTTCCACACCTGTTTTTGCTTTTGTATATTACAATGGGGAGATGAGAGAAACTGAGCATGGATTAACATTTGTCAACAATGACCCAAAGATACTCCAAGTCAACACAAGCATGACACTTAATGTGTTGAAGCAAGCCATTCAAAATAAGATTAGACCGGGGGATGGAAAATTGGTGGCGCACCTCCATTTTTGCTGTCTGATATCCTCTTTGGGTGGTTGTTTTCAATATAGGGCATGCAAACTTGAAGAAGATGAGGACGTAAACACAATGTTTGCTATATTTGCTCGAGTGCCTAACCTCATGTCTGTTGAGTTATACACGACTATCGAGGATGGTCAACCACAGGCATCTAATGAACCACAGTCCCACCCATCAAGCTCATGGTTATGGGATGGCTTGTCAGAATATCTTGATGAAACCATGAACCTTGGATCACATTATGCAAAAGATAGGAAGATTTAATAAGACCACTTGTAAACATGAATCGTATGTATAGAAGTGTTATAATTTAATGAAATGTTATATTTAGTTTTGTTCTTTATTAGTATCGTTTATCAAATCTTTTTATTGCAATTTAAGTCATAAACAAAAACAACAACATATCAATAACATGGATGAATTGAAAAGAACAACTTGTACATCGATGCATTGAATTGAAAACACTAGACATAGGACAACAATAACATTAATGAACTGAATAAGACATCTTCTACTTCGATGCAGTGAATTGAAAACAGTTGACGAAGAACAACAATAACATTGATCATGGTTCAGATAAGCTGGTAGTGGCCTCCTCATCATAATTGGTTGATGGTGGTGGTTGCCTTAGGCACCCCATGATCTCGTCCATAGATCTAGGTTGCCTCCAGCGCGCCATGATCTCATAAACAGATCTCATCAACGTTACATAGAACTCGATAGGCCAACATGTCTATGTTGGAAGAAAATAGAGAACATGTCATCTAAATCGGCATTGTTTCGAACTTTCATAGCATTGTATACAACACAACATTCCCTTATACTTGTAGGACATCGATAATAAATTTCAACAACCTTTTTAGGTCCAGTAGGTGCGATCATGTCTATTATTTTTTGTTGGAGGCCAACAAATGTGATGCCACTAGGTATCCTAAATGACTTAGGATTAGGACATTGAAAGTAGAAGACGCCTTCAAGAGTTGTAGTCATATGACCATCGAAATGCACAAATGCAAGTTCTCAATCCATGTTTTCTGAAGGAAAGATAGTAGAATAAGTGAAGGAAGAAAGGTTTTCAGAAGGAGTTACTTTGAACGCGATAAAGTGAATGTATGTGTATGTTGGAGATACATATGTAATGTATTTATAAAAGTGTACATGCGATGTTAGTTGTTGATTTTGTTGCTGCGATGTCAACCATTGGTTTTTCCATCGTAGGTTAATTCTTGTTTTTTGGGTTTCCCACATTGTCTTTGCGTCAGGGAATCATTACTTTGTGTCAGGGAATCCCCACTTTGCGTCAGTGCATCAGGCAGTCCTTACTTTACATTAGGGAATCCTTTCTTTGCTTCAGTGCGTTAGGGAATCCTTACTTTGCGTCAGTGCGTCAGCGCATCAGAGATTCCTTACTTTGCGTCAGTGTAAAAAAGGAACAGTCCAGATTGTATTCACTAAATCAATGGTTGAGATTCAATCCTTATCCATGTCTATATATAGACCACGACTCAACTTCAGTTTGCAAAAAAGAAACATATCCTCACTCAACATCCAATCTCAACTAAAAAGCTTAAACTCTCCACTTTCGCCATGGCTTCATCCAACTTCAATCTTATTATCTACTACAATGGCCAGATGACTCAATCGGAGGAGGAGACAAAGTTTGAATGCCCAAACCTAGTCATCCTCACTACCATGAGAGGCCTCTCACTTGAGGCCTTAAAGCCAAGAATCCAACAGATGCTGAAACTTCAACCTACAACAACGGTTAACAGTATCTTTCATCAATACCCTTTATGTGTTGGCAAAGGAGTTCTTCATTATGAGGCAATGAAACTTTCCGAAGATGAGGACGTCCAAAGTATGTTCGCAATTTTTGCCCAATATAAAACACTTGGATGCATAGAGCTCTATGTCACGTTGGAGGACACACCCTTTACAACATATCCTCAACCTGACAATGCTTTCTTTCCCACATCATCACATGCAACAACATTTGATCTTAACCAACAGTATACCCACCAAAATGAATGGGAGACAGCCCCTTCTTCTACCCAACTCCCACCATATGCCCATTCATTTGATTTAAACGACACACAGTTTAATTTTTTTGAATTTGTGCCAGCCACTTCCTCGTTCACCCAACTACTATCCACACCTCCATACATCGAACAACCACCATCCCAACCCAACGAGCCAAAACAAATTGATGATACTAAGGTTGGTCCACATGACGAATATGTAGGCCCTTTTAGTGATAACTAAGAAGAAGTTCTGGAACACTACCCCAACGACAATGATGATGAAGATGACAACCACCAGCAAAAACGTAGGCCCCTCAACAACTACCAATGCTTATAATCTGCCCCCCCCCCCCCCCCCACATGCATGCTATCAACTAGATGCAACAGAAGACGATGTAAAGTTTATGCACGTCTTGGATTGTGCAGGCGTTTCATGTTTAGCACTTGGAGCCCTTTACATTGGGATGCGGTTCCATGACAAAGAATCATGTTTGTTTGCTATTAGGGAGCACCACATCAAGAACCATGTAGACTTCAAAGTTGTAAGTTCTAACCAGTAACTATTTGTTCCAAAATGTCGCAGTGAAGGATGCGCTTGGAGGTGTAGAGCAGCATATGGCAAGGTTTGCAGACAATGGGAGATTAGAAAACTTAAAGGACCCTATACTTGTGCATCACCAATGTTATCTTAAGATCATTGTCAATTTACGTCAACGATGATCAGCAAAGAGATCGAGGCACTTGTTAGAAATGATCTCTCAATCTCGTTGCCATTGCTGATTGAACACATAAAAACAACTAAGCACTTGACCACCTTTTACAAAAAAGTGTGGCTGGGAAAGCAAAAGGCTATAAAAACAATCTACAGCAATTGGCAGTAGTCATATAAGGATTTACCACAATTGCTCTAGGTAATCCAAATGACTAATCTTGGGACGATTTTTGATGCAAACACTACCATGTAACAACCAAGATGGTGACATTAAAGTTTTCCATCATTTTTTTTGGAGTTTTAAACCATGCATCGATGGGTTCCCCTACTATAAGCCCATAGTTCAGGTTGATGGCACTTGGTTGTATGAAAAGTATAGAGGTACTCTTTTGGTGGCAATGGCATAAGATGGGAATAACTATATTCTACCGATAGCCTTTGCCATTGTTGAGGGTGAGATAGCAAATGCTTGGTTCTTCTTTCTCAAGTACTTAAAAAAGTACATCACACCTCAACATAGTCTATGCCTAATATCAGACAAACATGAATCGATAAAGAGTGCCTACGCACGACGGGGGAGTGGTTGGACAGAACAAGACTCAGTGCATGTGTTCTGCATTTAACACATCGCACAAAATTTCATAAGGCACTTAAAGAATGCTGATCAGAAAAAACAAGTTCTCAATATGGGTACGTATTGCATACATGTTAATTATTATTTTTTATATTTTGGTCATAACATTATTAACAATCCTTTATTCCAACTCCTCAGCATATGCCATGACGAAGAAAACTACAACAATCTTCGTCATGTACATCCAGAAGCCACACAATGGCTCGATGAAATCCCAAAGCCAAAATGGACTCTCGCATAGGATGGAGGGTGACGTTGGGGACACATGACCACCAATCTCGTCGAGGCAATCAACTCAGTACTTAAAAAAACAAGAAACCTACCCATTTCAGCATTGGTTGAAGCAACCTACTTTAGGTGTAATGAATTGTTCGTCAGAAGAGGCAGAGAAGCGACGACAATGCTAAACTCTGGCAAAAAATATATAGAGATTTTTAATAAGGCCATACAAGACGCAACAACAAAGGCGAACACTCACTATGTCAAGGACTTTGATCAAGACGGTTCAACATTCTGGGTGCACGAGTTGATTAACCCCTTAGAAGGGCGACCTGCAGGGCATTTCGATGTTGGATTGGAACAGCAATGATGTGAATCTGGAAAGTTTCAGAAACTGCACATCCCATGTGCACATGTCATTGCTGCTTGTAACCAAATTCACCATGACTAAGTGTACTAGGTGAGTCTAGTGTACACGTTTTAATATGTATTAAACATCTATAGCGGAAGGTTCCACATGTTGTCCAATAAAGGGTCATGGCCAACATATCACGGGCCGAAACTGTCCTACAATCCAACTATGCGCAGGAACATCAGTGGACACCCACAATCGACTTGAATACGTACTGAGATGGACCTCAGAGAAAGGGGTCAACCAAAAAGATGTTCAGCATGTCGCACACTAGGACATACTAAAAATAAATGTCCTAATCGTGCTGAAACGTCAAGGCATGCCCAATGATTTTTAATCTTATGTAATTTTTATTAATTTAATCCTTTACTGTGTTTTTTTTTAAATTACCTGCTTATTTTACTACAATTTCAATTTTTTCCATAAAATTATCACATTACTAAAATTAAACATAGTAATTATTTTAATGACATTTGACAATCTTAATTTGGTGTCTTAATTTGCCAAAACTAACAAACATAATAAACAAAGCAATTAATTTAATACGATTATTTCATATTTATTATTTTTGTTAACTGTAATTATTTTAATTAACCGCTAAATGTATTATTTAACCATATTATTTAACCTATAATTATAATAATAATTAATTTATATTTATATTTAATAAAAATAATAAAATTAACAAAACTAAAAAGAACGCCATTGAGAAGTTGGGTACTAGGGACTTGAATTCTCAACAAGTCGAAAAAAAAAAAAAAACCCAAGAGAGAAGTCAGGTCTTGGGGGGATATTTTTAAAGTGAACAGTAATTTAGTGTAGATTGGGAAATAATGTTTGGGGTAGTGTAGATTGGGAATTAAAGTTTTTTTTTTTGTATTATTTTGGTAAAATAGTCTCATATGACCCAGGAGTTAATTCTTATTTTTGGTGTTATTTCTTTTCATAGAGTACACACAAAAAAGTTATTAATTAATAGCATGAATTTCAAACTTAATTTTTTAATAAATTCATTTTTTTTATAACTTTAAAGTGTTCTACATTCAATTAAGTGTCAATAAAAAAATCACTAGGATCGGCCTAGTAATAAACTAGTTTGAATAGTTTATATAAAGACTTAAGTTCAATCTTCACTGTCGTCATGTACACTGAAAAAAAATTAAGAGTCAATTGAATTGTTGAATTTTAAATTATTTATATTTATTATTAGTGCTTATATATTTTCAACGTTTATTATTCATTATCTTGACATAAAAGAAATTCTCTAAATTAAAGTAAGGAAAAATAAAGATTAAATGAAAAAATTGTGTCTCATATTTTTTACATATATTTTTAATATATTTTATTTGTTAAAATTAATTAAAAATCACAAAATTATAAGTAAAACTTGTTAAATAAAGAATTGGACCTATATAATATTGAAAATACATTCTAATAAATTTCAATTAATAATAAAAAGTATTTTAAAAGTGTATTTTTTGTACAATAAAAAAGAAAAAAAGTGTAATTTAGAATATGTGTTATTAACATTTCTCAAACTACAAACATTTGTTGGAGACTATAAAGCCAAAAGTAGAAGTAAAATCAAATAGCACAATTCATTCGAAGATCCCACGGAATATCCCAATAGAATTATTAAGATTTTTGCATATATATAAAATGAGGTCAACACTTTTACGTACATTTCACGGTTTTCAAGATTAGCTACTATCATTCGTGATTAGGGATGTCAACAGGGCGGGGCGGGTACGGGTAGTAGCTACCCATACCCGCCCCGCCCGATAAAACTTATACCCATACCCGCCCCATTACCTGCGCGGGTATCCGTGGATATCCGCGGGTATTTTTAAAAAATAAAAAATAAAAAAAAATAACAAATTTATTTTATGTGTTGTGGACAATTATAAAGTGTTGCAAATTTCACTTTGAATTTATAAATTTAAATTTATAAATTAAAGAGTTATAATTTAAAATAATCACTTTAAACATAAATTTTAATTATTCTAACAATTTTTCTAAAAAGAATATAGTTTAAATGCTCACAAATTTATGTTCTTTTTCTCTTGTAATATAATTGTATAAGATTTCTCTCGTAATTAACAATCGTTTTGAAAATTTTGAATAAATTTATGTAATTTTATCTATATTAATATGTAAGGTTATTTAAGTAAATATATAATTGCGGGTAGCGGGTATTCGCGGGTATGGATACCATGATATCCGTACCCGCCCCGTTAATAAACAGGTAGCGGGTATACCCGTTTAGAATATCCGCGGGTATCCATTTAAAGTACCCATTTTCTACCCGTGACAGATTTTATCCGCGGATATCCGCAAGCACGGGTATTTTTGACATCTCTATTCGTGATTGTCTTTTCAAGATTTTTTTTTGGTACAAGATTGTCTTTTCAATTTGACAATCTCAATCTCATGTTTGTTCTTTATAAGTAATGAGTAATTAAAATAATAACTTAATTTCTTGTGAATTATTTTTTATTTCTTTTAAAGTATTATTTAAAGTAGTTTTATATAGATTAAAAATATAATTATTATCTTTAAAAAAATGATAATTGTACAACAAATTTTAAAATCAAGAGAGAAAAAAATTTGAAATGTAATAAATGATATGATAGAAAAAGATAAATACAAAAGATGATATTGTATAAATTATTGTATAAATTATTTTATATATATATATATATATATCATATCTCTTATTTTTATATACATTAAAATATATTTTATTTTCTTAATATGTTCTTTGCAATTAATATGTGGGATTAAAAATGCTTGAGGATAAGTAAAAGAATAAAGTCCTATATATTAATAAATTTTTCAATAAGTACCTATAAAAAAATAAAATATGAAAATAAAATGAATTAAATTTTTTTCATAAGTTAAAATTAACTTAAGGAAAAAGTTTGATTTATTTTACTTTTTATTTTTTTATAAATACTTATTAGGGCTTAATTCATGTTGAGTCTTTTTTTTTTTTTTTTTTGAACGTGTCTACAATGCATTACCTAATTTTATAACAAGTGTGTGGTGAATAATAACAAAATAGATAAAGACAAAGAATATATGTTAAATTTTTATAAAGAACAAAAAAATTAAAATGTCAATTAAAAGGGAGAAAAAGTTTTTCATTTATGTAATTAAGAATTTTGATGTATTAGTGATGATATTTTGAATAAAAATTTCCATCACTTATTCAATGTTAACAAAAGAGAAGTATCTGCAGCTCTTCATGGAAAAATAAATGTAAATAAATCATACAGAGGGATTTTATTTTTTTTTAAGAAAATTGAACAAATTGATGTATCAAGATTTTAGCAAAAATGAATATTCCGTTTTCTCCCACCATGTATTGTAAACAAGAATTTAATTAGTCAAATTACTATTTCAAGCGTTTTTATCTAAATATTTTTGCGCCAAATAATGATAATGGCAAACTCTCTAGAATCAGCCTAGTAGTGGAGGTATGAAATTATAAGTTCTAACCTCAATAAAACTATTGTACACCCCAAAAAAAATAACGATAATGGCATCAACAAATAACCTTATACTTGAGGAGACAAAGGGAAATCAAATTTGTAGCGTAAGAATGTAGTTTTATTTATTTTTCACATATTTTGGTTTATTTAAGACAGCTATACAAAGTTTGGCGTTATAGAATGCCATAAAATTTCACATGAAGTACACACGTTGACAAATTCAAGAGTGATTCAATCCCCAGTAGAAAACATCGAGAAAAATCCAGAAACCACTTTGTTTTCATGTCAATGCATCACACGATTATCGTGGTTTCTCTTTCTCATCCATATCCAGGACCCCCTTTCTCATCATAGCTACAAACTCCTGGTAATTAATTTTCCCGTCCTGCAAATGAAAAGCCCAACCATAAGTCACTAGTCACATTGAGGGCACAACTACGACATCGTAACAGAAGATTGAGAAGCGATTATAAGATAAACTACGTAACATACATTATCAGTATCAACATCACTGATGACTTCATCTATAGTCGCTTCATCTCCCATTTGATATTCAGTCAAAGCTTGTCTAAGCTCATCTCTTGTTATATATCTGAACAAAGTCAGCAAAACATAACTTGAGTTAAGCAAGAACCAGAGAAAATACGTAATTAAAATAGACCAAAATCTTATATTAATTAATGTACTAGAATTAAGCAATATATGTGTAAGGATCAAATTAATGAACTTCATACTGACCCGCTGTTATCCTTGTCAAAGTATTGAAAAGCCTTATACAAATGCTCTTCCTTCTCCAGTTTATGCCGGTTTATTGTGGCAGTAATGAACTCTTGATAGTCAATAGTCCCACTCTTGTCAACATCAGCCTGACCAAACATGTGAAGAAGGAAAAGTATGTACCATAATTTATTTATTATTGCTTGATGTAGGGAAATGGCAGAAACATTTATTTTCTAAAAATCTTTATGAGACTAAACTTACAGCGTCCATTAGCTGCTTTATTTCAGATTCACTAAGCTTGCTTCCCAATTTGGTCAATCCAGATTTGAGTTCCTCGTATGTGATTGTGCCACTGCGATCAGTATCCATATTGTTGAACATTTGTTTCAAGCCCTTGATTTCCTCCTCTGAAAGATTTTCTGCTATAACCTTCCGTTCCAAAATACAAAAATTCAATTACTAGAAGGATAGTCAGTATTTTATTTGCTAACTTCTTATTTTTGTTGTACCAAGCAAGTGTAACTGATTTTTATACCTAAAATTTGTACCTCTCCACTTCCACCTACTCAACTGACCACACCCAAACTGAAAATTTTGAGGTACCTTTAAAGCTAGTTTCTTCATCTTGTTCATTGCTCTGAACTGTTTCATCCTACTTAAAACAGCATTGTCTATAGGCTTGTCAGATGCTTCGCCACCTTCCTTCATCCACGGGTGTTCTGGTTCAAATGAGTAATGTCAATAACCTTCATAATTAAATTTAGGTTGTATAATAAGACACAGCTTCATACTAAGCATGAGCACTGAAATAATTTTAGTTAATTGGATCTAAACTGCAGTCTATGTCCAAATCCCCAGTTTGATAACCCGTATAATTGAAGGATTTTTATTTTTTTTCCTGTTCCAATCAGAGGCTGCAAATGATTTTTCTTTTGAGACATGGGGTGATGATAGGATCAACTTTTATTAGAGTTTGGATCACATACGATACCATCAAAATGTCTGTGGGTGACACAGAAAACGTAGTGACATACTTACCAAGGGCTTCAGCAGCTGTAATGCGTTTCTTAGGGTCATAATTCAACATCTTCCTGATCAAATCTTTTGCAGCAGCTGAAATAGAAGGCCATGGTGCGCTCTCCAGATCAAGGTTGCCTCCCAAAATAGAATCAAATATGCCTTTCTCGTTTTCTAAAATTGTCCCGCAGATAATGTCACTAGACCAATAAAAATAATACTAAAACAATGTATCTATCTATCATGAACTGAAACATAACATGTGAAGGAAGCAAGAAATTGATATAATGTATAAGCTGTTAACCTGTCACGTTTGACATTCTTCGTATATAAATCAATTAAATGACGCACGCTCAATTAGTCTTTGAATTATAAACTGACATTAAGACGTGCTATATAGATCAGTGATCTATATACATTGCTGTTTGAGTCAACAGGTAGCTCTCAGGTGCAACTATTGCTAGGGCGTGCTCAATTTTGCAATTTATTGACGTACTTAATTTAAGCAGCACAAATGGCTACAGAATTCCAAATGTGATTTAAATAAATTTGCCGCAGAGTCATATATTATACTTACCGGCCCAAAATGGAGGCACCCCACTTAGAAGGATGTATAAAATGATTCCTGCGCTCCACACATCAATCTCCTTTCCATAATTCCGGTTTAACACCTCTGGAGCCACATAGTATGCACTTCCAACAATTTCTTTATACACTTTACCTGTAGAATAGGATATTATTTAGTACAATACAATTAATAGATTTTCACACACAAATTCTAAAATGTGCTATTATCAAATTTTGCTTCTGTGACGAAATTAGCTTGTTTGCTATATGTGCCAGTGCGGCAGTACCACGGCCAGAAGAAACAAAACATAATAGCGATTTTTTTTGCCACCTCATTGGTGAAAGCGGTTTCCACCGCCAACAGTTTGTTTTTAACCACCCATCATATTTAAATGAAAAATTATTAGTGGACACCTTAGCTCTAGATGACACCTAGTGAGAAAAAGAAAAAAAATTATAAGTATGATGATAGAAAGACAGAAATAAAAAGAAATGATAGGTATTAATAAGGTGTTTAAAATAAATAGGTGTCCGAGCATTACTCCATTTAAATATTACTATAAAATATCTCTTCTACTTTCTTTCTTTTTTTTGTTAGATCAAGAAGTATTTGAAACTTATTTTTTACATTTAACTAATCTCTCATCCCACCAGGTCAGTTTCTCTGGAGATAAAGTGATACTTTCAGTTGTGACTTCATGTCCAAGCCGAAAATCAAATCTCAGACCTTGATTAAAGAGCTCAAGTGCCGAACCACTTGAACTAGCATCATTCGGTGACTTGGCTTCTTCTACTACTGCAATTTGAATCATATGATTTGTATTAGTAGCCCCTCTTATTGTCCGTTACTCACAGGTGACTTGGCTTTTTGTCTCTGCTTTTACTCTGGTGCTCCTTTTTATAATGGGAAACCGTTTACTCGGTTGACTTGTCATTATCATATTGGAGATCGTTTACTTGGTTGACTCCATGTCTGGATAGTACCAATTGACTCGGTCATATTGGCCCACGATGTAAGCATTAACAACTAATTCAACTCAATAACAATACGGCAAGCTAATTATTGATTAAGTCATCCCATGCTGAAGCTACCTAGTTTTTTTTTTTATTCTGTTGAGTACGGTGCCTAATCTAAAGTTGGAATCCAACAAATCTAAATTTAGACGGCAACGTTTCGAATCTTTTTACTAAAGGAAAAATGAAAAAGAAAAAGGAGAAGCAATTAGAACTTGAATCCAGAGAATGAATGATGTAGTAAATGCAAATAAAAAAAACAAAAAAAAAGCGCGTAGATTGAAAAGAACGCATGACCTTCTTCAATGAAGACGGACAATCCAAAATCGGTGGCTTTCAAAGGTGCCTTAGGATCCTTACTGACTAGCAAGAAATTTTCTGGCTTAAGGTCCCTATGCATGACCCCCATAAAATGACAGGCATGAACCACATTGACAATTTGCCTGATTATAGAGGCAGCTTCGCTCTCGGAGTAACTACCCTTGGCAGTGATGCGGTCAAAAAGCTCGCCACCCAAACACAACTCCATCACCAAATGCACATTCAGCGAATCCTCATAAGCACCCTTGAACTCAACGATGTTGGGTTGTCCCGAGAGGTGTTGTAGGATCAGAATTTCCCTCTTAACATCCTCTATTTGCTTCTTTCTAGTTAGCTTCCGCTTTGAAATGGACTTGCAAGCGTATTTCCTTCTCGTGGTCTTCTCCGTGCAAAGACGAGTGATGCCAAATTGACCCCTTCCCAGCTCCCTCTCAAGCGTGTAAAGCAGTTTGATGTCAAAGAATGCTTTGTCTAATATTTGATCACTAAATGATGATGATCGAGCAGTAGATGGAGATGGGTCTGAGTTTGCAGCACGGTGCTGGTAACGAGGTTGAGGTTGGGTTCTACGTGGGGGTGATGAATCGAAGTTGATTGGTATTTCGTTGTTCCTGTGTTTGCTGAAGCAGTGCCCCATGTGGAATTTTTGTTTGTGAAGAGAGATAGATTGGTGTTATCTATATGAGAATTTCAGCTTCAGAGTTGAGAGGTGGAAAAACAGAAACCGTGTGTGTAAACTTAACTGTGCTGCTTCTTTCAATTTATGCTTTGCTTTAACTTTTGGGTTGGGATAGGATGGTCCTTACCTCACTCACCAAAAAGCATCATTCCACACTTTTTTGCATCAGTACGCTGTACGCTTTGTTAGAGAGAGAGGCCGGTTTGGTTTTATATTATTGTGTCAATTAGTATGTGTTTCATGTTAGTTCCTTTTATGTTATGTTGTTACGTGTCTAGTGAATTTGTTTCATCTTATTGGCCGTTTATGTAAATTCCCTCCTCCCTCCAGGCCCATGCCCAATACCCAAGGAAGGAAGTGAATGGAATTGGATTTCCTTAACGTTATTGAAATCTCATTTTGCTAAAATCAAACTCAGGTTGGGTTTAATCTATTGGAAAATGACTTTATTTTTTGTTGACTCAATTTACTAGTTGTTTAAACTTAATAAATTATGCTGAAATCATATAGTAAATAATTCTTTATTTAATATTTATATGTTTTAATTAAAAAGATTTAATATTATGAAAATAAAAAAATATATATCGTAATAAAAAATAACTTACCAAAATGTCTTATTCACTTCCAACTTATTTAAACACAGAATTATGACAGGTTATATGAACATATATTATCAGTTATATAATTAACTTTATATATGAAGTTATTAACAAGTCAAAGCATAAGCTACTAGCGAAGTTTTCATTCACTTCCAACTGTATGAACACCGAGAGTTATGCCGTGTTCCGCAATCAAGATATATAAGTAATAAAACCTAATTTCTGTAGTGCGTTCTGTACGAATATTTTCGATTTGATTCCATGTGGGAAGTCAACATACACGTTAGTCATATGACACAGTCTATATATTCTACTCTATTTGTAAAACGAAAGAAAGAGACTCAACTTTTGTCCAGAATTATTTAAATAAAACAACTTTTAAAAATATTTTACGGAGAAAAAAAGCATATAGATTTCCTGCAAATAACTGTTGGACAAAAAAAAAAAAATCCACCAATATATTTAGTTTCAAAAATTTTCTTTGACATTTAACATCGAGTTAACTTTGCAGGCCGAGACCTTGACTTGAAGGTCTAAGTAAGATACTTATTATTCTCAGGACATGTCTCTGCAGCAGAAATCATAGCCGTTGATCACACTTTTTCTCTCTTTTAACTACTATTGTAATAACTAATCAACGGTTCAGATTTTTTAGCACGGTTGTTGTGGAGGATCCAAGTTGATGTTTTGGGTTAGCATTCAGGTTAGAATGGTCCTCTACTCTCCGTATTAATTTTTGCCACTAGTACTTTATTATTCAAGCTCTTTCTATATAAGTGAGCTCCAAATTATAAAAAAATAAATAAAAAAAATCTGTTTTTACTGTTTAACTTGTGCCATTTTCACCCACAAAAAATAATTGTTATATTTAGCTACGCCGGGAACAAAATAGGGTGACGATAAGCAAGTTAAAATTAGGGTTAATCCAGTTTGACCCAATTAACATGCAAAGATGAACTAAAGAGTCGGAGGGAAAAAATAAATAAATTAAAAATAAAAGCAGTGACAGAATAAATATATACTAACCTTCCTCAATGAAAATGGAGAGTCCAAAATCGGTGGCTTTTACAGGGGAATCCTCTGCCTTGGTGGCTAACAAGAAATTCTCTGGCTTGAGGTCTCGATGCATTACGCCCATGAAATGGCAGACGTGAACCACATTCAGAATCTGCCTCATCACCGTGGCTGCTTCACGCTCGGAGTAGTTCCCTTTGGCAATGATGCGGTCGAAGAGTTCACCCCCACTGCACAACTCCATCACAAGATGCACGTGCTGCCTGTCCTCATAAGCTCCCCTGAATTCCACAATGTTGGGTTGCCCTGAAAGATGCTGCAGAATCATAACCTCTCTTCTCACATCCTCAATTTCCTGCGGACGCAACAGCTTCCCCCTGGGGATGGATTTGCATGCATACTCTCGCCCCGTGGTCCTCTCTACACACAGATAGGTGGTACCAGACTGCCCGCTTCCTAGTTCTTTCTTCATCTTGTACATTTGGTGTATGTTAACGTACGGTTTTCCTAGAATTGGTCCTATTTGTGTGGAGGTGGTATGTTTGGGAGGAGCACGTGCATTTGGCTTTGTCTTTGGCTTTGGTTCGGTTTTCCTAGACTGTTTGGCGGTATGCTGGGGAGAGGAGTCCGAGGAGTCGAAAATGTCAATTTCATGGGGCTTGTTGCAGCAAAACAACGCCTTAAACAACCCCAGTCCCATTCTCAGGCCTTGTTTGATTTTGATTTTGATTTTGATTTTTCAGGGTAGCGAATTAGCGTTGCTATCAACATCCGTGCGCCCCTATTTATATATAATTAAATTAATTATTCGCTTCAATACGACTCATTAGTTTTGCCATTTGTGGTGCTTTTCTTCTTCCCTTGGATGAGTGGCAAGAATATAATAATTTGTACGCTTGTTGTAGTGTTGCAGCTTTGTGGATTAGAACCGATTCCATTACTCTTCCCTTGGTATTGGTACGGGCAGGGGAGAAAGACTAGCATTTCATTGAATGTCATGAACGCTTCGCATCTATGTACGGGTTTAATTCTTATTCACGACTCTCCTAATACGGGGGTTTCTTTCTTCACCAAGGAGTCAAACAAGTCTGCTATCTAATCTCTGTCTTCTATGCTTAAGTTCGAACTTAGGCCATTATATCTCTGGCACTAGGCCATATGTGAAAATTGAAACGTTACTTTCATATCGTCTAAATAGAACTTTATATAAAAAATATTAGTATAATTGGTTCATGTTCAGAACAACAAGCCTACTCCTACAGAAATTAATTATTACATATTTGGAGACCATCACATGTTTATAATTTCAACTAATTTCTACATAGTATATAATCGAGTTTTTAATTTATAAAAAAAAATTAATAAAACTCAACTACATATCATATGAAAATTGGTCAAGAAATCTCAAATTATGTATTACCTCCGTTCTCTTTTAAGTGTTGTTTAAAGTATTTATACACAAACCAAGAAATACAATAAATTTTCTTATTTTTTCGTAAAATAGTTTTGAAGTTTCATATTATACCATTTCTCATTTTACCCCACAATAAATACATACTAGTTGTAAATGTATAAATTAATTAAAAATTAGGTGAGAAACAAGGGTATAATTGACAAAGAAGTAATTAATGTTATCTTGAATTTTAAAAATGACAAATAAATAGAACATTTTTGAAAAAAAAAAACGGATTGATGCCCGTTGGGCCAAGCTTCCGACCATGCTAACCTTAATCCAACTATATAATAGAAAACGGGTGAAGAACTGAAGATGTCTTCTGCTTGCTTTCGATTATGGAGATTATAATTGTAATTGCCAAGCATATGATCCTCTTAGCTAAAGGGTAAAATAGTTCACAATAACAGCAGACAGCTAACTTTTCTTTAAGTCAAAATTTATTGAAAGGGAGTATGAATACTCCAACCTTGGTAAAATTTAAACAGAGATTATTGATAACCCTAACTACATTGCTTTATTCAGTCTAAGAGATTAATAATTTAATACAGCAGTTTAAAAATAGCACGTTAACTCTACAAGTCCATCATATGAATCAAATCAAAGCCTCTATTTTTTAATATTATTCATATTACGGTATAGTCACATAGTTCATACAATATATGAAGTCAAAATTTGTCGTGCATGTTTATATTTTTACTCTGGCTTTTCTATTTACATTTCCTAATTTACTGAGTACATCTCTTTTTCCTTTTTTTATGTAAATTTAATTAAATATTCTTTCCTTTTATTTCTTTTTTTTTAAATAATCATGTGTTTTGTTGAACTCTCTTTGTTCTATGCTTATGGAAACATTATTCCCTTGTGTTCCTCAATCCCTCTCATCAACATTCCTTTTTCTCATTAGCATTTTTCTTCTAGAGTGTTCCTTCTCTGGCGAGGACAGGTATGTGACTTGACGGTGGCAAAGGCAAGTATTGTTTCGACGAATGAATTAACTACAGTTTTGGTGGTGAATGTTGTTTCCCTTACGATTGACTATAATTTTTTTTTTAATTTGAAATTCCTTTCCTTTAACGTTATGAGCCATGCAAGCATGCTAGATTAGAGATTGGTGTTTACGAAGAAGAAAGGAAGAAAAATAAAGTAGTAATGAAATAAAAGAATAAAAAAGTATCAAAAATTACTTTTCAAAATAGGTATACGTTTCTAGAAAGTAATTTTCGGTAGCATTAAAAGAAAATAAACCTAATATTGACGAAAACACAAAGCAATGACAGACCTTCAGATAAAGTAATTGTCGTGATGACTTATTGATGAAAACGCAACATACAATATCTTCCAACATATGATATTATGTTTAGGATTGATGGAATATACACAACATCACATTGATGAAAAACGCATAGTATCAATATTGAGTTAGATGGGAAACATTGTATTCAATGTGAAGAATGAAATTATGATAAAATTTTATTATTTTTGGTGGGGAAGAAAAGAAAGGGAGAAAATAGATGTAAAGGTTTAAAGAATAATGAAGATAAAGTACAAAATTAAGGTTTAAAGAATAATAAAGATGAAGGGTGTAAAAATAAAGTTTAAAGAATATTTTTGGTAAAAAAAAAATGACCAATTCTCCCATGGACAAGTAATTCATGTGGTTTATAATGGGCCAATAACTTTTAACCAGATATATCAATTTAACCAATTGCTTAATTTGAATACATCATCACAAAGTGTGAGGGAAGAGAAAAAAGGGAGTCGTCCCTTCCCAACAAATCATCCATCGTCTTCAACCTCTCATCGACTTCGTTCTCTACCACTGTCATGATCTTTACGGTTGCTAGAGCCCTAATGTCGCCTTCTTCATAATCATTGTCTTCATAAGAGATCGTGAGCGGGCGGAGATCATCAAGCACTAAAAGGAGGTGGCACTATAAGGAAATTTGTGACTTTGTGAGCACAAGAGAATCTGAAACACAACACTAGAAAAAGGTGGCAAGATTGTCAACAGCAAGGATGATTTCACCAAAACCACTACAATTCCTAGTTTTTTTTTTATTGATTTTCCTTAATGTATCTATTATTGGATCAATTCCTGGGTTTGGTTGATCTCTATTGTTTCTCTTCGATTGATTTTCTAGTATTTTCCTTCTTATTCTTTTCTTATAATTTGTTGTATAAAAATATTATTTTGATCTTAAGAATTCGATTCTTACACAAAAACAATTCTTAAATGTGTATATCATATTATTAAACTTCTCCAATTCGTGGGTTGTGGTTAGTCTATTCTGAAGAAGGCGGGAGGTGAGGGTTCTTCTCAAGGTACATTTTTTCCTAGTTTTAAAGGTCTTGGGAGGAAACCCATGTACCGATTTCAAATAAATTACAAGTTGGATCTTCTAGGTCATGGCCTTCTTCTTTTATGTCTTGCTATTGTTGTTGGAGATGTGGAGGAAAATGGAAGTCCGACATTAGATGGTGGTGCACATAGAGAGAGTGAAGATGTTGGTGTTTTGGAGTCTAAGAGGAAGAAAGGTTTTGAAAGAGGGTGAGTGTGGTGTGAAGTGAAAGGTTGAAGGTAGAAGATGTAAGAAGAAGAAGAAGAAGAAGAAAGGGGTTTCTGCTGTGCAAAATAATTTTAATTTGTAAAAAATGATGCTACAAAAGTTGCAAGTAATTAATCTTCACTGTTCAATATTTAATTAATATATATATCGGTTACTACATAGTTGTCTACTATAAACCACATAATAGCCTTGTCCACGAAAGAATTAGTCAATAAAAAAAAAGAGAAAAAAGAATGTATACTTAAAAAATTGAAAAGTGTAAATAACAAAAGCCTTTTACTCCTCACAAGAACCCAATGTTGTAGATAAGTCTTATCTGTTGTCTAAGGCCAACACACAAAACACACGCATACATTTTATTAATAGAAAACACAAATTAATATTATTTAATCCAAAACATATTTAAATTCGTTTAATAAAAAAGAGAGTGTTTTACACAAATTAAAAAAATAATTAATACTTCATAATTAGCCTCATTTTAACATATAGTATATTTTAAAAAGAGTTTAATGATCATGTACTGCCAGTGTAAAAAGTTTTACACTATCATCCAATTAGAAATCACCATTAATATGACTTTTAAAATATTTATTATAAAAGTCAACAAACTTACAATAAATGATGATTTGTGATTAGATAACAGTGTAAAACTATTTTACACCGTCAATGTATGACCATTAAACTCTTTTAAAAAATATAAATGAATATTAACTATTAAATTATAAATTTAATTTGTCTATAGTTTTATATTTACTCCTATAATATTTAAGATAAATCTCGTAAATCTACAAAAAAAAAATATTATTAAATAGGCGAAGTATTCAAAACCTCTCTCTCTCTCTCACACACACACACAAAAGTCACATACATATCATATATACCCCGTATTGATTAGTTATTTATTAACATAATTGTCGATCTAAACTTTAATTTAAATATTCTTCTTAAATATATCAAGCTAACAAAATTGCTTAAAATTTGGTTTAATTATAAATTTGATCTCTATATTTGTCCACACTTTGTTATTTTGCCCTTTAGATGAAAATTGTAAATTTTAGTTATTGGATGAGCAAATTTAATGCGCTTTGATCTTTATTAATGTGGCTGACAGTATTGCTATTAAGACCCCCACAAATTTTTTCTCGTAAAAGCACCAAAAATTTTTAACAAGAAATTTCTTCCACAATACAAAAATTTTTAGCAGTTGTTTTGTAGCAGTGTTATGATGGCCAAAGTTAACAAAGTTAGAATGCAACTGAGGCAGAGACCAAAATACATTAAATTTGCTTGTCAGGAAACTAAAACTTACAATTTTTATATATAGGGTTAAAACAACGGAGCACGAACAACTATAAGACCAAATAAATAATTAAATCACACTATTTTTGTTTTTGCCCCTAAGTATTTAATTTGCAATAATTATATTCATATACTCCTTTTGGTCTCAAATATATGCAAAAAAAAATAAATTAGCTAAGTACAACTAATTCTAATCATTTAATTATATTCAAGATCAAAAGGAGTACTCATTTTCTCTTTCATCCCATTTTCTTGTTATCAATTCTCTCTTCATTTTCTATTATATCACATATGTCATTTCTTTTCTCTTTCTTTTCTTTTTTTCCTTTTATCTCCCTCTTCCCTGTATCTACATACACTCCAAAATTAAAGAAATTATTTCATGGTTTGAGATAAGGACAATTTTTTAATTTATAAAAAAGAGTTAATAAAGTATCACGTGAAAATTAATCGGAGATTCATAATCTCAAACTATACAATAATTTATTCCAAAACGGGGTGTGGGTTAATCACTACGTTTTAGTTTGTGTTGATTCGGTCCTTTTAAAGTGCAGGGTTAAAAATAAAACTACTCTTAAGTCTTAATTAGCCAACATATTTTATAAAGAAAGAAAGAAGAGGTGACCTAACCCCGGACACTCTCATTTTATATTTGACTTACCACAGCCGCCGCACACATTGACGCTGCGTATGTTATATAGAGAATAGATATAATTACAAGACATGTGTAAAGTAATTTTACATTATTATCTAATCACAAATTATCATTTATTATTATAAGTTTATTAATTTTTATAATAAATGTTTTAAAAGTTATATTAATAATAATTTTTAATTAATTGACAATATAAAACTTTTTATATTGACAATATATGACCATTAAACTCTAATTATAAATGATAATATGAATTAATTAAATTAGAGAAGTGATTGACAAACAATAATTCATACAACAAATTTTTTTTACATTTATTTCTCTCCAATATTATAACATATAATAAATAATATACAAAAAAAAAAATAGACACAAAAAAATGTTATTATACAAACCGTTCGAATTATTGTACTAATAACATTCTTGGTTAAATTATAAGAACCTGCAGAGCCCCGCCCCGCACTCTAGCAGAAGAAAGGAAAGAACAGAAACAGAAACAGAAACAGAGCAGAACCGCATGAATGGCTGCTGCTTCTAATTCTATTATGGAAGCGCTAGCGTGCGCCAAATGGGGACTTTGGAGGTCAAGCGCTCGTTCTTATTGCCCACAGTCTGATCGTTGCGCTTTCAGAATGCAAGTATCAGTTCACCACAACACAAACAATGATTTTTCTCTTCGCAACTCCCAGCAAGCTTTCACTCTCTCCATGGTATTCTTATTTACTCCATAACTTAATTTGTCTACCTTTTGTGCGTATACCAATATGATGCCCGTGTTGGGATTGTAGTGGTTGCCTTGGTGGTCCACTTCACCCTTCTGACAACGTGTTTTTCCACTTCGAATTGGTAAAATGCAATTGATCATGTATTCATTTTATAAAATTTGCCTACAAGTTACAAAATCTGTGGTCAACGTTTTTGCTTCGTTCCCTTGATATCACAATGGTTTCATAAGTTTCATCAATTCTCGTTGATAAGACTTGAATAATAAGCAGTTTATATGATGAATTGTGGGTTTGGCCAGGGCTGCCGTCTCTCTCTCATCAATTGTAGATCTGATGATCCATTGAGTGCTGCACCTGAAAGCTCAATGTCATGTCATGTTGTAGTCTATAGGGTACTTTGGGCTAGAGAAGGTCAACGATTTAATCAGTGTGTTCCAGTGGGTACTAAAATCATCACTCTTGCATCAAACTTCTGTCTTTGACTGATGTTGAAGATGAAGTGACTTGTACAATTAGGAATTTGACATTAATATTTCTTAGAACCAACTTATAATGGTTAAATAAAAATTTGATCCACTAAACTAACTTTAACTCCTTCTTTAAATCTGTATGTATATATTATTCTCATATTTAGGAGACTGTCACGACCTCATTGAACAGTCATCTATAGAATTCCTTACTCTGGAGCCATCACTTAGATCTCTGCAAGACTTTACCAAATTCTGCTGCCTAATGATATTCATGAAAGCTCAGCTTACCATCGCTCGTTTCCATTTCATTTTTTGAAAAGAAGGAGAATGGGATGATGCTGTAAAATAGTTGCTTTCATATGGGCCTTTTCTTTTTGCCAATGTAGAGTTTCTTGTTATATGCTCATAACTGCTGTGTTATATTCAGCTCTATTTTCTTGCTGGACAGGAGGAAAATAATTTGTGAACATTTTTTCATCCTTTTTATTCAGGATTTGATGCCTGGAGGTGTTAATTCCCCTGTTCGTGCCTTCAAATCAGTTGGAGGACAACCAATTGTGATTGATTCGGTTAAGGGGTCTCGCATGTGGGACATCGATGGCAATGAATATATTGATTACGTGGGTTCTTGGGGCCCAGCAATAATTGGTCATGCACATGATAAGGTCATTATTTATATTCTTTCGCAGTTACTTCTCTCTTTGGTTTACATTGTATCTTTTGTTGGTCCAAGATCTTGTATTCCGTTGTTGATTCTGCTTTTGACCTTATTGTCTCCAATGGGCATTTGTAGCTTAGCTTGAGATGTTATTTCATATCAACATCATTTTGGGGCTATGTTCTCAGTAGCTTTGATTTAAGGACCTTTTCCTATGAAGAAATTAGATGGAGGATTGGAAATTCATGAGAAAAGAATCAGGAAAGTAATTTATAGAACTACTTATATGTTGTGATTTGTGAAAACAAGATCCTACTAGTGGATTGGTCTCCATTCATGATAATGGCATGGCTGCTTTTTTCTATGTTCTTTCTTTTCCAGAGAAGTCATCTTTGATATACATTTGCTCAGGTACTTGCTGCCCTGGCAGAAACAATGAAAAAGGGAACCAGCTTTGGGGCACCTTGTCTGCTTGAAAATACCTTAGCTAAAATGGTCATCTCTGCAGTTCCCAGCATAGAAATGGTCCGGTTTGTTAATTCAGGCACAGAAGCATGCATGGGGGCGCTCCGCCTGGCACGTGCTTTTACAGGGAAGCAGAAGATCATCAAGTTTGAGGGCTGTTACCATGGCCATGCTGATGCTTTTCTGGTTAAGGCAGGTAGTGGAGTTGCCACTTTGGGACTTCCTGACTCCCCTGGTGTTCCTAAAGCGGTTACTTCCAACACCCTCACAGCCCCCTTCAACGACATCTTAGCCGTTGAGAAACTTTTTGAGAATCACAAAGGAGAGATTGCAGCACTCATCCTTGAACCCCTTGTAGGAAACTCTGGTTTCATTGTCCCTAAATTTGACTTTCTTGATGCCATACGCAAAATCACTAAGGACAACAATGCTCTTCTCATCTTTGATGAAGTTATGACTGGATTCCGTTTGTCATATGGTGGAGCTCAAGAATATTTTGGCATTGTTCCTGACTTGACAACTCTAGGAAAAATAATTGGTGGGGGCCTGCCAGTAGGTGCATATGGGGGGAGGAGGGATATCATGGAGATGGTGGCACCAGCAGGACCTATGTACCAGGCTGGGACTTTGAGTGGGAACCCCTTGGCTATGGCTGCAGGCATAGAGACTCTGAAGCTTATTAAGGAACCAGGAACTTATGAGTACTTAGATAAAGTCACAGGAGAACTTGTTCAAGGGATTCTTGAAGTTGGGAAGAGGGCCGGACATTCCATGTGTGGTGGGCATATAAATGGGATGTTTGGTTTTTTCTTCACAGAAGGACCTGTCTGCAATTTCTCCGATGCCAAAAAGAGTGACTTAGACAAGTTTGCTAGGTTCTACCGGGGAATGTTGGAGCAAGGTGTATATTTTGCACCTTCACAATTTGAGGCCGGGTTCACCAGCTTGGCACATACTACTGAAGACGTCAAAATGACAATAGCAGCTGCTGAGAGGGTTATGCGGCAGATATGATTGATGATCTATACGAGTTTTTCAAATGTGATTTTCGCCTTTCAATGGACGTAGTAACTAAGATGATTTCCTGACATCATGTCATGTTGAGGAGAATCTAATTTGGGACTATGCAGCTAAGCCTAGCTGGACTTAGCTAAAGGGTCCGAATGACTATTACTGATTTTGTGAGACTATTTTCTTTCTTTCTTCTTTTCTTACCGCACATTTACCCAAAATAAATTGTTTTATTTATCTGTATATTGTCATACTTGTCTCTAATGTTGCCAAATACATATATAAACTACTCATCTTACTAGTATAGAAAGAAACTTTAAATGATCGGTTAATTTTAAGACCATCTCATTTCTCTTTTCTTCCCTCTTGAATAAGTGATATACTTTGTCAAAACCTTGAATGCGATTAGCAAATTTTTATTGAGTCCATTAAATAAAAAGTCATTTTAGTCCTCAAATTGGGACAACATTATTTGCCCCAACTTGTGTTCACTAGCTAGTTTACTGGAGGCTCTTTAGCTGTAAGGGGATCAGTTAGTTAAAGTCACTTAAAGAGCAAGTTAGAGACAGTTAAGACTCATCAATCACCATAGCCTATATATGTCTATTCTGTATAAATTGTGGAGAATTCATAATACCATTTATCAAATCAATACACTGAAAGCTAAAATCTCCTCTTTTCTCTCTCTCTCTCCCTCTTGCATTTTCAATCTTGTTGCTTTGATACCTTTACTAGCCATTTTTAAAGATGAGAGAGAAAGAAAATAAGTAAAAATGGATGGTGAAAATCCCTCCTGGAGTAAGAATATAAGAAGGATGAAATGAAAGAACTTTTCTTTCACTAGAGTGTCGCAGCAAAACCAATTAATGAAGAGGTGCTTCTACCAAATCAACGGTAACGGCTAACATGGACGTGTTAAAATTTGGTCTATGGTGTTCTCCTTAAATTTGAACCGTTGGATATAATAAAAAATAAATAAAATGGCCACGATAGATTAAAATCAACCTGTTGAACCGGTTATCTTAACAAGTTTTATGCAATTTGCCACTTAGACCCTATATAAATAAGGCAGATTTAGTAATGATTGCAGCTACACCCCCACGATTGTCCATTAGCATAGAAGACTATGCGAAGCAAGGAGATGACTGTTAATCAATCAAAGTCAGGATGATCCTAGCCAAAGAGCTTCCTGCAACTAATTGGTACGTGCTACGAATTTAAATAAAAACTAATCAAATTTATTTTCTCTAGTTTTTACATGAAAGACTTGTCTTCATGTTTTGATTGAAGAGACATGTTATTAACTAAACCGATGAGAGGTAATTAGTTGCGTGAAATAGATATGGCAGACATTAGATAACTTCATAAATGTAGCAAAAAAGTAAAGTATAGAACTGTATATAACAAAAAAGAAACGAAGACTGAAGAATTATATTGATCTATAAAATGAAACACTGACTCACAGACTTTATGTTAGCTAACCAACCAGTCAAATGCTTACAAATAAAAGAAGTTACAAAAATTATAAAAATTCCTAATGAATTAGAAACTCGACTTGAATGGACGTATGGCTTTTCCATTTTGAGCATAGGCGTCTGGTTCCATTCTTTTGAATCCACTTGTTGCAGCAGACCCTCTTGTTATACTCCTGCAAGTACAGCTGCGTTATCAATATATGACAAAGTAGTTGTGATTAATTAGAACTAGAATACTTAGTAAATTATTGATTTTTGTTAATAATTATTTTACAAAAACTGACATATTGAGTTTAACTTTGCCATCAAACAAAGTAGTTATTTTCCTTTTGTTTTTCCCGCTAAGGAAGAAAGCCAAGTTATTGCCATCACTAATAAGCGAATGGGCATTCAAGTGTTAATAGATAGATTCTTTGCTTAAAAAGAATAAAATATATTAAATTCACAATTGATGATGTACAAGTGTAGCAGGCTACCAATTTCCTAAATGTTTTAAAATCTGGGCTATAGTGTAGAGGGAAACCAAAAGTGTCTACTTTCAACTGTTCTCTAAGCTATTGTTCTACATCATTAGTGAATGGTGACTTAAAATATTTCTCATGCTGAAAAAGTCCAACAAATGGCTTATGTGAAATAAATTGTGTTGTCAGATAGCACTAACCGACAAGAAGCACATCACAAAGGACTGCCCTTTTCATTACCATCATAACCCACGCAAAGTAACAGAAAGAGGACCATATACAAAATTTTAGAACTTGATACTTACAAATAAAATAGTTACAGAGACTTAAAAACAATTTTAAAAATGACATTACCTGTTATATCCGGTCACAATTACCAGGTCCATCATGGTACCGGTTGCTAGCTTGAATCCACCCCAAATAACCACCATGCGAAGAAAGTTTTCACTTGGGCTTGTTGATATTTCTGCGTCAAACTCTACCCAAAAACCATTGGTGGGCCATTCTGGATTTGGGAAGTGGACGGATGCGTCTGTATGAATTAAAAACAGAGGTTGACGTGACTGAGGAATTATTCAGTGCATGTATGGTTTTATATTTGATTTTTCAAAATCTAGTTAACATAATTTTAAATAAATATTTACATGTTTGGTTTTATGTTTGAAAAATTGATTTTAACTCAAGAATTGATTGTAGGTTAAAGTAACTTTAGGTAATTTTTGCGGTAAATCAAAAAATTTATACTGAATTTAATTATTAACTTGTTTTTAGAGTAAAAATATCTAAACATAAATTACATCACTTCAAAATTAATTTTTAACAAAATCAATTTCATTCAAAATCAATTTTATCAACACTCACTCAAACACAGTTCGTCTAACAAAGAAAGAAGGAGCACAACGAATTTGGAAAAAGAACTGCTACGTTGGAACTCGAAATAGGGCCACAGTTCTATGTTGCTTGGCCGCAGTATCATTGACTCCTTCATTGTCATGTTATTTCTCTCATTGTGTACTAATTAGATTGCTGCAATAGATATTAGATAGTTGGGAGAGTAGCTACCCATATTGTGAATTACTCTCTGCGTTCTTTTTTAAATATCATTTAAAATTTTTATACACAAATTAAAAAATATAATAAAGTTTTTTGTTTTTTATGAAATAGTTTTAAAATTTTTTATTGTATCTTTTCTCATTTCTACTCTAAAATAAATGCATATTAATTGTAAATATATAAATTAATTAAAAGTTAGGTAAGAAGTAACGATATAATTGACAAAGAAATAATTAATATTATCTTGAACTTTAAAATGACAGATAAATAGAAACAAATTTTTTTAAAAAAATCGACAAGTAAAAAAGAACAAAGAGACTATATTCTATATAATTATATTATTTTTAACATAAAACTTGACCATTGTATCTGATGTTGTGTATATTTATTTTTATTGGAGGAAGGTAATTGAAAATTATAAGATAATGTTAACTTTATTTGGGATGAGATGTCTAAGAAAATTAGGAAGGTTTCTAGCACAATCTTGGTTGGATCAAAAGGTTTTGGGCTAAGAGAGAAGAAAAATTAGTGATAAAATGAAAGTGTTCAAGATAAAGTAAGAAGTAAAAGATAGTGCTTTAAAGTCTTACATGAATACAATAATGCTAAAATTGGACAAGGTATTAGCATGTTAAAAGTTGTGAGTGAAGCACAATTAAAGGCTTTTGGACAGTTTTACAAAGATCTTAGGATAAGAATGGATAACTGATAAGTGCTATTTATACCTATCTTTTTTATGTTGGAACCAAAAGCCGTAGAAGCGTCTAAACTCTCAATGTTTTGAAGATAACAAGCTTATTAATGATTAATTTTGTGCATATAAACTAACCCCGTCACAGCTAAGAAGATTGTCCAGTAGATGTGTTAAAGACCGTCCAACAGACGTATTAACGACCATCCAGTAGATGTGTTGAAGACCGTCCAACAAACGTGTTAACGACTGTCCAGTAGACACGTTAAAGACCGTCCAGAAGACTCGCCAAAGAGGACCTACCAGTTGAACAAACTGAAGGCGACCGTTCGATGAATAAACTCATACAAGCCTCCAAGATCATATATTCAAACGGCTAAGTTTTTAGTTTGAACATCAATTTGATTTATGTTAAATCTTCCTTGTAATTGACATATTACTACTTCTGTGAACTAACGTTCAAATTTGTTTGAAACATTAAATAACACCAACATCATTTCAGTGCAAAAGCGCAGTAGAATAGATAAAGCAAGTCAACTTATCAAGCTGCCAAGACAAATGAAGAATGTTCAGAAGAACAGACCGCCAACGCAGTCCTACACCTTCCTTTTTAGTGCAAGTCTAAAAACTGTCATGCTTGACCTTTCTGAAAAGGTAGTATGCACGCTTCTCATTGCATAACGAGTCAAAATCCTCTACAACGGATCTTTTCCCTAAAGACTATATATATATATACATGCACCAACGAAGAAGCATGTAGCGAAGTGAATAGAAAAAGACAAAGTCTATGAAAAAGAACAATAACATAAAGGTTTTTGTAACACTCTGATAGAAGCGTCTAGTGGACAATAGCAAAAATCTTGTAAGGATCCTCAAAGTGATCTTGAGCTTAATCTTTCAAATCCTCACTACGGGAGTTGACCTTTCCTTTTAGAACACTTGTTGTGTTGTGAAAGCCTGGAAAGGCTTAATGTAAAAGAATACTTGGGTTAAGCAATCTAGGGTAATTGCGTTGTAAAGCCTGAAGAGGCCGCGAACAATACTTATAACCTAAGGTTGGTTAATGGATACCTTCTGGGTGAAGGGACTGGACGTAGCTCAGGTTGAGTGAACCAATATAAAACTTTCTGTGTTCTTTTCTCTCTATCCCTACGTTTGAAAACGTTTTTCAGTTTGATCTACTTGTTTTGAAAAAGTTTTTAAACGCACAATTCAACCCCCTCCCCTCTTCTTGTGCGCTTTTTCTTATTTCATTTTATACATATTTTGATACTTATATCAATTTTTGATGATTCAATGTTCAAATGTAACCACCTTTTATACACAAATTGCATACTTTTGAATATAGGTTTAGCACTTCAAGTTCTTTTAGAATTTTATTATTTTTTGGATATCTATGTAGGTTAAAGCAAATAAGGAAAGATCTAAGAAGGAGAGAGAGAGCTCCACGACATGCCCCAACTTGGAAGAACATGAAAGAAAGTACCAAAGATCTACATGTTGGCGCTCAGCACTTGCATGTTGGTGCTTAGCACCAACTTACCAGCAAGAGTTCCCTTATTTTTACTACTTTCCGCATTCAGTGAGGAGACACTAGCTCTCAACGCCAGATTCGAAAATGTGACATTTAATGAAGAAAAAAACAAAATTCATTAGGGGAGAGCAAGAAAAGGCTGAGGGAACAAGAGGAGACACATATTCTAGGGTTGGGGAATAGAAAAGGAAGTTCTCTTGGCTCTGGAATGGCAGCTCTTCAACTCTTTCATCCAAGTTTTATTCTTTTGCTTAGCTATGTGTAGCTAGATTCACCCCTTGTTAGGGTTTAACATAATTAAGCTGAGCTTCATGTATCTACTTTGAGATATTTATTTAGTTTAGTTCCATGTTAATATCTTTATTCTACTCTTAATGCTTGTTTTGGCTTGATCAACCTTAACTTGTTCTTATTAAGCATTGAATCTTGTTGGAAAACATTGTTTGAAGCTTAGATATGAAAAAAGATATCTAATACATTTTAGATCTAGGAATAGACTAATATGTCCTAAACATCTTTTATCCTTTATTCTTAATATGAGTTATTTGGTTAAGCTATACAAGGAATTGGTAGTTAAGTCAAATAACTTAGAATTTTAACTTGTAAGGAATTAAGGTTAAAATGATTTTAGTAGGATAATGGTACTTTACAACTAGATATTGAATGTGTAACTCATATAATGCATGGTAGGAAGGCTTAATGAAGTTAAACCCTAACTAATTTTTCATATTTTTGATCTAAATCAATTTATGCATACTGAGTGTTCGATGAAATGTCAAAAAGAGTTTATGTTACATTGTCCTTCCTTGTTGATCTTTTAAGTTATTATCTTTATTTTCTTGCAATCATTATTATTCTTTAGGTACAATGGTTTCAGATAGAAAATTTAGTAGATTACCATGTATTATGCAAGTCCCTTGGGAAAACGATACTCATTCATCACTATATTACTTGTTTAAATTGGTATGCTTGCCTAACACGCAAGAAGTTTTCTAGCACTGTTGTCGAGGACTTGTGTCCTAGTACTTAGGCAGTTCTACTTGTTTGCTATCTTGAACTCAATTCTTTTATTATTTTGCTTTTATATTTATTGTTACATTACATTTTTTTCCTCTAGTACTAACTTGTTCGTGCTAGTTCTTGTGTGATTCTTGTGTATGAGAGGTCCTATTCAAACAAGAAGCAAAACAACATCTGATCAATTAGTATTCGATCCAGAGATTGAGAAGATAGCAAGAAGGACAAACAGCAACACAAGGAAGCAAAAGATTCTGGTAAGGCAAGAGGAGCAGGGGCAAGTTCCTTACCTTTCCACTCATCTTCAACTACATTGCTCAAAGAAAAAGATATGGAAGAAGGAGAACAACCTTCACCAAGGAGGACACTTGGAGATTATGTTGTATTACATGGACCGAGGCATTTCAATCCTATTGTTCGACCTGAGGTGCGAGTTGCCAACTTTGAAATGAAGTCGTCTTTGGTGGCTCTTGTCTCACAAAACCAGTTTGTTGGTCTTGACCATGAAGACCTTCATGCACGCATTGTCAATTTCATTGAGTTGTGCAACACTGTGAAGATCCATCAAGTATCAAATGAAGCAATCCGGTTGGGATTATTTCCCTTCTCATTAATCGGAAAGGCAAAAATTTGGCTTCAATCTTTTCCTCATTAGAGCTTGACTGATTGGGATGATTTAGTCACCAAGTTCTTAGCTCACTTCTTTCCTCAATCCATGTACAATAAGGCTGAGAGTGATATTGCCACATTCGCTTAAGAGGTGATTAAATATTTAATCAAATTTAATAAATAGGACCTCGCATTTTCTTCCTCTTCAATAATTACTATAATTTAATTAAATATTTAATCAAATTATATAATTTATTAAATAAATAAGTATATAATTTAGAATACATAAATTTAATTTAATTTAATAAATTTATATAATTTATTAAGAAAATAAAGATATAATTTAGAATATATAGAATTTAATTTATATAATTTATTTTATAAATTTATTAACTATTTAATTAAATTTATAAATTATTTAATTGTATTTAAAAATTTGTATAATTTAATAAATTTATATAATTTAATATTAAATATTTTATCTTAATATTAAATATTTTATTTTAATTTAAAAATAATATGATTATTATAATATTTATAAAAATATAGTATAAGTGGTGGTGATAGAAAAATAATAGAGATGTGAAAAGAAAATCGGGTGAAAAGGAAATAAAAGAAAAAGTGAGTGTATGTTTATGTTATTTAATAAAATATTATAATCCTTACATTACTTTTTAAATCAAATAATAAAAATTTAATATTCAATAAAAATTAAATTCACATATTAATCATATTGGGAGGCAAAATATGTGCAATTATCTCATGTAGTAATATTATATGTATATATGTTTTAGAGTAAATTACATATAAACCCCTTAATAATTTTTCACAATACCCTTTTTTTTTTATGCCTACACTAACCTCCTTAATTATTTGAAAACATTACACCGTCCTTTATGCAATATACTAACTCCCTTAGTTGTTTGAAAAATATTGCATGTGTACTCCTATAAGAGAAGTTGTTGTAAACATTAAAAAAATAGGGGTATTATGTGCAATCTGAAAAAATCTCAGAGGGTATCAATGTAATTTATTTTAGGTTTTACCATATAATCCAAATAAGTTAAGTGGTTTATGGCTCATTTGGTGGTCAGAATAAGATAGGATATGAGAGTAAGATAAGAACATGATAGGATAAGAACGTGATAAACAATAATCTTGTCTAATGTTTAGTGCACACCAAATAACAAACCAAATAATGATAGGATAAAATATAATTTTTTTCAAATGACAAAATTATTGTTCATAAAATTACATATAATTTCTAAAAGTAACTTTTAATTTAAATTTTTATTTTTTTACAAAAAAATTACAATTTTAACTAAACTATACTATATTATTTTTTATTTATGTAGTTAATTTTCTTAAAATTATAAAAAAAAGATTATATAATATTTTTAAAATTATAATTATTATTCAAATAATTTATTTAAAAAATATTTGAATAGTAATTATTTAATTTTTAATATTTTAATTAATAATATACTTTAAATTTACATGCCAAAATTATTATTATTATTATATATAAATTAATACATATTACTATATTATATATATATATATATACACACACACACACACACACATGTATATGTATATGTATAAAGAGCTTATCCTATCCTATCATATCCTGACCACCAAATGGACCCTTAGTGGTTAAAGATCTCTTATTCTACAAGAGGTCATGGGTTTATTTCTCCCACCACGTAACTATTTTACCATTTTTTAAACAATATATTCCATTGCCATGTCAGCATTAGAGTGTCATGTCAACTGTCCTCAAAATCTAAACGAACGAACAAAATTTGGCTTTACTACCATAGTATTTGGATTGGAGAGGTAAAATAAGCTCTTAAGGATAGATAATGGTAAAGTAGTTGGTCCATATGGTATTTCTATTAAGGTTTGAAAGTGTGAAGGAGAATACAGTATCATTTGGCTCACTGTGTTATTTAATGAGATTTTGTTATATGAGAAAATCCTAGATAAGAATATCGCCTTTGTTTCAACATTTAAGAACAATTGAGATATTCAGAATTGTGTTAACTACAAAGGTACAAAACTTATGAGCCACATTGTGAAATTATAGGAAAAAGTGATTGAACATAAATTAATGAAAAACACAGGAATTGCAAAGAATCAATATGGTTTTATGCCAAGAAGGTCTACAACAAAGGTGTCGCAACCAGTGTCGCGATGTGACGGCGAAAAAGAGTTTAAAAACAGAGGAGTTGCCACCAAGGTTTATTAAGGAAAACATTGGAAAAAACCTTTTTAAAAGAAAATGATCTTTGAAACCAAATCTGAGTTCGTGAATCAATTACATATAGGGAAGGTATTAGCACTCTAAAACACCCATCATAAAGACAGTTACCTCTAATTAAATGTACAACATTAATATAACTTTAAAGTTATTTATTTACCCCTTAAAAGAAAACAAGAAATATTTTAGACGTTTGTTTGCTTATTTATTTATCAAGCTAATTTCATTATTAAAAAAACATATTTATTATTATTATTATTATTAAAAGGATTTTGTTTATTATAAAAAGGTATTTTTATTTTATCTTAAATTTATTGTTTTTGAGATCGACAGGAGTGGTCTCCTGCTCTTACGTATCTCCCAATGCAATAGAGAATCAAACTCACGCAGTTCTTTTGCTAGAAAACATTTGTGTATAGATGTTTTTTAGTTTTTAGTTTTTGTTATTCAAAAGGGCTTTCTCAATAACCAAATAAGAAGTGCATCCAAAATAGTTATCAATACACCTTTTAAGATTTTATTTTATATATTGTAATACCAAATAGGAAGTGCATCCAAAATGGTTATTACTAAACCCTTTTTTAAGAAGAAAACTAACTTACATGTTTAGTTATTTTTTAAGATTTTTATTTAAAAAGCTGTTATGATAACTAAATAGGAAGTGCATCCAAAATAATTATCATTTCACTTTTTAACATTTTTATAATATCCAAATAGGAAGTGCATCCAAAATGGCTATTACTAAACTTTTATATTAAATACTTAATTTTAATGTAGAAATAAATGATGTTACTTAAATGGGTTATTGGAGAAATTTAGTAAAACAAAAGTTCAAAAAATAGTTGAATTTACCCAAATAATTCGAAGGTGGACTAGTATTAGAGTTATTAAATCCAATAAATATGTTATTGTTAGCAAAATATTCTATTTATTTATTTTGAACCAAAACATACTAATTATCTAGACATTAAACTAGTATGTTACGTATAAAATCGAAAACGGAAACAAACACACACGTGTGCAGGCTATTTGACTTTGTTAGGTTGTTTTCCTTATATATATATTTGCATATAATTAATTAAAAAAAAAAAAACTTCGAAGAAACTAAATGCTTTAAGCTTAAATCATTTAACCAAGTCCCGAAATCAGATTCGAATCTCACAACATTAATCCAAATAAACACTGTACTTAAATTCTGAGACCCAAATCCAATTACTTAGGCTAGTGAAGCCCAACCCAAAGAAAACGTTCAATGTGCCGACGTAATTCCGTAATGAAAGTTTGAATTCTAAAACGCGTTAGAGAGTAACAGAGCACAGCAATCAACGCTCCAAAGAAAAAGGGGTTTCGAATTCCAGTTGTGAAGGCCAAAGGAGTGGCTTCCGGTATGGGTGGCAACGCGAAGGTAATCCGTGCAGTGGCGGAGGAAATGCGATCTAACGGAAACGGAGGCGAGTTCAACACGATTTTGGCCTGTGCATGTTTGTAGTCCCGCCTGCGGATGTTGTTGTCGGTGGAGGCTCCGACGCGCACTGCAGTGGCTCTGGGGGTTGGAAAATAGGAAAAACAACGGAGGGACAAGAAGACGAGGTGCCGCCGTGCGCGGCGGCGATTGCAATGCGTCGCAACGAAGCGGCGCGAGTGCGCGTCAAGATCAGCGCGCGCGGCGACGGAGCCAAGTTTGGGAGGGGGCATTCGTGCTTGTTGGGGTCCATTTGTTTTGCTTCAAGGGTTGCTTTTATTAATTAGTCTATGATAAGGAGTTTGCTTGTGGTTCGGTCCATGGGTGTTTTAGGCATACAGGAACAGATGTTGCTGATTTTCTTTTTGTTTCATCTCATTACCCCTTTTTTGTTATTCCTTCCTTCTTCTTTTTTTTCTTACATGTCTTTACTGTCCACTCTTTTATATTTGAAAGTTGCATTTGTTGTAGAAAAACTGAGCATCATAAACAAAATACAGAAAGCTAAAGCTAAAGGAGGCAAAAAGATCGTGTACAGAAAAAGAGTAATTACATTGTGAAGCAAGGCATTAAAGTGGACACTTAAAGGTAAAAACTTTACCAACCTCTCGCCTATTTTGTTTGCGGGTTGCCGCTTAAGCTTGGAGAAACAGGAGGTAACACATGAGGGCTCAAGAGATTGCCACCACCTAGTCGTGTAGGCTTGGTTTTGATGAAACCTCTGAAACTGATAGCTTTTTCTTTTCCTCTCTGATGTGTTTGTTAATTTTCTTTGTGTATGATTTTTGTGCTTGTAGAACTTTCCCTTTTTTATTCTGTATTGGCCAATTTATAGGCACAAGGAAGCTTTTTGATTAGAATCCACATGAACTCCTCCCCTGCTCCCTTTTTGTGGCTTCTCTTTTTATTTCTTTGGGCAGAGTATTTTTAATCTTTTTTTTTTGACAAAGGATTTCAAAATTTTTCTTGAATCCGAACTTAGATTTCCTTTCATAGCTTCTCTTTGTCTCACTCGTTTTTGTTCCTTTATCTTGTGCCAGGAAAGATGTGCCCGAGGATTAGACACCATTGACCAAGGCGTTATGCCATCACACTTTGATTTCTCTTCATCCAAATTGGTTTTCTGTTTGTGTGATGAAGCAGGACATGTAGAAAGGTGTTACAGAGATCAAAATGTACAAAACAAGCATTTGTGCCTGTCTGTCCAAGGCTCGAGGAGCATCTTGTGACTTGCAAGCAGGAAAAAGTGTTTTGTTTGTAATTGTTTTTTTTTTTTAATTACCCTTTTTTTCTGATTGTAATTGGACTAAAAAAAACCTTTGGACCATCCATTTAGACATTTTTTAGATTTCTGCCTATCTAATTGTGCTTTCTTTTTTGTTATGGATTAAGAGTGGCCCAATATAATTTAAAGAGAAAAAAAAGCACAATCTAGGCCTATGCTAGCCCAAATCAAATAACAGTGAAAAGGACAATAAAAAAAATTATAAATAAGAACAAAATAAACAAATAAAAAAAATGGACAAAAATAGTTGTTCACAAAAGGTCATTTATCTTCTACAAAGGTTAATCGAAAGGTATCAAAGCATATTAAGCGACTTACTTTTGGTTTTTATTGACTTGGAAAAAGCTTATGATCAAGTGCCAAGAGAAGTGTTGTGAAAGACTTTGAAAAAGAACAATGTTTGTATGGTTTACATCTTAGCTACGCTAAACATATATGATGAGGCAACTACCAGTGTAAGAACTATAGGAGGTGAGACTAAAGACTTTCCTATAGAGATAGGATTACATCAAGGCCAACCTTAAGTTGTGCTTACTTGGAACATACAAAAGATTATCCTTAATTGCATGTTTTTTGCAAATGATATGGTTTTGATTAAAGAATCAAGGGAAGTAGTTAGTTTTAAACTTGAGCTTTGAAGACAGACTCTGGAAATAAAGGTTTTTTGCTTAAGAATGAGTAAGGTAAAGTATATTTTTTGCAAATTTAGTACAAGGCAAAGGGATTTTCATTTGGAAGTAAAGATGGGAGAAGATGTCACATCAAAGATTTTCAAGTTTAAATATTTTGAATCGATAATACAAGATGATGGGGAAATTAATGAGGATGCCATGCACAAGATTCAAGTAGGATGGTTAAAATAAAGACATTAGGGATTATTTGAGATCGCAAAGTACCTACCAAGCTTAAAGGTGATTTTTACCATACTGCTATATATTCGATTATACTCTATGGTAGTAAATGTTGAGCTTTAAAATGATAACAAGAAAAAAATGTGGGAGTAGAAAAAATAAGAATGTTAAGATGTGTAAAAACAGAGAAATACAAGAGGGTTAAATTGTGTTTCTTAAAATCTTTTTGCAAATCTTTTAGAAAACTAAAGTGAGATAGATGAAAACTACTCTTTTGAAAAGACATAACCTTTGATAGGAGGAAACAAAGGTATTGTCCTATGATAAAAATAAAATAAAATTATAAAGTTCTTTGTTTGAAAGACAAAATGTTTTCTCACAAATTCAACTCCCTTAATGTTAGCAATGATAAAAGGTAAAGGAAAGGAGAAATGAGCACAGATATTTATACTGGTTCATCTCACAACTCGAGACTTTATTTAATCCTTGATAACTACCAAGATTTCCACTATATCACAGATTTACAAGAACCACATTTCACATTATTACAAATATTCTTTTCTCCAAGCCCCTTCATACTTAAACCAAGTATTCTTTCTTTTGTCTTTCTAGTCATAAATAGCAAGTATCCTTTCCACAAGTCTCTTCAAGCTTAAACTCAAGTACTATTCCAACAAGCCTCTTCAAGCTCAATCTTAAGTATTTTTTTACATTTGCCTCTCCAGTCACATTACCTAGTTATTCTTTTTGCAAGCTTCTTTAGGCTCAACAAACTTCCTTAAGTTTGTAAAGTAACACAAATCTCAACTATAGTCCTATAAGTTTACTAGTAATAAATAATAGTCTAATGCTCACATACTATTTACAAAGTTATAAATAAATTTCTTTTCAAATTATTGCAAATAAATGTAACTTAGTAAATATGATTTGAAGGTTTAGGATATCTATAGCTTGTTGACTTGTGATGTTTTTATAAAATAAGTTGAATATAGTCATTAAGAGCTTCTTTGATCTTGAATACGAATACTAGAATGCATTAAATGTTGTATTATTTGTTATTCTCATTTTGACACGAATGTTTTAATAAAGTATTTTTTTATTTTCCTTTTTTTTGTACTTTATCTACATAGCAAGTAAAAGTTTATATCTTTACGCTTTTAGTACATGGACTTTATCTGCAATGTTGTCTTGTCACTTTGTTTATGTGTAAATCACATCTTTTTAAGTATGAGAGTTGGTAAAGTCCCTTTCTCTCTCTCTCTTATTTTTTTTTTGACCAATACGAAGGCTCAAGCTTGTGATATACGTCATTTGGCTTATGTATTTGAAAGTTTCTTAAGTTATTGTTGATCTCCTTATCAAAAAAAGTTCTTTAGATGAAGCTTAGCTTATATAAAACAGTGAGAACCAGTCATCATTTTCAAATATCGAAGGTCAATTATCAATACACAAAGTCAATTTTTAATATAGGAACTATAGATGAGAGATAAATAATTTAAGGAAAACAATATAGAATTATTTTGGGGTGTTCTAAATCAAATACAAGCAAAGAATAAACAAAAAATTTTAATGCAATTAATAAATTTCATTCAATTTCATCTAAGATTCTTAAAATTGGTGTTAATTCAATTTGATTCATAACTTTCTTTCGAATTTACTAATTTATTTAAATTATAATCTCTTAATAAAATCTTTATTCTTAATTAAGAATCTTAATTCCTTAAGTGAAATTAAAAAGGAACAAATGTGAAAATTAGAAAATCCCAAAGATAACAAGTATCAGATAAGTATTTATAGCTTAAAGGATTACAAGGTTGAGCCTCATAACACATTTATATATCAATTTTCCATTCAAAATATGAATAAAAAAGTAATCCTAAGGTTGATTATGTCTCAAGAAACATAAAAAAATAGAGAATAGTGAACACAAAAATTAAGAAACCAAATTTCATTAACAATCTAAATCAAAGATCCATAAATTACATTGAAATTCACCTAACCCCAATAAAAGGAGATCTAACCCGGCATAGAAACTGTAAATGAAAGCATAAAGAGAAGGGAATAAAATAAAATTTCTATGAATCTTTGAAGAAATTTGAGCTTCCACCTTTTTTCTTTTTTTGTACACTCATAGAGTTCTAAGGGAGAAGAAGAAAAGCGAGAAATTGAATAAAAGATGCCTAATCAATTCGCAAATATGAATTTATAAGAAATTGAATGCACATTCTTCCAAGCATGGGGCAGTCATTGTCCCAAAATTACGAGAAGTAATAACATGATGCCCAACGTTGGGGAGGGGCACTGCCTAACATCCTTGCCTAAGACCAATGTGCACGAGCGCCCGACGACATGCTCTAAACACCTAGCGCCCAACGCCTTATTCCATGTCTCTTAGAATTTAGTTGCATCTTTCAAGCGCATAACTTTTTTAAAGTCTTTTCTTGATTAATTTAAGTTATAGTATTTTCGTTATTATTTTTTAAAACTAAAGTATCAAAATAAAAAAAAAAATATGTAAAATTCTAACCAACTTTAACCAAATTAAATTAAGTATTTTTTTTTTCTAGCCTAACACTGTAAATTTCTTTCTTTTAAATCCTAATTGAGTAAAAATTTGTAAAAAAATGACTTAAATTCTCTTAAAAATAATAAAATATTAAATAATTTAAAAGATTATCAATAAACAGGTAAATATACAAGTACGACTCATGCAGATAAAGTAATGTCCTTACACGTGAAAATAAAGCATCACATTTCAAATACCTACCGTCACTAATATCTATTTTTTCTTAAGAAAAACTTTAACATCATTTCTCTTTCACATCACCTCACATCAATAAGTAGTGTATAAGTGCGTAGAAATTTAAAATTTTCATAAAATTAGTTATAATTAAATAACAAAAATTATATAAAGTGATATATATAAATGAAAACCTTTAATCATCGTTCTCCATTTAATTTATCAATATTAATGGGCCCAATTCTTTATATAAATTACATAAGTAGCACATTATACACAGCTGACATTACTCTAACTATAATTACAGATGTACAAAGGTTTCTTTTGTCAAAATAATATAAAGTTGATTCTTTTGCATGGGAATAAACCTTCATAATAAATTCAATATTCAATAGATTGAAAGTTTATTTATCTTGATTTATAAAAAGGATTTTCTTAAAATTAACTGTAATTGAAGTAGCTTCTTTCATTTGAGTAAAAAAATTATTTTGCCTCTGGCGGCTACAAAGGGACATGTTGTCAAGAGTGCCAAATACGGAATTTTCTTTTTTTCATGCTAGAAAAGTGAGTGACATATAAACCATAATGACATCAAAACACAACTAGGATTTGGATCCATCCACTACTTGAGTGGATTGACTGCGAACGAGATAAGTTAGATGGGGCCATAAATAGGAATCACACCTATAAACCCACTCACCTCTCGCCAGATTCTCATCTGCTACCACCAAACTATTTATTATTTCTTTAATTAAACTATTATGAAACCCTCACACTTTTATGACTAGGTAATCCATAGGATGTAGGCATCTGCAACCTGTTCCCTTTATCCCATAGTTATTAGTTAATTTAGGCCAAATAATAGTTACGTAAACAAAATAAAACAAGAGTGAGTTCACGTAAATTTGAAACTTCAATGAATTTGACTTTCATATAAAAATAAAAGGTATTTAATTTCGTGTGTATGATATCAGACAAAGATAGTTTTATATAATTTTTTTTTAACTTTCAAAAGCATTACCTACATTAGTTAAAAAAAGGAATAAAATTAAATTTTTTGAGAGTTAAAAGAAAATAATATAAATTTATTCGTTCACTTGTATATAACAAATTTGAGTTTGAATTATTATAAATAAAGTAAATTTTCTATGTATTTTTCTTCTCACATAATTACAATTTTTATATTATGATATATGTCTTATGAACTTTCACAATTAATTAAATTATTATTAGTAATTAATTGTCTAATTAAATGATATTTTTACTTTCGTTAATGTTTTAATTACTTAAATTTCTTGCATTAGGCATAACAAAATATTTCTAAAATATCATTAAAATATATTTATCGATTAACATATTTAAAAAAAAATAAAAGCTAAAAGTTTTAAATTTCTATATTTTGATATCTTAATTTATCATGTACTACTAATACAATAAATTTTAATTAACTTAATATTCTGGTAAATACTTTTAAATTTATTTTTTCATATTTTAACTATATATTTAAAAATATCCTATGCAAATATGCAATGTGAAAAATACTTGTTAGCTTTTAGAACTTCATATTATCCTAAATCACGTTGGTTTAGTTCGGCAGAAATTTACATTTGCTGTTTTGGTAGTACTACTTTTTATCTTTTGAACAAGCTTAAACAGTTAGAAGGTTCGAAAGCATTAAAACATGATATTCATTTAAATCGAATTAATTTTATTTAACTTGAAAGTTATGTCTATATCTATGTTCATGTTTTTCACTTTGTTTATATGTTACCACTCTTATATATACAAGTAATTTTTATCTAAAATATCTTTTATCTTGTGTTTGAATAAATCATTTTAGAATTTCAAAGAATTTAAAGTTTAAGAAGTCTAATTTTATCAATTTAAGTCATTTCAATAGTAAGATAATTTGTTTGAATATCTCTTTGAGAAATTAAAATTCATTGCATAATTTTTTTTTCATAATATTATCATTAAAATTTGAAATAAAAAAACCCTTCGATGATGGAGGAGAGATTCATCAGTTGGCTATTGCTTCTTGGCATGGGATCATGTTGAGATATTCTTGAGTTGTTAGGCCCTTGTGTTAAGTTATAGCTGACTTTTACTAAGAAACACCATGGGCATAGTCCTTGGATCATCCATTCACTTCACCCAAATCCCAAAACATCATTTATTAGATGAGAAATTTTGCAAAAGAATTGAAAACAATAATAAATGAAAACCAGCACAATGTTGACAACTAAAAGTGATTGCAGAATCAAAATGAAACAAAAAATGAAACTATAGAAAGTAGAGAAATATTTTCACAAAATTTATCGAAAAAAGGTTGTTTTGTTGTCGAAAAAAGAAAACGATTATTAACTATGTACTTTATTACAAGAGAGAGACCTATAGTGTGTTTGAAAACACGTATTGAACCCACATCAAGGCAATAAAACCATGTCAAAATAGAAGGATGAGGCAAAGCAGAAGCCAAATTTTATTGCTTCTGTACAGAAGTGACATAATTTTGTTTCAAACACACTTAGAAATGCTGGGAATTTTGAAATTTCATCCAATGACGTAGAATTCCGAACCTTTATTTTAAAGAATAAAATACTTTGCTAAAGCACCTTAGAATTTTAAAAATTCCTTATTTACCATTTTTGTTTTTTAAATCCTACGTTAAATACGCAAAGTAGGTATTTTGTAGTAAAAAAATTTAATTCCCTCTAAATTAAAATGCATTTTCCTCTTAAATTTTTTCATCCAAATACTTACTCTATTAATTTGATTAACAAAGGATAAGAGATATTTTAGATAAAAATTATGTAATTAAGAGTGGCAATAGACACTCCTTATGTGTAGAATTTATCTTTAAAAAATAAATTAAAATTAAATTGTAAATTAAATTTTGTTTGGAGTATTTTATAAATAATTAATGAAACTTATTTTTTTAAGTAATTCACCTTGTTACCGATACTAAATCTAAGGCTATATTATAATTGGTGGTAGAGGGTGGAATGGAGAGGGATGGAGCAGAAGGAGATATTGTTTCACTGTTTAGTTTGTAAAAAAAAGAATAGAACATAATGGAAGAAGATGAATCATAATATCCATTCCATCACTTAATCCCAATTTTCTTCCCCCCTAATTTGGGGTGCAGTTGATGGAATGAAACTTTTAAATTATAAAATAACTTTTTAATCTTTACAAATTTTATCCTTATCATCAATCTCTTAAGGATAATATAATAATTAAGAAGTTATAATTGATTCCATTCCGTCTTTGTTCCAAACAATGGAATAAAATTTTTGTTCTATTTCATTATAAAATATTCAAACAATGGAAAGACATTTTTATTCCATTCCATTTCAATCTATCCTATTCCATTATATTCCTATTCATTTAATTTAATTCTCTACCACTAATCCAAACATAGCCTAAATAAGATGCATAAATTACTAAGGAAGGAATTCTTAACTCGAATAAGTGAAATTAAAATCAAATTAATTTTAATAAAGTTAAACGAATCTTAGTGAATTTTTCAACATACACAACTTAAATAAAATGATATCCAAATCAAGCGAATCTTATTTTATACCTTTCTTAGATTATCAAGGTATGTTTAAAACTTGAGTTTTAGGGGGCAAAAAAAAGAAAAAATAAGATAAATATATTATTTTTAAATTAAGAACATTATATAATATTTATAAACATAAACAGAAATTAACACATCTCATTTATACTAATTTATTATTTTATTTTTATTTTAAAAATAATTAAATTAGAAATTTTTTTACTAAAAATAAAAAATTCTCTCCATTCTCTTTTCTTCTAAAACCTAACTTTCAAAAATAACCTTATGGTACTTCATTTATAAATCAAATAAATCTTAAAATTTAGGAAAAATTACACTCACTTCTCCTAAAGTCTTCTCAAATGACACTCATACCCTCCTAGTTTTTAAGCAGACATTGATCTCCCTTATTTCTTTAATCAAGTAACACTAAATCCTCTTATTTTATTTAATCAAGTGACACACACCTTGCAAGATAACAAACGGGACTATGTTAAAGAAAGCTACTTAAAGGACTTTTTTCACAATTTTGCAGTCTATGATTCTTAATATGGCAAAAACAGTTGTATGTTGTAAAGACAATATGAGTCCCCAAATTCTCAGCAGTCTTGTTATGTATTATTAATAAAGTGCTTATTGCTTTTTCTTTATTTATGTTTCTCTCATTTCTCTTTTCACAATGTGTTTTTTAATTATTTTGTGTGTGTGGTGATTGGGGGGGGGTGGGGTATTCAAGCAATATATAGATGAAGAGGAATACTATAATCTTAAAGGGTTATTCTTTGTTTACGTTTGCATTCTCAATGATTTGGAGGCAACAAGTGTTGATTTTGTCGACGAATTGATCCCTTTAATTCCTATATAAAGGAATGTCAGCATAAGCATTGGGGCATACGAAGTAACTTGATCTATTTTCTTCCATTCCTTTTTCCCTTCTTGACTCTTTCTTTCATTCTATCCTTCTTGCGCAATTAACCTGTTATGGCCTTGAGGGCTCGAGTTCAATCACTTGTTGTGTTAACTTTGGAAGGCAAATTCAAGAATCAGGTTGCACCAGAAATATGTCAAAATTTGCTTTTAGGACAGTGGCATTTGTCATGTATAGCATAGCATATTCTTTTTTATTTTCCTAACATTCTAAAAGCATTTTTTTTCCTTTTGTTCTGTTCATCCATGGCATTATTACTCAACAAGAACAGACATAAGGCATGTCAATGCTACTTTTGCAAGAACAAATACAGCAATAACAACAAAGGACAAAATGCTAGACAACTAAAACCAAAATTATTGTCTACAACAACCGAAACTTCATAGACGGGACACCTACTTTCGAAACTGCCACTTTCAGTAACCTATTTACATATAATTTCTCTATTTATTTATTGCTTGAATATAAAATGGTGTTAATAGTGATATTGCAATTTTTTATTCGTTATCGTTTTTAAAAAAATGATATTTGAAAATTGTTGAATTTTTTAGGATAAGAATGATTATACTTAATTTTCAATGTTCATTTGGTTATTATTCGTTTAATATTTTGGCATGAATTTAACTTTGTATGCATGATGAGATTTATGGAAAATGAAAACAAATTGATTGAATTATTAGCAAAAGATTTTGAATGATTTCATGGATTTGTTGAAAAGTCAATTATTTGATTGTACTTTAAAGATGAGTTAATAAAGAGTTTTGCATTTGTTGTTAAAAAAAAAGAGTTGATTGAACAAGAGGATATATAACTCTTTAAAGATGTTTTGAAGAATATGATAATATTGGGGAGGGGGGGAAGCAATTCTAACTACATGTTATCTTTTACACAAGATTCCTTATAAGAAGAAAAAATCCTATGAAATGTGGAAATGTTATCATTCAAACCTAAATTATTTGAAAGTTAAATCCTAGATTTCAAGAAAACAAATATAGGTCCCAAAACATTTGATGTTGTTTTCGTTGGCTAAGCCTAAGATAGCATTGCATATAAATTTATGAGTGCATATAAATTTATGAGTTTGAATGACAATTCTATATTAGAATTTAGAGATGCTAAATTTTTTTGAGCATATTTTTCTTTTAAAGAAATTGAATTCTATGAATGCTGTTGTACTTTATTTTGTTGTTGCTTCCTCTCTAATTTCTGCTATTTCTAATCCTAAACATATACATGATATTGAAACTAGTGAAGAAGAAGCAATTAAATCAATAGATACTAGTTTTTGGAAAGAGATCATTAAAAGTTAACTATGGTTTTGTTGTAAATACTTCAAACTCGTGTGTATGAAAAAATGATAGATTTAGATTATGTTATTAGATATTTAAATGTGGATGACATGTTAATTTTAGGAACTTGTTTAAGAGTTGTGAACAAAATTAAGGAATTTTTAAGTTCCAAGTTTGAAATGAAAGACCTACAAGAAGCTAATGTGACATTAGGCATTAAAATACGGAAAATGAAATATGATTTTTCTTTAAGCCATGCTCAATATGTTTGTGTGTATGTGTGTGTGTGTGTGTGTGTGTGTGTGTGTATTATGAAAATTTAATAGTTTTGATGTGGTACATGTTAGAACACCTTATGGTCCTAGCGTCCGTCTTAGGAAAAATAATGAAACTAGTGCGTCTCAATGCCAAAATAATTAGTAGTGCTATGTAGCTCATAAAATACACTACATCTGATCTTATATATGTTGTAAGTAGATTGGCTATATTACTCGTAATCCCAACTATTGAAGTATTTGAAAGGTACAGATTTAGAAAGAGTTTGTGATGCAAATTGGATTTCAGACAATGATGAAGTTCTACTAGTGGGTACATGTTTAGCTTAAGAGGTGCTGCAATCTATTGGAAATAAGTTAGACAAACATGCATAGCAAGATATGCAATGTAATCAAGATTCATAGCTCTTAAACTTGCGCGTTTGGATTCATGTTGTATCATTTAAAATCACAATTAAAAATGCTAGCTAACATGTTTTTAAGTAAATGTTTATATGTTTGGTGTCACATTGGGAATAGATCCTAAATCAAAAATCAATTTTGAATTAAAGCAATTTTAAATAACTTTTCCATTTGATAACAAAAATTACTATCTTACTTTTAGAATAAAAACATTCAAATATAAATCACACAATTTCAAAATCAATTTTAACCAAAATTAATTTTATAAAATCAATTTCATTTAAAAATAATTTTAAAAACTCACCAAATATATAATTAGTGATGGCATCATGGGTTATCAATGAAGGACGCGAATAGTTGGAAGTTGAAATTCCCATGTTTTCATTGTAACAAAAAACAACTTTAGTTATCTCTTATGGTAATAAAATGAGATATTGAAATTTCTACAAATTTATTTTCTATTTTTGAAGATTTTATTTTGTATAGATTATAATTTTAAATAAATATTTATTTAGTTTTGAAATAAATATTATATCACAACGTATTTATATATAATATTTTTTTATAAGGAATTGGTATTTTTTTCTAAGAGTAGTGGTATCTATATATTTTATTAAATATCTGGCTAATCCCGTTTGAGTCAAGTAAAAACATTATAAGTACAAAACTTTCCATTCAAATTTTAAAATCAGTTTGAAATTAAGGTTAAACTTAAAATTTCTAATTAACTTAACACAATTCTTTATTAACTAATTTGTGCGTTGAGTTGTAAAAGGAAACAATGTTTGGCTTGGTTTTTTATTTTTATTTTAGATTAATATAATTTTATTAATAATTATGAAAACATTATATAACTTACTTTATGTTTTCAACACTATGTAAAAAATAATTACTAATTAATTAGAAGAGTTTAATATTTTTATTATTTTTTTACAAGCTTTACATAAAATAAAATAAAAAATGTGTAATGTTTTTATAACATTAAATAAAACTCAATAATTAACTAAAAATGAAAAACGGAGAAGAAAGAAAACACCTAATATATTCAGTTAAAGTTGCCTTTTTGTCACTTTCTGTTTGCTTTTGTGTGCATTGCTGGATGTCATCAACTTATCATCTTTATCCGTATAGATTAACTACTGATTCTTTTAAGCATTGTTTCGTTTAAAAGATAAGACAGGAATACTTTGTGTAGTTTATATACGGGAGAGAAAATAAATAAATTTATTATTACATAATTAAGATTATTAAATAAAGATACCTAATTAAAGATAATTTAATTAGGGTTAAATATATTTTTAGTCCTCCAAAAATGTGTCAAAATTAGTTTTAGTCTTCAAAAAAAAAAAACTCTTCAATAAAGTCCCTCAAATATTAAAAATACCCTAATTAGATCTTTCTACTAAACTCTATTTAACTTTTCTATTAAATGATAATCACATCAACATCCATGTAAAGTATTTTATTGCCTAAAGTGTCCAATAATAATTTTTAATAAAAAAATTGTGTAATTACTTTTGTTTTAGGGTTAAAAAATTTGTAGTTTAGTGTTAAACATGTAATAATTTTATTCAAAAAATATGTTACTAATTTAACCTAGACATAACAATTGATATAGATAGCCACATCAACAAATTAATGGTGACTGTGATACTAATGTGACCATTTTTTAATAAAAAAAGTTAAACAGAATTAGCACAGGGATTTAACTAGGATATTTTTAATATTTAAAGAATTTTATTCAAGGAAAAAGTTTTATGAGAATTAAAACCAATTTTGTCATATTTTTGGAAGACCAAAAACATATTTAACCCATTTAATTAATATAAAAGATTGATTTCCTTACAAATCTCTCCAATTTTAAAAGAAAAAGAAAATTAAATGAGGAAGAATTTTAATCTTCTTCTCCTTTATTCTCTCAAAAATTTTAAACTAAGTATATAAAAAAAAAATTAGTATTTTAACATGTACAATGCACAGGATAAATTTTTATTTTATATAATTTATAATAAATAAATAATTTTAAATATATAAATTATATAATAATTAAAATTTATAATAAATAAATGTTTTTGATCATATAAATTATAATTTAAATTTATAATAAATAACTTATATTGTGATATAAAGTTATTTTTAACTATCAATAATTTTTTAAAAAAATATTGAAATTACATTTAGAAATAAAAATAAAAATAATAGACCAAAAGAGATTAAAGATTAAAAAAATTCTTAAAAAGTTCTTGTTGAAGAAAAATAATTAAAAACACTCTCATTAAAAAATGATCTATAAAAATACTTTGGTTCAAGATAGTTATTCTAATTTATATATAGAGAGGATTATAAAAATCTCTTTCTTTTTTCCTCCCTCCCTTCTCCATTTGTGGTCAACCAAATGCTATATGTTAGGCGCACTGATCAGAAAACTAATTATCTCATTCTGTTGTGGGGCTAATTATCTCATTCTGTTGGAGGGTCACTGATTAGTGGATTTGTTGCCAAACCTTCTCCATATACATGGCATAATTATTTTTTAATATGATTCATCGCATTATGTTTTTTGACGTGGAATTTGGGCATTCTAAATTCAGCCTCCGGCAAAAGGTCCAGAGCAGTAGCATCGTATGACTTATTGAAAGCATATCGATTCCACTGCATTATTGAAAGCAGTTACATGTACTTAAAAAAAATTAATATGTTTAAATAAAAAAGGAGAATAAATGGCAGAAACGAATTTACCAGACACAAATACCATTCATTAGGGTCAGTCTAGTGATGGAGAATTCAAATAGTATACACAAGGTCCTAAGTTTTAATCTTGTTATCGTTATTATATATAAAAAAAACCAGACACAAACACTGGGGAAAAAAACCTAATTGGCCACGTAGTATTCTATTGTTAATTAATTTGTCATAACTCATTAAAAACCAACTTGTACCGATGATAGAGTTTATTCGTACTTAGTTGAGATAGTTGTTTTCATAAGAGATATAGTTTTTTGCACTTTTTAATTATAAATGTAAATATGTAATTATATATATCAATGCGACAAGCCGACAAGCGATGTGATATTAACAATGTTTTAGTTTTCATATACACATAGTATATATTTGTAGCCTCTCAATTAAATTTGGGATGGAAAGAATAGGGCTGCGAACAAAGTAATTTTTTGAGCTTGGGCTCCTCTAAAGTGCACTCAGTTATAAATATACTAGACTTAATTATGAAACAACTTAATTATATAAGTCAAGTTCAAATGTTCAAAAATCAATTAATTTAATTTAAAAACAACTTAATTATGAAAAATAAAAGTGAATAGAATATAGAGTGTTGATCGAATCATTTTTTTCAGATCTTATTTTTGTAATTTCTTTTTGTATAAATATTATTTTTATGCTTTGTATTATTTAAAATATATATAACTAAAGCTATAAAATTCAATATATCATAAAAAATATATTAATATATTAGTGAGCATAAATTATAGAAAATTAAATGTAAATAAGTGATATATAAGCAATATCCTATAGGGAAGAAAACTCAAGTGAATAAAATAATAAAATCTAATATGAAATTTATAATGATCAAAATTTAAACAAATATAAACTCTAAAGTAAGGTAATGTTAAATGACATGTTAACTATGTGAATATTGTAAAATATAATTAAAATATAAAAGTATAGAGTAAACATATTTAAAATTTTAATTGATAAAATATTATTTTAATAATAATAGAAAATAAATTAAAATACAAAACATATATATCTAAATTTTATTTTTTTTAAATCTCTAAAATTTCATTAAAGTGTTTGAGTATTGATCAGAGAAATTAAGGAAAATAGCATTTTATTAAAAAAAATAATTAAAGAGGAAATACTAATTTGATTTGAGGAAAGACAAATGCATGTCATAAAATTAAAAAAGATAGACAGCAACATGTGAAAAAAAAATGCATATCGTGATCATTCTATTCTAAAAATAAAACTCATATATTTATTATATAAAAACCAATAAAAAATTTGAAAGCAAAAATGAAATCCAAAATAAAATAAGTTTAATTTTCATGCATTGTTAGTATAAAGATTTTTACACTATTAACTAATTAGAAAATACTCTACATGTGACTTTTAAAAAGTAATTATTGCAAAAATTAACAATATTACTATACATGTCAATCTATGATTGAATTGTCGGAACCAAAGACATAGAAGCGTCTAAACCCTCAATGTTTTGAAGATAACAAAGCTTATTAATGTTCATATTTGCGCATATAGACTAACCCTATCACAGTTAAGAAGAAGACTCGCCAACAAGGACCGTCCAGTGTCATGTTAAAAACCGTCCAGTAGACGTGTCAAAGACCGTCCAGTTAGACGTGTTTAAAGACCATCCAGTTGAACAAACTGGAGGCGACCGTCCAAGTCTCCAAGATCATATATTCAAACGGCTAAGTTTTTAGTCTGAACGTCAATTATATTTATGCTAAGTCTGCCTCGTAAATTACACATTAATACTCCAATGAACTAACATTCAAATATGTTTGAAGGATCAACATCAATTCAGTACAAAAGCATAGCAGAATAGATAAAGCAAGTCAACTTATCAAACTGACAAGACAAATGAAGAAGGTTTAGAAGAACAAACCGCCAGCGCAGTCCTGCAACTTCCCTTGTAGTGCAAGTCTACAACTGCCACGCCTAACATTTCTGAAAAGATGGTCTGCACGCTTCTCATTGCGTAAAGAGTCAAATTATCTACAATGGATCTTTTTCCTGAAGATCATATATATACATGCACCAATGAAAACAAAAGTACAACAATGAGAAACAAAAAGGTGAATAGAAAAAGGCAAAGTCTGTCAAAAAGAACAAGAACGTAAAGTCTTTTGTAATACTCTGTTAAAAGCGTCCAATGGACGATAGCAAAATTTTGTAAAGATCTTCAAAGTGATCCTGAGCTAAATCTTTCAAATCTTCACTATGTGAGTTGACCCTTCCTCTTTAAACACTTGTTTGTTGTGAAAGCCTGGAGAGGCTTAGTGTAAAAGAATACTTGGGTTAAGCAATCTAGGGAGATTGCGTTGTAAAGCTTGAAGAGGCCACGAACAATACTTGTAACCTAAGATTGGTTAGTAGAAACCTTCTGGGTAAAGGGACTAGACGTAGTTCAGGTTGAGTGAACCAGTATAAAACTTTTTGAGTTTTTCTTCTCTCTATCCCTACACCTGAAAACGTTTTTTGTTGATCTACTTATTTCGAAAAAGTTTTACAAGGCACAATTCAACTCCCCATTCTTGTGCACTTTTTCGTGTTTCATGAATAATAATGTAAAAAAAATCTTTGCACTTTCAATGTATTCTAATTAAATTCAAATAAAATTAAAAAAAAAAATCTAAGGCATCTTATCAACATTATTCAATTTTTCTCATTAAATTTACCTTTAAACACTTTAACTCTTCGTGGATGCTTCAAGAAACCTAATTTGAATTTGTATATTTTAAAGTGAGTGGTACTGTTTAAAAAATAAAATGATGTAATTAATACTTAATTAGATTTTTGATGAAATTATATAAACATATATGTCATCATAAATATAATTATTACTATTTTAATTAATATTTATAAGTATATGGTTTATGCAATGAAATAGGGGCACTCATAGATTGGGTTGACCTGACTAACTTAAACTAAAAATATCATGTTAGATAAGATTAACGAGTTGAATTGGATCGGAAATAAACAAATTCAAAATAGTCGTATTGGATTTGAAAATTTTGCATCCAACTTGACCCAAGTATACCACAATAAAATAAAAAAAATATTTAATATTTAATTACCTTTAATTTTTAATTAATTAATTAATTTTAGATCTAACTTTTAAGATAAGATCTGTTTTTTTTATACCTTTTTTTTTTTTTACCTTTTGTGTTTTTTTAATATTTTTATTTTTTATTCTATATTTGTAAAAATATTTAACTCGATAACCCAACCCAATTTGATAGTTTGGAATGAGTCAATTTAACTCTTCCAAAGTGAACAAATTTAATTTAACCAAACTCGATCATTTTTTATCAGATTAAATTAACTCTTTGAAAATGAACAAACTTACACCGTGTTTGATTTAACGTTTTACAATATTGAACCCGTGTCAAGAAAAGAGTAAACCATCAATTTCGTCTTCGAACTATCAATCTCTCTCCTACTTAGTTCCTCAAGTATTGAAAAATAATAAGTAGTCCCTAACATTTTGTTAAATCCGTCCTGTTAGTCCCTCAAGTATTGAAAAATAATAAGTAGTCCCTAACGTTTTGTTAAATCCGTCCCATTAATCTTTCTCGTTAATAATAAGTAGTTCTTAACGTTTTGTTAAATCCGTCCCGTTAGTCCCTCAAGTATTAAAAAATAATAAGTACCTAACATTTTGTTAAATCCGTCTCATTAGTCCTTCTCATTAATAACGAGAAGGACTAATGGGATGGATTTAACAAAACGTTAGAGGCTACTTATTATTTTTCAATACTTGAGGGATTAAGTAAGAGAGAGATTGATAGTGCGAGGACGAAATTGATGGTTTACTCGTCAAGAAAAACTACAGCTAGTAATTTCTGTGTTTTTTTTATTCTAATGACATGAAAATGCCACCAAAAACACCTATTAAAGGTGCAAACGAACACAATCTTAATCTAACCCAAGTGAATCAAGTACAAAATTTCCCCAAACTCAACGTAATCCTACCCGTCTTCAGCAGCCCTGCAATGAAACACATCTTTCCCCTTAAAAAAACAAATTTCACTATGAAGGTGGCATCGGAGTTCTTTCCATTAAAAAATGAGGGTCTTTCTGACACTCGGTTGTGATAAGAATGTCGTAGAACATTTTATATTCACTGATTTTTCGTGTCATGTCATTCAATGAATAGCTTTATGAGGTCGTGGGTAGTAATTCTGATAATAAGTAGGACAAAATAATATTGTTCTATTCACTCTTTCCAGTTGTCCGAATATACATGAAAGAAGTTTATTTGAAGACAAAACAAAATCACTTAAGAAAGCGTCCTTCATCATGCATGTGAGATATTTAGAAAGCGGTCCTTACTGATTATTTTTTTAATACTTGGATAAGGCAACAGATCGAGTTTTGTTGTGTAACCATATATGAGAAAGATAAGGTGTAAAAAAAAAAACAATTTACACAAGTTGTCGTAATAGTCGTCCCCTCAAGTTTCTTACCGAAGATTGTATCACTCAAGTTAATATTCAAATTAAATTATGTATATTAATATGTATTATGCCGAATAGAAAGCAGTTTCAATCATTGAATATGTGATATGTTTCAAATAATTCAAAAGAATTGTTGTAGACATTAAAAAAAGACAGAAGTATAAAATTTTAGCAAATCACTTGAAGTGCAAGTGTAATTTGCCAAAAAAAATATATAGTAGTATAATGCATTACATAAGACGCATAACTCCTGTATCCCATTCCATGAGTTCCAAGGTGGTATAATAACTTATTCTAATGTTGTAAGTGTAATCTTTTAAAGGGTATCCGTAATTATGCATTGTTCATAAGAAAATATAAAAGAGGAAAGATATTTTAAATTGAAATATAAATTTAATTAAAATATACCTTCACATATTATTGTAGTTTTGTTCACTTTTATAATAATTACTTTAAAATTCAGATTTGAAATAATTTTCGATTGATTCTTTACATCGTTAATACATGAAAATTAAATTCTTGAAATATAACGCATAATACTTAAATTATAAAAACGTAATTTTAAAAAAATATATTGCAGTTATTTTGAAATAAAAAATTATAAATTAAATTAGTAGAGTTAAATCATGTTTGAAAATGAGAATTACTAGAGATAAAGTATGAGATCAAAGCTACATCTCTATTTTTTTTCAGTAAAAATCAGTATCTCGTTTTACCAACTTCACTCACATTGTAACGTCTAGGTTATGAGAAAGGGTCATGACGAGGCATTTTCAGCTGGAAAGGCAAGTGGTTTAATTAGATGGTTACTTTTGACTGGAGAGACTACACATTAAAGGCTGACAGGCTGGGTAACTTAGTGGTATTGTATATTACCGGTAATTTGTTATCCTCTACCTTACATTTGAATTTTTTATTTTAAAATATATTTTATAAACTATTTTTTAAAGAATAAAAAAATTTTAATGTTTATATATATACACATATATATAGAAGTATTAAATTTTGTAATAATTATACATTTTATATACATACATATATATATATTCCCCTGAAATCTCAGGGAGGTTGTGTGTTGTGTGTCACCTTCTCCGATGTAACACTCGACCAGTACACATAACACATCCGTGGGGTTCATCTGTTCCTCATGTTATACGTTTGCAAAGTTAAATTGAAGTCCATAATTTCCGATTTTTGCATGAACCGCCAGTTGCCACCGATGCACGTTTGGGACCCGTTCATTCCATCATTTAGTTAGGGCTAGGCGTGACGTGGCACCACCATCCTGGGGCATCCCATGCAATGAATGAGCTTGGCTTCATCAACCCTCATGTGACAACGCCGCACCAACCCCAACCCCCCAATAACCCCACCCCTCATTAATTATCACTAATTAATTACACTCTTGTTTCCATTCGCTGATATTTTTCGCCCATGGCCACCAACTTACACGCCTTCTCCTCTATTTTCCCATCCCGTTAAAACTTACTAGTAGTAGTATAACTAAGACACAGTTTTTATATTTTCTTAGAAAAAAAAACAGCGCTAAATTAAATTAAAGAACAAAATTTAAAAACAATATTTTAGATATTGTTACCCAATATTCAAACTTGAAAATTCATCTCTATAATCTAAAAAATTCTTTAATACATGCTTTTAGTATATAAATTACCAAAATAAATCTTTAATTTTAATTGAAAAATAAGTCCATTACTACTTAAAATTTTATATTTCAGTTTTGTCCTAAATTAAAACGAGATAAAATCGCTTAGCAGCTGGCATCTAGTTGTTGTCAGGAATCAAAACCTCTTTAACCTTGTGCGTTCTCTCTCTCTCTCACTCTCACTCTCTCTGTAACTCCTTTTCTATGCGTGTCTAAGAAACAATGAAAAGATGAATCAAGCGAACGAACAACACATGAACCGTTCAATTCCCGATCACATCATCCACCGCCACTTGCTTCAACGAACCTAGAAATAACGTATCGTGGTCCGTGGATTTACGTGTTAGCGTCAATTACCCGCTCATCCTTTCACACATCCCCCTTCTCTCACTCAATAAAAACTGAAAAATCATTTTAATAAAAAAAGGAAAATTCTGGAAAGCTTCCATGACTTAACACCCGTCACTAAACTCCTAAATCCTAATTAATAATTACCAACAAATTAGTGGTAAGAATTAATTAGTAAACTCGAAAGAGCAACCACCATTGGCTCCGTCCCGCTCCGCTGCTTCACTGAATACTCGCGTCGTGTCGAAAAACAAAGCCACTCGCTAGATCCAACAATGTGAGAATCCACAAAAGAAATAATTATCTGCGCCACACGACACATAAGAAACTGTACACCGCAAAAGACTTTAAATCTAATAAAAGAAACAAAAACAAGCTTGGCTTCTCTGGCAGTGCCTGATTCTTAACGTTCTCTTCCCTCGTTTTTTATTTATTATTATTAGTATTATTACGGTGAGGTAAGGGAAGGGAATGAACCTCCGTAGTTGGTTCAGCATGGATTTTCGTTGGAAGAGAAAAGCACAGGGTCGAGCTTGGCTCTACAGACGGGGCAGAGAGGGTGCTTGGAGAGCCAGGCGTCAGCGCATTCCAAATGGAAGCCGTGGTTGCAACCGGGAACCAGTCGAGCGGGTTGGTCGGCGCCGATCTCGTCGAGGCAGACGGCGCATTCGGTTCCGAGGAGAAGGTCCTTTCCGGTGATTGTGGGCAACTTGTCGAGCTGGGAAGGGGAGAGGCCTTTCTCGGAGAGTGGCTTGGCCGGAAGCGCGGGGTCGGTGTGGTGGGTGGTGGCGTACCAGAGAAGGCACATGTAGACGATGAAAACGGCGCTCATGCCGAGACACGGCAAGAAGAGCGCGAGAAGGACGGAATCGAGCATGTCCAGCTTAGGAGTCGGGCTCAGGTGAGAAATAAATAAATAAATAAATAAATAAATAAAAATGATGAGAGGGAATTAATGAAATATTTAATGTGGCGGTGGGGGTTGGTAGAGAAGTACCGAAGGGGGTGAGTGGGCGTGGCAGATGCAGAGCATATCGCGGAATAAGGGGATCTTGGCCTGGCCTTGAGAGCTTATATGAGTGTGGCGTACGTGCAAGGGTGTTGATGAACTGATAATGGCTAGCTAGTGATTAGTGAAGCTGGGTTCATAATTGAGTGTGGAATTGGAAGTGAAGAGAAGGAAAGGGATGAGGGTGTGGGGAATGGTTGGGTTGTTTGCATTCGGCCCTTTGATTGAAAGGATCGGTGTGCGGTTTTAAAGTCTTGCTCATATCGCGTTTCGTATGGGACAAGGAAAGGAAAGCTCTCAAAAAGGGTCGCCAGCACCTCCACTTTACCCGACCCATCGTCACCTCTTCAGATTAACATTACTATTATTTATGTTATGTTAAACACTATATAACTATTGAGTAATATTTAGGGTTGTCTTTGTATTAATTTATATTAAATTATTTTTTAAGAACAAAATTTGTGAAACATATAAAGAGTATATATGGTAAGTCATTCTAGTAATTTATAAGTTATTTTGATTAACTTTTAAATTAATTTGACCAAAGTTTCTTACAGGAACTTATTTTAGTAACTTTTAATTTATTTTTATATGTTATTTCAACTAATTTATGAAAATAAGCTACTAGTTTTTTATTTTTATCCTTACTGGTTTATTTGAATATCTTTTTACCTTTTTTTTAATTTAGAAATTAAATAACTAAATATGTTTTTTTATGTCATTTTACATTTATCAACTAACTCATTAGTTAATCTTACAAAATACTTTCAATTCAATTAGATAACTTATAAGCTTTCAACACTTAGCTTATAGCTTATAAGCTTCAGTTTTATCAAACACACCCAAAGTATGAAGATGGATTTTTGGAAATAACTTAGGTCATGTTTAGATAAACTCTTTTATAAATACTAATAAGAAAAATAAAATGAATCAATTTTTTTGCATAAGTTAAAATTAATCTATATATACAGTTTTTGAGAAAGTTAAAAGAAAGTCTTAGTGTATAAGTGTTGATAGTGGAAATTCGTTTCAAGAAACTAAAATGATAACAAATCTCAAAAGATAACTTCTCATAATGATTAACAAATAAGATTTTATTTAACGGGACTCATAATCAAAAATTATGTGAATTCTTTTTATTCGAACAAGCAACGATATGTTTTCAACTTAAGAAAAATGTACAATTCAATTGAAATGTTGAACTTTAATCAAAACCTCAATTTTAATGTCATAATTAACACATATAGCTCAAAATTGAAGTTCAATTATGTTTGTTGTTTTGTAGATAAGTAGATAAATCTATACGAAATGCATTTATATTTAATCTAACACCAACAAATCAAGTAAACACATCATATGACAAACATTCGAAAAAATATATAAAGCATGAAACTTTAAAAATGACAAAGTATATGGTTTGGATAATAAATGACGGTTAAGAAGTGAAAAAGTAAAGTTTTGAGAAGAACTGAGGTAAAGAAGTGATTAAGTTAGAGTTTAGAGAAGAAATGGCAATTCAGAATTGATAAAGTTAAGTTTGGAGAAGAAATGGATATTAAGAAGTGAAAAAGTAAGAGTTTCAAGAAGAAATCGGGGAGAAATAGATCAAAGCAGTAAATGAAATGAAAATAAAATTGCATTAAAATATGAGTGAGAACATACACAGAATCTTTGAAACCAGTAGCCATATGAATGAGACATGTGTGGTGTTATAGGAATATGTACAATGTTTCAACCAAATAAAAAAATGGCTATGTGTTCTCTTATTTATAGACAAACTAAACAAACAGTTGAATTATACGATTTCGACACATGTATAATAACTATATTAATCCTATATAGGATGTTGCCTTCTGTCTTGCTTTCATCTATTTTAGACAATTGCCTTCAACTGCTTGAGACATCTTTTTGATCGTGTTTTTTACGTAAGCCGAAAAGATCATCTACTTTAACCTTGTCCCCCTTTCGATTCTCTTGAAAACTTTTTTCTCACAACTTGGACACTTAGCAACTTTGAATACTTGATCACTTGCCCTTTGGTCAATTACACTTTTCGACTAAACCGCTTGTACTCCTCAAAAACCTTATAACTATTCTTGACTTAGAAAAATTTTTATCAGAAAAGTTTAATCCATTTTACGTTTTTATTTTTTCTCTTAAAAGTGATTGTGGATAAGTTTATTCAAACAAGGCCTTAAAAACTTATATCCAGTTTGGATAAACTTCTTTATAAGTACTTATGGAAGAAGAAAATAAGAAAGAAAAATATAATAAGTTTATCTCATAAGTTAACATTAGTTTGTGCATAAGTTAATATGTAAAAGCTTTCTCATATTAACTTTTTCAAAAATTAATTTTAACTTATGTAAAACTAATTTTAGTTTATGAGAGAAGCTTATTGTCTTTTTTTTTTTTTTTTTTTTTTATAAGTGCGTATAAACAAGTTTCTCAAGGCCTTAATGTGATTGGTAATAATTGAATATGACTTCTTTTATTAAAGGAATGATGAAACGATTTAATTAAAATTTGCCTCCTACGTTAACGTAACATGTACTAATATCAATTGAAACTTGACACACTATTAATCCCACCAGTTTTATACCAACAACAAAAGGAGGTGGTGGAAGTTAACCTAATAATCAACCATCAACTACAATTTTAGTACTGTAGTCGCAGACCAACAAAAATAAATATGTATAGTGTTATTCTTTATTTGTTTAATCGCATTATTACGACCCCCTTTGGTTGTGACCACTGGGCCTGGGGCCCTCCAAGTCAGAGTGTTTACAAGATAAAGTAACAGTGGTACACACGAGTGAGGGAATATCTGCATCCGATCCTGCTATTTCTTTGGATTTAAATTAGAAAAACGAGATTAAGGTGGGGTTATCAGTTATGAAAGGATGTGTTTCGTCCCACCTCAAAAGCAAAGGGGGTTCTCTTGTTTGTATTTCTTCCGCGAGCCGTGCTACGGATCCACCTCCTCCAATTTTTTATTTTTTTTATAAGAATATGACTGTTTAAAAATATTTTAATACACTTTTTATTATTAATTAAAATTATTAATAAATATGAAATTATGATTATGATTTATTAAATAAAAAACAATATTTAAATAATTTTATAATTTTTAATAAATTTTAATTAAAAGTTTAATTTTTATACACAGTTATAGTAAAGATTTTATTAGGGATATTTTAATTAAGAATTCACTCATGTTGTTATAAAAGTTATTATAAAAATCAATAAACTTGCCAAATATGATAATGTAAGATTTGATGAAAGTGTAAAAAAATTATTACTACATTATAATTAAATTATTTAATAAATAATAATAATAATGATCTAAAAGAGTATTTTAAAAAAAAGTTTAATTTACACTGTTATCTAATCACAAACCATCATTTATTATAAGTTTGTTGACTTTTATAATAAATATTTTAAAAATCATACTAATGGTTATTTCTTATTAGATGACAGTGTAAAACTTTTTACATTAACAATACATAACTATTAAACACTTAAAAATTGCATCACTGACATTTATCTTCTTTCCAGATGGGCCCCCAACTTTACTAAAGCAGACGTATCTATTCTTCTTTGTACTTTCTTTTTCGTGTACAAGTGTGTCATTGAATTAATTCATTTTGCATTTGAAAGAGTTCATAAACAAAATTTTGCTGTGAAAAAATATGTTTTTAAAAAATAATTTCTTTAAAATTATTCCAAGGTTCTTATGTTGCATCTATTTTGAAAAATAAGCCCAATAATGGATTAATTTAGCAATGCACAAGCTTGTAATATATGGATAAAAGCATGATCAATCATTAATTTCATTATGAATCTTAACCCAATATGAATGACTTGTGCATGCAAGCTGACTTTGAACACCATCTAATTACATTAAAATAAAATAAAATTCTGTCGCAATGAATTCATGCTGTTATTTAAAAACTGTTAACTTTTTAAATAACTATATATACTGGGTATAATGAAAAAAGTGCATATCCTTAAAATACTGGATTTTTTTCACCAGAAAAAAACAGAGCACAACGAAAGTTAGCCTCACGTGTAGTATGCGTAATTCGGACCACCCTGTTTCGCGGCTTAAAGACAAGAATGTCACAAATCACAGCCGAAAAATGTGAAGGCCATTACGGTGGCCAAAGAAAAGACAATCAGAGTTTCGGACATACAGCAGATAGCAAGGGAATTAATGACTACAGTTTTGTTTGAATGGGCCATGGGAATAAATAGAATTCATTTTGAAAGCGATGCTAATGAAGGGTTAAAAAATTACTTCTATAATGGTTCAGTTATTGCTTATCAGAGCATTATTATATGATAATGGTTGATTTCCTTACCAATCATGTTAGCACATGGTTTCAAATCCTCCGAATTTTATTACTATATTTCTCTGTTGGCTTTTGATATTCGGTCGAGGTTTTTTTTTTTTTGGGTGAAAATCAAAATCAAAATATCCTTTCAACTTCACTTAAACAATAAATAACACACATATTTTAAAATGACACTCTTAATTATTTTTTTAACATCATTTTAATTATTTAATTTTTTACATCAATTATTTGACAGCAACTTTTTGCAATCTAGTGCAAATAATTTCTTAAACATTCAACATTTGAAAAATCATTTATTTCTTCAATTAAACACTAAAATATAGGGAAAATATAGTTAATGGAATAGATATTCTATAGAATTTAACTCAACAGCGTGTTTTTAGATGAATTATAAATATTTGTATTTATTTAATGTTTAAACCTGTGTGTTTTTCGTCATAAAAGGAATTTTATGATCGTAAATGGAAAAACTTGACCATTGTATATTATATTAAGAATTTGAGTGAATTAATCATTCAAGTTAGAGTAAATAGTCCATGCACGTTTTTTTCCTCCCGAATATCTTTTATGAAAGATAGTTTTTCTTAAATTATAATCAAGTACTAATTAAAAGTGTCTTGCTTAACAGAATTTCAAACTGTGACTAATTACTTGGTGAAAGATCGACTTATCTCGTTAAACTCAATTCCCATCGGTAGGGTTGTAATTTGCAAACTTGTACCAAGAACAAATAAATAGCTTAATACCCCAAGGGGTTAGTCGAGTGAAACAAGATAGAGTCTTGCACCTAACATGTTGTAGGTTTGAACCCCCCCACTCGTGTCCTTAGGAAGTAAATGTAAGCATCTCTATAAGTGCTCTTTGAGTCCAGAGGCATTCTCTGTCTTAGTGTGTGTTTGGTTTCCAGTTAGAAACCCACAAACGTCCGTTCAACGGAAAAGCAACAAATTCTTGCTTTCTATTTTTCTGCTTTGGAAAGTGGGAATTTCCATTTGCATCAGTGCAAACAGATACCCAAACACACCCTTGGACTAAGGCACCATCCCCTTCCCCTAAATTTTGTCTTTAAAAAAAAAAGTAACTTAATAATAATAATAAAGAGTAGCTTATTAATGAACCAATCTGATACTAATAGTTAAAAGGAACATAAGCACTTCCCTTTTTATCAAAAAAAAAAAAAAAGGAACATAAACGCTAGCTGAAAAATAAATAAAACAACAAAAAAATAATAATAATAAAATCTTTCGATTTAATAAATTCGGATCAGTTTTTTTATTTTGATTTAAAACTATTCGAATCAAATCAAATATATACACATACAATAGTTAAAATTTTAAATTTATTTAAATAATATTTTATAATTTAATTTTTTGCATTTAATATAATAGACACAATTATTAATATTATTTATGCTATAGTTTATAAGATATACTTTTTAATTTGACCCCCCAAAAAAAAGGATATATTTTTTAATAATTTAAATTTTTTTTATTATATTTAATGTATACATTTATAATTTATTTAGTTTCTCTTTAAAATTTATAAATCAATATAATGTAATTATTTTAGAGGAAATGAAATCAAATTTAAAGTTAAAATCCAACTAATTGGATGATATATTAAAAAAATGATGGGAACGAATTGAATGTTTTTTTAAAAACCAATTAAATTCAATCCATAAACATATTTACAACTAAAGAGCTATTATAAGATATAAAAAATAGAAAACACTTTAAAAATTAAAAAACAATTTCAATAGAATAAATAATATATATGCACTGTCAATGTAAATAAAATTTATATTATCATTAAATTACAAATTGCTATATATGATAAGTTTTTTTTTACTTTTATAATAATTATCATAAAAATCCTTCTAATGATGATTTCTAATTGATTAATGGTGTAAAATCTTTTATTACTGATAGTATATCATTATTTAATTCTTTTCAATATTACAATATAAAATTATATGTATTTACGCATTTTAAATTTTTTTATTGAGAAAACAGGCCATACACTGACAGTATAAAGTAGTTTTATAGTGTCATTCAATCACAAACTACCATTTATTGTAAATTTGTTGACTTTTATAATAAATACTTAAAAAATTATATTAATGATAATTTCTGATTGATTGATAGAATAAATTTTTTTACACTGATAATACATGATTATTAAACTCTTTTTTATTACCCTATGTTTGTTTCAATTAATTAATTTTATCGAACTTTATGTTATGCGGTGTGAGTCAGCGTCGTGTCAGTTTTTGACTTTGAGGTCCCAACTCCCAAATGTTGGTATTGTTTTCCCCATACTTTGCGATTACAACAGTGCGAGCGAAGGATGGTGAGGTTCGTTTGACGTTTCTCTTTCAGCTATGCTTTCTCTAATGGTAATTACTCGGCATTTTGATTTGATTTTGATGCGAGCAGATAAAAAGCTTTCTTCTTTCTTCAATGTTATGATGATTAGATGAATCTTGGAGTAATATATAAGATATATTTTTTAAGCAACGTGGAATTAATATACAAGATTAAAAAATAAACATCATGGTCCTAGTAAGAATGAGTAAATCCTCCTTTTAATTTCTGATGTTATAAATCACTTTAATTCTTGATTTAAAAAAATTAATTTTATAAAATGTTATTTACTTTATTGCCTTTAATATAAAATGATAATAAAAAATGAAATAAAAGTCAAAACAGATGACTTTTTATCAAATAAAAAATTAAGATAAAAAATTTATAAAGTGAAAGATTAAAGTAAACAGTAAGAACTTTCGTTTAACATTTGTATGCTTTTCATAATAGAACAAATCCTTCTCAATTTTCAATAAAAATAAATGTTTATCTGAAAGATAATTATATTAAAATTGTAAGAGTTTAATAAATTAATAGGCATGTATTGATAGTATAAAATTTTTTACATTATCAAACCATAAAAAATTATCTTTGTTATGACTTTTAAAATAATTATTATAAAAATAAACAAATCTATCATATATAGTGATTTATAAGTAGATGGTAATGTAAAAGGTCTTTTATACTATTTGTGCATATATTATTCATTTAAATTATAAATTGTTAAGTAAATATTAAAAATAGTAACAAATAAAACGTTTAAGTCATTTTGAGTAATTCTTAAAAATATTTTTATTTATTTATTATGGCTTATATCTTAATATAAAATTTATGATTGAGATAATTTAGGCACACATATTTATTATATTTAATAATTTAAATTATCTTGCATTGTTTTCGTGATTGTGATCTTCCTCACAGGATGTGGATATCACTTGGCTTCAACAACATCAGGTTTTTTTGTTGAGTATGACGTCCTGGAATGGTTAAAGGTTGGTATGAATTGTAATTCCTCTCTTTTTCTTGCTGCTTTTTGGTCAGCTTGGCAAGTCTGAAGTAAACAATGCCTTGCTCAAGCTTCTACTAGTCTTCATGGAGTGATTAGGCACTACAACAAAAGGTTCAACTGGTGGCGGTTTTTTTAAGCACCGGCGGCAGTTATAACCGCCAACAAATAAATGTGGCGGCGGGTCACAAACTGCCGTAATTTGAAGCGTCGAGAGCTCGACCTACGGTTGTTTTGAAAACCGCCACACACAACCGCCGCACAAATTTAGCGACGGGTTTGACCGCTAAGAAATAGCTTTAAAATTAACTTTTTTCTAAATGTTAACGGCGGTTTAGTAACAACCATAAAGCTAACGACAGTTTTACAACCGCCGCAAACAAGCAAAATAACGGCAGTTTAAACTGCCTTGAATAAAATATAGCAGCGGTTTTATAACAGCCATAAACTTAACGGCAGTTACATAACTGCCACAAAGTGGACAAAATAACGGCAGTTTGAACCGCCATAAATACTTTTAAAAAAATTCTTGTAAAAAATATTCCAGCGGTTCTTGAACTGTCGCAAAGTAACAGCAGTGTGTAACTGCCGCAATGTCGACAAAATAACGGCAGTTCAGACAGTCTCAAATACGTTTAAAAAAATTCTAAAAAAAAATATAGCAGCATTTTTATAATCACCGCAATTTTGACGACAGTTAGTAACCGTCACAAAATTGTCAAAATAACGGCGGTTTTGAATCGCCGTAAATATAACAAAAAGAATATTTTTAAAATTGATAACAGCGGTTCTTAAATTGTTGCTAATATAATTTGATTAATTTAATTACTTATTATCGAAAATATAACAACGATTTTATTAAATTTTGAACCTGTTTAACAATTAAATTAAAATTAAATTTTGAGCAAACATCATTCATAAATAAAAACACAACACATATAGAAAAACATTCATAAATAAAAACATGCAAGCAAATAAAGTCTATACATGAAATTAATTCCACATCCATAAGTTCAGTGATTTAGTAAACCAAACTAAAATGTAGAAAACAAAGGTCTCTTAGTTAATAACAAAAAAATGAAATCCAACGGTCTCTAAGTAGTGATGACAAAAAAAGCTGAAATCTAAGGTCCCTAGGTGGTCCGACGAAATGGTGTTGCTTGATCATCTTCAGGTACATGGTTGGACTCAGATGAGCGTCTTACTCCATCTGGTGATTCTATGTCAGCATGCTGAAATAAAAAAATTATAAGTTAATTAAACAAGAAGCACAAATTGCATATTGAAACATTATTAATGTCTAACAAACCATTTTATTTACAACTACTTTACCTGGTTTCCCTTAATAGCTTGCATAAGGAAAGCCATTTGTTCCTTTAATACATCAAACTCAACAACTTGTGCCTTTAAGGCATCAACTTCAGAAACTTGTGCCTTTAGGGATTCAATTTCAAGCTCCATCTTAGCTATCTTGGCATTAGCCTCTGATGAAGACTCTGTTGTTGAAGAACGAGAGCTGCATCCAGTGATTTGTGATGGTGTTACACCAAGACCCATACCCCAAACATACCCAAGATGTTCCTTCCCAAAAACTTTTATAAATGCTTCATTTTCAGAAGAAGACTCCCCAATTTCTTTTTATAATTGTTCCTGCATATATTAAAGATGAACATAAATATTCAAAAAATACTTGTAATTGAAGTTTTCAAATGTAATAAAAAATTGCAATCAGTAAATTGGACTTAAATTCTTTTCTCTGGCAGCATCATTAACAAAAGTACCATTCTTTTTCTTGTGTGAAATCTGGTACATTTATGCTCTACTAAAAGGTCTCCCATGTTCAGTTTCCTAAAATTTTGCACCAAGACATAAAAGGAAAAAAAAAAAGGCATGAGAAACTCTTATAGCAAGCCTACGATTTAACTAATAACATTCATGTGAATCAAGCAGGAAAAAGCAAGCAAATGAAGTGAAGAGGCTGTACAAGTACAATCTAGCACATTCATTACACCATAGCTCATAATCTGCAATCACACAATCAAACATCCATTCAACTCAATTCATCACTTCATAACCATCATTCAAAGAATATTATATTGTAAAGGCAAAGGCTTACTGACAAAAGAAAACTAAAGAAATGAACAAACAAGTTGAGTGAACATGCAAATTGGACTAAGCACAACAATAGATCGCAGAAGACAATGACCAAACCATAGAGAGGTCATTATCAAATTAGCATCAATTATATTCAATAAATTACAAAAAAGACAAACAAAACGCACATTCTATTTGCATTTCATATGTAATTTTTTTTTTCAGCTTCAAGTAAAACTTAGCACTAGTAGAATGATAGCCAATATTGATAATTAAACTCGTGAGGGTAAGTCTACAACACTTTCAAATTCAAAATGTTCATGATAGAATGTTTCACTTCAACTAGCTATGGCAAAAATGGCAAATGAAGGAAAGCATGCATTGTTTATAAATTGAGAATTTAAGATACACATACAACTGACTGAAAACAACTTCTAAATTCAGAATTTAAGAAATACATGCAACTGACTAAAAATAATTAAGTTGAGAATTTCTAAATTGAAACAACATGACACCAATCCAAGCATGCTATAAAACAAATAGGCACTAAATGCTAATAGTACAATTCAACAATAGCAAATCAAAGGGGAAGACGATGAAACATTGAATAATTAGATATATTCAATATGTTAAACACTATCAATTCAATAACAAATTGCGCAAACTATTACTTCAGCACCACACAACAACCAATGCATAAGATTAATACTCAGCTCTCCATTTTCTTTACCTAAAGAATTAATCATGTACTCACTCCAACTTACCATCAAATCTCTCTTTCTTAATAGTGACATGGAGCCTAATGTGTGGGCAATTACTTGCTTTTGGCGATTTTCAGCATTTTTTTCTGCTACCTCCTGTATCAAGCAACATATTTAACAATCAATAAATGGTAGGCAAATTTAGAAAGAGCAATTCAATTTATGTGTATTACCATAGTTTTACTACTCAGTCTATAATGTAAAAACATAGCCCAATGATCCGGATTAATGCTTGGCGGTATGTTCTCAAGATTTTGTTCAAGGGTACACTGCCAATCATAATAATCATGAAACAACTTAAACTGATTGTCTCGCCATTTCTTTGCCAAGCTATGGAAGATAAACTTTTTGTGACCTCCATCATTGACCGCAATTTTTTTCTTCAACATGGATAATGAAACATATTGTCAGTAAAAGAAACTCAATACAAATCAAATGAACTAAGTTAATTATAGTTGCTACCTTTATTGTTTGATTATAAAGATTGTCTTTGTAAGCTTTAGGAACTTTAAGCCAACTCTCATACATTATGGGGAATGTGTCAAAGTTGCTTGCAAGACACCCTAAATACCCAGTCAATAATGTAGCAGAATTTCTTATTGGTTAATTGTGTCCATTCCACTTGGTCAACACCCTAAATCCCATTTGGTTTGAAAATACATCTCTCACTCTTAAACGTGTTTCACTCACATTAGAATTCTCATCTAACAAGTAAAACAAACCAAAAAATTAGTATATCAAAATATAACACAATAAAAAATATCATAATTAAAATTAAAAAAGATATACCAATAACATCTACAATCCAATATCCATTAGTACTGTTGTGGAGTGTTGATGAATTTTCAATCACATTTGGTTTAGCTTCAACAAGTTCATGATCTCCCTGACTTCTAGATTCAGATTCAATTGTTGGTTGTGGCAGATCTTGTAACTCGGGATTAGGAATCTCATCTTCAAAAGATAATGGGCTGATTTGAGGCATAGGATCTGTTTGTGGTATTGGTGCACTTTGAGGATTACTTGTAGAAGATCCACGTTGATTTGGTGTGGATCTAGACTTACGTGGACCATTTCTTGTTTTTGGAGGCATACCTACAATAAAAGCAAAGAACAAAACATGATCTTTAAGCAAGATACAATGCAGATAGTAATAACAAAAATAACACTTTGTCAAGAATAAAAACAATACAATGTATACGGGCAGACTAGTACCACTCCTAAAACTAACATATAGCATGTTACTCATCTTCACCACATTCGACATATGACCTAGCCATTTACATAATTGTTAATAATCTTTTTTTAGAAGGGTTTTTTTTTTTTTTTTTGAAATTTCAAGTGCAAACAACATCTCAATCATAACTACTTTCAAATCAGCATGATCTCCATATCTTATTTATACTCAAAAATGTAGAATATGTTGTTATTGTAATAAAATATGAAAACGAAAGAATGTTAGTGTGTCATGAACAAAATTAAAGAGAGAATAATAGAGAAAATCACAAAACAAAAACAGAAAAGCTAAAAGGGTGAATACTTTTACCTTCTTCTTGCCTCCTAACCTAAAACAAAAATAGAAAATCTTGCCTCTTAATATGTGGCTTTCTTTGCAACCTCAACAGCTGATTTCTTAGTTTCAATCAAAAGCAACAATAGGGAGCAAAAAGAAATGATGTATCTTAAACTTGAATTGTATTATTGTTGTTTCTGTTACATAAAAATATGTTAGTTAAGCTGTTAGAGATTGCAGAGACCACTTTCTCTTAATTTCAGAGACCTCTTTCTCTCAATTCTCTCTTATAATTTTTCCTTATTTTTCTCTTAGAAAGTAGAGTCACAAAATGATACTCCTCTTGGGTGTAGACAAGTTCAGTGTTAATTATGACCATGTCACAAAAATTACGTTCAGCTTGAATGTTTTAGTTTTTAGTATTTTACATTTGACTTGATCTTTAATAAGCAATGTGTAAATTTTCATTATGAAACATGAGCTCACTCGGCTCCAATGAATTCCTTTAGGTTTTAGGAACAGCAGTGTAGACAAACACAATGACGAAAGCAAAAATAATAGTTAACATAGAATGTTCTAGCAATTGTAATTACATAGGAAATAGAAAAGGAAAGACTTGTTCATAAAAACTTGCATCAAGAGGAATAAGTACATATAGAAATGAGTATTCTTCTTACATATGATAGTTATAAGTAATAATATTACATGGAATACTAAACAATCAATCATATTTATAAATCCATATCCTGATTATTGTCATCAATATTTTCATTAATGGTTTAACTCTCAGGATCATCATCTATAGCAACTCTTGCTAGAGGAATATGCGTGTTATCATCCAAGAAAAGTTGTTCCAAATTTTGTGATGGATATGAGTCATTCGATGCCATAATTTCTTCCTTTTCTTCACTCATGTCGTATAAGTCTCTTGGCTTCAAATGAACCGGTATGCTCCAACGTTGTTCCTTCTCATCCTCAACATAGTAAACCATTTGAGCTTCAGATGCTTTAATATATGGTTCATCATCTTCATGTTCTCCAGTATGTATTAATCGTGCAAAATTAATAGATGTAAAACCCAACTTATCTGTCTTCATGCCTCTTGGATTAGTGGTATTAGCCCACTCACATTTAAACATGACTACTGTGAAGCCACTATAGGATAGCTCAATGATGTCTACCAATCTTCCATAGTAAGGCACTCCTCCAAACCTCATTTGGGAGTCACTATTGCTTGAGTAACTTCTTGTTCCAAATGTGCCAAAAACTCCACTATTTTGAGTTTTTAATAACTTGTCTCGTGTTAAGGTTCGAAATTTGTATCCATTAACATTAAATGCAGTAAACCTTCTAGCTTGGTTCAATGGACCTTGTGCAAGACTAATAAGAACTTCTTTGTTCGGTCCGCTAACACTGTTGAGATTATTGCCAATCTAGATGTCACAGTATATATTGTTAGTCATATTCTTATAAAATATGTAAATACAATACAAACACGCATAAACACTCATTCAATTGGCAAACCAACGAACAATTTCTCTGTGAACCTTTTTGTCAACCTCCAAAGCATTCCTTGTCCTAAGTTGTCTTCGTACAATATTTCTATATTGCCTATTTAGTTATATAATATTAGATGTATGAAAAGGAGAAATGTATAATTAATCTTTATGAATGAATTACTTACTGAAGATAATAATCAATGGCAAGGCAGTTTGTTAACACGTGTCGGTGAGCCTGTAATTTTTCTTTGGGTGTAAGGGTAAAATATGAATAACTCCTTAGTGGTTTCCCAATTACAGGAAATAATTCAGATACTCGTGATTGAGATTGTATATCATTAGGCACATCGTCTACACGACCACGTCGATTCCATCTTGTCTCAATATTATCCATATACCTTGAGCAAAATGTAAGGATCTCTTCCACAAAGTAACCTTCCGCAATAAACCCTTCTGGTCGTGCTTTATTATGAACATAGGATTTTAGATGTCCTAAGTACCTATTTATAAAGAAAAACAAATATTATTTTGAATAACCTTGTCAATTATGAAATTGATAAAAATGAAAAGGAAGCTAGCGCATATTCACCTTTTTATAGGATACATCCATCGGTAATGGACAGGACCTCCAAGCTTAATTTCTTCAACAAGGTGAACAACCAAGTGAACCATAACAGTGAAGAATGAAGGAGGAAATAACATTTCCATGTGGCATAGAGTGAGAATAATTTGACTTTGCAATTTGTCCAAATCTCCAACTTTCAACACTTTACCACATAATTGTCTAAAGAATGAGCATAGCTCAATTAAAATTGCCAAAACCTCATCAGGCAACGATGTCCGCATGGCTAATGGTAGTAATTGCTCCATCAATATATGACAATCATGACTTTTCAACATTCCATTCAACTTGAGATTATCTAAGTCAATGCACCTAAAAATGTTGCTTGAATAGCCATCTGGCACTGTAATATTCTTTAAAGTTGTCAAAAATGCCATTTTTCCTTTATTAGTCATTGTGTAGACACCTAAAGGATATTTTCCATTTTCATTTGGCCAAAGGTCAGGTCTTAAGCTTATAGCTTTAAGGTCTCTTTGAGCATTGATATGATCTTTTGACTTTGCACTATCATTTAGCAAAGTATGTATGATATTGTCACACACGTTCTTCTCAATATGCATCACATCAAGACAATGACGCATACAATTATCCTTCCAATATGGAAGATCAAAAAATATGCTTTTCTTTTTCCATTGTTGAGTGGTGCCCTGTGCAAGTCGTTCACCACGTCTTCTTTTTCCCAACTCTTTTTTCTTTTTTCTCTTACCAAATATGACATTAGCATTTTGAACTTGTTCAAGAATTTCAACACCGGATAATGTTTTTGGTGGACTACGCAAATCTTGCTCACCATTAAAGTGAATCTGATTCAATCTAAATCTATGTCTTTGGTCAAGAAAACAACGATCACCCATAAAACACCATTTTCTACTATGGGGAATGCGACAAGGAATAGAGTCAAAGTTACAAGATGGGCAAGCTAGTCCGGTGTAAGTGTTCCACCCTGAAAGTGTTCCTAAACCAAGAAAATCACTAATGGTCCACATCAAAGCTGCATGTAATTTGAACATCTCTCGCTTGAAAGAATCATAAGCATCCACACTCATTGTCCATAACTCTTTTAACTATCTTATTAGAGGCTGCAAGTAAACATCTATATCATTTTCTGGCATTTTTTTTCCAAGAATTATCATTGAAATTATGAAAGATGTTTGTTTCATGCACTCCCATGGAGGATTATTGTATGGAATGAGAACAACTGGCCAAATACTATTATTTGCACTCATAACACCGAAAGGATTAAAACCGTCAATAGTTAGTGCAAGACGAATATTTCGTGAATCAGATGCAAAGCAAGGGTGTCTTAAGTCAAATTGTTTCCAAGCTTCAGAATCTCGAGGATGCCTCATCATTCCATCATTGTTACTACTGATAGCATGCCATGTCATATCCCCAGTTGTCTTAGTAGATAAAAATAGTCTTTGTAATCGGGGTTTTAATGGAAAATAATGAAGAACTTTTGCAGGCACTTTCTTCGTACTATTGGCATCAGTAGACACCTCCCCAACCTTTCCCCTTGATTTCCATTTCGAAGTGTGACAAACTTTGCAAGTCTCCCTCTCCTCATCTTCTTTACTACCCCAATAAAGCATACAATCATTCGGACATGCAAGTATCTTTTCATAGTTCGAACCAAGCTTGGTAATTGTTTTCTTCACCTCATAAAATGATTTAGGAAAGTTTGCATGTTCAAATGCATCTTGCAAGAGTTCCAAAATCATTGTCATGGCCTTGTCACTCATCCCACAAAAGCATTTGATATGATACAATTTCACCAAAAAAGATAACTTTGAATATTTTGTACAACCATCATACAAGGGTTGTTCCCCATCTTTTGTTAATTCATAAAACTCCTTGGCTTCATTCATTTCTTGAATGGCATTCAACACCACTTCTTCATCTCTATCAATCTCTATATTTGGTGCAATAGTTACTTCATTTGTATGGTGCCTATCAACTCCAAAAGCATCATTTATCATATTTTGGATAGGATCTTCACCAATAGTGTTGTCTTGAACTACATTTGGAGTAGGGCCATGTAAGACATTTTCTTCTATCTCAGACTCCCCGTGGTATAACCAAAAAGTGTATCCTATGGGAAATGGTGAACAAATTAAGTGATCATAGATTGCATCCCTACTTTGCCATTTTTTGAAACCACACCGTTTGCAAGGGCATATTGTCTTGCCATTTACTGAACGATGTTCAAATGCAAAATCAATGAATCCTCTAATCCCTTATTCGTACTCAACTGAGTTTCGAGGCTTAGTAATCCATGACTTGTCCATCCTTCAAAATTGATATTTTGAATTATAATAAAACATGTCACTTCATAAGTATTACACATTGCTTAAAGAATAAAATATAGGATTGCAAGTGCATAAAATATAAGATTGTAAATTTATTAACGAAAAGTGGGAATTGGAAATAATACAACTTGAAGCTATACAACAAGTTGATAATGGTTGGCTTAATTATACAAGACTTATTTGGGATATGAGTCTATTTGGTCTAGGTCTTGTTCTAGTCCCTGACTTAGTGTCATGAACAACTTAAATGTCAATTTTTATTATTGCTTTAGTTAGAAGGGTCAACAAAAAGTAGATCCCTTGATTAAAGGGATTACTACTAAAATGAATCAAAAGGAAAATAATCTATAAGCAACAACTGTCTAACTTTAGTGGGATCTCAGACTATACATCTTAATTTTCAAATTTCTCTAAAAGTAGTGCATGACTGTAGCATCATTTAAGTCTTGAATTTCTCTAGATGCTAGTTTTACTTTTACTGTTTTACAAATAAAAATACACTTGCCCACTATGCTACAATTCAAGTAGGATTGGCAATAGTGACATCATTTTAGTAAAAAAAGTACTAAGACTAGGTGTTGCAATGGAAAAATAAGATGTTATGTGCAAGTGTTTTGACAATTTGATACTCTTTGGGTATCAAACCTGGTATCAAAAGGTGTAGAATTTTTGTTGAGATCCTACATCGACATGTAATCTTTCTTCATATTATAGGAACAGACAAATCCAACTTCTAAAAATAGTGGCAAGTGGATAAAATAGGAATAGAAAGGGAACATAGAGAGGGAATGCCATAAAGTAAACACCAAGAAATTGAATTGGATCACCATCAAAATAAGGAAGATACCAACCTTGGATTCAGTTTCCTTCGACTGCAATGTTTGGTTCCTTGGAATCAGTTTTCTCTGTATGAATAGTTACAACATGTTTTATGCTTTGATTCCTTCCAACTAAAACACAAGCAAAAAAGTGTAAAACATAGGAAGGGATAGGAAACTAAGCAGAGTTCTAGCACAAATCCTGGCAGCAACTAAAAATTGTTAAGAGCATAGACGAATCACATATGCACATAAGAAATAAATTAAAAGTAAGGAAGAAATAAATTAATTGGTAAATTATACAAGACTAGATATTTTCATATTTTTATGTAAAAGATGGTTCATATTTTAATATTTTCTAAACAGGTTTCAAGCCTTACTAAAGCAAGGTTGCAAGCAAACTTGAAGGACTAACTCAAACCTTGACAACTTTAGACATTATTTTAGAGAAGATGGAATAAAAATTTGGAAGAAAAGTGGGGAGGTATGACTTGGCTAGATTTCAAGAGAAGGGAGAAGAAATTAGTTCACTTTGTATTAGGTAAGATGAGTGGTAATTAGACAGACAAATCTCCCAAAATTAGTAAAATTTAGGAGTATCTAAGAGAAATTAAAACAAAAATGAATGGTGTGTGGGTACGTTGGTTGTAATATCTCTAATTTTTAAAATATAATTGTAAAGTTAATAAATTAGTTTACTAATTTATTGATAATCATAGAATTTATTTATTTATTTTTACATGATTTCATAATGTTTAAAAAATGTACTCAAATCTTTAAATTCTAAAAGAGAGAGAGAGAGTTGAATTTATTATTATCATAATATACATAATTTTATGTTAAAGTTAATACATATATATACACTAAAAGTTTTAAGTGATTATATATATATATATGTTAGGCGGTGGTTTCAAATAATGAAGTTCTTAAAAATTGCAATGTTTTATTATAGGATAAATTATTATTATTATTATTATAAAAAACATTACTGTTAACGTAAACCAATGAGAAGAAATCAAGCAAAAGCAAGGCACAAATAAAGAAGGTTCATATTTTTTTTTTCTACAAGACTAGATATCAATATTTTAATATTTTTATACAAGACAAGACATATATCAAGTGCATCATAATTATAAGGTCTAAACAAATCAGAAATTCACTATTAAACTTCAATAAGAAATTAGAACTTGCAGTAAGTAAGTTAAGCTTACTAACAAAGGACAAAAGTTCCTTGTATAGAATTAACATGATATAAGGACCTCTTCTTAGTCTTATTTAAGTAACTCATTCCAAAATAATAACAATATGAATCAAACAGCACATATAATATAACTTAAGAGGTATGATCACATTATGGAATTACAGCTTATATTTTAAAATGATTACACTCATAGAATGGCTATCATTCATTTGTCTACATCTTTTTTAAATTTTTACTGCAAAATGTACTTTGAAAAGAAGTTGTTTTAAAGGGAAACAGATGAAAAAGAGATACATTTTCATCAAACAGTTAAGGAGCACAACATGTGAGAGTAATAAGTTCTACCTCTGTCCAAGACCTTGAAAAAAGCTCTGTATGTTTTAAATGAGAAGCGCAAAAAGCAAGAGTTCTAATCCTATGATGGGCATTGCATAGCAAAGAAAATATCAGTAAACAACCTAAAGTAAAATTAAAAAAAATACATATGTACTACACTGCATATGCAATGTACTTTCTTAAATCAAGAGAATCAAATTAAGAGTTAAATCATTCAAATGAATTATGGAACCACAAAACTATTAGATTAAAGGTAGGCAAGTAAGTAAGTAAAAGAGATTTAATCCTAAAAAAAACTGTAAAAGTGACTTCACACCAAATGAATTTATGCCATAAAAGTTTACAAAGAATGGAACCAATTCCATTCCTGTTCTATATAAGGATCTCTAAATAAAAGAGAAAGAGAAATTTGCAAGAAGACTTTACCTCAAGTTCTATTTATTTAGCCAAGATTCTGCCACTGCCAACCTCATTGATTTTTATAAACAATCCTGAAAGCCCTTCAATTCAATGACATGCACTTATGTTACTGCTATGGTATACCTTTGGAAGTTACTTCAACCGTTAAAGTGGAATAGACTCTAGAGTAGGTGAAGTTAACTAAAAGTCTTGCAGATGCGGAATACTCTCATTGACTAACATTAGATTTCAGATTTTTCTGCCTCCTCTACAGTTCCTGACACATGTAACACAAACTAAACAGCATGAAAATTTGGTAACTGTTGGCAGATAATCTTACATTACTCATACAAATACAATAGTAACGATAGATATGTCTCCCAAAATTATAGAATAAAAATAAAAGAAAAAAGAAAAAAGGGAGCTTAAAATGGGGAAGTGCTACTTATAATTATTATGTTAAAATGTTGACTCTTGTCATAGTATCCTTACATGGCTTGATCACTGGCTAATTTTTCAAATTTGTGCCATAGAAAGATGAACATATATTGGATGACATGTACAGATTTTGCAATAGTGCAGAGCAAGACTACCATTTTTATTTGTATATGGACGATTGAAAATATATTAATTATATAAACTTGTGAAAAAATAAATTGATAATATTAACCTGTGCATACACGTCAACATGTCATCTAGAACTAAAACTTATCCATCCATTAAATTTGAGTGTATGTAAATCTTAGAATAGATGATAATATCAAATTAGATGTATGTAAATCTTAGTTTTATACTATAAATTATGATATTTTTTATTTTATTAAAAAGATTGGAAATATTTCATTTATTTAAATTTATGAAAAAAATGAAAAGATTAAACCATGCATCGCACGAGTTTTTTCCACTGCATCGCACGAGTTTTTTCCACTAGTGTTTTACAATGAAGAATTTAAAGAAATCAATAATAAAATAGTAATCCTTAAATAACAACATATACTACTTACCGAATCTAGAAATTTAGTTTCCATATCATTATATAAGCAACACATGCACAAATTATTCATTGAGTCACTCTTTGAGCAAATGACAGAACTGCTATCCTAAGCATACAAGGTAACATACGTTACACACTTCTTAAATTTAAAAATTTACTCAAGTTGTCCACGATAAAGTAATAGCAATTTGAGCTGATGAATTATATGGAGTATAACCATGCTTGCCTCTAGTAAGGATTAATGTAGAGGGTCACTGCAATTACCAACAATTCTGATGGGTATGACCGAGCAAAACTTACACAGAAAACATACATGTCAACTAAACTACCATTGTCCTTATCAACGCCCTCGCCATTTGGAAAACTAGTAGGTGGTAGTCCATAAGGATGGCAACTTTTTGGCAGTGGAGGTCCACAAAGAAGAGGATTGTCCCGTAGCTACTTTCATTAAAGGTCATAAATTGATCTTTCCTCTCGAGTGTTTCACCTGATAAGTTGTTGTGTGCTACAATGAATACTTCAAGGGAGGTTAACCTACTCAGTTGAAGAGGAATTTGGCCACTTAACATGTTAAAAGAAAGATCTAAACTCTCTGTTTGCACCAAATTGGAGAACGTAGCTGGAATTTGCCCAGTCAAATCATTATGGGACAGGTTCAATGCTTGAATTCTTGTCAAGTTTCCAAGCTCAGATGGAATACTCCCGTTTAGTTTATTGTAGGATAAGTCAACTCCAGACATGTAAGTAAGGATACCCCCTCTATAAGTGTAGGATATTTTCTTTATAGTGAAGTCTACCTTTTCTTTTCCGTCCTAAAAGTAAATTGAAGAACTTTTTTTGAAAACTGAACTAAGGAAGGTAGGCAAATTGTCAAAAGTCATTTTACCCAAGGATTAAGGTATTGCACCAAAAAATTTGTTATAAGCAAGGTCTAGTATAGCGAATCTATCAGTTGGCATAATTGTTGTGGTATATGCCCTATAAAGTGATTGCCTTTCAATGTGAAAAGGTTCAACCTTAAATTTTCAAGCTCCAATATCATCTCTTGAATGTTATCAATTATTTCATTGTGGCTAAGATCTAGAATCACTAAGGAAGAGTTTCTTTTAAACATCTTTTTGGACAAACCACTTAACCTATTATTACTCAAATGGATAAATCTCATGGAAGAATTGGCAAAAGATGGTACAACAACACTGAAATCATTTTGTGAGACATCTATATAGTCTAGACTTTCAAGTTCTATAAATCTTGTTGGAATAGTTCCTTCAGGATAATTGTTGGGCAATGAAAGCACTATCAAGTTTGAAAAATTTACAACCACACTTGGTAGCTTTCCCACTAAATGATTATTGCTTAAATTCAAGGCCGTCAATGATGTGGTAGAGAAACTATTCGAGATGATACCAAAAAGGTTATTGCCATCCAAACACAATTCCTCCAACTTATTCATAGTTGACAAAATAGGAATGCAGCCAATAGCTTACATTTGGGTATTGAATACTCATCCAACCCCACATAACTTAACAATAATATCAATTGAAGAAAGAAGCAGCAGTACAGCAGAAAATGCACTGAGCATGCATAAACATACATGTTTATGTGATGGTTGGGTCTAGGCCAATAGTGGTAAAGCATGTTTATGTGATGTTTGGAAGTTGGGAATTAAGTGTTAGGTGAGCCAACAAAAATCATTAGAGTTTTTACAGTGGCTTAGATTTGGCTCAAAAGTTTAAATAAATCCAAAACAGATATATACTAATACACACCCTAATCTCTTTAGAAGATATACTTTTGATTCCATATATATAAAGATACGTGGCTTTATTCAGACAATGATATGAAATCTGAGAGAAAGTGATCCACCAGGCAAAAAACTAATGTTATTACCAAAAGCTTCCTAGCCGAAGGCAAATAATATTGATAATATTTTATGTGGCTACTTTGTTAAGTCACTTTTGCCGAGTCTCTAAAGAATTTTGATATATTAACTAATGTACTCTTTTTTTCAGTTTAAACTTATAAAAGGCTCAGAGTGGTCCACTACTATGGTCATCTCAATTATCTTATTCCCCATTAAGCATAAAACCATCCTGCCATTCAAGAAAGATGGAAACCAACCTTTTCTCCTTTCTTCAATTTGTTTCTCTTTTCCTCTCAATTTTACTCAGGAATTACTGAAAAAGTACAGTACAACTTCATTTACCATTCATGTTTTATATAAGATTTGCTTCAAATTTTGAATTACTAAAAAAATAAGAGTAAAGACTGACATGCTAAGGTTTTGTCAAAACCATTTTCCTTTTTATCCTTACACTAACCCCTTAATTGTGTGAAATACATTACACTGGTGTCTTTATATACTACATTGACATTCCTTTAAACCAAAAAACACATTATACCATATACCTATAAAGAGTTATTGTAAATTTACAAAGCACACAAATCTAAATTTCTCAATTCAAAAATACACATACACACAAATATTAAGCACTTAAAGAATCGTAACACAAACAAGAAATATGTATGAAAAAAAATGAAAATTTTAAACAAAAGCAAGAAGATAGAGAGAGGTAGGTTAGTGGAGACAGAGTTTAGCCAATAGGCCTTACTTTGAAGTTTGGAAGAAGTGAGTTGGTGAGTGAGTTCAAAGTTTTCTTCAAAATGAGTGAGTTTTTTTTGGTTCGAAGGGAATGGTGAAGCGGTTCTAAGTCTCCACAGAAAACGCGTCAGCGAGGCGTTGGATCTCTCCAGTTCCGACGAGGCCTACAAAATACAAGAGAAACGATTAGGTTAGGTTGGCAAAGTGAAAGAGGGAGGCGCTGTATGAAGTGGGAGGCATTATTGGAGGGATGCATTTTCCGGTGAGTATCTGGTGGCAATTTGCGGCGTGGCTCTGAGTCTCGACGGAGGTACAGTGGCTTCGGGGTACAATGTTATGGCAAACGGTGAATGGGTTTTAGAGATTAGGGAAAAGGGTAAAAAGCAAAGCAGTGGGTTTGGGAGATTAGGGCAAATGAGGGGGAGCTAATTCTCAAAAGGAGTTTTTAATTTTTTCAGCAGAGGGAATCAAGGCACTACTTGTTTTTTCGAGACATAAGGGGCGCTACTGAAACAGAATGTGTTTTTATTTTTTTAATTTAAATTGATTACTTTGCGGCAGTTAATTAAAACCGTCGCCCCAACCCGATAACCTTACGGCAATTTTATTTACTCGCCGTTGATTTAAATTAAACAACGGCTGTTACCAAAAACTGCCACTAGAACCGCCGTAATAGTAGAGCGTCGACAGTTTGTTAGAAACCATCGCTACACAAGCGTCGCAATTTTTTTAATTTCTTGTAGTGAGGGAAGATCATCACTTGGCATTAGTGTTACATAGTTGTTTCCACACTACAATTTTAACTCCAGTTCTCAAACGATGGGTTCATTGGCATGATTCTAATGAGGATATAATTGTCCTTAAAGTAGATGGTAGTAGAGTTAGCAACCCTAGGCGTGCAAGATTTGGTAGCTTGCTGAGAACTCTGCAAGGTGAATGGAAAGCAAACTTTTTTGGGTAATTTGAAACTACTACCAATATCATTACAAAACTTATGGTTATTTTAAATGGCCTTCTATTTGCTTAGAATAATGGCAAAAGAAATGTGCTTTGCTACCTTAATTCACAGGTTGTGATACAGTTGATCGAAAATAATATCAATCATCATCATAGCTTTGCTTCAGTGCTTCACTGAATCAAAGATATTATGACATATATGACTGGCAAGTTTGTTTGGTCCATACCCTTCGGGATGGAAATCAAGCTGCATACCATCTAGCTAAACTGGGAACGTTGTAGGATGACAATCTTAGAGTTATGGAGAACCCTCCTTCGTGGTTGCTTCACATTCTCCGTGCGAATGCCAATAGAGTGAATGTTCCACGCTTGTAACTTTTTCTTTCCTGCTCTTTTTTGTTATTGTCCTAGCACAAAAAATTCACATATTTTATTTTTTTCTAAAATTATTTTTTAGATTTAACCAACTTAAATGTGAAGTTGATAATCATAAATTTAAATATTGACACATCATAATAAATTAATAATTAAAAATTTAGAGTTCGTAATCATAAATGCAATATATGACATATCATATCAAATTATTAGTGTTGGAGTCGTATGAAAAATTCTCTAAGTCTGGAAGAATTACAAAGTTATCGAGAAAGATGAATAACTTTGTCGAAAGAGTAAAAGATCGAATGTGGAGTAGTTGGATTCAAAGCGTTCAAGTGTCGGAGTCGCTAGAAGATAGTTTTCGAGAAAATCAAAGATAGACACGATTGAAAAAATCAATTCTTTGGATCTGCATAAAAAACAAGCTTGAATTAATGTTCCAAGCACTTGGGAGCAGTTGTTTGAAGCAGCAAGAATGTGACAAATGTCAGCATTTTAGATAGGAATATATTAGTTATTATACACAAGTCAAAATTGTATAATTCGATCGTTAGTGTAGTTTGTCTATAAATAAGAGATTGTGTAGCCATTTTTCTCTTTGGGTGAAACATTTTACACATTCCTGTAACACCGCTCACACCTCACTCATATGGTTACTGGTTTCAAGGATTCTATGTATGTTTTTACTCATCTTTTAATGCAATTTTGTTTTCATGTCATTTGTGTTTGATTTTATTTGCTACTTTCGTCTACTTCTCTTTCAATTTCTTCTTGAAACTCTTACTTATTCACTTCTTGATCTCCATTTCTTCTCCAAACCTAACTTTTTCACTTTTAAACCACCAATTCATCTCTAAACTCTATCTTTTCACTTCTCAACCCCAAATTTTCTCAAAACTTAACTATTTCACTTCTTAACCATCATTTCTTCTCCAAATCTTACGCTTTTTATTTTAGAAGTTTAGTTCTTTGTAATATTCTCGAATATTTGGAAATGTTGGTGTTAGATTCAATATAAATGCGTTGCATTCAAATTTACTTATTTGTTAGTATCTGTAAATTATCGAACTCGTTTAAACTTCAATTTCGAGTAATTTATATCAGTAATAACATTAAAATTGAAGTCTTAATCAAAATTCAATATTTCTGAAGTTAAAAATTATACGTTGCTTGTTCAAATAAAAAGAACTCACAAAGGTTTTTCGATTCTAAGTCCCATTAATTTAAAATCTTATTGGCTAGAATAATTGTGAGAAGTTATTTTTCGAGAATTACAATCAGTTAAATTCTTGAATCAAATTTCCACCAATAACAATTAGTCTATTCATATAATTTATTTTCATAATTTACTGATCAATAGTAAAAAAATTATCTCTTTTAATTTATTTTTTGTTTTTCATCATTTGATATAAACGACACATCGTTTGGACCAACAAAGTGACGGAGACCTTGTTCGACAGTTCGAGCTAGACCTTGATGACAAGGTTACACACGACATTGCGTACACAGAAAAGTCACACCAATTCATATTCCCTTATGATTCTTGAAACTTTGAGTTGCAATATATTTCCAGTATGTTGTGGCATATTCTTCTCCAGCCGCAAAAATTTCTTTCACTAACTTTTGTCTATCAACTTCCATTCTTTCAATGGCATGTTGTTGGACAATGATGCTTGAACGCTTCCCACTATAGGCGGACACGCGAATCAGTTCTTGCAAAACAAGTTACTCATGCAAACGCAATAACCATTATCTTAAAATATTCAGTCATTTGCAAAACTGTCTTTACTTTTTATAGATTCACATAATTTTTTTTTTCACCAATTGAATTAGAATCCATCAAAATTAAGGGCCGAAGTTTACGGTGCTAAACGTAAAGCAACATCAACAATTGTGGGCAGATATTTTCCGTGTTCCATGCATTAGTTTACTTTTATTGAACATCAATTCTATCTCTTGCAAGTTGCAACAATGCATGCATCCAGCTCCTTCTTTCATATTCTTGCGGTAAATTCTTACGTTCCTTTGAAACCAAAAGAATATCACGTGTATTTAAGTAAGCCGCTTTACCCTATGCAAATGTACCTTTCTATTCAAGTGGATCCCTTTTCGCCAAATGCCAACGCCACTTGCCATTGAATGGGATAAGGGCCCTTTGGATCTATCAATGGTTGCTATAGAACTGCCGAGGATTTTCTATGTGCAAGCATAAAACCTGTAGGTTTATTAACAATAGGGTCAAAGGAATTTCTTTAGGACGATTTGACTAATTACCCATAACCAACTTGGATTGAAATGAAAAACTAAAAAATTCAGTACTATCAAATGATTTAGCTGGGTTGACTTGTAAAGAGTGGTCTAAATCTAAAGCATACAAAGTCCAACAATACTTCAAAAATCAAAATCTCATAATCTATATATAAACAAAATTGACTTCACAATTAAATATTATATTTATTAAATTAATGTATAATTAACTTTGAAAATATGATCTCAGAAAAAAAAACTTTGAAAATATAACTAAATGTTACATTCATTAAATTTTATATGTGTGTGTGTGTGTGTGTGTGTATATATATATATATATATAAACCTTTTTATTGAATAAAAAAATGTATTTATTGAATATATGACTTTTCATTTTCAAAAAAATTATTAGAAACCATTAGTATTAAGTAATTATTATAAATTTAATACCCATGAATTTATACTAAAGTTCAAGATTATAACTACTATCTATATTAATTTACTAAAAGTCAAGAACATCACTACTATATTTAAAAATATATATTACATTTAATAAATTTTGTACCTATAAATTTATTAAATGTAATATATATATTTATTAATTATTATATAAGTCAAGAATATCACTGCTATATAAATAAATACAAATTAATCTCCAAGATAACTAAAAGAACGAAAAAAAAAAAAGAGAATAAATTCTCTGACACGTATTGTTTCGTTTGATACTAAGTATGCATTTGGATTGAATTATTTTTAGAAATTATTTCAATATTTGATTATAAAAATAATTGTTCAATGTTTTAACTAGTTATGTGAAATAAGTTTTATATTAAGATATGTTAGATGAAAATTTCAAGATAATCTATTTTTTTTGAATTATCTAAAATAATCAAATTTTGCGGTAAAATTACAAAAAAGAATACTAAGTTATTTGTAGTAATTAGTTTGTATTTAAATTAATTATTATGCATAAAATGGAAATATTAAAGTTAGCTAGTAAATAATCTATTGGTTTTAATCATGATCTCTAAAATCATGTTTATTTGAAAAAAAAACTTTTGTAATAGAAATAATTTAAGATTATAATATATAATTCTTACCAAACAAGAGAAAACTAGATCATAAACCTATGTTTATGAACATAGGTTATAATCTATAAGTACATTTCAATTTAAATAGGCACTAAGTTTGTAAGAAATGAAATGATTGTGAAGAAATATAAAAAAATATTAGTACATGATGTCATATTAAAAAAGAGTTTATAGCTACATATTGTCAGTGTAAAAAGTTTTACACTGTCAACTAATCACAAATCACCATTGTTGTGACTTTTCAGGTAATTATTGTAAAAGTCAACAAACTTATCGTGGTGATTTGTAATTAGATGACAGTATAAAAGAGCTTTATACTGTCAATGGATAATCTATTTTCTCTTTAAAAAAAATCATTTTGTTCAATTTTCTTATTTCATCGAATCTTTCTAAATTGTATTGATTTATTTAAAATGTTCACTTTAATTAGAATTTAATTATTTAATATGCACAATAATTCTTAATGAGTATCTATGATTAAGTGATTAAAGCAAGTAAGTTACAATTAACGAATTCATAAGTTCAATTTCTTTAATTGTTCCACTAACATTCTTTGGCCCAATATAGATTAGGTGTAGTGGTAAGTGAATGAGTCTATGCTCGCGGATTGGTCTGTACAATCTGTAATTTGTGTATGTTAGGATCAGTAAAAATATAAATCTATTTAGTCCCCAACTTTTTGGTCCGGTTTGTATGACTTGTGAGTTAAACGAATTTGGTTCACATGCTAATGAGTCGGCTTACAAACCAACTAATATTTTAATTTATGCATTGCATAGAATAAATTTTTATTTTATATACCTTAAATTTATAATAAATAAATACTTCTGAATATATAAATTAAATTATAATTAAAATTTGTAATAAATAAATACTTTTGAACATATATATTATATTTTAAATTTATAATAAACAATTATTGTAATACAATGTTAATTTTTAATTATTAATAATTTCTTTAAAAAATATTGAAATTTAATTTAAAACTAAAAATATTAAAAATGATAGATTAAAACTAAAAATATTAAAAATGATAGATTGAAAGAGAATATTCTTTTTTGTCTCCACTTTTTATTTTATTATTATATACTTTTATTATTCTCTAAATTATCCACTACTTTATCTTTTAATTACTCTCTAAACTACTCACTACACCTTCTTTCTCTTTTATTTTATTTTATTTTATTTTAAAAATGAAGAAAAACACAGAGTGTCTCTCCTTTTCTTAATTTAAATAATGTAAATGGAGTTTTTTATAATGTAAATAAAGTCTTTTTATATTTTACTATTTAAATAAATAATTCCTACTTATTAAATTTTTTAACTAATTTTATTATTTTTAAAGAACGTTTGGATTTTATATAACTTTTATTATCATTCCTTCGGGCTAACCTACATGTTAAGTAGGCTGAATGTGAATTGATTAAATTCTTATTCTGTTTGTTTTGCGGGCCAACTTAGTTTGGTCTATTTAATTTCGGGCAAACACATACTGAACTTAAATGGATTGGGTAATACCCATCTATTTAACTTATGTTAATGAAAAAAGTTAGTTAATATCATTTGACTAATTTCATTAAGAAAATAACTTTTTTTTCTAAATTGCCCTTCATTGAAACTTGATACCAAGAATAAAAAAGAGTCATTAAAAATAGATCTCAATTAAATAAAAGGTATTTTAGGGATGATCCCATTAAATAAGGTGAAATTTGTTAAGATTTACTTATATTTAAGATCAACACACAAAGATTTTTTTTTCTTATAATCGAGACCGGAAGAAATATTTCTTGCTAATATTTTAACTTGTGTATTATATAACATAAATATTTAATTTTATAATTAAAATTCATAATAAAAAAAATATTTTTATATGTATAAATTATATTATAATTAAAGTTTAAAATATATTTTAGATTTACAATAATATTTTAAATTGTGATACAATATTATATTTAATTATTGATATTTTCTTTTTTTAAAAGCTATTGAAATTCAATTTAAAGACAAAGATAAAAGATGGTAGTTTAAAAAGATATAATTAAGAAGATCAAGAATATAACTAAAGATGAAAAGATGGTAGTTAGAGATGATTGAGAGAGAAACTTCCTCTCTAGTTACAAGAGTAAAGTGTAAAATACATCCCCTTGTTTGTTTGGATGGAAGTAGAAAGAAGGAGATAGGATGGAAATACTATATTTCTATTGTTTGTTTGAGAGAAGAAAGAAGAAAGATGGAGATTCTTTTTGTGAGACCAACAAGAAAACAGTTTCCTCCCAAATTGGAAAGAAATGGGAGGAAAATGATCTCTTTCTTTTTAATTTTTTTGTTTTAATTTTTTCAAATGTAATTTTTTTTATAAGACTAATAAATAATTTTACATTAAGAAAAAATAATATATTAAAAAAAATGCATTTTTTAATTAGCATAAATATATTTTTCATATAATTTATTTATTTATTTCTACTCTCTTTTCTACTCATCCAAGCAAGTGAAGAAAAATTTATCTACTTTCTTTCTTATTTCTACTTGTCCAAACAACACACATTTTTCACTATATCTCTCTTCTATTTGTATCCTTCCTATTTTTTCCCTTCTCATTTCTTTTTTTTTTCTTTCTATTTCACTCCTAATTTAAACAAAACATGAATGAAAGAAAAGAGATAATATTAAAATATTTAATTGAGAGAATAAAGAGAGTATGAGTCTCATTTTCTAATATATGTATTCTATTTTATAATATAAGAGTGAATTTCGATCAAGTATCTTGTTTGCATCAGGAAACAAAGAAGAAAGTAGTAAGTGCCTAGCTTGTATAATACGAAAAATAGGATGAAAAAGCAAGGATTTAAAACTTTCTTAATAACATGTAAGCGAGAAATAATACATTTTAAAAAAATTATAAAACTTAATTTTGTTCAAAATAGATTTCTGTCGTTGGAAAAGTGACAGAGTAAATTAGATAAAGAATTGAGTCTCATCATTTCTTTTCTATTTTTTGGGGGGTTATCGGAAAGAAAAGAAAAAAAAAGTGAGTGAATATTACACAATTCTTTATTATTAAATAATTTTTCTAGTTAATAATATCGTGCAAAAGAAATGATAATCCGTTTTTTTTTTTTTATGGATATTCTTTTCTATGTCAAATTCAAATAAAGACTTTATGTTAATTTGTTGTTAGTTGGTTTAGTCATTCCTAACGTACATCTCTATTTTGTTTTTTGGTTAATACACACATACATGTCTTGTACCTTTTATCGTGGTCTCATGGGCTTGTGTGGAGCAACCCACAGTGCTGCAATTGAAAAACCTAAAAGACAGATGCCCATTAAATATTAATAGAACTTAAGCCGATGTTATTTTCACACTCCTTTTGTCTATTGTCACACCCCCCTTTTTTTTTTGTTTTTTGTGAAATTTCACTACATTTTTTATTTTTTTTCAATCCCATTACATTTACTATTTTGCTTCTATTGTAGAGGAAACAGTGAAGTCTACAACAGGTGGAAGTTCCAATTATAATTTCATAATTAAAGAAGAGTTTGATAGTCATGTACTGTTAGTGTAAAAAATTTTATACTGTCATTCAATCAGAAATCACCATTGATATGACTTTTAAAGTATTTATTATAAAAGTCAACAAACTTACAATAAATGGTGATTTATGATTAGATGACAATATAAAACTACTTTACACTGTCAGTGCATGATCTATTTTCTCATTAAAGAATCACTTTATCAATGACAGTAAATCTAATGTTTTAACTACAATTTCCTTTATGGTAAGACAACAATTCATGTTTTTAGGTTGCATTTAGTTATTCGTCAAAAAAAGAAAAAGGTTACGTTTAGCTAAAAACAATTTAGGATTAGATATTTGCAATAATATGGATGATTTTATAATCGTTCAAGACTTAAAAAGCTACAAATAAAGTTGGAATTTCATTCAATTATATTTTTAATGTTTGTTTACTTCCACGTTTCTTTGAAAGTACAGTATGTTGCATCAAGAGGGGTGCATGGAACTACTCTTTTTCTATGTCCATGGATTCATGTTGCCTAAATCCTAATACTAGAGCTGCTGTTAACTACTACACCTGAGGAGGGTCACAAACCCATTGATTGGTGCAGAACGTGTAGGAAGTTAAGAGCCCTTCTACTTCTTGATCCGAATTGTGTTGCTCTATATGAGGTTTAAATATTATAAGTGTACATAGCTCGGTTTTTGGGGTAATCTGAATGTTGCCAATCATGCAATAAATTCTAATAATTAAACATGCTTTGTGCATATATTGTAAATGAAATATGACTATAAGGATAGGAATATAGTAGTTTATGAGTATTTTGTTTCTGTCTAGGTAAGTGTTAATGGCTTTATATTAATGGTACATCTGAGACCGCGATTTCAAAGGGACAAGAATAGAGAGAATATTTTTTATTTTTAAATTAAAAGGGTTATATAAGATTTATAAAAGTAAATAAAAGATTAAAAGAATATGTTTATGTTAATTTATCATTTTAATTTTAAAATTATCAAATTAAAAAATATTTATTAGAAGCAAAAGCTTTATCTCCCTTTCTCTTTTTCTCTAAAAATTCTAGGGCAATTTTCTATTATGCCTAAAGTTTCATACTATTATTTTTTTTGTTTGTTTTCTCTTGCACGAGTAATTTTTTTATACTCTTATAATATATATATTTTTTAATAAACTTTTCTCTTATTCATTTAAAAAATAAAAATTAAGAATAAAATAACTGTATATATTAGGTATCACGATTTTAATAAAATCAATAGACACATGTTCTCAAGGATTGAGAAAAAAATATTTTTTTTGTTTAAATATATTTTTAGTCTCTATAAAATTAGGGAATTTTGATTTGGTCTATGTAAAAATTTGCTCCGTTTTTCATCTATCTAAAATTTGAAATTACTGTAAAATGAGTGAATTTTAATTTTAGTTCCTATAAAATATTTTTATTTGATTTTCATTCTTTCAAAATCTGAAATCATTATCTTTAATCCTTATTCTTCATTTTAAGGTAGATAAATAACATTCATTTCATGAATCTTGAAAAAAATTTAAAGGTGTTACATGCTAACATAGTACCGCAAAATTGTGGCCACTAGTAGGGGTGAGCATAACTCGTCTTGTTCCATTAATCCGACCTGGCCCAAGGTTGATTTGAATGGGATTCAGATTTTAAAATTAGACCCGATACATTTTGAGGATGAGTTCGAGTTATGCTTCGGGTTGTCCCAACCATGTTTAGTGTCCTATATTCTATTAAAAAGTATAAATTTTTTGAACAATTGTGTATTATTAATAAAACTTTTTCATTTAATAGGTAATATTTTATATAACATAATATTATATTTATAATGATATAATTTATTTTAAAATATAGTTATAAAATATATCTTAATTTAAGTTTTATACTTCTTTTATTCTACAATTTAATTATATATAATGTTAAGATTGATATATTATGTTAAAAAGTTGAATTGACTTAGTCTCGTTTCATATATTTTGGGTCTTGATTGTGTCGAATTCAAGTTCAACTAAATAATCCAAACAAAATTTCAAGTTGAGTAAGGACATAGATAAATCTCTCCCTACCCATTTCTTGCACATCGCTAAACACTAATGGGTGTCAACGAGTGTTATATAATAATAGGGACTAAAAAAAGTAATTTTATATTTTTTAAGAATAAAAAGCAAAGAAATTTTTTACAAAAACTAAAATCAAAACTCATTTTATAGAGATTAAAAAGATATTTAACTTTTTTTTTCTTTTGGATTAATTTATTTTGGGATTAATTTTTTCTTAGCATTTTTTTGAGTGAATTTTCAGGAAAAAAAAAACAATTTTTTTTCAAACGTACATGACGCTAATTTTAAAAGTACAACAAACTATATAAAAATTGAATTATATTATTTATCAAAACACGTGTTTATTGTCAAAATTTAAAAAAGAGAATATAGTTTATGCACTGACAGTTTTACACTATTATTTAATTATAATCCAACATGTATAATAAGTTTGTTGACTTTTATAATAATTACCAAAGTCATACCAACGATGATTTCTGATTAGTTGACAGTATAAAACTTTTTACAATAACAGTGCATGGCCATTAAGTTCTTAAAAAAAAATTGTGCAAATTTATATTTATATACTTTGATGCTTTGTTTGATGGAGGAGAAACAAGGTGGAGAGGAAAGAAATAGTGAGGAAATAAAAAGTAAATGTGTTTGGTTGAAAAAAAATAAGAGAAGAGAGAAATAAAAAGTTGTAAAACCCATTAATTATTTTTATTTTATTTTTTATTTATTTTCATTTACCTATTTATCTTTTTCTTATTTCTTATCTAATTCTTTTAAACCAAACACTTTTACTTTACTCTATTTCTTATTTATTTTCATTCATTAATTTTATTTTTATTTACTCTATTTTTCACTTATTTCTTTCTTTTTTATAAAAGAAAACAAAACGTACTCTGAAAGTTTCAGATTGGAGAGGGGAATTTTTTGAAATATTGACCGGAATCTGAGAAAGATGGTTGTTATTATTGAATTTGGATTAAGTGGGTGGGGTGGCCCATTGGAAATTGGGCCTCGGCTAGGCCTAGTAAATGGAAGTTTGGGTAGCGAGTGGACTTGGAAAAAGAGTTGGTTAGGGTAGTTTGGAGAGGGAGAGTGTGTCGGGTGTTGGGGGGTATATAAAGTGAAACACATCGCAGCAAGGAGGTTAGGGCGCAATAGAAAATACAAGCCGTAGAAGAGGGCTTTGCTCTTTGTGTTTGTTTGCAAAGGAAACTCTATCCTTAGCTATCGCGGTAAGTCGCAGATCAAATCTTCCATTAACCCTCCTCATCAAACCTCTTTTATTCTTTTTTGTTTTTGTTTTTGTTCCTTCGAGTGAATTTTTTTTTTCTGGACTTTATTTGGTTGTGTGCTATTTTTCTGCTTTGTACAATGCTGTGGCTGAAGCTTGTGGTGTGTTTTGTTTTATTTGTTTGGCGTTGTAGATGGATCGGTACCAGAAGGTGGAGAAGCCAAGAGCTGAAACTCCAATCGATGAAAACGAGATCCGGATTACTAGTCAGGGGAGGATGCGCAACTACATTACTTACGCCATGAGCTTGCTTCAGGTAATTTTAAAAAAATATAATAAATTTAGAGTGAGCTTTTATGAGGACTGGTTGAACTTGTAACCTCTGAGTGGCTTTGTTTTAATGCGTGTGTAGTGATAATTATTATGCTTCTGCACTGAAGCCCTTAACATGAACATGACCTATTTTTTTTTTTTATTTTAAAACCCCTTCTTTGCGTTTGGTTATGTGGAGATTGTATGTTTTGGATTTTGGAGGGAATGGGAAGGGAAAGGGACAAGTGTGTGGTAGGTGGCGTACTTTACCCTACTTGTTTGTACTTTTTTTCTTTTAAATAGAAAACGAAGGTGACTAATAAATTTATTATGACTAGTATACCTATGATTAATGTAAGGTTAGATCCTAGAAATATAATTTAAAGCATGTGAGTTGTGATGGCCCCTTTCTTCCTTTCCCCTTCTTTCCCCATATTTTAATTTCTAATGTTTGAATTGAAAGGGGGAGGGGGTTCAGTGCTTCTGCTTCCTTCTGTCTGTGGCATTCTCTGGGGGTGTTGGGAAAAGTGAAGCAGTAGAGAGTTTGAGTGTGAAGTCTTTTATTTCCTAAATTCTGAATTAAGATATTGATTCTTTGTTTTCTGTACTAATCTGTAAGCTTGCTTTATCTTGTTTATGTCTTCACAGGAAAAAGGTTCTAATGAAATTGTTTTCAAAGCAATGGGGAGAGCTATCAACAAAACTGTAACGATTGTGGAGTTGATCAAGGTTCATTTGCTTCTGTGATTAGCTGATCTGACCACTATCTTAATATTTTGTTCGATTGATGAGGATTTTATTTTATGTTTATTTCTTGGGGTTAATGCAGAGGAGAATTGTGGGCCTCCACCAGAATACAGCAATTGGATCCACTGATATCACTGATACTTGGGAGCCCCTAGAGGAAGGCCTCCTTCCGTAAGAGCAGTTTCTGACTAATAGTATTTTAAATATGGATAGTTAAAGTGTTAAACATTCCAATCAAGTGGATGCTGGATTGCTCGTGCTTAATCCTTACACTCTGTTTTTAACCTTGTCCATCTTGTAGTTTGGAGACAACGAGGCATGTGTCAATGATAACAATAACCCTTTCAAAGAAGGAACTTGATACATCATCTGTGGGGTAAGTCGGCTTTCTATCTTTCTTTCTGATGTCATCACCCCAAATATTAATAAATTCTGACTCACAAGATTGAAGTGAGGGTACCTAGTTTTGTTTCAGACATATGCAGTATGCAGAGAGGTTTCAGCTTTGAAAATAAATATTCAAAACCCTGCTTTCAGTGCACCAAAATATGTTTCTTATTTATGTGTATTTAGATTACCTATTATAGTATATTAGTATTTAGAATCCTGTGAAGCCAGATGTTGTTGGTGGAGGTTTTGTTTGAATCGGAATGAATATTGAAGTGGAGTGAACAAATCTAGCATTTCTCTCAAAGGGTAAGGTTTGATTACATTAACCAAATGATGCTTTGCCTTCCCATTTGGAGAGGAGATTGGTATTAAATTTATGTTGCTTAAGTTCTACAAATGAAAAATGTAAGAAGAAGAAAGAATAATAATAGATATGGTGTGTGAATAGAGCAATTTTCTATCCTTCTAAATGTGATCTTCATGATTTTCAGATCCCTCACTAAGTGCTAGTTTGTTTAAGCTTAAAAAAAAAAGTGATTCTGTGATACAGCTTTTATTGAAACTTGTTTCAGAATATTTTCAGAGTGAGAAAAGCACTAAAACTGCTTTTTGAGGTTTTTCCTTTTCTTTAAAACATAATTATTATAAATTTTTGAAAAATACCTGTTAATTAAAAAAAAAGAGCATTTATTCTTCAAAATAAGGTGAAACAAATGGGCCCTAGAATTCCTCCCTTTATAACAAGTATGCATTTGTTATTATTTCATATTGGATAATGATGTGAAAATCATAAATGATATGATGGTCATAGCACATTCTAATTGTAAAAAGCAAACTCAAGTAGAGAAAATAATAGAAACTCTGGCTTGGGTGATAAGAAATTAGAGAGTTATGTACTAATTATATGCACTTCTTTATCAGGTTTCAAGATTTAGGTATCAGTCAATAGAGAAGCAAGTTATATTATTATTATGAACTATGAAGAATTTAATGGAATTTTTATTTTATTGTGTCCTTTTAGGTATCAGACTCCATTACCAGCTGACCAGGTGAAGGCTGTTACAGATTTTGATTATGAAGGAGGTAGATACACATAACATGCTTTTTTTTTTTTTTTTTTCCATTTAATAGTTTACATCTGTTTTAACTTTTCTGTTCTGCAGATGGTTCACCTAATGGCCGTGTTCGAGGTCGTGGTGGCCGAGGCAGGGGAAGGGGCAGAGGTATGTGTGTTGTGTGCGTTGCTTCATTCCCATTAACCATATGTTTATCAGGTGTTTGTTATCACCAGGGTAAATTATCTGTGATTGACGGAGTTGTTTAAATGAGTCCATTATATAGTTTCCTCATATTTATGTTGCACTTTTAATCGGAAACTATTGCCTTAGATGTTATGGATGATCACTTTTGAGAAAGTTTTGGCATAGGCTATTCAGATATGTGAATAGATCTAGATTTTCAATTGATAGATGTGATCTTTTTTCATAGGCAATGACTTAAAGATGTCCACAACCCCATTTATCACGTTAAGAGTTAACAAAGCATCTTTTCCAAAATTAAAAAAAAAAAAAAAAACCTTGTTCATAGGGCATCTGAATCCTAAGGAATAAGTTGAAGAATGGTTATATTGTTTTTTGATATGGCTGCCGTATTTTATTTCAGGGAATGGTTTTATTTCAGCTGATTACGAGGATGGAGGTTGGGATCGTAATAGGGGAAATGCTAGGGGCAGGGGTAGAGGAAGAGGACGTGGCTTTCGTGGTCGTGGAAGGGGAGGGTACAATGGGCCCCATGTTGATATGCAGCAAGATGGAGGATACAATCAAGATGTTCCTCAAGGCCGTGGTACTTACTTAATCCCTATTACTTGCTTTCATTTCTGTGGTAGATACATGTGTGCATTGGCTACCAGTGTTAGGCAATCAGCTTTTGCAGTTGAGATTCTGGAAGTGTTTGAGCCGGTTGTGTAAGTGGTAGATGCATGTGTAGGTTGTCTACCAATATTAGGCTATTGGCTTTTACCTCTTGATATTCTGGAAGTGGTTAGGCTGGTTGTGTGTCTTGTGGCTCTTGGTTTACTGTCTGGACTCTGGAGCAGTTTCATATATTACCTTAACCTTATCATCTATATTTTACTTCATATCCAACATCAAACGTGTTTATTCAAGGGTATATCACCCTTAAAGACTCTGTAGAGCTGAGTGGAGTGGCGAGAGATTCTATTACCTTGTGCCATTCACCATTTTGAGATTTTTCACCCAATACTTTATTCTGTGTATAAGCTTGTTATTGTCTGCCTTTGTCAAACCCATCGTTGAGATGTGCTATATAGAAATAGTAATTTGCGTTAGTATTTATGGATAAATAGAAGTTGTGCACTTTTGATTGATACTGTGACAAATGGTCACAAGGGTATTAAGTTACAGCAATGCGACCTCTGACCAGATCACTGGGAAGTTTACTTAAGGAAGTTTCATTCCTTATTTCCTTTAAGTTGTTTGGCGGTTTCATGTTTATTGATCTTGTTCTCAAAACAGGAATACTTGATGGAGAAAAGAGGAACAAGAAAAAACTAATAAGCTGCTTTTAATTTTATTTAATAAATGTGATGTGATTAAATTTTGTTGTAGGTCGTGGCCGTGGCAGGGGGGATATCGTGGAAGGGGTCGTGGCTTCAGATCCAATGGGCCAATCCAAGCAGCTGCCTGAGGCAACCAGTGGGCCGCCTTTAGTTCAGTGCAGATGATTTGACTAGTGAAAGAAAACCATGTCTAATTTTATGTTTTCTTTTATTTGTTCAATTTTCTTCATTTCCCCCTTCTTTTTCTCTGGGGCCCCGAAGAACTGTAGGGCATTTTCTTCTTACAGTTTTATGTAGACTTTTAGTTTTGAGACTGCTGCCACATAAGGCACCCTTTATGTTTTAGACCTTGGTCAGATGCTTGAACAGTTGTCCTTCTCTTTTGGCCCTGAATCTCATTCTTTAATTTTTATTTTCTAGAAAGGTGTTTAAATTAATGTCTTTGTTCTTTCCTTCTCTTACAGCATCTTTTGTTTGTTTTTGGCAATGAAAAAAAGACTGCTCCAGGCAAAGCGTGGTTTGATCTACCTGGACAATTTTCCTAGTTGGATACTGTTTTCCTTGAGCGGAGATGTTATTTAGTTTTGGCACTTGATATAAGGTTCAAAATGATATAGAATAGTTCTCTACCCCTCCCCCGTTTTGGTCGAGTAGTAGGAAATGGTATTGTTGTGATTAAAGAATGAGCTATTCTCGTTATTATAATAAAAAATAAATTTTTATCAAAAAAATAAAAATAAAAAAGAAATTTATTATGCTGTGGCCTTGAGAATCAATATCATTAAGATTCAAACTTGTAACAATAAATTTGTTCGCATTATATACTTTCCTCCACTATTCACGTTGGTATACTTAAAAAAATATTAATATTTATTTATGCTATGTCCTTAAGAATCAATAATATTTAAATTCAAACTTGTGAGAATAATTTTGTTCCAGTTTTATATATGGCTGGGTATGCCGTACCACCTAGTCTACACCAAAGTTTATTTAGCTCTGCGGTTAAAATAAACTTGCAGTTAAACAAGTTGGCATTTAATATTTCTACTTTTTTAATCATGTAAATGGCTCAGCTATAAATTTAAATGCAAAAAAAATATGTTGTATGCTTTTGGAGGCAAATGCATTTCACAAATAGGATTGCACTTGGCTTGTTTAAGAGTTCAATTGTGGGATCGGGCTTCATAGTTAATACCCGACCGATTGTGACAGTCTAAGTGACATTATTCTTTGATAAACGCATGTAATTGCTTAAAAAATATCTTTAGCCAACTTTTAAATAAATTAAATTAAATTTAAACAAAATAAATGCTAAAAGCTATAACGCTACCTTAAACTTGTCAAAGAAGAAAAGTTTTCTGCGTTTAACTTTGGAAGAAGAGGCTACCAACTGTGTGACCAAAATTGCTTCCTCTATGTATGGTGTTGTTGAGTTCTTCCTCCCTCGGGATTAGGGTTTTGTAACTTACAGATCGAACGACATTGACAGTATTATGTGGTTACGGAAGATGAGTGAAGACGTGGAGATGAAAGATCAGGCAACGCCTTCACACTCGGTTTCTTCAGTTCTTCCATCTACATTGCACCGTGAGTTTCTTCCTCGTACCCTACCCCTTTAGTTTCACGTCTCTGAAACATCATTTCCATTTTTAGTTTGTTGAATATTGAGTTCGCTCGCAGATTTGAAGAAAATAGCATCAATTATTGAAACCAGTTCGTACTCAAAGGAAGTTCGACAAATTGCTCGTGCTCTGCGCCTTACATTTGCTTTGAGGCGTAAATTGATGACAACGGTTCTCTCATCTTTTCTCGATTACGTTCTCGCTCCCGCTTCTGAACCTCACACTAGGCTATCCTCTTATCTTCCTAATCCTAAGGTAATTTTTTTTTTTTAATTTGCTTCAATTTCACTGTTGTAAACATTACTTATATTTATATCCAACTTGTAACAGCCGTTGAGTTACTTTGATCAATTATGTATGTATTCATTGTACTTATGTGTTTGAGTGTGAAATATTAGAATGTTTATTTGTAATGTTTTAATGGATGTGATATTGTCACTGGCTGTATAGGAGGGTGATCCGGAGATGGAAGTGGACACTGCATCATCTGCTATTCAAACCCCGGCAGCGAAGCACTTGTTGCCTGAGCTAGAAATCTACTGTTACCTACTTGTCCTACTTTTTCTGATTGACCAGAAAAGATACGATGCGGTTGAGTCCTGTTCTTGTATGTTTAGATTTTAAACAGCTATGCCAATAGCCTGCTCATTATATGCTCAGGTTGCTTTAATTTTTCAATTTAGGCCAAAGCTTGTTCCTTGGCAAGCATTGTTCGGCTGAAGAGCCTGAATAGAAGAACTGTCGATGTTATTGCATCAAGGCTATACGTTTATTACTCATATAGCTATGAGCTTACAGGAGATCTTGCTGAAATTTGAGGGTGAGTTGGGTTCTTATCTGTGCAGTTCAAAAATAAATTCAGGGGCAGATGTTTATACTGTTAAAGGGATTTACAGTTGATTGAGATTTAACTTATTCCAAATTAAATGGCATTTTTACTTCAGCAACCTCCTTGCATTGCACCGGATTGCTACCCTGCACCATGATGAGCTGGGTCAGGTTTGTTTCTAACTTGTTAGTTTGTTTCATATGTGGGTCAGGTCTTGTACTTACCTGGTGACATGATGCAGGAAACGCTTCTTAATCTGTTACTCCGTAACTACCTACACTACAACCTGTATGATCAGGCAGAGAAGTTGAGGTCTAAGGCTCCACGATTTGAGGCACATTCAAACCAGCAGGTACGGTGGTTTGTTGTTTTAGGCATCAAAATGATTTGTTTCATGTGGTGAATGCAATCTCCACATTCTATACCTGGTCGTCTGAGTACTTTTTAGCAATGATGCCCTTGTGTTGAACCTTCTCAATGATTCTCAGATTTATGTGTCTAGCTAGTCTAATTTAAATTTCCTTTTGTTTTTTAGCTTCTTTTTTACTTGCCATTTTATCCGCACGTGTTGTTTTTCTTTTTTAGTTCTGTCGTTATCTCTTCTACCTTGGGAAAATTCGGACAATTCAGCTGGAGTATACCGATGCAAAAGAGTCTCTCCTACAGGCTGCTCGTAAAGCTCCCAGTGCAGCATGGGGTTTTCAAATTCAATGTAACAAGTGGGCTGTGATAGTGCGTTTATTATTGGGAGAAATACCTGAGAGGACTGTCTTTATGCAGAGAGGAATGGAGAAAGCTTTGAGGTCTTACTTTGAGCTTACTAATGTAAGTCCACATTATCTACCAGAGTTAGCTATTTTAAGGTCCAGAATAAAAGTGAATTTCTAATTTTTTGATCTGATTATATGCTTAATTCCTATAGTTTCTCTTGTTATGAAATAGGCACTACGTATTTGTTGCATGGCAATTAGGTTCTTGTTTTATTTATTTATTCAACCATCCTATGTTATAACTCTTTCAAAATTATGATGTGGCAGATGAAATGCCTGCCGCATAATTGGTTCTATGTGGCTAAATTATTACCCAAACACCTCACTGATCCATAGTTATCAATCTAGGACAGCAGTGTGAGTGGCCAGTTCCAAAAATGCTATATCGGGATCGCAGAAAGCTGGATGGTCGCTAATTTAATTAAAAAAAATGAAACCCCAAAATTAAAGAAATTCATGACAAATAACTGAATAAGTCACAACTTACACTCACAATCACCATCAATCTAGAAGCAATAAAACTTTATGAATGGAATTAAAAAATTAAAGTTGATGGTAAAATTAATAGGAAAAAAAAACACATTACATAATAACTAGAATGTGAACTGTGAAGTCTAAAGGAAGAAGAAAGAACAGAACACAGGGAAAAAAGAAGAAGTAAAGTACATAGACCTGTAAAATGGGAAGGAACCGAGGTCAACAGAAGTAACCTTTTTTTTTTGTAAATGACTGAGGAAGGGTTTCAAACACTATAATGTTTCTGAAGCAAAAAATGCATTAGAAAATGGGGGAGAAATCACAATTTTACCCCCACAAAACCCCTAAACAAAGATGTTTTGGGGGTAAAAATGGTTTTTGAATCCCATCACAGTAGGGCTGCTATAGCACGTGAAAAGCTGTTACTTTGGTCATGACGGCCACTGCTGTAAACTACTTGACTATTTGAACAGCTTAAGGTCACTTTGCTCTGCTACTTTGCTATGGCACGCTATTGACTATACCATAAATAAGTGAAATCACACACTGATGCTTTGTTTAACCGAAATTGACACAAATAGAAAAATTGTGAACCATGGTTAGATACTACTTTTAGCCTAATTTTATTCAAAGAGAAGGCATAGTCTAGGTTTGCTGAAAGTAAAGTGGACAATGAAGAAAATGGAATTCTGCATTTTTTTTTTTATTTTGATTTTTATTCTCATTTCTCACTTTCTTAACAGCTGACATGGGAAAACTTCTAGGCAGCTTGGATGGGTCATCTTGATTAACATGGGTTGATGGGAGGGACCCAATTATAAAGAAATTTAATCTGTAAGGTTCAACATTGGGCACTGTTTCAAAATAAGCTAGAACTATAGGGATTAAATGTACAATTCAACCACCTATTATGAAAAATTCATTAAACTTTTGAATAAAAAATGATGTCTGGGATAACAACCCAACAGGGCTTTGTCATCTTTGTCTTTTTCAGTTTTACATTCATTGCAACATTTCCTTTGTTTAAGGTGATGTCATTTTGGCTTCTCTCTTGTTTATTATTATGCATTTTACTTTTCATCAGTTAATTCACTCAATTAACTATTTTTTTCAATATTTTCAAGTAAATGTACTACTAAATAAAGTGAGACCTTTATGTGGGTTTTTCTCATGATGATTTATTTTAGTATTTATTTTATGAAATGACAAATTTATACAAAAAATTGAGTTACTCTCTACATTGCAATAATCAAACTTTATTTAAGGGTGTATTTGATTTGTTGAAAAATGAAGGACTGGACAGTGCAAAAACATTTGTTCCATGTTTGATTTTTATAATTATCATATAACAGAGCAAAACAAAAGACGGGCTGCAGGACAGAAGTTTAAATATTTATTACTCAACAAACCTGGAACAACTTCTTGTCCCATACACAACACTCAAAAGTAAAAAATACCCGTCAATTTGGCTAAACCTCATCAACACCAATGGTGAACAACCAATAGGCCCCGTCGGGTAGTACCCAAGGCAACCCCTTGCTCCACCTCCAAAACTGCTTGTGCTATGCATTGTCCATCAAACAATAGACAAAAAGGTTGTGCTGTGACTCAGCTTCTTGTATTGTGTTTATTTGCTCGTATTGTTCCTCAATGTGCATCAAATGCACTGCAAGAGTTGTATCAAATCAAAATTTTGTGAATAAAATTTCAAATTGAGAAAATCTAACTAACTTATTATGAAACAAGGAGATGATAATGACAACCATCATATCATAGATAAATAGTGTTGATCACTGTCATCAATTGTGGTTGTGGAAAATGGCAAAAGGCCAATAATCCGCTAGATCATATAGTGGATAGTATTGCAGGCAAATAGATGAAGTCGCATAGCTGTTGAAATACATTATATATATCAATTATATATGTATAAAAAATTAAGTTGAAAGCAAATAAAAATAAAATACATAAAAATTGGCATAGTTTTAACTCCAAAGTTCAATTGGCCGGAGACTTGCCAGAAATGACGAGAGTGCAGGTTGCGTACTGCAACTGCGGCACCACAGCGGCCACAATAGTGGATGAAGTCACAGTTGCGGATCAAAGGAATTCTGCAATGCCATAACACTATAGAGCTGCTGTAGCGGATATTTAACAATGGTGTTGATTAGAGCTTCAAATAAATATTGCACTTAAAATGCCATGTTGTTTATGGTTTTTATCAGTTCAACACTTAAACTATATTTAGGCATTGAGCACCTATGACTCTATTTAAGGAGCCATATTCTCATAAATATTTGTGTATACTATTTTTACCTTGCCCTTGTTTTTCTGTAGCAGGATAAGGTTCTGTTTGGAATGCCCTGGCTTTTAATTTTTATGCTTTTTGACAGCAAAAGTCACAAATGTGTTAAGTAAAAAAAAAATCATTGTGCATCTTCCAGTTCTTTCCAGAAGCACCTTATGGAATGCTTTTGAAAGTTGCTCTGGCGGTCAAAATTATGAAATACCTTAAACAAGTTGACTTTTGTTTAAATTCAATAATAAAACACAATTTTATGCATTTGTATGGGCCATTGCTCAATCTTCAATGCTTTGTTAGAACTTAGAAGTTATTTCATGTGTTTCTAAATCATAATCTGCTGTTTTTCACATGATTTTGAGGCCCCTTCTAAATCCGATTCAAAAATTTTTGGTTAAGTCCCGACCATAGCATTGTTGTGATGCTTCTCTGTGGTAGTTTTTAATTATGTTGTGGAATTTCAGGCTGTTCGGATTGGTGACTTGGAGCTGTTTAAGAATGTTGCAGAAAAATGACTTTCAATAGAGACTGAACTCATTATTTGATTGTTCGGCTACGTCATAATGTCATCAGGACTGGTTAACGCAACATCAGCATATCATATTTACACATCTTGCTAGCTGATGTAGCTAAAAAGTTGAGGTTGAACTCTGCAAGTCCTGTTGCTGATGCTGAGAGCATTGTAGCAAGGGCTATCCATGATGGGGCTATTGATGCTTCATTGGACCATGCCAATGGGTGGATGGTCTCCAAGGAAACTGGAGATATTTACTCTACAAATGGGCCTCAGTTTGCATTTAATTCTCAGATTGCCTTTTGTCTTAACATGCACAATGAGGCTGTTCGCACACTGCGTTTTCCACCAAACGCACACAAGGAAAAGGAAAGTGCAGAGAAAAGGAGAGAGAGGCAACAACAGGAGCAAGAACTGGCTAAGCATATCGCAGAGGAAGATGATGATGACTTCTGATCATGATTTGCTCTTTTTATCTTACCAGATGCTGTCGGGATCTCTTTATTTCCTATATTTGCTCATATTTCTCCATTGGAGAACTTTAATTACCATTTCCTTTTTGGAGCGTGAAGTTTTATTTTCTACACCAAAGTTATCTGGAAATTCTTTTACAAATCATGGCGACCTCAATGATTTGTTTCCTTGTTCGGTGAACAATGTTTTAGGATTTGAGAAAACTAATCAATTATTTAGGACCATGTTAGCGATTCAGTTCAAAAGTTTGACTATTGAAAAGTATTTACTTATTGGCCCAAAAAGGAGGAGGTATGTACTGTGGAGGACTGCCATTACAATAATTTTCTATTGCTTCTTGAGCGTAAATATATATCTATATATTTCCTGCTCTCAGATTAAATGCTCCCTTTCTTGTTTGAGTCGGAGATAGAATTGAAGGCTATATCTAATGCTGTAACGCTTGATTTGATTCCTTTTTCTTTTTTGTTTATATTTTAGAGCTTATCTTAAGATGGGAGGGAGAGATGGGCATTAGTCATGTTTTTAGAAAATTGTAGTACAGTGACAAATTAAACGAACCAGACTCTTTTAAAGTGAAGAAATATAAATATATAAAGAAAGCAAGAAAGTATTCCCGGTTATTTTGAAATAAAGTAGCTCACTTTTAGGAAATCCAAACTGCACTGTTAAAACGCAGCATTTCAGTTGTTTCTGTAAGTCCCACGGTAGACTTCTTTGCCCTTTTCGTTTGCCTTTTTTTTTTCCCTGGTCTTTCCTTTTAGATTGCTTGACGGTGATAATTCATGAATACTTCATTTAAAAAACAAGAAAAATTCGATGTCTTAGTGTGTGTTTGGTTTGCAGTTAAAAACCTGCAAACGTGTGTTCAACGGAAAAGTGGCAAATTCTTACTTCTTATTTTTATGTTTTTGGAAAGCAAATTTTTGTTTGCATTAGTGCAAATTGATACCCAAATACACCCTTAGGCATTCAGCAATTTTAGACTGCTTGACGGTGCTGTTAGTTTGCCTGTTTTTTGCCTTTTCCTTTTTGTCTGCTTGATTGTAAGTCCCATGGTAAACTTCCTTGCCGTTTTAGTTTGCCTTTTTTTTTCCCCTGGTCTTTCAAGCATAGCATGGCTCGTTTAGATCACACTAATAATTTATGAATGTTCCACTTAAAAAACGAGAAAAATTCGGTGTCCAATGTGCAACTGGATAATTTATTTACTTGGGAAAATTTAGATGTCAAATGTCACGTGTGTTATCAGATTGCATCAACGGTGATTATTTGAGTTGCTAGCTAACAGACAACTGACAATCTGTATAGCCAAAATGGAACATGTGGATGTAGCTCACAAAAAACGACAGTGTCAACATTTCCATGTGACCCTGTATGTTATGATCTACACCGTTTGTTCCGTTTGATATAACCATTCTCTGTCATCTTATCCACAAATAGAGTTACAAACCATGAGATCCATGTGAGACGAAAGAAGTAGATGTTGGGATCTGTGAGGAGCTAAAAAAAAAAAAAAGACGACCAAATGGGCTTGTGGGTTCTGATAAATTCAGTCATTCACGGCTCTTATGTTGGGATAGGCATGTGAGTGGGTGGGAAGGGAAGTGTAAGGGAAAATACTGAAGAGAACGTGGGAATAATTGAATGACGTTCAGACTTGCACAGATAAATTTAATCTAATAAATAATAAAAATTGTTTCTTGAGTTCTCTCGTCTTGCAGAACCTCACATGTGCCATCATTGCCTTAGCTAGTCTAGTCCCTTATTTAAAGACATATATCCTTCAACCTCACCGTCTCACTTGGGGTCTAAGGCATTCAGCAAGCAAGAAAAAAAATGGGCAAAATTATGTTTGTTTTGGGTAACCTCATCGGATTATGCTGTTTCACAATCACTACCTATGCCTTCTCACCTTCTGGATGGACCAATGGACATGCCACTTTTTATGGGGGTAGTGATGCCTCAGGAACTATGGGTAAGCCATTGTGACCGAACCTTTTTAACACTGGATTCTTTTTCCCCTACTCTTCAAACATTGAATTTTTGCACATATATTGCAGGGGGCGCTTGTGGGTATGGGAATCTATATGCAACGGGTTATGGGACTAGAACTGCGGCTTTAAGCACTGCCTTATTTAATGATGGAGCTTCCTGTGGTCAGTGCTACAAAATCATATGTGATTACAAAACAGACTCAAGATGGTGCATAAAAGGAACATCTATAACCGTAACCGCCACAAACTTTTGCCCTCCCAATTTTGCCCTTCCCAACGACAATGGAGGCTGGTGCAACCCACCTCTCAAGCATTTTGATATGGCCCAACCCGCGTGGGAAAAGATTGGCATTTACAGAGGAGGGATCGTGCCCGTGTTATTCCAAAGGTTTGAATATGTTCCATCCTTGGCATAACAACATTAATATTGCTGTCTATTGACCTTGTCTGCAATGACTTAACATTTTTGTCAATTATTTCAGTGACATGTTAGTATTGTTGTGGCAGGGTTCCATGCAAAAAGCACGGAGGGGTTAGGTTCACTGTGAATGGGCGGGACTACTTTGAGCTTGTGTTGATCAGCAATGTGGCTGGGGCTGGATCCATCCAATCTGTGTCCATTAAAGGCTCCAAAACTGGGTGGATGGCTATGTCAAGAAATTGGGGTGCTAATTGGCAATCCAATGCGTATTTGAATGGTCAATCTTTGTCCTTCAGGGTCACAACCACTGACGGAGAAACCAGAGTTTTCCAAGATATAGTTCCAGCAAGTTGGACATTCGGCCAAACTTTCTCTAGCCCAGTTCAGTTCTAAGCTCACAAGCAAATAAGGGCTCTTAATTGGGTTTTGGATTTTAAGATTTTTCCCATAACTAGAACGGCTGAGGCGTGCTTTTTATTTTACTGGAGCAGCCCGCCACCCTTCTTCTGGTTTTGATTTTTTGGTGGACCAAACCCGTCAACTCAAAGCCCTTAATGAAGGCACAACAACATATACGTGCCTTGCATAAATTGTTATCAATAATAACAATCACCATCATATCATAAGGAAGCTCAAGCATGTAGAAATCAAATAATTAAGCATCTTTCAAGTTTAAATTTATACTATAAATTGTTGTAATATGAATACTATAGTTGAAGCTGTATCGGGAGTTGGGAAAATATTAATTCCCTAGATTTTTCGATGTAATGTTGTCACTGTTGTGTATTAATTCCATCAAGCTTTTGAAAAAAAAATAAAAAAATTCCACGGGGTTACGATTGAGAGAGCAAAACCTGTTAGATGCAAGATGCTCTTACAGCTAGCAAAGAATCTACGTGTTTTTTTTGTTTGGTTGAAGCACATGACATGAGTTAATAAAAGTGAGACACACGACATTAGCTGGCACCACCGCAAGTGATGTCTCACATAAACCGTGTCGGGGCAACGACACATGTTACCCTTTCAGACGAACTGAAACTCATCAACTTCAGTGAAGATATTACGTATAGCAATATCTCACTTGAAATCAAGTAACAATTGTCTGTCTGTACCTTCATTGAAATTTCGATACGTTTTCAGAAACTAACTTTATAGATTTATATTGCTTACAAGAATATCAGCTCTCTGCTATAGCAATTGAAACTGCATCATTAATGTCATCATGTGCCTTCTACATGTCAAATTTTACCATTGATAATGGACAGACATATAGCTAGGCTGTCACATAACGTGACCTATTTACGATGTAATGTTCATTATTAGATGTGGACAATGACTTGTAGCGGTCTGATTTGCACTTCAAATACAAGTATATTAATGATGGTGTTAGACATATTAAATAAATCAGTTTTCAGTTCATTGTTTGATTCTTTACAATTGGAATACTGTATTGAGCTAAGATTAAGCAAAGGTGCCCGTATTGGTTGAAAGCCAAACCACCAACCTTTCATTTTGGTAGTCCAACCGAAGACCCCTTTCCATTACTTCCTAATTGGGATTCAAGCAAGTAAAATTGTAGTGCAATATTCCTAAAATAAACTCGTTTTGTTCAAAAGCATAATATTATTTATAATTCCATGAAATACTGTATTGAACTAAGATTAAGCAAAGGTGCCCATATTGGTTGAACCCAAACCACCCAACCCTTCATTTTGGGGTCAATGTGCTAGTCCAACCGAGGACCCATTTCTGTTGCCTTTCTAATTGGGATTCAAGCAAGTAAAACTGTAGTGCAATATTCCTAAAATAAACTCGTTTTGTTCGAAAGCATCATGCTATCTATAATTCTATGGGAATCGGTCAAGTAATATACTATATATAACATGAGTGCAGCTTTTATTTTCATCAAAAGAAAAGAAAATAAAGGAAGGCAGCTAACATTTGGGAATATCGAACCAATAGATAACTCCATCTTTTAATTAATTGACAATAAATTCACTTACTTTTTTGTTAGCTTTCAACATTTTATAATTTATGAGACTAGGAAAAGTGGAGGAATTTAATTTAGAATAAATTCTAAATTCTTCTTCCAAAGACTAAGGTGTCATTGCATCAGTTCTTAACACATTTTCATCTCTAGATTTTAATTCTTTAAAAATTAAAGTGTTATTGTATCAGTCTTCTATTTGTTTATTTTTACCAAATTAATCCTTACAAAACTCTCACCAAATTTGTGTCAAAATTTTAGTCATTCATAAGAACAATTTAATTTAAAAAAAAAACAATTTAGTGATAAGCATCTTTAAAAGAAAAATATAATAATACCGTAATTTTTAAATGACCTAAAAGAGAGTTTGCTTTTTAATTTATATTAATTATTATCAATGTTAAAAAAGTTTTGACTAAAATGGACTAAATTGTGATATATTTTAATTTAAATTAAAGGTATAGATATATCCATATAATAATATGTTATCGTAGTTAATAATATTATTAAACTCATTAAATTATACAAAAATAAATCATTAAATTAAATTATAGTAAATAATTTTTTGACGATTAATTATAGTAAAATATTAAAAGTTATAAATAATGGAAAAATACTTCTCTATAATGAAAATGTGAAACTTTAAAAATAAAACTCAAAAGGGGAAGAGGTAACCAAAATTTGGGTCTATTTGTTTGGGATTGCTTTTGTAATAATGTTCGCTTTTAAAAGCCACTGTACCAAATGCAACTTTCTTTTTATTTAATAGAAGATGCTCGAAAACACTGCTCCACTAAGGGTCGTAGATCACCAAATGTGCTTAACAACCACGTACCCGTAACAACTCCAAGTTTCCCGTGTCATCCCCACCCCTCTATAAAACCCATTCTCGTTAATGTTTCACAAGTCATAAACAACAAAGTTTGAATTTGTGATATGCAATATGGCAGCTATTGCCACAGTGATGCTCATAACTATATCCATCGCTTCTCTTGTGAGTGCACTAAATGTAAATTACTATGAAAATACATGCCCTCAGGCTGAGTCCATCGTAGCTGCTGCTGTTCACAAAGCAACCATGAATGACAAAACTGTCCCAGCTGCTCTCCTTCGGATGCATTTTCATGATTGCTTCATAAGGGTATGCAACTTTTTGCTTTTCCTAATTCAAATAATATCCATATTGGGCAAGTAACATGCCTTTGCGTGTTGGTTTAATTTATTTTAAAAACAAAAACGATTATTCATGAAAAAGATCCTCTTCAAAACATGCATGCACTAACATTGTAGTCAAAGTGGATCATACGTATAAAACTGATCATATTTACTCTTTTTTTTTTAAGGGTTGTGATGCCTCTGTTCTTCTGGAATCAAAGGGGAAGAATCAAGCAGAAAAGGATGGACCTCCTAACATTTCTTTGCATGCATTCTATGTCATTGACAACGCTAAGAAAGCAGTGGAAGCCGTTTGCCCCGGGGTCGTATCTTGTGCTGATATTTTGGCTCTTGCTGCTAGGGACGCTGTTACCCTGGTTAGTGTCTCAAACAATAACATAACATGTAATATACTTATAGTAATCATAATTTTATTTTAATTATTAATTGAAGATATTTTTTGTCAATCTCACTGCAACAAATTAAACCATTTTAGAGTCTCAGACCAAATGAATATTAGAAATTTACTTACTTGTTGCCTTTGTGTGGCTTTAGTCCGGAGGGCCCACTTGGGATGTACCAAAAGGAAGAAAGGATGGAAGAACATCAAAGGCCACTGAAACCAGACAATTGCCAGCTCCCACCTTCAACATCTCACAATTACAACAAAGCTTCTCTCAAAGAGGCCTTTCCTTGGAAGATCTAGTAGCCCTCTCAGGTACTATATTCAATTCCAAAAGATCTAATAATGAGGAATATGTAATATTAATTAAGTTTTGCCTTTACAGCCACTTATCATGATTCCCAGGTTTGTTTAATCAATATTAGTGTCTAATTCCTAACTAACTATTTCTTAACCAGAAATAAAAGTTTGTATAGTAAAATAACCATTACACAATAGAAAATGTAATCATCAATGGTCTAAAAATAAAATGATAATTAAGTTATCCAAATTAATTATACATACTAGTATAAACATTTTTATATTGTTAACTAATTAGAAGTTATTATAAAGAGTTTAATAGTCGTACACTGTCAGTGAAAAAGTTTTATACTGTCAACTAATCAGAAATTATCATTGATATGACTTTTAAATTATTTATTATAAAAGTCAATACATTTACAATAAATAGTGGTTTGTGATTAGATGGTAATGTCAAATTATTTTACACTGTCAGTATATGACTTGTTTTCTCTATTATAAAAGTAACTTATCTTATATGATAATATGTGATTGGATAACAGAAGTCGATTCTAATTAAATTCTTATACGTATGATACGATGTTATGTGCAGGAGGTCACACACTCGGGTTCGCTCATTGTTCATCCTTCCAGAACAGAATCCGTAACTTCAGCCCCAAACAAGACATTGACCCGTCCCTGAACCCTTCATTCGCAAGCAGCCTCCGAAGCATATGCCCCTCTCACAACAAGGTTAAAAATGCAGGGGCCCCATTGGATTCTAGTTCCACTTTGTTTGACAATGCTTATTACAAGTCACTCCTTCAAGGAAAGAGCATATTCTCTTCTGATCTGGCTCTGCTCACTCATCCCACCACCATAGCTTTGGTTTCCAAGTTTGCTCATTCACAAGAGGAATTTGAAAGGGCCTTCGTCAAGTCCATGATCAAGATGAGCAGCATCACCAACGGTGGACAAGAAATCAGGCTCAATTGTAAATGCGTTAGATGATTGATTCGTACACTAATGTGTGTATTTTTTATAGTCTAATGTGTTGTCACAATGGATTGAGGAAACAAGGGAGAGGAAATAAAAGGAAGAGGAGGAAAACAAGGCTACTGCGTTTCCTATATTTTCCACCCCATGCTTTCTTAAAGGTTAATGAATGATTCGCTTGTTAGTTGCAACTTGCAACTCGTAACAATTTTTTTCTTCCAGCATTTCTAGCAACATTACAAGTACCATTGCAAAGTGAAAAAAAAAAAAAAAAAAAATGTTTCTTGTCAAATTGGGATAAAAAAAAAAATACCGTATTAGCTATTATTTCGCAATTGAATCCAAGACACGGGTATCCATGACTAGTAGCCCAAGCAAGTATAAGTTAGATGTAAATAATATATAACATGATAATTCAAGGATAATCTTTTGATCTTGATAAGAGGAATGTTAGCAATATACCCACTGTCACACTCTTTATAACACATTCTTTGTTATTGGTTAGAGTTTATTAAAATTTACAAAATTATGAGTAAGGTTCATTAAATAAAAATTGAGACACAAAATTTTATGTTTTCTAAAAATTTCAATTAATGATAAAGAATAAGTTAAAAAAGTATCCATTCATTAATTATTGATGCTAATTAGGAGAGATCTTGATGGCTTCGGAAATTATTTGGAAGAGGAGGCTAGCCTGTGATAATTGAAAGCACTGATCCTCATTGTTGGCTGCAAAGGAGAAATTAACTGAACGTATGTTGCTGTTCTCAAGTTATGGCCCAACTGAAATTTTTTTTTTTAAAAAAGGTCACGTTTTACAAGGTGTAAGGGCGTTCCTTCTTTTTCAAGAAAAGTAGAGTTCTTTTCTTTTCGCCTTGAGTGCAGCGGTGGTCTTATTGCTTTTGTGGGAGAAACTTCGCTTGCAGCGAGATCTTTTTAGCTATTTCCTCTTATATTTTTTATATTTTTTAGCTAAAATGTAATGATGGTCTTTTTTATAAGGTATTTTATATTTTTTATAAAGTAGTTGATTTTTTTTTCATTATTTGTCTTTATTAAAGACTTTAAGTATTTGTGTCCTTATTTGATAATAGTACAATACTTTTAGATTTTAATATTCTCATGTTACTTATAACAAATTAATGACGGTAACGAGGGTAAAATTTGTACACTATAATATTTTTTTCAAAAATCAATTTAACTATTTTTAATGGTATGTGTAATTCTGTTACAAGTGTCTTATATTAAAGACCAGAAGAGGTATTAATTTATCTTATGTTTTAGGTGAACTTTTGGAGTTTTTATTTTAAGGTTGTGGGCTTTTAATTTGAATGGCTAGAGTTTTTTTATTTTTATTTTTTCGAGGTTGTTGATGTTATATATATTCGTTTGTAAGTATTTATTATTGATTGTTATTTTTGATGATTTGTACTCTTTTTTTTTTGGTAGTGAGATTGGTAATATCTTTGTCTTATTGACTACAAACACTTTGATATACTCATTATTTTAATTAGTGGAGATTTTTCTAGACTATGGCTCGTGGTTTATACCTTTCATATTGAGAGAGTTTTTCATGTTAAATTTGGTGTCTTTTTTTTAAAAATTACTTATTTATTTATTTGATTGGGTTGTTTGTTTGTTTTTTTTTTTCGGGTAACTGTTTAGTATACTTCTCACACATTCTCTCAAGTGGAAAAGGTTAAATTACCCACTTGACATTTTTTATTGCCTCCATTGTGTGTGTCCATAGGTGGCATTAGAGTTGTTTTTTATTTATTTTTGTGGGTTTGCCTGATTGAATAGATCCTAATTATAGTAGAATGATCAATCTAAATGACATTAATTACTATAAGTGAAGAGGTAAAATGAAAGATTTATTTTTTGTTGCTTGTCAAAAGAAAAATGGGTTTTTGAGCATGAGATGGTTTGTGACTTTATTTGGTAGTGGATAGATGATAACTTGAGACTTTGTATGCCTCTAAATTTAGTAACTATAAATTCTTTGTCAATGAAATTGCACTATAAAGAGAGTACTGAATTTTAGAGTTATTCTAACCAATTATTTAACATGAATGTTAAATTTGATGATGAAATTATGGTTCTTTAGTTGTTTAGATGAATTAGGTGAGGCTAAATTTTACCAAGCTTGATCGTGACATTTTTCTCTCGAGAAGTGCTAATAACACACTCTTTGATATACACTTTTGAATACACTCTCTCTTATTGGTTGAAATTTCATAAAAATTACAAAAAATTGTGGGTCTCACATCATATTTAATTAATGACTCTCTCTCGTGATTTTGTAATTTTAATAAATTTCAACCAATAAAAGAGTATGTGTTAGAAAAAGTGTGTTCGAAAGTGTTTTCCTAACACTCATTTTCTCAAAATTAATCCAAGATTGACTTTAACTTATTTATTTAATATAGTTTTTCCTTTTAGCATTTGGCTTTTTTAAAAGTTTACATAATTTATAAACATGTTTTATAATAAGATTTTTAAAATAAGTTTATAAACTTATCTTTAAATAGACTAATGAGTATAAATTTAACTCACGTCTTTAGATGAAATAATAAATATATAAAGTCAAAATGTTATAATAAAATTTAAGACAAGAATGATAATCATATTATATTATTTATATTTATATAAATAAACTGATTTATTAAATTTAAAGGACTTTTTGAATATACTAAAATCTATTTTTCAATTAAATATTGTTTTACAAAGATTAACTTATTCAATAATTAATTTATCCTACTTTAAATATGAGTTAAGTCATAAGTTTTTATCGAGTAAATTGACTTATTTCTACACCCAAATGTGAAGTAGTTAAGCCTTATAACGTCTTGATTATTTTTCGAATTATTTATTTAAATATAATAATTTAAAATCATTCATCATCAATATATATATATATATATATATCCATTGCAATTTGTACTTACTTTTGTGTTATTTACTAATTTAATTGTTGCTTGCGTGACAGTTTGCGACATCAATTTTTTTTTATTTCTTATTATTAAAGAATTTGTGTCTTTAAAATAAGTAATTCACTTTAAAAGGTAAAATAATAAATCTAAGTTATTATTAAAAAATTAACAATCGATATTACATGGATATATATAATAAATCATAAACATGTTAGAATATCACAATTAATTTAATTTTTTTTCGCCAACGGTTAAGTATTTTACTTTTGCTCCCCTTAGAAGAGCTAAATCCACTATTAAAAACAGAGGAAAATCGTGACAAAACAGTATTTTTCAAAAGAAAAAAAAAATTATTGTTTTTGGGGAGGAGAAGGGGTATTCATGAAATATTCTTTGAAGTAAGGCAACTTTGTATGACGAGTACCAACTTTGTATTATAAGACGATCGACTACTAATTGCGTGTTACTATCGAAAGAAAATATTATTTTTTATCAGTTTTCTTTTAAAAAAAACGATTATTTAATTTTCTAAAAGCAATCTGTAAAATATATGCACTTAACCAACAAATCAAAATAGAAATTAGAAACTGACAACTTAACCAAAACATAGAATAAGAAAAACCTGTACATGATACGAACCTTAGATTTTAATTTATGCGACCTTTTACAGACATATATACGTTATAGTCTAGGAAAATTGAAGGAAACAAAACGATTTGAAACATTAATGAGTGGTGGATCATCAAAAGCACCTTGCCAGAAAGAGAAGGAAAGAGCCATCCTGCTTTTGAAACCTTCCTCCGTGTGCACTGTGACATCTAGCGCAGAAGCTTCATACATATGGAGCTTAACTAACTCATGCGCCTTTGAACATTTTTCTCTCTATATATAAGGAGGAAGGAAAAGAGAAGTGTGCTGTTTTTCAATATTTTTCTTTCTCCAGAATTTGTTGCACAAGAAGCCTCCTGGATCTGTTTGTGGTGAGAAAGCACAAGTAGATATGTCCCTCAAGCTCTTCCAACTGCTCCAGAAAGCTAGACTCATGCTCATGAAATTCCCTCATAACCTGCTTCAGTATCTCATACTTCCCATTCCTCACACAAACACCAGCCATCACTTTCATATGCTCCACCTCGTCATGCAACCTCTTCACCATCCTACTCATAGTGTCCAAGTCATTGATCAGAATATAAACCCCTTTGGCAGCCACATCAAGTTGCTCACACAACCTCTCAGAAGATCTCGAGCGAACCCTTTCACGAGCCCTTTTTACAAACAAACCAACCAAGCCACCCACAATACTAGGCGCTGCCACCAACCCAACTATGCTATGACAAGCCAAAACTAACAAAGCAACAAGAACCACGCTATGTGAAGTAACAAGAGCAATTCCTGCCACCTTCTTGCAAACTCTCTTTAATGTCAATCTCCTTCGAGTTTCCCTCCTCGTTGATTTTAGTCTATGCAAGAGTTCCACGTATCTGTCGTGAATGTCACGAAACTGCACGGGGCTAATAATGGACAAAGGGTTGCTTTGCAAAGCAAAGGAAGCAAGTTCTCTATAGACAGTATCCTTGTGGGTTTGGTCGTTGGCATCATCAAGCACCATTTTGCTTAGCTTAACAATGCGTGTGATTCGTCGATAAGCAAGTCGCGTTGAATGGATGGCTGCAAGGATTGTGTCACAACAACGACACGCTTCTAAGCTGGCTTCGAAGTAGTCCACAAGAAGATGATGCAACTTCAACCTCTGCGTTATGTTTGCTATCATCTCTTGCCGTGGCTCAAGCAAGTACTCCGTAAGCTGCATGCATAAAGGAATAGAAGAAGAAGGAGAAGAGGAAGAGAGTATTTTGGGGCTTGTTTTTTCAAGCCCCCCTTGTGCTTTGTTGCATATTTCCATGTAAGACTTCGTTCTGAATGCTTCAAAATATTCCTCACTCACGCTTCGCTTGTTACACAATCTATCTTCCTCACATGCTTTCCGTGATCTACCTGTTTAATTCGCATAACGAAAAGCAACAACTTCATTATTAGCTAATCAATTATTATTGGAGCGAATTATGCATGTGGATATACTATTACTTTACCAATCATTCTTTATGATTTCTGAGTTAACAAAACAACTAACAAATATCTAAACCAGAAAAAAGAAAACCAAACAAGATTTATAATTAGGGGCAGGAGCTTAAATTAATAAAACATTAATTAATGCTTCCAACATATATACCTCAAATTAATGCAAAATCTAAGTGTAAGGACATTAATTAATGGATTTGATCGATCATGACTGGTAAGAGAAGCTTTAGCATGTTTGTTAATTACAAGAAATATGTTTTTATATTATATGAACGAAGAGAAGAGTTGAAGAAATTAAATAAACTCGCCTGTTGTTCTTCGTAGAGAACAAAGCCACCCAGTACATGACATATCGCGTAAAGAAGAAATATTAATTGGAGACAATGAGAGATCTAAATCTATATTGTGAGGACTCGAAATCTAATTAACTGAATGAAGGAATTGTCGCACCAATATATCTATATATATATATAGAGAGAGAGAGAGAGGGAGGTATTGTGTATTGCTGGCTTAATTGGGGAGAAGTTGAGAAGAAAAAGAGAAGGAATCTAGTTGGCAGTTAGCACTACCACAAATGGTTAACTAAATGGCTTTGCTCGCACGTTAGCGTACCTGACACGGTGTGTTCTCCCACGTCAACACTAGGCAGCTCCTCCCATAAGCTCAATCTATCCATTTTCATTCTATCCCCACCCAAATTGATTAGAGAAATCAGTTCCATGAGAATATTTTTAAATTTTTGGATATATATTTTGTTCTATGAGAAGTTTTTATCAGGTATTTGTATCGTTTTAGTTATAATATAAAAAATGTTGGTAAACTAAAAAAATATCAATAATTCATAAGGTAATAACAAAAAAGAATGATTCATAAAGTTAACGTAATACACATTACTTAGGGAAAAAAAAAAAAAGCTTTGGACTCCGTTTTCAAATTAACTTCTAACAATAGCTTGGCATCGTCCTTTTTCGATAAAATTCTGCCAACATTATCACCTAAAATTTATTTATAAATTTCATTATTTAAAAGGATCATGTGGTTAAAAAAGAGAGTTAATTATTGCTTAGTACTCCAATATTTCGTGTGGACAGGGTTCTGAATTGAAGGAGGCGTTATGCTTTGCATAGATTGTGGATAAATTTCCAAAAATCATGTTTGCTAGCGAGTATTGAGTCTTTGGCCCGATATTAATGATTGATAATTGATAACGAACGCGCTTGTGTGTAAGATATGGAGCACAGATGGCGCTAAAGAAAGATATTAACGTGGGGTCCTACAATTCTTATTCGATATATATCTGTTTGCCACGTGGCTACGTAATGATTGCAGATGTTACGTAGCAGTTTAATCTAGTTAAGAGATTCTTCTAAATTGAAGCCGAACCATGAATAATTAATTCATGACAAAGACTCATCTTATTAAACTCAGACCACGAATAATGCATACTGATACTCATGCACCGCTCTGCCTCTGTCCCTGTCCCTGTCCCTTCTCTGGTTTATGTTAGGATCACTATGACCTGGCTCGTTCCACTAATCAGTCTGATTTTAGATTGATTTTGATAAGTTTGAATTTTGAAATTAAATTTGATGTACGGAGAGAATGGGTTTGGGTTATATTTTTTGTTATTTTAATTTGATTTAATGTTTTATATTTTTTTGAAAAAGTATAAGTTTTTTAAATAATTATGTATTAATAATAAAAAAATTATTTAATAAATAATATTTAATATAACATGATATTATATTTATAATGATATTATTTATTTTAAAATATATATTGTAAAATATCTTAATTTAAGTTTTATATTTCTTTTATTTTAAAATTAACTATACATAATGTTAACATTGATATATTACGTTAAGAAATTGGATTAATTTGGTTTTGTTCCATATATTTCAACTCCTAATTATTAGGTCAAATTTTGGTTCAAATAAATGATCTAATCAAAATTTTAAGGATAAAGATAAACTTGTCCCTTGGTCACTCCTAGTTTATGTTTTAAAAAATAATTTTTATTTTCAAAAATCTTTAAAAATTAATAGAAATAAGTAAAAAAATAATTGTCTATTTTTTAAAAAACCTTAAAAAATTGCTTCATGATACATTATATTAAATTAAATATATTTATTCTTTAGATAACATGGATTTTAATATTATTATAAGGTGTATTTGACAAACCGCTTTAATAGCTTTTAATTAAATGATTTGACTAACTTACAAGTTAGTTTAACCAAAATAAACTTATTTGGTATACAAGCTTATTTTAGTAGTTTGTAACTTATTTTCAACCCTATTTCAATTAGCATTTTAACTTAAAAGTTACTAGCTTTTTTTCTTTTTTTTATCTTCACAAATTTATAACCAAATAACTAAATGTGTCTTTTTATGCCATTCTATATTTATCAACTAGCATATTAGTTAATTTCACCTAACCCTTCCAATTCAATCAATTAGCTTATAAGTTTTCAACTAACTTATAAGTTTTCTACTAGCTTATAAACTAGTTTTGCCAAACACACCTATAATCTTAATCAATTTTAATTTTAATTTTAAACTTTGGCATATCATATTAATCTATAAAAATATATAATGATGATAGACTCTTTTGTTATCCATTTTTCTTCAAACGTCTTTACCCTTAAACTGCATGTGATAATTAATCTCACTCTCTCCCCATGTCTTAACTAAAGTTTTACCTCTTAATTGCACACTCCCATTTTTGTTATTTAACTTTGTCTCTCTCCCTCTTTTATTTTATGTTTTATTTAAAAAATCTAAAGAGGCACAAAGTGTTTCTCTTTTTCCTAATAAAGTTGATGTTTCTTAATTTCAATAATTTATTTTCATAATTTTTATTCAATTTTAAAAGTATTATCTATCTAATTTGTTCATATTTAAAAAAATAACATATTTATTATTAATAATAAAAATTTTTTATTTTTAAATTATTTTCGTCTATAAAATTTACTTTAATTTAAAAGTACCCATATAAAGTACGAAATCTTATCAGTTATCAGTGTCTTTGGAAATATATTTGCATCGTGAGACTTGGGGTTTGTGACTCAAATCATTGGTTTAAGAAGTTGATTTTTTTTATGGATATAGTTTTATGTGCATGATACATACACTTAACCTCAAATATTGGTAAACTTAAATTTGGGTAAAGGAAAAAATTTAGGTGCAGTTTTTTGAATGTTTTTAGTGCTGTTCTTCAATTAAAATTAGAGTTTTACCTTGGTAATCTGCATTGATCTTTAATGCATACAAATTACTAAGGTGAAACTCCAATTTTGATTGGAGAATAGTACCAAAAACACCTTAAGGAATTGCACCTAAGTTTTCTCCAAAAATGTATTGCTTTTGTAATAGGCTTTTTTTTTTTTTCCAGACAAGATCATTGTTTTAGGCCAGTTATGGTCATTTGGGTCCAAATAAATAAAATAAATATATTGGCCCAATGATGTTGGAACCAATTATTTGATTATAGTCTAATGGTCTCCATGATTTAAGAATATATATTTTTCTGCGTACTAAGACTTGTGTAGGTGCGAAGCGCAAGATCATAAACATAATTCCTCAGACACTGCAAATCAAGGGATTCACTTCAGAAGTGTCTCCCACATCTCATCACGAAAGAAACATTACTTTGCCTCAATAAGAGCCCTATAAGTAAGTATAACATACCCAAGGTAAAAAAAACTCTCGCTAACATGACATTTTTCACCTTCTCCCTATAATCACAAATTTGACCTTTAGGGTCCTTTCAAGTACCCTACGTATCAAAGCTTGGCTAGTAGAGGATCACCTTAAATTCTAGAATCATCTTGAATGTCCCTTATCCTAGGTTGGTGTTGAACATTTGGCGTAGTTTGTGGGAAACAGTTTGTTTCAAATCGTTCACATTTTGTACTAGTCTTTACCACATTTATTCAAATTCATCCACTTATGGCCAATACTATAGGAGCAAGCTCTCTCGTCTTTAAAAACATTCATGATCACATATCTATTGATCCCAATCTGGAAAGCCTTCCCTTTCTAACGAACGAGGAACCCCCACAATAGCATGTCTAGGCCAACAAAGCAACCTCAGAGATGGAGGAAGTTCTCAAGCTCATTCATGAGTAGGTTCTACTCATCCACACACAGAGCTAGATAATCTTGCATCTCGAACAACAGCAAGAAGAAATGCACACCAGATTGTTGAAGTTTGAGAACAAGCATATTGATAAGCCATCAAAACCCTATGTGAATTGTTCAGTCCATAACCGTCACCATGACTCCCTCAGTCATTTGCCAAAACCACACAACCAATCCCTCTGACAACAATCTTAATGAGACTAAGAGCTCATCCCTTCTAGAACCACTTACACTCACGAAGAGGTATTCGTCATGAACCAACCCCTTTTAAAGCAAATCTTAATGTTCCTGGTACTAGAGCATTCAAAAATGGCCAGCCTAGGCTTTAAATTTTGTGACCTAAAAAGAACCGGGCCAATTTGGCATGGCCCGGCGAGCCAAACGGGCCAGGTCCAGCAGACAAAATTCGAGCCCGAAAAGTATCGAGCCCATTTTGGCCTGGTATTATTTTTTTTTTTGTAAAATTTAAATAAAATTAAAAAAAGGGGCCAATTTTGGCCTTACCCAACGGGCAAATAGGCCAGATCGAGCCAAAGAAGCAATCTGGGCCAGGCGAGGTGGCCCTTTTGACACCTCTACCTAGTACCAAACAACTTTAAATAACTCTTAATGATGGAGCAATACAAAGGATCAGGAGATCCAATGGAACATTTGAATGCATTTGAATCAATGCTAATGTATAGGAGGGCGAGGGCCCCTCGATGTATAGAACATTTCCCTTAACACTTAAGAAAACTAGCCTAAGGTGGTACCAAGCCTTCTCAACTAGTTTAATAAATACTTAGGGAGAACTTTGGTAGAAATTTGCAAACCAATATTCAATAGAAAAACACAACTGAAAATGGAAGCCACTTTAATGGCCATCTAGTAAAACCTATTGAACCATTTAGAGAATATATCAATAAATTCAATCAAGAAGTCTTACAAGTACAAAGAAATCTCTTCTTGTTTTTTGCAACATATGATTTCAGACCACTATTTATGCTAAGGTTAATTTTGCATTATGGTTTGTAATGGTCATCCCCTTGACATCTGTAACATTCAATTTTTAATTTGTCAACAAACTTCGGTTTTTAATATTTTGAATTATTATAGTTATGATCTCTTGCTTTCCAATTGGAATCAGTAGTGTTATCCTCTTTTATATTGTGGTGTTTGATTCTATCCTTCCTTATTGGTTTCCATTTACCAGGACTTTTTAGATTAGTTGTTGCCTTCAATAATTGTTCCTCTTTGTCTTGTTAGAAATTTTTGCTCATGAATAAGCAAAAAGCTCTGCAATTCATCATTTGGAAGTGAATCAATATCTTTTGATTCTTTTATAGAATAGACAACAAAATTAAATTTCACGATGTCATCAATTGAAGAATTTTCTCTACAATGTGGCATCCTTTGTTTTCTCTCCTTAGATTCACATCTTGTTAACAATTGTCATTGTTCTGGAAAATTAAGAAGTCTAAAACCAACTCACTCGACTTCATGTGTAAGTCTCAAATTTAGTGTGAAATCCTGCAGCTACATTCACTTTTGCCTTGGCATTCCCTTGATGCTTCTTCTTTATTACATCTCAAATATGCTTGAAGGTGTCTTTGCAAAGAATTATCTCTAAGATAGATCAATCAATGGAATGAAAAAGGTAGTTGTTGGTCCTTAGGTCTTTCAACTTAAATATGTCCAATTCTACTTGTTGTGTTGTCATTAATGCCATTCATATGTTGTTGGTTCTACGATTCTATATTCAACAAGTATTCCTTAGAACTCAGGAAATTTTCCATTGACGTGCTCCAATGATCATCAAAGTGTGGAACTACAAGTTGTACAAAATTTTTCAGAAGCCATTGCTTTTCATTACTACTACAAAATGGAAAATAATGAGAAAATAAATGACAAGCTGTCTCTACCACACTTCCCTTTAACTTAATCTATTGGTTTTTACTCTCTCACTCTCCCTTTTTTACACTCAAATGTTGAGAACCAAACTCGAATACCATTATTACAATATATGTTAGAGAGTATGCACGGATAAAACGCAATATAAAGGAAAGACTTTTATGATTTTTGCAGTCAGTAAACATTTAACAAAAAAATGTTCTTTATATAGAGTGAATCCACAACGTATAATAACATGAAACTACGTCCACTAACTCAAAAAAAAATAAAAAATGCAAAAACAACTTCCTATTAACTTGATGCATACATAGCATATATGTTTTGCACCACTCAAAAAACAAACTAATTAAATACCAATAACAAAGTCCTATATTCTAGAAAACTAAACAACTAACCCCCTAAATTAAATAAACTAGGTCTTCGTGGCTCAACAATGCAAAGTGTATATAGTGTAAAGATGCAATCAACCGTAATTATTTTAATTTTTGACATATATGTGATAATATGTAAATTTTCAAAGAGTAATTTTTTGGTGTACTTATAAAATTACCTTAATACCTTAGTTGTCTTGACTTTTAATAAAGTAATAATGTGATTAAATACAATTATGTAAAGAATTTAATTTTTATGTACTGATGGTGTAAAAAAATTTATATTGTTGACCAATTAGAAATTATCGTTAGTGTGACTTTAAAAATAGTTATTATAAAAGTGAACAAAATTACTATGCATAACATTTTGTCATTGAATGACAATATAAAAATCATTTACATCGTTAGTGCATAAACTATTTACTCTTATATAAAGAGTTTAATTTCTATTCATTGTTAATGTAAAATTTTTTATCTTAATTGCCTTAATGCATTGATATGTATGTATGTTTATTAAAAAAATTAAAAATATCACGTGATTGAATTATTGGAAGAAAAACAATTATAAAAAGAATTACATATGATATAGGACACTCTTAGTTATACAAAAAGAAATTGTTTAATTGGCAATATATGATATCTTTCATAAACAAGAAAAGTACAATACTCCTCTTAATAATAATTAAATTAAATCATATAATCATTAAATTTTAAAAATAAATCTTTTTATTATATTCAATAAGATTATAAATATAAATGCTTAAATTAACTTTTTTTGTACTGAATATTTTGACCGAATTTTCTTTTATGTACATTTTGATAATAAATATTCCTTAAGACTATTAATTAAAACATATTTTATATATTACTTATTAAATAAAAGTTTAATTGTACTAAATATTAAACATTGCTAATTAACTTACATAGTTATAACTATAAGAAAATGGGGAAAACAGTTTGGGCTGATTATAATATAGTACCTATATCAACTTAATCGATAGTTAAAAGGTTAAATATATAATTTAGTTCCTATACGTGTAACAAATTCTTAATTTGGTTCCTATACGTAAAAATTTATTAAATTGGTCTCTATACATACAAACGTTACCGATTTGAACTCTGCAATTATAACGTTGTTTAAGCATCCTTAATTTGGTCTTTCTCCATGTAGCACATTCTTAATTCGGTCCATCTAAGAATTAAGAATGCGCTACATGTATAGTGACCAAATTAAGAATACGTTACACATATAAAAATCAAATTAAGAATACACTATATGTATGAAGACTAAATTAAGAATGCGTAAACAACGTTATGATGATAGGTACTAAATCGATAACGTTTTATAGATATAAGGACCGATTTAATAACGTTTTATGTATAGAGACTAAATTAAGAATTTGCAACACGTATAGACACTAAATTATGTGTTTAACCTGCTTAAAATTATAAATTAGAATTCTGAATATTGTGAACGGCTCCAACCTGAGGACATTTATTATACTCTTTTTCATCTTCTAACATGTAATTTGACCATCATTTAATACTTATTTTATATATTTTTTAAATTAAAATTATTAATTACTTTTAAAATTTTCATATTAAAATATATTTTGTCTTAAATTTTTACCACTTATATTTCAAGTTAATTCTTTTCAAATTTAAAATTTACTTTTTTTCTTCAATGAAATCTATATTTTTACTTAATTATTTAAATTAATTGTATGTATTATCTTATAATTTTAAAATTTTATTTAAATTATACATATGTGTATAATACATGAAATACTTTCTTATTTAAATTAAGTTTCTTCGCACTTCACGGCAAGGAAACCTTTGGGGTTAGGATTTAGGACAAAAAGACTTTTTTTAATTTTCTGATCAAATAAAAATATCTAATAATACATGTTAATGCAAATAATTGAGAAATAATGATGTTGATCAAACTAACAGTTTTGTTGTTTTTAGTGAACAAATCAATATTCCTAACGATGGCAACGGTTCAGTGGTGAATAGAATAAGAACAACAAGCATCAACAAGTACTGCCAGAAATAACTGATCAGCACAAGCTTCGGTTATGTGGTGCGTATCCACTTATTTATTACCATAATTATTTGATTTGCATAAATCGTCCAATATAGAGATAGAATTACTACCCTATTAAAACAGGTAACTGGGTTTTATAAATTTAGTCACTCGAACAGTAGGTATTGAAGAACTAATCAATACACCAAATTTGATCCCAATTGAAGTCTGGTTGTAAGAACTAATCAATACACCAAATTTGATCCCAATTGAAGTCTAGTTGTTGGAACTGCCAGCAATGTCAATGACGAAACGGTAGCGGACATCATTCTTAGCAAGGCGCTCCATAGCCTCGTTGATTCTGTCTGGTGTGATTAACTCAATGTCACTCGTGATATTGTACTTCCCACAAACGTCCAACATTTCCTGCGTCTCTTTTATTCCCCCAATGATGCCACCTTTCACGGATCTCTTGCCTGTCACAAATGTTAATCACCAAATTTATTCTTTATTTGTTCTGCGGTTTATAACAAAATCCACCAACCAAAGGTACTTAATTAATTAGCAAATACACAAGGGAAATTAAGGTTTAAAGTTACCAAATATCAATGGGAAAGCAGGCAATTGCAATGGCTTGTCGGGTGCACCCACCAAAAATAAGGTACCGTTTATTTTGAGCAATTCCAAGATGGGCAAGAGAGAGTGCTCTGCTGACACAGTGTCTAATATGAAATCTAGGCTTTTCCTTGCAGCCTGTCATCAGAGAAACTAAATGATGTTTTTGCTCAAATCATCTCCTTATTGCCGTGGCCCATTGGCCCAAAGCCCAAAGGCATCAAACCATATTTTTGTGGCCTAATGTATTTTGGACCAGAACTCGAACATGTGTGAATACGATTATTTTTCAAACTTATAACCTAATTGATTAAAAAAGTTGTTGGCATTATAGAACAAATTACTATAAATAAATTCATACTCTTTTTATAATTTTATCATAATTTTTTTTAGACAATTCAAATGAAATACATTATTTTAAAAAGACTTTTCATTTAACACATCTAAACATAAATCTTAGAGTAAATAGTGTGTGCACTAATTGTTAAAGTTTTTACGCTGTCATTTAATCACAAATTATTACATATGGTTAATTTGTTAAATTTTATAATAACTACTTTAAAAGGCATATCATTAATGATTTTTGATTGATTGATAGTATAAATTTTTTTACATCAGTGATATTTACAAATTAAACTCTAAATCTTATTTCGTCATATCTATAATTAATTATCAAAATAACCTATTTTATACACCAAAACTAAACACGCATTCAATATAGTCATAGATAGGTTTAATGTGAAATCTAGAGGCCAAAAATATTGAATGTGAAATGAGCTAACAAACCTGTAATTGTTTAGGGTTGGAGCTGACTATGAAATCATCAGCACCCAAACGCTCCTTAGCTTCAGCTTCTTTGGAGGGAGAAGAGCTTATGACGGTAACATGGTGGCCAAATGCCTTGCCAAATTTAACGGCTATATGGCCAAGGCCTCCCAGACCAACCACCCCAATCTTTTTCCCCGCTGATGCTACCAAATCGTGGTCTTTCAAAGGACTGAACACTGTTATTCCAGCGCATAGTAGAGGAGCCGCCGCATCCATTGGTAGGTTTTCCGGAATGTGTACCACATATCTTCACATCAAATTTTTATAATTTTTAGAGAAAAAGTTTATCATAAAAGCACACAATAAAAGAAATTAAAAATTCATTATAATTATTTGAAAATAGTTGTCTGTACTCTGTACTTAAAGAATTTTTGTCATAAAAATCCTAGCCTCAATATGACGATACATAATGGAGAAATTGATGTGAAGTGCATAACAAGAAAGTTTATGTACATACCATAAAATGCATTTTTTATTATTATTATGATAAAGCGAAATATGAAAAGACAAGAGAAAAAAATTGATTTTTAAAAATAAAAAGTCAAACATTTTTGCTATTTTTCTTTAATTTAAATTTCAAAATTTTCTTTCCCCTTCAACTTTTCTATTTTTCAAAGTTTTCTCTACTTAAATCATATTCAATTAAAAAATGTTCAATGGATATAATTCTCTCATGTAATATTTTTTTATAGACAAAGTTCAAAACTATACTTTAAAAGATTACTCAATGCATGTTTGTATTAAAATTAGGAGAGCTCAAAAATACTTTCATTGTAAAAGTAACAAAATTTTCCTTTTCATTTTATTCATTGGAACGTGCAATTTTACATTGAAATTTGCAAAAATACTTCTGTAACTTTAATGGTATGTTTGGAACAAATGAAAATAGAAGGAATGATTGAGGAAGGAATGAAATGTAACCAAAAATAATTGTTCCCATCGTTTGGGATGCACACAGCTAGTAGAGGAAAGAAAGAAAGGAATAGGACTAAAAATGTTGCACAAATTACTATACAAAATAGAAGGCACCGCTTTTGTATTCTTGAAGCATTATTTTTATTATGTTATTCATGTATCATTTATCTATTAACCTTTTATTATTTTAAAAAAATATTTTTATTTAATATTTTATTTTATTTTGTTTATTCTACACTAAAAATTTCAATAAAGAAAAATAATTTTTTTTAAACTTGTTCGTTTTATTTTATTTGATTCTACACTATATTTCATTTTATTTTATTTATTCTATATTATAAAAAACTTTGTATAAAAAGTATTATTTAAAGATAATTTCTATAAAAAAAATTATTATTGCATTTCATGATTTAATTAGGATATTCATGTCATTTCACACGTTTATTTTTTTTTCTTTTCACTTTTTATTCAACCGAGCAAGTGAAAAGAAAAGTTTTACCTTTCTTTTCTTCTATTTTTTTTCTTATTAAACAACTTAAAAAATTATCCCACTTTTTATTCTTTTTCTTTCCTTTCATTTCACTTTATTCTTTAAACCAAACATAACCTCAATCAAACATAACATTATTTTAATACCAAGCAGTGTAGTGTGAAAAAATGAAATCTAAAAAGTTAAATATGTTTTTAGTCATCCAAAAATTAACCTGTTTTTGTTTTAGTCCTCAATTTTTTTTCTTTGAATAAAATCCCTCAAATATTAAAAATATCCTAATTAGATCCATGTGCTAAACTTTTCTATTAAATGACAGTCATATCAGTTTGTAAGCAAAGTATTTTATTAACTGAAGTACCCAGTAATAATTTTAAATAAAAAATTAGATAATTAATTTTGTTTTAAGGTTAAAAAAATCTGTGATTTATGATTAATCATATAATAATATGTTATTAATCTAACCTGAACATAACAGTACAAATCTAATCCATTTGTGAAAATCATGTATACTTATATATATAAGTATATCCTCAAAATCACTTCATTTTTTGAAACAAAATGTGTAATATAAGAGAATCTATACTCTTTCTTTGTCATTTTTTAATTATCTTGGAGATTTTGTAATAGTTACTCTAAAACTATTTGTTTACACGGTAATGATATTCTTCGTTTCTCTTTTCATCTTTAAATTTATGTCTAACGATCCAGGACGTGAAGAATAAGAAAAAAAAAAGATTTGACATGAACAATCACATCAGTAAATTAATGATGACTGTAATACTAATATAGTCATCATTTAACAAAAAAATTAAACATAATTTAATACAAGAATTTAATTAAGATATTTTTAATATTTGAAAAACTTTATTTAAAAAAATAAAATTAAAAACCAAAATTAAAATAAGTCAATTTTTAGAATACCAAAAATATATTTAACGCAATTTAAAAATTGCAACCAACCATAAAACCGCCATAATATGGCTTAGCTGTCTTCAACGACTCACTGCGATGCCTTTAAAAGCGACGTGACTTTCAAACCGACGTGTGCCTGTTTAGATCCACGTTCTTCCACGTATTCATTTTATTTACGGGTAAAAAAAAAAGTACTCCAAAATAATGGCTACCACTGAAACATTAACTAAAAGTATGTATCATATTAAAAATATAAAAAGTTATTTAATGTGTAAAATATTCAAATTAAATTATTAATTAAAATAAATATGAAAAATAATTTTAACCATAAATTCTCATTAAAGTAGGAGAATTAATTTCTTTTATCTATAAAACAGTAAAGGACTGAACGAGTAAATAAATCTAGTACAATCCATATAAAGTAAATATATCTGTACTGCCTGTGTTAATGCAGAAGGGATGAGAAAAAAAAAAGAAGAAAATGAAGTAAAAATTGAGATGAAAGAAAAAGTGTTTGTATATATTCGTCTACGAAACAAGAGAGAGAAGATCTAGTGTAAGTGAGAAAATAAAAGGTTGAGGGTGAGGGGGAATTAAAGAAAGAGGACACATTTCTTTTAATATGTATTTTACTATTAATTAAAATTTATTAAAAATTATAAAATCAAGAAAGAATTATTAAATAAAATATAAAACTCACAAATTTTTATAATTTTTAAAAACTTTTAACCAATAAATAAGAATATTCGTTGCTAGTATTTCTCTTAAAGAAATGAAAACACTGTTATAAAAAAAAATAAAAAATGAAAAGAGTGATGAACGAACCTGTAATCCGCGACCAAGATTTCGGAGTAGCCACCGTAGGTGATGCTGCCATCCCAGAAGATTCCGTTGTATACAAATTGCAACTTTTCGCAGTAGTTTTCCTGATCGGTCTTGCAGTATTCACAATCCAAACATGTAGCCGCCAAACACCCAACACCCACTCTCTCTCCTTCCTTGAACCCCTTCACATCGCTCCCCACCTTAGTAATCACCCCAACGATCTCGTGTCTACACACAAATAAATTAACACAATCAACATACATATATACATACTTTGGTATGTATGGTCGACCTTAATCATTTAATTAATACTTGATTTGCTTAGTACTTACCCCGGTACGACAGGATACATAGTGATGCCCCAGTCATTTTTAACATGGTGGAGGTCAGTGTGGCAAACCCCACAATACAAGATCTTTATGGTCACATCGTTAACGCCGTTCTCCCTGCGTGTTCGTCAAATTAATTAAGACGCATGTGGATGATTGGTTAATTAACAATTACTACTTCAGAAGAATTACAAACACGTTCCTATATGGTTTTCTTTACATTTTACACTAACTAAGAAAAAAATGAATAGTAGTAAGAAATTACCTTCTTTTGAAGGTGTAGGGGGTAATCTTGCCCGAAGAGTCATGAGCTGCCCACCCAGATACGGTCACTGTGTGATTCGGTGTGGTCTGAGCCATAACGTAGAATCAAGTGTTTGGTGAGAGAAGAAAAACACTTTTTCTTCCCAAACGCTGGGTTGGAACCTGGAACCAAATCAACTAGAGAGAGTGAAGGGCTGACTGGAGGAGACAGATTTGTGAAGCTTCACATTTTATAGAGAAAAAAAATATAATATTGGAATTTCTTTTCTTTTTTCTGGATAAAATCTTGGCCCATTTCGTGCACCAAGAGATTTCTCACGCTCTTTATTACTAGCGTGCTACACATGCTCTTCATTAATATTAGATATATCTAGTTGGCCGATATTTTAAATGGATTAATTTCCAAATGAGTTTTCCAAATTCTATTATCAATATTTTAATTTCTGAAGCTTAAAAAAATTGTTAATCATTAATTTCATAAAACAATTTTTACTTTAAAAAAAATTAGTGTTTTTAAAATAAAAAAATTTCTTATTCTATAAATGCGTGTTACCTTAAGAGGTTTGTCGCGTAGTCAAAACAAGTCCCTAAAGGCAGGAAAGGAAAAATAATATATAAAGAAGGCTATACCAAAATACATCTACCTGTTATTTCTAAACGGGCAATTATCATGTAGACTTCTCCTTACCTTAAGCATATGACTAAAAAAGAAAGTAAAGTAATAGTAAGAATAATTATTCACATGATTAAAATAATACACGTCCATTTTTGTTTTAAAGAGAAAGTAAAAGAAAGCACTTTCATGAAAAAACTAGGAAGCTTTCCAACTAACTTTACTATATTGTTGTTATCACCAAGATTATAATATAGATCTATTTCGTTAAAGACCTAAACCAGTTGACTTGTTTATAGTTCTTAGTAAACTAGGTAGTTGACGGAAACTACCCAGAAATTGTTAAAAGGTGGGAGTAAGAAAAAATCATAGTCGATACAAACCTAATAAAAAAATTTAAATATATATTTTGCATAAAAAATTTAACCTTTTTCTCATGTAGTTATATATGATTCTCATTACATATGTATTCAATAATCGCTCAGTTATTATTAAATAAATATTTTAATTTTACTTGCAAAAGAAGACAAATTTTTTTGAATGGTAGAGATTAATTAAAAATAACAATTTATATTCAGTAGCATTTTAATAGGTATACAATTTTAAAACTTAAAGCAAGTTATTAAAATAAAATTTTCTACAAAAAACATGAAAAAAATATTTAATTTTGTTCTTATAGCCTTTTGATAAACACAATTCAAAATTGAAATATATATATATATATATATATATATATATATATATATATATATAGGGATTTGTTAACGTTCACATGTTTTTTAATTAGAGTACGATAACAAGCTATATTGTAGGTGTATTTTAAGATATATTGTAGTTATAACTTAAACCCTGCAAACATTTGCTAACGTACACACACTTATTTATTAATTAGAGTACATTAACAAGCTATATTGTGGGTGTATTTTAAGATACAGGAAGTGTGGGTGTAATTTATTCTAATTATTATTTTAATCTATTTACACAAATACATATTTTATAAATACTAAATAATTTAATAATATAATTATTAAATTTTGAATATGAGTGTTCTCTTTATTATAGTTTAAAAAATTATAAGTATGTTTAAATTATACCAAAAACATTTACGTAGAATATGTTGAATATAAATATTTTCTAAAAAAATAAATCAAACATGTAATAAGTATTTTTAAAATTAAATGAAAATTGGTGGTTAATATGTGAAATTTAAAATAATTCACGGAATGCAAAGCAAAATAATTATTTAAAAAAGTATGAGGAATGTGATAAAATTCAAATTTGGTAGTCACTTTAATGATGACTTCTAGGGTAGTCCTTGTAAGTAAGTGGTCCACAATGGTCTATATTTGATGATCGATTATTTCAAGTTAGACCTTTTTTTTTTAATTTTTTAATGGCAATTATACCCGCAGGATTGTGACCTTTATGCCATTTAGTACTGTTACCTTAGGCGTTCTTCTCGTAGCGATCCTCGAGCACCTTCACGGCCTTTTTCACAGCGTCATTCTTCACTATAGTTCCTTCTCTGGTTTGGTTAATCGTGGTGAGTGCATTGACGATTTGCCGCACAGATTGCTAGCTGCCATCGGCCTTAGCGGAAGCAGCCACTTGGATCCGGCAAAGAATGTGACAACAGAGAAGCGATTGGTTGGGCAGAGAGATGAGATCACTTGTCGCATGGAGTTTTTCATGAAGTGGAGCTTGTGGCCACCTCTAGGGTGCCAATGGGTGCCTTGTTGGTACGACTGGAGATCAAAGTCTTGTTGTCCACCACCGTTCCAAAACCATCCAAGGAGAAACGCTGGTGGAGCTTCGTCAAGTCTTATAGAGAAAAGGACCACACCATCGTGGAGCACCATGCAACACTGACCAACAGAGACTACTCCTCGGGACACGTGGAAGATGCCGATCTCAACATCACAGGTGCCATCGCTGCCATGGCAGAGGCTACCATCACTACTGCTGCCGTGGCTCGACTCACTAGCAGTGGTCGGTGCGCCGCCACCACCGATGGAGCTGAGATTGGAAGACCACATTTAAGAATAAATTTGTAAACACATAAATCATGTTAAAAATAAATAAATTCATATTAAATACTGGTACTAGTACCTACTAAACAATCTGCACCATTGAATAATAAAACCATTTATCCAACGGTATGCATAACTTTTTCTGTCGTGAACCACACTTGTTTGTCGTCCACGCTAGAATTTGTTCACTTTAATTAGGATGTGAGAGATTGTGTAAACATTCAATTCATAGGATTTTCGGTAGCTTTATCCTTGAATCTTTCCCATATATGTTAATAGTGTTAATTCCGGAGCACGTGCCGACAAAACTTGGGTCGTTCACACTCTCACTCTCACTGGCCAGAAACAATCAATTTATAACACGTAAGCCAGTACAACAATTGTATGGTAGCTGGGGGTCATGATATTAAACACGAAACATGATTTCCGAGGCTTATATTAATCATAATAATTAGAGCAACAAATTAGAAATGAGAGTGCGGATAAACATGTTCAAATGAATAACAAGTATGCGCAGCCAAATAAAAGAAAACAAGAAGAATCTTCCAAGCTGCAAACTGTTATGATACAAAACATTTTTGGGGTTGTTGATTGTTGAAGTTGGTCCCGCCCGGTCAAATGTCACTGAATTTTTTTTTTTTCTTCACTTATGGGTCTAGACTTTGGACACAGTCAATCCATTGGGCCATGACTATTCAAAGTCATCGTGGACAAAAAAAAAGGAGCACTTAGAATGGAAGTCCCTCTCACTAATGAACCAGCTTTTATAAACATGATATATTAAAAAAAAAGGAAAAAGCTAACTTCTAATACCCTAAGAACACCAGTCAAAAAATAAAAAAGTGTAAAGTTTTTTTTTTTCGTTGGAAAGTATAATAGTATATTTTACTGTAATTTTCAATATAATCCCAACTTTAAAACTTTCTACTTATTAATTTCTTAACCAATATCCTAAGAACACTGATTAACAAGACTCTAAAAAATGTGTAATCTATAGTATTATTAAAATAGGTATAGTTTGCACCGTAACATCTGTCACATCACACTATAGAATGAACTACATCCTTTTTTGTATTATCTATAGTATTATTAAAATTGGCGTAGTTTGCACTATAGCATGTCACATCACACTACAATGCAAACTGCACCCTTTTATATATTATTATTATTATTATATATGAAATTAATATGATAATAAATAGTTAAAATAATTATCTCTTAATAATAATCAAATAATATTATCATAAATTTTGTAATAAATTGTAATAATGTATTATAATAAATTATAATATTGCAATTGATATATTATATTTATTCACCTATTTATTAATATTTATAATATAAAAATTATATATATTAATATTATACTCAATATTATAATTATATATATATATATATATATATATATATATTAACGTAATAAAATAATAAATATTTAAAATAATTATACATTATTATATATTATATATAATGTTAAAATAATACTATAATAAAAATTTAAAATAATTATCTCTTAATAATAATAAAATAATATTAGAAAATATTTAAAACATCTTAAACAAATTTAAAATAATAATAATATTAATTTATTTATTTAATATAAAAATATATTAATATTGTAATCTTGAAATAAATGTAAAGTAAATACAAATAACACTAATAATGGATATAAATAAAATTTTTTATAATCATGTTATAGGTGTGAAGTGACTAATCTTCATTGGAAATCTGGCTGACCACCTTTAGTGAGGTCTCTTCTCTCAATCACTTTTTTTCATCTACAAGATTCAAACCTAATACCTTGCTTAAGGGATTCGAGCTAAGTACTACTTGGACCAACGACATGTTGGTGGATATAAACAATTCTAATAAAATATAAAAAAAATAAAAAATAATAGTAAGCTAATATTATGATCTTAAAAAGGATAAAAAAAAATGACTATAGTAAGAATACAATAGTCTAAAATCTAAAATAATAGAAAAATAATAATACTAAAAGGAAAATAAACATAATAATAAATCACACATAATAATAAACTAGTATTTTAGCATGTGCAATATACAGGTTAAATTTTTATTTTATATAACTAAAATTTATAATAAACAAATACTTTTGAATATATAGAATACATTGTAATTAAGAATTACAATAAATAAATATTTTTGATCATATCAATTTTATTTTAGATTTATGATAAATGATTTATATTGTGATACAATGTTATTTTTAATTATTGATAATTTGTTTTAAAAAAAATTGAAATTTAATTTATAGATAAAAATAAAAATGATATATTAAAAAATATGAGAGGTTAAGAAAATTTCCTAAAAACAATCCCATTGAAGAAAAATAGCTAAAAATGCTCTCGTTAAAGAATGGTCCCTAAAAACACTCTCATTCAAAATAATTATTCTAATTTATATATAGAAAGGATTGTTATTATAATTAAAAGAATTACCTAATGATATAAGATTTTTTAGATTGATAAGAAAAAATATAAATCTAATTATTTACATTAAAATACATAAAATTTATTGCATAATGTGTAAAAATTAAAATTTTTAGAAATTAAATTGAAAATAAGAATAATTAAGATTAAAAAATATTAAAATTTAAATTATCTAGAATAGAAAAATAAGTATAGCTTAATAATAGTAAAATAATATTATGATAAATATTAAAAATATCATAAAATTATTTAAAATAATAATAAAAATGTTGATTAATATTTATAATATATATATATATATATATATATTATAATACTTAAAATATTATATAATTATCTCTTAATAATAATTAAATAATATTATCATAAATATCTAAATGTCATAAAGATATTCTCACATTTATTTTTGTTTGAATACACTTCTGTGGTTAAGTGGTGTAAATCACACTCCCATAGTGCAATTCTTTCTCCTCATGACCACTCCCCCTTCCTCTCCCAATATCTCTCCAGCTCTCCCCATCAAAATCAACAACAGAAAATCTCATGTCATATCATATTCTTTTATCTTTTTTCACATTCTTGGCTTATCTTCTTTCATTTATTACTTTATTTTCTTATCTTAAACCGTTATCTATAAAATCATCTTTGTAATTGGTCATCTCTGGTTTCGTGAAGATTTTATTTGACTTATTAGCAATAAATTATTCTTAATTTCTTATCTCTTCTAGCTTGCATATTGATTTAAATTATTTTATCTCTTACCTGAATTAAATTCTTTTATCTCTTACTACATTTTAACTATCCTGTCTATTCTTAAAAAAAAAAAAAACTATTTTGTGGCTCTCATGTCTGATTTTGCGGGATATTTTTTTTTTTCGGTTTCTTAGGGTTAATGATTTATATTATCCTTTCCCTTATTATGAAAATAAAAAACTATTGTTTCTCTATTGAAATTTCTTTCATTTTACTGTCATCATTAACTAGAATTGAAAAACTGATATTATTATTGAATTTTAATTATTTTGATATATTATGTTGACAATTATTATATTTATATATATTTAATATTTTTCTATGCACAAATTTATTAAATAGTATGAATAATTTTTCACTTTTTATGGTAAAAACTTACAATCATGAAATTTGTATATTGAATTTGACCTGTGCAATGCACACCCTAAAATACTAGTTTTAAAATATCACAAAATGACATTTTAAAAAAGAAACATTTTAAAATATTACTTAAAGATATAATTTTTTTAAATTGACAATAAAAACATAAAAAATTATTTAAATCAAAATATATCAACTTTATTGTAAATTGAGTGAAAATTAAGATTTTAGAAATTAAATTCAAATTAAGATTAAAATAATCTTAAAATTTAAATTATCTAGAATAGAAAAATAGTTATCTCTTAATAACAGTAAAATAATATTATGATAAATATTTAAGATGTCATAAATGTATTTAAAATAATAATAAAATTTTAATTAATATTAAAATCTTCAAACAAATGTAAAGTAATTAAAAATAAAACTGATAATGAATATAAATAATACTAATAAAAAATAAAAAAATATCAGTAAACTAATACTATAATCTTAAGAAAATAAAAAAAGTTTCTACAATAATAATTTAATAATAGTCTAAAATCTAAAATAATAGAAAAATATTATTATAAAAAATAAACATAATAAAAAATTTACACATAATATTAAAGTGTTATTCTAATAATAAAAAATTATCAAATAAAAATTATCAAATATTAGAAAAATGAAATATTTATGCCCATGTATCGCACGGATACCAAGCCTAATTTAACTTAATTGAATATAGTATATCTGACAACCACTCTAAGATTATGAAGGGCTTGTCAAATTGCTTGAGTAGTAAATTTATTTGTTCTCCCTATATAATAAATTAACACTTTGTTTGGTACGAGAGAAGTAGGGGTAAAGTGGAGTGAAGAAGAAGCAAGTGAAGAGAACTATACGTTTTCGCTACGTTTGGTTGGAAAGAAGTAGTCTTGAAATTTTTAAAATTTTGGTGGGACTCACGCATTTTTTTATCCACTATCACGTATGTAGAAGTGAAAGGAAGTGGTGTTTTTTTTTTCCTATTTGACATGAATAACCTCATACCAACATGAATATCCTCCAAAATGGTCATATAATCGATTATACACATTGTATAATCAATTATATGTGCCACGTACAATCAATTATATAATGTGTATAATTGATTATATAACCATATAATCAATTACTTTCAATGGCAAATCATGTGAGCAAAATGCTTCAATATGCACTTACGTGATAAGGTTCAAATTTTATTTGATAGCATCAGATTTAGAGAACCTAATTTTGGAAATGCTGGATGTTGGGAAACTTTGTTACCATTGAAAAATTGACCTCAATTCAAGTAAGCATGATGGTGCATGTGTTTTTCTCTGTTTATTTATCATTTTTTATTTTCAGAAAGTTTTGTTCTATTTGCAATTGGTCAAACTAACCAACAAGTGTGAGATTTTTTGGAACAGTTTCGTGAAAGATGATGCATGTGTTTATTCCATCAATTCCCTCAAATCCTCTTAGGGTTAAATGCATGGAATCCTCATACCTTGGCTGGAGAATAGGATATGGGTTTGAATGAGTTTGTAGATATAAGTGAATTAAAGGATTGTTCTTGACTTCTCTTTCTCTATCTCTATGATTTATTTTATTTTGTTTTATTGTCCTCGCTTGGTGAAGCACTAAAAGGTGTGACACCTATTCACATTGAACATAACTTATACTTATTTACTTATTTAAAAATGCAAGTAAAACTTTTATCCGTTTTTAATAATAGAAAATTTGTAAATTTAATAGAATTTGAAAACGGTAGTAAAAAAAATAAATCTCTATGTATTTATCGTAGAATTGTATATCATGATTTCATAATCAAAAAATTACTGAAATATAATGAGATTAAAACATACATCAAAATAGTCACTACTTATTCCCAATACATCAAAAAGATCCTAGTCAGAGTAGTGTATATCTATCCTATCCCATAAAATAACAAGCCATCAGACTAGACCTATAAGTCCTTGTCAACAATTGGGTCTTTATTAATCACGATCAATCATGTATAAAAGAAAAATAATGGAGTGAGGTGATTTGTTCTAAAATCGCTTTCACATATATGGTAGGAAATCTACCATAAAATACAAAGAAAATACAATTGATAATAAAAGGAAACTTATAGTTTATTCTAAGTCATACTATCCTTAACTCGATATGAATCCATACTTTTCATTAGTGGATAATAGTTCTTAACAGAACCCAGAAAGTGACTGGGAGTACATATACCTTTCTCAACATCGTCACATGGTACAGTCCTCGTCATCATTAAGGAACAAAATAACAATTTAGGATATCCATTTATAGAAGTATACTCTTACAAATACTGGTGATGCTGAGCAATTGTCAGAGTTATCAAGTTGGTTAAGTGATTGTCTTGGCTCAAGAGCGCTACCTTGGCCATTATGACGCTCGCCACTCGATATCATATCCTCTAGACTTAACCATGGGTCCCTGTCTTTCATCCCGCAGTGTACCAAACCGTAGCTTCCCTAGCAGGGTGTCATGCTACTGCATGTCACTTGCTTTACATTGCTCATTAATTTATCACTTCCTAACTTCTCAAATAGAGGTTTCTCTGGTCTCAATTAACTTGAGTACTAGTACAATCAATATTTCTACTTTATATTGTAGAATTTTCACAATACCAAAATAGAATAACGACATAGTAATTATAGTTTAATTACTAAACTTTTGGCAGAATAACAACTAAATAAATACATTTTAATTTTCTAAATTTGAGCAAAGTAATCGCTTAGCAAGTGCATTTTAATTTTCTAAAATTGAGCAGAGTAACAATTTAGTAATTATGATTTAATAATTTAAATTTGAACAGAGTAATAACTTAGCAATTATAATTTAATAATCTATATTTGGAAAAAGTAACAACTTAGCAAAAATTAAAGTTTAACATCAAACAATATAACAACAACAATAATAATAAAACTTAAGCCTAAACGGGTTTAGGGGAAAACCCTTCTTACCAACATGCAAAGTGACAATAATTTAAAACTAACTCTACTCCCCCCATTACCTCTAAGGTGGTTGATGAAGATGATAGAATTGTTGGTGCAAAGCTCCTAGAAAGAGAAATTTACTAGTTGATGGAAAACTAGTAAAATTTAAGCATAATACTAAAGTAAAAAAAAAAATTAGAGAGGGAGAGAGAAGCTCTATATATTTCAGCTGGTTTATGGAGGAATGGATGGTGAGAAATCTGAATTTTGGGTGCCTATTTCTAGAGAAAGGAAGGGGGTGAGATGTCCACAAAATTGCATCATTTATGATGTCATAATTTGGGTTTTTTATTTATTTTTAATTAATTTAGGGACACATATCAAAATTAGAGTGATGAATCAGCTATTCCTAGGTTGTGGACATGCTCCCTTAGCTGTCCAGCTTCTAGATGTCAATTTTATTTGCAAGTAAATTAATCGGTACAGATAAAATCGCCTAAACTTGAAAAAAATTAACTTTTAATATCAAAAAAATGAAATTAAATGAAAAACTGGACAAATAAATTATTTTTCATCAAAAATAAAATTTATAATAATTAATTTTAATTTTTATTAATTTATTTCAAATTTTATCTATTTATTTTATATTTTTAAGCTAAAAAATTCATAATAAATCCATTTTAATTCAATAATTACCAAAATTTTTATGAAAATTCGAAAATTAAATATTTTACCTATAAATGAACTAGGATTACCATTTTCACCATTTTGAGATGTCAAACCAATACTGACTAGCTTATCAAACACTGAAGGGCATTTTGGTTATTTTACACAGAAATTTCAAAAAATTTCTAGAAACTTTCTAAAATTATATTTTAGTATATATGACATGATTTGAAGCTCAAATTGACATTTTAATGCCAATTGAATCTCTTTCTCATGTCAGTCCTTAATGGTGACAAATAGGGACAAAATCGTCATTTTTTAATTTCTGCGGGTTTCGGCTCAAAAAAATTATTAAAAATCACAATTAGATAGCTCTTGAAATTTAGAGTGCAATGGTGAGAATCATAATTTTGAAATTCTTTCCCGATTTTTCAAAATTAAATCATCAAATATTATAAAAACAGTTGAAAAAATTAAAATAGTGGTGCTTCATTTTTCACTATTTTTATTTAAAAATAAAATTTTTGTAATTAAATATACTTTGTATAAAATTTTCAAAATATTTTGATGTCAAAAACCTGCTGGTTGGTTCCCGTAGGCAACTAGGGGTATTTTTGTCATTTCACAAAAATAACTCTATTAATTCCCCAAAAATTTATAAAATTATTATTAATTATTCTAAGTATATTGATAACTTAAAAATAATTTGTAAACACTTCTAACTATTTTTATTTATTATTATGTTATTTGACTTTTTAGGAGCAAAATATTCATTTTACCCATTTCTGAGCTCAGTTCCCAAAAAATTTATGAAAAATTAAACTAAGTACTACATAATTGTAGGAATCAAATTTTTGAGATTTCCATCCAGTTCTCCAAAAATAAATAAAGAATAATTAGAAAAATAATTTGATATGCAAAAATAAGAGTGTTACATAAAGGCATGAATGATAAGGAGAAAATCTAAAACAAACACGAAAGAAGAGGAAAAATAGGTTATTATACATTCCTACCCTGTTATACACCAACATATGTCTGTGTTGTTTAGTCAAAATTGTTTTCTTGATACCCATTATTAAGAAAACATTGAAAAACATTGTTCTTGACGATAAGGGTCTTGAGTTAATTCGTTAGAACAAGAGCATCAATGAAGAAATATTGGTTAGCTTTTACCTCTTTATAAATAATATGTCGTGTATGTATATAGAGATTGGTTTTTGTTATTTATCATGCTTCTTTCATGCTTATTCCATTTTTCTACATATATGGAAATTTTTAGGAGGCTTAAAAAGGCTAGCGTAGACAGAGTTGATTGAATACATTCTATTTAAATTTCTAGTAGTGTTGATTTCTCTAAAGTCCTTTAAATTTATGTTCCATTGTTTCCTTCTTTGGACCCATTTTTTTACTACTCTGAAGGTAACTGGAGTGGTGCTTTGTGTGCAAGGATGGAAGATTATTAATGGTGTGTGATTATAGGTAAGTTTCAACTCAAAATTGTGTGTACATGCGATCTTAATTTTAAAAAAATGAAAATTAATAATTGTAAATGTGCGTATTTTTATGAAAGAAATCAGAGACATATTATGAAAAAAAAAAATAATGGTCAAGGCCATAAGTGCACATTGTTCAAGGTTACCTCTGATTGCATAGTCTTTCTTTTAAAAAGTTTGTAATTGTCCAATGCCATAAGTGCACATTATATATGTTCTAACTTTTGAATTTGATTACATTTGTGAAAATGAATACTATCGCTCTTGATGTTTCCATGCCTTTTAGTGGTCTGACAACATTTGACAATTCATTTTTATCAAAGTTCCAATGTTCTCAAATGTTGCATCCTTGTTTTATTTATATTTCCAAGTCCAATGATTTTATTTGTGCTTGAACTTGAAGCAATTACAAATACATTTGCAAAGGTAACACCAATTACAAATTCTACTATTAGCACTAAACCCAATCTTTCTCATTTGCAAAAGTGAGTAAACTATATTTTGGTGGTAAATGTAGGTGATCTTGATGGGAAAATAATGTTTGTTTATACATGTATCACAAGGCTTGCACACATTTTAGGAAATACTGAAAAAGAAGAGCAAACATGTTGGATGAACCATTACAAAAAAAATAATAAAAAATAGAGTAAGTAGACATTTGAGAATAAAATGTGTCTGAAGTTCATGTTTTGCATAAATAATGAGAGATAGTAGTAGTTTTGTTTTTGCATTTGGTCTCCTTATATTGACAATTTATGAATATTTGTCATCTATAACTTCAACAACAGAGAGGGAGTTGGCAAGTTACTTTTCACTATTCATTTAACAGTGAACTTCCATTTTTTGTCCTACGTCCAATTTGGGCTTTTTTTTTGTTAAGGGTTTTGTGTGATGAACTATAATTTTTATTTGGCCCATAACGGAGAATACTTGTCTTATTGTCATATTCATGAAGAAAACCTAGACGACATATGGAGAATGGAAGATGTTGGAAGGAATATCTTGGAAGTAGGACCTATAAAGCTGACATGTAAAGTTGATGTTGTCAGCTGACAGCTGTGAACTATCAAAATCAGTGTAAGATTACTGTGATATTGTCATCTCAAGTCAGTACATTTACTTTCCTTATTGAATCATTTAGTGCTTCATTCTACTAATCTAATTTCATATTTCAATTTGAACCTGGACATATTGTTTGGGTTTGTTCCAATTATGTATATTATTTTAGTTGATTTTAGTTCATTTTGGGTTGTTCTAATGAAGAGTAATATATTTAATTCATGGGCATACTTTACTGAAGAATTTGGATTTAGCTTATCTTTTCCTCATTCAGAAACTGCTAGGTAGTCACTGTATCTAAGAGCATTTTGAAATTTGAATGTTAGAGAAAAAATATTCACACGATAACTCTCACCCTTATTGTCTATAAAAGGCGAAGGCGTTGTGGTAATGTCCATGTCTACAAGCCAATTTCTATCTTTTGTTTTATGATCTGACTATTCTTTTAATTCGCATAGGATCTGTTTTACATATTCCAGACCCCCTAAAACTGGAAAATTCCACAAAAGATTGCTAGAGGTAAAGGTAAGAGGATTGCTAGAGGGACTCAATCTTTTTTGCCTACTACTCTCGCTTGACTAAAGCAGACATTTTGGGACATGGATGGAAAATATTTAAATTAGTTAGCATAAATTATATGATGATGAAACTTATGTTTGAATAAAGGATGTAATCCCTTTTTTTTTTCTTTCACTCACACCTTTTTGCTTTGTAGCATCTTTATGTTCTTCAACCCATTTTTTCAATACCAGTGTTGCTAAGTTTATGTGATTTTTTGTTTTTGCAATTGCTCTCTATCTTTTTTTTTTTTGGTTTTGGAAGGCATGGACAGGGTTTGTCAAGGATTCTTCAAAGGTTGGTGCTCCAATGAATCAAAAGTAGCATTGATGAGATACCGTGTAGCATTATTAATGATAGTATCCTTTTTATTATTCTTCTAAGAGTCAAACCCATCTATTTGTTTTTTCATTATTTTCCTTCTAAGAGTCTCTGTCTTTTGAATTATAGATTATTTCTTTTTCGCCTCATTAGTCTTATTTCTTTAATTTCTCAATAACAATTGATAATGAGGAGTGTTTGCTATTAGGTGAGGTCATTGTTGTTATGGTGTAGTATTTGCTCTTTACATTGTGATTTGTGACTATAGGACAGTGTGAAGGCAAATGCTGAAGTTGCAAAGACTTTTAATGAAAAAATTAGAAAGTACTATAACATGATACTAAACGTTTGAATTTTCAATTTGGTTCTAAATAGAAAATATGGATCGCTATTATGAGGAGAGAATATATTTCTAATGAGTCTTCTATTTTATCAGGGATCTTCTTTCTTACAGAAAAGGAAAGTTACAAGAGATTATACACAAGAATATTATTCTTTAATTGAAAGGTAGGAGTTTCTATTCATTTTTTGATAATGGTCAAAGTGAATGACTTTTATAATATTGTGAGAATTAGAGCTTCTTATGTTGTGAAAATTTGTCAAAATAACATCAACTTCATGCTTAAAATTTATCCTTTCATAAATAAATAGTCCATATATTTATATCATTATCATATCAATGTTAGGACTTAGAAGATTTGGATTTAAAAAATGTGTCTTGACGAGGCTATTTTGTAAACTCATGAACTATTATTAGTTAGTTGAATTAAAATGTTATGAATTAGTTGAAATACTTACGTTGCTATTTTCTTTGACTCAAAACATTCGTCTTTTTATTTCCAATTTGTCAGTTACTTTAATTAATCTTGTCCGTGATGTAGTGAAACTTTGCTCTCTTGCTATTGAGAAAGTTGATGTGGTTGACCACTGTTCCCAACGTAAATCTATCCAAAGGTTAAACCTATTACTGATTGCTGTTGTCTAATATTGCTTACATAGATATACTATCGTCTGGTAAGTGCACAATGTTAACATGAAAGGATATCTAATGTTTAGAAATTCTGCACAAAGTGCATGTTAAAGTTGGAGATACAATGAACATCATATAAGGACATTAACAGGGGAAAATTTGGGAAATTACTAGAGTCTTCAAGCATAACAACATTGTTATTGTGAAATATATAAATTTGAAGACAAAGTATATGAAGAGTAGAGAAAAAGGGGACATTAAAATTGTCTTCATTTCTTCCCTTACTAGAAAATAGTTATAAATTCCTTTCCACTTTTGCATGTTCTTCAATAAATGGAAGTAACTTTTATTTTCACTTAGAAAGTATGGATACACAATTACGTTCTTTGACATATGATCCATTGGTTATTATGTATAAGTAGAATAATTTTTTTTTTCACCAAACTTCGGTTTCTTAATGTGTTCCCTACGATACAGGATAACAATTACCTGGAAACACATCAATCTTATAGTTTCTAAAAATGTTTGTCAGCCAGAATGTTGTCTTGTACCTACTTGCCATTCTTCGTGTTTTATGATATATTTACTTGTCCATCTTCTTCTGCAGTCAGGAGACAATGTAGAAGGAAGTTCAGTACAACCATCTCTAGAAGATGAATTTTCTATATTTCTTTTTCTTCTTAATCTATTTAACAAATATTTACAACAAATTGGTCAAATTACAACTTTTTTACTTGGTTAAATTACAACAAATTGTAATTAAAATGTTAATTTATTTAAAAAACAAATAAAACACATACCTAGTTAAATTTCTCAGGAAACTATTGTGGAATTTGAGTATGCTATGGAATCCAAGACACTAATATCACTTGACTTGCCTCCAAAAATATCCTTAGGAACAGGCACAAAGCATGAAATACTATGCCAATGGTTTAACTGGGAAATCTCATAAATATGGAAGATGGTACATGGAGCTTAAAGAGAAAGCCGCAGAACTATAGTCATTTGGCTTTACTGTGATATGGTTAGCACCACCTACAGAGTTTATTTCACCTGAAAGAATTATGCCACAGGATTTATATAATTTAAATTTTAGGTCTAATTATTTCATAGTTGTAAATGCTAGTTATCTTTAAATATTTATATAGAGGGCTGACCCACTGTTAGGCAAATTATTTACCCTCAAAAGCATATGTCATATGCTGCCCCTTCAAATTTTATAATCACTGATTGACTTCTATAGAAGGTAACATTCTTTTATGAGTTGAGTTATAGATTGCATGAAAAGAATTGTAGATAGGTGAACTTTGGTGTCAATGCTTAATTTTAGGTTCGAATGTTTGCTCATAAACTTTTCTGTATGTGGTCTATAAAATCTTTGCCTTTTGCTTATTTGCTTTTATGCTTCCCTTTTACTGAGCTTAAATTGGATTTTGAGTAAACTAATTATTTTTGACAATTTTGTAATCTCTACTATATTCATATTAGAACTCTTACACATGCCCACTCAAAAAAATAAAATAGTACCTATTTTGGCAACATTGACTAGGCAAGATGTTTTCAAGAGAATACATATAGCTAGAGCTATTGGAAAACACAATTCTATAGAATCCACCACATGCACCTTTTAAAGAGCCAAAGAGCAACAAAAACCATAGTTTGCAAGATGTACAGAATTGAAACCTATACACCTATTCTAATTGGTCATTTTGGCCTTCATACATTTACTTTGACTTATATGTGGATTGCAATATCTAAAGGTAACTTATACAAGTTGTGTGTAATTATATATGATACTCCAAATATGTGGTTTATCTAGAATAATCTGTGCCCGAGATCTTATTTTGGGTTAGGAGCATCAACGCCCTATCATTTGTGTTTATTTCTTTTAGATTATTCTTTCTTAAAATCGAATTTTGGAACGTCTAGGATTGAAGTTGAAATCCGTATTTTCAAGTCTAGCACTTGTCATATGCAAATGTACGATGAGGATAACCAACAAATTCAAAATTTTCCTCCACTTCCTTTGGCTGTTGCACAAGTTTAATTGTATAAAAATCTGTATTTTCATCTAACACTTAAAACTCGAAAACACTATACATTCCCCACTCAACCATGTTGAAACCATGAAAAGCATTATCTTCTTCAAAATCATATACATAAAACTTAGTGGAGGAACTGTTGATTTGCAATTGTGTTTACGAATCATTTTAAAAACTGAACATTGGTTCTAAACAGTTTTTTGGGGTTGCCAAAAGTTTAGATGACCATAAATTCCAATTTCTAACTCTAATAAAAACACTTTACGGGCTTTTTTAAAAAGAAAAAAAGGTTTTAAAAAATATTTTTATATGCTATAAAACTCTAATTAAAAAATGTTTTCATAATAATATTATTATACTTTTAAAAAAAAAACTTAAAAAATATTTCTTCACAAGCTAATTCTAAAAAAATATCATAAAATTATATTTTTAAGTTTAAATAAATGAATTATATGTGTTTATGATACCTAAACTAGGAATAGCTTAGCAAAGGAAATTAAATTTTCCAAGTTGCTATGCTAAGCACATGCATTACATATCAAATATCATGCATTGCATTGTTTATTATTTTGGAGTGTTAGTAGTCTCATTTATTTTATTAAAATATATCCTTATCTTCACACGAACATATTAATTAAAAAAGTGCTAATTAAGGATTTAAACTTAACAATTGAGAAAAAAAAACTCACTAAGTATTTGAGTTTGAGTTAACAATATATGTGTGTGTTTATAAGTTATGTTTAAAGTTTATTTTTTAGATCATATCATTATAAAAATAGATCGAAGAGAAACAATTTAAGATAGAAGTAGGGAAAGACTAATGGTTTTAATAATAAGTGAAAATAAATTTAAGAAAAAAATTATTTAAAAAGTGCAAATAAAGCTAAAATAGTCGATATAAAATTGAGTTTTTTAAAGTTCTAAATAAGGGTTAATTTAGAAAACATTATAGAAGAAAAAAGATCAGGAAGTATGAATAATATATCAATAGTCCCATCCTCTAATTAGTTTTAAAAGTATAATAACTAATAGTTTTAATATCAAATCACTATTGAAATAAATTTCACTGGCTGAAAACATGGTTTAATTCACATCAAAACAAATAGCTATAAGTATATAAGTAGGGTAGGTTTGTTTTTTATTTTTGATACTTAAAAGAAGTGAATATATATATATATATAGTAGGAAAATGATACATGACTTGACTTCACAGATTATTTTATTGTTAAAATGAAAATACTTTTATTTTTTAATTTATAAAATACATAATCATATTATTTTGACAACACTTCACTGATTATTACAAGGTAGTGTACACATTTTTCTATTTCGCTATTTTTTTTTATAACCAAATTCGTGAGAGACGAATATTTAGAAGTGGATAAAATTTTGAATGCAAAAGTGTCCAATGTATTTGAGTCTGAATGTAAATCAAATTATATGCAAGAATATCTTAAGAGTTATCCTTTTTTTTTTTTTAAGAAAGTAATATGAACAAAAAAATTATATAAATTATTTCGTCCAAATGTTTTTTAGTTACATTGTATAAATTATTTCATCCAATTGTATTTTAGCTTGAACATAAATCAAATTACATGAAAGATATTTAAAAATAGAAATAATATTAATCAAATGAAAAATGTTTTATCATATCATTTTCTAAAAAGTAATATGAATAAAAAAATGTACATGTAAAATAGAGGCTATTTAACGAGAGAAAAAATGTGAAATAAAAAAAGAGAATCTATTTAATAGATAGAAAAAAACAAAGTGTATATATTTTCATATAAATAGGCAATGTGTTCCAAAATTACCACACATTCTAGACATCTACCATTAATATTTTTACTTCATTTTATTTAACTCTACATCCCTGATTGATTTTTTAAAAAATTTCAATGTATTGCTTTTTTATAGAGATTATGATTTTTAATTTGTAAGTGTCATTTTAAATATTTTGAATTTAATTAAAAAAAGTAAAAAACAATCTTAAACCAAGAATTTACTAAATAAAGTCTGATTAATTTAAATTTAAAATATTGTTAACTAAATTTAAAACTGAGATAATTTTATATTATATATATATTATCATTTGCTTTAATATGTGTAATTTTACTGTAAATTAAAAAATTTTACTTTAAAAATTAATATTTTATATCATGTTAAATTTTTCTATATTTTAAAAATAAGACAAAAAAAATTCCCCGGCATCGCAGGGTAGGATAACTAGTTCATATACAACTCTAGGAGAAGCAGCAACCCTTTAAAGCAAGAGCTTTGAAGCATGGAATATTGACATAGTGACAGCATTAGAGAGAGGCATAAAGGGGATTGGACTATGTCATAAAAGTACCTTACCATTCAGGATCTTAGGACATAATTGAAATAGGACACGCTCGCACGTGTGTGTTTTCATAATTTTTTTTATATAATTTAAATTTTAAATGGCATTTTCTTCTCGGTGCTATATATAATTGCTTAGTTGCTGGATATATTATATCATAATAAAAGTATAAAAACATCCTTAGTCTAATAAGGAAAAGCAGTAGCTTAAGAGGGGCCTTCATGTATCTTGGTAGCAGACACCAACAAGGAAGGTGGCAAGCTCAAATTGGGAGAATTAATGGCTGGAAACATAGATCTATATCTTGGAACTTTTTATGGTTATTCTTTTTTCCAATTATGTTATTAATTTTTCCTTTACTAGTCACCACTGTATTTTCATCTAACATGTTTCACAATAGGAAATGACTCAAAGGTAGCTTTATGACTTAAAAGCTAATCCTTTTTATTTGAACATTTCTTTTCAGTCATATATATAGGGCTGATCATGATTCATTAACCATTTAAATATTGTAGAGCATTATTAGTCTCAAAGGTAGCTTTTATCAAAGTTGTTAGTTCACAAGGATAAACAATCATACCTTCTAGAGTCAATGGATTTCTAAATTAGCAATGATGGCCAAGATATAGTGTCTAATTTTGGTGAATTAAGTTTTTATACTATACGCATTGGTTGCTAGGTAGTAACGTCACATTTTATGATGATAAATAGAGAAGTGTGAACAAAAAAAATAAATATCAAAGCTAGGTGTTGAGAAGGTAGCCAATTAGCTGAAACTTTTGACTCTTGATTTAAGAGTACATGAGAAAGAGTTATACCAACATAGCATTTCTATTATTTTTGAATCAGAGCATTTCTATATATATAGTAGCCATAATTCGCTAATGTTTTTATATTGCATTAGTAACCATTAATTAGCTAATAAGAAAATTTTTGTGATGGTCATTTATAAGATTTTAGTCTATATAAGTGTAACTATTTTAGTTTCGATGGATATTTAGTTTTTACTTTAAATTGAAATATTTTCAAGAGCTATTACTAAATAGCTAGCACTCTTCATCTGCTAACTTATTATTGCCATAAGGAATTGATTTATTCTAAAAGTTAGGAAAGACCGATTAAATCATGATTGTTAATGTATAGTCATGTTATTATCTACTTAGCTATTGTTTGTTTAAAATAAAAAAGTAAATTATATTTATTTCTTTTAAAAGTATTTAAATTACATTATCTTTAAAAATCATGTTCTTATTTTTTAAAAGAATATACAGGAAAGGAAGTATACTTGATTTTAAATAATCTTTTTTAGGAATATTTTTCTATTATGGTAATTATTGATAGTTAATTTTGAAGATTTTAATTTATATACTTTATTAGTGTAAACAATTTTTACAAAAATATTAAATAGAAATTTATTTTACCATCACATCATTTTAGTAAATAAGATGATGTAGTATAAAATGGTCAAATATTATTAAATGCCTATGTAGAAATGTTATATAATGATAATGTATGTGAATTAAACTCAATTTTGAATTATTATTATTATTATTATTATTATTATTATTATTATTATTATTATCAATTTTTATACAAAAAATAATATTATATATCATACAAATTGTTTAACTTTATACAACAAAGTAATTTGACAACTCTTGTAAATTAGATGTATCCATAACAATGGATGCACTAAAAAAAGGAATATGAGATTTATGAAAAAGAATAATAAAAGTAGATGAAAATGAGATTTATTTAGTAACTTATTAAAATAAATATATAATCCATAATTATTACAAGTAGTGTGTTCATTTTTATTTTTATTTTTGTTTTCCTAAATAGTCATATGACCAAATTTGTCCAAGACGAATCTTTGGACGAGGGTAAAATTATGAATATAAAATTTTATCCAATTGTATTTTAGCTTGAATGTAAATCAAATTATATAGGAGATATTTAAACATAGAAATAATATTAATCAAATACAAAAATATCATATCATTTTCTAAGAAAGTAATATGAATAAAAAATATATACACAAAAGAGAAGCTATTGCATAAGCAAAAAAATATGCGAAATCGAAAAAGATAATTTATTTAATAGTAGAAAAAAACTAAAAGTATATATTTGCATATAGATGGGCAATATGTTACAGAATTACCATGCAAATATTTTAGACATCAACCATTAATATTTTTAATTGATTTTATTTAACTTTGATTTATTTTTTTTTAACTTTTTAATGTATTGCTTTTTATAGATATTATTATTTTTAATTTGTAAATGTCATTTTAAATATTTTGAATTAAATTAGAAAAATTAAAAATAATCATAAACAAAGAATTTACTCAATAAAATTTGATTGATTTAAATTTAAAATATTATTATCCAAATTTGAAATCGAGATAATTTTATTTTATATCATTATTTTCTTTAACATATATAATCTCACTATAATTTAAAATATTTTTTGAAAATTTAATTTCATTTTGTATTATGTCAAACATTGTTGCGTGTTGAGGCCAAAACCAATTTGTATGCATGAATAATTATATGTTACAAATTTAAGAGTTCAGTTTCGAAGAGTGTTGAAGATTTTACATGTGACAATGATAATACTCATTGTACATTAACTAAAAACATAAGATACAAAGAAATCTTCCAAAAAGATATGATAGATTTTATAAATTATACAATGTTAATAAATTCAAATGTATAATTTCTATAGTTTCTATATTTAAAAGTATTGTGCATCGCATGGGTGTACAAACTAGTTTATCACAAATAACTAATCAAGTTGAACAGCCAAAAATTGACCAGCGTACAAAGTTATCCATCAACAACACAATCAAAATAAAAATCAATAAAAGAGGGGAGTAATCTCCGCCCAAGGCAATTCTGGAAAATTTTCCAGCAAACCCAAAATTATTCAAACAACCAATTAAACATAGGTAGAGTCACCCCATGAAACCACTTCCTCCCCACACAAGGGGAAAGCAACGGGCAGAACCCAAAGTTTTTCGAAGTTAAGGCACAATCCGAGAACAAAATTCCCTCTCAGTTTCTCAAGTATCATACAGGAAAAGGAAAATTTTCTGTTCAATTCACAACACACACACGGGTTCACTTTTGCCTCATACAGGAACATAAAAAGAAATTGAACACTATAAAAACACCTATTATCCTCAACCGTCAGATTCAACCAAATTTAACCCAGTTGCTAAAAATCTGGGCCTCTAGCCCAGCAAGAAAGAGGGCAACAGTGTGTGTTTTGAGCCCAATAAATAAAAGAAGGAAAGTTAAACCTTACACACTTTAGCAAATTATGGGCCTACGGTTTTGCAAGCCCAAGAGAAAATTTTAAGCCCAACTAATTATCGTATAAATCTAAATCTAATTATCTATTAACATATCCATTTAATTAGCTTAATCTAATTTTTTTACCTAATCAATTAATTAAATTTTTACACTCATTTAATTATTTAATTTGATCTTCCACTAATTGTCTATTTAATTAATTTATCCTTACACTCTCCTAATTAATTTAACTATCAATTAATTATTCACTAAATTTTAGTTCATTAGTGTCACACATATAAAAATTCCTAATCTTTTTATTAAACTTCTTTATAATATTTAAACTTTACAAATCGTATTTTGATCTATGCACAGATTCTTAATTTATATAAATTCCTAATATTTTGATCTATGCACAAACGATAATTCTTGAATTTTTTTTAATAATCCTTTTCAATATTAAAACTTTATTTTAATCTACACACAAAATTTTAATTTATTTAAATCAAAATATTTTTCCAAAACTAATCAATATAATTTATTTTAATTATCTTAACTTAATTCAAATATAATTGCAAACACAATTATTTACACTAATAATCAAATAGTAACGAACAAAAATAAAATAGAATACTAATTTATTTATATATTTATTTTATAAAATAAATTGTGAAAAAGAGGACTTTACATGTTGCAAGTACCTCAAATGACGGAGAGGTCCTGTATAACGAAGCAACAATTAGTTCTAAAGGCGAAAAACAACTACATGATGTTTGGATAGTGGATTCAGGTGCAACATGGCACATGACTCCACCTTGAAATTGGTTTTGCACTTATGAGCCTATCTCGAAAGGATCTGTGTTCATGAAAAATGATTATGCCTTAGAAATTGTTGGAGTTGGTACTGTCAAATTAAAAATGTATAATGGTAATGTTCACACAATTCAAGGGATACGACATGTGAAGGGCTTGAAGAAGAACTTATTGTCCATAGGACAATTGAATGACCTTGGGTGCAAGATCCATACTGAAGGTGGAATCTTAAAAGACAATCTTGTCATGATGAAAGCAGAGAAGATCGCAGCCAAACTATACATGCTTTTGGGAGATACATTGCAAGAAGCAGATGCATCAGTTGCAACAGCAAGTCAAGAAGAAGCAACGATGATGTGCTTGTGGCATCATAGACTCGGTCATATGTTAGAGCAAGGCCTAAAAGTCCTTGCGGAACGTAATCTTCTGCCTGGGCTCAAAACGGTGAATTTATCTTTTTGTTAGCATTGTGTGATAAGAAAGCAACATAGATTGAAGTTTGCTAAAGTAACTACTAAAAGTAAACACATACTCGACTTGATACATTCTGATGTTTGGGAATCACTAGAAATATCCATGGGAGGAACAAAATATTTTGTATCATTCATTGATGATTACTCCAGGTGATTGTTGGTGTAAGAAGTTAGATGTGTTTCCAGTATTCAAGGAATTCAAAGTACAAATGGAGCTTGAAACTGGCAAAAGAATTAAGTTCTTGAGGACAGACAATAGAGGAGAATATGTAGATGGTGACTTTTTTGGCATTTTGAAAATAAGAGGGTAGCAAAGCAGATGAACATAACTCTCTTAGATAAAACCAGAGCTATGCTGAGAACAGTGGGAATGGCAAAATCTTTCTAGGCAGAAGTAGTTAAAACTGCCTATTATGTGATAAATTGATCACCATCGACTGCAATCGGTTTAAAGACACCAATGGAGATGTGGAAAGGCAAACCAGCTAATTATTCTTCCTTACATGTATTTAGATGTCCTGTGTACGTGATGTACAACTCCCAAAAAAGAACAAAGCTAGATCCAAAATCCAGGAAATGTATATTCTTGGGTTATGCTGACAATGTTAAGGGGTATCGCCTGTGGGATCCCATTGCCCACAAGGTTATTGTTAGCAAGGATGTAGTCTTTGTAGAAAATGAATTGCAAAGTAAGTAGAAAAATGACAACACTTCCCCAGAGACTACTTCAATGCAGATAAAGGAAAAGTCTAAAGAATATGATTCTTCTAAAGTAGAACTAGAGCACGGAGGCCAAGAACTAGATGAGGTTAGTGATGGAGGAGACGTTCGACGAACAACACATCAAATAAGGAAACCATCTTGGCACTCAGACTATGTTATGGCAAGACATGATGCGTACTGTCTTCTAACTGAAGAAGAAGAACCATCAACGTTTCAAGAGGCTTTAAGGAGTTTAAATGCTTTTCAATGTATGGCAGCAATGCATGAAGAAATAGAAGCCTAACATGGAAATAAAACATGGGAACTTGTTAAACTTCCAAAGGGTTGAAAAGCCATCAGAAACAAATGGGTATACAAGATCAAACAAGGCAATAATGATCAAGTGGAACAATATCGTATAAGATTGGTGGTCAAAGGATATGCTCAGAAAAAAGGTGTTGACTTTAATGAGATTTCTTACCAGTTGTCAAACTGACCATAATCAAAGTTATTCTAGCTATTTGTGCTGTATTTGACTCACATCTTGAACAGTTAGATGTAAAGACTGCATTTCTCCATGGAGAACTTGAAGAGGAAATATATATGCTCCAACCAGAAGGCTTTAAAGAACAAGGAACAGAAAACTTCGTTTGCAAGTTAACCAAATCTTTGTATGGGCTAAAGTAGGCGCCAAGGTATTGATATAAGAGCTTTGATTCCTTCATTATTAGCCTTGGTTACAATAGACTAAGTTTAGACCATTGTACGTACTACAATAGGTTTGATGATAATGATTTCATCATTTTGCTATTGTATGTGGATGACATGTTGGTGGTAGGCCCTAACAAAGATCAAATCTAAGAATTGGAGGCACAATTGGTTAGGGAGTTTAATATGAAGGACTTGGGACTAGCAAACAAGATTTTAGGAATGCAAATTCACCGAGACAAAAAAGATAAGAAGATTTGGTTTTCTCAAAAGAATTACTTGCGGCGCTTCAACATGCAAAACTATAAGCCTATTTCTATCACACTTCCTATCAATTATAAAATATCCTCAAGTATGAGTCCTAGTAATGAAATGGAAAGGATGGAAATGTCTCAAGTATCATATGCATCAGTGGTGGGAAGCCTTATGTATCTATGATTTGTACAAGATTGAACATTGTACAAGCAGTGGGAGTGGTTAGCAGATTTATGGCATATCCTAATAGAGAGCATTGGAATGCTGTTAAGAGGATCCTTAGATACATTAAAGGAACTTCAAGTGTTGCATTATGTTTTGAAGGATCGAAATTTATTGTCAGGGGCTATGTTGATTCAGATTTTACAAGTGATCTTGATAAAAAAAAATCTGCTACTGGCTATGTGTTTATACTTGCAGGAGGAGCGGTAAACTGATTATCCAAATTACAGGCCGTTGTTGCTATATCTACTACGGAAGCTTAATATATGGCAGCTACTGAAACATACAAGGAAGCTATTTAAATCCAAAGGTTAATGGAAGAACTTGGGCATAAGTAGCAGAAGACTATTGTGTATTGTGATAGTCAGAATGCCATACACATTGCAAGGAATCCGCCCTTTCATTTTAGGACAAAGCACATCGGTGTTCAATATCACTTTGTTCGAGAAGTAGTAGGGGAAGGAAGTGTGTGTATGTAGAAGATTCATACCAAAGACAACCTAACAGATGTTGTGACAAAGCTGGTTAACTTTGAAAAGTTTATATGGTGTTGATCCTCTTATAGCCTATCATAAATATAAGCAATGAGGAATTGGCAAGATAGAGAAATTTTTTGAAAGCTCACAAAAGTAGCTTTAACTAGGAGATTGTGAAACCGTAGAAAGTAAAGCCTCTTTCGTGGCTTAAAAGTCAGTAATTGTTTATGGTGCATTAATGGTGGAGTAAGTTATCTTCGTTGTGTAGGTAAGAGTTGCAAGCATTACTCCTATAAATAGCACACCCCTCCATTATTTTTATGATTCATTTGAGAGAGAAAAAATTGTATAAGTGTTCTCTAGTTGTATTCTTCTATTATAAGAGAAAATGTGTAATTATTCTCTCTTTATATTTAGCGAGAGGTTATAATTTTTCTTCCATTTAGTAAAATTATTTCTCTGGTCTTGTCTATGATTTTTCCCTTATCAGTTGAAGGTTTTTCACATTAAAATATTGTGTGTCAATTCTTAATTTTCTCATTTCTTATTTTAGCTGTGTGATATTATTCTCTTACTTTGGTAAGCAATATATTTAACTTATTTTCTTCTATTATTTGAAAAAGAACATATAAATCATGATACCATGTGTTTTAAATGGTTTACTTTGAACAAGTGGAAATGGTCCTAGTACTCATTTTTTGAAGGATGACTAGGTTCTTAGGTTGAAACAATTGATTAATTATGTTGTAACTACCATTCTCTAATGGCAACTCAATTACCTTGTGTCCTTTTATGCACAAGAGGATGGCTAGCATTGGGACATTCTTATTCACCAACTACCTCAAAACATATAAGACAAAATAGTAACTTGTAAGCCCTCAAACCCAACAAGTGAGGAAGATTTTCCAATTTTGTGCTACTTTATAGATGGAATTTTTAACATTAAATTCATTTAGAAGTTTATGAATTATTCAATCTCTAAAGCATTTTGACTATTTTCTCATTTACTTAAGGTAACCTAAAAATGGCTTGACCTACAAAGAATCAAGATTTGTTTTTGAAAGTAGCTCATGATCAACTTTTTACCATTAATGAATGATATAGCCCAGAATTAACCATTTTGGGTAGTTGCTCAAGTTGTAACTCAAGACCAAAAACCATTATGCACTTTTGAGGAATCATAAATATACCAAGGAGCTTTGGACTTGTCTTATGCACCCCTAAAGCTATAGCATGTTATTTAGTCAAAGGTTGTATCAATGAATTGAAGATAATATTTCCAATGGCTTTAGAGGGAATTCAAGTGATGATTGAAGTATTTTATCAGAAGTAGTATTGTTGTTTGTTTGGAAAGAAGAACAAGTTTTTAAGGGTGAGTTTCCTTGGCTCACTCCATTGTCATGAGTTTACTCAAATAAATTATGCAAAATACTATTCTTTCACGTGTTTATGACGATATAGAAAAAATATGTAGGAACTTCAAATAGGATGCTCTAATAACAAACAAAAGTATCATTTCATTTCATGGGAAAAGATTGATTCTCCAAAGTCTAAGGGTGATATTTAATACAACTTACATGATGAAATTAGGATGGACTTTAGTCAATAATACAAAGGATCTTTTGGTGAAGATCTCACTGTATAAATATAAATGTGAAAATAATATCATTTGACGATATTTAATACTTTTTCTTTCGCCGTTTGAAGGGCACATGCAAAGCATGACACCATGTTGAAAATGGTATGTTTTAGAATATTGGGAATGGTCATAGTGCTCATTTTTGAAGGATTGCTAGGTTCTTGGGTTAAAATTGTTGATTAATTATGACGTAACTACCATTCCCTAATGGCAACTCAATTAACTTGTGTCCCTTTATACGGGTGACGATGGATAGTGTTGGGACATGCTTGCTCATTCACTTGCTACATCAAGACATTTGTGAAAAAATAACAACTAGTAAGCCCTTAAATCCCATAGGTGAGGAATATTTCCCAGCTTGGTATTACTCTACAGATGGAGTCTTTAACATTAAATTCACTTACGATTCTGAGAATCATTCAATCTCTCAAGTCTTTTCTTATTACTTGAGCTAAACTAGAAGTGGTACCCACAAAGAATCAAGATATTTTTTTTTGGGAAAATAACTCACGATAAACTATTTACTAGAAATGAATGATATAACCAAGAATTGACCATTTTAGGTAGTTGCCCATGTTGCAACTCAAGCCTAGAAATCATCATGCACTTTCGGAGGGATTTTGAGTATATCAATGAGGTTTAGACTTGTTTAATTCACCTTTAAAACTAGAGCACATTTTAGTCAAAGATTGCATCAATGGATTGAAAGCAACATTTCATGTGGCTTTAAAGGGAATTCAAATGATGATTGTATATTTTTGTTAGCAATAATAATATGGTTTGTTTAGAAAGTAGAACAAATATGTTTTCGAGGCTAAATGCTAACCTCTGCATAGCATAGTGGCCTTAATACAGTGTGAGGTGAAGTTCATCACCAACAATTTTGTTCATCCTTCATCTTTAGTATAAGCATATATGAAAATTGAGAGGCTTATTACTTGGCAACCTCCTACTCACAACTTCATTAAATTAAACATAGATGCAATGATTGTTATGTTAGGTGACTTAACATTTTGCAGGGTGCTTGTCAATGATAGCATAGGGACATTTATTTCAAGATATTTTAAAATGGTTGAAGCTTGCACTGGTATAAAGATTGAACTTTTGGCTTTCTTGTGTGGCTTGGGTATGGTATCTACTAGTTCAAGCAATAGTATACTTATGGAAATGGACTTTGAATTAGTCGTGAATCTTGTTAAGAAAGGGTGTCCTAAGTCATATCACTATTTTACTATTATTTATGAAATTTGAAAGATTTAAAAAAAGATTAATATCATCGTCTCATATTTTTAAAGAAATAAGTAGAAGCACACACACCTTCTAGCTAGTATAAAGCATAGGTCAGATTATAATCTTCATTTATTTTCTTTCCCTTCCTTAATTTCTACTATAAAGAAAGAGACATAGGCTATTTTTTTTTCCTAGTATGATTTGTTAATTTTATTTGTTTAGAATTTTTACCCTATTGATTGTAAAAAGTTTATATATTCCGAACTTACAATAATAACAATTTTCTTTCATGATTATGTGATTCAGAGGAATTTATATACCCTATTGATTGTAAAAAGTTTATATATTCCGAACTTACAATAATAACAATTTTCTTTCATGGTTATGTGATTCAGAGGAATTTATATATTCCCAGTTTTTATCTTCTTTATTTTTCTGATTTAAAAATAATATATCATTATTTTTTTAAAAAACACATTCTCTCTTAATTTTTAATTTTTTAAATGTTGTATTTTAATTATAGAAATATATAAAAAATAGAAATAAGATAATTTGATTCTCTATCAATTTTACTTATTTTTTTAAAGAAAATAATTATTTTGATTTAGAAAAATTTAGCTCATCATTATTAAGAAATAAAAATTATTAATTCATGAACAAATAAATATTATTAGACCAACTACACTAAAATTAAAACCTAATAATATATCCCTAACTTTATCTAAAATTATTTGTGTAAATTATACTGACATCCCTTTGAAATTTTTCTAGATTGCACACGATACTCTTTTTTTTTTTTTTTATCCATACACTAACCCTTTTAATTGTTTGAAAAATATTATAACGTGTATTCCTATAAGAGAGATTCTTGTAAACGTTAATAAAACAAAAAAATTATGTGTAATCTGAAAAAATTTCATGAAGTGTCAGGAGGTGTTAGTGTAATGTACTCAAACTATTTATATATATAAAAAATTTATATTGAAACTTTCAATTAGGCCATAAGAGGGATAATAAAATAAGTTAAAATTCTATTTCCTCTTTTAGACAATTTTTTGCGTAAACTTGTAAAAATATATTGACAAAAAAAAATCAAATTAATGAAATTAAATTAATTTTTTAGAATAAAAATATAAGAACTTTCAAAATTTTCTAATTATGTTTTCAATTATTCACCGGTGAAATATCAGATTCTTTATTAATTAATATTAAATTGTAAGATACTACAATGTCTCAGGTCTATATTTCCTTTTATGAAAAAATAAAAATCTAATTTCACAATAAAAAAGGATTAAAAAATAAAAATTATAATTTCACAGTAAGAATGGAGAAATAAGTAGGTTTAATTGTTTTATTGTTTTGAGTCACAAAGAGGAGAGATAACAGTACAAACACAAAGGGAGTGAGAGAGATCGCAGTTTTTGTGCTGAGAGGGTTCTTCCCCTAACTAAGATCCGTTCCCATTTCATTCTACCCAGAGAAACCCTAACTCATATATTTATCTTTTTAATATATATTTTTTCCGGGTTTTTCTTTTTTATGTTTTAATTTACCGATTTATTTATTTTTTCATGCCTTTGGTCCAATACTGATCAATCTCTGCAGTTTGTTTTTTTCACTCTGAAAAAAAAAAAAAACTAGAAACCCTAATTATCAATGGTTACCACTGCTAAATCTTCTAACCACCACTCGCCCCCTAGTGCTCCGTCACCGGCGCAGCCCAGCGACGGCAACAGCCCTAAGTTCCCGCGAAAAAACCTTCCCTCGCCGTGGGCTCAGGTGGTTCGCGGCGGAGAGCCAGAATCGGCGGCCGGCATTCACCAATCGCCGCCGCCGTCGTCATCGTCGTCGTCGTCGTCGTCCCTGGCTGCCGACCAAGCGCCATCGTCGGAGTGTTCCCCGAAGGTGATTCCGGCGTCGCCGCCGGTGGATAATTATAATACGGTTGGTGCTGTAGATAGCTCTGATGGTAGTGAGGGCAATGCGGATCGTTCTAAGAAGCCCGTTTGGAACAAGCCCTCAAACGGCATCGTGGAGAGTGGGCCTGTAATGGGCGCTGAATCGTGGCCCGCTTTGTCTGAATCCACCAAAGCTTCTGCTAAATTGCCAGCTGAATCGTCCTCCAAGACTGTTGCCGAAGGATCACTCTCCACTTCTCAGGTTTGGTTCAAATACATGCCCCTAATTCTCTGCACAGTCTTTTTTTTTTTTTCTTTGTGTGGTAAATTAAATTCTGTGTTTAGTTTATTGTTTATATATATATATATATATATAGCAAGAAGAATCCTCTGTTCTCGTTTGTTGTCTAATATATGAAACTTATTCCGGTCGACATTGTGGTCTGCTTTACTATTGCAAATTGTGTTTCTATAGACTTGGGTTTACCGTGAATCCTATAGTGGAAACACTTTATGAAGTTTGTTGGTTATGATTAAAAATTATAAATATGTTATAAATTCAGTCTATGTATAGTCTGTTATGTACAAGATTTTAAATTGTGGCTGCGGTTTCATGGCATTTCGTGATATTGTGGGAAATTGTGGACAAATGCGGCCACAATTGCGGTGTGGACACTTATAAAACCTTGACGTTGCAGCCAAAATCATGCATGCGGACTGTTTTTTAAAACCATTGTTATGTGTAAGGCTCCTGGTGAGCCTGAGTCTGACAGCAAAACCCTGTTTCTGTTTTTGCATTTTATCAAAGAGGGTATACTTTTGGTAAGGAAGGATTTTAAATCTACGTTAATAATGGTAAATGGTGAGTATTGTCTGTTTGCATGACATTCTTATTATGTTGTAGGGGCCAATGACTTCACAATCTCCTCAGAAGCAAGCTACCACTAATGCAAAACCTAATTCTGCAACGAATTATAATGTGCCTAATAGACAAAGATCAATGAAGCGGGTAGGTGGCAGCAGCAGCATTGGGTCTGGTCCTTCCCAGAGCAACTTCTCCAACCCTCCCCCACCCCCACCACCCCCACCTTTTCCTGTATACCAGCTCCCATCAGTTAGCTATGGTAATATGGTACCAGGGGTCCTTGACCCCTCACCAAGAGATCATTATCGGAACAATAACTGGGATGCAAGACCAATGGTAGGGGGTTTTGTGCCTGCGATGAATGAATATCGGGGTTCCTCTCGTAGGGGTTATTTTGGGCCTCATCCAAGAGGAGATGGTTCCTATCATAATAGTTATGGTAGCAGGCGTGATCAAGATCGTGGAAATTATGTGAATACTAGAGATGCTTTTGTACCTCAACCAAGGATGCCTCCACGAGGATTACTAAGGCACCCACCACCTAGTACTGCTGCATTTGTGGGCCCTCAGCCCATTGGACCATTTGCTAACCCCATTGGTTTTTCTGGTCCGTTTATTTCTTCTTTCCATCAATTGTGTTCGTATAAAATAAAATCTAACTATTTTTTTTCTTTTCCATTTTAGAATTCTACTACTATCAACCAGTAACAGTGGATCAGTTTACGGGTATGCCGTTCTTCACTCACAGCCCTCCTCCTACACCGTTCTTCTCTGCTGCAGAATCTCCTCTTTCAAATATGATAGTCAACCAAATTGAATACTACTTTAGGTAAATTTAATGTATTGTCTATTATTTAGTCTGATAATAAATCTTTGACAATTGGATTCTCTGTTCATTCATGATTTGTTTTTTGCAGTGATGCTAATTTAGTGAGAGATGAGTTTTTAAGGTCTAAAATGGATGAACAAGGTTGGGTTCCTGTTACTTTGATAGCAGACTTCCCTCGAGTAAGTTATTTGTGCTTGATGAGGCAATACTTCCTGCATCTTTTATGTAGAGCCTTTTAATGTTATACTTCCTGGTTGTATGATTTAGTAAATCTTCGACTTGCTGTAGTAATTCCCTAGCAGTTTTTTTTTTTTTTTTTTTTAAAGATTATTGCCATTGAAGATTTTTCCTTATACAACCTATTTGGCATCTATGTTTTGGTACAGTTTTACATGTTGATGACTACTTTGCCTATATCTCTTATCAGGAAAGACACATTTCTCTCTTTAAAGTTGATTATTTTATGTATTCCAGCATTATGAAAGTAATGCTGCTACAGATGGCCGGCAGAAATGAGAAAATTGGAACTTTTTATGCTAATAATATGAATTTTAACTTGCTTTTTTTTGTGCATCTTGATTGATGTAAATCCTAGACATAAAAGTTTGATATTTGTTGTTTGTAACTGTTTGAGTTGCAATTCTCTTCAAATATTGCTCTTGCAAGAGCTTCGGATTTAAATTTTTTTAATTATTTGTTGTGTTAAAATTTCCGAGTTGGATACACACTATGGTACTAGTGCATATGATGGATAGAACTGTTTTGGATGGCTATCTGCTTCAGTGAGCTTTAGATTCAAGTTTGCTCTTCATCCGATTTAGTTTTTTGGATTATTTTATAGTTTTTCCCACATATGCTGCCACAATTTTGTTTTCCTTTGCCTTGATATCTCCATGTTGAGTATATTTATTGCTGCCAGTATGGATGTGGAATCCATGAAAGAAAAGTAGTGGCACACTTTAGATTTGGTATTTGTTCTGCACCTTATACTTTGAGATCTTTTATGTCTCATGCAGTTCAAGTGTGTGGGATATGTGATAAGAGGGATTTATGCTATTGACATACTATTTTAAGCATGCAACAGTACAAGCAAAGTCTATTGCAACTAGTCTCAGTGATGATGGCTATTGCAACTAGCTGGGCAATATTAGTAGACACAGACACAGCATTAATTTTGCAAGAGTTCATATGTGTTAGTTATTATTGTATCATCAAGAAAAATAAAGGAAACACACACATCATTGATTTTGCCAGTGTTCAAATGTTAGTTTATGATGTCTTATATAAAAATAAAGGACACATACAGCAATAATTTTGGAGTTTGGATATTAGTTTACGGTACTGTCAAAAAAATGAAGCAAAGATGCCTTTTGGAGTGTGAAAAAAATACAATTAGGAGATAGATAAGATCCCAAAGAGTGGGAACTTTTCTTACAGATTATTAGTAGGCAGCAATGTTGTGAAAATCATGAGTAAGATTGTAAAATCATACAAAGTTATGTGTTTTGGAGAGCTCTCTGTGCTGAAACAGAGCTGTGTCGTAAATTGTGTGATCTGAGTGGAATCACCAGCCATGTTCATAGGATTGTGGGATCAGTGATTTTTTCCGATTCAGCACAGAGCCCCCTCCAAAACATGTAAGATCATGTGATTTTAGGATCTTTCTTGCGATTTGACAACGCTGGGTGATATTATTTCCATTATTAAATGGAACATCAACATTGTAAGGAATTTCTTCATTTAGGTCACTGACTTCTTATTTGAATTTGACTATTTTCCAAATGAAAATATTTATGAATTCATTATCAGCTGATCTGTTGTATAGCATGCTATCAAGGGTGGCAAGTGATGAAATTGGATTTTCTGAAAAGTCACCTGTCTATTGTTGTGTTCATCTTTGTATTTTGTAACTTTGAATCTGGTGTATAAAACGTTAATCACTTATAAAAGATGTTGATTAATACTTTTCAATTTTCATTATTATTGATGTTTTTTCCCTGAACTTGTTTGTATTTGTGCACTCAATATCTTTCTTTTATAAGAAAGGTATAAGAGAGCAAGGTTACAGAATGTGATTAGAGAAACATGAAAATTGTCCTGCACATTACCCAAGTTTGAATGGATAGAGGGAAATGGAATGGGATGTTGATTTTTTGTTGGGTTAACATTCTCTTATTTGAGAATTTCTTAAAATGAGATTATTCTGTAACATTTCAACTGTCCTTTATTAATTTTCATAAATATTTTATCTGTCAAATCAGAAACAAAAAATAACCTTCCCTTACATTTTCCTCCAAAGCCATTCATCCAAACATATACCATAGGTAGAAACCAAACCTGATTTGACAATGGGAGATTGGAGACTGGTTGCACACTGCATTTTCATTTTTCTTTTGATAGAAATGAAATATATTAGTTATTATTCTTCTATAAACAGTGGAAGTGAGGCAGTTGGAATAGAAAAAAGAATCGGTTTTCTCCTATACAAAATCTCTTGGCATCCTTATCAATATTCCATTGTCCCAATTCAAAGCTGTATTTAATAATGGTCTTAATAGTCTATTTGTGTTCTTAACCAAACCTTCGCTGCACCTCAGTGCACATGCACTTAAAAAAGATATGGTATACTTAATCAACATATAATCTACTCATAGAGATTGTGATGCAAGAGTTGTTATTATAAACTACAGGTTGTGAACTTGTGATGTGAGTAGTGACCATTTGTTACTGATTTGTTTTTGCAATATTTCATTAGTCTGATTATACATTTGATATGACTGATAAATTTTCATAAATACTTAGCACCTTAGGTTTGTTTTTGCTATATGGAATATCTTTTTGCAGGTTAGAAGTTTGACAACCAACATTCAGTTGATACTGGATTCTCTGAGAACTTCCACTGTTGTGGAAGTGCAGGTAACCTCTCATGTTATAGTATTTTATTTATGTGTCAAATTTTCATTTTATGCACTTTGCACACTTTTGTATCATATATCACTTATATTGATAGGTGAAGCAGTATGGTATTTTTGAAGGATAAAGTAATAATACTTTTGTTAATAGTTTGAATTTAATCTATTTTTTATGTTCTGTAGCTGTTTATTTCTCTCTCAACTTTTACTGCAGGGTGACAAGTTGAGGAGACATAATGGGTGGAAGAGATGGCTGCCCTCTGCTCAGCAGCGGCCTGATTCTGGCTCAATATCTCCCGGTGGATCCAGATACAATAACCTGGCAGCTAATTTTCAAACTATCGCCTTGGAAGAAACAGCTAAAGGTGAAGGTCCAACAGAGTCTTGCAGTCAGTCTCAACTCTCAAATGGTGGTGATGCAACAGGGAGCAGCAGTTAAAACTGTACTTACATAATCTATCCCAGCCAAATTTCTTAGCCTTGTCGGTATCCAGTATTCAACCCTGTGGTCCTTGATTTTAAAAGTTTTTTTTCTTTTTTGGAGGTGATGGGAATAGAGACCGTGGAAGTTGATTGTTTCTACAGTCTCGATTTTGATAGTAATTTTGAGTGAAGTAGTGGAAACAAATAAGAATGATTCACAATTGTTACGGTCTAAAGGAGGAAAAAAAAGAAAAATTAGACAAAATTTCAGAATTTTGATTGAGGCGGATTTAATGAGGTTATTGATTTGTATAGCTTATATTTGCTGTGGATGATTTTTTTCTATTTTTTTTGATTATTTATGGTAGCAGGTGTAGATAAAATCTCTTGTTGGGTGGAGTGAGTTGAGTTTTGGCTAAGCGAAGTTGTCTTGCTTGAATTTTGGCTTTTTGATTGGATGGATGACTTTAATCGTTGTGTTCTGAGTTGTGTGCTCACTTTAAGGATTACAGGTTATGATTAATAGTTTTTGCTGGTTTTTTAGCCATTTTTTTAATCTTTTTCTAAAGATTGCTTCTCCAAATGTCCTCTTGGTTTTCCTTCTAGATTTTCATCTAGTTATTTTATTAGAACCAATCGATTTCTTGATCACCCACTGCTTTCCACAAACCGTAACATATTTGGTCCGGCCATCAATGTTATTTGTTATTCCACCTTCAATCTAGCGCTTGCTGGCTCCTGCTCCTTGTGTAACGTTGCTGTTTTGCTATTTCAAAGTCGGAAGAAAGTAAAGGTATCGTGTAGATGGAGGTTTCTGGTTTTGGAAGAAAGAAAATGGGAGGTTAATTTTAAGTTTCCAATTTGAGAGAAAATGTTTATAAAAATGAATAGATGATTGAAATGTTACATTATAATTCTTTTAGGGTAAAACATTAATCTGGTTTTTGATACCATGAAAAGTATATTTTGTAGTTTGGTTGATGAGATTTTTTAGTTAATTTGGTTTTAAAAGTTGCTAAAAATAAATGCAGTCCTTGACTTCTGATAATTGTTAGTTCTTTGGGATAAAATTGACAAATAGCACACAACATCAGAGATTAAATTAAAGGGTTTTCTAAATTAGGATTATGCTTTTGATGTTGGATTGGTACTTATTTTATGGATTAAATTGATTGTTTACGTCAAAAGGATAAAAAGTATTAATTTTAGGAATCAAATTAATGTTTCACTCTTTTATTTGTTGTATTTTAAGAAATTTTAAATTATATGGAATGGTTATTCAAAAATAAAAGATGAACATTTTATTTCTCTCTAAATCCATTAATTCAACATATTCAAACAAAATGCTAGAATTTATTTTGATGGATGGATAACAAAATGCTTGAATTAAAAGAGAGAAAAGCAACAATTCGGGACATAATATATATTGCTTCATCTCGTTACCCCGATAAAGGTACATAGGAATTGAGATTAGCAGCATGAAAAAAATGTATATCTATAGTAAACCCTGGGTTCAGTATGGTCAAATACACTCTAGCACTCTCTGCAACATCATGGCAAGGTGATTGCACAAACTCCAACCCATATCCTCATAGATCCACTGCAGCCAACATCCAGTCAAATCACACCCACTGATTACTTATTACACAATAATTATATAAGTGAGAGAATGTGATTAATGGTCTAAATTTTTGCTGTATAAGACATCCTGCTGCTGAGGCAGCTGAGGATCTATAGTTCTAGTCCTTTCAAAACTCTCACCCTACAGAAGTTCATTGATAAACCTAATAATGATCTACCTTGCACCCCCTACGCTGACTCTGCTTTTCTCAACTCCATCTTTGACATGTTCTGAGCCATGCCCTTTAGCATAGACTCATCCTGTAATCCCATAACATCTTGAGTCTTCTTGGTTTTTCTAAAGTAAGCTTAACCAACTCTCCCGAGCTTTAGATCTGGTTATGACTCTTTCTGAAATTGGGTCATGATGCTTTGGAAACGTGTACAATATTTCCATCCAATGGCAAGGGGATCAATGGCTAAACAAGATAAATGTAACTCCTCTGATCTTTTGGCATCTGCGAATGATCAATAATAGTGTCAGCTCCTCCGTCTAGAGTAGGGGTGGCAAAACAATCCATTTATCCATCATCCATTCAATTCATCTACAAGTAAATCCATCCAATCCATCCATTACACAAAAAAAATTATAATGGATTGGATCCAATCCATCCATTTAATTTTATGGATGGTTAGTGATCCATCTACTATTTTTTCAAAATCTATTAGATTACATTAAATAAAAAATAAAATCCATTGGATAAAAAAAATAAAAAAACATGTTCAATCAGTTTTTTTTTCAAAATAATGTTTTTTTAGTCTTATAATCAGATTTTCATTAAAAAAAAAAATAGAGTAGCCATTAAAAATAAAAAATTTCTAATTAGGTTTAAAAAATAATTTCTTAAACCTAAACGTTTATGATATAACTAGTTGGTGATTCAAATTTGCATCTTAGCTATTATGTGAATTGCTAAGAAATTATATTTAAATTTTGTCGATTTTCCCTATACAAAATTAGAGTTATTGAAATATGTTTTTATTTTGAATTATGGTAAAAAAATTTCAAGTATCTACATTTTGAAGATTCCTTGATGGTTGTTTTCTATTTTTTCTTGAACATAATTTCTGTGGTAATTTAAAAGAATATTATTTTAACATAATTGGAGAGGGAGGGAGGAGAGAGAGAGAGAGAGTAGGAGAGAGGAGAGAAGAGAGAGAGAGGTTAGAGAAAGAGAAGAGAGAGAGGGAGAAAATATTTTAAAAATAAAAATTATTTAATTTTTAAAATATATTATTTTTGTGGATGGATTGAATATCCATCCATCAAAAATTCTTAATGAATAGATTGGACTGGATTTTATTAGATGGATCATGGATGAATTGAATTTTTTAAATAATTTTTTAATAGATCAAAATAGATTAATAGATTATTTTTATCCAATCTACTATAATCTGACTTAGAATTTATCCGTTCCATCCGTTTGCCACTCCTAGTCTAGAGGCAAAAAACAGGGATTTATCTGTCCTCACACATGCTCTTCTTAATGAAGATCAAAACTGTTTCTCCTTTTGGTTATTTATTTATTAAATTTGTCACTGGCGGAGGGGTCAAAGTCATATTTACGTAAAAGTCATTTTTAAGCTTATAAGTAACGAAAAAGGTGAACTAGCTAGAAAGACGTTTCATTTTACTCATTGAGGTTACAGAAGCCATCCTTTATGATTTTGGTTCAATTTCCATGCAAACCCCACAAAGATTATTTAGGAAGCTGCTTTACCCATTATTCAGAGTGAAAGAAAACGGAAAGAGTTTCAACTGTCTCAATGAATTCCCTTTTATTTTGGCTGCAGTTACAGTTCTAGTCGATGCAATTAGGCGTTCTAGAAGGAGCATTTTCTCAAACATATTTGTCCAATGCTTATAAGAACACTTCTTGTGTGAGCATAATTTCTATAACTAATACAACTAATTAGAAGTTTAAAATGTATTTAACAATTAAAAAAAATCACTCGTAAGACCACAGCAGTAAGCCAAATACATTAACGTGAGAGAGAATTAATAGGAGAAGGAGCAAGAGAGCTTGAAACATTGTTAGTGTGTGACTGTAGTATAGAAGAGACAACGAACTGATAAGCTCTCTCGGTTGGATGGGCCAAATCCCAGAAAACGTATGTGGAAGGATTTGGACAGACACTGAGAAGGTTACATATCCCTGAAACTCCAAATGCCCCAGTCCCACAGCACCCCTCCGCGACGTCTACAAACCCTGAAATTATTATAAAGTAACTAACGTATTAATTAATGATAAGCAGTGTTAATAATTTACGCATTTAAGTTAATATTCAATTAGTGAATTAAGTTGTATAGAAAATGACCTTCTGGCTGAGGATTCTGTATGAGATTAAGCAGAGGAGTGTAGACATCGATGAACCTAATGTCATAATTGGGAAGGCTGGCTCTCATAGAATCAACTGCTGATGATAACTGGCCATTGAATAGCTGCGCTATTTGATTCTCAAGGGGTGCACACACCCTTAATGCTCCTCCCGCTTCAGTTCTACCTCCAGGCAAGCATCCCAGTGGCAATGTACTTAGTACCCAAACTCGTCGTGCTCCAAGTTCATATACACTCTTCAAGTTGCATGTCATTAATTAACATATAATTCAGATTACCCCAAAAATTACACTAAATAAATGTCTACACTAACAATTGGGCATTGAATTTGTCTCATATAAATTTTGTTTAACCAAAAAAGACATCTAATGCTTAACATTTTTTTGTCTTAGTATATGTTTGTTTTTTTTCTTGTTAGTGTTAATGATAAAATTAATTGGAAGGGGAGGTCGCGAACCTTGAGGAAATTTGAAGTGGTGGCAATTAAACGAGCGGCATATAAAGGGAAAGGCTGTGTTGTGGCTAACATCTGAGAATAGGTAATGGCAATGTCATTGTTGCCCGCGGAAACCAGGTACACGCTGTTGGATAAGATGTCTGCCGCTCGCTGTTGTCCAACAAGTGCCGTCAGCTTTCCTATGTATTCTCGAAACATTCCCAGTTGGGTTGGCTGTGATAGAACTCCCTGGTGACAAACGTAACAAAGAAATGACGGAACAATAACGAGAAATATTAACGATATACTCTCAGACACACTCTTTTAAATACTCTTTTTTATTGATTGAAATTTCTCAAAAATTATAAAAATTTGTGGGTTTCATATTTTATTTAACAACTCTCTCTCATGGTTTTATAATTTTTAATAAATTTTAACCAATAATGATTTTATAATTTTTAATAAATTTTAACTAATAATAAAGTGTGTGTTAGGAAGAATGTATTAGAGAGTGTGTTGCTAGCACTCCTCTTCAATAACATATAATAAACCCAAATCATAAGGAATTAAAAATAAAAAATATTATTAATGTATGTATTCCTATCATGATTTTTAATACATTTTTATGCAATTTTTAATGATTTTTCATTAATTAATTCTTGGTTTAATTGTACTTTTTGCTCTTAAAATTTTACAATTTTGCGAAGTTTGCTAGTTGAAAATTTTTCACAAATTTTGTCCTCCAATTTATAAAATATCTCGAATTTTGCCCCTAAATAGAAAAACTGTCACAACTAAAGAAAAATTTACCACAAAATTGTCTTAATTGTAGTGATTTAGAGGAAAAACCACCATAAAATATCTTAATTGTCATAGTTTTTTTTCTGTTAGAACAAAATTCATGAAAAGATTTTGGGGAGGCAAAATTCGCAAAATTGTTAAATTTTGGAGGCAAAAAATGTAATTAATCCTTAATTTTTTCATCAGTTCATGTTCTATGACCATCTGTTAATAAGGCTTTTCAATAAATACAAGCAAAAAGAAAATATTACTCCTTCCATTTCCGTTTGAGTGATGTTTTAGTAATATCAATGAGTAATTATTTTTTTAATTTCACTTTTAACAAGTAAGTTTAATTGCACTTTTTGTCTCTAAAGTTTTATAATTTTGCGAATTTTTCCATATAGTTTTTTTTTTTGCAAATTTCGCCCCTACTTTACAAAATATTACAAATTTTGCCTTAACATAGAAAAACTGTCACAATTAAAACATTTTGTGGCAGTTTTTTCTTTAAACCGCTATAATTAAGACAATTTGGTGGTGATTTTTCTTTTAATTGTGGCAATTTTTCTACTTGGGGACAAAATTTGCAATATTTTATAAATTGGGAGTAAAATTTGCAAAAAAAAAAAATTTAGAGTGAAAAATTCACGAAATTGTAAAATTTTGAAAGCAAAAAGTGCAATTAAATCTAAGAATTATTTAACATGCGTTTTTTCATAACGTAAAAGAAATTAATTAATATAAGAGATAAGGATATAATAAGAAACTAATTAATATTTTTCATAAAAAATAAATATTAATTAAATTTCTTAATTATTGTATCAAAGCCACAAAGGACAAACAAAAATATAGTGTGATAGCGTAACCAATGTTACCTGTATGCGAGCAGTGAGATCATCAATCCCTGAACCAGCTGAAGCAAAGCATACCCCAGTGACGAGGTCTTGAGGACTCAAGTTACCGCTAAGATATGCTGGTAGCGCCTCTTTGATTCCCAAAGCCGTTGCTACATAGAATACACTCACATTAGTGAAAAAGCAAAAGTACAATTAATTATTTGACGAAAATATTCTACACATTTTGAATTACTATTCCAAGATATTATCTTTGTTCTAAGACGACCCAAAATTCTGATAGGATTATTTATTTAAATCTGACACCGTGAAGACTTGAAATATATGTTACAAGGTTGGTAACCTATTTTGTTGACATTGTATATCAATTTTAACAATATTTATAATTATATATAGTTAAATTGTAGAATTAAAGAAGTATAAAATAATATCAATATATTGTCTATTAAATAAATAATTATACTACCGTATATATTTTAAGATAAATAATATCAATATCAATATAACATATGTTATACAAAATATTATCTATTAAATCAAAATATTTTATTACCACTACATAATTATTTTAAAAATTATATATTTTAAAAAAGAATATATGACATTAGGCAGGGTTAAGACAATCCCACGTATAATCTAAACCCGTACTCAAAATACATCGAATCTAAATTTAAAATTTGAATCCATCAAAATTAACTTTGGGTCAAATTAGGGTAATGAAATGGGTCAAATCATAATCACCCTTAATGTTGAGAACCAAAAACATATTTGAACAAGAGTTTAATTAGAATATACTGACAGTTTAAAAAGAATTTAATTATTAATTTTTGTAATAATTATTTTAAAAGTCATATCTAATATATAATTTTGATGTATCAAAATTAAACACATTTAATTGTACTTAAGAGTTTCAAAAAACAGGTTCTCAGGAATTTCAAAGGTTAACCAAACACATTTTTTCTAAAATATGTTGGAATAGCATTGGCATCATTAAAGAAATACTATCTTGGAAAAGCATTGGCATCATTATATTTCCACTAATGTCGTCCCATGAATGGCATTCTAAAGCGTGAAACAAAACGTGTTAAAAAAAAATAAAATTCTATACATTTAATCTTCTGTATCCTTTGCTTTCAATAGAAAATTTGGGGCCCTTTAAATCTCAACTGTCAAAGCAAAAATGAGGCATGTTCATAAATCTTGTACATGGAGTAAAGGGAAGGGAATGTGTATATATTGGGAGTTATAATATATAGTTACCTATCAAATCTGAGGGAGTTTTTCCATTACAGCATCTTCCCGTAGGTATTCCTCCTGGGAAATCCCTTCCATATGGAGGAAAATTGCACTTAGTTAACGTTTGAAGGTTGTTATTATTTCCCGTATCAAGGATTGAGTCTCCAAATGAAAACAACGCCGGAATTGCTCCGTTAACAGCTACTGCTTTGGGAAATCGGACAGCGAAGGAAACGAACACAACCGTTACTAGTCTCTCCCACAATAACTGATCCATTTTCCTTACTCACTGATTTTCTTGCAACGCAGTGATAGTATTTATAGATACCAACTTTGTTGCAAGGCATAATTACGGGAATGAATATTCTCCATGTAGGCCGTTAAATCTTCCATATATATTTCATTTAATGGAAATTCAAGAAGTCAAGCCTATTTAATGTATATTAATAAATAAATAGATATAAAATTTAAACATTAGGATAAAATTTGTTAGAATTTAGGATGTAAAATTTAATAAATAGATACAAAATTTAAACATTTAAATAAATAGATATAAAATTTAAAATTATGCTAGAATTTTACGGTTAAAAGTTTATGATAAAATATGTTTTAGTTCTTGTAAATAGGGGAATGTTATAACTTTGTTACAAGGCATAAATACGGGAATGAATATTGTCCATGTATATGACAGTTAAAATCTTCTATATATGTCATTTCATAAAAATTCAAGAAATCAATCCTATTCTACACACACAAAAAAAGAAGTCAATCCTATTCAATGTGGCCTAAAAAAATAAAAATAAAAAAATCCTATTCAATGCATATTAATAAATAAATAAATATAAAATTTAAACATTGGGACAAGATATGTTACAATTTACGATATAAAATTTAAACATTCAAATAAAGATATAAATTTCAAAAGTCATGTTAATTAGAATTTAGGATAAAATATGCTTTAGTTTTCGTAAATATGGCTTAACATGGTGTTAGCTAGTTTTTTTAATTTTTTGAGTTAATTTTAATCTTTATAAAATTTTTAAATTTTTAAAAATCATTAATGTTATTACTTAATAATAATGTAACATGCATTCAATCATACTATATCACATGCTATCTTAGAGAATAATTGTTAATGCATGTCAAGTCATCACCAGAGATTATTTTAAAATTATTTAAAGTTTATAAGAATTAAAATGAACAAAATAAATTTTAGAGGACGAAAATCAAATGAAGTTGTATTTATATAAAAATTAAAAACATATTCTAGCCTTGAACATGATAAATACTTGTGTAAACAACTAATAAGGTTGAGCACAATGATAGATAAACAGTTTGATTCCCTCGCGATATTGATTAAAGTTTGATTCGTAACCATTTATATAATAAAGATTATATTAGGAGTTAACCAGATTTACTTTGCTGATCTTTCCACCTTCAAAGAGAGTAGTCTCTAACTGTTAACTTCTCTGTGCATACAAAAACACTAGTGTACACAAGTTGAATAAATTAATCCAAAAGATAATAAATATATTATTATTATATTAAATAATCAAATATATTTTCATGACACATATTAATCAATAAATTTTAAGACAAAACATAGACTCAATTTTTTAGGTGTTTTGATAATCATAATTAAAATTTTATCTTTGTATAACTTATATTGACCTTAAATATAAGTTTTTAGAATAAATTATATTAATACTCCTTGAAATTTTTTGAGATTGTACATGACTTCTCATTTTTTTTAAAGTTTACAACAACCTCTTTTATAAAGATACATGGTGCAATATTTTTCAAACAATCAAGAGGGGGTGGTTAATGTAATGCATATTAATGTAATGTTTATCAAACAATTAATGGGATTAGTGTAGGAGTAAAAATAGGAGGAGTATCGGACAAAATTTGACAAAAATTTAAGAAGTGTTAGTGTAATTTACTCAAGTTTTTATTATACAAATTATTAAAATAAAATTTCAATTCTAATTAAAAAATAACATTAAAAATACCTAAAAACCTGCATTTAAATTTTATCCTAAATTTTTCTAATGTACTTTTTTAAACATTCTACGAGTCTATATTTTTTCTGCAAGAGTGAAAGAGGTCAAATTTATAACCAATGCATTTTAATCTCCCATAATGAAGCAGTTACTCATCAGAAAACTATTTTTATTTTTCTACTACAGATTTAAGTACCGGACTTAAATTTGTTTAACTTATACATGGCAGCCTTTATTATGCAACTTTAATTCTATTGTCTTCGTTTCATATATATTGATATTTTAGGCTTTAATTTTACTTAAATTTATTGAAGTTTTACAAATGAAAAATATTATTAATATTTTTTTCTCTCATACCCTATTTAACAATTACTATAATAACAATTTATCACAAGTAATGAGATGTATATGAAATAAGAGTATTTTAATTCAAATATTACAATATTGTATATTTATTAAATGCTCTTTCATTAATGTGCATTAACCTTAAATATTAATAGATATGAAATGGAGATAGTTATAAAAAATTAATATATAAAGCAATATTTTCTTTCTTAAAGAAATATTAATATATCATTTAATACTATTAATATAATATTTATATAAATATATAAATAAATAGATTTTTCATATATAGTATGACACAATTTTGTTATTCAATTAATTTTTTTTAAATAAAATAAATTATACATAATATATTTTACAAAAATTTATAAATATATAAAATTAAATTAAATTTGAGAAGAAATATTAATGTAGCATTTAATATTAATGTAATATTTATACAAGTATATAAATAAATATATTTTTTCTTATATAGCATGACACAATTTTGCCAATAAATTAAGATTTTAAAAAAATAGTTTATAAAATATATTCTAAAAATAAAAATGTGAAAATATATTAATATAATATATAGAAATTGATAAATATATAATAATAATAATAATAATAATAATAATAATAATTTATTTCTTAATTTTTATCCTTAATTATTTTTAAATAAATTATGACGAAATATTTTCATTTTTTTATATATTTAAGAAATCCTTATTTTTAATTATTATTTTTGATGAAACATTTAAAAAAAATTAAAATACATATTAATTTAAATTTAAAATTATTTAAAATTTTGTTATATGTTAACAATTAATTTTAGCTAATATTTTTTACAAATCTTGCATGTAACATTGAAAAATATAACAAGTACAAAATTTAAATACAATGTTTTTAAAACTTATTTTTTATGTGAAAGGAAAAAGTACCAAAATAAATCTAAAAAGTAATTTTGTGACACAAATTTGTTGTTTAGTTAAGATAATGTGTGTGCATTTTTTTTTTTTTTTTTATGTTTATTGCCTCATACTTATTTTTATTTACAACTATATATATTGCATCATTACTAATCTAAATTGTTATAGAATGACTCATAATAAATTCTAAATATTATTAAATATTTTAAAAAGAATCATGTGTTTAAATAAATATGTCCATATTTAATTTAGTTTATTTTTAAAAAGTAATCACATTTCCCCCAATTTTTGAAAAGATGAAATGATAAGTAAATATTAACATATTATATTGATACTACTATAAATAAAGTAAATTATTTGGCACATGAATTTAAAAAATGTTTCTTACACATTAGTAATAGAAAAATACTAATATTAATTATAAGAAGGAGAAAATATTTTAATGTAGACAAAATTCCAAACTATTTTTTTTTAATTTTTTTGTCAATGAGTGTTTTACTCAAATTACATATCCAAACTAACTTACTGGCTTTTCTTGCAACGTACTGATAGTATTTATAGATACGAACTTTGTTGCAAGGCATAAATACAGGAATGAATATTCTCCACGTATATGGCCGTTAAATCTTCCATATATATCTCATTTAATGGAAATTCAAGAAGTCAAGCCTATTTAATGTATATTAATAAATAGATATAAAATTTAAACATTAGGATAAAATTTGTTAGAATTTAGGATATAAAATTTAATAAATAGATATAAAATTTAAACATTTAAATAAATAGATATGAAATTTAAAAGTCATGCATGTTAGAATTTAGGATAAAATATGTTTTAAGTCTCTGTAAATAGGAGAATGTTATAACTTTGTTACAAGGCATAAATACAGGAATGAATATTTTCCATGTATATGACAGTTAAAATATTCTATATATATCATTTCATAAAAATCCAAGAACTCAATCCTATTCTATACCAAAAAAAATAGAAAAAAAAGAAGTCAATCCTATTCAATGTGGTCTCAAAATAAAAATAAAAATCCTATTCAATGTATATTAATAAATAAATAAATATAAAATTTAAACATTTAAATAAATAGATATAAATTTCAAAAGTCATGTTAACTAAAATTTAAGATAAAATATGCTTTAGTTTTTGTAAATATGGCTTAACATGATTTTGGCTTTAAACTTTATAAAAGTTTAAATTTTTTAAAAATCATTAATGTTATTACTTAATAATAATGCATCATACATTTAATCATATTATATCACAGCTATCTTGGAAAATAATTGTTAGTGCATGTCAAGTCATCACCAGGGATTATTTTAAAAAGATTTAAAGTTTACAAGAATTAAAATAAACAAAATAAATTTTAGAGGATCAAAATCAAATGAAGTTGTATTTATATAAAAATTAAAAACATATTCAAGCCTTGAACATGACAAATACTTGTGTAAACAACTAATAAGGTTGAGCACGATGATAGATATATAGTTTGATTCCCTCGCGATATTGATTAAAGTTTGATTTGTAACTATTTATAGGATAGTGATCTTTCCACCTTCAAAGAGAGTAGTTTCTAACTGTTAACTTCTTTATGCATACAAAAACACTTGTGTAGACCAGTTGAATAAATTAATCCAAAAATAATAAATATATTATTATTATATTAAATAATCAAATATATTTTCGTGACACATGTCAATCAATAAATTTAAGACAAAATTTAGAAACAATTTTTTAGGTGTTATGGTAATCATAATTAAAATTTTATTTTTATATAACTTATATTGACCTTTAATATAAGTTTTTATTACCCAAATTATTAAAATAAAATTTCAATTCTGATTGAAAAATAACATTAAAAATATCTAAAAAACTGCATTTAAATTTTATCTTCAATTTTTCTACTGTAACTTTGTAACCATTCCACGAGTCTATATTTTTTCTGCAAGAGTGAAAGATTGTCAAATTTATAATCAATGCATTTTAATCTCCCATAATGAAGCAGTTACTCATCAGAGAACTATTCTTATTTTTCTACTACAGATTTAAGTGCCGGACTTAAATTTGTTTAACTTATACATGGCACAGCCTTTATTATGATTTATGCAACTTTAATTCTATTGTCTTCGTTTCATATATATTGATATTTTAGGTTTTATTTTTACTTTGAAATCATTGAAGTTTTACAAATACACTATATTATTAATATTTTTTCTCTCATACCCTATTTAATAATTACTATAACAGTTCTCACAAGTAATGAGATATATATGAAATATGAGCATTTTAATTCAAATAATACAATATTTTATATTTATTAAATGTTCTTTAATTAATGTGCATTAATCTTAAACATTAATAGATATGAAATCGAGATAGTCATCAAAAATCAATATATAAAACAACATTTTCTTTCATAAAGAAATATTTATATGTCATTTAATGCTATTAATATAATATTTGTATAAATATATAAATAAATATATTTTTCATATATAGTATGACACAATTTTGTTATTTAATTAAAAATTTTAAATAAAATTTATAAAACATATTTAAAAAAATCATATATTAATATATTATACAAAGATTTATGAATATATAAAAGTAAAATAAATTTGAGAAGAAGTATTAATATAGGATTTAATATTAATATAATATTTATACAAATATATAAATAAATATTTTTTTCTTATATAGCATGACACAATTTTGTTAACAAATTAAGATTTTAAAAAAATTAGTTCATAAAATATATTTAAAAAAAATGAAAACATATTAATATAATGTATAGAAATTGATAAATATATATATAAAATAATAATAATAATAATAATAATTTATCTCTTAATTTCTATCATTAATTAATTTTTAAATAAATTATGATGAATTATTTTCAATTTTATATACATTTAAGAAATCCTTATTTTTAAATATTATTTTTGATAAAACATATTTTCAAAAACCAAATTAAAATACATATTAATTTAAGTTTAAAATCATTTAAAATTTTGTTATATGTTAACAATTAATTTTAGCTAATATTTTTTACTTATTGAATTTTTATTTTATGCATGTAATACAGTAAGTTGAATTTTATTTATTACAAATAATTACATTAACAATTAAAATCATAAATGTGATTCAATTTATAAGATATTTTATATATTGAACAAATTAAGTCACATTATTTTATGTAAAACAAATAAAACAAGGGAATTAAAAATTTTATTTACAAATCTTGCATGTAACATTGAAAAATATAACAGGTATAAAATTTAAATACAATGTTATTAAAACTTATTTTTTATTTGAAAGGAAAAAGTATCAAAAGAAATCTAAAAAGTAATTTTGTGACACAAATTTGTTGTTTAGTTAAGATAATGTGTGTGCATTTTTTTTAACATGTTTATTGCCTCATACTTATTTTTATTTACAACTATATATATTGCATCATTATGATTCTCAATAGTTAGTATGACTCATAATAAATTTTAAATATGATTAAATATTTAAAAAATCATGAGTTTAAATAAATATGTGCATATTTAATTTAGTTTATTTTTAAAAAGTAATCACATTTCCCCCAATTTTTTGAAAAGACTTTTCATTAAAAAAATAATTATTTTTAAAAATTTAAGTTAAAATATACTTGGACCAAGCTTCCTTAATTAATAAATAGACTGAACTTGATGCCCTTAATGGTTCATTCAAAGACATTATTGGTTATAAGTGTATAGATGAAATGATAAGTAAATATTAACATATTATAAATTATCAATATTACTATAAGTAAATTATTTGATACATGAATTTAAAAATTATTCTTACACATTCGTAATAGAAAAATACTAAATTAATTACAAGAAGGAACAAAATTTAATGTAGATAAAAATTCTAAACTAATATTTTTTGGTCAATGAGTGTTTTACTCAAAGTACATACCCAAATTTTAAACATCACATGTAAAATGAAAATTTTCAAAGAGAAAGAGCATAGGTTACTCCTTTATACATGACAAAATTATTGAGATAAATAGTAAATTCTTGACATAATTAGAGGATTAAAAAAATAATACTAAAGCTTAAAATTTATTGACAAAAATAACTAAATCACATTACTTCTATTTTATTATGTACAATTAATTATATGTTGTGATTACACTACAAGAGTTGTGATTTAGAGGAAATGAGACATCACTAGTGTCCATAGGGTGAAAATCTATATGAAGCTTAGAAAAGGTATAAATCCTTAAAAAATTTCCTAACCACTCTTTTGATGATCTTGAGTAGATGCACATTTTCTACACTGGTTTGAGGGCAAATACAAAGATAATTCTTGATGCCTCAATTGGAGGCTCTATGAATACAAAGACTGCACACAGGCCAAGATGATTATTGAATCCATGGCTTCTAATGAGTATAATGTGTAGTATGATAAAGAATTTGTTTCAAGAAGAGGTATGTTGGAGTTTTACATAGAGAGTGCTATGCTAACACAAAACAAGATACTTTCTAAATAGTTAGAGACTTTCAACAAATAGTTGAAGGTCTTGTAGCCAAATAATATGCCAGTTTAGGCGGTACACGAACTAAAGTGTGGCTTTTGTGGGGGATCTCATGCTAATGGTGGATGTGAAATTGGGCAAAGTAACTAGGGAAATGTGAGCTATGCTCAAAATTTTAGCAAGCAGCAGAATAATCCTTACTCCAACATTTACAATCTAGGTTAGAGGAGTCATCCAAATTTCTCCTAGAGGCAAGAGGCTTCTCAATCTAATAATCAATTTCCTTAGTAGCCATAAAATGACAAGGCCCCTACATTGGAGGAGACATTGAAGCAATTAATGCAAGCCATTAGCGCTCCTATAAAAAAATCTAGAGAACCAAATTGGCTAGCTCTAAAAGCAAATGGCTAATAAATCTAGTGGTAGATCTTTAGCAACACTATTAACAACCCTAGGGAGCAATGTAATGCTATCACTTTGAGGAGTGGTAAAACAATTACACCTGTAGGTACAAGCTTAAAAATAGGAGATATTGAAGTCTTTATAGGGGAGGTGCCAAATGTAGAGCATGAAGAAGCTAATGATGAAGGTATGAAGGATTCTAAGAAGAAAAAGCTAAAATTTGTGGGTTAAAATTCTATATGAGAAATAACAATAAGCAATTTTTGGAGGATGGAAAAAAACCACAACAAATCTCTCCTTATGTAAAATTGCCTTATCTGCTTAAGAAGAAGATACACAAGGATGAAGTTTTTGCTATATTCCTTAATATCTTTATAAGACTCCACATCAACCTTCCTTTTGCAGAAGCCTTTAAACAATTATATGCCTTCTTTATAAAAGATATCTTGCCAAAGAAAAAAAAGGTGGAAAGATGGTGAGATGGTAGCTTTGACTGAATCATGTAGTGTAATTTTGCAAAAAAAAAAAAAAAAAAAAACTACCTCTTAAGCTCAAGGATCTTGGGAGTTTCACTATTTCTTGTATTATAAGGAATATGATTGTTGATAAGACCTTTGTGATTTGGGGCTAACATTAATCTCATGCCATTGTCTATGTTGAAGAAGCTTGGTGGAAATGATGTTAAGCTTGCAATATATGACATTACAACTGACTATTAAGTTCATCAATGATCCTTATGACATTATGGAAGATGTGCTTGTCAAGGTTGGTAAATTTATATTTTCAATGTGCTTGATATGTTGGAAGACTTTGAGGTACCTTTAATCTTTCAATATGCTTAGCAATATGGCCAAGAATGAGAACATTTTCTAAAACATTGATAACTTTATCAAAATTAAAGTTCAATTGGGAAATAGCATCATGGTGGAGTAAGAATATAAGGCACTATCATGGTGAAAACAAAGAAAGGTACAAGACTAATCAAAGATGCCTTACTTGTTCCCAACCTTAAAGAAAATCTCTTAAGCCTTGGCAAATGATGGAAAAAGGCTATTCTCTTCACTGCAAAAGAGATACATGCACAACCTATGATAACTATAACAAAATGGCTGATATATCTCAAATAAAAATGAAAAAAAAAGGAATAAAAGCTTTTCAATAAGCTAAAAATATGCTACTAACATTGCTATGAAGGCGCAAGTTGATGATTTGTGGTTATGGCATCAGGAATTTAGCCACTTCAACACATATGACTTGAAGCTTTTATATTAGAAGGATATGATGAGAGATTTACCCTACTTAAAAATAGCAAAGCTTTTGAAGGATGCATGTTAGGTAAATAACATTGAATGCCATTTTAATTGGAAAAGCATAGAGGGCAAAAGATTTGTTGGAGTTGAACCACATTGATATTTGCGGACAGGATGCAAAAAGAAAAACATATTAAAGTACTTATAAGTAATTGCAACAAAGAGTACAACTCCTATGAGTTAGACAAGTTTTGTGAGGATGAAGGCATTAAACAAAAATTTACAATTGTATATTCTCCACAACAAAATGGAGTGTTCAATAAGGAACAATCACATTGTTATGGATATGGTGAGATTAATGCTAAAGGATAAGGACTTACGTAACACTTTTTGTGATGAAGTAGTTTATTCTATTGTCTACATACTCAATAAATGTCCAACTGAGGTAGTATAAGACAAGACTCCTCTTGAAGCTTGGACTAAGCAAAAGCCAATAGGGAAACACCTAAGAGTATTTGGGTTTATTTGTTACATTCATGTTCTTGATGAAAAGATACACAAGCTAGATGACAGGAATATGCAAGACATTTTCTTGGGATAAAGCACACAATTAAAAGGCTACTGTGTCTTGAACTTACAAACAAAAAGTTTATCTTTAGTTGAGATGTTGAAGTTGATGAATGTGATGCTTGGAACTAGGATAAAGAAAAGGTTAAAAAAAGCAACATTTCAATACCAGTTCACCAACAAGCTTCTTCACTAAAGATCTAGTCCAAGACGAGTTAGATTTTTGGTGGATATATATGAAAATCGCAACGTGGCCATACTTGAACCTGAAAGCTTTAAAGCAACAATAAAACAATATGGGTCAAGGTAATGAAAGAAAAGATAAAAATGATTGAGAAAAATAACACGTGGGAGTTAGTAGACTTCCCAAAAGAAAAAGACATCAATAGAGTTAAATGGGTTTATAAGACAAAGCTTAACCCCCAATGGCTCAATACAAAAGCACAAGTTTAGGCTAGTAACAAAAGGCTACTCGCAACAACCTGGAGTAGACTATAACGAGACATTTGCTCCATTTGCATGTTTAGTTATAATAAGAGCCTTAATAGCTCCTGTAGCTCAAAAAGGCTATAATATTCTTCAATTAGATATCAATTTGCCTTTCTTAATGGGCTGCTATAAGAAGAGATTTATGTGGAACAACTACAAGGCTTTGTAAGCAAAGGCAATGAAGACAAAATGCTAAGATTAAGAAAATCTTTGGTTTGAAGCAAACTCCTTGAATATAATACAATAGAATTGATTAGTACTTAATCAATCAAGGATTTAGGAGGAGCAAGAGTGAATCAACATTATACATTAAGACCCAAGGTCAACATTATACTTTCATTTTCTCCCTATATGTAGATGATCTTATCTGCATAAGAAATAATATTAAGATGATAACTAAATTCAAAGAATGACATGATGAAGAAATTTGAGATGTCTGACCTTGACTTGGTGAATTTCTTCCTCATCATAGAGGTAAAACAACAAAAGGAAGGAATACTTATCTCTTGAAAGAAATATACTGAAGCTCTACTAAAGAAATTCAAGAAGTACAATTACAAATCTACTACTAATCTACTTATGGTAAATGAGAAGTTACAAAAGGATAATGAAGCCTTATAAGCTGATGCATCACACTAAAGGAGTTTAATCGAGAGTTTATTATATCTTATTGTCACACGACCAAATATCATGTATGTCGTAAGTCTTCTATCAAGATTCATGCAGAGTCCAAGTCAAATGCACTTTGGGGTAGCTAAAACAATTCTAAGATACTTACAAGGAATAAAAGAGTTTGATGTGTGGTATAAAACCATGACCAACTTAAGGGTGCTTGGCTACATCTATAATGATTGGGTAGGATATTTAGATGACATGAAGAACACATCAGGCTATGCTTTCTCACTTGGATCAAGAATATTCTCATGGGCATCGAAGAAGTAAGTGTTAGGGAAAAAACCCCTTCATGCTCAACAATGAGGAATGGGACACACAAAATACAACAAGATAAAAGTAGCAGAAAAACACCAATTTAAAATGGTTCGACATCTTTTGCCTACGTTTATGAAAACACCTCAATATTGTTATTATCTCAAATCACATTACAAGTTTTTTTGGCAAACTTGACAAAACACTTCCTTCACATAGCCCCTTTCTCACTTAGGTTGGTGACCCCCTCTTTAAGTTGGGTGATTATTCTCATATGAAGAATCTCTATTTATAGACTTTGCATCCTAATATTAAAAGAGAAAAAAAATTCCTAAAATAAAATAACATCTTTAAATCTAAACAAAATCCTAAAAATTTGAATTGTTTTTCAATAATTCCTCCCTCAATTAAAATTTTCAAACTTCCTCTTTTACTCTAGTCATTATGGATGCTTGTCATAATCTTCTCCAATCATGCTTTTGGTGTGTTTCCCGCCTCCGCTCCACGAGTATTGGATGGTGACACTTTTTGTACTTATATCGCTGTTAGCTATCAGTACACGCCATTTAACTTTCCTATTGCCAATAAGACTTTGGACAGAAGAATTTGCATTGTCGTTAGTTACCAGGACACGTCGCTTGACTTCCCATTGCTAAGAAGACTTTCGACATAAGGATCCTATATGGATCCACCATCATCTTCATCAATATTCAATACTCCTCATCTGATAGGTCACTAGGTTACACAACCATCAGCTTTGATACTACTGTTGGAAAAACACACAAACAACACCATAAAATAAAAATAGTGAAAGACAATTTATTTAATGTGATTCAATACCTTTTGCCTATGTTTATGAAAACATTTCAATATTATTATCATCTCAAATCACATTACAAGTTTTCTAGATAAACTTGACAATCCCCCTTCATATAACCCCCTCTTCAGGCCAGGTGATTCTTCTTATATCAAGAAACTCTATTTATAGACCTTACACCCTAATATTAAAAGAGGAAGCAAATTCCTAAAATAAAAATAATATCTTTAAATCTAAACAAAATCCTAGAAATTTGAATAGTTTTCTAACAGCAAGCAACTGTTGCACAATCAATAATAGGGGTAGGATATGTGGTACCAACTGAAGTTACAAGTCAAATTATATGACTTCAGAGAATACTTGGAGAAATGAGTGAACAACAAGATAGGCTCATAATGTACTACGACAACAAATCAGCAATAGGTATGGCAAAGAATATGGTTAATCACAACTAAACAAAACACATAGCTATTAAATATCACTTTATTAGAGAAGTATAGGTGACTAAGCAAATTCAACTCGAGTACTATATGACAAAAGACCAAATTGCAAACATATTTACGAAGACATTGCCAAGAATCAAGTTTGAGGTTGTAGACTATGCTTGAAGTTTTCAAAATTAGTATCAAGGAAGAGTGTTGAGTGTTGATACAAATTTCAAGAAAGTCCTAGAAGAAAACTAAAACTTATATAGCTCACAATTACTCTAAAATGAATAAACCTAGAAAGTTGTAGAATGTATTAAAAAATTAAATAATTTTTAACTGCCATTTGTAGGCGATGAAGTTGTGCCTATATATATAGGTGTAGAGAAACTCAACATTGTGTACATACATAGTTGGAAAAAAAAACAAAGCTACATATTCCTTCAAAAAGTTTCATGCCACCCCTCATCCGCCTTGATTTTTTACTGTTCAACCATCTTCTTCCAAAATTAGCCTTTTGAAAAGCAAATGTCATATCATTCTTCAAAAGAGTCCCACGTTAGCTATCAAATATAAAAGCCTCCCACATCTGTCTTTTCAATTATAATAAAAATTCACCTTTACTAATTTTTTCTAATACTAACAAAAAGGCATATGAAAATGATCAATAGTAGTGAGTCAGCTCCTCTGTCCAGAGCCATAAAATAGAGATCTATCTGACATCACATGTGCTCTTCTTAATGGTCTGGATCCTCTCCAACTTAAAAGTAAAAAAAAACTAGAGACAAATTTAAGTCACAGGGGATCCGGATGCTGATACAATATCAGAAAACTCAACAGAAAATGAGTTGTAACTTGAGCTTGCACGTCTAAAAGAAAAGAATGTCATACTCACAAGATAACAAAATAAGGTCAGCTGTTTCCTTTTCGTTTTTTTTTTTATTATGAATTTTGGTTCAATTTCCACGCGAACCCGAAAAGGACTAATTAAGGAAGCTCCTTAAAACATTATTCAGAGTGAAAGCAATTAAATGGAAAAAGTTTCAATTGTCTCAATGAATTCCCTTTTATTTTGGTAGCGTTTCTTTGGTTGCAGTTGCGGTTCTAGTCGATGCCTTTAGGCGTTCGAAAAAATGCATTTTCACAAATATATCTGTCCAATGCTTATAAGAACAATTCTTGTGTGAGCATATAATTTCTATAACTACAACCAATTAAAAGTTTAACATGTGTTTAAATTTTAAATAGTAATGAAGTCCGTTAAAATTTATGCTAAAATTATTTTAACGAAATTACTATTTAGAGAACCTTTAATGGTAATACTAGAAGCTTCTCTCTTCATTTGAGACAAAGGCTTACGCTTTGTTAATGCGAGAGAATTTTTTTTTTTATAAACAAATAGAATTTTATTCATAAGAGTACAAGGAGTACTCCAAGCAATATACAATACATTAATGTCAGAGAGAAGAATTAACAGGAGAAAAAGAAAAAGAGCTTGAAACATTGCTACTCTGTAGTAAAGAAGAGACAACGAACTGATAAGCTCTCTCAGTTGGATGGCCATAATCCCAGAAAACGTATGTTGAAGGAAATGGACACACACTTAGAAGGTTACACAGTCCTGAAACTCCAAATATCGCAGTACCACAACACCCTTCTGCGACGTTTACAAACCCTGAAATTATTACAAAGTAACTAACGTATTAATTAATTAATGATCAGCAATGTTAATTTACACAATTCAGTGAAGGGGTTGTCTAACTTATCCCAAATAAAAATAGGATTAAACAACCTCATTTAAAATGATTGGTGTAATTAATACCTGCAACCAACCATATTAAAGTACATCGAAAAATTGCACTGATCATTTTGGATAGAATTGTTTAGTCCTATTTTTAGTTGGAGTAAGTTAGACAATCCCGTTAAGTAGAAAATAAAATGACCTGCACTTAGAGGATTCTGTATAAGATTCAGTAGAGGAGTATAGACATCGATGAACCTAATGTCATAATAGGGAAGGCTGGCTCTGATAGAATAAATTGTTGATGATAACTTGGCATTGAATAGCTGCGCTTGTTGATTCACAATGGGTGCACATATCCGTAAAGGTCCTCCCGCTATAGTTCTACCTCCAGGCAAGCATCCCAGTGGCAATGTACTTAGTACCCACACTCGTCGTGCTCCAAGTGCATATAGACTCTTCAAGTTGCAATTAAATACATAATTAAGATTACTTATAATGTCTTTACGACAGTTCAACCCATAAATCACACAACAAAAATGCCTATACTATCGATTATGCATTCTCATCGTTGATATAATTTTTGTTTAATAAAAATTAAGATGTTAATGTGGTGCATCAGACAATGAGATTGTTGTATAAAATTAATATATAAAACTATCAAACTCTTAGTGTGTAGACTTAAAATATTTATACTAATAATTTAATTTTTATTGACTAGAAGTAAGTATTACTTAAAAAACAAATCCTAATGCTTAGCATTTTTTTGTGCTAGTATAAGTTTTTTTTTTTTTTTGGTTTAGTGTTAATGATAAAATTAATTCAAGAGAAGCTCACGAACCTTGACGAAATTTGAAGCCCCTCCAACTAAAATATTAGCATATGAAGGGAAAGGCTGCAAATTTGCTAACGTCGAATAATAGGTAATGGCAATGTCATTGTTGCCCGCGGAAACCAGGTACAAGCTGTTGGATATGATGTAAGCCATTCTCTTTTGTCCAACAAGTGTTCTCAGCCTTCTTATGTAATCTTGGAATAGTCGCAGTTGGGCAGATAGTGATAAAACTCCCTGTGACAGTCAAAACAAATTAATTAAGAAATGAGGGAGAGGCATTCAATAACATATTATAAAAGTATTATCAATGTATTGTTATAATGATTATTATATATTTTTAACGTAATTTTTTTAATAATTTTTTTATTAATTCTTTAACCACTTCATGTTCTACGATCACTGGTTAGCAAGACTTTAGAATAAATACAACAAAGAGTTTATGAGTACTGTAGAATAAATATTACTCCTTCCATTTCCTTTTGATTGATGTTATAATAATATCAATGAATAATTGTTTTTTTTTTTATTTAATTTCACTCTTAACAATTATTTAACATGCGTTTTTAATAATGTAAAAGAAATTAATTAATATAAGAGATAATGGATATAATAAGAAATTAATTAATATTTTTCATAAAAATTAAAATATTAATTAAATTTCTTAATTATTACATCACGGGCTGACAGCCTGAGAGTAACTAGCGTTACCTGTATACCGGCGGTTACATCGTCAATCCCTGAACCACCTGAAGCAAAGCTTACCCCGGTGGAGAGGTCTTCAATCCTCAAGTTGCCGCCAAGATATGCTGGTAACGTTGCTTTGATTCCCAAAGCCGCCGCTGTATAAGATGTGTATAACAAATTTTACAACCGAACGAGAAAAAAGAATTTTTTTTTTTTAAATATAATAAATGTTGTGATAGAAAAAAATAAACACAAAAAGTAGTTGTATAAATTATTATAAGAATTGTTATATATATATATATATATATGACATATTAAATGTATTATCATTCGAATTCGAATCATATAATAAAGGTACCGGGAACTAAAGGAGAATCATAGTCAAAAGTCAAAACTACATAAAACTACCATTAATTATTTGAGGAAGAAGTTTTACACTTTTTCAAGACAAAGAGTGGATTTCTGTATCAAAAAAAGACAGAATGGATTTTTTTTGGCTTAATTATGTTTAGGGTTTAGCCCAAATTTGAGAAATGTATTTTTTTAGTCTTTTAAATTAAAAATTAATTTTTTTAGTCTCTCAAATTTAAAAATAAAAAAATAAAAAAATCCTATTTTGGTCATTTTGTCCAAATACAGTTAGTGAATTTGGTACACAAAACCCACCCAGTAATGTTCTTGTTAGTAAAAACATTATATTGAATTTAACTGATGTTGCGCAACTGACTCAACTTACCCTATAAATGATACTGTAGGTGGTCCTAAAGGACTAAACCAATATTTTTCAAAATTTGAGGGACTAAAAAAATTAATTTTTAATTTAGGAGACTGAAAAAATATATTTCTCAAATTTGAAGGATTAAAAACATAATTAAGCCATTTTTTTTAATCATCTTTCCAAGGCAATCATGTACAAAGCATGATTAAACACTAAATATGAAGACCTTTTTCAACTGAGATTCAAATTAATTTTAGTTTACCACATTGTAAGGGATTAACTCCTTCCCCTAACACCTCTCTCAACAGTACTTTTTTTTGTTTTATTATTATAGTTCTGAAGCCATCATTTTTTTTTAAGGATAAAAAATATCTCGACTTAATTGAGATTATTAGGGCTTCTTAAAAAAAAATTTCTAAATTTCTCGCTACATTATGTTTTAAGATATTAAATACATTTATTTTATAAAATATTAAAATAATTACTAAAAAGATATAAAAAGAAAATATAGTATTATTCTTCTAAAAAAGTTTTTAATAGGAGCATTGGAAAATGAGAAACAAAATTCTGTAAATAAGAATGTTAGTAACACATTCTTAAATATATTCTTTTAGACATATTATTTATTATTGATTGAAATTTATTAAAAAATACAAAATCTGGTAAGTGTCACATTTTATTTAATGAGCTTCACTTATGATTTTGTAGTTTTCTATAAATTCCAATCAATAATAAAATGTGTTCAAAGAGTGAGTTTAAAAGCATATTACTAACATTTCTCTTTCCGTAAATTAAACCCTCGAGTGAAAGCACGAAATGGAAATGGTGAACATTTATTTTGGCAAGAAAAGAAAATGCCTTGGCTACGGCCTACGACACCACGCCCTTTGGTTTGGCAGGTTAGTTCACAAACCCCGATGGCAACCAAACACATATTTTAATTATTCTTAAGAATTTCAAAAAAGATTCTAAAAAATTTTAAAGGTTAACCAAACACATTTTCTTAAAATATCTTGAAATAGCTTTGACATCATTATATTTCCATGAATGTCATCCCATGAATGTATTTTTTAGTTTCAGACCACAGATATACTATACTAGAGACACCACTATAGACCCCATAAATTCATTTTAAAGCGAGCAACAAAGTGTGTTACAAAAAATTGTCGTGCATTTATATATTTGGTCACCTATTTATCTCAACTGTCAAAGCAAAAACAGGCATGTTAAAAAATCTTGTACATCGAGTAAAGGTGCATATATTGGGAGATATAGTTACCTATCAAATCTGAGGGGTTTTTTCCATTACAGAATCTTCCTGTAGGTATTCCTCCATAAAAATCCCTTCCATATGGAGGAAAATTGCACTTAGTTAATGTTAGAAGGTTGTTATTATTTCCTGTATCAAGGATTGAGTCTCCAAATGAAAACAATGCCGGAACTACTCCATTAACAGCTGCTGTTTTGGGAACTCGGATCGTAAAGAAAACAAAAACAACAACCGTTACTAGTCTCTCCCATTTATCCATTTTCCTTCCTCACTGATTTTCTTGCAACGCGCATGAATATTTTCTAGGTCTATGACAGTTTAAGTCCTCTATACATCTCATTTAATAGAAAGTCAAGCCAATTGAATGTGTATTAATAAAAATTTAAACACTAAAAGTCATGTTAGAATTTAGGATAAAATTAATGTTTTTTTTTTTTTAAATATGACTTAACATGGTTTTAATAAGCTAGTTTGTTTTTTAAATTTTGTTGGTTAATTTTAATTATAATAAATTTTAAATTTTTTAAAAAAACTTTAATGTCATTATTGAATGATAATGTGATATATATTTCACTATATTATATCATGTATTATATCAAAATGGTTATTAATGCATGTCACATCATAACTTGAAATTATTTACAAAAATTTTAAAGTATACAAATTAAAATAAAGAACAAACATAATAAATTTTAGGTTAAATTAATGCGATGGTCCTATAATTTTATAGAGTTTTTAATTAAGTCCCTATAATTAAAAACACTTTAAAAAAGTTTTTATAATTTAAAAATTTTGTAATTAAATCCTTATACGCTAATGGTGTTATAACTCGTTAAGTTATATTTAACTTAATTACACTTTTAGTTCCTAATTTTTCTCTTATTTACAATTAAGTTTGAGTGTAGGTGGTATGAAAAAATAGAAAAGGAATTAATAAAGGTGGGAATCAAACCCCAACCTTGAAGTTTACCAACAACACTAAAACTACTAGGCTAATAACTTTATTTAATATATAAATAAAAATTATATTATATATAACTTAAATGGGAGACTAAAATTGCACATATATTTACTATTACTAAATTAAATAATATTAACATTATATAAACTAATAATATTAAATTAATATTAATAAATATAATAAATATAAATTAGTATATATTTATAGGATATTAATAATATTAAAATTAATATTAATAAATATAAATTAATAATATATACTTGTTAGCATGAATGGAATTTGAATCCTCATCCTCATCCTTAGAGTTTACTAATATGTATAAATTAGTATATATTAATAAAATTCTAGAAAAATTTAAATATATTAGATATGATATAAATGTATCAAAAGAAGATTAATTGAAAAAATATGATATAAATATACTTTTTTTAGTGAAATATATATAAAGAATTATTTCATAGATAATAATATTTTATTTTAGTCACTAAAATATGTAGAGAAAAAAACAAAAAATTAAAACAACACAAATTTATAAAAAAGAAAATTATTTAAAATAGAGTCATTAAGTTATAATTAAGATATATAGTATTAAAAAGTATAAGTTATTGTCTATTTTGTTTTATAATATTATGTTGTTTATTTATTAATAGTAAATATATGTGTAATTTTGGTCCGTAGTATATATTATTTATTTATATTTATTAGTATTAATTTTAACATTATTAGTATTTATTAATTTTAATATTATTACTATATATTTTGTATATATTTATTAATATTAATTTTAATATTATTAGTTTATATAATGTTAATATTATTTAATTTAGTAGTAATAAATATGTGTGCAATTTTTGTATCTCGTTTAAGTTATATATAATATAATTTTTATCTATATATCAAATAAAGTTATTACTTTAGTGGTTTTAATATTGTTGGTGAACTTCAAGGTTGAGGATTCAATTCACACTTTCAGTACTTTTATTAATTCTTTTTTTATTTTTGCATACCATTTATATTTGGACTTAATTGTAAATAAAAGAAAAGTTGAAAGTCTAAAAGTGCAATTAAATTAAATATAAGGATTTAATTACAAACTTGTTAAACTATAAAGACTTTTTTAAAGTGTTTTTAAATGTAAGGACTTAATTAAAAACTCCATAAAACTATAAGGACCTACAGATTCATTTAACCTAAATTTTATATAGTGGATTAAAATCACGTGAAACTATATTTATACAAGTTTAAAACGTATTAATCCTAAAATTTAACGTGATAAATATACTTGTGTAGACAACTAATAAGGTTGGGTACGTTGACAAAGCATTAATCCCTTCACTATGTTTACTAGAGTTTGATTTGTAACCATTTATATGAAAAGTATTATATTGGGAGAGATTATGTATACTTTGGCGATTTTTCTATACTTTAAAAGGGATTAATTTTTAATTATCAACTTAACATTTTCTTGTGCACACCAAAACACCTATCTAGACAAGTTGACCAAATAATAATGACTATAAGCTTAAATATATTTTATATTTCTACAAATATATTAATCTTAATTTGTTTTTACTTTTTAGTTTCTATACCTTTTTTGAGGTTTTGATCCTTACAATATTCGTTGTCAATTATTTTAGTACTCGTGACAGTAAAGAGTAAAAATAGAAATCACTATATTTTGCAGAATGTAAAGATTAGGGCTAAACATAAAAATTACTATCTTTACAAGAATTAAAAACAAAAATTGCTATGTTTTTCAGGGATATAGAAACAAAAATACTATTTACAAAAATGTAAAACATGTTAATGACAGATTCACAGTGAAAAACAAAACATGTGATGACGAATAATGCAAGAATAAAAAATAATTATTTAAAAAAAAACTATAAATAAAAATCACTATATTTACCAAACATATTTAAGCCATAAATACATTATTATTTTATCAAATAAATCTTCGTGACACACATGTTTATCTATAAATTTTACTATTCTACTACTTTAAACACTCCATTCCACGAGTCTATATTTTGTCTCATAGTCTGAAATGTCAACTTTATAATCAATGCATTTTAATCTCCCACAGTGAAGCAGTTAGTCATCAGATCATTTGCATTCTTCTACAGTTCTACTACATATTTAATTACCCGATTTAAATTTGTTTAAATTATATAATGCAGCCTTTATTATGAAACTTTAATTCTAACAAAAATAATTAATGTTAGAATCGGTCCGATAAAACGCTTGGTACTCTGTCGAGCCCTTGTCTGTCTTCATTATTGCACGCAATTATTCGTTGACTGTATGAGGTTAATTTATGTCATCCTTTAATATCATTTTATTAGCCCTCTTAATATCTCATAAATAATAGTTAAATAAAATAGTAAATATATTTAATACCTTAAAATTATAATAAATATTTAATGTTTTCTTTATTTAATGATAAGAAGATTTTTAAAAAAATTATAACAAACTTTAAAATTATTTATATAAAAATATGAATAAATAGTATATGCATTTACTCTATTATCCAATTACAAACTATTATATATGATAAGTTTGTTGACTTTTATAATAATTAACTTAAAAATTATACCAATAATAATTTCTATTTGGTTGACATTTACTGCCTATTAAACTCTAAAAATATAAATAAGAATAGTTAAATTCACACTTCTAGGTGGAGATTAGGAGTGTTCATAGATTAAATTAGATTGATCATGAATTGATTTTTTTTTTAAAATATCTTATTCTTGTCAATTGCTTATTTGAACATTTGATTTGGTTCTAAATTTAAATCAAACTCAATAAAAAATAGTTTGAATTAGACTTTTTTAATTTTTTTAATTTTTTTAATGAGCAACAAAAAAGCTATCGATATAGAAAAACTTATAAGGCTGTTAGAATTATATTTTTTAATTACTTTTAAATATTGACAGCAAAAAGGGATGTTTTTCTGTGTTTTAAAGACCAAAACCGACAGCCATCAAAAACTTTCTTTTAGTACTTTTTAAAAAGAAGAACGACGTTTGAGGGCATCAGATTTCTTTTTCCCTTTTGGGGTCGTCCACCTTAATTACCAAAACAAGAAATTGGCTGCCTTTTTTTTTTTCAATTCAGCAGCTTCAGATTCACCAGAAATTGCCTTACATGATTAAGGATGAGAATATATCGAATCACTTGTTGAGGACTAATAACTTAATTCATATTAAACTTCAATAACGCTGATTTTTTTTTATTAAATAAGATAAAGCTTAGACTTTTCAAATATTTACCTATTTATGAAGGTCGTTATATTATTTCAAAAGCTTTTTAGGCATACTAAGCCAGTCCATAATAATAATAATAATAATGTTATTATTCTTGTATGAAATTTTTATATAATATTTTTTGTTCAGGGTGAACTGATTACCGAGTACATTGGTGTTGCTAGCACATCGGGAGAGGCTGGGATGATCTCATATGGCTAGCTACTCACATGGTGGTGGACGAATTGTCAAAGGTGGTGGTCACTTACAAATATTATGACACTTATGTAAATCTGAATTCTAGTAGAGTTTCAAAATTGGAGTGAGAGAACATACTTGAAGGAGGTGTTTGCATGGGTATTTATAAAAAAATGGGGGTGACGTGGGTGGGTTGATGATGGACATTTTGTGTAAGTCCATTGGTTGCTTTCACGTAACTTCCTGATTGTAAAGGGGCTGCTTGTACCTAAGTCAAGATGTAAATCCATAATTTGAGGCATAGAATATGCTCTTGAGAATGTGTGATTGCCAACTTTCATTGTGCAGCTTGATAACTTGTGTGTGACCTGTAATAGGGGTGAGCAAAATCCCGTAATTCGAATCAAAAATTGAAGAAAAAAAAAACAAAAATGGGTGGGTTCGGGAGGGTTTTCAGTCTAGGTGGGTAAAAAAAAAGATTAAGAATGGGTACGTTGGTTGGGCTCGGTTTGAAATTTTTAGACCATCGGTGCCCAAACTTGACTGACCACACATGCAAAATAAAGCCCAACTTATCTTGAGCGAGAGGGATGACCCATAAAACGTGTAACCCAAACCCACTAACCTTAAGTCCCTTAATACATAATATGTATTAATTGAAAGTGTGAAACCCTACTACAACTCTCATTTCTCTGTCGACTCTTATTTGTTTAATGAAACCCTAGTGCTGCTTTGAGTATTCTTTCTGTTAAAATTAAACTGTTGCACCGCTTTGCTTCACCGCTACTCCTCTCCCCTCAATCCCTGCCATCTCTTGCTCGCAGGTAGCAGCCTTTACATCCCTCGGTCCCTCGGTCCCTCTCACTCTCAATCTCTCATCCCTCAGCCCCTTTTGCTTAGTCACTCTCAAGTCTCCATTGAAGACTCTCGAGTCTTGACAGATGACTCTTGAGCCTCGATTGACGACTCTTGAGCCTCTGAGCCTCGCATCCCTCCATCCCTTTCAGTGGCCATAAAAAAGTATTTTTTGGTCGGTCCACCGGTTCCTCTTATTGTCATCCTTTAGTCCCTTAGTCCCTCTCCAAGGTCATTTATGAAGTTTCTAGGAAATTCTTGCTAATTGATTCCAATTATTTGATTATGCTACTTTTGTATAAATTCTTGCTTGGGTAAGTCTTTGATCGAAGACTGACAAGTTAAGTCTTGCAATTTGTTCATTTCTTGTTTAATTTTTCAGCCTTCACTTTTCACTATATTTGTTTAATTTGTTGTTTATTTGTTTAATTTTTTTTGTTTGGTAGGGGAATTACTTAAGAGAGCTCGGCAATCCCACATTCCCACTAATAGGTGTAGGTCTAACTAGGATTCCTATTTTTATTTTTTTTTGCTTACTTTTGGTCTCTGGATATTTGTTTTCTACTTGAATTGAGGTGATACTGCACTTTGAGCAAAGAATGTTGTTCAATATTTGAATTTGAGTTTTGACACATTAAGTTCTTTTGTTCAATAATAGTAACAATTGATTTGATTTAATTACTTTCAAAAGATTACGTAAAAGAGAAAAAAAAAGGTTGTAGAATATTGCCTTTATAATGCTGTTTCTTTGTTTACATAATCTGAATTTTATAATCTTAAATTAACATTGAAGAAACTGTGGCCTTGATGGATATGTAATGCCAATTATCAGGTTTGCACTGTCCTTTTTCGCTAATTAACACTAATTACTTCACAAGTCCAAGGGATTAAATAAAAAAAGATAAAAAGAAAAAGTAACGAGAAATTTTCCTTTTTAGACCATATTAATTAGCTTAAGCATAAGAATACTTCAATTGCAGATTAGAGAAGATTAAAGGTCCCTATTTTAAAAACCAAACTAATAGCTTCATTTGTCTGCTTGCTCAGGTCAAAAGAATATAAATATAGCAATAGGATTATCCACTGATAGAAGTATAACCTTGTAATGTGGTGCATTTCACCATAGTTTTAGCCTTGAGTTCTAAAAAACACTCCATTTCCTTTCTCAATTCCAAACATGCAACATGATATTCTTATAAAGAAGCTGCTCCTTATATACAATTCAGATGGTTGTAAGCTAGATTCTAAGACAATGCTTCTTGTTATGGGCAACATTATTTTCATTCTCAAAAAATAGTATGTTATACTATTTTGGATTTAGGTAAATAATTTATCATTTTATTGTGTTTAAAACAAGTCCATTAGTGAGAGCCAAGTTGTCAAAGGGATCTACAAGTTTAAAAACTAGCAGGAGGTCTTGTTTGTTTGGTCACGGTGTAGTGGCACAATTGGTAGGTGTTCTTTATCTTTCCTTTGATATAGTCCAAGATTTTAATGTGTGTTTCTTGTTATTGTTTGATAACTAAAGTATTACATTTTTGTAAATGAATCACATGCTTGAGATGTATATAAAGTGTCTATTATAAAAGATTAACCATGAAATGAGCATCATTAATTATAGTTCTGTACATGTTTCTCTATTGGCTTGCTTCTTGATCTTTTGTGAAATTATTCTTGACTTCAGCGTTGTCAAAAATTTCTTTTCATATTTTTTGTCTTTTTTTATGTTTAGCAAAACTTATGAAAATAGTATAACATATTTGTGAGTTATTTTTAACTTCTTTTAACAAATTTTTAAACATTTTGGCTTGCTACATGCATACATCATAGGTCATTTTTTCCCTTACACCAAATGTATAACAATTTATGAGCATCACTTTATACTTGATTGTATCATTTAACCATCCCAAATCTCACAATTATATTGTTAAAGGCCTGAGCCACCCTTTATATTCATTTATTAGTTTATTTTCAAAAATTATAAGGAACTTTTTTTGACCACTCATGGTTTAGAGATTCGTCTGAAAGTCTTTTATCTAATTCTATTTATATTGTTATCTATATCATTATAATTGTTTAAAGTTGATTGGATATTAAATTTTGTTTCCTAATTTTAATTGGTTATTTATTTATTTATTTGTGATTGTTTCATATCTAAGTTCAAATTAAAGTGTTTTATTACAATACAAATATGGTTTCGCTACACGAATAGTTCATTATTGACATAGGCTTTACCCTACACTATAGAATCGTGGATTCTTCTGTCTTCTGGTTTGTAATTTTCATTTCCTTCTCTTTGTCTCAAAAATTCTGTCTTAACTATGATTGCCTTTTGAATTTTTAATATTGGTGTTGTTACAGGAGTTTGGGCAAGACAAAGCTTACATTAGTGAAACACTTTACCTTTATCTTTTTATCCTTGTCCTTGAATGAATTCTTTTCCTTACTTCAATCTTCTTCTCCCTTTCTTTGCTTTTATTCAATTGTCTAAATGGTATTTTTCCTTATGAAATTCTAGTCTTCAATAATTAATCATAGTTTTTCTATAATTTTATTTATATGCTCTAGAATATGTGCTTTTGTAGTGGAAATAACATCCTTTCATATTCAAGAGCAAAAAGATCTACAAGGTTTTAATATGATGCATGGTTCTATTTCTCTTAGTTGTAAGTGTTCATTATGTGTTTAGTATTGTTTAATTCATTTAGAATTGTTTAAGCATTTCACTTGAGTGCTTATGTATGGTTAGAAGTTGAATTAGTGTGTTGCTAATACAGAATGCAATCCTTGATGTCAACAAGGGTAATGCAGATTATTGTAATAATATCATGATTTGGTAGCTTGTGTCTAGTTATGCTTCCATGCATTGATGTAAAAGTGAGCTTCATGATTGTTTGATTTTGATCTCCTTTCCCTCTATTTATATATAGTTGTTGTCTTGTTGATTTACTGTACATCTTTGGGCAACCTATTATATATTAGGACAAAACTTAGATACAGTTTTATATGTGTTGTTGATGCTATTCTTCAGTGAGAAATGGAGTTTAACCTTGGTAATCTGTGTAATAAAGGATTCTATTAAATGTAAATGTGGATTACCGAGATGAAACCATAATTTTAATTGGAGAATAGCACCAACAACACATATAAAATTGCATTTAAGTTTTGTCTTATATATTATACTCATTATTCTTGTTATCACATATTAGCAATTTGCTCAGAGAGATGAATGGACTAGGCTTTGTGACACACTTGGTTATGTATTGGAAATATTGATAAAATTGTTGAAATTTGGTCAAGGAGCCTTCAAATGAGAATGAAGGAAAATCTTATGTTGGCCTTCTTTAGGTAAGATTGGTACTCTTATTGTCACTTACCTATATTGCTGCTGGAAAATTGAAAAAAAAATTATATATTGTTAGGATTTAATGGGAAAGAATGTTATGCTTGTTTTGACAATTGGGCAGAAGTGGTTTAACATCACAATATAATTAAAAGTATTTGTGATTTGAATAATCTTATTTACTTCCTCTTGATATAGGTATTTTGTTCTATCCCCAGAAAGCATGCTTATGTTCTAGGAGCTAAGCATTACATATGGAAGTTCATTGGATTCCACAAATCATTGAGAGTTGTTAGATATTTTTTGTTGTACACAAATCTAATTTGGTTATTATGTACATGTATTTTTCTGGCAAACTCTTGAATTGTTAAGACAAAGGGCAAATTTATAACCCTCAAATGTTTTGATAATAACAAACAATTAAAAGAGCTTTTCAAACAATTGTCTGGTTACTTGAATATCTTACACTTGCTATCGTTTGATCTTTTTGCTCGTGTATCGTCTTTAATCGTGTTTCAAATTTTTCAGTAGTTAACTTCTCTCAGACGATGTTCTAAAGATCTATACACTGGTCAGTTATAAGAGTGTAAACAATCTCGAAAGAAATGAAGTCTACGCACCTAATCTCAAGGGAAAATTTACTTTGTGCGTAAAAGAAGGAATATGCATGCGGATGTTAGAACGAAAAGCAGATATGTCCACTATTACAAGATAAAGTATGAGAATGGTAAAGATAAGCAGACTACGTTATCTTATCAATGTGACAAGTTGATGAAAGGCATTAAATGCTGTATTTAATACTCCAACGACTCTTTCCACTAGATGAAGGCTGTCTCCCGTAAACATTCACAACAAATACTTTTCTGGAGAAGTTTATAAATAGAAGAAGAGACCTCAAGTTCACTGTTAATTAGTTGGTTCATTGTTTTTCAAATCTCTACCTATCAAGCTTTGATATTGTGACAATCATAAAACTCAATTTGTAAAAAACTTTATTTGTTCTTTATTGTATATTTGTCTGTTAAGACGTTAAACCCAGTGAGGTAACTCACAATTAACTTTTTTCCCAAAGAAACTGGTGGAAGCCTGAAGAGGCTTTGATTCAAAGAATACTTGGGTTTTTGCTTGGAGAGGCAAGTTAAAGACTATTTGGATTGAGCTTGAAGAAGCTTGTTGAAAAAATACTTTTAACTTGGATAAGTTAGTGGAACTTGGTAGTTGCTAAGAACTGGATGTAGTCTTTAGGGTGAGATGAACCAGTATATCTTCTATGTCCATTCCAGTTTCTTTTTCTGCACTCACCTTTCTTTCAAAAACATTTTTGAAAAACTCTTTTGTTCAATCCTTTAGACGATATGTAATTCAAAAAGGTTTTGCGCAAATTTGCTATAATACAATTCAACCCCCATTCTTGTGTTATCTTTGTGTTTTACATGAATGTGTGTTCCTAACTTCTTATTACACAATGATTTTGTCAATTTAGTTTTATAATGGATGTATTGAGCAATTAAATAAAATAAAAATAGATTGAACAACCATTTTTTTTTAGGCTAAACAACTGGTTTAAGTAAAGATTTTAAATTTGTAATTAATTAAAATATGGATGTAATAAGGCTTTTGGGTCACAAGAGTTAAAAATAAAAAAATGAAGCTTTGGGTCGTAGGAAGTAAAAAATAAAATGGCCTAATTCTAAAATTTTGATCCATTTTCTCTTCAAAATTTGAAAAATGTCTAAAATTATATAAAGTTTTAGAAACTTGTTAAGGTCCAAAAAAATGTATTGGGCCTGATATTAGTCTAAACCGTTTGAACCCACCTAACCTAATTGAGAGCCGCCCAATCCGACAGCCGACCAAACCAATGTGCTAATTTGGCATAAATGGGCCTGATTTTAAAGTAGTAGGTTTGGTTTGGATTGGGCTTTTTGGGCTTGAATCCGACCATATCCAATCTCTGCCTAGCCTTAACTTGTAAGGCATAGCTCATCATTGAGGTACCATAATGGAGAATTCCAACATGCCCCCCTATGAATTGGGCTGAAACATTGAGCTCTTGCTAGGACTTGGTACTGGTTTAAAATAATTTTAAAATTTTATGCTTGTTAATTTATTCAAAGGTTTAAGCTTAGCTTATTTACAAGTTTTGTCATTAATTCATTTATAGTTTTTTTTTTTCGAGGAGAAAATCATTTATAGTTAAGTTTATAGGCTTATTTACAAAGTCTTATTAGAACATGCTTTTAAATAAATTTTTAAATTAAGATGAACTTTTAAAAAGGTTAAAACATGCCTTTTATAAGGTAAATAGACTAGACTCTTGGGCCTTAAATTTAGGAAGGAGAAACTTAGATACAATTTTTCAGGTGATGTTTGTGTTGTTCTTCAATTAGAATTAGAGTTTCACTTCAATAATCCTTATAATCTTTTGATGCAAATCTTTATTACACAAATTATTGACATAAAACTCTAATTTTGATTGAAAAAAAGCACAAACAACACACAAGAAACTGTATCTAAATTTTGCCCGTTTAAAAAATAGATAAAATTTAGGTCTTATAAAGTTTAAACTAACATAGTTCGGTCTTATAAAGTTTAAACTAACATAGTTCATTTCATCCTTATCGATGATTCATGTTTTACAATGTAAGCATATGAAATACTACTACATTATTTTTCAATTATGTGGAGTATTAACGACCATTAGTTGAAATTTATCTTTAACTAGATATATATTAGTGCATTTCAATAGCATCTTAGTTTTTTAAATAAAAAACTTAATATTAATAGAATATATTCAAAAGTAAAATACTTACATAGAGATAATTGTCTTTTTTATTTAGAAATTTATAAGTTTGGTTTAGTGCTACTTAGAATATGTGTCATTTACTTGAATTTGGTGCTTCCAACTCTTTTTTCCTTTGTTTTCACTCTAAATAAACTTGCCTATCATAAGTAAGCAAGAATGTAAAAATAATATAGCTATCTCAATAATTAAAGTCCTTATGAAACTTATTTAGTTAAAGCTTATTTTGAATCATTTATCCAATATGTGTCCTAACATACTATGATCAATATATAAATTTGCACGAACTTTAGTAATAGGTTACATTACAAATTTTTGAATGTCAAAATTTCTCATATAATATCTATATGCACTAACAATAAAAATAATATTATACTAGTATTTTATAATTATTTTTATTGCAGTAACTATCATGATTATATAGTTTATTTTCTTTTAAAATATGCAATACACATGAATAAAAAAGAACAAATTACAATCAATGTAGTCATTTTCATGATGAAGGTCTAAAAGGTTAATGATTGAGAAGTGAAATACTTGCATTGGACCCTTTATTGAGTTAAAGGAAGCCACTAATATCAATTTAAATATATAGAAGTCATATCCTTTCTAATGACTTGACTTTGCAATTTGGTTCAAGCCTGTTTTGAATCAATCATTCATCTAATATATGTTCTAACATTGTGAGTAATAAATTATCAAGGCCTCTAGTAATATGTTACATTACAAATTGTAGGAAGTCAAAAATTTTCAAATTATGTCTAGATGCATTAAGAATAAAAATAATATTGCACTAGTTTTTTTATCATTATTTTTATTATGATAACTATCATGATTATAAATTTTTTTTAAGACATGTAATACACATGAATAAAAGAGAATAAATTGTTGTAAGACAGTAACTAAGGTACGAAAGTGCATCATATGGTTTATAGTGGACAAATATATAGTCATAGTTAGATTTATTAAGTAAATATTGAATGGTGATGATTCATTACTTGTATGTAACCTGTATTATTGTTTTTCACTTATTATAATTATTTTACACATTAACCCTTGAATAGTGTTGTGCCACTAGTTCTCCACTCCTCTTTCAATTTGCAAATGTTGAAACCACTATAACCACTATCTTCCACCGTAGTTGATGCCCATTCTCCCGTCACCTATAACACCGTGTTTTCCTAATGTGTGATTTAGTGATTTAATAAGTAAAAGTGAAAATATAATATGTTATCTAGGTGATTAAAACGAATAAGTAAGTTGTTGTGTCAATTGCTGTTTTGTGTTGTTTGTCTTGAAATTCTTATTTGAATTTAGGGAACTTGTGGAAAAATGTTCTTGAGCCAAAGTGAGGGTAATGGTTGTGTTTATTTGGGTTATTGAGGGAAATAACAGTGTTGAGCTAGTTGTGGGTCTTGGGGAGTGATTAGATGGACTGTGGACTTTGATGGACCCGAAGTCTTTGTGAGGCCCAGAGAAGTTTTAAGACACTAAAACCTTTCCCCTCTCATTTTTTTCATTTTTGCAAAACAAAACTCTCCCATTTGCTCAATCTCTCTCAAACCCACTAAGAGTGTAGCAAGATTTCAGGCATTGATTCCGTTTCCTTGTGTTGAGAAGGGCAGATTCTTTGAAAGGTTGGCTCGAGACCTCATTTTCTTCACATTCTCCTCCTTTCCCAAATTCGGATTCGGAGGCTCGGAGAGGTAAGGGAAGCTTATATTCGTTGAATACTTGTTGTATGAATGTGGTAGTGTGTGTATATTGTTGTGGTTTTAGCCAAACAACATGATATGGCTGAGTTTTGGTTGAAATGAGTTTCTTGATTTTGTGGTTGATTTCTGTGGGAATTTTGTATGGATTGTTAAATGCGTTGAATATGCTGTTGTGAATCGTTGTGTGGTTGTATTTGACCTCAGTGGAGTCGATTTAGGGTGTGAGTGAGTAGAAAGTTTGGGTTTTTTGACGAGAGTTGTTAACTCTGTCATCTAATGGTTGTTGAATGACTAAGGGTCTCACTAAATGAAAATGCCCCTGAGAATGAAGGGAGACTGTCAGGTTAATGATTCGCTGAGCGACCTATAGCGTCGCTAAGCGAATGTTCTTGAATCATGGTGATGGTTATAGTGCAGGAGGGATTTGCTAAGTGAAATCTAGTTTGCTGAGTGAGTGTTCATGGAAATCTAGAAAATTTCCAGAAGAGTGTTCGCTGAGCGAGTATGAGGTTCGCTGAGCGAGTGTGGGCATCCAGAAGATGCCCAGGGGAAATTCGCTGAGTGAGTACTAAGCTTGCTAAATGAATTGGGGCCTTGGAGAGTTGTTGCTCTCTATTACAAGTGTGTCGCTAAGTGAACACTGTGTTCGTTGAGCGAGTTATTATTGGTAGAGATTTGGAGGAAGTCCCTGGAACGAATTCTCTGAGTGACCTCAACTGTCACTGAGTGAGAGACTCTGGAGACAAGATGTTGGCTGAGCGATACTTATGGTCGTTGAGCGAGAGCCTTCGTGGGGGAAAGTAAGCCCTCTGTAAAGGAGACCCTTACTGAGAGAGCATATGGACCACTAAGTGAGTAGGGTAGTTTGATGTTGTTGAGATGTATTTTCCAAGTTGTTTAAAACATGGTTGAGAAGGACTCCTAGTGTGAGTCTAATGTGAGAATTGTTGAAAATGTGATAGAAATGGTAGGTTGTTTGGATAAGACCTCCACTTGTTGTGAATAAAGTTGTTATGTGAGATTTCTCATGATGTATGAGCTGCTTGGATAAGGTCTTACCTATTGACCATGCTTGGGGTTGGTTTGGGCTTGCATGGGGTTGGTAGTAGTTGTTGGACCACGTGTGGTGCTGATCGGGCCCATGTGGTGTTGTGTTGCCTTATATACATATAGGTTGACTTGTTGTTGTTGAGTTGATGTTGTATTGTGATAATGCATTTCATGCATATATTGGCGACTGAGGTAGCTGATGATGGATCTCATGCCATGGTGCAAGTAGGCACATAAGTTGGTTGGCTGACTGGAGTTGATAGCTTAGATAAGGCCTCCAACCTAGTGCTTGGATAAGCTGTGGGGTCATAAAGATGGGCCTTCAAGGATGAGTGGATGCGCGATTCTGCAGAAGGCTAAGGTAGTACAAACCTTGAGTCGCGGTGAGCCACCACCCACATACATTTATCCGGACACCACTAAGCTTGTCCGTAGATTAGAGTTTGACAATTCCTGAATGAATGCTGGATCTTCATGGTAGGGGATAAGACCTGGCTGATCGCTCGAATTGTTGTGAATATCTCGAGAATCGTGTCATCATGCATTGACATATTTGTGGTGGATTTTGTTGTAACGTGGGGTTCTTAGTTGAGAACTATTTGCTATATGATTGTATGCTATATACTTGTGATTGAACGTTGGGAATTATGAATGATATCTCTGATCATGCATGGTATGTCGTTGTTTTAGTAAACTTATCCTTGCCTTGTTTTGTTGTTTGGGTGTCTTGTTGCTGTTGGCTTGTTGATGTGATTGTGATGATCATGTCCTATAGCGTGGGAGAAGATAACGATGCTTCAGTAGATTTGGCTTCTCAAAGTTGAAGTTGGAGTGCGAGTTGGAGTAGTGTGATGCGAGGAGTCACACTTTTGTTTTTTTTAGGGTGTATCTCGTTTCTTTTTTTTGATGGGGATGTATAGTATGATCAACCGTAAGGAGTGTGTTTTGTACCCCTCTCCCCCGTTGATGTATATTTGATTAATGTTATATGACTTGGGTGTTATCCCTTTTTTTCTTTTGTTCTTTGAGAGTTGTAAAGATCGATATGTTGGCCACAGGAGAGAGGGATAAATCTTTCAAGTTGTATGTATTTCCTTTATATGCATGTGTTGATTTTATCCATGCTTACATAAGAACTCTAAGGATAGTAGAGTTGTTAAGTAGTGACAGTTGGGTCGTTACATTGCCGCCGAGATCTCCCACCCAACCACCTCGATGCTGCCATTAAGAACCCCCCCACCCTGACATTGTTGCCTCTGCCTCTGATGAGTTTGAGTTCATATACGTGGACATTGGACCAACGTCCTCCCCTAGCCTATTCATGCAATCATTGATGTTGATGGCTTCTTGGTCAGTGATGGAGGAGGAATAGAAGGCAATGACTACCACAGGTCTTGAAGACTGATGAACATTAACCTTTCTGTCCCTCTCTCTTCTTTCTTATTTTTAAAATCAAACCCCACTTCTTATTTGAGCTTAGAATGCTAAAAAAAACCTTACAGATCTGTTCCTCTTCATAGAAGCCAAAATCCCAATAACCTTCCAAGTCAAAGACTCGAGCTTTCCAACTCTTGTAGCTTTACATACCACACATTTTCTAAACAAAGAAAGAGATTCAACTCAAACACAAACTTAGATCGACATTTTTAGGAAGTAACAAACATCAGAAACATGAAGAAAGTGATAGCCAACATAGTGTACACAACCCTATTCCGTCACCCTTGTTTGTCCTAACTTTTATTTTATTTTAAAGATAATAAAAAAGATTAACTATGTTGTATTGACCCTAGAGGTGTCAAAATGGACCTGACTCGATTAGCCCAACAAATGGTTGGGCTGAGCTATGAAAATTTAGTCCTAAGCTCATTTTGGCCTAGCCCAAATTTTTTCGTCTAAAGTAGGTCGACTTGTGACAGGCTAGGCCAACTCGTGGGCCTGATTTATTTTTTTTTGTACTTAGTAAAATTTAAATGATAAATTTAATATTACGTGTGTTGTTAATGTTTATTTTAAGGTTAATATTCTATATATATTGAGTTCTGTTTTTACTTTTAAAACTTGTTTATTGTTACAATATTTGATACACTTTATTTTATATCTACTATTATGTATTATATATTGCTATTTTATAGTACAAATGACGACCTATATTTTTTATTTTAGTTTATAATGATTAAAAAATATTTTATTAACTTGTTATATACTCCCTTTAGACTCAATATAAGCAAAATTAACTAATTTATGCGTTAATTAAGAAAGTTAGTTAACATCATTTAATTTTACTAATTAAAAAATAAACGTTTTTCCTAAGCTACCCTTCGTTGGAACTTGACATCACGAATAAAAAAAGAAGTCATTGAAAATTGAATCTTAGTTTAATGAAGGGTATTTTGGAGATGGTATAATTAAATAGGGTAAAATTTGTGAAGATTTGTTTACATTTTGGTCCACCATTCATGAAATATTTTTTGCTTATATTTGAGTTTGGAGGGAGTAAAAGTTAATTTATTTTGATAATTTTAATTTTTATATTTTTAAAAATCATTGGGCCTTGGGCCGACCTTATTGGCCTGTGGCTCGTCAAGGGTTGGGCTGTGTTAAGAAAATTCCATTGCGACATAAAATTAGCCAGGCCCTACCCAACTTGAAAATACATTGGCCTATCACTCAAGCTGGCTCGAATTGACAAATCTAATTGACTTCTAACGTCATCGTTTATGTTTGATTGATATGTGTTGAAGTTTCTATTTTTCGTTCAACTTTTTGGATTTTGAAGGGTTATGTTTGTACTTGGAGGAGGAGTAGGAGTTAAGGCCAAGAGCCAACCGTTGTTACGATTGCTAAGAAATAGATGGTGTTGACGTTGGTGGGTGTTTAATGGTGGTGAGATATCACATAGAGGGCTAAATGTTAATAAATTTCAAGTGTATTTTGCAATTTTTAAAAAGTTTGTAATGATGTGCCAAAATAGGTAATCAGTAGCAACTTGATATTACTGGTCAAAATTATTGATTCATTAAAATTTGTTGGTAAAAGATAGTTTCAATATGCTTTATATTTTTCATTAGAAGCTCAAAAGAAATTACTGCCATATAGTGTAGTAAATTAGGACCACTTTCAACATGACTAAATAAAGAACAATTAATCCTACTAATAACTTTCTACCAAGTTTTGAAACATTTCATTATAAATGTATCTAATCCAAAATGTCCTAATTTATTAAAAGAATAAAAGTTAAGTGAAAATTATATGAAGGAGATACAAGGAGGAGATTAAATTGTATTTCTTAAATTTTAATTAAGTTACAAAAACTTTTGTGAAAACAAGTATCTTATGATAGTTGAAGAAGGATGATAGTTAGATTGTCTAAAGTTTTAAAGACCAATCATCTAATTTTTTAAACAATCCTTTAAATTCATATTTTAAATAAAGTGTAGTTTTAAAAACATGTTTCAAATATCACAAAGCTACCTTTGGTTATCCTTTAATAACAAGAGAATAGAATTTAGATAAAACATACATGATGTTTATCCTTGTGCATCCTTTAATCACTTAAAGGTTATAGGTACATTCAATCATTGATACACAAGTTAGGATTTTTACTATATAAATAGTCTGAGTACAAATTTAAAAGTATTATTATATAGATCTCTTTAAGCTCAAAACCCTAATAATTTTCCTAATGATAAATCTACAATACATGTAAATTTATTGAACTTAATTAATGAAAAATTATGTGAATAAGTACTAGAATATGATATTTTACGAACATTTTAGAGTAAATATCAGTATTGTGACTTATCTTGGATTTCATCTTTGCTTTTATAAATAAATGATTTTTTTCTTATTTTTTGTGATCTTGTAGGACTACTTTTTAGTAAAGGATTGTCAGGCGAAGACATGCAATCGCCAAGCAAATTATGCCCAATATGTCATCGCCATACAAATTTCTTTTTCACTTAACGAAGTGATGATAGTGAGTTTCTCTTTCTCTATTGCCCAAGATTGGTCTTAAACCTTACCTTTGTGATTAAATGGCTCAAAGATGACTCAACCTTGTTGGGTAATGATAGTTTTCCATATTAGTATAAAAGCACAATTGAAACTTGAAATTAGGGGTTCTTGTATAGGAAATGATTAGAGATCACTATTATTGGAGCATCAAGTTAGGAATGAATCTTGAAGCCTTTATGGATAATACTTCTAATTTTTTCTCCATTTTCTTTGTTTCTACTCAACTGATGTTGTATTTTTAGTTTCCGTAGGTTAGGATAGGATGAACTCAATTAAATCTTAATGTAATATGAATTTATTTAGTATTTGTTGGATTAATTTTGTGAAATATATGTTTGTAATTTTGTGAAATAATGCCTTTCCTTGATTTATCAACATGGAATTGACATTTTATCTCTACATTGCAATAAATTGGATATGAAGTTAGGTTTTAATTAGGAACAATGTGTCTAGTGATAAAATCTATTTCATATGTATCTTTATGAGCTTTTAGATTGAATGCTTTTCTTTAATTGAGTTTCACCTAAGGAATTAAAATTTAATTAAAGAGAAAAGGGTTTCTCACAAAGGAATTACGTTAAGCTTATTCTAGTAAGCTTGAATGATAATTGAATGAAATTGAACATGATTAAAGGGGAATGATATTATATTAGGTGTAAATAGAAGGACTCTAATTTCTACTTGATTACTCATTCATAATTAGTAGTCGTTTGAATTTCATTGCATTGCATCCATTTAACAATTACACCATGCACTTTATTTTACATTTTGGAATGATTAGATTACAATTCATGATGATTAACTTAACTATTAATGACTTGTATTTGACAATTGATGCAAAAGTCTTCGTTTGGAATGATATCCTTACTTTTTGCTATTATAGGATTGATACATTTGTTGATAGTTTGTATCACTTAACAAATCCCCTCTATATGTTCTACACACTCTCAAGTTTTTAATGAATTAGAAACAAAAACATTTAATGTTATCTTGGAAGTTTTCTATTGAAGAACAGTGATAACAACACTTAAACATTCTCTTAATTGCAGACAAGGTGTAAGTAATTAATATACTAAAAACTAATGAAATAAATGAAAGATTCAAAGAATGATTACAATGAATACTATTTGTGCTTTCTCATTCTCTTTCTTAATGTCCAATACATATAGTCCCTTTGAGAGATGAACATTGTAGATTGGGAACTTGTGAGAGATAAGCATTTTAGTCGTGCATTAAATGTATGGAGATGTTGAATGACATCCTTTTAGTAGTAAGGTATTTTTTTATTATTGTGCAGATAACTTTTTGAGGATTCAATGTATTGTGTTAGTGTCTTCCCGCCCCCCCCCCCCCTTTTTGTACAAGTACAATACTGTAGAAGCTTAATCTTCCTTTCATCTTACTATTTTGATGTATTGGTGCATTGCTCAAGATGTACTCTCTATTTCAAGTTTGTCCTTGATTCTTAACTTGTACAAGGAATCCTTGTTTATCATCAAATGACTTCTTTAGATATAGCAAACATTTGAGTAATGATGTTAGCTTTAGGGACCGAGAAATCAGTATCTAATTATATTTCAATTAGAGATTGAAAAATCGGCCTCTAATTCTATTTTATTTAAGGACTGAATATTAGTCTCTAAAATGAGTTAATAACAACTGAAAAATCAGTCTCCAATTATATTTCCATTAGAGACCAAATAATTAGTTTCAATTCATATCTCAATTAGAAGAAAAAAAAAACAGTTTCTAAAATAAGTTTTTGCTTACAAGAGAGATTGAAAAACTAAGAGAGGACAACTAGATCCATGGGAAATGAACACCCTAAGCGTTTGCTAACAATGAAAGCTCCATGACCGAAGGAGTTTTCTCAAGAGACAAAAGCCTTGTTAGACAAAGGCCCCCTCTTGGCAAGAAAATCAGCACACAAATTTGCCTCCCTCCAAGTATGCAATAGCTTGTAATCCCAATGACGATGAATCATCTCCATAATCAACATAATCTCATTACTATAGTGATGGTGAATAAGAGGCTCACCCTTCACTAGCTCAATTGTGTGCTTTAAGTCAGAATAAGACACAGCCTTACAAAATCCATCCTCCCAACACATCTTAAGACCATGATAAAGAGAGAGAATTTCCGCCAAGCAAAATATTAGAGATCCCCACACTGCCATAAAACCCCTTTATAAACATACCAGACTCATCTCTGATCAAGCCACCAATCCCCCGCCTGTCCTACATTATGAGTAGCGCTCCCGTCAACATTCAACCCCACGTAAGATGGGGGTGGTTTGACCCACACTGCATATCTCTGAATATCAATGTCCCTCCGAGAGAGAGGCACCCAAATTAAAGGCATTGGAAATGTCCTCCAATCACCAACGAGGAAACCATCTCTGATTTTCCTTCAAATATTAGCTTGTTACAGGAACACCACATAGCAACATCACGCAGCCAAGACCTGCTTGAGTTATCCGAGACAGATAAAGACATATGAGCAATATTAATTTGGGTCTAGAACTGTTTTACGAAATTCGATTAAAATAAGTTAATAGGGACTGAAAAATCACGCTAATTATATTTCAATTAAAAACCGAAAAATCAATCTCCTATTAAATTAATAATTTTTAAAACCATTGATGACCCAAAAAATCGGTTTCCAATTACATTTCAATTAGACACCGCAAAACCAATCTCTAAATAAATTTTTTAATAGTTATTAAAGACTGATTTTTTTTTCTCTAAATCAATCTCCAATTAATGAATTTATAGTAGTGACAACTTCACCACTACAATTCACATAATTAACAAAGTACCGACTAAAGCCAGTCTCACCTATACTTCCCCATTCCATGCCCTTTATCACATCATACCTAACTACAAAAGCCTCAAAACCTTTGACTGTGACTGCTTCCCTATATATTGTGGCCATATAATCAACACAAGCTCAATTTTTTATCTACTATGGGTGTATCTTTGGTCACTCTCGACACCAAAAGAGACAAATATGTTGTCTAATGAACATAAATTTCCTTACCCTACTGTTCGCTTCTCTTTTCCTTCTATCGTCCCTTTGACCCCTTCATCTCTTCCATTACATATTCCTGCTCATCAATGTCTCTCACCACTAGCCTATTCTTCACCTTCCCCCACTCAACAACAATAAAGCTACTTCTTTTATGCTTGCCATTGCCCACGATCTACCAGGTTGCACCCAATACCAACACTCATCCAATGATCACTTAGTCCAAAGACAAGCTCGCTCAAACCTTGGGTCTTCCTCACTCAGATTGAGCCTTCCACAATGAAGCAGGTATTGTCTAATCCTCAATGGTTAGGTGCAATGAAGTTTAAATAAGTCAAATTGATGAACAATAACATATGTCCACTCTCCTCATTCAAAATCCATTGGTTGCAAGAAGGTGTTTGTGTGAAAGAGAATCGTGATGGAACCATTAACAACATATAAGGCACGCCTAGTTATCAAAGGTTTCCATCAACAACCAGGGTTTGCTTTTAATGTGACCTTTTCCCTTGGAATCAATCTGTTTTACCGTACATGTGATTCTCACTTTAGCTCTCAATAATAACTATTTTAATTACATACTAAATTAAATTAAAAATATATAAATATTAATTTGAAATTTAAAGGTTAAATTAATCTGGAAGTCCCTATAGTTTTATAGAATTTTTAATTAAGTCTCTATAGTTAAAAACACTTTTAAAAGTCCTCATAGTTTAAAAAGTTTGTAATTAAATTCTTACATGCTAATTGTGTTATAATTCTGTTAAGTTATATTTAATTTAATTGCACTTTTAGTCTTTCAATTTTTCTCTTATTTACAATCAAGTCCGAGTGTTGGTACAAAAATGAAAAAGAAACTAATAAAGGTATGGAAGGTGGGAATCAAACCCCCAACCTTGAAGTTCAGCAATAATACTAAAACAACTAAGCTAATAAATTTATTTGATATATAAATAAAAATTATATTATATATAGATTAAACGGGAGACTGAAATTGTACACATATTTACTACTACTAAATTAAATAATATTAATGTTATATAAACCAATAATATTATAATTAATATAAATAAATATAGACTAAATATATGTCAATAATGTTAAAATTAATATTAAAAAATGCAAATTAATAATATATACTAAGGACCAAAATTACACATATATTTACTACTAGCAAAAAAATAATATAATATTATAAAATAAAATATATAATAACTTATACTTTTTAATACTATACATCTTAATTATAACTTAATCACTCTATTTTAAATAATTTTCTTTTTTTATAAAATTGTGTTGTTTTATTTTTTTATTTTTTATCTACATATTTTAGTGACTAAAATAAGAGATTATTATCGATGAAATAATTTTTTATATATATTTCACTAAAAAAAGTTATATCACATGTTTTCAGTTAACCTTCTTCTGATATATTTATATCATATTGTCGCAACCGAGGTCACGACGAGACGACGAAAAAAAGAAATTAAAATCAGAGGAGTCGCCACCATAGTTTATTAAGAGAAAATATATGGAAAAACCCTATGAGAAAATGGTCTCGAATTAAAGATTGAGTTTGGGAGTCAAATTATGCGTAGGGAAGGTGCTAGCACCCTACGACGTTTGTCATAAAGATGGTTATCCCTAATTAAATGTGCAAAATCGGATAGCTTTAAAATATTTATTTTACTCCTTAAAAAATTATTTTATTTATTTACAAATTTTATTAAAAGAAAGATTATTTTTTATTTTTTATTTTTGAAATCGACAGGAGTGAGCTCCTACTCTCCTACGTATCCTCAAGTGCAATGAGGAATCAGACTCACGTAGTTCTTTGGATAGAAAATCGTTTTGTTGGTTGATTTTTTTTATTTTAAAAGGTTACTCAATAAAAAAACAGGAAGTGCATCCAAAATAGTTATCATTTCCTTTTTAAGATTTTTATAATAGTCAAATAGGAAGTGCATCCAAAATGACTATCAGTAAAACATTAATTTTTTTTATCATTAAAATTTTTTATTATGCATATTATAAAAAAATGATAACCAAATAAGAAATGCATCTAAAATGGTTATCATTAATATTTTAAAACTTTAACAATGTTCAAATAAGAAGTACATCCAAAATGGCCATTATCAAGTTTAGTAATTTTTATCTTTAAGTAGTAAAAGATTAAAAATTATTTGTTTGCATATTTTTTGTTATTTTTTATTATATATTTTATTTTTTTGAAAAGAAAAGAATGTTTCAATTTTAATTTGGGAATTAAACTCCCAATTAATTTTTATACTAGTTAAAAAGTAAAAGAAATGCTAATTTTATTATTTTTGTATTTTTAGAAATCAATTATTTGGAAAGAAGAAACGAAATATGATGAACTAAAGAGAAAACTAATTTTATTATCTAACCATATTATCGTTTTTGTTTAGAGTGAGCCATGGTGAACAATACATTTGATTTCAAAAGCTATTACTATTACCACGAGTAAGAAGAAATAGGCCAAGGGCCTCACGCTCAAAATTCTTGCTGGCATATTCAATGTTAGCAATCATGGAAAAGGAAACACCAAGCACTGATGCAAAACGAAACAAAAATAAAGATCCAACAAAAATGAGAATCTTAATTTTATTTTGTATTATTTTATTTTACTGAAAGACTTTCTTGCAAAATGACAAATAGACCAGCATTTAATAGCACAAGTGATATGAACAGTAAGGACTAAACAAGAAATAAACCATATTAAAAAGTAAGACAATAGCAGACAATGCCAATGTGATAGATAAAAACTGTGAATCCTAAAAGCTAAAAAAAAAAAAAAAAAAGAATAAAAAATAAAAAGTATCAGATAAGTACCTATTCAAGTCTATGAACCACAAAAGCTAAAACATGCAAAAGTAAATAAACACGTGATGACTTGAATCAAGCCCAATATCAATATCCCCGAAGCCATTACTCTCTGCAGCAGGCCAAAATTGGATAACAAAACAAAATGTTGGTGCAGTAAAAACAATGGTCGAAGCAATGAATGATATATACCTAAGCAAATTAGCAGAAGTACGCTTCGTCTACAAAGGGTTGGAGATCAGCATTCGCCATCTTGTGTCAGCGTCGCTCATTGGTTCAGCTAATGCTTGAGGTTTGGTGATTCTGCTCAAACCATGATGTTGTATAATGGTTTTGATGCAGATCAAGAGGTGGTGCGATGATTTGCTCAGTGATACTTGCTGGTGTGTGGTGATGCGAGATTGGCTGAGTGCAGAATTGGTTTAGCGGTTAGTGCTCACGGTGGTTCCATCAGGCTTGCATGATCGATGCTCTAAGTTTGCCAACAAAGAAAGAGATTCACTAATTCCTTTGCAGAGTAATGAATTGAGTGGAATTTGCAAGAACCAAAATGGAGTGATTATGTGAGGGGGAGTGACGTAGGAATTAGAATCAAGATGAGTGAGAGTTTTTTTTTTGAGAAATGTGTTTGAGAGAAAAAAAGTGTAATGTGAGAAAATGTCTTAATGTCCTATTTGTAAGCACTCTGGTATTTCAAACTTGTTCTGCAATTTACTGAAACTTGTTCTGCAAGCTATTATAGCTTGCACTGCAAGTTACTATAGCTTGTTTTAAAAGTTTTCTCTAAGATTTTTAGTATTTATGTTTTTCCCTCTCTCTTTTTCTTTACAAAATTGGGCCAAGGCCCACCAGCCCAAAACCTCTTTTTTTATTTTTTTTATTGGGCCATAATTGCTAGTCCAAACTTTGTTCTTATTAATTTATATTTTTTTTCTCTTATTTTTATTTATGGGCGTAAAATAGAATGACCCAATATTATTATTATTATTATTATTATATTTTCCTTCTATATTTATTTTTGTTATTTTTCTAATTATCCGGATAAAATTGGGTATTCACACATATCTAATATATGTAAATTTTTCTATAAATTTATTAATATATATTAGTGAACTCTGAGGGTGGAGATTCAAACTTCATTCATGTTGACAAGTATATATATTATTAATTTATATTTATTGATATTAATTTTAATATTATTAGTTTATATGATGTTAACATTATTTAATTTAGTAATGGTAAATATATGTGTAATTTTGATTTCCTATTTAAGTTATATATAATATAAATTTCATTTATATGTTAAATAAAGTCATTAGTATCGTAGTTTTGGTATTATTAGTAGACTTCAAAGGTGAGGTTTTGATTCCCACCTTCAACACGTTTATTAATTCTTTTTCTATTTTTGTATACTACTTACACTCAGACTTGATTGTAAATGAGAGAAAAGTTAGGAGGCTAAAAAATATAAGGACTTTTAAAAACTCTATAAAACTATAAGGACCTTCAGATTAATTTAACCACATTTAAATCAATCAGTGTAAGTAAATCAACTAGCTATTTCATTATTTTTCAGTTCGTCATTAGTGATGGATTAAATGTTACATGTACAATTAGAATTATTTGATAGAGCTTTTAATTGGTTTGACTTATGAATATTGTCCGCGTACAAAAATTGCTCTCTTAATATAGTCATTCTAGATATTTTTTATAGATTAGTTTTTAAGTGTACAAAAAATATTCATATACAAGATAAGAAGTTAATGACTAATTTACAGCATTTAGATCTTTAATTGAAAAAAATAAAAGTCTTATGCTACAAGAAAAGAAATGTTAGGAGATAATTGCCTTTGTCAATATATAATTTTTATTTAATGAAAATTAAATTATTAATGTAAGTATTCTAAATTTACATTAATAATATATTTTTATTCTAAAGAAATTGTTTATTAGTATGATATATAATATTGTTATATAAACCTGTAAATCTACGCTCACAGTCACAGTTTAATATTCTATTTAATAAAAATTATATCAATAGGGATATATAAATACAACGTCTAGCCGTTAGTACATGAAAATTTTATTTTTTATCTCGGTACATGAAAATTTTATTTTATTTTTATAGTGAACTAATATTTGCTTTCTTATATGGCTGTGTGCAACCATTTGTTATTTATTAAACAAATGACAGGATAATATAATGTTTTAACAAGAAACGATAAGAGAGAATTTGTATTCTGTTAATAATAGTATTACTTTTATCAAACAAATTTCGACGAAAAATAACATAATGAAACATTTTATAGAGGAATATAGCAGACAGCAAGTGAACTCCAGGAATACTCTTAATTTCATTATTCAATGAAAAAAGTAAACATTTCACAGATGAAAAATGTGGAACTGTGAAATGCATGGATGCCTATTAATATATTAAGTCTACAAACAGTACTGAACAAACACACAAACACAACTCGACAGACTCAAAATAATCATTTTCTTCGTTGACAATAACATAAATTCATATTACTTCCCGTAGGCAAACTAAATCGAGCTCAAAACAATCGACTCGTGTACTTTTCAAGAACATAATTTACGATCTTTCTGTATACTCTTTCTGTGGGATGATAACTATCCCAAAAGACATATTCCGAAGCATTAGAACAAGTGGCATCCAAAGGGTTGCATAACACTGCAACCTCTAGTTTGCCTGTGCCACAGCAACCCGTGTCCACAACTTTGTAGCCTGCAATTGAAGAAGTGAAAACTTGAGAAAAAAAAAATGAAGAATTTTTAATTATTGGAGGAATTAAATAAATTCTCATGAATGAATTAATGAAATTAAGAAAATTTGGGATTACCATATTTTTGGTAGTTTTCAATGATATCGAGTAGAGGGTTGTAAACATCAATGTAAACTATCCTGCTATTGGGCGAGTTGTGACCAAGGGAATCCAGTTCCTTTGACAGTTTGGAATTGAACAACTTCGCTGCGTCATTGTACTTTTCTGAGCACTGTCTTCTTAGCCCTCCAGCCAGAGTTCTCTGTGATGGCACGCATCCAATCGGTGGTGCACTGAGGACTGCAACTCTACGTGCTCCGAGATTATATAGTTCCTTACCATTTTGTTGGCGAGGAAAAGAAAAATTCATATGGTGAGGTATAGTTGATTTTACATGCACAAAAGATTCTATTATATATTATAAGGGATTGTGTAACTTACCCAACTAAAAATGAGGAAAATAATTGGTGCAATTTGTTATTACTTCAAAATGATTAGTACATTTTTCTTAATTGTACCAATCATTGACTTTAAGATTGCTTAACTTCATTTTTATTTAAAATAAATTAGACAATTCCATATTATAATATTATTTATATTTGATCCTTTTTTGGGGTACAATTATTTTGACCCATTGAGCAAATTAATTACTTGATTAACAAAAGCCTTAAGTCTACCTTTACAAAATTAGAGGCTGAGTTCACCATAAGGTCAGTGTACGAAGGAACGTCATACTGTAATATTCTCGCATGAGCTACGAAATAGGTGTTGGCAATGTCGTCACTGCCTGCCACCACAACGTAAAGACTGTTGGCCAGGATGAAGTTTGTTCTGTTCTCTCCAACAATGCCTTTCAGCTTCCCAATGTATTCTTTGAACATATCTAGTTGAGTGGATAATGATATAACTGACTGATTACAGGGTACAAACAAATTAGGAAACAATGGCGAATAGCAATGCTACATATAGAATTTAGTTAATTTCCATCTACATTCACATGTAAATTTATAGGATTTGATTTCTCTAGAGTGAAGAGACCATTAAAGTGAGAATATAAAAATGTATTCATTATTGATTTTCACTATTGATTTATAAAATGTCTCGCCAACTCGTGTATACATTCTTACTTTAAGAAAATTTACACTATCATCAAATTATATATTGAAAAATCATTAGTGAAGTTTGGATTGCAGGTTGTTATGTATTAATTCCATTCAACAAGACTTTAGGAATTGAAAATGGAGCTCAAATTTGTTTATATTTACCGCTATTTCGGGTGTCAAAGGATCGTATCCTGAGGCACCTGAGGCAAAGCAGACGCCAGTAACAAGATCACTAGATTTGAGGTTTGGATCTAAATATGCAGGCAAATACTCCTTAATTCCCAATTCTTCAACTGAAACTCAAGGAATTTGCAATGAGAAACACTGTTTTAGGTATCAAAACTATTTTATAAATTAGTGAAGGATTGATAACAACCGTAATCACATTTACGATATGCATCTGTGTATTGGTGGAAACTTAAAAATAAATTATGGGATTGTCTAACTTACCACAACTAAAAGTGAGGTTAACTCCATCAAAGATGATTAATGCAATTTTTTATATACTTCAAAATGATTAGTACAACATAGAAAATTATACTAATAAACTTTGATAAGATTGTTTAACTTTATTTTTACTTGAAATAAATTAAATAATCTCATAAATTATATGTGTGTGTAATGATGTGACATTTATATATTTATCTATTTTGACAAGCAAAGAAAATTTATTAATTACAATCCAAGCCTAGCATAAGATGTGCCAAGATTAGAAACGGGAAGCAAAAGATACTACGTTCGCAACCGGTGCAGCCTCGCAAAACACAAACAAGGCATGCCCACACAATTGTCATGTTAATACAACGCATTCCAAAAACACAATTAACCCCTACCCTATATGATATAACATTTAAGACAGTTAATTTTCAAATTTATCAATAAATTCCCTTTTAATATTTGTAGGACAGCAAGTGAACTAATAATATTTGAAAAATACATGTCCTCCTATTTGTAGACGTAACTAGTAGTGTCAATGCATATAAATTAAATGGTGAAAATTCTTCAAATGTGAAGGGATGTGTATATACATTTTTTTTGGGTGAATGGAAATCGGATGTGTATATACATGTGTCACTAGAATTATATATATTTTTTACGATTTTTTTTTATTAAAGAACTATTGCTCCGATTAATTTTATTTTACTTTCTTTTTATAAGATATTGTGATTTAGACAATGACGTTTCCCACTCTTGAATTTAATCTCCATTTTTTCTTATGTAAGTAGATTACATTCCAAAGGCGTGATGACACATATATTAAGAAATAAAGAAAAATATATATAAAAGTGTAAAATAAATATTGAAAATAGGTTTGAATAAAATCAATTTTCTTGTAATTTGGTTTTATCAAATTTGTCCTATGAATCAATACCTAATAAGTTTCAATTTTTTACTAATTTAAGATTTTAGAACTTCAAAATAAATAAATAATTTCATATTTTAGAACTTCAAAATAAATAAATAAACAACTTATCAAGATTGAGGCCAATAATAGTTGTTTGCTGCATCCACATACTTTAAAGGCTAATTTAATTTATATGCATATAATATTACTATATGATCATTCATCCACATACTTAACATTTCTTTTTATATCATTTCCAAATCTGAAATTTATTATGTGATATTAGACTTTTAACTGCATCTTAAAAAATAGTGGGTTTTTTTTTTTTTTCATCAAAGTGACGTTAAAAAGTTAATAGTAAGCTAAGATATGCTTCTGAAGCAATATAAGTTTTAATAATGCTTCTTTAACGAAGTGCTTTCAAAAATATTTGCTTTAGTTATAATAGATTTTTTTTTTTTTTAAAAGAAGTGTAAGCATTAGGATTTTTATTTTGTCATTATCTTGCTTAAAATTCAAATCCCGCTTGAGATTGGAATGTTCATTATGTACTTGTTTAAAAATTCTCTCAACTAATTCAATTCATGACACAACCAACCCTAGGTTTTTCTAGGCGTAGCCCAAACCTCTGCGATTGACCTTCCATTCCTCATGAACAGTACGCTTGTTTCCCTTACTTTAACACTACCATCCTACCCAAATAACTTCATAATAATGGCCAACGATTCCATTGTTTCTAGACCATCACATCTCCATGGCCGGGACGAACCAATAATACTAAGATCAAAGATGTGTCGAGATCCTAGCGAACAATTTGGAAGAGATTGTCAGTCATGTCTATACAAACAACCCAAGCTGATGCCATAGGCTTGGAACAACTCCAATCCTCCCAGCTACCTCTACAAATGATATGCCATTGGTTGAGTCACCATTTTCGTGCTCCAATTTCGCACTTGGTGCCCTTCCTAGAGTTCTATAACCTCTCATTAACATTCAAACTTGCTTTTTTTTTTTTTTTTTTTCCGCTCAAGTTTCATTTAATTTGTTTTGGGAGATTTTCAAGTACAGAGGAGAAGAGTCTCGCTATAATAGGGCAGAATCACTAAAAGCATTTTTTGACACGAGTTAATTTGGTTCCTCTACCGCTCAATCCTATAGGGCACCTCTTTAACCTCTCTTTAACTTCTTTTTTTTCAGTTCTTTATCATTTTTTCTTGATTTCTCCATTCTCTCTCTCTTTACATTTGATTTTTTTGGCAGCAGAGTCAGCGCGACAGAAGATGATTTGTTTTGGTTGGAAAATGTTACTTGCACAAAAAAAGAGAGAGAAAAATAGAAAAATAATAAATGTGATAAATAATATGATGTAAAATAAAAAAATAAAAAAATGAAAATAACATGAAAGAAAAGTGAGTATATAATAATAATCATAATAATAATAATAATCCGTTTTGGTTATTATATACATACCCCTAAAAATGGGGTGTATGTTCCTTTTGATGTAGCACTAGTGCACTACTATTAAGGTGATTATTTCGGTACCTTTTATTTTAGGAAGGTACCGGTATCTTTTCATATTGAAACAATTAAAACTAACTATTTGCACATTAAAATCACGCCATAAGTGAGCTAGAGTTTAATTGTAATAGTGTTTTAAATTTTATAATTACAAAAAATTTCATCAATTGAGATTTATTTCAATTTTTTTAAAATTTAATATTAAACATAAAAAATATACTAGTGTAAATGGAATGGACAACAAAAATAATCTTAAAGATGATTTAACAATTAAAAAATAATAAAATTCTAAACAATAAGTTATATTATTAATTTCATGTTATTATGTATTTATTATCTATTGTTCTACTCAAAAAAGATACTGATACCTATTAAAATATATAGGTACTGTGGAATTTACCTACTATTAAAAGTATTTTTTGACATAGCACTCTACAATTGTCTCAGAGTGTCTTTATCCTCACATAGTGTATGGTTGGGATCAATGTTTTTAAAATCAGACTGGTCATTGAACCGATCAAGGCACTGATTCAAGATTCAATGGTTCAACCAGGGTTGAACCGTGGTCGAACCGGTATTAATAAAATAATAATAATAATAATTAAATAATACATAAAAAATTTTAAAAAATATAATATCATAACTTTATAATATTAAAAACTAAAAATAAAATATAATTTTATAAGTTCGTAACATATACAATACCTAAAATAGTTCAACTTAAATATGTCATAATACTTAAGTCTAAGTTTTAATAATACACATCAATATTTATTAATAAAAACAAGTTTATATTTAGAATAAAAAAAATGAAAAATATTTTAAGTTGATTTTCATTTTTTAAAAGAAAAAACATCAAAATAATATTTTATTAGATATTTTTTATCGAACCGCTACGAATCGGTTTTTTACCAGTTTTTGACCGATTTTGACCAATTCACCGGTTCACAGACTGATTTTTTGCCTGGCTGGTTCTCTGGTTTAATTAGACCAGACACAGGACCGGTTCACCAATTTTCTGGTTGAACCAGCCGGTCCAATCCGGTTATGAGAACATAGGTTGGGATAAAAGGAGTGTAAATTAAGACCTACCAATGAGAGCGTGTAAGACAAAAGAAAAAAGTAAAAGAGAAGGTTCCAAACATCTTGTCCTGATATTAAATTTGATTGTTCGAACGAATTGCTAGTTTGCTACTTTGAACTTTAGATGAGGGTAAAAGAAATAAAAGAAAGGACAAACTTAATGAAGTTTTTTTAAGTGATTTTAAATTGTTGACTTTTAATGTAAATTTTTATTATACAGATTATTAATCTAAAAGTCCAATTTTGAATAAAAAATAACACCAAAAATATTTAAGAATTGCGTCTAAGTTTTGTTCATACAATTTTTTAGGTTTTTTTGATACTATTTTAATCAAAATTAGAATTTTACCTTATTAGTCTATATTGACATTTAATACAAACTTTTATTATCTTTAATTACTTAGGTTTAACTCTAATACTGAATCAAGAATAACACTAAAAACAATTAAAGAACAACATCTAAGTTTTGCCTATAAATAAAATGGAGTATGAAACTATGGTTCTCTTGTTGACCAAGACCATGTAATTAATAAAGCAAGATAATTGCCTTATGTCCCAAATTCTTCTTACTATTATTATTGTAATTTATTATTAACTGTCTTAATTGCTCCTTCTGGTCATGTTTTTTACAATAATTATTATCATACATTTATTTTCTCTTTCATCTCTCTTTTCATTTTCTATGATACTACATCTGTTTCTTTTTAAGTGTTATTTAAGGTTTTTATACACAAACCAATAAATGTAATAAATTTTCTTACTTTCCATAAAATATTTTTAAATTTTTTTATTATAAACTTTCTCATTTTCACTCCACAATAAATGTATACTAGTTGTAAATGTGTAAATTAATTAAAGATTAAGTGAGAAATAAGAGTATAATTGATAAAGTAGTAACTAATGTTATTTTAAACTTTGAAAATGATAGATAAATAAAAACAATTTTTTTAAAAAAAACTGACAATTAAAAAAAACGAATAGACTATCATTTATGACATCAATAATTTTTTGTCTTTCTTTATTTTTCTCTCGCTATCTCTTTCTTCCACTTGTACAGCCAAAATGAGGTGTACGCTCATTTTTTTCCTTTTCACAAAGCCTATCATGCATGATATGCATAATATTTAAAAGAAAACAAAGAAACATGTCATGAAGAAAACAAGGTAAATACTTTTAAGAAGTAAATAAAAAGTTAGCACTAGTAAAATGTAATTACGAAGGAGTCATTGAAACCTAGAGATGAAATTAGGGACAGTTTCATTCTTGTTAATTATTGTTGATCATTTCTAAAGTTAGACAACCATTTATTTATTTTCTATTTATTTCACAAAACTTCAACTTTAACATTTTCTCTACGATAATTTTTTTCAGTTTTCTCATTCTTTTTTTTGACTTGTTTTCTCATTCTTTCATCTCGTATATTCTTCTTATCTTCATATACAAAATCTTTCTGATAATTTTGTCTAAGGCTATAAAGTTTTTATACAAGGCACTGTTGTTGACTTCAAGACAAGGAAACAAAAATGAGAATATATATATATAGTAATCTCTAGTTATTTGATTTCAGTTACCATATAATAAACATTTCATTTTCTGACCGTGCTGACGACCTACATAAATTTCAGATTTAGTTCCTTCCTTCATTAAAATTTTGCTGTAATTAACAAATTTAGGAAAATCTCAGCCAAAGGCAAGATCCAGAAGAGAGTACCTATTATGTCTGTAGGAATTTTTCCATTGCAAAATCGACCCGTTGGGTTTCCTCCCTGAAAATCTTTTCCATAAGGTGGGAAATTGCACTTGACCAATGTTTTTATGTCATTGTTGTTGCCTGAGTCCACGATCGAATCTCCAAACGCTAAGACTGCTGGAGCTGAAACGTTTGGTGGCAGCTTCAACAAAGCATTCGTTCTGTACCATAAAGCAAATATTACTATGAAACGGAGCAATGAGGCAACGGGAGAGCTAGTGAGCTGCATCAAAGCCATAGTGGTTGCTTCTAACTATGCTCCACCCAACACTTCTTCACTATGGTGTCTCAATGTCTCAGGGAAGGTAATATTATATAAAGGATCATAAGTATAACCACATGCATGCATGAGGTCTTGTTGATGTATTAAATGCGCTTTTTTCTTTTCTTTTTATATATAACGTAAATTTACTTTTTTAAACAAAGCTTACTATATTACAGCATGTTTCTTGTGAATTGGTTTTGAAAACATAATTATTTATTTTCAATTTTTTCTCCAAAAAATTGATAAAAAATAAGTATTTGTTTCTAAAAGCAATGAATCAAATATACACTCAAATCGTGGATTATAAGCTGCACTTGATACAATTTTGTCAAAACCGTTGAAGATTTATGTCCATATATAAAATGATACTCGTGCACTTTAATTTGATGATGAAAACAAAAATAAAATAAAGATTTAGTTGCACTTTTGTCTCCCTATTATGATTAATGTGTAATTTTAATTCTTCAACAGCTTTTTACTCAATTTTGTCAAACAATTTCTTAATTATTATAATCAAATCTTTAGTCTCTCTCTCTTCACCTAAAATTCTTGAATCCATATTTTCTATATAAATAACTAGAAGGTTATATTTGAGATAAAAATGATTTAAAAAGCTCATAAAGTCAAATTTTCGTTAAATTTTGAAATATATTAAGAAATGTGAAGTTAAGATTGAAGACGAGAGAATTTGAGACTTTTTCAATTTGGTAAGTGATATTTTAAATGGTGAATTTGTGGAGAAGAGCCTTAAAATGGTTTAACTTATTCAATTCATGGAGATTTTGAGGGAAAAAAAAAGAAAATTGAGAGTTTTAAGTGAAAAAATTAAGAGATGGTAACAATTAAAAATTAAAAAATTGATTCTAACAATTGAAAAATTAAGAAATTAAATTTAAATAAAAAATCATTGAAGGATTAAGATTACACATAAACTATAATAAAACAATCAAAATACAACAAAGTCTAAATAATTTAGCAAAGTAGAGAGGAAGGGTATTGAAAAATTAAGAAATTAAATTTAAATAAAAAATCATTGAAGGATTAAGATTATAGATAAACTATAATAAAAGAATCAAAATACAACAAAGTCTAAATAATTTAGCAAAGTAGAGAGGAAGGGTAGCTTTGTAAAAAAATTCAAGGCATATGGATTGTGTTGCAGCAGTAAATTAGGGGCAGAACGTTTGGTGGTGGACCGTGGACCGTGTATGGTTATGATATCATCCGTACGTTTCATATATACCTGCCCTATGCAATTGACCCAAACGTTTACAGCTTTTGCTTTCTTTGGTGAGGATCAAGCGTCGGCTTTTCACTTTTCCATCTGCTGGGCCAATCCGTTATCCGTGAATGACTTCTCTGGGATAAATAAATGCTAATAATAGATCCCATGTGACTTTTTTTGTTCTTTCCTCACTTGAGGCAATCATAGTTGAGGTAATATTTATGAAGTTAATATTTTCAGCGAATTTTTTTTCATGTACAAAACATTAAAATTAAATATATACTATATTTGAATCAACTATCCATTGATACATCCTCTATATTTTTAAAAATCTCCAATGTTAAAAGCGATTTATTTGTAAACAAAAAAATATGCAAACAAATGTAAATTGTTGGATGATATATACACCATCTTGCAGTTAACCTTCTTTTTTTTTTAATGTAATTCTTGCAGTTTCTTTTTAAATCTAGAGTGCCGTGGTCCATTATTAACTTACGTACTGCGCGTTTATACGCAAAAGGATATTATTACGCTCCATCCAAACATAACACAAAGAGTGCCAAGACGAAAATGTTATTATATACGGGAAAAGAGGAAACGAAAATGAATAAGACGAAAATATGTCGTTACAGCGTCAGCATTTGCAGTTTGCGTTTGGTCTGTGCCTGAATTCTGAACCATATTGATAATAGATCTAGCTATGCTAACTAACTGCTCGTGCGTGGGCAGGCAAAGCCCATAAAAGCAAACGGACAAACGGAAGAGAAGTTGAGAAGACGACAGATGGAGTTAAATCTAGTAATTCTAAGAAAAAATTAGGAAGTTTATTTTATCTCATCAAGAGGCTCCCAATTAATATTTTACTTGTTTTGCAGAGTTGTGGCTCACTCTTTATAAAATATTCACTTCTTTTTTCTTTTTTTTTAGAGACTATAGGCATATTCTACTGGAGACAATATTTAATTTGAGTCTGATAAGACCACTATGAACGACAAACCTTCTTTGTAACATATTTGCTTTTACATTATATATTGTTATATGGAGTTCAGGAGTTGCTATAATTAACTTGCTATGCTTTCTTTTTTGAATATAAATAGTTAAAATATTTATTGAAAGTTATTTTACTTAAATATAGCTGATACGGGCTTAACTCATTCTCAATACTAATAATCTTAAAAAGAAGGCTTAAATATGTTTTTAGTCTCTCAAATTTAGGCTATTTTTTTTTTTGCCCTTCAAATTTGAAAGCGATCATTTTAGTCCCCTAAATTTAAAAATATCCACTTTTGGTCTTCCGAGCTTGACAAGGTTAAGAAATTGCTAATGTGGCAAACGGTGTATTTTTTGGCAGTTTAGAAAATGCAATTTGCAGTGGTTTTAAACCCCCAAAATTTGTATTCATAATTTTATTTTAAAATATGATTTGTGGCGGTTTTAAATCCCTAAAATCAAGAAAAATAAAATCAAAATCAAAGCGTAGAGATCTTCCATCCTCACAATTCTCAAATCCTAAAATCAACCTCAAAAGCAATTTAACATCTCAAAAATTGAAAATCCCCTAACCCCAAAATTAATTTGAGAAATCTCCCAACTCTAACTACGCTCCCTTCTCCTCTGCCATTAGTGGTTGCTGCCACCTGCAACCTCCCTTACCCTGGCCAAGCACCTTCATCAAAAGAGGTTGTTAACAGGTGATACAAATTTCTAGAAGATTGTAGAAGTAACACATGTATATAAAAAAGTAAAGAACATTCTAGAATACTCTTGTAAAATATTCACAATGTATTTAAAAAAATTTAGAAACTTATAGAAATGTAGCTTTAGAAAAAAGTTGAAAAGCTAAGAGAAAAGTTAGAAAACTCTAGAACAAAAAAGTCTAGATATTTCTAGAGCTATCCTTGCATGCCTATAAATAAGCAATTGTATCATCATTTGAAGCAAGCACTTCCACATATCAAATAAAGCCTTACTATCATTCACTATCAACTACTTCTACATCATTCAGCACCTTTACACATATTTTTCTAAAACTAATAGTGGTATCAGAGTTACGTTCGGTCATCTATTGGGCGTAGAGATATTAACCAACTACTTCAAAAAAAATCTTACTATATTCTCTACAAATCCCATAATTTTACCTTAACCAATGGCCAATACTATTCAACCCTCATTTATTCCTGTCCATATTTTTATTAGAAAAAATTATGATTTTGGGAGCATTAAAATGAAGATATTTTTTTGCTCTCAAGATTTATGGGATATTATTGAGGATGTATTCACTGTTCCTACAGACATTTCTACTTTGACTACAGCTCAAAAGGAGTTAAAGGAAAACAAGCAAAAAGATTCAAGGGTGTTATTTGTTCTACAACAAGCAGTAGCTGACATAATTTTTTCAAGAATAATGGGTGTTACAAGTGCTAAAGAAGCATGGAATACACTACAAAAGATGTTTCAAGGAAGTGTCAAGATATGTGCTGTTAAACTTCAAACTCTAAGACGTGAGTTTGAATTAATAAAAATGAAGGAGTCTGAGACCGTAAAAGATTACTATTCTAGGATAAAAGAAATAGTTAGTCAAATGAGAACATATGGGAAAAATATTCTTGAAAAGAGAATTGTTAAGAAAATTCTAATTTCTATTCTCCAAAAGTATGATGTTATTGTGACTATAATTAAGTAGACCAAAGATTTGTCTGCCTTGTCGGTAATAGAACTAATGGGCTCTCTTGAAGCATATGAGCAAAGATTGAGTAGGCATGATGTAGATTCTGTCGAAAATGCCTTTCAATCAAAACTCAAATTACGGTCTCAAAATAAAGAATATAGAGGAAAGAAAAATGGAGAAAATTCTAGAAGTTTCTCTAAGACTAATAAAGATAAATATCCTCTATGTGGCATTTATAAGAAGACAAGTCACTTGAAGAAAGACTGTTGGCATCGTGGAAAGCCACAATGCCAGTATTGCAAAAATTTTGGACATGTAGAGAAGAACTGCCACAACAAAAACAAACATCAAGCAAATTTTGTTGAAAAGCACGATAGTGAGCAGCATCTTTTCTATGCTACCCAAGATACTAGTGATGAAGCAAGTGGAAGCTAGTACTTGGATAGCGGTTACAATAATCACATGGCCAAAGATAGGAGCATCTTCAAGGAAATTGACAACTCTGTCAAAGTAAAAGTTCGATTGGGAAATGGCACCATGGTGGAGTCCAAAGGCAAAGGCATTGTCATAGTGGAGACAAAGAAAGGTATGAGACTCATCAAAGACATCTTACTTGCTCCCAATCTTAGAGAAAATCTCTTGATCATTGGCCAAATGATGGAGAAAGTCTATGCTTTACACTTTGAAGGAGATACATCCATTATTTATGATAACTATAACAAAAGGCGGGAGATAACCCAAGTTAAAATGGAGAAAAGAAATAGAAGTTTCTCGATAAACTTCAAATATACTACCAACATTGTCATGAAAGTCCAAGTTGATGATTCATGGCTATGGCATTGAAGATTTGGCCACTTCAACGCCCATGCCTTGAAGCTGTTATACCAAAAGAATATGATGAAAGACCTGCTATGCCTAAAAGAAAATAACAAAGCTTGTGAAGGACGTCTTCTTGGAACATAAACTACCATTTTCAACTAACAAAACATGGAGAGCTGAAGACTTGTTAGAGTTGATCCACATTGACATTTATGGACCAATGAAGACATCGTTACTCAACAACAACAGGTACTTCATCCTCTTTATTGATGACTTTTCTAGAATGACCTGGGTATACTTTATTAAAGAAAAGTCAGAAGTCTTTGGAATATTCAAGAAGTTTAAAACTCTCATCGAAAAGCAAAGTGGAAAACATATAAAAGTACTTAGAAGTGATCGAGGCAAAGAATACAACTCACACGAGTTTGATAAGTTTTGTGAAGATGAAGGCATTAAGCGACAACTTACCGTCGCATATTCTCCGCAACAAAATGGCGTCTCTGAGAGGAAGAATCGTACAGTCATGGAAATGGCTAGATCAATGCTAAAGGAGAAGAGTTTGCCAAACATTTTTTGGAAAGAAGTAGTTTACACTGTAGTCTACATACTCAATAGATGTCCGACTAAGGCAATACAAGACAAGAGTCCTATTGAAGCATGGAGTGGGCAAAAGCCATAAGCTAAACACCTACGAGTATTTGGATCTATTTGCTACATATACGTTCCTGATGAGAAGAGACATAAGTTAGAAGACAAGACTATACGGGGCATCTTCTTGGGGTACAATTCACAGTCAAAAGGTTATCGAGTCTACAATCTGCAAACAAAGAAGCTCATCATCAGTCGAGATATTGAGGTAGATGAAAATACTTATTGAAATTAGGAAGAAGAAAAGGTTATAAGAAAAAACATTCCCGTTCTAGAGCAACAACCTCAAGAAGAAGCTAAAGAAGTAGCAGAGGATCTAGGTATGCTTCCTCCACCTCCACAACAACAAGATTCCTCACCAGAATATACTCCAAGATGAGTAAGATCTTTGGTAGACATATATGAAACTTGCAATACAGTGATGCTTAAGCATAAATGCTATGAAGAATCATCAAAGAAGCATAAACAACTAGACAAATGCAACTCAAGTACTGTAAGACAGAAGATCAAATCGCAGACATTTTTACGAAGGCACTGCCAACAGCAAGATTTGAGCATCTACGAACAATGCTTGGAGTTTCCGAAATTTGCATCAAGGAGGAGTGTTAAAAGGTGATACAAATTTCTAGAAGATTGTGGAAGTAACACATGTATATAAAAAAATAAAGAACATTCTAGAATACTCTTGTAAAATATTCACAATGTATTTAAAAAAATCTAGAAACTTATAGAAATGTAGCTTTAGAAAAAAGTAGAAAAGCTAAGAGAAAAGTTAGAAAACTTTAGAACAAAAAAGTCTAGATATTTCTAGAACTATCCTTGCGTGCCTATAAATAGGCAATTGTATCATCATTTGAAGCAAGCACTTCCACATATCAAATAAAGCCTTACTATCATACACTATCAACTACTTCTACATCATTCAGCACCTTTACACATATTTTTCTAAAACTAACAGAGGTCATACCCACTTTGGCACCAACGTCCAAAAAAAACCAATCTCTACCTTCTCCAAAACCTCCTAAACGATGATGGAGATGTCGGGCTTGCGAAACGGTTTCCCCTTGAGCATCCTCACAATGTTGGCGAGTTAAGGAGGGTTCTGAAAGAGTGAGACCAAGAACGGGTATCGGAAGCCTTCCACGATGTTGGCGACCACAGGGTAGGCCTAAGGCATTACCCAAAATACATAAACAAAGCATAAACACTTCTGGAAACCAACTCACATATACGATCTCTTGCTATGCTCGCGTGTGGGCAACGGGGCATTGTCGCTGGTGGCAGGCGCGGACAAGGAGACGCTACAGTGAGTGGACCTGTTGCGGTCGCGTTGGTTCACGGGGAGAGGGCTGCTAAGCAAAGGTGTGGCATGCAGGAGCTTGGTGGAGTGGGACTTGTCAAATGCGACGGAGCTGCTGAACGCAGCTGTGGCTTAGTTAGTGACACAATGTCCAGGGTGAGGGAAATCGTTAGCAGTGGCAACCACCTATGACAGCGGAGAAGGGAGCACAGACCTTGCACATGGAGTTGCGGGATTTCTCAAGTTGATTTTGGGGTTGGAGATTTCAATTTTGATTGGTTAAAATGGAAGATATGGACTTTCTGATGATTTTGATTTTGCTTTACTTGATTTTGGGGGTTTAAAACTATCGCAAATTGCATTTTCTAAATTGCCAAAAAATACACTGTTTGCCATGTTAGCAATTTCTTAATGATGTCAAGCTCAGAGGACCCGAAAGTGGACATTTTTAAATTTAGGGGACTAAAATAATCACTTTCAAATTTGAGAGACCAAAAAAATACTTGACCCAAATTTGAGGGATTAAAAACATATTTAAACCTAAAAAGAAACAAAATGTTATACCAAAGTGATGTCCATTTTTACAAATTACATGAGTTGTTATTCAAGTGGTTGCATGCATTACCTCATCGAAAGAAGTGGTTATACAATTTGATAATACTAAGCTCAATTATAAAATATTAAACATGTGGAATATGGAATGATGCATTAAATTTAAAATATAATTCGATCATTAAGATTTTTTATTTTTTATACTAATTTTTATATTTTTTTCTTTTTTTATTTCTCTCTCTCTCTCTCTCTTCTGATCACATCATCTATTACATTTTTCACCTTCTCTCTTTTTTTTTTATTCTCATCTCTCTTTTATTCCTACTCATTTTACACCACTTTATGGGATTGTAAGTTTTATTTCAAATCTGGACTATTAATTAATTGAAAATATTAGTATCAGAGTATTTCTTCATGTAAAGCAGGCGATTTTTTTAATTATGTTGGCTGTTATACAGTAGTAGTATTGAGCATTACTGCTGAACTCAATTTGTTACCAAGCAAACTAATATCACTGAACTATTTTTTTGGTACAACAACTATGATGGCAATAGTGAACTCGCAATGCTAGAATCATAGACTGTCCGAACCACTGTCTATACAAGTTGTCAAAGACTTGGAGTCCAACCAAAAAAAAGAAAAGAAGAATTTATAGTGACAGACTAAGCCCTTGCAATGGCCCTAGCTATATATAAATAAGCATTCATCGTGTGGGAAGCGGCCACAATTAGGAGTGGGAAACAGATGAATCGAATACATTTTTAGTCAAATTATAATGACTTAGATAAAAATAATTCATTAATTCATTCTGATCCATTAAAAATTCATTTAAAAAACTCAATTCATCCATGATTCATCTAATAAAATCTCCGTTAACAATTTTTTAATGGATGGATATCCAATTCATCCATAAAAGTAATATATTTAAAATTTAAATAATTTTTATTTTTAAAATATTCTCTCCCCCTCTTTCTCCCCATTCTCTCTCTCCCCCCTCTCTCCTGGTGTAATATACATTTGAAGTGGAAATAAAATGAGTTTTACAGTTAAAATAATTAATATAACAGTTTATTTGGTTTAAATTTTGATAAATTAATTTTTAAATAATTAATATTACTATCATATAAGACGAGTTATCCTCCCTATAGATAATCATCTTTTATAGGGACATAGTCACCGCTTCAATTTAAAAACTAACAATAGACTATAGTGTTTAATGGTTTTTGGAAAAAGTGTGAGCCTTTAATCAACAATTACGGTGTGACTTTCTTATTTTTCTCAAAAGATTAACAAAGGCCACTATCCATTATTCAGTTGCTCTAAGCCCATCTTTTGCTTTGCTAGATATCACGAATTTGCTAGGTTTCTAGCTTGCTTAAACACAAATAAACAAAATTTGTTTATTCAGTGCTATATAAATTTGTTTTTTTAAATTATGATAGTTATGTACCTCTGAGCATGTTTCATGAAACTTACATTTGTCTCTTTATTTTTTTATCCAATGGATTTTATTTTTATTTAATGTAGTCTAATGGATTTAAAAAAAAAAAATGAATGGATCACTAACCATCTATAAAATTAAATGGATGAATTGGCTCCAATCCATTATTATTTTTTATAATGGATGGATTGGATGGATGATGAATAAATAGAATGTTTTGTTTTTGCCACTCCTAACCACAATCTACACGTCATGCACATTACAGTATTTATTACTTTTAGGTTTACTTAATTTTTGGATTTTTTAGAGTTTTTTTTTTCTTCAGTTTTTCTTTTAGCTTCCAAGATGAAATGCATATATAGGCTTTATTACTGTGATTGTCGCCATGCGAGATTTCCCACAGAAGTCACTGTACACAGAGGTCGTAATCTTCCATATAAACAAGAAAATATAATGATATCGAAAAAAATAGAAGTTACAAATTTAGAAAATATTTGAGGACAAAAATTAAACAAATTTTAAAATGACCTTAGAAATATAATTATAGTAAAATATAAGTATGTAGAAGTCAAAATAAAAAAAAAAATTGAGTGTTGGCCACAAAAATCAAACAAATATTAATTAATTACATATATAACTTAAAACAAATTGAGGAGGGATGGGATGGAGAGGGACACTTGATCCCTCTTGGCTTAGGTCCTTGCCTAAACAAATTAACCCTTGCATTAAGTCACTAATCACCAAAGATCAAAAAGCAAAAGGGTGAACAAATTAAAGTGAGTTGTGCATACATATTGTCACGGTCTAGCCGTAACTTATGATCTTCTCGACCGCACCCTTGACCGGCCCTTTTTTGTTACGATCTGGCCGTAACTCATGATCTTCTCAACCGCACCTTTGACCGGACTTCGTGTATACGGTAGTGTGGAGGCGTGGGGAGTTTTTACCCTTCCCAGGATCAAGCCTGTGCCATCCACTTAAAGGGTATGCGTGGGCGGATCCTGGTACCACTTCCGATCGAGGGTGCAGTTGAGAAGATCATGAGTTACGACCAGATTGTAGCTCAAGTGGTACTAGGATCCACCCACGCATACCCTTTAAGTGGATGGCACGAGCTCGATCTTGGGAAGGGCCAAAACTCCCCACGCCTCCCCACTACTGTATACATCGAGTCTGGTAGAGGGTGCAGTCGATAAGATCATAAGTGACGGCCAGACCGTAACACATATTAAGTAGGTGGTCTAGGCTACAAGGATGATACGCTAATTAAGGATAGTGTCTCTAATAACGACATACCTATCACATTTATTTGTCTTAGATGACAAAATCAGAATAAAAATGGTATAGAACTAATGCAATAAAATGGATTTGGCTCCTTTAAATTTAATGAAATTTGAATAAATTTCGAATTGTATATATATATATATGTAAAATCTTTCTTATTAATTAATAACCAGAAATTAATAACTAGTGGTTCAAAATCGAACTGCAAATAATGCAGACCATGTGCCATATGTGATCACTGTTTCCGCTCATTGCTATAATTCGTTCGGCCAACCACCACGTATCAACATAAAAGCAGAAAAATATTATACGCTAGGTAACATACTTAATTTAATTTATTTATTTTTTGGTGAAGTTTTTATTTTGAAATGAATTCTCTCCTCTACATAATACATCATGTTTAAATCTTATACTTATCTCTTTTAGTGGACTTTTTAAGTTAATTTTTGTAGAGTATTTTTTTATAACATCTTTTTAATTGTCTCGAAAGTCAAAAAGTATTATTAAATTTGATTTTAAGGGAAAAAAAAAGTGTACTCATTTCAAAAAACCTTTTGATTTCCAGATATCATTTTCTTTCAATTAATTTGTTATTTTAGAAAATAAAATATTAATCTTGTTTTCCAATCTTATTGTTATATGTTAATTAGCATCTCCCTTAAATAAAATAAGAAAATATTAAAGTAGTGATAAAAAAATTTATATTTTAAGAAAAAATAATTTAATTAACTTAAGTTATATTTTCTTAAGATCAATATTATTTAATATTTTTTATTTCCTTTAAATAACAAATATTTTGAAACAGAAAAAAAATATTTAACCAGAATTTTTCCATCATATTCTCATTATTTTTGTTCAAGACCTTACGAGTGCATTGATAATATTTTTTATAATTTTTAATTTTTAATTTTTAATTTCTTAACTAATATTCTAAAAAAAAAAAAACCTTTTTTGCACTTATAAAACCTTTTTTATAATTTTTTTTCCCTTTTGACTCCTTATCAAGTGAGAAACTGTATATGTAGAAATAGAAGCCTTATATTACGTCATAAATTTGCCGAAAATCTAGCACTACAAGGTTCATAAGTATGTACTCCATAAAACTAAATTACATTATCATTTTGCAAACAACAATAAACAGCTGCCGCCGCAACGGATGCTGTCGTGTTCATTAGTTGTTACACTTTTCTATAGCAGTCCCATCCGACGCCTTCTTTATCAGCCACGGAGGGTAGAAAATTGAAAGAAAACCAAATTCAGTGTGTGCTATATGTTGTCATGTCGTATTGATGCCCAATCGTGAGAGACCTATAATAAATTAATAATTGAAGTCGTCCGTACATGTTGGGGATGATACTAATTGCTATAGACACAAAGTAAAACTTTTTCTTTTAAGAAATTATATTTGTACAACTCGTATAACAGTTCTCACAACAATGCTTTTTTCTGTTTATCTATATTTTGTATATTATTTATTACATCTCATATTAATAGAAAGAGATATATAAAAAGTTTTGTTGTACAAATTATTGTAGGGTCAAGATCCGTTGATATCAGATGTCAAAGTTAATCAAATTACATATTCGATAACTTTTTGTAAAATATAAATTTAACAAATTCAACCATTGAATTTGTTATTCTTATTTATTAGATCAATTATACAAAATTTCATATAATTTCAAAATTATTTGGTAGTTCATCGCATTACTTTATTTTAACGTCTAACAAGATATTAGAATTTATGTAAATATCCAATGTTAGATAACATATCTAAAAAAGTTTGAATTATGTGAAATTTGATATACGTGATCATAAATATAATATCATACAATTCAACGGTTAGATTGGTTAAATTTGTATTATACAAAAAAAGTTGTTGAATTTGTAATTTAATTAACTTTGACACCTAATGTCAACGGATCCTGACCTATTATTGTACGCATATCATATCTCTTTTCTTTTTGAGATAACACTTATGTTCCGCATGAGATAATTCTATTTAAGTTGTATATGATGATTATGAGTTATAAAGTTCTTTTTCTAAAATTTAATGCAACTGCATATTTAAAGTTTGAATTTAAAATTATTGATTAAATTATAATAATTTTATGTTAGTTGATTTACATGTTTGGTAGTACAAAGTAAAATTGTATGATGTTTAGTATAAATGTTTTTAAATTTAAATAAATTTTTTTAAAATAAAAAATAAAAGTATAAAAAATATGCATAAATAATTTAACTTAAATATTAAAAATAAAAAATGTTTAAAATTACGAAGAAGATATCATGATTTATTCAAAAAAATTTGAATATAAAAGCTAAAAAAGAGAATGAGAAATGGGAGTGACTTATGGTCTACGTAGGGATAGACTTAAAGATAAGTTATTTTCGAAGAGGACACTTTAACATATAGAAATGAATTGCTTGAAAATGTACAACAATTAATATAAACAAAATTTTATCTATAAAAATTTGACATTTGATTAAACAGATAAATAAAAAATGATAGAGATTGATTAAACAAATCTGGTAATTGTTTACACAGGTTTTATTTGTAATTCAAAGGGAGAAACAATAGGAAAGCTGAAATTGTTTTATGCTTAAATTCCTTAACATACAATGACAGACTAATATAAGGACCAAGTGGGCTGCCGTACAATATTTAAAGAAATATTATAACTAACCTATTCAACTCTTTTGGACTATAAAATTAAGAGAAAATGGTAGATATCAAATCGTAAATTTAAAAGAGATACAGTAACAATATCGATTGATTGAGCCAATCCTTTGGGCTTTTTAAGTTTCTTATTTAATTTAGGGTTAAATATGTTTTTAGTTCTTTAAAAATTGACATGTTTTGGTTTTAGTCCTCAAATTTTTTTTTTCTTAAATAAAGTCTTTCAAATATTAAAAATATCCTAATTAGATTCTTGTATTAAACTCTGCTTAACTTTTCTGTTAAATGATAGCTAGAACAGCTTCCAACTAAAATATTTTATTACCTTAAGTGTCTAGTGATAATTTTTAACAAAAAATCATGTAATTACTTTTGTTTGAGTTAAAAAAAATCTGTGGTTTAGGATTAAATATGTAATAATTTTATTCAAAAAGTATCTTACTAATTTGACTTAGACATAACAATTGATATGAACGGCTATATCAGCAAATTAATGGTGACTATGATGCTGATGTGATCATCATTTAACATAAAAGTTAAATAGAATTTAGTATAAGAATTCAATTAGGATATTTTTAATATTTGAGGGACTTTATTTAAGAAAAAAGATTTTTGAAGACTAAAACTAAAACAAGTCAATTTTTAGAAGACCAAAAACATATTTAACCATTTAATTTAATACAAGACGATTGGCAAACCTAAAAGACGCAATGACAATCGTCTGCTCATATTTCGGGCCACGTTTAATTCAGGTAAATGCCAACCAACATTATTTATCGCAGCTAATAACCGGAACAACCAACCTAAATTGCTTTCAAATAAACGGGGCCACTAGTGTCTACTGTCTAGAACCGGCAGGCTTGCCCAGCTGGTTGGCAACGAAATTCGTATGCTTGTACTCATTATTTCAATCCGGCTCTGATGTACAGATGGTGCAAAACTCATTTCATCTCTTATGATAATTAAGACAATATCTAACACACCGACTACTTAATAACATATATTTTGCTTTTTAATCATATCTTTTATTTTCTGAACCATTAATATCTAACGGACTCAACAATCAACATATATTAAATGAGGCATTTTGTAATTTTTCGAAGTGTTATATTTTTTTGCTAAACTTTATTTTTTTAATGTTTAAATACGAGAAATTATTTATTAAATTCATGTGTAATCAATTTCTTATAATTTTTTTAATTGATAATAAATATAGCTAACTCAAATATTGTTGATCGTAAAAAAGATTTCATTAATTTATTTTACTGAAGCAATGGTTAATTGTGTGTGTGTGTGTGAACTAGATCGTTCTTAGATTTTAGTCTACTTTCATATCAAACGTTGATTCAGTACGCAAATTACATGTAAAGAATTAGACCTTTATGTTGTTGACCAAGGCTACGGTGGTCAAGTGCTTTAGGTGGTTTGTGGTGGTCAAATTTATAGTGACCTTTAGATGTGTTAATAAAATATTAAAGGGTTTAGATGAGTTAACGGTAACCTCCACTACCGGTCATCTTCATTTTAACATTATTTTTAACATATAAAACTGTTTTACACATTTGTCCTCATTATGAAAAGTAATGTCTATCTGTCCATTTTACCACAGTTGTCAGAATAGTTCCTTCTTTGCTGCTTCTGCTGCCACTTCTTCTTCCTGCCACTTCCTTTTATTCCACTTCTGTGCACAGGATTAGGAGCTCAAATACAGAGATTCTTTTTTATCTTATTTTCAAAGTGGATTTTTGGGATTTGTTTATGAGCAGCGAGTGATATTATAGCTCTCTCTCTTGACACCTTTTCCCGGTTTATTAATTATAATCAGATGTTATAATTCTTCAAAAGAAGCATGAATCGGTAAAATTTTTGACTATTGTCTTAAATGCCGCCTTTTATTTAAGACTCATTTTTGCTCGTCAACAATTTGATTTAATCATTACTAACAAAATTGGCTGCTTTAGAGAAAAATCAAATGGTATGTAATTTCTTTCACCAGGTGTTATGTGTTGACTCTTGATTATTGTCTTTAATAGACAAGCTGTTGACGTCTATTTTTTTTTTGTCCTCTGGTTCTGGTGTGAGGGCCTTAGGAGCACTTAACTCATGCTTGTTAAGCGCTTCTTGAGCTCATCAAGGGCATTCTTCTATGCTTCGGGGAGGTTGCCCCCCAATTCCGTCCAAACCCCCAATTCCAAGCGTGTTAACGCCGCCGATAGCCCTTACGATTGCAACAAGAAGCTCAAGTCTGTCGCCGATTCGGATCTAGTGGCCAATGCTGCGTTCCACGGCGGTGGCAGTGATTACGGGAAGGATCAAGAAGAATGGAGCAACACAGAGAAGAAATTGTGTGTCGGTTGAAGGAGTACTCGGAGAACTTCAACCAGCTGAATCGCGGCAACCTTCGTGGCCGCGATTGGGAGGAGGTGCCAAAGGCAGTGGGGGAGCGGTGTAGGGTCAGTGGCGGCGGAGAAGGGAAACATCACAAAAGTGTGGGTAAAACCGTAAATAACAAATAAAAAAAGACTGATGTGTTAAAAAAAATCGATGAAACTTATAATTGCAAGTTCAAATATCTAGTCCACGGTAGACCACTTCCTTACTTTCTCCACCATAGACGTTGTCTATGTTGTTTGCCTTCTTCGCCATTTAAACTTGAAGCTCAAAGGTTGTCGATTGTCATGGGCTTCTTGGCTTGATCTCATGTCCAACACAATCGAGTAAGCAAATCATATTTATGCTTGGTTTGGATTAGTAGTGAAATAGAGATAAAAGAAATAAGAAAGAAAAAGATACGAAGGATAGAAATAGAAAAAAAAAAAAAAAGAGTGAAAAAAATGTATTGTTTAAATGGATAGAAATAGAAAGAAAAAAAGTAGGGAAAATTTTTCTCTACTTATTTAGATGAATAGAAAAGAGAATGAAAACAAATAAATAAATATTATAAAAAACTTTTTAAACTAATTAAAAAAATAAATTTAACTTAAAAAATATGAAATTTTTATTATATTAGTTTTTCTTAATATGAATTATTTTTTTATTTTTATGTTATAAAAATAGTTTTATTTTTTAAATATTTAAAACCAAAAAAAAATTACATACCACTTCCTCCTCCCATTTCATGACTCATTTTTTTTTGTACTAGGTCCCACAATTAATTTCCACTCATCCAAACCATAGAAAATTATTCCTTCTTTTTCATTTTCTTCTTTCATATTTCCTTTTTTTTTTCTCCTAAATACACCTAACCAAACAAAGGCTTAAGGAAGACCTCCTCATGTCCCTTTGCCCTCCTTGCCTTTTAGATTCGATGTCGGGAAGTTGTGGATCATAAAGAGCTCTTGAGTTAACCTTAGGTCTAAAGGTAGGTAAATAGATTGGACCAGGTCATTTAAGACCCATTTGTATTGACCCACATTTTCAACAAACTAGGCTAGGGTGGGCAACAAAATAAATGGACTATTTTTGCCAAGTCTAAGTTCACCCCACACAACCTTCAGTTAAACAAGCCAACCTACAAACGAAAGATATAAAAAAAAATAATTTGAAAAAAATGTAAAATTAACTATAAAACAAAAAAAATTAACTAAAAAAATCTAAATTATGAATTTTTTTTTCCTATTAAGATATGTCACTTGTTAATAATTGATAAAATTTAATAATATGATAAATATATTAATAATGCACAAATCAAATAATTAACAAAAAAAAAGTCCTAATAATTAAAATGAGACAATAAAGAATGAGGGAGAAAATGGCATTACCATTTACCGATAACAGACATTACTAAATACCTTCAATACATCAACCAAATATTAAAAATCCTAACAAAATAAACTAATTATTAAAATTAATTTTTATTTTAAAAAATACAATGGTTCGTGGGCTAACCCCATTAAAACGAGTACTAAACTCACTAAATCTGTGGGTTATGCAAACCAAGTCAAAAAGCCTGTATCCTAATGGGCCTCATTTATGAGGTCAATGGCTTATGCGAATCGCAGGCTAAATGGATCATCCATAAGTCATGGATCATATATCCAACTCTACTTAGGTCCATTATAGGCTAAGCCTAAACTCTAGGTTGGGGTACTTAACTCTTGGACAGACTTAGGTGCATTATGAGTTGAGCCTAGACTATAGGCTAAGCATTTAACTCTTGGGCTAACCTCAAGTCCATCACGAGTCGAGCCTGAACTCTAGGCTAGGTACTTAACCCAAGTTTGTGACAATCGCATGCTAAACTCATCCATCAAGTGTCAATTATGCCACAAACCAATGGTTATATGACTAGACACACGACTTAAATTCCCTTCCATTTCCCCTTGGGTTGCTACATTTGCCTTTAAACAATATGCCAATAATAGGAATCGAGAAGGAAAATGGTGCAAATTTCTCTGATCTTTCAATCATGACACAAAAAGTTGCTTCATATTAAGAAGACAAATTAGGGGTTGATGAGAGATGGCTATTTGAGAAAGCATGTTAATAGGCGAGAGACATTTCATCATGAACGACCAACCTTGAGGGATTAAAAGGCATTCTTCCAAGCACCAATTATATGTCAATTTTATTCCAATTAATTTTAGGTTTTCTTTAATCTAACCAAATTATGTAGTGCAATAAGATTTTCATGATAAATAAAGCTCGCTTAAAATTCAAACTTCATGATGAAGCAAACTCAAAGGCAATCAAGCAAAGACCAAGGCAACCAAGAAGGCAAAGACCTAAGTATGCTTCTCACTTCAATAAGAGGTTGATCAACTACGACCTATGCAACAAGGTGAGAAAAGATCTAGGCGTGGTTCTCCCTCTAATAAAAGGACAACTAGCTATGACTTGGGCAACTAAAAAGACAAAAACCTAGGCATGGCGATCTTTACTTCAATAGGAGGACAGCCAACTAAGACCTAGGAAGCAAAGAGAGCAAAGATCTAGGCATAGTCCTCACTCCAATATAAGGTCAACCAACTAAGACCTAGGAAGCTAGGTGAACAAAGGCCTAGGTGAGGTCCTCATTCCAACAAGATGTCAACCAATTAAGGCCTAGGCAAGCAAACAAAGACCTAAGTGTGGTCCTCACTTCAACAAAAGTTTATTTAACTTGGACCTAGGCAACCAAGAAGACAAAAAACTAGGCGTGGTCCTTAAACTACTATTAAAGAAAAGACCACACCTGATGAGAGATGACTATTTAAGAAAGTAAGTTAATATGCGAAAGATATTTGGTGCTCATTGTGAACGATCAACCTTGAATGGATAGAAGACATTCTCTAGAGCTCCAATAATAGGTCAATTTTATTTGAGTTGATTTAGAATTTTTTTTTCTTGCATAATATATATATATATATATATATATATATATATATATATATATATATAGATGTTTGATGCACATTTTTTCTTGCATAATATACAAAAAGCTTTCCTTCTTATAATAAGCAACAATCATGCTTCCTAGCTTGAGTTTCCATTTGCCGATGCCAAACTGATTCATCATCTTAGCTTCATCTAGCTGAATTGTTGAGATAAGGTTTAGACACATTCAGGTGCATGTCTTACCTCCTTCAACACAAGCTTGTTTCCATTCTCGGTCACTAGAGTCACTTCCCTTATGCCCACAATCTTGTTTGTGAGATGGTTGCCCATTTTCACCATACTAAACTTTCTTCTTTGATATGATGAGAAGAACCCTTCATGAGGTGCAATGTGAAAGGATGCTTCGGAAATAATTATTCAAATGTAATCATCAGACACTACATTTAGATAATTTTCCTCACCAATAAGAAATATGTTCTTATCATTTGAGACCACAATCATAGTTACTTTTTTCTTCTATCTTTTTTCCTGGGTTCTATTTAATCAGGATGAATTGTTTCATCATTCTGATCTCTCTTTAAGATTTTGCACTCCAACTTCTTGTGACCATTTTTGCCATAGTAAAAATAGGTCAGATTTTTTGTGCGGGACTTAGATCTTCCTCACAACTTCCTTTTCCTTAGTGCTCACTCATCACTCTATTCTTAACAATTTTGGCTTTAGGATAGCTATTCAAACCTCTTTCTCTTTATCTTGACACTTCATTTAGCAATTTGTTTGTAACATAATCAATGTTAAGCTTTCCATCTAGGGCAGAGTTGCTGAGAATGGCAACTAATGTGTTCCAACTCTTACATTGTGTTTGTTTAGCATGAAAATAAGGAGAATGGAAAGTAAAGAAAAGAGAAGAGAAGAGGAAAAAAAAATTATGTTCTTTTGTTTGATTCAATTAAAAGAAAGAAAGGAATGAATATCAGCACTGGCCCACACAAAAAGTGTTTCCTCTCAAATTGGGAAGAAAACAAAAATAAAAACATGAATTTGTGGCTAAAATACACAATCATCCTTCAAATATACGGCTTTACCAAAAAAGAGAAAAAATCTGAAGCTTGCAAATCAGTGAACATGCAACAGGATTTGTCTTTGCTAAACAGTTGCTTTTTCTTCGTATTGATTGAAAATCAATTACTTAATGTAATATATGTTTAAACTTTGACGTAATATATTTTGAATAAGGAATTTATGCTTAGAAACATTTATTTAGAAAAAATTTAAACATTATAAATAGTTTAAATAATGTCGATAAAAATGCTTTTTACATGTATAATTATTTAAAAAAATATGACATTTATAATTTATTTGATATTATTAAAATAATAATATATATTGAGTTAAAAGAATATTTTTTAATATTTTACATTGTTATTCTCTTTTCACATCTTATTTTTACTTAAAGGTATTTATGTCATTTTATAAATATATATTTCTTTTCTCTCACTTTCTTTTCAATCAAAGAAGCGAAGAGAACATTTCCTTCTATTTTCTTTCCTATCAAATGATTAAAAATTATCTCATTTTCTTTTCTCTTTCTTTTCTTCTATTTTCTTTCCCTCTACTTTCTTTTCCTAACCAAACATAGTGTTAGGCAGAGAATTGAGGAGTAGAAGAGTTTGCAATTCAACATCAATCTTTATTTATACTTTCATCAATTGATTCACAACTCCCTTATTGTTGTTTAAGTTCTCGATCATATTCTAATCGTTTGAATACTCCACCTTCACCAATTTTCTTACAAGATGAGATTTGTTTCTAGGAGCCTTCTTGTGAACCATGGATTCAACTTTTGTCCATAATTCATACGTATTGGTTTAAGTCAATACGTGTTGAAGAAACTTCGATCAATATACTTAGGACTCATAGCAACAACACTGTGATTTAGAAACTCTCTACCTTTGTTAATCTTTCCCTCCTAATTGTTTTAAATGATGATTAACTCATACAAAACCTTGCAATATAGATTATTTTCCATCATCAACTTCCACCAAGAGTAATTATCTATATTTAGCTTGAACATGTCTCCATCATGAGCTACAACTCCCTTTATTTGGAGTTACACTGGCTAAAATCTCCCCTACTTAGGTGAGCTTTAATACCACTGCTGGAAATTAACAAACCAAATTTTCTCCTCTATGCACACAAAATAGGCACTATGCGAAAACAAAAGTAAGTGTAGAGAGAAGAAGAATAACTTTTGAATTTTTTTCGTAGAAAACCTTTTCAATGTGAATTAGAAAAAATAACAAGACCTAATCTAGCAAAATATCTCCATTTTTGAAAGTAGGATTACAAAATTTTTCTCTCTTTCTCAAGAGGATTACTCAAAGTTCTCTTCACTCTCAACTCTTACTAACAATTGTAGTAATGTCATTCTTTCTTTCTCTCAAAGAGAATTTTTGGATAAGACGGTCCAACTCTTCACAAGTCCTCCCTTTATATAGTGAAAGAATATGACGCCATTCATGAATACAACTTTTGGTATACACAATGGTTAAAATATCACTTACTTATTTTATGATGCTTCATCAAGGAAGGAATTCCAACATGAAGTTGGGTTTCTTTTGAATATACAAATAGTGCAAACCAATTTGAGCATATAGTCATATAGATTCCTTCTCCCAACCTAACTTCAATCTCTTCCACATAATACTTAAAGTATAATATCAGTAAAAATATAAAGTTGAACTTATATGCTTTAATTTTACACAAATATGTTTAGTTATTAATTTTTTTACTTTTTTATTTTTTTAACATTCATATTTAAATTATTTGATTTTAAATGTGCTTGATATATGATTTATTTAAATAAAAGATGTGATGTTGCACAAAAATGAAATGAGAAAAGAATTAAGTGGGACGAATTTTTCCATAAGTTGATTTCCCTAATAGTTACAGATAGGGTTGGGTGTCAAATTTTCATCCCAATGAAAATGAGGACAACTAAAGGTGAGCTTAAAGAGGCAAGACCAACATTGAGACTCAGAGTCAAATATATCCTTACCTTTCCCCCATTAACATTTCTAACTAAAAATTGTAATATTTATTTAACATTTTTCATTGGCAAATGAGTTTTATTATCAATATAATTAAAGGGATACTCAAACTCCATACATCGTTGTCAAAAGAGTAAAGTTTCTGTAATAACTCCAGCAATTTAAAATATAAATCTCTCCTTATACCCAATTCAACCACAAGACTCGTCGTGCATTAGAAAATACAATCCGAACAAGTATGGTCTACCAAATAAGATAATTACAAAGGGACCGACATTATATATATTTGCCATCAGAACAAAATCATGTGACAACCAGAAGCATGAAACATCTGCACCAAAAAAGCCAATCTGCAACACTGCAAAAGTTATGGATGTGATTGATCAAATTTACATGACCCCTTATAAAATGTGATTAAACAAAAAATACCACATCAAATTTAAAAGCAAGATATCACATCACAAACCTGAATCAACAATTTCCTATCTCCGTTCTCTTTGAATAAAAAATACTTTTATTTCTAGCCAACCATATAAACCATAGTACTGCACGCCAAATAGTTTGCCACTCCTTCCTAAGGCTGAACAACTTGGTAAGCCGAGAAATTAAAGAAAATAGACCTTGCAATCATTACACAAAGCTGAGAAAATGCCAATCCAATTTAAACATATAGCATCCATACTTTTGAAAAAGCTCTACACTCAAAAAAAAATGTGTCACCGTTGGACAATCAGCATATTCCAAAGGGTGGATATGATCCCTCTCCTTGACAGATGTACTAGTGAAGGAATTCGGTAGAGAGATATCTTCAAAGAAAATGCATTTCAAAGGCACTTGTTTCTGCTACAACTGTCTGAAAAAGCCGCAATCCTCTAGAAATTGTATGCACGAATATTTTAACTGCTATATATAACTAATAACTAATTATTTGGCAAGCCCAAACTTACATCAGAAATCAGTGGTAGATTTCTGTAAAAAGGAAATAGATTAATTGCTCACTCAAACTGGTGTATATATTTCTGTAGAATAGGAGGCACAAGCTTTTTGTAAACGCTTTCAGTAGGGTGAAAACTGTCCCAAAACACATAATCCAAGACGTTGGGACATGTGGGTTCCAAATGGTTGCATAACAATGCAACCTCTAGTTTGCCTGTGCCACAACACCCTCTGTCTCCAACTTTGTAGCCTGCAGTTGGACAAGGAAAAAATGTTGCAAAAGTTAAAATCATTAATTTATTGAGAATTGTTACAATTAAAGTGATAAACAACAAAGCATTGAAAGGTTTTGACATATATGAAACCAAAGGGAAGTAGTATTAGTAAAGGTAATTTTATCTCAAGTTCTACCTAGCAACTTTTTTCAAAAATGATTTCTTAAAAAAAGCTCATCAATGGTATTTTCTATCAACAGAGAAAGTGAAATCTGTAATTACCATATTTTTGGTAGTTTACAATGATATCAAGCAAGGGGTTGTACACATCGAAGTAAACAATCCTGCTGTCTGGAAGGTTCTGATTAAGAGAATCTATCTCCTTGGACAGTTTGTCGTTAAATAACACCACTGCATTGTTGTACTTCTGTACACATTTTCTTGCTATTCCACCGGTCAATGTTCTGTGAAACGGCACACACCCAATTGGCGGCGCACTAAATACTGCAATCCTCCGTGCACCTAGTTGATATATTTCCTTTCAGTTGTATTGAGAGGGAAGAAAAATACGTTATGTCAGGTGATTAAATAACAATGAGTACTGTGAAAAAATACGTGAATTTATATGTTTTGTGATTATATAATTTATAAATATGCTTGACTTGAGGCTTGAGCTATCTTTGCTGAGATGAAACTTATCATGCATACCTTGAAGAAATTAGAAGCTGAGTTAACCATAAGTTCAGCGTAAGCCGGAACATCATATTGCAGTTCTCTGAGATGGGTCAAAAAGTATGCGTTGGAAACGTCATTGCTGCCTAAAACGACAAAGAAAAGACTGTTGCCTAGGATGAAGTTTGTTGTGTCCTCTCCAACGAGTCCTTTTAGCTTCACTATGTATTCTTTGAACATGTCTAGTTGACCCGATAGTGATATAGCTGTCTGGTTATAAATCAGTAACAGAGTTAGAAGAGGAGTAGTGAAATTCTTTCAGGATCGTTGGGAGAGAAAATTGTTTACCGCAACTTGTGATGTCAAAGGATCGTATCTGGCACCCCCCCGATGCAAAACACACACCGGTGGCTAAATCACTAAGCCGAAGATTTGGATCCAAGTACGCTGGTAGAAACTCTTTTATGCCTAATTCTTCGACTGATACGATTAAAGAACAGAACCAAACAAAATTCAGAAAAATATACAGCCTTTTAGCCAAGAGATGACTTTAATTTATGAAAAAAAAAACACTAAAATCACATCAAATGTTCATCCGACATACATACCCTTAAATGAAAGTTTAACAAAAACGAACTTTAAAGTACGTCAATTATGCCTATACATAAATACAAATAAAAAATCACAATGATATTTGCACACAAATACAAGTTAAAGCTTATATATTAGAATTTTCTATACTTAAAACTATTACCATTACTATTATTATTATTATTATTATTATTTTTGTATACAATGGTCACACTGAAATTAGAACCTATAGTTTCATGCATATTATTCCAACCCTTGCCGACTCTAATAAGTTTACTATTATTATTATTACTATTACTATTATTATTATTATTATAATAGGAAGGTTAATTTATTAATAACTAGAATGAAACTTTCTCATCTTTATAGGTGAAAATAAAAAATTTTCGTGATAATTGATTATAAAGTTACTAAATTTTTCACAGTAATTGATTGTAAATATATTATTTTTGAGAAAGCTAGAATCCTAGGTATGCAGCTATGTTAAATACTCGGAGGGAGAGCTTTGTCGCCCAAAGTGGTCCTACCCAACTTAAGCAAGATTGCTTCTAGTGGACGATACCTGTTATCTATAAAAAAAAAAATATCAACATGTCATTGGTCTGAGTGATATTGGGCTTGGATTCCTTATAGAAGGTCTCGGATTCGAGTCTTGTAAATAAAAAAAACGTGGTTAGGAAGGGAAATCTCACTAAAGGTGGCCAATCAGGTTTTTGGCAGAGATTAGTCATCGGCAAAGCTGGTAGGTATTTCGCATCAATAACATAATTACAAAAAAAATAAATAAACATGTTTTATAATCTTTTGTGAAAATCCTAAATATATACCTAAGAATCTCATTCTCAAGAAAGTAATTTAATTGAGAATGAAATATTTCCAAATACCATACATCATCTAAAGATAAAGCAATGTTAAAAACCAAAGACAAACAAATTATTAACATATTATTTGTATTTTTTGGTGCAATAAATGATTCAATTTGTTAAGCTTTCCCTTTCTTATTTTATTATTTAGTGCGGTTCTAATTTAAATATGATCTAATATAGCCATCCCATTACCAACGTGAGTTAGCACAAGTGATTAAGGATTCATAGTTAACCAAAATTTTATTTGGTGGGCAACCTTTTTCGAAGAGATTTCCTAGTGCCTAGGGGCTAGATGAGTAACTATGACTGGGTAATACTGCTTGCAATTTAAGCTTGTACAATAATTCTTTTGGTGAATCTCTACTGACAATCCTAGCATGTCATTGGTGTCCAGCCAAGTAGTAATGGAGTGTCTTCCTGTTCTATCACTTTTAGTCACTAAAAAATATACATCCATCCCATTTTTTTTTTATTTTGGTAGAGATCATAAGGTATCATTCATGGAAAATAGTCTTATTTGATTCAAGTAAGACCATTATGGACAGTAAAATTCTCATTCCGAATATTTAATAATGTTGTACACCCAGAATTCGAAATCGATGCCACTTTTAAGTTAAAACAATCTTGCATTAGTTGATCCACTTCATAGTATATCCATCTCAATTTTAAATCAATTGGACTAGATCAGTTTTTGTTTTTTTTTTTTTTAGTTTAGAAGTGAATAAATAAATTAACTCATGAAATACACGCAATAAATGTAATGAAAAAAATAATTCAACGCATCAAGAATCTCATCTCATGTGTTATAACCTAGTTAGAAGACATAAATAAGTCAAAATTATAAATTAATTAAAACAATGTTAAAAAATTTAAGTACGATAATAAATAAGATTTTATATATACATAATTTCGTTATATTTAAATTGGATCAGTTTTTAAAATTAAAATTAATATAATTTAATATTTTTCATTTTTACAATTTATATTGAAATGAATCAATTTATAAATATCCTTCCAAGCTAATTACGTGCATATAGAATTATTTCCCAGACATAAATATGGACACATCACACAAGCAAGAAAGGGAGAGAGCAATAGCATACGTAGAAGGTCTGATGGAACCTTTCCATTGCCAAATCGGCCAGTAGGGATCCTTCCCTTAAAATCTTTGCCATAAGGTGGGGAATTGCACCGAGCTGCTGTTTTCAAGTTGTTGTTGTTGTTGCTCGTATCCATTATCGAATCTCCAAACACCAACACTGCTGGAAACGAAACATTTGGTGGAAGTTTCACAGCAGCCTTTATTTTGCAGGAAACAACTAATAATAGTACTGTCAAACGGAGAAGAGAGTTAAAAGTTGAAGCCAGAAAAGAATGCGGAGGGGAAGAAAGGAGCTTCATAGAAAGAACCGTAGTAGAACTGTAGTTTAGGCCATTCCTTTGTTTTGCTTCTTCTCAAGGACAACAAAGAGTAATGAGCAAAGTTATGTACAACCCTATTTGTACTTCAAATCTCCATCCAACTATACCAAACAATCGTATCTCATTTACTGGATCGGTAAGAATTAAATACAACGGATCGTCCGGCTGCCATACCCCCTCAAGGACGTCAATTATGACAATCTTCTAAACATGTATTTTAGTTTGAGTGCAACCGTTCACTCAATATAGTTTTAGGTCCAAAGCAAACTTTAAAAAATACAAGAGATTTTTTTTTTCTAGCAGGATTCAAGCCCATTTATCAAGAAAAATGCACACATTAATTATCACTACACTAAATCAATTGATAATAAAAGTTACATAAATATTAATATTAAATAATAAAAAAATTTGCCAAGGGCTTAAAACAAAGGCTTTGACCGCCTTATGCTAGAACTGCCCTGTGCAAAATAATTTATCCACTCACATCTTTCTTTTTATGTCTTTGATTATTAATTTTTAATGTTAAATATATTTTTGGTCCTCAAAAAATTCACTAAATTTTGGTTTCTGTCCTTAAACTTTTTTTTTTCAATGGTATAAATCCTCAAAATTTTTAAAATAAGTGGAATTAGTCCATCACCCTAACTCTATTAACATTTTTGCTGACATGAATGATAATTACTGCGTGGCATCCACATGTCAGTCACATGGCATCCACATGTCAACCACTTGGATATCACATGGCATTAGGGACTAATTTGACCCATTTTCAAAAATTTGAGGATCAAAATCACAATTTTTAAAAAATGTAGAAACTAAAACCAAGTTTGACCAAATTTTTAAGGATCAAAAACACATTTGACCATATTTTATTATCATTATAATTTAAATTATTTAACTATTATAATAATTAACTTACATTTTTAATAACTATGAAAAATAAGAGTGTGAAAGTAAAAAAGATAACAACCAAAGGGAAAAGGAGAGTCAACAAAAAAGAAGAAGAGCACTTAAACTATGAAGAAAATAAACATTAAGGAAGGAGATCATAGAGCAAAAAAGAAAACAGTAGAGAGTAGATGATAGAAAGAGGGAGATCTGAGAAAAAATATTGGCACTAGAGAAGCCTTCAATGGCATATTGTGTTTTCGAACCACTGTGATTTATTTCTACCATTTCCGCATCCCAATGTAGCACCTTCTTGTGAACTATAAAGAACCATTCGCCTCTACTTCACGTCCCAAGATTTTTTGTTGCCATTTGATTGTTAAGTTGAAGAGCCAAACATTGTTTCATTAGTCACTTGGTCGAGTAAAAAGAGAGTGGCAACAACTAATACTTGTTCTAAGTTTCAACCATGCAAAATTATTGCATGCACAAGAGTCATTGCTTGTGTGTTTAGGCATGAATATTCTCCTTGTTTACTCCTTGGTAGCTTTTCTTTTATGCCCATGAGGATGATCATTCTCACTCTCTCATTTTTTTACTGTTTCATCACATACCTATTGGGCTGTCTATTTTAATTTATAGTGTTTTACACTTTTTAATGCATGAATATTTTGTTAAAAAAAAACGTGTTGGCGCACCAACTCGTTCCATGTTGTCTACAGCAATTTCATTTCACTTTTTTTTTTGTTAAATTATGGGTGTATTATTTTAATGCATCAATTTTTTTCTTTTTACATTACGGTTCATCTTTGCTCTATAATGATTATATTTGTTATTTTTTCCGTGGGCACATTTTGCATCTGTTTTCTTCTTCTCCTTTTTTTTTTATTAAGTTTTGGTTTAAATTGATTTAATGCATTATTTTATTAAAAAATAACTATTATTAGGTTAAATGTGTTTTAGGTTCTAGAATATTTTCTCAATATTAAAATTTTTGTCAAGTGTGTCAAGAAATCATTATTACTAGAGTAAGGTGTGTTTTAATCATAGAAGATTTGGTCAAAATTGGTCTTAATCCATGCACTTTTAAAGGTGAGATTTTGATCCCCGAAGATTTGGTCAAAACTGTTTTCAGTCCCTGAATTTTTAAAAATTATGGTTTTGGTCTTTGATGCCATGTGGAATCCACGTCACACGTGGTTGTTGCTTGTTTGTCATGTGGCAGTCGTTAGTCATGTCAACAATGTTAGTGGAGTTAGGATGAAGGACCAATTCTATCTATTTTTAAAAAATTGAGGACTTAAACCATAGGAAAAAAAGTTTAAGGACTAAAATCAAATTTAGTAAATCTTTTAAGGACCAAAAATATATTTAACCCTAATTTTTATATGTAAAGTCGTAAGATTAACTTTAGATTAAAAGTGAACAAAAGATAAAATTCTTCTTAATTAAATAGAAATTTTAAAATTTAAACTTCTAACATTAATCAAAAATAGATTTCGTCCATTTTGAAAATTTGTAAGTTCTTATATATAACACGTTTTTTTTTTAATTTAATTCATATACTTTTTAGCATGTTATAACCGTGACAAAATACAATTAAACCGCTCTTTATTAGTAACTGGCATTATTTTTCAGTAAAAAAGATGTCATATACTAATAGGAAAAAAAATAGTCATTAATTAGGTTTTGTTTCTATGACTGTAAATTCTATCCCGTAGAAATTGAATTATTAGTACTTTAATATATAGATACTATACATTTATACTAATAATATAATTAATATATCATATAGTTCATAGTAAGTTGTATCAAATATATATATATATATATAACAAAATTATTTATAACTATAATGTATTATATTGATAGTATAAATTTATATTGTTTATTAGTAGTTCAATTTTTGTTAGACAAAATTTATATATATAGTTACTCAATTAAATACTAACATTTTTCTGTTACTATATCACTTTTTTATAGTGACAATTTTGTTTAGTAATTAAAATCTTTCAACTTGATTATTGTACATAATAATACATAGACAATTAATAAATCTCATTTTAATTTATCAAATAATTTTTCATGTACTACTTTGTTTAATATCTGTACACAATAAAGTCAATAACAATAGAGTTTAATAACTATGCACTGTCAGTATAAATTTTGTTACACTGTCAACTAATCAGAAATCATCATCAATATGACTTTTAAGATAATTATTATAAAAGTCAATAAACTTATCATACATAGTAGTTTGTAATTGAATGATAGTGTAAAATAGTACATAGTAGTCTATGTTCTCATAATAATATATCCTCTATGTATATAACACACGGAAATACTTTAGTTAGAGTTACATTCTTTATTTTCTAATTGTTCAATTTCCTATCTTATCGATATTAATTAACAGTTAGAAGTTAAAACTACCATGTTCCATCAACACATTTTTACTCTTTAGCAAGAAAAAATATAGGATTAAATATGTTTTTAGTCCTCAAAAAATGTGACAAAATTGATTTTAGTCCCTAGAAAAAAAATTCTTGAATAAAGTTCCTCAAATATTAAAAATACCCTAATTAGATCCATGTGCTAAACTCTGTTTAACTTTTGTGTTAAATGATGATCACATTAGCATCACAGTTATCATTAATTTGCTGATGTGGTCGTCCATGTCAACTATTATGTTTGAGTCACATTAAGAACATACTTTTAAAATAAAATTATTACATGTTTAACCTTAAATCACAATTTTTTTTAACTCTAAAAAAATGGTAATTCCATGATTTTTTATTAAAAATCATCATTAAGTATTTCAGGTAATAAAATACTTTACTTAGAAATTGATGTAACTATATCATTTAACAGAAAAGATAAGCAAAATTTAGCACAAGGATTCAATTAGACTATTTTTAATATTTGAGAAACTTTATTGAAGGAAAAAAATTTCCTAGGAACTAAAATCAATTCTATCATATTTTTGGAGGACCAAAAATATATTTAACCCAAAAATATATTAAAAAGACAATATATCAGCTATTTTATGACGATATGCAACAATTAATTATATAAAATGAAACAAAATGATTAAATAAGCTTACCATATATAACATTTTAAATTTATCACATGCTTTATTTGGTACACATGATTCATTATTTGGTCCTGAGAGCATATTACAAATTAACCATCCAAGAAATTGCTTGAGCCTGAGGTTTTATTCAAAAAATAGAAAATTCATTCTTCAAAATTTTGACAACAAACACGTAATTTTTAAGAATATAAAAATCTCTCTCCATTCTTAAGAATTACAAATATCAATTATATTAGTCTTTAACATTGGACACACTAAACCATAAGACTAATCTGACTAAATTTTGTAATTCTAAGAATAGAATAAATCTTTATATTTTTGTAAATTATTTTATTTATTTTGAGAATGAATTTGATGAGTATAGCTCACGTGAGTTCTTTCAAATATTTTTCAATAGTAGGAGCTATGAGCTTTTTATAAGCGCTTTCAGTAGGGTGAAAACTGTCCCAAAACACATACTCCAAATCGTTGGGACACAAGGGAGTGAAACGGTTGCATAATAACACAACCTCTATTGTGCCCGTGCCACAGCACCCCCTGTCTCCGACTTTATAGCCTGCACAAACAAAGCAACATGTTGCAAAGGTTAAAATCATGAATATATTGAAAAACTTTACGGTTAAAGTGATGAATGATAAGTTATCAAAAAAAAAAGTGATGAATGATAAAGCATTAAAATATTTGCGGCAAGCTTGGAACCAAGGGGAACTATTAGCGATGGTAATTTTACAAATTTATTCCTAAGTTTTACCTGGCAACGTTGTGATCAAGTGATTGTGAATAAATGGTAATTATTAGGTTGAAATATTTTTTATATTTTTTTTATAAGCAAATGATTATTAATATAGAGTACTAGGATCGGAGTACTTTAATTAGCCCATCATTCAAATACAGCAAGATAATATCACCACCACTTATAGAGCAAGAAATATTTTTTTTACTTGTATAGGGAACTGTTAATTTTTATTTGATACCTATAAAAAATTAATTCTGTGTACACATGTAGGTTATTTTAATTTAATTCTCATCACATTTAAATGCTATAATATTATCGGTTATAGTTAATTATAAGTTATAACATGTTCAACCAGTATCAGAAACAAATTAGAAATAAATGTCATGCATAAATGTTAAAAATATTATATTTTTATAATTATACATAACACTCATTTTTAATTTAATTCTTATATTCCTTAATAACTCCATGTTACCAATAACAACAAGAAGACATTAAAAATAATTATGTATGAACTAAATTGAAAAGATTTTTATATAAACATTAAATTTAAATATATATATATATATATATATATATATATATATATATATATTTACCTAATTACTATCAGCAACTAAAAGTGAAATTTGAAATTAATTACCATATTTTTGGTAGTTTAGAATGATGTCAAGGAGAGGGTTGTAAACATCAATGTAAACCATCCTGCTATTTGGAAGGTTATGATTAAGAGAATCCAGCTCCTTTGCCAATTTGCTGTTAAATAACTGTGCTGCCTCGTTATACTTCACTACAATTTTTCTTTCTGTTCCTCCTGCCACCGTTCTCTGAGATGGCACACAACCAAGTGGCGGTACACTGAATACTGCAATTCTCCGTGCCCCTAGTCGATATATTTCCTTTCAATTGTATTGAGAGGGAAACAAGTACGTGGTAAGATAATTAGTTAATCACTATAGAAGTATAGAAAACGTGAATATACGTTTTTGGGATGGGAAAAACACTAAAATAGTTGCACAGATTAAGCTTTAACACAGTGACTTCATATAATGTAATTAGCCGACTATAAAAAACGCATTTAATTTCTTATTAAGTATTAATTACGAATTTAAATCATTGTCTTATAAGTTTAAGCAAATGTTAAGCAGTGTTTTCAGAATATTGATTACAAAATATTGATTTGTCTCAAACTATTTCAAAAAATATGAACAAAGTGTACACCAAAAAATAAATAAAAATGAACAAAGCATTAATTGTAATTTTCTAACAAATCCTCATTTATTGATATCTTTCTTGAATATTTATTAATTTACTATCCTAAAAATCATTTAATAAGAATATTTTAGTTAGATAAGACTACTTTTTCATAGTAATTAGTGCTATTAATATATATTTTTTTGTAGGATGAGTGCATTATTTTAAAAAAAAAAACAGAAAATTTGAGGCAGAGAATATTTAAAAAACAAACATTAAATGACTTTTGTTTATATATATATATATATATATATATATATATATATATATATATATATATATATATATATATATATATATATAATAATTTCTTTTTAATAAAGAGCTTTCTTTTTTGTTTACTTAACTGATATAAAATGGAGACACATTATAAAAAACTGTTTATTTAATTAATAAATGGTAATAAATTATTCCGTGATGACTTTTTTAAATATTATTTCTTATGGTACTAATTTCTCTTGTTAAACATAAAAAGTATTAAATATTTTTATATTTTTAAAATATTTAATTTATGAACACGTTTACTTTTTATTTAATATTTGTCATAAAATATTAAAAAATACCAGGAGAATATTGTAGAATGATATTTCATTTATTCTTCATTATAAGTCATTTAACTGATTCACAAAAATTAGGAAAGTCTGTTGAAATTAGTTAATAGTCTTCAATTTAAAAAAAAATAAAATCTGTACGACTATGTGATTTATATAGATGTGAAATTTTCTGATTTCTTTTATAATGTATTTTTATTAGAGTTTAATTGTTATGCACTGTTAATGTAAAAACTTTTATACTGTCAATCAATTGAAAATCAGCTTTAATGTAACTTTTAGGGTGGTTATTATTAAAGTCAACAAACTTACCATATATGGTGGGTTATAATTGGATGACAGTGTAAAACTGTTTTATACTGTCAGTGCATAACCCATTTTTTCTTTTTATTAATCCTCTTGCTTATCAAATAAAAAGTATTATTTTTTTTATTTAAACTAATAAATACGTTTAGTTGTGATGTAATATTTTTGCGAAGAAAATATACATGACAGAAAAATATGACTGGTGTATAGATGTAAGGCTTGAGTTATCTATGCTTGGATGAAACTTAATCATACCTTCAAGAAATTAGAAGCTGAGCTGACCATAAGATCAGCGTATGCAGGAAAATCATATTGCAGTTGTCTAATACGGTTCAAAAAGTATGTGTTGGCAATGTCATTGCTGCCAAATACCACAACAAAAAGACTGTTGGCTAAGATGAAGTTTGTTCTGTCTTCTCCAACGAGTCCTCGTAACTTCCCTATGTATTCTTTGAACAAGTCTAGTTGACCCGATAAAGATATTGCCGACTGATTATCATAATAATGAAACAAAGTTAGAAAAAAGGAATACTAATCAAATGAACATTTTTTTTTTCCTTTTTCTTCCCAAACTTTTCAGAAGAAACTAATTTGGAGATGAAAATATATATATGCGTACCGATGTTTGTGATGTCAAAGGATCGTATCCGGCGCCACCAGATGCAAAGCACACACCAGTGGCCAATTCACCAGGTTGGAGATTTGGCTCCAAGTATGCCGGTAGAAACTCTTTTATGCCCAATTCTTCAACTGATACAATACAAAATAAAACTAAGATACAATATTTAAAGCCAATACCGACCTCCATTTAATATGGCTTCAATTTAACTTTGACCAAGGAAAAAATAAATTTGAAGGCCTGCTCGTTAAAAAAACCAAAATAAAAATATTTATTTAAAAGTCATTATTATACAAAAACATAGAGTTATTCAATATTTATCTCTTAAAATGATTAAAAATATATAATAAAATATATTAAATATTTTTTAACCAATATTCTTTAAGTACTCCTTATCTGCATCCAAACTTCAAATCACATCAATTGTTTTGACTACTAGGCTCCGTAGGTCATATTTAGATAGGAAAAATATTAGTGGACACAGAATGTTAGTTAATATTTTGAAAGAAAAAAAATATAAATATAATAAATGATATGACATACGTGATAAAAGAAATAATAGTTGTTAACAAGTATTTGATATATAGAAATGTCTATTAAAAGATTAATAATTTGTATCAAAGCTAAGCTAGTATTACCTTAAGCTTAACATTAACTCCCCCTTTAATAACGCAGAAGTATCATCATTTTTCTAGTATTTATTTAAAGACTCCAAAGATAACTTGGGGGTAGGGCGGAAGAAGGTGTATATATATTATGGTAATAACTATTTATGATTGTACATGACATTTCGACCTATATTTTAGCTGTTAAAACTATCTATTTTCCAAACATGGCAAGGACTGAAGGGGGAGGGCAAGAAGAAGAGATAGCACACCTATAAGATCCGATGGAACCTTTCCATTACTAAACCGGCCAGTTGGAATCCTTCCCTTGAAATCTTTACCATATGGTGGGAAATTGCAGCGAGCCGTTGTTCCCAAGTTGTTGTTGTTGTTACCCGTATCCACGATCGAATCTCCAAACATCAACACTGCTGGAACTGAAACATTTGGGGGCAGTTTCACAACTGCCCTTGTTTTACAAACAATAACAAACAATAATATGCAAAGGAGCAGCGAGGAAGGAAGATGAGGAGGAGAAGAAGGGAACTTCATTAAAAGAACCATATATCGCTGCTGTAGTTTGCCTACTAAAGATAAGGATGACCACTCATCAAACTTACTGTCATATTTGTAATTCAGATCTTACACCATAAAGTGCGTGAGTGTATCATTTTCAGTTTTGGCTCATTTATTGCATCAAGACAAGCAAACGGAACTTATCATTGTAGTTTGACGATTCTGTCAAGCCATTAATGTGTGAATTATTATTTTAATTTTTGAAATTATATAAATGTCAGATATTCATTTTTAATTTTATAATTTTTTTTTCCTTTCATTTTTAATTTTATAAAAAAACAATTCATTTTAATATATTTTTATTATCCTTTTGTACTAAAAAAATTAAGGTGAAAAATATTTTATAAATTTAAAAACTGAAATTAAAATTTTATAAAATTAAGGATTAAAGTGACTAATACTATATATAAATATAAATGAAGAGGGAGGAAGTTTAACAATGTCAATGGACAGCATAACAAGTTTTTAGAGTTTATCATTTAAAATGTTTAAAAGTGAAATATATACTTAATTAAGATTAATAATATAAAAAAGTATATTACAAAGACAAATAAAATAGTTACTAATTAAGAAAAAAAATATAATAAAAGGCTTAATTTTAAGGAAAAATCTTCTCTTTTAAAATTACATTTTAACTTGTTAATAATTTAATTTATTTTTTATAATAAAAATATTAATAATCTAGTTAATAATTTTTTATTAAAACATATTAATAATAAGTAAAAAAATTTATGGCGGTCAATCTTCCTTACATATTTAATTTCATAATTTTGTATATCTGACTTTAGTTTGGTAGCTGGCGTCTTTTAATTATTATTTATATTACTTTGAAAGTTGTTATATTTTAATAAATTGACAAAAAAAAAATAGAAAGAAGGCAGAAAAAAAAACCCATGATTTAGAATTTGTTCAAATTCTATAATTTTAGGTGAAAAGAGGAGAGGTAGAAAATATAAAGAAAAAATATAAATTTTATTAATGACAGATGTTAGAAATGAAGAAAGAAAAATAATAATAAAATGACAGTGATGTCTATTGAAAAATTTTCTTTCCAAGTCAAGATTTTGTCTTAAAAAAAGTGAGATATTTTCAGTTTTCACAATATTCTTTTGTTCATGAAGTTAATGACAAAATATTCAAAATGGGATTTTTTTTTTTGAGCAAAAAATATATACACTCACATAGTAAAGTTTGTTTATAACGTCATCCAATCATAAACTATCATGTATGATAAACTTGTTAATTTTAATAACTATCATCCTAAGGATATGTTTGGTAGAAGAGAAATTTTTTCATGTCTAGAAATCATGATTTCTTGGAATAATAAATTCTAGGAATCATGATTTCTAATAATGACTAAAATCTGTTTGGTTAGTCATAAATATTCTTGGAAATATTATATTTGTTACTTGGAAATTAAATATTTTTCATTTAATTTTAATATTTTTTTTCAAAAACTTTAATTATTTATCACATTAAATGAGTTAATAAAAGTAACGTGATATTTTTACCACAATAAAATTTTTCTCCCAACCTAGGAAAGTTAGATTCTCGCCTCCTCCTATGGGAACAATTTTGTAGGAAACATAGGTAGAGAATATTCACAAAAAATAATGTTTCCCGGGAATATTGTTTTTTAAATAATAAACCAAATATAGGAAACAAACATTTTTACTTTCAGATTTTTGGAAAACTAAAAATTTCCCTTATACCAAATGCCCCCTAAAAGTCATAGAAAAAATATTTCTAATCAATTGATAGTGTAAAATCTTTTGAGAATACATATCTATTAAACTCTTTTTTTTAATTTGTATGACATCATTGTCTTAATCATAATTTTGGTTTATTTTTTTATTTAACTAATAAACATATTTTTCTATTTCTATTTTTTCTCTTTTTTCTCTTTTTATTTGGTTCCTTGTTTTGATAAATAAAAAATTAATGTAAAGCACAGGAAAAACACAAGAAGTGGGGTTGAATTGTGTTTTTTTTTTTTAAAAAACTTTTTGGAAGACTTTTCGAAAAAGATGATTTTTGTTTGAGAGATAGATATTTTGAAAAGATATTTTTGAAAAGCAAAGGTAAGCAGAACGCGAGAGAAACACAAGAATTTATACTGATTCATCTCACCTCAGAGATTACGTCCAGTTCTTAGTATACAATCAAATCTCACTATAACTTAATCAAAGTTATAAGTATTCTTTCATCCAAGCCTCTTCAAGCTCAACCCAAATAGTTTTTCACCTCTCCAAGCAAATACCCAAGTATTCTTTTATCCAAGCCTCTTCAAGCTTTCCACCAATTTCACAAAGAAATGGTTGAGGGTAAGTTATCACACTAAGCTAGTGTCTTATCAAACGAATGTACAATGAAGCTCAGGAAAGTGTTTACAAGCAAAATATGTTTAAGATTACAAATTGAGAGAGAAGGTTTGTCAAGAGTTCCATTGTTGTGATGACAAACTACTTTTCTATTTATAGGGTTCTCCCAAAATGTTCGTTGTGAGTACTTTTGGAGACACCCTTCATTTGGCGTTATAAAAAGAAGGAAATGTCGTTGGGGGCATTAAATGCCGCATTTAATGCCTTTCACCAACCAATTACTCTGATAAGATAAAGTAGTCTGCTTATCTAGCCTTTCTCATGATCAATCTTGTTGCAGTAGACATATTTGCTTTTTGTTCTGATATCTATAGACAAATTCCTTTTTTTACGCGTAAAGTTAACTTTTATCAAAGATAGGTATGTAGATGTCTCTTTTTTCGAGAGAGAGTATGCGCTTTTCAATAAAAATGAGAGTAACAAAGCTTCAAAGAGTTCAACATATATATCGTCTTAAGGAGTTAGTTTGCATACATCACTTCAGAGAATACGCGTGAGTAGATGATAGTGAAAATATGTAAAAACGTGTGATTAGACAATTAAGCATATGACTATTTGTTATTATCAAAATGAAGTGAGAGTCATAAATTCATCCTTTGTTTTAACAATTAAGGAAAGGAAATGACACCTTATTTTAAGGTAGGAAAAAATTTTAAGCTCAAAGAACGTTTACAAAATTACTTTCATTTATCTCTCCTAAAGAGACAAATCGAAGCTCAAACATGTGACCATGTGACCTTGTGGTCACACCAATTCATTTTTTTGATATATAATAATGACAACAAAGTTCAAACTTAAAATCTTGCACAAATTATTCAAATTCCACAATTAAGGGGACTTAATGGTTATGTCCATTCATTCTATTACATTTCTTTTCGTTACAATATTTTTGGTAGTGAAGAATTAACAGGGGAAAGAGTGGAAAAGCGTGGAAGTGAGTAGATTTCAGTGGTTTGGTAGCGAAGAAATGCGCATAAATTTTTTAAAATTTTTGTCAAATCAATTTTATTTGTTTACTAAATCGATTTTAGGAGCCCTCTTTTTTACACAAAAATCAATTTATGGCTCACTGTAAATCAATTTTTTACACAAAAATCGATTTCACTTATGTAAATCGATTTTTCCTATAATAATAATAGGTGAGAAATCGATTTTGTTGTTGTAAATTGATTTGTCCTATAATAATAATAAATAATATTAATAATAAAATAAATATTAATAATAATTATTATTATTATTAAAATTAAAAATAAAAATAAATGGTGCAGCAGAACCAACAAAATCGATTTTGCTAGTTAAAGAAATCGATTTGGACATCATATCCCTAATAACCACACACAGCAAATCGATTTTGTTGCTATACGAAATTGATTTTGTTGTTTTATTTTTTTCTTTCCTACTTTTCTTTTATTTCCATTCTATTTCTCTTCCATTAAACAACCTTAACTTTCACTCTATTTCTCATTTATTTCTCTTCTCTTCTTTTTTCACCTCTTTCCTTCCTTTCTCTCTATTTTTTTCCCATCTATCAAACATACCCTTAATGATGGTAGTGTATATATTAAATAGTATCACATCAGTGTCAATTTTGTCAAATTCACTAATTCATCCATGTACATGGAACTTATTCTTGCCCTTTGGCTAGATGAAATGACTTATAAGAACAATAACAAATCTGAAAGTATTTTCATTTGAATATGATTCTATGCAGTTGAAAAGCAACGCAGGTGATATAGTGGTCATTTAACGGTTTAAATTATTTTTATTTTATATATTTATTAAAATTTTAATCATAAAATATATAATTAAAGATGTAGATTTTATGTAATTGAAAAAGAAAACGCAGGGTGATGTAGTGATCATCTAATGGTTTAAATTATTTTTATTTTATAAATTTATTAAATTTTTAATTGTAAATATAAAATTAAGGATATAGATTTTGTCATTGTGCACCTGAAAACGCAGCTACATGAATCCAAACTCATTTTGATTCAGGTCCCGCACATGTTAGGATCATGTGGCAGTTGTAAAATAATTGCGGCAGCTGTAGTCTAGAAATGTATTAAGTTTTTTTTTTTTTCTAATCTTTAAAATTATATTTTATCATAAAATATTATAATCATGATGGTTGGATTTCTCCTCTCAAAAAAAAAAAAAGGACGGTTGGATTTCTTTGCAGTCTTTCCTGAACAATAGGTACTCCAAATCCATCTCAAACACACCTGCGAGTGGTGTGCACGTAAAGATCGTGTTCCGTTTCCTTTGGACAGAAAAAAAAAAAAAGTTTAATAGATATAATCCCAGTGTAAGAGATTTTACATTGTAAATTAATTAAAAATTAATTTTAGTATAATTTTTAAGTTAGTTATTATCAAAGTCAATAAACTCACCATACATAATAGTTTGTGATTAGATGACACTGTCAAAAAACTTTACACTGTTAGTGCACATCATTTTCTCTCATAAAAAAATAAGAAAAAGTTAATCTTCATTTTCATTATTTCTATGTATTATTAAGGTTAAATTAATCTGAAGGTCTCTATAGTTTTATAAAGTTTTTAATTAAGTCTCTATAGTTAAAAATACTTTTTAAAAGTTTTTATAATTTAAAAAGTTTGTAATTAAATCCTTACTCTCTAACGATATTATAACTCCATTAATTTATATTTAACTTAATTATACTTTTAATCTCTCAACTTTTCTCTTATTTACAATTAAATTCAAGTACAGTTGGTATGCAAAAATAGAAAATAAATTAATAAAGGAGTTGATGGTGGGAATCAAACCCCCCTTTGAAGTCTACCAATAATACTAAAACCATAAGGCTAATGACATTATTAGATATACAAATGAAATTTATATTATATATAACTTAAACGGAATACCAGAATTACACATATATTTACAACTACTAAATTAAATAATATTAACATCATATAAAATAATAATATTTAAACTAATATTAATAAATATAAATCAATAATATACACTTGTCAACATGAATGGAGTTTGAATTCCTACCTTCAGAGTTCACTAATATATATAAATTAATATATATTAATAAACTTCTAAAAAATTTAAATATGTTAGATATGATATAAATATATTAGTAGAGGGTTAATTGAAAATATATGATATAAATATACTTTTTTTAGTAAAATATATATAAAAAATTATTTCATCGGTAATAATATCTTATTTTAGTCACTAAAATATGTAGAGAAAAAATAAAAAATTTAAACAACACAATTTTATAAAAAAGAAAATTATTTAAAATAGAGTGATTAAGTTATAATTAAAATATAGATTATTAAAAAGTATAAGTTATTATCTATTTTGTTTTATAATATTTTATTGTTTATTTACTAGTTAAATATATGTGTAATTTTGGTCCTTAGTATATATTATTAATTTATATTTATTAATATTATTATTATTTACTAATTTTAATATTATTGCTATATATTTAGTATACATTTATTAATATTAATTTTAATATTATTAGTTTATATAATGTTAATATTATTTAATTTAGTATTAGTAAATATATGTGTAATTTTGGTCACCCATTTAAGTTATATATAATACAATTTTTATTTATATATTAAACAAAGTTATTAACTTAGTGGTTTTAATGTTATTGGTAGACTTCAAGGCTGAGAGTTTGATTTCCACCTTCAACACCTTTATTAATTTCTTTCCCATTTTTCATATCACCTATACTCACTTAATTGTAAATAAGAAGAAAGTTGAAAGATTAAAAGTGCAATTAAGTTAAATATAAATTAATAAAGTTATAACACCATTAACATGTTTGAATTTAAATACAAACTTTTTAAGCTATAAAGACTTTTTTAAAATGTTTTTAGATGTAGAAACTTAATTAAAAACTCTATAAAACTATAAGGACATACAGATTAATTTAACTTATTATTAATATAAAAGTTTTATAATGTCAATCAATGTAAAATTATATTAAATATGATTTTAAGATAACTATTATAAAAATTATCAAACTTATCATATATTATAATTTGTGATTGAATGACAATAAACAAAAATTTTACATTATAAATACCTAAATTATTTACTCTTATTTATATAAAAAATTTATATTAATTAAGAAAAGATTGGAATAAAAATATAATTATATAAAATTATTTTTAGAATCTAATTTTTATTGATAATATAATAATTTTTACATTATCAATTAATTAAAAATTATTTTTAAAATAATTATTGTAAAAATCAATAACTTTATCATAAATATTAATTTATTATTACATAATAGTGTAAAGCTTTACAGTGTCCATGGGTACCTTTAACGCGGGGTGCTCATGATAAAACAATTGGAAAGCCCCGATGATAAAACCTCTGAATTTTCATCCATTGGACAGCAATTCAAGCTATCTATGTCAGAGGACTCGGAGCAGCGATGACTTCCGTGACCACCAGTTGCTTTCGATTCAGTCCCATTCCAACCTTTAAGGTAAATACCATGAAAAGATAATATCATATCTTCAGTTATATTTGTCAATTTGAAGTATTTTTTATACCATTAAAAAACTTGTAGAAAGATCTATAATTTATATCTCTATCTCAAGAACTAAAATTAACTTTTATCTTGATGAAAATCAACCCTGAAGTGAGTCATTTAATCACAAAAAAACTCAAGTTTCACATTCCTTTTCTCTCACCTTCCATTCACTTAGAAGTCTCACATTTGATAATCTATACTCATGTATTTTCTCTTTTCCCTGTATAAAGAGGTGTCTACCAAGCAATGAAAAAGTTGAGCCAAAAATCTATTAATCATAGGCCCTTATGAAAGTTTAATTTTTTTTTTATTATCTTTTTTTCTTTTCTTCTCTTGGAGCTTCTACTAAAGGCGTGTGATGGATTGTTTTATGTGCTGTGCTCACCACAAATTGTCATCTTAAGATAAATTTGCCTATCATATTCTTTATATATATATATATATGTTTTATTATCTTTTTTACCATTGTTATTGTTGTTAAATTTTATTTTTTATATGTCCTTTTTAAATTAGAAATATTTTATTTTTAATTATTTTTTTTGGAGAAATGATTAATTAGATATGGCATCTTTTTAATCATAAGGTTTTGAGGCACAAGTTGTGACAACTTGATGTCTTTAAACTCCTCTCTAAAATTAAAAATATTAAATTAAAATTAAATTGCTACAAAAATAAAAAAAATGTTATTGTTATTATTATTTTTTCTCTATGTTTTTATTTTTAATTTTAATTAGGAATATTCTACTTTTTAAAGTATCTTAAATAGAGAAAAATATTAATTGGATGTGACATCTTCTTTATCTCGACATGTTAAGGCACAAGTTGTAACAACTTGGTGTCTTAAAACTCCTCCATAAGGTAAAACAAAATAAAATAAAAAATAAAAATGTTAAACTAAAATTAATTGGCTTTAATGGATTAACTTGGGTGTACATCTCTATTGATTTTATTTTCAGGACGTATGAGCCGTGACGATTCAGAAATCCTAAAATTTAATAAATAAAATTAAAAAATGACAATACACAAATATTCTCCATTACACCAGGAGATACGTAGGAGCAGGAGACCTCTCTTGTCGATCTCAAAAACAATAAAACTTAATCATATTAAAACCAAGTTTTGTAATAAATAAAATTCTCTTTCATTGTATTTATTTTTGGGTTAGATAAATATTTTAAAAGTTATCAATAATTTGCTTAATTAATTAGAGGTAACTGTCTTGGGAGGGACATTGTAAGGTGTTAACACCTTTCCTACATGTAATTCGCTCCCGAACTTAAAATCTAGTTTCAAAGACCATTTTTTTAAAAGATTTTTCCAATGTTTTTTCCTTAATAAATATTGGTGGCGACTTCCTATTTCTAAAACTCTTTTTCGTTGTTTTGCTGCGACCTTGGTTGCGACAATTATTAAATTTTTTAATTAAAATGCTTGTAATGATGGCAATTCAAATGATAAAATGCTTAACAAGATGGGACTAAATGCAAATGATAGAATTAGAAGGGAAAAAAAGGGGTAAAAGGCAACGGCCAAGTGAAAAAATTGTCAAGATAAAAAAAAAAGGAATAAATAGGCAAATTTTTACAACTTATAAATATGTTAATTTTCATCATCTTCTCTAAAACTCAACTTTAAATATCTCTTATTTTTTATTAAATCATTTTCTCAAATTTCATTTTTGTATTTTCTTTCTTTCTTTTTTAATAAATAGATCTCAATGAATATAATCTTAATATTTTTAAAATTAAATACAAAATTTTTGACCTTCAAATTATCAAAAGTTCTCCAAATTCTCAACCTTCCAATTGCAAACAATTAACTCCCATCGACGAGTTTTGGTAATATAGATTGCACCAATACCAACAGTCACAAACATCTATTGAATGCATATTGAAGTCTTAAGGTATGTCATTTTAATTTGGAAAATATTATGATCGTAAGAGACATTCTAATTCAAGTACACAAAGTGATTATCAAAAGATAATCCTAAATGAAATTTAAAGTGTCGTGAATATTTTTCAGAAATAACAAAAATTTCTACTTCAAAGTTATATACATCATCATCTACATTGGATATGCCAAAAAATTGAGAAGTTAACTCAATATTATCTCTTTTAATTTGTCCAGTGGGAACAAAAATGTCAACAAAAAAAAGCTAAAGAAAATTTTCAAGAAATATATTTTAACATTACTAAGATTAAGGTAAGCAAAAGTCATAGAAAGAAAAATTAATATGGGTGATAAAATTGAGATACCTTAAAGAGGCTCAAATCAAGATAAGAGAGAGAAAGAGACAGAAATGACTTCAAAGGAGTTTGAAAATCTCATGAAGGACATGTCTGAGATGACCAAAACATAACTTCATTATCATAATGAATTTTACCCAAAAAAATTTAAGGACATAGATCGAGTTAAGTTTATAAATTTTTAACATTAAAAGCTTAGGGTTTAAGTAACAAATTCTTAATGTTTATGCTCTATTACATGATGTTTATAATTTAATGTTTATCTACTGAATTTTTATTTCAGCTACTTCTCTCAAGTTAGTTGAATCAAATGAGTTGTCAAGTCAAATTAGTCATTTAGTTGTATTGCCAATGACTAGTTTCTATTTACGTTGAACATTATACATATTCTTAACAATAACATTGGTCTGATAGCACTCCATTATGTAAAATTTTTAATTTTCAAATGGATCTTTATTTTTCGAATTATGATGGTTAGCTCGAGTGAAAAATCATAAAAGAAAACTGAAATAATCTTGAAGTAAAAGAAGAATACATTTAGTTAATGTTTGACAAGAATATGTAATAACAAACTAGTACAAAAAAGAGTTGTGAGGAAGGACATCTCTATTTGTTGAGTAACTACTTCGTAATAAATCTAGTATACATAGAAGGCCAACTTTGATAAAAGTTTTGAAAATAAACATATGTGTTCCTTCAAATTTTGGAAGCGTTTAACAGTCATGGTGAGTATTGCCAAATCAAGAATGATGAAACTAGTAGAATAAGTCTTTCATAATTGCATAATTACAATGTAACAGTTTGTTTGTTGGCTTATGGGGGATTAGTTGACTACATGGTTAAATATGTGTGAATTGGTGAAAACATTATATTAAAATGCTTAGGCAAGATTGTTAAGGGATGAACAAGGTTTTTGGAACCAAGTATTTGAAAATGCTAGACAATAACACTATTGAATTCCTATTAAAAATGGGGGATGTGTGTGACTTTCTACTATGTTAGATAGTATTTATTGTATGCATTGGAAATAAAAAAAATGTTTGGCAACATAGAAAGGTCCATTTTGTTAAAGTGGTCATGGCAAACCCATAATTATCTTCAAATTAGGGGCGTCACCAAACTTGTGAATTTAGCCTGTGTTTTATGACATTATAGATTCAAATAATGAAATCAATGTAATCAACCAATTCAATGTCCTTAACAATATTTTGCAAGAAGAAGCTTTTGAGGTAATTTACATTATATGAAACTACAAGATATTTAGCATATGACATTTCTCTAAAACACACTATGTTTATAAAACCATAATACAATAAGGAGAGAAAAGGAAATTGTTCTCCTGACATCAAGAAGCATTGAGAAAATATGTGAAGTATGCATTTACAATACATTAATCACAATTTGCAACTATACATGGTTCAGCATAAGCTTGACATATGGATGCACTAAAACATATAACTTATGCATGCATAATAGTGCATAAACATGATTGTTAAGGATGAACAAGAAACATATCATAGAAATATTGATTATTCATATGATTGTCCACATAATGATATTCTAACATATTAAGTATTTAATAATTGTCATCTTAATTTTGTAACATACCTATAAAGGAGAGCATATATTTCTCAAAGGGAAATACATTGTCATTTTCAAGAAGATTTGATGGAGCATATTTGAAAATACATTGTCATTTTCAAGAAAACTCAATGAAGTATATTTGGAAATATTTTGGATATGACATTAACCACAATTAAAAATTATTATAATTATACATAGTGCCATGTATTTAATAAATTGATAGTGATTTAAATTTTCTTTTTTTTATATTTTAAATTTATAAGAGAGAAGTTTTGTTTAATTAAAAATTATTATTATTTATTATTTTAAATTTAAGATAAAAATATATCAAATTAAAATATAAATTAATAATTAATAATAAAATATAAAAATGTGAGATAGGTTATGCATTATTTTAAGAAAAATTTCAAAGTTGTTTAATTAGATTAAAAGGTTAATTAAATTTCTTAAAATAATAAAAGTGATGTGACATTATAAAAAGTGTAAAAAATATATAAAATAAGTTTTAACAACTTATTATTTGGTTGGAGATGTCCTTATTTGTCAATTATAAAAATCCTAAATTTGTCTTATATATATTTGTGAGTGGTGTGCATGTAAAGATTTTTTATTTTATTTTTTGAGTGAGACCAAATGAAAAAAAGAAAAACTAACTTTTTTTTCCATCATTTACATAAAGAAAGTGAAAATGTTATTTTATTAATTAAGAAAAGATGAGAAAATATAATTATGTTAAATTATTTTTATGATTTTAATATACTCTATAAGTAGGAAAGTAGTAAGATAAATAGAGTAATGTTGTTAATTAAGTAGAAGTTGGCAACAATACACTTCAAATGTCATCCCTTTGATTGAGAATCTTATTTTTTTTGTCACTTTTCATTAACACTTCATTTGTTCTTCTTCCACCTCTACACAACCTCAATCATAAACCACCATTAACACTTTTTATGATCATTTCTTCCATTTCACTTGTGGAACTCGCAATCCTAAACATCAAATCTAAGTCGCGTCATAAATCACCAAAACCTAGACCAAAAGTTGTCTTGAACTACAAAATTAGTCACTTCCTCTATGCTTTAGATTAAACTGCCATTAAGTTATATGAAGACCTTCACGAAACCATTCCTTATTTAACATCCAAACCTTTCATAAGTCACCACCACAATCAACTGAAACACTTTGTTCCCATCTTAGTAGAAAACTATTAGCATTAGTGTCACGACCCACTTTTAGGCCATGACCGATACACAAGCTATCATAATTCCAATTAGCCTTTAGCCTAACAAGCCTAATGAGAGATCATATTATGTTCACACACACATTACTAAATCAAAGAGCTATCAGAAATTCAACAAAGTTTTTCCTATATTTCTAACATCTCAAATAACAGACTCTTGTCAATGACACAAGAATATATAACCAAATTTAATCATTCAAATCCCACATAATTCTCATACAACGATTATCGTGAATTCTCAAAAATTGTGGTTATCCATGTAATGTATTAACTATGACTAACTAATTACAATTCAAAAAGAAAAGGAAAACTTCTATCTCGATAGTCACATCATACTAAAGTCTACAATTACTAGTCACTAAATGAACATGCTCCTCCCACTCAAATAAGTTTATCCTCTAACTCCATATTCGATTAGCCCATTCATCCATCTTCGCAACAACATCTTTATCTATAGAAACAAGATATAACCTAAGAAAGGATTCTTTAAGGCTAAAGTTTTCAAGCCATATATCTTGTCAAACTTTTAATTGAGACCCAATGATATGAATCCCACAAAGGACTAGTGAGATTGTAATCAAATTGATTTCTCGAAATCGTCCTCTGATTGGAATTATATAGAAACCTCAAAAGGCGTAGACATCACAATCAACTATGGATAGTCTGATTGATAAGTTGGGGTTTGAGTACCACAGAGGAATTTGATAAGCTCGAATAGTTTGTAAAGAACAACAAAGAATTAATCTCACTTTTATTAATAAAGCATAAACTCTGCTCTCTAATTATGATGAAGGAATAATAATTTATAAAAATCTTAGGCTTATATTTGAATTAAATCCTAAATCAAATCTGAAATAAATCAAAAGGACAAAAATCTTAGAAAATATAATCAAATTTGACATTATATAGTCAAATCAAAACTTATCTAATAAAATCCTAAATCAAATATGAAAAAAAAAAGATAAAATCCTAGAAAACCTAATCATATCTAAAACTAATCTAATCAAATAAGATATTATCTACTCAGATTTGAAATAATCTAATCAAATATAATAAGATGTTATCTAATCAAATTTGAATTAATTCCCAAATTCAAATTTGAATTTGAATTCAACAATGATTGTTATGTAATTCCTTCAATGGACCACCATATTGCTTGAATAAGCCCACTAAGTGCTTCCTTGTGCTTCTTCGAGCGTCCTTGTGCTCCTTCGAGCGAGCCCTTGTGATTGGATTAAAGGAAATTTTAATAGAATTCGAATACACCTCTTTTCATGTACTTAGGCTATTCATTCTCGTATCACTTTAACCTTGTCTTCTTTTTCAAACCCGAAGAAAATCAATCAAAAGTCAATCTATCATCACCTTCCACTCTACATATATCCTTCCACCACAAAGAAGTTGGCTTGCAATTCAAATTATAATTAGTGGCTAAATGAGAAAAAGTACCATACTGAAAAGAAAAGATATTAAAACATACAACCTAATTTTCATTTGAAAATTGTCACTTTTATTTTGCCAACAAACTAAGATTAAAATCGCTAGATTTTTTTAACACCGAAACTACCTGTTCCCTTGGGTTGGCAAACTTTGTCCACTTCACATAGCCTACTTTATGAGAGTTATCAATTCTATTCCACAAAAAGGATCTTTGTATGTTGATAAGCTTACTCAAAACTTTTTTCAAGAATTTTTAAAAAAGAAGAAGAAGAAGGAGGCTAGGCAAAACTGGGTTGATTCGAACATTGGGGTTACCAAATGACAAGCATTTATCCTTCCAAGAAGCAAGTATTTTTCTCATATAATCAATTATTGGTCTCTAGGTTTCCATCCATCTAGGATTAGCACCAATCAGAAGACTCAAAAATTAAAAAAGAATATCACCAATGTTACATAACAAAAAAGCGGAGGCAATCCTCATTAAAAGTTATTCCATATTGATCCTTCTTAGATTAGTTTTACAAATGGTCACTTTTAATCCTAATATTAACTCAAAGCATTATAGCACTAGTTTTGATGTCCATAAATAAATTTTGAATACTAGCATTGCCAACAAGAATGGTATCATACATGCACTGAAGCATCGAAATTTCATACCCCTCTCCAAACTTGAAACCAGAGAATATGCATGTTTCAACTATCTTTCTCATAAGATCACACAACCCTTCAACCACAATTAGAAACAAGGAAGGAGTTAAAGGGTTATCTTGCCTAAGACCTTTTATTTAACTTAAATTCTTCAATAAGACTACCATTAACAAGGACAGAAGCATAAGCAAAGAAAATATAACCCCTAATCCACCACTTCCACTTTTGACAAAAACCCATCCTCCCCATTATATATTTTTAGTTTTTGGGATGCTTCCAAGATGTCTTTATTGTTCACTTTCATGTGTGATGATTTTGTAAGTGTTTCTATTTTCTTTAGCAGGGAAAAGAAATCTTATTTTTTTGGTAAACGTGTATTCCTATGTCATGTTCAAGGAAAGAAAAAGTCTTGGAGAGATTTGATAATGTAAAAAAAAATTGGTGGCAACTTATATGGTGTGTGGCAAAGGATTTTAATGTTGTTTTACATACATCAAAGAAAAAGGTGTGAATTTTCAAATAGATTACAGAGGAATTATGGAGTTTAAACAGTTTATTAATGAAATGAATCTTGTCTATATTCCTTTGTTGGGAAATAAATTTACTTGGTTTAATGCAATCAAATTGACAATAGTACTTGAAGATGGAGGATGAGTTTTGATGCATTTTCCTAATGGGTTTTTGTTGTAATTGGTTTTGATCTATCTTCAAATCTTATGAAATTACATTATTTTCTACATTATTTGTATTTACTCAATTAGTCTTTAAGGTTGCTTATCAGATTCCTCTACGGTGCCTGTCAGTTATTTAGTGATTGAGGATCGGTGTAATTTTATGTTTTGAGGAGTAATTAGTGCAGGGCACATTTAATCTTTTCTTTGTTATTTTAAAGTTTCATTTAAAGAGAAAAAGATACATGGATTGAGAAATGGTTATGAAATTGAAATGAGTTAAGACAACTTAATTTTACTTGTATAGTTTGTTGTGTTTTAATGTCCAATTCACCTGGGTTTCACAAGAAAAATATTATATTCATTCTCCAATTTTAGCCATTCACATGCCTCACTGTATCTCTCACAATCATATTATTCCTCACATTTCATGTTATTGTTGACTTTAACTAGATGATAATGCAATGTAGTAACATGGTACTAAGGCTTTTAATGTCATGCCAGTCATTAAAACCTAATGAACTTAGTTTCTAAAGTTTGTCACATGTTATTGTTCTGTATATTATATTGACTATAATATAAAAGACTTCTTAAAAAACTTTGTATTCATTCAAAAAAGCTGTAAAGGTCCTCTTTGAGATCTAAGTACATAAAGATTTCCTTGAATGGTTAGAAGGCACAATAAAAAATGATAATTATAAAATTGAAAAAAGGTGACACAAAACGAAAATCATAGCAAAATTACTTATTAATATTTTTATAATTTTTTAATTAAAGACAAATTTTATAAAGATGGCCACTACCAATGTTTTCTTTCATTAGTGGCGTGTAAAATAAAAACAACTGATCATTAAGAAACAACTTGAGCAAATTCATCTTTCATTGATATACACAGTTTATGTACAAGTTATAGTGTGGTGAAACAAACATACTTACTTCAACCTCCAATAAGCTTTTGCTCACCAGGGTGACATATTCAAAGGACTTAAAATTAGTAAAAATTTACAATTACAATTCCAAACACAAGCTAACATCTAACTCTTAGACATCAGTGTCTTAAAATTTTCCATCTATCTTGTTCTGAACAGCTTTCACAATAGCAACTCTAATAGCAGTGGCAACCTTGTTTCAACATTACCATTCTTTTTGTAAAACTGAACATCTAATATTTTCACCCTTTTTTCAACAAGCAAATCCAAAAGTGGTTATGATGCTAGAAATATAGAAGCCCATAGAGCAAAATACAAAAAACAAAAGTAAATTTTGGCAACATCATCCTCTGCCCTTTGCTTAAAGTTGAAAAGGCTAGAAGACAAGGAAATCTTGGTGAAAATTTGCAGTGCAAAACATTAATTGTGCAACACAAAATATCACAAAGAGCAAAAGACAAAAAATAAAAATAAACACGATTGTTCAATGAGGATGACAATGACTGTGAGCAAGGAAAAGAAGAGTTAATAACAAAATGTGATTAGACATATAAGAAGCTCAGAAATAGAAATAGCCAGAAGACAAAACCAATTCTAACAAGCTTGTCCTTTACCAAAAATTGAAAATTACCAAGATGACAAACATATACAACCACATAACAACACTTTTTCAAAAAGACAACAAAATAATGTATGGATTTTGAAGACAAATTTGAAACCTTCACTACATAAGACTACCATGAAATTTAGATAGAAGAAAAGAAACAACTAGATTAAAGATTTTCATTAAGAAGAAAAAAAAAAGAAGGTCAACAACGAAGTTAATAACCAAGTCGAAACGGAGTCCAAAGAGGAACGAAACAAGAACGCAGAGATGACATCATTTCGAGAGGGAGGTAGCGACAGTAATTGCCTCAATTTATTTATAGAAGCAGCAAAAGTGATATTTGAGAAGGACGAGTTTGACTTGGAAGGTGGCGAGTTGTGGACTCAAAGGGCGAGTTGCGAGAAACAAAAGGAGCGATGGGTGGTGGTGGATTTGTACCCCGACATGGCATTACTTAAATAGCTTTGGTCTAATGCTTATTTGCTTATGAGTATGTCAACAACAGCCCCTTCAACAAGGGTATAAAGCTCCCAATGTAACACCCTGTTTTTCCTAATGCATGATTTAATGTTTTGATAATTAAAAAATGGAAATTAGATATGTAATTTAGGTGATTAAAAGAAATAAATGAATTGTTGTTATGTATGGTACGTGGTATGTGGTGATAGTTGTGTATTGTATGTTTGAAATTCTAGTTTGAATTTAGGAAAGTTGAGATATATGCTTAAGCCAATGTGGGTGTGTTGTGAGTGTGATTTTGGGTTCTTGAGAGAAAATAGTTAAGTTAAACTAGTTTTGATATAAGAGGAGTGGCTTGGTGAGATTTGAGCCTCAGTTGACCAAAAATCTGTGTGAAAGCTCCGAGAGGTCGAGTATAAAAGGAGGAAAGGGGGGAGGATTTCCCCCATTCTCTCGTTTTCTCTCTCTCTCTCATCTCTTCATTCTTTCTCTATATCTCTAAGATTTCTTGAGTTTGTGAGGGTGTAAAGGAGTTGTAAGCTTAGTTTAGTGCTTGTGGTGAGAGAAGAAACAAATCTGTGGAAGATTTGGCTCAAGACATCGAATTCTCAAGGAACCTTAATTCGGATTTGGAAGCTTTTAGAGGTAAGGGAAACTTACTATTGGTTGATTCTGTGTTTGTGGTTGTGCATATATTGATTTCATGTGGTATAAACGGTTGAATTTTTTATGAAGATTGTTATGTAGTTGGGTTTTTGTAAAAATGGGTTTGAAAGGGATTTTTGAGATTTGTTGATGATTTGTGGATAAAATTGTTATGTAATTGGTTAGAAAGGTATTAGAAGTAGTTAAAATTGTTTTGTGATGCTTGTTATTGATTAATTTGTTCAAAAATGGGTGTTGGTGGGTGATTTGCGAAGAAAACGATCAAAAATCACACCCAGCAATGGATAACTCGCTAAACGATAGAAATTGTTGCTCAGCAAGAGATTTTGAGGTCACTGGAAGTCTGTCACTCGCTCAATGACGGTCGCTTAGCGACAAAAATTTCGCTTAGTGACAAATGTTGATGACTCTCTGTAAGTCATTCGCTTAGCGATGAAATTCGCGCTTAGTGAGAGAAAAACATAATTTTCTTTACTTTCTTATTATTTTTGTTGGTTGTTGATAACTTTATTGACTCCTATGGATGTCAAATGTATGTTTTAAGATAATTGGATGTTCAAATAGTTTTCTAAACTAGTTTTTGGTTTTTCTTTATTATTGTTGTGGGTTTTGTTTGATAAATTGTTGGAAAGTGGTATTTAGGTGGAAGGTTACTTAGGTAGAACTTCTACTGGTTATGTTGTGTTGTTGTGGTGAGACATCTCACAGGGGATGTAGGTCCTAGTGCTGTGTGAGAATGCTCACGAGGTATATGCGGCTTGGATAGAGCCTTACTTGTTAACCATGCATAAGGCTAGATTGGACCTGCATGGAGTTGGTAGTTGTTGTTGGGCCACGTGAGGTAGTTGACGATGAACCTCATGTTGTGGTGTTGCGTTGTTATATATATATATATATAGGGGGCATATCTAGTGAGAGGGTCATTTTTATATGAGAGTGAGAGGAGTAAATCTGGGCCATATAACCATACATGGATGGTCAGGATTTAATGTCATGTGACCACTTAAAAAAGTCATGTGACTTTTTAAAAATCTCACATGACTTGTGTGTTTTAATCTTGACCATTCATGGTAAGATCTAATGGTCTAGCTTTATTTCTTTTACTCTCACATAAAAAGGACCCTCTCACTAGATATGTTCCCTATATATATATATATATATATATATATATATATATATATATATATATATAAGTATATTTATATGTTGACTCGTTGTGGCTGTGTTGATGTCGTGTTGTAAGGCATGTATTCATGCATATGTTGGCGGTTGAGGTAGTTGACAATGGACCTCATGCCGCGGTGCGGATAGGCGACTGAGGTAGCTGACGATGGACCTTATGCCATGGTGCAGGCAGGCACGTAAGTTGGATGGTTGACAGGAGCTTCAGCTTAGATAGGCCTCCAACTATGGGTTGGTTGGTTGACAGGAGCTGTGGCTTAGATAGGCCTCCAACCTAATGCCTTCGAAATGTAGTAAATCTCTCGAGAGTCGTGTCATTTATTCATTGACATGTAGGGGTTGAAAGCATGGTATGTTGTGTTGTGATGTATGTAAACCTATTTCTTGGTATATTGAATTCCAAATGAGTGTGTTAATGGTTTGATGATATGAGTTGTATATATATATGTTGGTTTTTGATTTGTAAGCTTACCCTTATCTTGCTGTTTTGTTTTGTTATGGTTGTTGTGGTTGCTGTTGTTGTTGTTGTATGTTGTTGTGACTGTGATGATCACATTATTTTGGCATGGAAGCAGTGGGAGAGACTCCAACAGATCCTGTATCTCACAATGGATAGTGGATGTCCTAGCAGGAGAGGTTAAAGGCCCTTCTTGGGTGGAGTTTTTCTGGAAGCTCATTTCTCTTTAGGTTTTGATGTATGTATTGTATAGTTGACCAATTGTAGGGAGCTTTGTTTTTTTCTACCTCCCGTGGTTTTGTATTTTTGGGCTTGTATATCATATTGTTTTCTATATATATATATATATATATATATATATAACACGTTGATTTTCTTATTATTGAATATCTTAATAATGTATGGAATTGTATAGAGTACTATAGCGACAAAGGGTCATTACACCCAACTTGAATATTATAGACATAATTAAAAGGGGGCTTATTTTTCATTTTACACATTTTAAAATAAAATTCATTTAAAGTATTTAAATAAATAAATGAGTATTGTAGCACTTATTTACTTGATCACAGGTGGACCACATTCATCACGTCTTCACCATAGAAAGCGTCCAAAAGAGAAACTGACATTAAAAATGCTTTAATAAAATGTTGATAATCATTGAACATGAAATAAAAAAGAATGACATAAAAATATAGAATTATAATTTTTAGGCTTAATTGCATTTTTAGTCTCGTTTTTTAATTTCGCGAATTTTATCTTTCAAATTTTTCTCACGAATTTGATTATCTTATTATTTTAGTTGTGCAATTTTAGTTTACTTGTTAATTTAATATTTAATAGAAATATTGGCGTGACACTCTAATATGCTATTATATCATATCAGCATATTCATGCTCATATGACATTATGACACACTACTGCACTGTTACGTTAATAATTCTATTAAATATTAAATATAAGTTAACAGATGAATCAAAATTACACAATTAAAATAGTGAGATGATGAGTTCTAGGGTGGACCACCTTAATGATAGGTGGTCCACGGTTAACCATTTTTATCGACCATTTGATTTATCTAATTCTAAGGTAATATTCTACATCCTTTGTACTAGATCATTCTCCCTAATCTATCTTATTCACACTTGACGTTGGCACTCCCACCCTCATTGGCAATGTCTCTCCCAAGCGGCCACCGACGACAACATAGTCAACGCCGACGCCATCGCATAGAGCCACAAGCCTTAAGCCCAAGTTCTCCAATGAGGCCAATGTTAGTAATTCAGGCCAGAGCACGAAGAAGGAGAGGTAGATTGAGAGGAGTCTAGCTGCATCCTCACTGCAACCCCACATCAGCAAGCGGCACCACCCTTGATGGCTACGAAGAGTCCAGTCGCTTAACCAAATGTGGGTTGACACTCACATCGGGATGTTGATGGCTTCAAGAAAAATCCAAACTTTGAATTGATTTTGGCATTGTGATTAGTGGTGGTGTTGTTATTGTTCTCGCAATGCTGTCGTTTCTCTGTTAACACTTTGGCTTCTATGCTTTGCTTTGCTTGTTTGGATTGAGATTGAGTGTGGTTGTCCTGAGATTGTGCAAATCTTCTTCTTCTTCTTTTGCCATCGTAGGTGGGCTTGGCAAGGAGCGCATCATCGTCGTCAAACTTTTCATCAAGGAAAGGACCACAATGGCATAGAGGGCGATAGCACCAACATCATCAGTGGTCAAAGTAAGGGGAGAGGGTGGCAGTGGAGAAATGGCAGGAAAAAAAAAACAAAACAAAAATGCTACCAGGATCTAGTGTTGGAAGATCTACCATAATAAATTGCTTTAACGGTAGATAAAAGTAGTTCACTGTGGACCACCTATGACTAGAACTTGTCATAGTGAGATATTAAATTAAAAAAATTAGATAAACAAAAATTATGAAATTAAAAAGTAAAGAGAAAAAAATACAATTAAACCTAATTTTTAGTATTTAAAATTTTGGATTATTTTTTTTGTGCGTGGTAGTTGGCAACTTGGCACGGGATTTTTGCGCTTGTACCATTACAACGGGATGTATAACACACACACATGGTTGTTTTCCCTCTGTTTTATTTTTTTTCCAATTTTTCTATCTTGTACAAACTTGCACGAGATAAACCTTATTAATTATCCACTTTCAAACTAATTTTTACTACCTACTTAATTATGACTTTTATGAAAAGAACAATTATCTCTTTCCTAATTATTGTATACACCATCCTTCTCGTAATCCCTCTCTTATTACCAATAAAATAATAATTAATTATTTCTCACTTTACCGCCTCTCAAAACTGTACACTCTAAAGACTCTTCTTATAACAAAACACTTTCACACCGCTCTGAAAGTGTAAAGGTTGTCTCACTGCAACAAAAGTGTAAAGGTACCAACCAAGTCTTGTCAAGAAAAAAAGGTATTGTAGCCCTTTAAAATTATTTTTTTAAAAAAAATGTTTTTTTTTCAATTCATATGTTGTTTAAAAATTCATGTGCTACCAAGCCTTACATATAATTCATACATTATTTTAATTCATACCTTATTAATGCTATTTTCTATGCCTTACATATAATAATTAATTAAATTGTTGTGTCACGAAAGTTCACAAAAGTTGTTATGTGCTACTATTCTACTAATGCTATTATCATTGTTTAGAAAAGGAGGAAATAAAAAATGACAATACTAGCAATAAAACACACTCTTATTTCTCACAATAGATGTTCATATATAGCTAAATAATAATTGGCAAACCACTATTTTTCACAAACATACTAGCAGAAAAACACATTTTCAGGATAACAATAGTAGTTACTAATACTATAAAAACAAAAAGAAGCAAAAACATAATAGTAGTGGTATCTAATACTTTGAAAGAAACAAAAAGCAATAGATCCCCAAAAGTTTAATCTAAAATTTTAGATAAAAAATAGGATTTAAATTTTGTTGTGCTTGAGCTTCCTTCTTCCTCTTTTTTGTCATTGATGAAACATGATTTTCTTTATCTGGGCAAGATGTAACATTGTGGCCACTTCTCTTGTAGAAGGTACAACTTCTAGCTTCCTTTGCTAATTCCTTTCCAACTTTTGATCGCTTTGTCCAAGGATGACCTTTTGTTCTTTAACATGGAGGATTTCTAATAAAATCAACAATCTCATAGCCAACATTGTCAATAGATGGATCTTTATTTGTAGATCCTCCTTCACTAAGCATTAGGACAACTTCTAGTGGTCTATGAAATTCATCACGACACCAACGTAATAGCAAGTATTTATCTGGAATTTGAAAACAATCTTTATGGAGGAATATTGTCAACACATGCCAACAAAGAATACCCCAAAATTCAAAATGCTTAGAACTACAACCAACCACATCACCATCCCATAAGACTTTATGCTTTTGTGAATGTTGCTCCTTGTAATGTTGCACAATGTATTCCACATGATTTTCTTCACATATCTTGTATTGTGTTGTCCTCTCAAACTCCTCTTGAAACTTTTTGAAAGCAAATTTTGTGAAAATATTATAAAATTGCTCCTCTAAAGGGGATATAGTTCGAAGTGAAGAGCCCCTATATGTATCCAACATGGTATGATGTAATTGTTGTTGCCTAATGTCCTCAATGGCAAGATCAACCTAAAATGTTGGATTAAAAAAAATCAATTTAGAATTTAAGTTATTCCATAGGGTACTGCAGTCCAAGTGTCACTAGTCATTAAATACTAGTAGTATAAAAATAATCCACATAGACCAAGTAGCTAAAGTATAATATGAATACTTACTTGTTTGAAAAGTTGGGTCAAACACAAGCAAGATAAAGTAAAGCATTTCACAAACCCATTTATACTCTCAGATCTTCCAGTTGTCGCCATACCCCCCAGAGAAATGTTCATGAAGATAAAATGGTACCCAATATTGCTTGACTTCATACAAGACTTTTATGTGCTTATTTGCTTCTAGATTGAACTTAGAAACAATGACAGGCCATTCTTATTCAAAATCATCAATATTGTCAAGCTTGTAAATACTATAAAAATCAACACAACCTTACAAATAGCGATTTCGAAGAATTGAAGCAAACCAACCACTAAATTTAGCAATAATGTGCCATATACAAAAGGCATGTTTTGTGAATGGAATTTCAAGAGCAATTGCTTGAGTCATCCATGGATCTTGGTTAGTAATAATTGTCTTTAGAGGCTTCTTCATGAAAGCAACAAAAGCCTGTATGCAATAAAATAAAATGTCAATAAGAATATACCTGAGACTACTATTTTAAAAAATGAAAGCAAAAGTTTAGCGAATTTAAGAAAAAATGGAGACGTATATTAACGTAAATTTCATTAACCATTGAAATTTAGCAACTATTTCATTTCGAAGGAATGCACAACCAAATAATATTCTCCTGCCACGATTGTCAACTTCGATGTAAATGCCAAAAGGCATATTATAAGAATTCACCTTGTAAGTAGTATCACATGCAACAACATCTCCATATTATTGGTACAATTCAAAGCAATGAGGCGGCGACCAAAAAATATGCTCTAGCCTCTTTTGTTCATCAATAGTAAATGCATATTGGAAGTAAGAGTTTTCATGCTTGACACACTTACAAAACTGCAAAAGATCATTAGCATCATCATCCATTTTATGTTGGTGAATCTTATTAAATAAATTATGAACGTCTTTATGAAGAAATGGAAGATCCCCATGCTTTACATTTTTCTCAAGCTCCATAACACGCATTATTTGCTTGGCTGAAAGACCAACTTCTTTTAATAATAAAATTCGCTTCTCATCTTCCTTAGAAATGTAAGATGCAAGGAAACACACTTGCTCTAGAGGTGATAATTCATGATTGTGGTCAAATGTAAATTCAATAACCTGTCATTCTTCTGGAAAAATCTCAAAGGATTTCTTCAATTTGATTGTCATGAGAGCCTTACATCCATATCTTGAAGATTGTCTATTTTGCGGCTCTTTAGATAGGTCATAATTTTTTTTTTTCTGGAGATCCTCCACGATGACAAAAGTAATCTCGCCTATTTATTTTCCCATTTTTATTAACAAATCGACATTTTCGAATTGAGAACCCATTCCTTTTGGCATAATTCTCATAAAACCTATAAGCTTCTTCTTCACTTAAGAAACATTACCCAATAAAAAGTGCAAAACAATTTTCAAGAGCATTTTCATGAGACTCTTCATGGTCATCTTTACTTATATCAACTACTTCACATCCAAAATTATCGCATGGTTCATCATTTGGAAGATTGTTCAAATCAATCAAATCTGTGACTCTCAACCTACATGATAAATTGATAATATTATTGGATTGCGAAAAAATTCACAATAAAAATATATCCATACAAATTAATTTAACTACAAATAGCATATTACTACAACATCAAAGACAAGTTAGATGAGATTTACCAAACATAAATAGACAATTAAATTTTAAAAACTAATAATCAGTGTCACAGTTCTATCAAACATAAACAATATAGAATTATAAACAAAAAATTATTATTATTAAAAGAAACAGAAATGAATAAAACACTCAGTAGTGTCCTGGCTTTTTGATAGCTTGCTTCCTTGACTCTTCGATATCTCGAGCATTTTTGGTTGAATCTACTAGAAGGAAGCCTATAAATTCATTAAAGCATAGTAAAATATTATTAAAAAGGAATGAATTATTTTAACAAAAGTAGAAAGTATCCACAATAATTTTTTCCATCTATGGTCCACATCCTATGTTCATCCACATTTGTTGCAAGGGAAGACACTTTTTTCTATCTACGGTTTTATACTACTGCACAAGAATTGAAAACAAAAAAACATTTTTCTAATAACAAAAACTTTAAAAGAGCTTTAATATCTTTTTATCTTGACAAGACTTGGTTAATACCCTATACACTTTTGTTGCAGCGAGACAACCTTCTCACTTGTAGAGTGGTGCAGAAATGTTTTGTTACAGGAAGGGTCTTTAGAGTGTATAGTTTTAAGAGACGGTAAAGTGAAAAATAATTAATTATTATTTTATTGGTAGTAAGAGAGCAATTACGACAAGGTTAGTATATACAATAATTAGGAAAGAGATAATTATTCCTTTCAAAAAGTCATAATTAATTAGGTAGTAAAAATTAGTTTGAAAGTGAATAATTAATAAGGTTTATTCTGTGCAACCTTGCACAGGACAAAAAAATTATTTTTTATAAATAAAAAAATAGAATAAATGGCCAATTTAGTTTTTAAAATTGTATTTCATTGTCATATTAGTCCTTGAAACTAAAGAAAACTCAAATAAGTCCTTGAAATCTTTTAGGGTTTCATTTAGGTTCCTAAAATTAACTCTCTCTCTCTTTTCATTTTGATCCCTAATCTAGGGACTTAAGTGATAACAATAACATATATTTAAGGACCAAAATAAAAAATAAAAAAAAAAGTCTAAAAAATTTCAGAAACTTATTTGAATTTTTCATAATTTCAAAGACTAATATAATAGCTAGATATAATTTCAAAAACTAAATTGATCATTTACTCAAAAATAATAAAATACAACAGAGGATGTTATTCTCTGACAGAGCTGAGCTGATGCAAGTACCGTACGTTGAGCCAAACATGTCAGGAAATTTATTTCAAAATTTCAGAAAAAATTAATGATATTCCTAGAACTGCCGCTGTAACTTAATTTAAAATTTTAAGAGGATTTTAATTGTTTTATAAAAATGTTTAAAAAGTTATTTTAAAAAAATAATTTAACCAATAATTGAAATATTGCATTTATTAGCCCAAAACCACCCTACATTTTTTAATATTAAAAAATGCTATCCAGTATCCTAAAAGTACTGATTAAAAATGAAATTTTTTTATTAAAAAGTATAATAGTGTTGATTTCTAATGTAATTTTAACAAAAATTTTAATAATTTTTTTTTATTTCTTAATTCCTTAATTAGTCTCCTTAGGATACTGTTAACAAGACCTTTAATATAAAACTTTTCACACCATATATTTCACCCAAAATTTACTCATAAATATTATATAACTCAAATAAATTTTACTAATATCATATCGTTTTCAGATGAGAATAGATCTGGAATTGAATCAATCAATGAATAAAATGATGATTGATGGATCTACTAAATTGAGTTAGGTGTCAGTTGTACCTGTAACAATCCAATATTAAAAAATTCAAACCAAATTATAGGCAGATACGCGTGGAGAAAGCATTAAATTTTCTGTCGAAGCATAGGCCCCAATAATTAATTAGACGCTACTTATTTCTAATTTGGAGACAGAAGCTTTCCACATACTTTACAATTTAATTCGAGACGAATCATTCATCATCTCGTTCAGTCGCTATACAACTAGTTCTTCATCAAAGATACGTTTCATGGAACTAATTTTAAAAATCACCATTGAAAAAATAATTTTAAAAAGTTAATAATAAAATAATAAATTTATACTTACAAATTATTTTTAGATCATTTTGAAAATATAAATATAATATTTAAAAAAAAATTAGTGTACCACACCTAAAATTAATTACGAATAAATTTAAAAGTTTTTACTTCCTACAAAATTAATTTTACTTATATACCACATCATTGATTTTGGGAATTGAAAATTTAAACATACAACATGAATTAATATGCAAATTATGTTTTGTTGTCGTAATGTGTTTTTTTTGTTGTTGTTGTTGAATGTCGTCGTAATGTGTTTTGAATTTCTTATATGTTTTTTGTACAAACTATTAGTCCTTATTTAAAATATAGTCTTATAATTTTGGGTTTGGATCTAACTCAATCTCACAAAACTAGCTTGTAAGGTGGGGGTTGTCCTCTACTTATATATTCTAATTTGGACTTATCACTAGTCGATTTTGTAAGATCTCCAACATCTCTCTCACGCTGCAAACATTAAGTTTGCTGAACATTTGCAAGTGATCTGATAACAGCCCAATGGGAATGGCTCAATAGGCTCAACAATAATCACTAAGATAGATTCTGATACCATCTTATAATTTTGAGTTTAGGCCTAACTTAACCCCACAAAATCGACTTATGAGGTAAGGGTTGTCTCTCACTTATATATTCTATTTTGACCATATCACTAGTTGATATAGGATCTCTAACATACAATAGGGATAGAAAAGAGAGAGAGTTTCTAATAAACAATGTTACCAATCAAAGTAAAATTTTCGTAAAGAAAAATTAAATAAGGAATTAAGGATTCCTTTCTAATCACTTACTTAATTGGGATCTAACTAATAATGTATCACATATAATAAATACGTTTTCAGCACTCCCCGTCAAGGTAGATGGTAGATGTTGATTGTATCTAACTTGCATATGAAATCACTAAAGTTTTGTCGAGACAATCTTTTGGTTAACACGTCTGTGTGCTCTCTTGTAGGAATACAAGTCATTCAAATTGTTCCATCATGAATATTTTCCTTAATGAGTCCACTTCCATGTGCTTAGTTGGGCCATGCTGAATATTGCATTGAAAGAATTTTAATTGTAGTTTTGTTATTAGAGTTTGCTCGAAATTTGTCCTCTGGTAGGTCTTTCCAGTAGTTTTTTTTTAACAAAATTTCTTGTGGACTCACTCAGAATTTACCATGCACACTGTTTCTAGCCATTACATTATTATTTTTTTTAGTTTTTTTCTTGATTACTAAGAGTATATTTGAGAGTAAAAGAAAAGAGAATGAATGATATATTTTTTATTTTAAGTTAAAAGGGTTATATAATGTTTATAAAAAATAAATAAAAATTAAGATATTAAGTTTAATTATACTATCCATAAAAAAATTTAATTATACTAATCTATCATTTTATTTTATTTTAAACAATAATCAAATTAGATAATATTTATTAGGAAAAAAACGGTTTACCTTTCCTTCCCTTTCCCTCGAATACTCAACTCCCAAATATATCCTATCCACACAAAGGTGTAATACCCAAAGTAATAACCTGTCTAATCAACATATATAAAAACTGATACCCCCTTGATGTAATTATTTTTATAGAACAATAATCCTTTAGCCTAGAAAACCCTTGAGATATCTAAAGATTGTGTACACATATAGCCTCTAAATAATTTAATTATAGTCACCATAGATGTGAAACAAAACACCAGCAAAGGTATCATCTAAGAGTCACAGGTGAAAACAAATTATTTAGAAATTAATTCACCCAATCGTCACAAATTTATAATATATAAGTACATATTATATTATATTTTGTGATCGTTTATTTCATGTTATTGAGCATGGGTTATATATGCATTGTGCGGAATAATCAATCTACCCACGGGAGTAAATCAGGTTCTTCATATAAACACATTTTTTTAAGTAACAAAAATCTTTCTCAAAGATTAATGTTTTCTCAAGAAAATATCTATATGTTATGATATTTAAATGGCACCAGAATAATATTAATAACATCTTAAAAATAGTGTTTCTTGGTCAAAACACTGTTAAAAGAGTGTGAGGACGTAAGATGATGCTTGCATAAAGAATGCTTTTTAAAGGTAATCCTTTTAATAATGCTATTATAAGTGTAGTCACAAGATCGATAAAATAATGCTTGTATAATGAAGTACTACTAAAAAAAGTTAGCTTTAATAATAATAACTTGTATAATCGTCAATAGAGGTTAGATCTATTCTTATGTTATAATTTTGAATATTTATTTTGGAAAGTGAGACTCACTCAAATGGAATTGTGACTGGACGAGGCAAACCAAAAAACTTTATAGATGAAAATGTAGAGTCCCTACCAAATTTATTTTGAGAAATCATTCGAAAACTTATTTAAAGAGTATAGTCTTCAAAATCAAGTTTTGGGTTCAGAAGTTAATTACATGTAAAGAAGATATTAGCACCCTATGATATCCATTGAAAGGTTACCTCAAATTGATTGTGCAAACTTTAAATGACACTTGCAATAACAAAGAACAATTATTTACACTAAAAAGATAAGAAACGAATAAAGATGAAAATAATTATTTGAAAAAGGTGAATAAATTGGAGATTTTTTTTTTTAAGTTTTATTTAAAAAGAATTCACTTTGCACAGAACTTAAGACAGCGTAGTTGTACGTAAATTCTTCCGATACACAATATTTGAAGATGAATAATCATATGTCAACATGTGAATCGTTGCATGAAACTCAAGAAGAAAGAAGAAACAAACTTTATTTTGTTTAAAAGAAATTTATTGAAAAATTAAGCAATTGATTTTAATAAAAGACCATGCATATAGTTTAAAAATCATCTTGAAGTATTTCTTTTACTCCTTTTGATAAAAAAGAATAAATAAAATAAACGAACATATAAATTAAGAAAAAAGGATATATATTTACAATAGTGAGAAAAGGGGGAGAATATAAATGAAAATATTTATTTAAAACTTAATTGCAAATAAATAAATTGAAAAAATATTAGAAGAAAGAATTTTCTTAAAAAAAAAAGAAAAAAAATCATATTGCATAAGACATAAAACAGTGTGATTATACATAAGTCTTTATAATATACACAATATTTGAAGATGAATAATCATATGTCAACATTGTAGATCATTGTGTGGGTTTTATCTCGTTTCATTTTTACCTATTAATTTTTTCTTTTATTTTATTCAGACCATTTCATTTATTTATTTATTCTTATATTTCATTCTAACAATGCATATATACACGTTGTGCACTTAGCTAGGTGAAGGAGAAATGACAGGACATGAGAAGAAATTTCAAATCCGAACAATTAAGCACAATGAGTTAGCTTGGACTACATTAAATGGCTATAGCAAGTTGTCCAATACAACGGGAATAGGCAATGGGCCAAACATTCTAAGAATGTATTGTAAGCACAATTTCTAAAAAGAAAAAAAACTCAGTCTTCAGTGAACCATTGTGACAAATGGTATATGGTGGACAAATTTTGCCAACCATTAGATTTATTATTATAAAAATCAGTGGTCTAGATGAGATCATTGTAATTGGTTATAGGAATTATTTTGATTTGATATTTATTTTAAAAAGTTTAATACGTTTACTAATTTGTCCCCATTGTGTTTACATCTTTGTCCCTAATCTAACCAAAAGTGACAAGCAACGAAATCAAGTTCCATAATAATAGACACCAACGATGTCATCGACAAACCAACAACAGTTTTCGATGGAGATCTTGCAAACAAACACAAACTACAACGATCTTGCCAATAGAACTTCGTGCCAACAACGGCAGACCTCCTTGTTGGAACAGTCAAAAAACTTTAACGAAAGAAGACCACCAACCAAATCGAGATGGGCAGAAACATTGTCCACAAAGATCTTGTAAACAAACACCAGCTACAACGGTCTTGCGAAGGTAAATCCCAAGCAATTCCAACAACGACTAACCTTGTTGTTGGAACACTCGAAAATGGCTTATGTCGCCTCAGCTCTAAAACCTTCCGATGTGAATTTGAACGTTTTGTCGACACAAACATCAGGCTCACCGTCAACTAGTACTCCGACACCAACCACTTGGACTTGAACCTCACGCCGCATGCATTGCATAGTGTCTTCGGTCCTATCCACCATTGTGATGTCTTCTTCGCGCTGTAGTGCAAGCATTTCCATCCCAAGCACTTCGCATTCGCTCCCTCTCGCTTCTTTGCCGGCACCACCTTCGCTTGTAATGACATGTGCCATCGTGTTGGTAGGAGCCACCAAGTGGAGCAAGTGCGTGGACTAGTCCCCTGGCGCGATGCTTAAGTACGGTTACGCACCTTCCCCGGGTATAAAGGTAATATATATATATGGGTATAAATGGAATTTGAAATTTTAAAAAAAAAATCTAATCTTAAAAAAATCAAAAGAAAATGCTACAATCAATCATCATTCATGGTCCACCATGGACCATTTACTTTACGAGACCACCGAAGCACTCATCATAAAAAAAATAGAACTTCACAAATCATTTGCAGATTTTTCCATCCTTATAAACTCTTAGCTCATGATATTCACACACTCCTTTTTTATCGTCAAACCTCCCTTTTTTGTAATTTTTTTAATAAAAATACCTTTTTCGTTGTGTATCTTGACAAAATAGTGTCAAGATACTCAACGAAAATTAGTTTCCATTGTATATTATAGGCCTAAATTCTTTGCACTTCTAATTGGGTCTAGTCTTTGTCTTTCACAAGTTATAACAAAAGAAGGAATAAAGTATTTAAAAACACAGTAACGGAAAACAAAGACATCTATGCATTACTATAAAAAAGAATAACAAAAATTGTCATAATACTCCCCTAATTATAAAAAATGAATGCAAAAGATTTCAAGCAATTAAAATATTGAATCAAAATTCAAAGTCTATTAAGGTCATGAATGAAATTTAAACTGATTCCAGTTCAAAATATGAATCACGGCCTTGAAGGTTGTCACATTATCAAATTCACACCATGTCAAGCTTGTACAAGGGAATAATGTGTTCAAACTAACCCACAATATTGAACTATAAAAAAGGACAATTGGAAAACATCTATTTTTTTTTTGGTACAAAGGAGGGCCTAAGGCCCAAATTGGGAAGTGTCTATGCACCTATAACTAGCATATAAGATAAATTAGAAAAATCAAAGTGGAACTAAACTCTCATGCAATTTTAATAACACAATTGTAACACCTCCAATAATATAGATATAATATTAATAATAATGTGCAATACTTATGTGACATTTGTTGTCTACTCGAAAATATGAAGTAATTTTTTTAATACATTGATGAGCAATATATACAAAAATTTATAAAAGCGTAAGTACAACTTCCTAAAGCTAGCCACATCTAATAAATAAACTTTATGTGTATAGAAATAAAGTGACAAAGAGTTGCTACAGGAAAAGAGCACAGAGAAGTCCTATCAAGCTTTTGTTACACCACTCTAATATTGATTTCCTTGATCAAGAATAGGGAGGTAAGTATCTACCTAAAGCCTTATGTGGTAGCAGAACATACGATGAGGCCTAATCTAGCATATAATCATATCAGAAATAATAAATTAAGACAACTATATCAATTCACAGACAACAAACAAATGCAATGGATGAATGCACAAATATTGACTTATCTTCATGGAGAACTTTCCAAAAACAGAGTAGTAAGATCAAGAGTTTGTACTCCACTAACCTTTGTGTGCAAATCAATACATCATAAGATTCACCAATCATTTTCAAGTGATATCAAGCACATCCATAAGATTCACTAACCATTTTCAAGTGATATTAGGTACACACATAAGATTCACCGACCATTTTCAGTAATATCAAGTATGTGTCAATATATTGCACTAATCATAAATAAATTGTTAGAGCCATCAAAATGGCCCGGCCCACTTGCCCTAGCTCACGTGGGCCATGGCCAAAAAAGCCTGCAGGGCCCAAAAGCCCTATATAGAAAAAAACCCACAAGGCCCTATGGGCTAAGGCCAACTCGTGGGCTTTAAATTTAATAATTTGACCCACTTTTTTAAACTATAGCCGAGGTCGACTTGAAGATACTATGGTCGAGGCCAAGTTGAAAATACTTTAGCCAAAACTTAGTTAATGATACTTTAGTTGCAGCCAAGTTAAAGATACTTTAGCCAAGGCTGAACAAAAGATACACTGGTCAAAGCCAAGTTGAAGATATTCTGGCCAAGACCGGGTTGAAAAATACTTTGGCCAAAACTGAGTAGAAAATACTATGATCGAAATCTAGTTGAAGATATCATGGTCGAAACCTGGTTAAAGATATTATGGCCAAGGTCAAGTTAAAGATACTCTTGCCGAGGCCAAGTTAAAGATATTTTGGCCGAGGTCGAATACTCTGGCCAAAATTGAGTAGAAAATGCTTTGGCTAAAACCGAGTTAAAGATACAGTGGTCGAAGCCAAGATGAAGATTTTGGCCGAAGATGCGTTGGTTGAGGCCGAGCATAAGATGTCCTAGCCGAAGCCAAGCCGAAGATGCCCTAGCCAAGACAAAGATGTCTTAACCGAGGTTAAGCTGAAGAAGCCTTGGCCAAAGCCGAGCCAAAGATGCCCTAGTCGAAGATGTCCTCGTTGATGCTAAGCCAAAGATACTCTGGCTGAAGCCAAGCCAAATATGCCCTTGTAGAAGATGTCTTGGCCGAGATCGAGCCAAAGATGCCCTGGCTTAAGCCAAGTAGAAGATGCCTAGGCTAAGCCAAAAATGCCTAGGCCGAGCCAAAAATGCTCTAACCGAGATCATGCTGAAGATACTCTGGCTAAGACCGAGTTGAAGATGCCTAAAAATATTTTTTTGGACAATTGAGAAAAAACAATTTTAAAATAATCATAGTGTGTGGGCTAGCCCCCTTAAGCCCTGGCCCAGCCCCTTTACTAAGTGGGTTATATAGGTTGGGAAGCCCTCTCATTAGGTGGGCTAAAAAGCCCTAGGCCCATTATAGGGGGCCAAGTGGGTTGGCTCTAAGGCTTAGGGCCAAATTGTAAATTATAATGATTTGTCAATAACACTAGTGCATAAGCTACCTTGACCACGACACAGAGTCACAATCCTTTAACCATATGTGAGATGACATGCACTAGGCACCCTTAAGGCCTCCTTAACCTCCACTACAAAGTTCACATCCCATTACAGGGTGTAGCTACTCTAGGACTCCAATTCCAACAAACAATGATTGTATAATCATAATCATATTTAATTAGAATTGGTATCATTCAAGAATTTCACTAAGAACATCAAATTCTAATTACCAGATTCATGATTCTCCATTAGTAGGCATTATTACTATTTAACTTGACAAACATTAGTAATTTCATATCCTATATTGATACCAACTTTTATTTGAAAGACTAACCATCATGTATGTGACAGACTCAACGAGACTCATTCAATAAATCACTCCATCAATCAATAATCAAACAATCAATCACTTCAATTATGTATCACAAAGTCAATTCATAATAAAGTAAGTGCACAAACAATTTGTTAATATCACGGGAGAGTATAACTTTACTCTCACTTTTATTAAATTTTATGACAAAGTTTCACTGTACATAGATGGTTTATATCTTCATTTAAAATTTTGTGCAGAAGTTATTTTACACTCTAAATTTCTTAATTTATCTTATTAGAATAATTAAGATTAATTTTATCATTATTAATTCTTAATAATATTATTATTGTTGTTGTTAATGTTAATGTTATGTGTGAACATAATATGTATATTTTTATTTATTTATTAGGTTGACTACTTTAGAGATTTAAACTTTTATTTTTGAGCAATTATTGCATAAGTATTTTATTTTTTTACCAAAATAACATTACATTAAAACTTTCTAAGTAATTGGACCCAACACAGCCTGCAACTTTTAAATTATTTAACGTGTTATCGCTGAAGTTCCCAAATCAAATCATCACAAATTAGGGCCAAGACTACTCACCCTTACTTAGCAAAGCTGCAATTGTCTGATAACCGCAATTTTCATTTGATTTCATGTCAACAATACAGACTATATATTCATGTAATTCATTTGGAAATTCATCTATAAATGGCACACCTTTCTTGCATTTAGTGTCACGGGAAACTTTACGAGGCATGCTTAGAAGTGATGAACTATCTACAACTGTGTGCATTGTATCAACTCGCTCCTACATCGAAGGAAGACGTTTAGTGGATTTATCAAACTTTGGTGCTCCTTTCGTTTTTACCTTCTTTTTAGGAGGACACATTGAAGTGGTATTCAAAAATGCTAGTTCATGGACTTTATCTTCAATATGATTTTTCCAAGCACGTCAAGTTCTAAAAACCGCTTTAACAGTGCATCCACCTCATGTGTAAGCGTAAGTCAGCCCAACAAATAGTCATTTCATATGCAAAAAGTGATAACCTCCTCCAATGCACATGAATGGAGCAACAAAATGAAACCGACCATATTGCTATATCTAGCAAGTTCGCATGCACAAGATAGTCCATGAGTAGTTCTAAGTGTGAAGCACAAGCACAACTATCAGCACCAACACTATCAATAAGTTTATACTCATGAAACATCAGGTTCTGTGCTTCTATTGATACAAAGTCTCGTAGCTTCTGGTAGAATCTGTTATTAAACACGTGTTCCACTACGTTGATGCTCTTCTAAAATGATGCCTTTATTTTAGTGTGTTGAATATGAGCATATTATTCATTGCACACAAAGAACTACACAAGTCTCTCATGCTATCTTGGAGTAACCTCTTCAATCTTGCATGTGCGCCCTCAACCCTATTAGGAAACATATACATTTGTTAACACAAATACCTATTACTTGTTGTAGTACTCAGATGCATCACCCGATTTATCCATGTTATGACAAACTTCTCCTTATGAGGTATCAACTACGTATTTTTCACATAGTCAATGAAGAAAGAAAAGCGTGAACACAGCTCCTCAAAGCTTGTCAGGCATTGGTTATACATAAATTCATTAAGAGATAACATTAACCCATTCCAAGCATCCAACGCCTTATCCCATTCCTTTGCAGGACTTACATACATATTGTATTTTGCTCTAACATTTTTAGCAATATGAAATTGGCACAACAAGTTGCTTGAACTTGGAAAAACATCTTGTAATGCATTCATTAACGCAAGGTCCCTATCAGTGACAATAACTTGAGGCAAAGCATCATCTTTTACAAACAATCCTTTAACCTTAGTTAATGCCTAAAATTATCTATTCGCTTATTTTTAAAATAAGCAAACGCCATAAAAAATGTCATCTCAGTAGAAGTTATCCCAATAATCTCCAATAATGGAAGCCGATATTTGTTCGTCTTGTAGGTAGAATCAATAATCAACATAATGAAAAATGCATTTAAAAGCTTGATGGAATTTGGGTATGACCACAATATGTCTCTGACAACATCTTCAGTATCCGTCCTTTTGTACTAGTAGACATATTCATCACATTCCATTAACTTCATTAGATGTTACATTTTAGTTTTTGAACCCCTTAGATGTCGATGATATTTTTGATGTGCATTATATACATTTTTGATAGTGTTGACATTCATCTCATTTTAGCTTTTGATTGTCAGCAAAATCTGATTAGGTTTCACCATTTTTTGGTCATTTCATCTAGCAGAGATTTTTCTTAACTACTTAACCGACCTGCATATGTATAGCTTAACAATGTATCAGTTATATCAAGGTTATGAAATCCACACACAACAAAAAGTCTCCATCCAATGCCTTTCACAAACTTTCCTTTCAGTCTAAAAGGACAATCACATTTTTTAGTTCTAGTAGACTTATAGGTTAACATGTCTTTGTATTATTTATACTTTCCTCCCCTTTCACAAGACAGTAAGGCAAATGTCTTCCTTAATCCTGTCTCTAACCATTCTACGACAATAACAAATCCGCACATTTTCCCAATTCGTCGAACCCACTTCAATAAATCATCACGTTTTTGCAAAAACTTATATCTAATAATCCTTTATCAGTTCAACAACATAATAAATACCAAACAAAATTTCAATCCTTAACAGTTAATTATTCAAAATACCTTTGTAGTATTTTACAATTCAAACAGATGCTCAAAAGCATCACCATTTGCTTCAATTATATTTCCCCAAATACTTGGCATGTTCACTTCATGAAAAAAAATGTATTACAACTTTGCTCCGTATTGGAAATCCAGCGCTCACTCAACAATCAACAAACAAAGTTTATAAATTTTCATGTTACAAAATTGAAACAAAGAAGTTACAAAATTGAAAAATGAAAACACGTTTCTGGTTTGCAAAAAGCTACAAAACGTAAATGTATTTTTGTTGAATATGTAAAATGCAAAAAGAAAAAAAAAAAGGAGAGTCGTGAGCTCACCTAGAAGTCATCAGAGACGATTATCAAAGCGAATGTTAACGACTGAGCTTATAGCACATCAATGTGACCGACAAAAGAAGCAAATGGACGAACAGTGGTACTGAAATGGAGGAGCCGGTGGGAGGGAGTGTTGAGTTGGGTGTAAAGAAGAAGTAGAAATGAGACAAGAGCAATAGAAAGGGTGGTGGGAAGAAGGGTTGGAGGGTGAATAAAATATAAAGAGGAATAAAATTGTATTTTCATTATTTTTGGAAAAGCAAAAGGTGAAAAGAGCAAAAAAAAAAAAGAGGTGAGAATAGCAGGTAAGTTTTTGAAGATTTTAGCCTAAAGTACATGTGGCCCAGCAGGGAAAAGGAACCTTAACTTCTCAGATTACCGCTGGCCTAACACAACCCAACTTCACTAAAATTCTTAGTACACCTTCTTTTTGAATCTCCAACATGAACGTGCCACACCATCGTGCCCATGGCTCTTTTTTCATACTTCTCTTTGAATTAGTGCAGTAGCACTTCCTTTTGTCAACATCAAATTGTATTTTCTCATACACACACGGGATCTCACAATTGAGAAGCAAGAAGTCGTTGGATCCTACCCAAGTCCACTAACACCATTATGGGTTGCAGGGGCGTCCGACCCATCAGTGGGAAAAGGAGGTTGCTATTCCCACCCCTTTATTGTCTTTTTCACCCTTTACTTTTACAAAAACGTAACCAATTACTATTTTATTATCACTTTCTTTTTACTCTCTTTCTCTCTCTCTTTTCTTCCCAGTCTCAATTTATCAACGCAATGAAAACGCATTTTTGTTGTGTATATGTACATAACGGAAATGCATTTTCGTTGTGTATCAAACTTCGATATATAATGAAAATACATTTTCGTTATGTATAGTTCTAAGATATACAATGGAAATGCATTTCCGTTATGTTAATTTTTTTGAAAAAAAATAATTAAAATATTAATTATGCTATAATTTACTCATTTTAATATTAATTGTATTAATTATGATATAAATTATCATTTTTAATTAAAATCAAATTAATTATGATATAACTTATCCTTTTTAACAGTAATCAAATTAATTACGATGCAATTTTGAAAAATATACGATACAAGTTATCATTTTTAATAGTAATTGAATTAATTATAGTAACTTGTATCGTATATTTTTTAAAAGTGTATCATAATTAATTTGATCATTAATTCGATTTTTGTTAAAAATGACAAATTGTATCGTATATTTTTTAAAATTATATCATAATTAATTTGATTTCAATTAAAAATGATAATCTATATCATAATTAATGTGATTAATATTAAAAAGGGTAAGTTATATCATAATTAATTTTTTTCAAAAAAATTAATGCAACAAAAACGCATTTTCGTTGTGTATGGAGGCGCACCCCCTTAACATAACAGAAACGTGTTTCTGTTGTGTATTTTGTACAATGAAAAAGCATTTCCGTCAGGGGTATTTTTGAAAAAAAAATTATATGGGGTAAAAAAAAAAACTGGGTGGAAATAACAGGGCCCGTGGGAAAAAGATGGAAAAAAAAAAAAAAGACAGCATTGGACCCATTACAAGGAATGGGCAGTGCAGTTTTAAAGGCCCAGGGAGGATAACTCATAACCCAACTAATCCAATACTAACTTATTTAATCAACTGAATCTAACACTCACCAAATTACTTAATTTAATTATTAACTAATACTTTAACACGCATACAAAAATTCTAAGTTTTATTAACCACCCTTTTTCAATCGTTAAGCTTATTAATTTTATTTTGATTCAGACACACATTCGTATCTTATCAAATCAATGATATTTTTCAAACATAATTAATTAGATGTCCTTTTAATCATTTTGGCTTAGTTAAAATATAATTCCAAAAATAATTACAAACACAATTATTAAAATATTGACTAAAATATTAACAAACAAAATTTTCTAATTTATTTAATTTTGAAAATAATGAAAAAAAAAAAGGCAAGAGATGTCACACTATTATTCAATTTTATTAAAATTTTTAATCTTACAAACAAGTTTCAACTTATTTAAATTTATAAATTTTTCTCTAATGTAAATAAAAAAGAGTTCTTTCAAATTCTTATTTTATGTAATTTCAAATATAGTTGCAACACTAATAGTACTAATAATTATTAAATAATTTTTATCTTTCATATTAGAAAATCTGAAAAAGAAAGGATGTTACAACAATAGTAAACACACACGAACATGATTCAAATAGTGTTCGAAAACTAAATAAATTATGCCACAAAAATTTGTATCAATCCTCTATAACAAGCAATACTAAGGGCCTGTTTGGATACATATTAAAAGATCTTTTGAGAGCTTATCTTTTGGAATAAGCACTTTGCTATGTAAAAAGTGGTGTTTGAATGTACATTTTTTTCAGCTTTTGAAAAAGTAAAAGCTCCAAGTAGAGCTTATGGTAAAGGTAAAATTTTCAGCTTCTCAAATAATTATCATTTTAAATAAGCACTTAAAAATGTATTATCCAAACACAATATTAACTTATTTAAAAAGATCTTTTCATACTAGAGCGCAAATATAGCAAATAATATAATGATTTCAAACAATTTATTAAGCACAAATAATTAAATTATTAAAATATAATTAATTCATGTCTTCAATAATCAATACTATGTTATAGTAATTAAATTAATAATTAATAAAGCCTCTCTCTCTTTATATATATATATATATATATATATATATATATATATATATATATATATATATATATATATATATATATATATATATATATATAATATTTTAATTAAATTATGATACATATATAATAAGTGCGGATATGGAGCGGGGTAGATACTATAGTATCTATACCCGCACCAATCCCTATTAAAATTTGCAAGTAAATACCTGCCCCCAGACCCATCCCTAATAAGCGAATATTTACCCTATTCATTTGTGCATATTTTGGCAGGTACCCATAGAGTCCAGGTACACTTTGTCATCCTTAGTTTTGACTCTCCTTAAACCCAAATCCTGCTTCCATCACTGGAAAACATACATGACTAAAAAAAATCCAAAGAAAATGGTTTGAATTTCAAGTTTGATCCTTTGAAAAATGAACTCAAAAAATTTTGAGATGTTTCCTTAAATATATATATATATATATATATATATATATATATATATAAAGAGAGAGAGAGAGAGTTTAATGGTCATGCACTGACAGTATAAAGTAGTTTTATATTGTTATCCAATCACAAACCATCATTTATTGTACGTTTTTTGACTTTTATAAGAAATACTTTAAAAGTTATATTAATGGTAATTTCTGATTGGATGACAGTGTAAAACTTTTTATACTAACAATGCATAACCATTAAACTCATATATATATATATATATATATATATATATATATATATATATATATATATATATATATATATATATATTGATTCAAGGTATACATAAACTTAGAAACATCCTATGATTGAAAAACCCTAAATTATCTTGCCCAATTTTGGTCAAAAATTAACGTGGGAGAAAAAAATAGAGTTTTGATAAGATCTAAAATTTAAAGGTTATTATAACACAAAAATAATCATAATAGGCATTAATCCAAACTCCAATACCAATTTATGTAATTTAATCACAAAATGATGCACAGTCATGATATGCTCATAGCATAAAATAATTATAAAAAGGTTAAAAGATGAATACCTAAAAAGGATATGGAATCCATACATGTTGTCTTGGAAAAAAAAAATCACAAATAACGAATGAAGAAAAATTCTTCTATGCCTAGTGATTATGAGTTCCCACACAATATTATGTCATACAAAATTATCTAATGAAACGACAATTTTATAATCACTAGACGATAATAGAAACCCTTCATTTAGACATCAAGTATTATCATAAACTTACTCACATCATAAACTCAAATAATATCCTTTAATTAAAATATCATAAGACTTATTTTCATAATTTATATTAATAATCTAAAATTTAATTCAATAATTAAACATCACTAATTCACAAAATTCAAGCAAATTACTCATAACCACATACACAAACAAATATTTGGACCTAACAACGAAGTGACAAATTAACCAAGCCTGAAAGCCACCCATAAGTTTGAGGCTTTATTACTTAAAAATCATTGCTCACTTGAAATGGTACAGATATTTTTGAAGAATAGGAGCTATGAGCTTTTTGTAAACGCTTTCTGTAGGATGAAAACTGTCCCAAAAGACATAATCTTGGACATTGGGACAGGTGGAATCGAAACGGTTGCATAATATCGCAACCTCTATTCTGCCTGTGCCGCAGCATCCTGTGTCCCCAACTTTATAGCCTGCGCGATCGGAGGAGGAAACATTTTGTAAAAGTTAAAGTCATGAATATATTTAAGAAAAATAATAATTGTATTGCCTCACTATTGACTGGGTTAGTCTTTAGCTAATATAATATTTAAATAAAATAAAAATTTAAATTTATATACGTATACATTATAACATTTCGAAAGTAAATATAAATATACATATATTTATATATGTGTGTGGGTGTGTGTATATAAGTCATAGAATTATATATGAATGATCAATATTAAAAGTTAGTATTCACATGACTACTTAAAAAGTCATGTGTATTTTTTTTTAATCTTGACAATTCAAATATGATTTAATGGATTTGCTATGAAAACTTAAAACTACAAATATAGACCATTATATTATATTTAAATGGTATATATATATATATATAGTTCAATTCCTTATCACCTGATTTGTATATATGTAACTAGTCCTTCTACTTGTGCTATGCACAAGCCTTTTATGTTGGGTGAAAATTATAATAGTTGAAATTAAATTAGAATTTATATCTAAAAGGCACAAATAATATGATAAAATAAAATAAAAAAGCATAAAACATCTTCTGAGATGAAAGTATAATGAACAACTGAACTGTAAAAGAATGTTACAATAAGTTTTAATGAAATATATATATATATATGACTACTTAAAAAAGTCATGTATATTTTTCTTTTAATTTTGAATATTTAAATATAATTTAATGGTTTTGTTATGAAAACTTAAAACTACAAATATAGACCATTAGATTATATTTAAATGGTTTATATATATAATTTTTTTAAGTGGTCATGTGACTAATAACTTTTAAACTTTTTTTGCAATGACTTTTTCAAAATAACAATAACAACAACAACAAATATAAGATAGATGAATCATATTTAATTTTATTTTACAATTAAATTACGGAAAGTATATTGTCAATAAGAATTTGGATTTATATTGTCATCAATAGATTACGTTTAAAAAGCTTAAGTTTTGAATATTTTCTTAAAAAGCTTATATTGTCATGAATATATGAAAGAACGTTTTAAATAAATTTGACATTACCTTAATTTCTAAACATTTTAGTTTTACGGTTTCTAGTTGTTTAAATATATCGTTCCATCCAACAAAAGACAGTTAATTTATTTTTATTGGATGTCAGCTATTTATTTATTGAATAATAAGATATATATTAAATATCCTTTTATTATATAATATATATTTATTAATATTTTTAATTTTTAGTTCAATTAACAAATTGAAATTTATCCACGAAAATATCTTCCTATTGTGAGTAAATGACTTTCCTGCCAATTGCTATGCAATGCATGCGTAAAGGTAAAGCTCTAGTTTTAATTTTAAGGCCTGACTAGTAACTTTGCGGTTGTGGACACGCGAGAGTTTTAGAACCATACCATATTTTTGGTAGTTGACGATGATGTCAAGCAGAGGGCTGTAAACATCTATGAAAACATTCCTGCTATGGGGAAAGTTCCTGTTAAGGGAATCCAGCTCCTTCGACAATTTGCTGTTAAATAACTGGGCCAAGTTGTTGGGCCTTTCTGCACACCTTTTTGCTATTCCTCCGCCCACTGTTCTCTGAAAAGGCAAACACCCAATTGGGGGTGCACTGAATACTGCAATCCTCCGTGCACCTAGCTCATTTATTTCCTTTCAATTGACACAGGAGGAAAAACATTTTCGTCAGTTAAAAAAATGAGAAAATAGTCTATGCACTGTTTATACTATTATTCAATCACAACTCATCATGTATAGTAAGCTTGTTGAGTTTAATAATAATTACCCTAGAAATCATACTAAAATTGATTTTCAATTGGTTGATAGTGTAAAATTTTTTATACTAACAGTGCATGACAATTAAACTCTTAAAAAAATTAGGAGGAGTGCTAATAATATACACTTTTTTTAACACATTTTTTTATTAGTTAAAATTTATTAAAAAATTATAAAATTATGAATAAGACTCATTAAATAAAAAGTGATACTTATAAATTTTTGTGATTTTTAATTAATTTTAGTCAATAATAAAAAGTGTGTTCACAAGAAGGCGTTAGAAAGTATATTTTTAGCATTTCTCTAAATTTAATACATAAAGCATTTGAGATGAACGTGCATTTACGTTCTGGATTATGTATGCTATTAAAATAAATTGCCACTTATCAGCCAAAAAATATTGAGTATTAATATTATTTTTATTGATATATTTTTTATGTAAGAAAATATTAATATAAATATTATAAATTTATATTAACATTATGACACTTTATATTAATATCATATGTTGATTTTTTATATCAATAAAATTATCTATTAATATGATGTATTTGAATCCTCGTAGAGTACAACAAAGAGAAAAACATAAAGTTCAAGTGAAACCTACTTATGGGTGGGTCTCACTTAAATCTCATATCTTTTTCTTTTTGTTAAACTGTTCAACGATAAAAAAAAATAAAAAATTAAGAGATAACATGATACATCATATTATTAATATAAATTTATACTGCTTGTATTGATAATTAACAAGGTTTTAAAAACTGTCTGCAACAGTAATTTTAATTTGGCAGCAATGTTAAGGTTTTTGAGGTGTGCACAAGTATAATACTACTATAATTGTGGCCGCATTGGTCGCATTTGTCTGTAATTTTTTGCAATATCAAGAAACGTAGTTAAACTTCGGCCACAATCATAATTTAAAATTTTGATTAATATTTTAATTTTTATTATAAAAATTATACTAACAAAGATTAAGTCAATATATATTAATATATCAAATGTCTTTTTAAGTGTGCTAGTACTAGTAGAGTCCTAAACTGAGGGTTGAATTAACTTCTTGTTTAGTATAATTTAATTTAATAAATACTTATTTATTTCTTTCCCAACTTTTTAAAAATTAATAAAAAGATAATTATTTTTTAAAAGTAATTTAAATCTTACCGTTAAGAAATTAGAGGCTGAGTTGACCAAAAGGTCACTGTAAGCTGGAAGACCATACAGTAGAGATCTAGCGCGATACGTATTAGAAATGTCACTGCTGCCTGCTACTACAATAAAAAGACTGTTGGCTAAGATGAAGTTTGCTCTGTCCTCTCCAACCAGTCCTTTTAGCTTTCTTATGTATTCTTTGAACAAGCTCAGTTGGCCAGTTATTGGCATAGATGACTGGTTATAATCAGCAAGTACGTTAGACAAGAATGTTTTAATTCTATTTGTTTATTTTTAAAAGTTTAATGGAAATGTATACCACACCCCCCCCCCAAAAAAAAAAGGTTTAATGGAAATGACCCTTTATACCTCTAATATGGATGTCAAAGGATCGTACCCTGAGCCACCTGAAGCAAAACAGACCCCTGTGACCAAATCACTGGATTGGAGATTGGATTTCAAACACGCTGGCAGAAACTCCTTAATGCCCAACTCTTCAACTGTTGTTTTGTTACAATAGAAAACTCAGTAACAATACACGCACATGCATGTACACTAACCTTACTGCAACCGAAATAATAAAGTAAATAATAGCAGTTTTTTAATTGGTGATTTTATTATAGGATAAAACTTACATATAATTTTTAGGTATTTTTTTAGTGTTATTTTTAATTAAAATTAAAGTTTTACTTTAATAATTTATCTTGATTTTTATTTTTATTATACAAATTATTAAGGTGAGATTTTAATTTTGATTAAAAAAAACATCTAAAATACTTATGAAATTACAACTACATTGTCTTTTATTATACCTGTTACCTGCCGATCCCACAGACATACACAATAACCTTATTACGAGAAGAAAAAAAATACTCCAACGTAAATAATACTGTTATCAGTTATTTAATTTATAATTTTATTATATTATATCTATTACCAGCCGGTCCCATATATAATCAATAACATGTATTAATTTGTCAGATATCCCGATCCCAGCAGGCCTGGACATTTGAGGCCCGTGAATTAAAACCCAACCTAGCTCGATAAATACTGTAAAGGACACGTTAAATATGACTTGTTATTTAATTTATAATTTTATTATATTATATCTATTACCAGCCGGTCCCATATATAATCAATAACATGTATTAATTTGTCAGATATCCCGATAGCAGGCCTGGACATTTGAGGCCCGTGAATTAAAACCCAACCTAGCTCGATAAATACTGTAAAGGACACGTTAAATATGACTTGTGAAATGAGTGAAAGAGAGAGAGAGAGATAAGTGGGAAAAAAAAAATAACGTTACATCTTCTTATAAATTTTTCTATAAATCTTTTTAATATTTTATAAAAAATATTAAATAAAAATAAAAATATTTAATATTTTGAAAACATAAAAAATATTTAATAATTATCGTATAAAATAAGTAAGAAAGTATTATAACATAATTTAGAAGTATCTAAAAAAGTAAAATATGTGATGAATAATGTAGAAGAAGACAGATAAAAAAAAAATGAAAAAGTGGTTGTAAAAAAAATTAAAAAACTGATACTCTAGTATTGGCAACAAGAGTTGCCAGGCCTCAGCAAGTTAAAGTGTGCGTTAATTTACTTTAGGCTTAATTATATTTTTTAACTTTTAGTTTGGACCGTATGTGATTTAAGTATTTTAAATTTCTTTGAGTAAACTTTTAATTCTAAAATTTAATCCTTTATTGGTTTTTTTTTTTATTTAAAATCCTTATATTCTTATTGTTTACTCAAAATATTTACAAAAATTGATTAAATTGTTTTTTTATTCAAAACTCGCAAATTAAAACATCAACTTTTATTTAAAATAAAAAAAATTCCAAATTCCCTTCTTTAATCTTAATATCATTTCCTATAAATTCCTTCAGATTTTATTAAATTTTTACTAAATTCTTTTTTAAATATTAAAACTTATTTGATATCTCAATGTTATAATAAAACAGCCAAGAAAATAATAATTTGAGACTTTTAAGTAGAAAAAAATTAACCAAGAAACTAAATTTTTAGTTTTAAAAATAAAAATATTTAAATAACTCTAAAAGAAATTGAGAGACCAAAATTATACACAATTTAAACTAAAAAGACGAAAAATAGAATTAAACCCTTTACTTTCAAACTTATTTGGGTGAATATAATATTTTAAATTTAATTCGGCTTTCACATCTCTGTTAGCATATGTGTAAATTATTTGATATGGAGAGAAAATAAAATTATAAAATATAAAAAAATATATATATATATTAAAAGTTAATATGTTTTTCTGAGAAAAATTAATTTTTTATTAAAAATAAAAATACAATTATATTAAATAATTTTTATTTTATTTTATTTTAATATTATAGTGTCCGTTTTCTTCTTCTCTCTTATTTTCACTCCAAAAAAATAGGTTTTATATTTTTTTTCACTTCATTTTTCTCCGTAAATAAAGTATTAAACAATTAAAAAAATATAACTTTTTTTTATTTCTTTCTGTTTATTGTCCCGGCAATCAAACAAAGCGTTATTAATTAAAATATAAGAGTATCTTTACTGTAGCATCTCTGACTAAAATTCGAGAGCGGATAAGCTACCAAAAGTCCTTCTCAATGTTTAATCCTTTCTTTTTATTTATGTCGGTGTCGTGCCAGTAGGGTGAGTTAGAGTCCAGATATTGATAGTATAAGTGAATCCTTCACATGCCTCAGGTAAGGGGAATGGGAATGCATGTTTGGACTAGTATTTACAAATTTAATTCTAAATAATTTTAATTAAAAATGATTTAAAATAAAACAACTTTGACAAATAACATTGTGTAAATATATCAATAATAAAATATTTTTAAATATGTGATTAATAATAAAATTATAAATATACATATGAGAGAAATTATATTTAGACAAATTGTTTTATAACAAAGAGAGATAAGATAAGAGAAAAAAGTGTGTGATAAAATTATTAATATGATAGAGAAAGAAAAAAAATGTAGAAAATATTAGAAAAAAAATATTATATAAGTAATATATCTCTACATATAATTAATTTCTTTTACGATAAAAGTAACAAAGTTTTGCTTCTGTTAATTATGATTTAGGGTGCAAAATTGATTCTTCACAATATTGTTAAACATATTAATATACAGTGTGTTTGGTTGGACCTAAGATAGCCCCAATGTGCATCAATCCTACAGCTTATAATTATTGCTTCTGCTTTGTTTCACAATTTTGAGTTTTTGACGTGAATATGTTTACAAAGGTGGATCAGAAACGTAGAACCAAACATGGGGATAATAAACAAAGCACATTTGCATCCCTTAACTGGAATTTTGTAGGCTTTGTGTGTGTTTAGATGAGCCTATGTCAAATTAATTTTTGAATGAAATTGATTTTATAAAATTGATTTTGGTTAAAATTAATTTTGAATTGAAATGATTTATATTTAGGTGTTTTTATTCTAAAAATAAGTTAATAGTAAAATTTAGTATAAATTTTTTTATTTAAAACAAAAAGTTACTAAAGTTATTTAAACTTCAAATTAATTTTAGATTTATAATCAATTCTTCAACATGATAATAAATATGTAAATATTACTTAAAATCATATTAACTGTTTTTTAGTGTAATTTTAACCGATCTAACATGAATCTAAACATTTACTTAGCACATATTTACATCTACATCAAAGATCCACATTTTCATGTAAATTCGCGTCCAAATTTTCAAATTACGCATAAGAAAGAAATACTTGCTTCAAAATTTACAATAAAATGCGAAGAATTTGTCCTATTAGTTTTTATAATATCAAAAATAAATAGAGTCTTTTATAATAAAAGTTAAATCTATCTATCAAATTAATCACAATAAAAGCTCATTTTTTATTTTTTATTTTTTTTATTCAAAGGAGGGCCAAAGGCACCAATAAAACTTCATTAATTAATATGATTAATGAAATATTTCGTATACTCTTTCTTTTTTGACTTATATCTAACGTATTGCGTTATATACTCTTTCAGTAACTAAACCAGCTAAGCTATTCAAATATTGTATAGATTAGGATAATGTTTGGTTTAGTTTTTTTTTTTTAAGCTTTGCTTTATTTTAAAAATAAAATTGAATCAAATACATTTTTTTAAAAATTCTTGAAAATTAAGTAGTTTAATTTTTATAAAAAAATAATGTTAATACAGAAACTCTTTAAAAAAATAATTTTTCTTCTTTTTCCGCTTTCTCTTTCTCCTTGCGCTCTCATACTCACTTATTTTTTTATTCTCTTGATTACGATGGAGATCTTTGTATCATGAACCAACACATAAATAAATTTGACGCTGCATTCAATCCTAAAACTTAAGTCATTAGGTTTATGGGTTTTTTTCACTGCTTATATATGTTAGTCAATTTGTCTATTTCTATTCAATGTGAGATTTCTTCATTCACATTTGTCACTCCAACACTCTGATCTCTCTTTTCTTATTTTCTTTAGGATAATCTCTTTTATAATTTCACATTATTTGTTAGAAAATTATTTTTAGGGATATATATTTTTTGGCATTTAAAAGTTTATAAGAATACATATATATCCCTAAGGATCGTCATAGAAATGTTGCATGTGTATCCATGCGGGGGTAAAATGTTACTTCGACAGTTGCCCTTTTTATTTAACATTTTAACTTCCAAAAATAAATAATAAAAGAAGATATAGCACAAGTGCACAGGGCGTAGAGAAGAGAGAATATAGGTACCTATAAAGTCTGATGGAACCTTTCCATTACTAAACCGGCCAGTTGGGATGCCTCCCTCAAAGTCCCTCCCATAGGGTGGGAAATTAGAGCGAGCAAATGTTGTTCTGTTGTTGTTGTTGCCTGTATCCACCACCGAATCTCCAAACACAAAAACTGCAGGAACCGAAACATTTGGTGGTAGTTTCAGCAAAGCCTTTGTTTTGCAGCAAACAAATAATAATAGTAATGTGAAACGAAGCACGTGGGAAGGAGGAAAGCGAGAGCAAGAAGAAGAAGAAAGAAGCTTAGTTAGATGAACCATGGCTACTTCAGTTTTGGCTAGTGTTGGAAGTGCAAGCTTCTTCCAAGCTCCGCTTAAGAACTAACCACAATAACTTATTTATAGAGAAGAAATTTTAGTGACATACGTACTCTTTTCATGGGAATAAATTTTGTTTTGTTTTTATTTTAGAATTTAATTACTATGCACTGTTAGTGTAAAAAAATTTACACTATTAACCAATCGAAAATCAACTTTAGTGTAATTTTTAGGGTGATTATTATCAAAGTCAACAAACTTACCATACATAGTAGATTGTGATTGAATGGACACTGTAAAAATGTTTTACACTGTCAATGCATAACCTATTTTCTCTTTGTTTTATTGCAATAAGTTTTTACCTTTTACTTCTATTTTTAAAAAATCTCTATGCAATAAAATAAAAATATTAATACTATGAAGATATATATAAATTAATACAATATTTTTTTGTGCAAACCACATGTATTATCCAATAAGGCGATCCTACTCAAGTCAATGGGACTACTATAGATGACGACAAGCTCTTTCTTCAAGTATTTAATATAATTGCATACCTAAGATTTAAATTCGAGATCACTAGTGAAACTAGAATAACTCTGCATTAATTGATCCACACATTCAATAATTATACATTAATACGATATAGTATAGTTTTTAAAATTTAAAGTAGTAAATAAATTTATAATTCTTATAATATTTTAAAGAGTTTTGCTAAGAAACATTATTATTGGTCAAGAAATTAATAAATAAAACTTTATGATTGAAAATTACAATAAGAGTATATTAATATTATTTTTTATAAAAAATTACACTTTTAATTAATATTTTAAAAATATTCCTTTCGTTTCTTTTTACTTGTTAATTTTTTGAAAAAAAATCTTTCTATTTATCTGTCATTCTCAAAATTTAAGATAATATTAATTACTTCTTTGTCAATTATACCCTTATTTCTTACCTAATTTTTAATTAATTTACACTTTTACAACTAATATATATTTATTGTAGAGTAAAAATAAGAATAAATACAATAAGAAACTTCAAAACTATTTTGTAAAAAATGAAAAAATTTATTACATTTTTTAGTTTGTGTATAAAAATCTTAAATAACAATTAACAAAAGAATAGAAGTAGTACTTATTAATACGTATTCTCATATTTTAAAGTAAAAATACAAATCGTGTCCTTTCCCTTTCAGCTCATTTATTGCACGACAGCCAATTTTTCTGTGTTGGCATGTACATATAGGAAAAACCATAGAAGGTCAAGGAAACTAATCTTGGCAATGACCATCGTTGTTTTTAAATTTTTTTATTAGAAATGATAGTGATACATTTTTTAATATATTAAATTAATAGGTAGATTTCATTATAAGTAGCTGAATACTTGAATTCATCAGAATTGAAAGGTTTTATATAAATTTCACTCAATAATAAAAAATACTAAAAATAATGTGTCAAAAATTACTATTAATATTATTTTTAAATATTTTTTAAAATAGAGACCAATTTTATACCTGATTTAATTCATTTTAAAAAATATTTTTTAATTTATTGAAAATTGAAAAAAAATATTGTTCAAATTTAAGTGTAAATAAACATAGAATAAATTTAAACATAAGAAAAAATAGACAAAATACTTTTTATCTAATTAATTTATTTTAGGTTTCATTTATATTTCATTATAATATTATTTTATTTTCATCCTTTTTAAAATAACGTGTTGTTAATTTTTTATATAAATAAACTTTTGGAAACAAGAACAAGATCTAAACAAGGAATGGCAAAACAAGACAGTCTGAACCATTTTGATTCGTCTAGCCATTAGCTCACCAAAATCAAGTTGGGACAAACTTACCCACTTTCAAAATATGGACTTAAAAATATAACTCGTCCCGTTTAAGGGTAGGTTAGTAGGCTAGCTCGCTAAAAAAATTTTAAAAAAAGAAAATTATAAAATTATAAAAACTAAAAAGTGATTAAAGAAAATCATCTTCTAACTTAAAATACTGGGTCTGAAACACACCATCACTTTCATACAAAAAATGAAACGAAAATTTGAATTGGCTTAACTAAAGATTTTATTGTATATTAAATATTTATTATTAGTGTCAAACTTTAATGCTTTCAATCAAGGCTTTTAAACTAAACTAGTCATTGAATGTGTGAATTTTTATTGGTTGATCAACCCTTTAAAAAATAGGATGAGTTAGAATTTTTAAGTCATTTTGAAGGCTAATGATGAGATGGGGCAAGTTGAATCATTTTATCACCCTCATCATTTTTTTTTACGAGACCATAGGTATCATTTACGAAAAGTGATTAGGTGTAAATTGAGTAGGATCACTATAAGCAACAAAATTCTTCCTCTAAATATTTAATGTATTTGCATAATCAATACTCGAACTCAAAACCATTGGTTTGAAAGAGCAAAAAATGCACAAGAAAAGGGGTTGAATTGTGCGTTTTTAAAAAAAAAAAAAAACTTTCCACTTAGCCAAAACTGAGTTCAAAAACAGTTCAAATGAGAGAATGAGGGAAAACAAGAACATAGAGGTTTTATATTGGTTCACTTAAACTTGAGTTACATCTAGTCCTTTTACCCAGAAGGTATTCACTAACCAACCTTAAGTTACACAAGTATTCTTTCACTGCCTCTTCAGGCCTTACAACGCAATCCAGCCAGATTGCTTAACCACCCAAGTATTCTTTCTCACTAAGCCTCTCCAGGCTTTCACAACAGAAAACAATTGTTTACAACAATAATAACTCACTATGTGAGAATTTGAAAGTTTAAACACTACAAAATTTCTTTAGAAAATATTCAAAGATCGTCCTGTGAACGTAAGAAAGTAGGTTGTTCTTTTCAATATGTCTCACAATCAGCGTCACTATGTCTCCTTTCTTCTTTCTTCTTTCTTGATATATATAGTCTTTATAATAAAAGAGTCGTTGAAGATGATTCAGCTTCAGTCTTCAAGAAAGAAGTGCATGTATCGAGCTTTTAGCAAAGTAAGACAAGGCAACTTTTGATCTTGCACCAAAACGAAAATGTAGGACTATATTGGCAATCTGCTTTCTTGATCATTTTTCATTTGGCTTGGCAGCTTGATAAGTTGACTTCCTTTTTTTGCATTGCTGCGCTTATGCACTGAAATGTATCTGTCTTTCATTTAATGCTTGAATTATTTGAACGTTAGATCTCTTAAAAATGTAAGGTATTAGTCTCGAGATATATATATATATATATATATATATATATATATATATATATATGACGAGTATTTAAAAATAAAAAAAAAACTTAGCCGTTTAAGAACTTACATCTGGATGAGTCTAGTACAAGCGTCTAAACTTAAGACACTTAGTCCATGGAAAGAGACTTACTCTTGGACGGTCGTCATATATGAATATATTGGACGCTCGTTAAGATTGGCGCGTTGGACGCCACGGTTTTGGACAGTGTAAGTTTGTTAACTTTAAACAGAAACTTAAACTTTAATAAGTTTGTTATCATCAAAATTTTGAGGGACTAGACGCTTCATACATTTTTGGTTCCAACATGGTTAAGCTTGAATAATTTTATATTAATTGATCAATGCGCTCAATACTCACCCTTGTTATGTTTATTAATAAATTTATTGATTTTTTAGGAATACTTTATAATTAGTACGAATTTTAGGAATATTTTATAATTAGTACGAATTTGACACTTTAAAAAGACTTAAATTAAAATTAAGAAGAGTATTTTGATTTGAGAGTAAAAAAAGCTATCTTTAATTATGAATCATACATTGATAATCAAGATTAAAATTTAAAATTTATATACCTTTTTAAATTATCATATGAGTTTTATATGATTTTTAATTTTAATTATTTATATATAGTTATATGGTAAAAATCTCTGTTGTCCTCTTGAAAATGAGATAACCTTTGTATGAACTGTCGTCGTGTAACCGCTTATTGTCCTTATTTTGCAATACGTGTGTTATGATTTCCACATCAAATTAAATTAATATTATTTTTAATTGGTTATTCAACAAAAAAAAAAAGAATTTTAATTTCCTAAATTAGTTTAATTAATATTCAAGTTTCTTCAATTGATATTAAGTATTAGATATTTAGAAATTATCTACCAAATATAATTAATTAAACTAATTTTACAATTTTTTAAAAAATAATTATTGTATTTTTAGTGTTTTAATTTATGTTTTTATAAGCAATAAAAGAATTTTCCTTAAATATTTTAATTATTTTATATTTCACGTGTATTTATCCATGTAATGCATAGGACATAATCAATTGACACCAATGTTACAGTTTGTAAAATTACATTTTTAATAACTTTTTATAGAAAACTAAATTTTGTCAATCTAGTCATCAAATCATATAATATTATTCATATAATTGTATATAAAATTTTAAATAATTTAAATATATATGATTTAATGAAATATTAATTAATTTTTAAATTGTATGAAAATTTGAAAATTTAATCTATTTTATGAAAACTTTAAATTTGATTATTAAATTGATAAAAAAAATATTTTTTTAGAAAAAATTACTAAGGTAATAATTCTACGAAGTTTGACACCTAATCCATGTGTGTGCGTGTAAATCCAGTCACACTTATACCTTTTAATAATATTTTTCTAGATAATTTTATTCTATAAATCATTGTTTGATCAAACGTTCCAATCATAGATTATATTTATAAAATTTTATATTAATTCAAATTTATTTAATATCTTGTTTATGTAAATATCAAAATTATTATAACATATATTTTTGAAATATATAAAAATAAGAACTCTTTATTTATAGTTTGATTATTGTTTAATTTTTATAAATTTTGACACAAATAATCAAAATAATATAAAATTATAATTCAATAGTTAAATTGAAAAAATAATATGATATATAAATTCATTAAATAGTATATGAATTTTAAGTCTTGCACTAGTGTAAATCATTCCTTCCTATTATGTATATTATATATGTGTGTTTATACACGTATGTCAGTACATGCATGTATATGCACTAGCTTTGTCATTCGTTCGGTGCTTTTAAATATAGAGATTATAAATTTAATAGTAAAAATGCAAAATTAATGTTAGTATAAATTTAAAAGTGGAGTCTTGACTATGCAACTGCATTAAATAGTAATCTTATATAGCTCAAGCAGAATTGTTTCCCATAAAAAATACCTGTGGTTCATACAAAAAAATTAGCATGATATAAGAATAGTAGAGAGCTGACCCAACGTTTACATAAGCCTAAAACAAATTTTAAAATATGCCTTTCAAATTGATAAAAATAATTTATTAAAATTATCATAATTGTATTTAAAAATTATTTTTTAAACTTCTTGAATTCCAAAATTATTTATTAAATTATTTCAACCATTTCCATTCGACATCATTTCAATTGACAATAAAGTTAATCTATTTAATTTTCCTATAACATTTTTAATTTCAAATTAAATTTTATTAATTTTAATTTAAAAAACTTTATGTTGAAACAACATTTATTAAAAATTTTCTATAAATAATACATATATTATATTAGTTTTAATGCAAGATTTTTAAAAATGAAAATGTAGAAGTTTAAATATAATAGAAATAGAATATTAAAAGATAAAACCGTGTGTTAAGGTGAAGGAGAAATGAAACTATCAGTAATAAAAAGGAGAAGAATAAATAATAGTTAGTTATTTAATATGAAATTAATATAATATTTATATAAAAAAGAAGTTATGATAGAATGAAAGACTTTTTTAGGAATAATTATTTTTTATTTACTTAAAAAAATATTAATTAAAAAAAATTGCCTTTTATTTTAGGGGCTTAAAGTCAATGCTTTATATGCCCTGGAATAGTAAAAAATATTAATGTTTTAGTCCAAAATTCTACATATAATTAATTTAATAAATCTCTATACTAGTAATGAGTAAAATTAATACCACATTAAAAATATATATATACATCAATTTCACATAAGAGTTGTAATATTCTAACAAAAAAAAACATAAGAGTTGTAATATGATAAGTCAAAATGGCAAATGATAGGTAAGACATTGGGTTTGAGCCTTATGGATGGAAAAAAAAAAACATGGTTAGTGTTGTGTGGTGAACAAAGGAAAGATCTCCGTTGAGTTCTCACGGTAGTCGCAGAAGTCTCTGGTGGTGGCACGTGCAAGGATTTTGATGTTTAAGTTAGTAAGAGCATAAGAGTAAGTGAGAATGAGAGAGAGCTTATGTACTTGATGGGTGCGGAACACTTTATATAGAGTGTTTTGGAGGAAAATACAGTTAAGGTTGGGTGCCACGTGACAGCATGCGTTTGGATGCCTCATTACACATTTTCCTTATCATTAGGCATTTTCCATATTGTGCCAGGGTAGACATAAAATTCGGATCAGGATGAGCAAGGCCATATCGTCTTGGATATATGTGGCTATGATAGTCGAGATAGGCGGCAAGTAAACTGACTTAAGGCTAAGCATCCAAGTAACCCTCGGAACAATTGTCCCCAAGCCGGTGATGCTTGAAAGAAGCATCATTTGCTTAAGAGTTTGGAGCAGTCCTAGAACAGTTAGAAAGAAAGATTTCATTAAAGGTAACCAGTCAAATTTTTCAATAGAGATTAAACATCGACAAACCAATAGATTGTTCACACAAATAACATGATAACAAAAAAAAATGACAAGTGATTGACGATAAAAGTAGAAATGGGAGTGTAATGTACTTTAGTTTGTAAAATTCATCTATATAAGAAAAGTTAGTGTGATAAAAATCAGCAATGCTATTTGTTACGAATATTATTGACACAAATTACACGAATTGATCAGGTAAATCACTTCCATTTTTTTAAACTAAATATTAATTAAAAAATTTTAAAATATAAAATAAGATTTTAACTGAAATTACACATTCATGCAGATTTTACGAAAAAGTTTTCATACTAGTCAGCAAGCATTTCTCGATAAAAATATCATCTGAACTTTTGAATTATCATGGAATGTATAGAGAAACATATCTTTTATGTATCTAAAAAGTTAAATTTTTTTTTTATTCTTTGGTCCTAAATATTTGAGGTATATACATTTAATAACGATGTGACAAATTTTTAAACATATTGTTATTGGCTTGATAAAATAATCACTGTGTTATAAACTGTACATATATAAATTGACTATTAAGTATATATCATTAAATATTTTATTAACATATTAATATATAAATATCAATTAAGATATGATTATAAAATTGTAAAAATATTCGTATAACAATTTATAATTAAACTGTTTAATAAATAATGTTAAAATTAATTCCGTTTTATTTAGAAAACGTAAACATAATTTTATGTACAATTGATATTAAATATAAATTTACCACTCAGTGCATGTAATGAAAAAATTAAAAAAAAATGATTTCAAATGAACCCAATAATGATATGATGAGAAAAGGCCGTAACAGAAAACCGTAAGTACGAGTGTTGAATTCATATAACAGTTTATAACTAAACTATTTAATAAATAATGTTAAAATTAATTCCATTTTATTTAGAAAACGTAAACACAATTTTATGTACAATTGATATTAAATATAAATTTACCACTCAGTGCATGTAATTGCAAAATAATGAAAAATGGTTTCAAATGAACCCAATAACTAACCGTGGAAATGATGAATAATTGAATAGTGTTGAACAGTTGTCTATAAATTATTGTAATGTAATGTTATAGAGCAGAAATTATTAAAATAATAGAACGCTAGTGAATAGTAGAGAACAATGCTCTAAATTTTAGTTGATTATATAGATATAAATGTCTATATGTGTGTGTGTAAAACACGAAATATTATTAGGTAGTCTTAAATTATCATGGTCCTCATTAATTTTTACATGACATGTAGTTAAGTATTATTACTTATTTCTCGTAAATTGTAAAATTTAAATATGTGTTGTATAAGCATTGGTTGGGATCATAAATACTTGGTAGTTCTAAATTACCTAATAATTTCTTGTGAAACACATGCAGACGCACGCAAAAACATATACAAATAGAGTACTTAAGCTATAGACAAGAAAGACTTGGGAACTTTGAGAGGCCTAATGTAAAAAGATATGGGTAGAAAGCTAGCGTAAAAAAAGCTATATGTTCCATGTCAATTACAGGGCTAGTTCTCATGTTATTTTTTTACATATAAAAAGGTTATAGGTAAATTTACTCCAAATTGGTTCAAGGTTCTTGTCTTCGATATACATGGAAGGAAAGAATACTTCTCCAGTGAATCGGAAGACCACTGATACATCAAAGAGTGTAGGAGAGATCAGACTATAAGGAACGTGAAACGCGAAGGCCATACTTTGCTCCCGTAAGAAAAAAGAGGCCATTAATAAGGGGAAATCATAGCTTAGATCATATTTATTGAATTGGATGAAATCATAAATTCCTAGTGTTTTCCCACAGAACTCTTCTCGACTTGTTCTAAGAATCATTTTTAGCAAGAGGAACAAATTAGGAAAAAAAAAATGGAAAGGAATATATAACGTTTGCCTAATTGATTCTCTAAAAACTAATATGTATGTAGAACAATCTTTTATCCCTTATAAGGACACAAGAAGGTTAGCTTTTTCTCTTGAATTGAGTAAGGAAACAATATTTGAGATTTCTAGCTTATAGATTAATTTTCTAGTTCAAGGACATAAGAAGTGTGGTTGAAAAGGATAAGGTTAGCTCTAGATACAACTTTTTGGGACTTTCTCAAATCTCTTTGAAGTTGTAGAGAAAGACATGATGATAGAATATGAATTTAAAAAGTTGATTTTAACTTAGGAATAATACATTCGTAGGTTCCTAAATTTTTTGGATTTTTTTAAATAGGTTCCTAAATTATAAAAATTTGTAATTCAGTTCCTAATCTTTTCCAATTTTTGTAATCAAGTTCCCTGGGGTTAATGGTCAATTTACAAACCATTAAATTATGCCCAGAGACCTAATTACAAAAATTGGAAAAGATTAGGGACCTAGTTAAAAAAAACTCAAAAATTATTCAATATAAAAATTGTGCATTAAAGCTTTTTTATTTTGAAATATAGGGAATAATATTTTCTAAAATAATTACATATAGAAAAAAAAAAAAAAAGTAAAGTTATAACCCTTTCTAAAACTAGAGTTGTCAAAATTGACCTAGCCTGATGGGTCAGGCCAAGTTGGGTTAGGTTCTTTATTTGGAGGCCCGAAAAGAATAGGGCTAATTTGGCTTGACTCAATGGGTCAAATGGCCAGGTCAGGCTATAAAAATGTTGACTCGAAAGTTACCAAACCTATTTGACCTAGTATTATTTCTCTTATAAAAAAAATATAAATTTATGCAAAAAAAATAAAATGGTTTAATTTGGTCTAGCCTATCAGGCCAGATGTGGCCTATATGAAAACCATCCTGGCCTGGCCTGCTTTTCAAACTTTGGCCTGTCAGGTCGGTCCGGGCCGAGCGACCTATGTTGACAACTCTAATAAAAATACAGCTCTGTCCTTGAATGTCAATTAATCTTTCTTATATAATTTGCTATATATGTGCGTTATTGTATAGGGTGAGTCAGTGGTTCTTTAAAATTATAGGACAAAGAGGAATCTTGGAAGCAGATTTATAGAGTGCCCAAATTACAGGACATATCTCTCATTACTAAGTTTTATTTAGGAAAACTTAAGAATAATACATCCATAGGTCCTTGAACTTTTTGGATTTTTTTAAATAGGTCCCTAAACTATAAAAATTGTAATCTAGTTGTTAATATTTTCCAATTTTTGTTAATTCTGTTAAAGTTAACAGTTTGTAAACCTTAGGGACCTGATTACAAAAAATTGAAAAAGATTAAGGACTCTATTATAAATTTTTATAGTTTAGAGACCTATTTAAAAAAAATTTAAAAATTCAGGGACCTACAAGTATATTATCCCTTTAACTTAGTCATAAACTAATTTTAGCTTATAAACAATTTTTTTTTGTTTTTTTCTTTTTTTTTCTACTATAATAATTTATGGGAAAGCTTATCTAAACATACCTAAACTTAATAACTCTAACATCATGACTATTGCCTCTAAGGGTTCGAGGATGTAATTCCACCACTCTTTCAATAAAAAAGTTTTGTTCTTTTACTTTTGGTATTCACATTGCATTTATTCTTATTTATTTCATTTAACTTTTTTGCTCATTTTATTTAACCTTGCTTTCATTTATTTTATTAATCGTTCTTTTTTTTTTTTGGGTAAATTTTATTAAACATTCTTAATCTTTAGTTTATTTTTTTATTAGCATTAATTATCCTTCTCTTTCTTACATTAAGTTTTAATTGTACACCGTAAGTCAAAAACCTATCTCTAAATAATTCTGTTTTGAAGATTTGAATCTAAGTTACTGACTTTCATTTCAGAATCAAGTGTGAACTTTGACTATTTCTATAGAAATTAATTCACTGTCTACTTTCCCGGCTCTGCCGCTTAAAATAAATGAAGTGTGCATTGATGAGATGCCACAAAAGTGCTGCGGGGTTTTTAAGCGAGGCAGTTGAAGCAGAGCTCTTGGTCCGCACCAGCCTTGCCTGGGCCCTCCATGGCCATGATATTTGCTGATCGTGAACCTGACTCCATCAATTTGGGTTGGGCCTCCACCACTACGTGCTCTTGTTAGTGGGTCAGATGCTACGACTTTGACACAACACTGTGTCCCAGAAGAGTAGGGTCAAGTTGGTCTATGAATTGTTCTTTGTCTTGTCTATTTTGTATGCCTCAGATGTTTCTTATTGCTCTTTTCTATTTCTCCACTGTGAAGGTTGCAGGAAGAAAATATTGAATAGAAATTTTTCCCGTTTTGCTTCTTCTCTATATATACTACCTGAATATAATGTGACTCTAAATTTCAACTATTTCTATGTACCCTATTTCTACAGGTTTTTCTTTTCCCCTCACGCATGAAAAATAAATTGCAAACTTTAAATTTTGTTGTGCTTCTTTTACCTTTGTTTGTCTCATTTTATACGTCGTTCAAGGTTATGCACACATCTTAAAAAAACAATTGACTATACCAATTCTCATAATATATTAATTTTATCTAACTAAAAAACTCCTATTATATAATTAATTAATTAATTACATTGTGTAGCTGCAACTATACATTTATCGGTGCATGTATTTCTTGGGGACATTATTAGAAAAAATAATTAATATTTTCTTAATATTCTGAAATAACAAATAATTTAAGACAAAAAAAAATTTAACAATAACGAATAAAATGAGATGAAGAAATTACATTGTTGCGCATTTTAAGTGTTGCCCTAGGATTATTGGAGCTAGGCGACACCAGACGTCCAAATAGGCGGCTCATCATTAATCGTATCAATATTCAATGTATTCCTCTATTTCAAAGTAAGTTACGTTTTTAACACTCTAAAGAATTTATATTAAGTGATGTTTTAGGTTTTCAATGAAATATTAATTTTTTTATTCTAATTTTATCTCAAATAAATAATTAACATGATAGTTTTTGAACATTGTGTGCATCAATTTTTTAACTAGAAATACTAGTAACACACTTTCTAACACATTCTTTTAAAACATTCTAAATTATTTACTGAATTTTAGTAGAAATCACAAAATTTTGAGGGTCTTACTTCTTATGTAATGAGTCTCATTCATGATTTTACAGTTTTCAATAAATTTTAACTAACAATGAAGAGTGTGTTAAAAAGTTTATTAATAACACTCCTCATTTTTAACAATTATTAAAGATAGTATAGTAAAATTATTCTACTCATTAAATTATTTATTTATTTTCTTAATCTTTCTAACAAAAACCTTAAGCCTGTGTTTGGCAGAAAAGAAATAAATAGGTGAGAAATAACGTGGATGAAAATAGGGAAGAAAAAAATAGAGTAAATGAAAACAAAGTGAAAATAGAAGTGTTTGATTTAAAAGAAATAGAAAAAAAATCATTGTTAATTGATTTTGTGCACAAACAATCGATTATCATAGGCTATAACCGATTATAGCAACTTTTAATCTATTAAGCATTTTTGAAAAATAATTATAGCATTTTCTAGCAATTTGAAACTGTTAGAACTATCACTATTTGTCATTTTCTAATAGTTTTTAACTGCCACTAAAAAAATCACCAAAAAGTATACGAAATACGTCTTTCCCCTCATATTTCTGCACATTTCAACAAGGTGCCTTTTTATTTCTCTCTCATCATATTTTCACTCCACCAAACAATCTATATTTTTCAACTCTTTTTTTTTTATTTTTACTCCTTCTATCCTATTTCCATTATATTTCATGACTACCAAACAAAACCTTAATAGTCACTTATTTTAAAATAGAAAGAGTAATAAAGGTCTTTTCGTACTCAACACCCCATGACAACCAAACGAAAGGAAATGGCTACTTATCTTAAAAGGAAATTGCCTATTAGTACGAATTCGTGAGGTACGAATGTTAAATATTGATGATCACCCATGATTTCCGTTAACAATCAAATTTCTTTTATTTTCTAATTTACAACTGAACCAATTATATCAAAACATGTGTTTCGTAAAAATTTTGGCACCAAGAACTCTCGTACTATTTAGCATTGCTGATCTTGAAATAGAAAGAATAATAAAGGTCTTTTCGTACTCAACACCTCATGACTCGTAGCAATAATAATAGATAGGGTGCTAGCTAGATTTATATCTACATTTTAGGAAAAAACTTGTACCTAACCCAATATTTTTAAAACCGAACCGGTCATTGAGCCGGTCAAGGCACTAGTTTAAGGTTCAATGATTCAACCAGTATTAATAAAATAATAATAATAATAATTAAATAATACATAAAATAATATTAAAAAAGCATAATATCATAATTTTGTAATACTAAAAATTAAAAATAAAACATAATTTTATAGGTTCTTTACATTTACAATACCTAAAAGTGCAAATCAAATATGTTATGATACTTAAGTATAAGTTTTAACTATACACATCAACATTTATTAATAAAAACAAGTTTATATTTAAAATAAAAAAGAAAATGATAAATACTTTAGGTTGGTTTTTTTTTTTAAATTAAAATAATATTGTATTAAACATTTTTCTTTGACCCGCTGTGAACTGGTTTTTAGCCGGTTTTTGACCGATTTGACCGGTTTTTGACCAGTTTTCCAGTTCTTTGACTGGTTTTTCTTCAGACCGGTTCTGTGGTTTATTTGAACTGGTCAGGTGATCAGTTCACCGGTTTTCCGGTCCAACCGGCCGATCCGGTCCGATTTTCAAAACAGTGACCTAAACCGACACCTACATATAAAGTAATACCATTTTCAGTATCAGTGTCTCTATTTAATGGGAATCTAGATAACTATATCTATAGTCAAATAAAATAAACTGGTCAAAAAATAGTCAAATGAAATATTTTTAATGTGTGTTTTTCTGTAAATTAGGAAAATCTATTAATTCTAATATAAAATTAATTATAAAAAATAATAAAATAAAATATTAATTAAGAGTGTAACATCTAACTCGATTAGAAATATAAAATTCTTTCATATCATAATTATAAATATGATAAATATCTAATTTGAGGTGGGGGGATGGGGCAGATTGAATATTATAGCATTCATATCCACAAAAAGTGAGTAATTACTCAAGCCTTTACCTAAACTCATTTGATAGGAAACAAAAAAAACAAAAAAAAAACTACATTCCATTAAGTTTAGGTCCAAAATTATCCTTAATGAATGACCTAAGTTTACTTGGTTGGGATTATTTTTAATCCAAAAAAAAAATTATCTAGATTTGTTTTGACCTTATAATTTAGTATTTTTCTTGTTATTTTTATGTAATTTTGGTGCTTTTCTTGTTTATTTGGGATTGAATTAGATCTAACCATCACCACTCAGTAAACACAACACATTATACTACATTCTATTCAAAAACATATCAACATCTTAATACCCATTGATGAATGCTTTGGGTTATGGTAATGAAAATCTCCTTCAAAGTGGGAAAAGACTGGATCAATATCATTAGTTTGTTCCAATATTCTTTTCATTATGTTCTAATCATAAAAATAAATATTTCTAGTAGATTACTTTTAATGATAGATTGCGGTTGAAATTGTTTGACAACTCAATCCTTGGATTTGTTATGATATTTTGATCAGTTTAAAAATTTGTGTGCTCCAGTAGTAGAATGGACTATTGGTGAAACTGTACACTCACCTCATTAATGGACGCAAAAAGAAGACACGGTAGGCATTGTGATTTTTTGGAGTTTTTATTTTGCCCCGATATGTATTTTGTGAATTTTTATTCATTAAAATAACATTTTGTTTTTATGTTGTTGCAAACTTAGATCCACAATTATACCCTTATGTTTTGCAACTGGTATTCACTATAAATGCATTTTAAATTAGAAATATTTTTTATATGCATCTTTTGGTATCAATCATAAGCGATTGTTTCTTTTGATAACATCTTACAATGTTAAAATTCTAGGAAATTTGTGTACATTTTATTTATTTGAAAATGAATTATGATATTATTGAGTTCAAAAAACTTGTGGTCTTTAAACATGCATAATAGTCTTATATATAGTGTGCCTTTTTTAATTATATACACAAATAATTTTAAAACATGTATAAAAACAAACCTAACCCGTGCAATAGTAAGAATATTGTACTAATTTGTATTCAAATTTTTGTTTGATATTTAGCTCGTTGCGTCATACTTAGACTACTCCTCTTCACAAGTTTTTTTTTTAAAGACAAACTCAATTTATTAATGAGATCTTTTTTTTATGTATGTCCATGATATGTTGAGAATTTAAAAATATATTTTTTATTAAAAAATCTATTATCATTTCACAAACATAAAACCCATTAAATATTTTTTTTAAAATAATTAAAAAATTTAAGAAGATATATACATATGTTTAATATTCTAATATTCATGAACATATTAGGAAAAAATTTCTAATATCGCAAAGAAAAAAATACATTTATATATATTTTTGTACAATTTTTTATACAATAAAAAAATAGAAAGATGAGAAAAAAAATGAGATAAAATAATTAATGTCACGAAGAAAAATAGAAAGAAAAAATAGTATTATATAAATAATATAAGTCTATGGAAAAAAGGCTTCTTATAATTCAACTATGCTTATCCGTTATCATTGAAACACCTCTTTTGAGTATAAGGTTGGTATCTGACATACTGCATGTTATTAGTTGTAAGTTGAAACATAACCATCACATTGAATGAATATGGAAAGAAATAAACTAACAATTAATATGATTACATCTTACGACAACTTGGTAATCTATTAAATGTTACAAATAAAAGAAAAAAAAATATTACAAAAATATTATACAAATAATATAAGTCTATTGAAAAAAGGCTTCTCATTATTCAACTATACTTATCGTTGCAGAAACACCTCTTTTGAGTTTGAGTACAAGGTTTGTCGCTGTCATACTGTTATTCGTTGTATCATAACCATCAAGTCTAATAAATATTAAATAAAATAAATTAAAAATTAATATATGGATGCATGTCGTGCGACAACTTGATAATCTTTTGCATGTTCTTTGATAATTTTGATGTTGCATTAATGGGTGCATTTCAATAATTTTTTAATAAAAAATATTGTTATGATATATTTTTTGTAACCTTCTTTCTAATTATTGAGAGAAACACTAAAATATTTATATATATATATATATAAAGTTTAATTTTGATACATCATGTATAAAAAATTTTCGTACTATCAACCAATTAGAAATCATCTTCTATATGACTTTTAAAGAAATTATTACAAAAATCAATAATTTTATCATATGTAACAATTTAAGATTAGATGACAATATTAAAAACTTTAATTAATATTGAAAAAGCCTTTTCAAGCTTTCTGAGTTTTTATAGAAAAATTAATTATTTTAAAACAATTTAGGCATGTATTTTTAACAAAAGTACAATAAATAGAGCCTAAAAAACTTGGTGAAATTTCGTTCAAAGTATAAATGGGTGTAAGTTGTAATCGTTACCATCATATTATTTGAATATAAAACTTAAAAAAAAAAATTATTTATTTATTAAAGTAAAACGTGTTTAATAGGTTTTATTATCCTCTACCTCAAGTGCTTAGATGCTTAAATACACAAGCATGTAACAACAACATATTATTTTTACTATTTCGTACATAAATTTTAAAATAAAAGGAAAATAAAAATAATATATTTTACAATTATTAATAAAAACAAAAGGGGGAAATATTTACACAAACTGCAACCAATTGAATACATGTCATTGGCTTTGACTAGTCTCAATGTATTTTAGGCAGTTGTCCATTAATTGACCTGAAACTGCATGACGATGTCATAGATATTTTATTTCGAACAATAATGTTAAGTTCGGCTCCACAGAAAATGACAATAATGTTAAGAAAGATTGAGGATAACAGGCTCTTCACGAGGAATCTGATCCCAATGAAATTTAAAGTCGGTCATACACAGAAAGGAGAGGAAAATCAAGCAAACGCAGTAAAATGCAGCTATATTTCCTTTTGCTATAATTAGTGATTTTATAATTATAAGTCAAATATCTCTTATTAAAAGGGGGCAAAATAAACACAGTCTTCACAACAGAAATGTCGTAGTTTCTCCTGCATTTTGATTTGTTAGTCTTTACATTAAGGTAAGACTAAAAACAAAATAAAACAAAATGAAGGAGTTTAAAAAATAATTAAAAATATTTGGATCTTTTAAAATGTTTGACTTTTTAATATATATATATATATATATATATATATATATATATATATATATATATATAGAGAGAGAGAGAGAGAGAGAGAGAGAGAGAGAGAGAGAGAGACTCGAGCTTTTCGATTTTCATCAATCTTCAAATGAGTTTATTGTAATATAACTAGTTAAATGTTTCTTTACACGAGTCCTTGGTACCAATAGGGTCTTTTTTATTATTATTATTACATAAGAATTTTATTTTATTTTTGTAGAGACCATGAGTATCTCTACAAAGATAATCTTATTCGAGCTATATAGAACTATTATGAATGACAAATTCTCCCTCTAAGTGTTTAATGCAGTTGCATATCCAGAGTTCAAACTTGAGAACACTGATTAAGCTAGAACAATTCCCTACTAGTTGATCCATGGGCTCAATGGTATTATTACATATGAATATATTCGGTATAGTTTTTGGATCAATTAAAATTTAAAAAAAAAAATTGTATAATTTTATAGACTGCGTCCCTCGAATCAGCTTCACATAGTATTGTATTAAAGAGAATTGTTTGAGCAAAGTGCTAACCCGAAGTTCACACATAAATAATGACAAAAACGTGTCACTTTAACCACTAGTTTAACTGTCCAACGTAGGCAATCAAGACGGACTATTAGCTCATAGATCTTAAGTTGGTCATTTGTGGAGACCGCAGTTTGACATTTACACTATGTTTAGTATCAGTAAATATAGAAGTCTACCTCCTTCATTTGGTTGTCATATAAAAGTGGAAGGTGTAATCATACCATTAAGTTAAGAATAGACTTTTTTCACGGGAATACAACAACAAAAATTAAAAAATCTCAAAATACCACACTTTGAGAATTATTTCCCAATCTACCACACTTTACTATACACTATGAGAAGCCCTCCCTCAAATTCCCAACTTCCCTCTTTCAACTTTTTATTTTTTTTACTTGAAAACGTTTAGAAGTCGGGAATTGAACTTGTTAGGAATGGGGACTTCTAAACATGTTCAAGTAAAAAAAAAAAAAAGTTGAAGGAGAGAAGTCGGGAATTAGGGGAAAGGCTTCTCATAGTGTACAGTTAAGTGTGGTAGATCGGGAAATAATTCTCAAAGTGTGGTATTTTGGGAATTTTTTATGTTTTTTGTGGTATTCCCGTAAAAAAGTCTTTAGAAGACTTAAGCTAGAGCCTATAACAAAATTCATTGGTTAGTAAGTACTTTCGAAAGAGCTTGTCAAAAATGATTTTCAAGGGATGAGGATTCTTTGTTATCAAAGAGAGAGAAGGAAACTTAAATCTCAACCCTTAATTTTATTTTTCAATCTTTACAAAATTAATAAAATAGAAGAAAAAATTTCAGTTATTGGATCATGACTGCATGATAAAGTGTGTGAAACCTGACTGCATGCAATCCAGATCCATTTTCAAGGTAGCATTGAAATAGAACATTATTAGAATATTAAGAATTTTGACATACAATATACAAATAAAGAGCTACTATGGTTTTCTGCGGGAACAATTGCAATTCAAGGCTTAACCAGGTATCATTTACAGAAACTTGTAATGGATGGTTATTACTTATCAGCGACGGTCTTACCGATCGCATCCTCAACAGTCGACAGTTGTTGCTCGGATGATGAAATTAACACTAGAGACAATCACTATCCACATTCACATATTGAGCTTCTTTGAATCTCGGGTTCGGAGAGACATGGGAGCTGAGTATCTATAGTTTTTTAAGTTAGTGTTGAAAACCCTAATATTTAAGCAAGAAATGCCTTGTGGACTTGCATAAAGTATTCCCTTTTCAGAGTTGATTGTGTCCAAAGGACTTAGGAAAAGCATATAGCAATCAGAAGTGCATTTCATTCCCTGCCAGTAGAATGTTTCAACAAACTGATATACTTTCCCTATCAAAGTTTCAGTCTTTTGTTCTGTAGAGCAAACAAATGCATCCACAATTACAGATTAGCCGAAGAGCAAGAATGCGATCTTGTGTTGTAGTTGTGAAGCTTCTTAAAAGTTAACCCAATCGGTTGTAGCTTTTTTAAAATGCTGCGACCCCATCAGGCATCAACATTCGAAAACATGAATTAAGAATTTCATTATGTTCCGGAAATACCATTGTAGTGTTGTACATTGATAGTACAACTATTTAAATTCGGCTAATCCATCATATAAGTCATGTAATTGCTATCACTAGGGTTCCAAATCAGTTGACCTTCCGAACAGTGAAAATTACCGAACCTTGAAAATATTGACAGCTACCATATCGTTTCAAACCAGAGAATTTACAATGAAATTGACAGGGCAATACATGAATGTTCGGCAACAATTTTATACAAAAGGACAAGCAAATTGAAACAGCTTTCCAAGAGGACTAAAAAAAGGTAAACATGTACACCTCAAGCCAAGACCCCAAAAAAGAAAGCAAGATAAAAAAGTTTATTAATTATTCACGTGCAAGAGATAGAACAGTAAAATAATCGAACATGAAACCCATTGACAGATCGACACCTTCATCTGTATCAATATCATCTCAACTCAATGAGCACTCACAAGAAATGGGTGCTGACAAACTCCACACTCGATGGTATCTGAACCTGAGATAGGTACCTGGACCTGCAACAATTCCACAGAAAGCCCTTCATTATGATGATTATGATGTACGCGTGGGAGTCAAGTGAGGAGAGATTCCTGAGAAATTAATCAACGGATTTCCAACCTGAAGATGGACAGTGCAAATAGGACATGCAACTTCTTTCATCCGTCCTCCACCTCCATCAAACGTAGAGCCTGTGAATGAGGCCACTTATTGAGCCGCGAACAGTAATTTTCACATCTTATTATCTTAAATAAAAAATCCTACCTCTCCAACTAAATCACCCACATAACAGATTCTTACTAAAATCTGTGCCACCTTGTTTGACAATTTATGAATGTAAACTAAGACACTATACAGCAATTTTTTGCAACCCAGACTCCAGAATTGGACTCAGATTACAGTACCTGATATCCTTCGATTCCTTTCTAGCTCCTCCTACCAAAATTCATCAATAAAACAAATCACCGTCTGATGCATGCTTACTCACAAATGTATGTAACTAAGTAACTAAAGCAAATTAAAGCCTTCAGTAGCAAATAAAAATAACACCATCAAACATTACTTCATGCCACTATTATTTACCTGAAGTTTCTTAGCAAGATCCTCATGACTCTGCAACACAGGTTTACTTGATGATTCTTTAGCATTACTCAGCCTTTGAGTCACTTCAGCCTAAACAGGAAATGGAGTATAACATTCCAGATTTTGCAACGTTCATAAAACACTGTTTAAAAATATAATGCATAGCAACATAGCTTCCACAGTTTCTAGCATTGACTACACTAATGCAATTGAAAAACAGAGAGGAACAGGGGATAAAAGACCCACTGAAGAAGGACAAGAAAAAAAACATGTATCAAAATTTGCATCCAGAGGCATTAAAACCTCAGCAATTACGAAGGCAACATAAATCATGCATCAGTTGATGGGAAGGGGAGGGGATGAAGAGGAAAGTCAACAAGCACCACACATACCATGCATCGATCACAAACTCGTACTGGCTGAGCATTCTCATCAGCAGTAAGAGCAATTCTACCACGAGTGCATTTGTCACAAAAAATATCCCCACAGTTCCTACAGTGATGCTGTTCAAAGCATAGATGATCAAACATTAGCACCCAAGCACACAAAACAGAAAACATAATTAAAAGAAACAGGAGATCAACCCTGCGAACAAAAGCCCCAAAATCTACTCCACATGCTGTACATTTTGAGACTGCTTCATCTGGGACCTACACATAAATTGAACCTCATAAGAACTCCAACTGAGCACTAGCAAAAATGAAATGATACAGTTAACTAATTCATTGTCATTAAGATCAAGTGACATTTAGACAATTTCCACTTTCCAAGACACTAGCATTGTAAATATTAAATTGATAAAATTCAAGGTAAAAGTGCTAGATTTTGTGGAAGGCCCTAGAGAAGAAAGGAGTTTGTATATGCAATATTTGAGCAATCAAGGATATGTATAAGGGAGTCATGACTATGGTGAGAACACAACATTGGGTCACAACAAATTTTCCAATAACCATAGGACTGGATCAAGGGTCAGCTTTGAGTCCTTACCTCTTTATCTTGGTCTTAGACGTGCTTACTGAGCACATCCAAGGGCCAGCGCTACGATGCATGTTTTTTATAAGATGATATAGTTCAAGTTGAAGGATCAAGGAAATAAATGGGAGATAGAAAAATGGGGACAAGCTCGGAAACCTCGTGACTTTCGCTTTAGTAAAAGTAACACCAAGTATATAGAATGTAACTTTAGCAAGAACAAGCCTAGCTTAAAGGTAAAGTTTGTGAGAACATACTTTACAAGTTGTGCGATTAAAGTATGTTGAAAAGTCGCCTTAATTGCGGTCACCCCTAGCCCACCTTAATTGCAATCTCAAGTGTGGTAGTTTAGTCCTACATCGACTAGAGATATGGCATAAACAGAGCTTATAAAGTTGGGCAATCCTCACCTTACAAGCTGATTTGGTGTGATTAAGTTACGCCCTAAGCCCAAATTCTATGGTATCAAAACCTATCCTGAATCCATTGTTGGGCCACCTGCACTTGCCACACTCTAGGCTGGTAGCCTTAGGTGTGAGAGGAGTGTTGGAAAGCCACCTTAATTGCGGTCATCCCTAACCTGTCTTAGTTGCGGCCTCTTTGGGGACTATCTTAATTGCAGCCACAAGGGTGGTGATTTAGTCCTACATCAACTAGAGATATTGCTTAAATAGAGCTTATAAAGCTTGGGAAACCCTCACCTTACAAGCTGGTTTTGTAGGGTTGAGTTAGGCCCTAAGTCCAAATTCTAAGAAAGTACTTAGGGCCCATCATACAAAATAACAAAGAAATAGAGGAAGATGTAAACCACAGGATTCAAGTAGGGTAGATGAAATGGAGGAGTGCTTCAGGTGTTATCTATGACAAAAAAGTATCACTCAAGCTTAAACATTTTACCACACAGTTACATGACCTGCAATGTTGTGTGGAACTAAACATTGGGCATTACAAAGCCAACATCGGAATAAGCTCAATGTAGCAAAAATGAGAATGCTGCATTGGATGAGTAAACAAATTAGATGAAAAAGGATTAGGGATGAATACACTAGAGAAAAAGTTGAAACAGCACTATGGTAGAAAAGATGGTAAAAGTTGCCTTAGGTGGTTTGGGAATGTGTGGAGAAGACCTGAGAAACTCCAATAAGCAAAGTAAATTAGATGCAGGGTAGCCCAAACACTAGAGACAAAGGAAGATTGAGGAAAAGTATAGGTGAAACCATTAAGAACTAAGAAGATTTTCAGGGTCAATAGTTTGTCCATAGACATAATTTATGACAAAACATTATAACGTCATTTAATTCATCTAGCCAACCTCACCTAGTGGGAAAAGGTTTGGTTGTTTTTCTTGTTGATAAAATTAATGGCAACAACAAAGCACACTTGTCCCAATAATCACAACCAACCACCAATATATAATAACAGTGTATCCTAGTAATAATAAAAATAGTTCAATTCAACCAAAAAAAAATCTGCTAAAGCCCTAGGAGCCTTTTTAGTGAAAGGGCAAGAGGGTCTTTGGCTCCTTTAAAATGAGGGATGCACTTCTAAAGGTTAGGCGTGAAATTATAACTGTTGATTGGAAAATCAATGGAGTACATTTTAATAACTTCACAGTTTATTATACATGTGCATGTATTTTATCACAATTTTAACTATTGATTTTTCAATCAAGAGTTGTATCTCATCACTTTATCCTTTAAAGCGCCCCATTCACTCTAAAGGAGCAAAATCTGGTAAAGGGGTAGGTAAAAAGAGAAACAAAAATTAATTTGCATCTAATGTTACCCAATGATCCTTCTCTTCATTGGCAGGTTTAATCAAATTCATCCAATCACCAAATCCTCTGTTTTTTTCTGTAGGCTGTTCATTTGTTCTCAATGATTCAGCAGGCCTCCTGCTTCCATCCATTTCCTTGAACTGCATAGAGAAAACAAGGGAAGATTATTACCCCCAACATTTAAAAATGATTAGAAAGAACTTGATAAGTTCATGTAACCAAGAATCAAAGAGAAAAAGGTTCAAATTTCAAACTATAATATCTTTATATAGGATTAAAAATAATGAGGAACTAGCTAGTACAACGTCAATAAGTGTTGGGTTTTATATCATTGCAAGAGATATGGCAAAAATTATTTGATAGTCCAACTTGATAAGTCCGTGGACCAAGAGAAAAAGACTAGAAGACATTAACTAGAAAAATTTTATAAGGGATTTAAAATAAATTAGGAAATGGCCAGGAATAAATGTCAATAGGAAGTGATGAATTGTATGCCATAGCAAGAGAAATGGTATAAAACATTTGAATTTGATAGTTTTAAGGTATATGAATAATGTGATTCCTGCTATATTTCATCTTTTGTATAATGATTCTTCTATACAACTCCTAGACATCACAATTAATACAAAATAAGTGGATAATGTTGAACTTTCGCATACACTACATTCTAAAAGTAAAAATACAATTCTACAACAAACACTTGCTGGTAATCTGGTACTACTGAGGATTTGGGGCACAGATATTATTTGCTAGTACTGTCAACTAGGGATGTAAATGAGCGAAGTTATTCATGAATTATTCGAGCTCGACTCGTTAAATGCTCGTTCAAGCTCGTTTGTTTAATTAAATAGACAAACTCTAGCTTAAAATTTGGTTCAACTATTTAAATGAATCAAGCCCAAGCTTTACAAGCTCGACATTAATAGTTCGTGAATAACTCATTTATTTAAATTGATGATTGTGAACTTTATTATCCTTTGCTATTTATATTATTGAAAAAGAGAAAACAGAGACATATTTAACTGAAACCGTGTGTCTGAATACACAACGGAAATGAGTTTATATAGGCTTATTACATTAATGATACATAAATAGAGAATATTTAGTTTCCTCTAAATCAATGATTACATGCCTATAAACTACAATAAATTCAGAATATTTTATTTTGATTTTCAACACTCCCCCTCAAGCTGGAACATATAAATCATATGCACCCAGCTTGGTACATATATAGTCAACTCTTGGTCCCCTTAAAGACTTGGTGAAGATATCTACTAGCTGGTCACTAGAGTTGATGAAGCTCGTGGTAATGTCCCCCGACTCGATCTTCTCCCTGATAAAATGGCAATCAACCTCTATGTTTGGTTCGTTCGTGGAAGACAGGATTGGATGCAATATGCAAAGCCGTTTGATTGTCACAAATCAGCGTCATTTTCGTGGACTCTTCAAACTTGAGTTCCCTGAGAAGTTGCTTCAACCATATGAGTTCACAAGTTACTAACGCCATGGCCCTGTATTCTGCTTCAGCACTAGATCTTGCTACAACATTTTGCTTCTTACTTTTCCAAGATATCAAGTTTCCTCCAACCAACACACAATACCCAGAGGTGGATCGCCTATCACTGGGTGAACCAGCCCAATCGGCATCTGAGTACCCAACTATCTGAGTGTCTCCTATCTTCATAAATGAGGCCTTTACCAGGAGCACTCTTAATGTATTTGAGTATTCGAATTACTGCATCCCAATGATCCTGGCAAGGAGAGTTTAAGAACTGGCTTACCATGCTGACAGCAAAGGCAATATCTGGACGAGTGACTGTGAGATAGTTCAGCTTTCCAACCAATCTCCTATATCTCCCAGGAACTAATAAGGGCTCCCCCTGATTTGGTAGCAGTCTAGCATTAGGATCCATAGGAGTGTCTATTGGCTTGGCATTTAATAGGCCAGTTTCTTCATGTAGACTTCTTCATCAAGATCGCCATGCAGGAAGGCATTTTTGATATCAAGTTGGAAGAGGGGCCAATGGCGAATGGCAGCCATAGAGAATAAGAGGCGGACAGACGCCATTTTGGCGACTGGAGAGAAAGTATCAGTGTAGTCCTGCCCATACACTTGTGTGTATCCTTTAGCCACCAGACGAGCCTTGAAACGATCAATGGTCCCGTCAGGGCCAACCTTAAGAGTGTATAGCCAACGACACCCAACAACGGACTTGCCCGTGGGAAGAGGAACCAAATCCCAAGTACCACTACTCTGAAGAGCACACATCTCGTCAATCATTGCTTGCCGCCAGTCAAGGTGAGATAAGGCTTCACCTGGAGAGTGAGGAATAGACACAGAAGACAAAGAAGAGAGGCAGGTATAATGCAAAGGAGAAAGACGGTGATAACTAAGGTTAACATAATGGGGAGACGGGTTGCGAGTAGAACGAATACTTTTTCGTAGAGCAATGGGCCAATTAGTGGCAGGGGGCAAGCCCGGATCCGGTAGAGAAGATGGCGCCGGGGAAGGGTCTGACAAGGCCTCTATTATATCTGTGGAAGCAGGTGCAGGTGCAGGTGCAGGCGGAGGAATGGGAATAGGTCGTTTGCGACGGTGATATGTCTGAAGAGGTCGCACAGCCGAAGGCTCCGCTGGAACATCGTGATTCACCACAGGGGCATCCAAAGAGACAGACGGAAGGGGGACACAAGTAGGGGTACCAGGAGGAGCAGACAGACACATATCGGGAGGGAAGGAAGCAGACTCAAAATATAAGATAGACTCAAAAAAGGAGACATCGGCGGAAAGAAAATACCGTTGAAAGGTAGGAGAGTAGCAGCGATATCCTTTCTGCGAGCGATGGTAACCCAAGAAGACACATTTGATGGCCTTGGCGGAGAGTTTGTCGAGACCTGGAGTTAGGTTATGGACAAAACAGGTAGAGCCGAAGATCCGAGGAGGAAGAGCATGAAGGGGTGAGTGAGGAAAAAGGATCGAATGGGGAACCTGGTCATTCAGGACAGAGGATGGCATGCGATTGATGAGATAGCAGGCTGTGAGTACAGCATCACTCCAAAAGCGTGGGGGAACATGACCATGGAGGAGAAGAGTCCGAGTTGTTTCAATAAGATGTCTATTTTTGCGTTCAGCCACTCCATTTTGTTGAGGAGTGTGGGCACAGGATGTTTGATGGAGAATGCCCTTGGATGCCATAAAGTGCTGAAATTGATGAGACAAATATTCACGAGCATTATCACTACGAATAGAGCGTATAGGAATACCAAATTGGGTTTTGATCTCATGATAAAACTTCTCAAAAAGGGAAAAGAGTTCGGATCTGGTTTTCATTAGACATAACCAAGTACAACGGGAAAAATCATCAATAAAGGTTACAAAATACCTAAAACCAGAGGGGGTAACAATACGAGAGGGGCCCCAAACATCTGAATGGATTAAGGCAAATAGGGACATAGCCCGTTTATTGACTCTATCATGGCATGTAGCACGAGTGTGTTTTCCTAATTGACAAGACTCACAGTGCAGACTAGAAATTTTAGAGAGACTGGGGACCATCTTTTGAAGCTTTGGCAAACTAGGATGTCCCAACTGAGCGTGGATGGTCGCCAGAGAGACAGTGGTTAAGCATGCTTGCGGAGGCGTAGAGAGATAATAGAGGCCATGAGACTCACATCCGACACCAATCATCCATCTCGAAGTCCAGTCCTGCAAGGTAACAGAATTTTTAGTAAAGGTAATGACAAAGTCATGGGATTGGGTAAGACGATGAACAGAAAGTAAGTTAAAAGGGCAATCAGGGACATATAACACAAACTCGACAGTTAGGGAGGGTAGGGGATGTGCGATGCCAATACCACTGGACTTTGTTTGAGAACCATTGGCAGATGTAATCGTGGGTAAATAACCAGATGTAGACAGAGAAGAGAAAAGGGAGCGATTACCAGAAATATGGTCAGACACACCAGAGTCAAGCACCCAAGGACCCAGGGAAGGAGATGTGGAGATGTAAGCAATAGAATTACCGGTTTGTGCAACAGAAGCAGTGGTGCCAGGGGTCTGGCGAGTCTCAAACCATTTGACAAAATCCTTATAAGTCGCCGCGGTAGCCCGAGGTTGATCAGCAAGTTGAGTAGTTTCTGCCTTAGGTGGAATGGAGGAGCCAGAAGACGCCATGGCGATGGGTAAAAATTGTCAAAATAGCCAACAGATGAACAGTACCGGACTTGCGGGTAGAGAACAGGGGGCGGTCCAAAACTGATCGAATGGAGATGAAACTCGGAGGGTGAGGTCGGCTGGGTCTGGCGACGCCGGCGCCGGAGTCACAATCGAAAAGGAGCCTCCACGCGCCGCCACGCACCGACGAGAAGCGCTGTTTGGCGCAAAGAAGAAGGGTGCGTGAGCGCACGTGGATCGTCGGATGCCGGCGCCGTCAACGGATCTGTGTAGATCAGCGGATGGCGATCCGGACCCAATGGTCGATTGCCGGAAAAGTCGCCGGAGAAGCGGCGGCGACCGGAAAAGTCGTCGGAACAGCGGCGGCGATTGGCGGCGGTGGCAGGAGAAGACACTGGAAAAATAGACGACGGCGCTGGAACAGGGGGCAAACCGGAGACGTACACGGTTCGCCAAAAAAAATTTATTTTTGTCTCCGGGGACAGTGGGTCCACCGGGTAGGCACGGTCCTTGAGATGCCTCTGTTAGGCTCTGATACCATATTGAAAAAGAGAAAACAGAGACATATTTAACTGAAACCATGTGTCTGAATACACAACAGAAACGAGTTTATATAGGCTTATTACATTAATGATACATAAATAGAGAATATTTAGTTTCCTCTAAATCAATGATTACATGCCTATAAACTACAATAAATTCAGAATATTTTATTCTGATTTTCAACATATATATTCATTATGAAAATGTGTACAACTTTGTTGAGAGCAATAAATTGATTTTGAAGTTTCTTTTTTATAATAGTCGAGAAGCTATAAATTTTTTATTTATTGGATTATAAAAATGTAAAAAAGTTTAGAATGTTTGAGTTTCACATGCTACATGTTAAGCACATATTTCTATTTGTAGATTATCATATAGTATTTAAATTTTTATTAAATATTAAACTGATAAAGTAAAAGAATGTAAGAAATTTTTTATAAAACAAAAATAATTAAGCTATAAATGAGCTAAACAAGTCAAGCTCAAGCCTTATATTTTTTAAACAAGACAAGCTCAAGCTTTCAATTAGGCTCGTTCATATAAATGAGTCAAGCTTGAGCAACTATTTTTTTAACAAGCTAAGCCTAAACTTTAAATGCTAGGCTCGATTTGTTTACACCCCTATTGTCAACAGCCGAAAAGCACAATTAGAAGGCCATTTGTAAAATGAAAAGGTTTAACTTGATACCATTTCAAAAATTACATACAATCAAAATTATCAAGAGAATTGTTTGAATCTTAATCAAACTCATTTTTATTGATAATTTCTGGTCCTAAGCCTGTACTACGCTTTAATTCAAAGGACAGATCAAACTTCGATGCTTAGCAAAAGCTGCAATTTATAGAGTATTAGGATCAATGTTGGAAACAAGTAAAAACACAATAAATATGTAATAAAAAGAAAAGGGAAACTAAAAGGCAGCACATATCTTCAGAGTTGGTGCTAGAAATCTTTAACCTTTTGATAAAGAACAAATGGTGAGGCCAATTAGGGAGAAAAAGTCGAGGCAGGTAAGTAGCTCCAAACAAAACAAATGTTGTCAAATGGTAATACTAAACATGTCATAGGTAAAAAATGAAGCCCTTGAATGTACACTGTGCATCGTAACTTAAACAAGGCAAGCAACTAAAACTAAATCCTGTCACCTGATAACATGAAACAAACAACAAACCCAGTGTCTTCGTGCAGATATTTACAAAATCCCCAGTCTTATAATCTAATTTATCAGCAAAATAAATACTGGCATAAAAGAAGGATAAAATTCTCTGAATACCTGTATGGTAGCAGCAGTTACTGTATCCAAAAGCGTGTTGGTAGTATAACTATTGGATTGCAATCTGATTCGTCTTGGCTCAACATCCACCAAGCTCTTTGACCAAAATGCAAAGGTAGATGAATCGAATTTCTGCGTAATTCAATTAGAAAATATTATATTGAGATTGACTACAAATTAACTTCAAAATATATAGTCAAAATTTCACTAAGGAAATCAACAAGCTTACGTCACATCTTGTTATGTTCTCAAGTGGATATATTCTCAATGTTCGACTAGTATTTGGATCCAGCATACGAATTCCATCCAAACTGATCTGGAAGAATTAGCATCGACAAAATAACTAATTCAGATCAACCACCATGGTAGTGATAAACAACAAATAGTTTAATGAATGCATAACAAAAATTATGCCAAGTGCCATCGGGATAGAGATTCACAGAAAAAGTAGGTTTCTGCATACCTTCTGACTCTGCGTAAGTGTAATACAACAACATATCTGCTAATATATTCCCTTTCGTTTTTTCAAATAAGTATATTAGGAGGCTATACCTTTCGGGAGTATATTAACAAATCCAAAGTTATAGCTTTCCATTCTACTCCCTCTAGAAAACAAGTGAGAATATATTAGGGCCCGTTTGGTTTCCTCATTTTTTATTTTCATTTTCATTAAAAATAGTAAATGATAGAGAAAATGCGTTTGGTTGTGTTATAGGAAATATTTTGTCTGAAAATATTTTCAAAATACATCTTAAAACAGGAAATGAAAAAAAAGCCACTTTCAGCCTTTTCTTTGAAAATATAACTGTTTAAAAATGAGAAGGTGAAAACACTGTGGCATGATAGCAAATATAATGTCATTTAATTGGATTTCTTTTTGTTATACTGCTCTCTATTGCACTTCACAACAGAATTGAAGGTAGCAGAGAGTTCTAACGTGGAAAACATGGTGATCATCGTCAAGTGTGGCAAGGAAGTAGAGATAGGTGGTGAGAGGAACAAACATTTTGTTGCCATGAGGGCAGAGATAGAGGTTATTGAAGGTGGAAGAAGCGATCTCGAGACGAGTGGTGGCGCAAATGTTGGAGAGGCTGTCTTGGAGAAGATTCCCTTCCAGATCCACTTGTTCTTTCACTGCCTTCAACTGGTCCATGCTCATCCTCTCCAAAGGCATTGCACCACTCCCACTCTTCCACAAAGCCATCTCTCTCAGTCTCTCTCTCACACAAAAAACATAAAATCTTCACTTGGATCGTCAAACTGTACCCACAACCCAACTCATTCGATTTGGAATCATTTCTGCAATCTGATCCCAATTGTATTTAGCTATTGGAGATGTGAAGTCCTCCAGCCCTAGCATAAAATGAGTGGAAATCATCAACACCAGTTATAGGAATGAACAGAAACCTGCTGGGATGGCACACACCTGACACAAGAGCCTGGATAAGCTACAACCACTGCGTGCCCTGTGCAATTTGGAAGTCAATTATATGAATTCTTGATTCATTTAGCATTACTTCTCCAATAACAACATTTGCAGATATGTAAGCAACCTTCAAATATGGGTAAATCCGCAAATCTGATACAGGATGTGCATGTAATTCATCTGATCTTTGCTTGTTGGTTGGTCACATTTCAAGGTATTGTACTATTGTAGATTAGGCTCCGTGAAGATTCCAACGTTGCTCTTAGACCCTCCAACAAGTCAGTACCTAACATCTGGATTGGACACCCCCCCCCCCCCCCCCCCAACTGATACCATCTTAGCCAATCCATTATTCATCAAGCCTACTGCTGTTTCAACATCATCATCAGCCACAGCTTGTGCACAGGCTGGTGGTATAAATGGATACCAACTAAAGATGGGTGTTTTTGGGATATTTGCATCTTAAAAAGAAATTATTTACTCAGCAGAAAGAAAGTGATCACAATAATAAGTAGTCAAACTTTTTAATAGTCAAAAGCTTCCAGCCAGTATCATATTCCAATAACCTTTCCAATATGTTGATAATAATTAACATATGTCAATCTTTATTTTATTTATTTTGTAAATAAACAATACAACAAATTTAATTATATATATATATATATATTATAAATTTCTTTATTCATAAATTGTTCAGTAATAAAAATAAAAATATATTATTATTATTTAATATTTGTTCGTAAACTTTATATATAAAACATTTCATGAACTTTTATTGAAAATGATTAAACCAAATACATATTCAATATTTTTACTTTTCGAAAACAGAAAGTCAAACCAAAGAACCCTTAACAGCCCCAATGTATTTGGGGTGGGGCGGTGGTTATCATGTTCAGAAGAAGAGAAAAGTTAGGCATTAAGCTGACAATAATCATTAATTGTATCCATCGGCAAGCCCATCTTTAAGTAGACTGAAATTACTTCTGGTTTGGTTCAGGGTCATAAACCATTTACCTACTTATCCAGAAAGGACACGCTAAAAGCCATACGAGGGTTATCCATTACGTTAGGCCGACTGTAATTTGCTACAATAACAGAGCAAACAAAGCCCACATAGAAGTTCAATCGCAAATAATTCTAAACCCTCCTACAATACAAAATCTTCCTATTTATTAAAACTAAATGAAAAAAGTATTGATTACTCTTTTTTACAAGACCACAGGTATCTTACTGGAGCTGAATAAGATCATTAATCATTATGGATAGCAAAGTTCTTCCTCCCAATATTTAACACACCTAAATACCCAAAATTCAAACTTAGAGACCACTGATTAAAGTATAACAATCTGTATTAGTTGATACTCGCGCTCAGTGTCAAATATTGAATACTTCTTTTTGTGTTTAAGTGCATTTTCTTTTCCATTTAACAACAGCTTTCCCATAAAGTATCAGGAGGATTGTTAATTATTACTCGTCCAATTAGGGATATTAGTATTTACTGTCAACCAACAAGCAACAAATGCAATTTAAGCCAAAACTAGCAGCACAATAAATGACATCAATCTTGTTCATAAATAATACCTGACAGAGAACATCCATAGTGCTCTGACCACCACTTTCTGCCAACAGCTTCACCCGAAACTTCTGCACTCCGCTCTTCGCATCTTCTTCCACATCCACCTTCGGCACCGCTTTCACAACCTTGCTCGTCCCAGAGGAAGTACCACCGATCGCTCTCCCGTAATCATCGAAACCCGACCAGGTGGAAGACGATTTCGGCGCCGTACCTCGCGATCCGTACGGTTCCACTTTCCCACCTTCGTACGCAAACACTCCCTCTCCGTAAAAGTCGTCGTTCTGCTTCCCATACGAGTCCGAACGGGTCCGGTTCAAAGTCCCGTAGTCGTCGAAACCGTACGCGGGAGCGGAGTACGGTGGATTGGGATTGGGGTTCGACGGAGGAGCGTAAACTGGAGCCGCGTGATGGTGATCGCAGGGTGGATAATAAGGTTGGAGTTGCGAGGGGGGTTGGTATGAGAGTTGAGATTCGAAGGGAGAGGGTTGGGATGGGGAATTGAAGGAGTAAGAGGTTGGATTGGGAGAGAGTGGAGCTTCGGGATAGGTCGGGGCGTAAGGGGTGTAACCGGAGCTGAAGGGAGGTGCGGATGATGCGTGAGGGTTTGGGAGTGGATCGGTGGTAGGGTTGGGGTTAGGGATTGGGTTTGGGAGATGGGGGAATTGATAGTATGGAGTGGAGGTGTAATCTCCTTGATGCATTGGTGAATGGTGACTTCAACGATCGAAGCGGAGAAGGTGTTGTTTTGGGATGGGAAGTGAAGACGAAGAAGACGCCACCCAATACACTCTCTGCTCTGATCAACTACTTGGAGAAAGGAATGCCGGGAAATCTTGGGTGTGTTAACGCGCACGCAAGTTTCCGTGCTTCCTTCCCAGTTTACACAAATTTGCCAAGTTTTGTGTTTTTCTCTAAAAAGTGAAATGGTGTTAGGAAGTTGAGAGGTTGACTTCATCAAAATTCAAAACGTGATATTCTCTTCCAGCATTTTTTTAAAAAATAAAATAAAACTCTAAGAGCCTTGTTAATAGATGCTCTAAACGAGATTAATTAAAGAGTGTTAAGTATATTTTATTAATTACATTAATTGTTTAAAAATTAAATATTAAATGATTTTGTATTTTAATATTATTACATTTTTAAACAAAATTTATTATTTTTTTACTTAATATTTACGTGTATGTTTGAATGTTGGTTGATAAAATTGATTTTAGATCAATGCAATTTTATAAAATTGATTATGATTAAAATTGATTTTAAAATAACATGATTTTTGTTTAAATACTATATATTAAAAAATTGATTTTTAGAGTGTAATTACTAAAATGAGTTTTAATGTTTACTACTTCTTTTCTATATATATATATAAAGAGAGAGAGAGAGAGAGAAATTAAAAATAAATAGGTATGTAGTAATTTTTTTCACTTCATATTAATTATTAAATAAAAACATATATGTATAATATTTTTCAATGGAAATATACACTGAGACTTTAGTAATATATGCGATAGGTTGATACGTGATGCATATACGTGGTAGGCTAGTACGTGATGCATATATGTGGTGTGAGATCTTTTACTATACACCGAGACTTCAACAATAAATATATCCTTTAAAGACAAATCTAGTTAGAAACTAGCATGAGATCAACATCGATGCATATGAAGGTATAAATTGGTAAAAGTATGAGGGTAAATTAGAAAAAATATAATAACTAAGAGTTCAAAATTGATTTTGAATGAAACGAAAGCAACTCCTTATTATTTCAACTTAATCATGATTTTCCTCAATTCAATTCAAAGTGATTTTATTTTAATAATCAAACATTCTAAATTTTAATCAAACCAAGCTTGACTCAACTCACCATGATTCATCATACTTTTACCACCAAATTAACACATGCACTTGTGAGAAGAAAATAGAAAGATAAAAATAGGTGGAGTTTTCTCCCATTTAGATAAGTAAATAAAACACAAGGAAAAGAAAAATTTGAGTGTCAAGCTCACCTAAAATTTTTCTTCCTTCCTTTATGAAGAAAAGGCAAGAAAAAGATATTCTTTTTTTTCTAAACTTTACCCTTCTCCTCAAAGTCTAACTTTCTTTTTCTTTGGTCATTGAATGTCATCAACCTCCACCTTGAGCTATGCAAAGGGATCTACAGATGACATTACTCCAAGGTTTATCTCACCATGTACAAGATGTGCTATAGCAAGAACTACTACGACTTTAGCATCGTTGTAGCATTTGACACCCTTATGTCTATCGGCCTCCTTTAACTTCGACATAGTGATTGGATATTCGTCTCCAATTTAATGGTTTGTTTAGTTTAATAGTGATATGTCCAAAATAAAGTATATAAGTAGGGAACAATCCTTACCTCATGAGCTAGCTTTGGGGGTTGAGTTAGGCCTAAACTCAAATTCTAATATGGTATCAAAGCCTATCTTAACGATATTTGTTGGGCCTATCAGGCCATCCATTATCAGGCCGTTATCAAGCCACCCACAAATGTCCAATCCTGCAAACTTCATATTTAAGATGTCTAGTCCTCAGCTTGAGGAGTGTATGTTGGAGATCCCATATTGATTAGTGATATGATCAACATGTTTTATGACCTCTTTAAGGCCCTTCGCTTTCCTAACTCCAACTTCATCCCATACGATGATTACCTTATTGGCTTTTCTAGCCATCATGTCACCCATATCGGCTATGTTGAGCAATTGGTCACCTTTTGTGATGGGTCTGCTACCTAGATGGTGAAGACTTGTTTCCTGGTAATGAAGTGCAAGTCAACCTACAACGCCATCCTTGGTAGGCCAACTTTGAATGTCGTTAAGGTCGCATCTCCACTTCCCACCTTGCCATGAAGTTTCTAAGTGACAATGTTAAGGTGATTATAGAATATGGTGATTAGCAAACAACTAATATAATCATATTTAATGACTTTACGCACATGTTATTGAGAAAATTTTATGAGAAAAAAGATGTAAAAAGAATGAAACCTCAAGTAGGTTGATAAAAATTAGCATGAATTTAGTTTTTAACCTTTTTCGTGTGTAAATATTTTTTTTCATGGGATTTCCCTTAACTTTTGTAGAAAATAAGTAAAACATTTGCAAATTAGTTTAGGCATTTAAAACACTAGATGCAGCATCCTACACCCTGATGAAGGAAGAATGATTCTCATCAAAAGACCCTATAAGGATGATAGATGGGTCTTGTGGCATCCTTTCCAAGATGGTTGATTTTGTTATCATCTAGATGGGTCTCATGGCATTAATTCATAATGAAGAGGGAGCTTAGGTCACTGGTTTCGCAATGACTGATTTGATTCATAATTTACTTCCTTTTGCTATCTTTACAATATTAAAGTTTGAAAAAGAGCTAACTATTTGACTTGGCTATTGCCCAGTTAATACGCTTGCCCTATTAAAATAAATTGAAGGAAAAAAATTGTTTGATTGGATTATAAATGTAAAATAATAATAATAATAATGTGAAAATGTTAATTAATTAATTATTAAGTTTAACGGTCTATGTTAATGGGAGGGACTAAAAACATAAAAGAAAAAATTTCAAGGGACTAAAACTGATCAAACCTTTTTTTAAGAGACTAAAAACGTAAATTGTTATAAAATGTGGAGTTATTCTCACATTTTACCCTTTTTTTTAGTAGTTTCACACTGCCGGAAAAATTATATCAATTTTTAAAGTAAAACATTTTGCCATCAATTTTAAAGTAAAACATTTTCCCATGTGATTACCATATCTAACTAGTAGTCGACATGGCCACCAATGTGTTTACCACATCATCATTTAATGGTTTAAGTTAACAATAGAGAGTAAAAATGAAACGAAAAAATTTATAAGGGATGAAGATTGGTCAAAGACTTTGTAAGAGATTAAAAACATAATTAAACAATGAAAATTATAAGAGTTTGAAAATAATTAAAAAACTAAAAATATAGTTACCCCAAAAAATATTTGTATTGATAAATTAAAATTAAAATTTGTATAAAATATCATACAAACATTTCCATTTGTTTCACTTTACATTTATTAGTTATTTCAAGAGATGATTTTACTAAACGCTTATAATTCAATAAGCTAGTTTAATAACTTTCAGCTAGCTTATCAACTACTTTTACCAAATATAACCAAAACAATTATATTTTGGTGAGAAATAAATGAATGAGGTGCTACCTTATGACATTTATCTACGTGGTAATTATATATATATATATATATATATATATTATATAGTATTTTAGCCTGTACAATGCATATGATAAATGTTTATTTTATATAACTAAAATTTATAATAAATAAATACTTTTGAACATATAAATTATATTATCATTAAAATTCATAATAAATAAATATTTTTATATACAAATTATATGTTATTGTTATGTTGAACAATTTATATCAACGTATAAGGCTATTTTTAATTATTAATAATTTCTTTAAAAAATATTAAAATTTAATTTAGAAATAAAGATTTAAAGGATAGATTGAAAGAGATAAGAGAAAAAAAATCTTCAAAACACTCTCGTTGAAGACAAATTCCTAAAAACACTCTTATCGAAGAATAACTCCCCAAAACGCTCTCATTCAAAATAACTATTCTAATTTATATAGAGAGAGGATGTTTATAACGAAATCAAGATTCTTAAACATGTTGCAGTAAATATTATCTCAAGGTTTAATATTCATTAAATAAATTATTTATAATACTAATTAAATCTTTTTTTTTTAAGATTGAATGTTCAAATCATGAATGTCGCTAATTGAAATAATGAACATTTTAAAATTAATATGTATACTTTGATTAATTGTATATAATAATTACTTTAATTATGAAATTTAAAATAATTTGATTTCCACACATTATTTATTTTAAGTTTGATTGATACTATTATCCAATTACTATATTATATATTTTTTATTTAAGATGTATTATCAATTATAAATAACAAGAGATTATCATCCATATATATAATATATACTTGTGTTATTATTTGAATGTTCAAAGGCTTAAATATGTTTTTGGTCCTTGTAATATATTGTTTTTTTGGTTTTAGTCTTTATAAAAATATATTTTTTTAAAAGGGTCATTGTTAAATTCTTTTTTTTTTTTGTCTGTATTATTTTGTTTTAGTCCTTATAATATATTTATTTTTTTATTTTTTTCTCGTAATATGTAAATAATTTACTTTTAGTCCTTATCAAATTTTTTTCAAAGGAACTATTTCAAAATGAACAAAATATTATAGGGACTAAAACGAAAAAAAAATAGATATATTAAAAGGATTAGAGCAAATAAAAGGACCAAAACCAAAAAAAAAAATTACAAGGACCATTTTAAAAAAAAATAATTTTATAGGGATCAAAAACAAAAAAGTGAAATTTTATAGGAACAAAAAACATATTTAAACCAATGTTCAAATAATGTAAATTACATTTATCATAATTACTTTAATTAATATAATTACAAAATTTTATAAATGAAAAATAAAAATATGTATTTTTTGCATTTTGATGACAAAAAAAAATGCATACTATCACTTGTTATCTGCTTGCGTGACAAAACTTCTTTTAGATATATGCAAGTAGTATTTTAACTTATGCATTACAAAGATCAATGTTTATTTTTATATAATTAATATTCATAATAAATAAATATCTTTTAATATATAAATTATATTTTAGATTTACAATGAAAAATTTAGATTTGAAAATTACTTTTAACTACTAACAATTTCTTTTACAGAAATTATTGAAATTCAATTTAAAGATATCAATAAAAAAGAATCAATTGAAAGAGACAAACAATTAAAAAGAATAAATATATAAATATATATAAAGATAAAAAGAGAATATTTTGAGATGACTGAGAATTTTTTTTTAAACAATTGCAAGAATAATATGTGAAATGTACGTCTTATGGAGAAAAGAGACAATATTGAAAATATCTAATTGAGAGAGTTATTTTCAAATTGTGTATTAGGATCATAATTAGGAGTATATAAATATATATCAGCATGGTGTGTTATGGTTGATAGATAACCATGTTCTTTAAACATGTGGTTAGAGGTTTGATTTTCAAGTTTGTGTGTATAAAAAAAACATATGTTAAGAGATGTCAACCCTTAAGGGTATGTTTGGTGGTCAGAATATGATATAAGAACTATCCTATCCTATCATGTAGAGTTGTTAAAATTGGCCTGACCCAATGGGCTGGACCGATGGCCCGACAAGTTGGGCTTGTAAAATAGAGGCAAAAAAAGAATTGGAACATTTTGGCTAGACTCGAAAAATGTTGGCACAAAAATCATCAGGCCTATTTGGCCCAATATTATTATTTTTTATTTTTTCTTTTAAAATTCATATAAATCTAAATTAAAAAAAATAAACGAGTCAATTTTGGAAAAAAAAACATAGCTAATAAGGGATTTGGGCTGAACCGGCCCATTTAACAGCTTTACTATCATGTTAGTGTAGTGTATTTTTATTGTGAGAGAGAGCTAAATCAGAAAACAATAGGATAACCCCTATCTATTTATCTATCTATATATTATATAAGATTTGTATTTAACATATTATTTTATAGAGGAGTGCTAGCAAAACACTCTTTAACACTTTCCCTCTAATACATTCTCTCCAATTGGTTAAAATTTATTAAAAACTATAAAATCATGAGAGAGGTTCATTAAATAGGATGTGGGACCCACAAAATTTTGTGATTCTCTACATATGTAAATTAGAATAACTATCTTGATCGAGAGTGGTTTTAGAGATCATTTTTCAATGAGAGCATTTTTTGTTGTTTTTCTTCAATGAGAGCATTTGTAAGGATTTTTCTTAACCTCATATCTCCTTTAATCTATCATTTTAATTTTTATTTCTAAAAAAAATGTCAATATTTTTTTAAAAAATATCAATAATTAAAAATAACCCTATTTCACAATGTAAATTATTTATCATAAATCTAAAATATAATTTATATAATCAAAAATATTTATTTATTATAAATTTTAATTATAGTATAATTTATATATTTAAAGTATTTATTTATTATAAAATTTATTTATATAGAATAAAAATTTATCCCCTACATTACACAGGTTAAAATATTAGTTCCCACTAAATTACAACTAATAAGAGAAAGTGTGTTTAAAAGAGTATGTTCCTAACATTTTTTTATAATAACTTTGACATGTAAATTTTAAATATATTATTAATTAAAATATTAAATTATTAAAAATATTTGAATAATAAATATAATTTAAAAAATTATAATTTTTTATAATTTTATGAAAAGCAACTGCACAAATAAAAAATAATTTAATTATAATTATAATTTGTAAAAATTTAAAAATTAAATTAAAATTTCCCTTTTAGAAAGTTGGCCATATACATTAAATAAGAATAATTATCTTGAACGAGAACATTTTTAGCTGCTATTATTCAACAATTGCATTTTTAATTGTCATTCATCAGTGAGAGTATTTTTAGATATTTTTTAACTTCTTATCTCTTTCAATCTATCATTTTCAAGATTTTTAGTTCTAAATTGAATTTTAATATTTTTTAAAAGAAATTATCAACAATTAAAAATTAACATTATATTACAATAATTATTTATTATAAATTTAAAATATAATCTATATTTTCAAAAATATTTATTTATTACAAATTTTAAATATAATATAATTTATATATTCAAAAGTATTTATTTATTATAAATTTAAGTTAAATAAAATAAATATTTATTTTGTGCAATGCACAAGTTAAAATACTAGTTGTGACACACAGGAAAGACAAGAAGGGGGTTGAATTGTGTTTTAAATAAATTTTTACAAGAAAATCTGGAAACCTTTTAGAAAAGAGATATCGTCTAAAGTGGAGACGAAATATATAAAATAGAAAAACAGATTTCAAAGGATTTTCACAAAAGAATTGGGATATTTGAAAGATAAAATGTACAAAGAGAAGAAATGCACAAGTAGTTTATACTGGTTTGTCTCTACCCAAAGATTATGTCTAGTTCTTGACACACCACTAAGTTCCACTATCACTTGAACAAAGTTGCAAGTATTCTTTTATCCAAGCCTCTTCAGGCTCAACCCAACTAGTATTTTACATGCTTTTCCAAACAAACACCCAAGTATTCTTTGATACAAAGCCTCTTCAGGCTTCTACTAATTTCACAAAGAAATGGTTAAGGGTAAGATATTACACACTAGTTGTGTCTTATCAGACGAATATACAATGAAGTTCAAGAAGTTAAAGGTATTTCCTAAGACACTCGAGAGAGAAAGCTAAACAAAGAAGTGAACGAGAATAAGAAAAACAACAAGCATTTTTCCACTTTTTAACATAGGTCTTCTCTTATATATATAGTGCTTCTCAAAAGTATCTGTTGTGAGTGCTTTAGAGTCAACATTCATTTGATGTTGTAAAAAGAAAAAAATATACGTTAGAGCATTAAATGCCGCATTTAATGCTTTCACTAACTGGTCACACTGATAGGATGAAGAAGTTTGTTTATCTAGCCTTTCTCGTACTAAATCTTGTTGTAATGGACATATTTTCCCTTTCAATACTGACAATTGTACTATAGTTCCTTCTTTTTAGCATAAAGCTATACATTTTCAGTGAGAGATACATAGACATCTTCTTTTTCAAGAAAGTAGGTACGCGAACTCCAAAACAGGAAAAGTTCCGGTATAACAAAACTACTGAATAAACAAATAGTCCAACAAATTTTGAAATACATCGTCTATGAAGGTTAGTTAGCATAACATTTTTAATTTTAACATACATGCGTAAATAGATGATTGAGAAAGCATTAGTCTGTTTGTTATAATCAAAACAAAACAAGGTCATAAATTTGTCCTTTGTCTTAACACTCTTCCCTTTTTTTGATGATGATAAACAACTTATGGTTTAAAAACGAAACTTTTTAGGAGAGAAATATATTTTTAGAAAAACAACGACACTATAGATGAATAATATATTTCAAGTTCAAAAAGACTTTATGTTTTCAATTTAGCATGTTATATCATAACTTAACATGTGTTTTTATGTTTGTGAAAGGTGGTTAAACGCATCAGATGATATAAAACATCATGTTAGTTCTCAACGTTCACCAGTTGCACAAATATAGCCAATAGAGTATGAATAATAAGATACTAAAGACAAAAGAAATAAAATACCCCCTTGCAATACTCCCCTTGCAAGTATGCTATCATTTTCAGTGTTTTCTCTCCTTTTGTCTTCCTTGTATATTCTCCTTCTTTTGGCATTATCAATTAGATGAGTCGGTGTCAGAGCTGGAGGCGGAGGTAGACGATAAGCCTAATTCTGACCTGAAGCGTTTGTCCAACTTTGTGAGCAAGGCTTCAACTCTCTTGCGCTTTCAACTCTCATGATGAAGTGTAGCCTTCAAACGTCGAACAATCTTCTTCAACTCATTAACTTCAATGCGAACATCAATATCCATTGGAGCAGAGGAAGAAGGAACTGTCTCGTCTGCGTCATTTAGTTCTTCTACAAAACACAAATTAAAAACATGTGACACAAGGGGTTCATAGAACCAAAAATGACCAATGGGTAGGAAGACTTCAAAAGTGGCTCCGTTGGAGGAAAAGAAGGCATAGGTTCTGGAGAAATTATAGATGAGCTGGTTTGAGGGGAGAATATCAGATAAAGATGGGGTAAGAGTGATTTGCAACTAGTGATCTCTAGGGCGAATGGCTGCTTGATGGCTCAGAGTATTTTTCTCCTCAGCAGAAAGACCTGAAAAATGCTTGAGAGCTTTAACATGGTCCTGAAGCCTCTATCGGCCTAAGCTCCATAGGATTTCCTTCCTTTTAAGTGCGGCAAGTTGTGCAGGAGAAAGAGCTTTTTGCCTTACCATCAAGTGTCGTTCTAGATCTCTTCTGAATTTTGGCTTTGTGCCTCTGCCTATAGAAAGATTTCTACAATAATATTGTTTTTAGTAGCATAGTCTGAAAGTGGTCCATGGCTTGAGTAGGATCTTCATTCTTCTAGCCATCAATCTTTGATTTCCCATTTCAAGACCTAGACATCTTTTCTCACAAATCGCTCTTTGAAGCATGATCTACATTTTCTCACGAAGAAAATTGTACATAACTCTGCCAAGCTCCCAATCATCATCACCAATTCTCCATTTATCAAAATCAAGCCTATCTTCTAGGCGGATAGCAAGTGGATAAGTTTTTACATAGCCATGGCAGAATGGATAAATAATCTTTGGCTTATGGTTGTAAGTTCTACACATGATCAAATATTCTAAATAATTGCATTTGGGAAGGAATGGCGAGGTATGGCAGAGAACTCCTTGTTGCCTCTATATTTCATAACCTGGAGGGAATATGGTTCTGGTGAAAGGTAGGTAGACAAATATAGGTGTGACTGATTTAGTACTGTACCCCGATTCCTAAACATATGGCCTGATGTATGGTTCATATGAAAGGGCAAGGATTGCTTCGCCCTTTTCCACCATCTTTTCAACATAGCCATGTCGTACCAGCAAAGGCCATTCTTCTTCAATTATTGTCCTCCACATCTTCGGGTTGTTCACTTCTCCTAATTCATAATCGATCAAAGCTTGAAGAATCTCTGGGTCAAAAGGCTCAGGAGGATGATATTCCTTAGACACTCCAGTACTTCGGGATTCTTGTCTTTCACAAGAGGAAGTATCTCTTCGAAGTCTTTCAGATGGAGGTGTCTCTAATTTATACATGTCAGGCGCAACTTTTTCAATCATCAACTCCGCTATACCTTTAGACGATGAGGCTTCAGCATAATAATTAGTCTGTGAAGCTTTAAGCTGTGGCATAAGAAATGTAACAGTCCTTTCAGACTGTATACTGCTTGGTCTTGCTATAAGATCAGTTGTTATTCGTTGAAAAGCCAGAGAGACTGAGATAAAATAAGGTACCTCCCACAATAGGGATCGAGGGAGTCTGCCTTGAGATGTAGTAATAGATTCTTCCTGATTATATGTCTCCTCTTCATCATGCTCTTTGGCCACAACATGCAGAGAATGTTCAATTACAAATTGCAACATGGCTTCTTATATCTGTTCTTCTTATTTTGTAGTTAGTTTTTGTTCTTCCTTCTTCTTTTTCTTAGCCCATTTATATTGGGCTTTGACTTTCCTTAGCTGCTTGGCCTCATCAGCTTTAGTATTTGGTTGGCTGATTTTCCTTAGACTATGTGACCTCTTGGTTTCTTCTGTTAGGACTAATTCTTTTGTAGCATCAAGAGTCAACACTTGTTTTTTTGCTATAGGTTTAAGGAGGGATGGGTCTTTGGGTGCAATGAGGTCTTTGATGAGGATGGCATCGTCTTGGACAGGTTGAGGAATAGGTTTGGGTTTAAGATGAATAGTGAAGGGTTTTTGTTTTTTATGTAGGGAAGAGGGTTGGTCTTGTGTTTATGGTTTGGGCTTTGGTTCTTGTTGGGATGGCCTTTTGATGGGTAGTTTGTGTTTGAGGGGTTTAGTTTATTTGGGTTTTGGCTGAGTCTGTTGGATAGACTCAGAGCAGACAAACGGATCAACAGACGATCCTACTTTGAACACAATTCCTATTGAGTCATCAGCAGGTTCCTTCTTTATGACTGCCAGCTCTGGATGCTTGGCAACATATCTAAGAAACAAATGTGTTATCCTCATCTTCTTGATGGTAAACACATCAATCTTAGAGCCATACTTTTTCTCCCAACCAGATTTGCTTGCACTAACCATTCTTAAAATTTCAATGAAGAGCATAACATAAGGGATAGGGTACCTTTGCTTTCCATTGGAGCTTTCTTTGGATTTGATGAGGCAGGATCTCCAATTGTCAAGAATGAGTGCTGGAAGATTGACTTTCTATCCATTGAGCAGTCTGTATAAATAGAAACGATGACGTGAGGACACATTGTCCTTCGATCCTTTGCGTGGTAGAATGATATGTAATAGAAGATTATGCAGACAGGACATCATTATTATCTATTTGGGGTCTGGGTCTTCCATAGAGAGCCAGATCAACAGTTTTTGGGGTTATAATCCTTTTCCAGTCTTCACTGAACAAATCACCTTCTTCCTTGTAGTTAGACGCTGCAACAATTGTGTCAGTGGAGATGATGATGGCTTGGTTGTCAACAGTCTCGATGATATTTTTGTTAACTTCAGACGCTGATGCCCAAAAGTACGCATAGGGAGCATGGTACTAATGGGTCTTCATCTGCACGAATGACTCCCACCCTACATTCCTGATGTAGAGTGTTATAGGGAAGTCTTCGTCTTCCAGCTTTTTCAGGTTGATCCACTTTCCAACCACAAAGTCACTCTTAGGAAACCTTTCCATAGGAGCAAGTTGCTTTGGAGCAACCATGAATGCAAGTTCTGAAACTCTAAGTGTTTGAGAGAGAAGGTAGTACAAAGAATGCGAGGAGGAAGGTGTTTCAAAAAAGGTAAAGAGAATAGGCGATTATTTTGAATATTTGAAGGGTTGATAATACTGAAAGAACATGCATTTAATGCGACTTGATGAGGCACAGAAAAGCGATGCACGTTTTGAGGGTTATTCGATAAGTAATAATTTTAATGAACAGACAAAGGGATTAGATAAACAAAAATCTTTTCACATTCTTTCACATAAAACACATAAGTCAGTAAGACAAAGCCAGTAGATAAAATCATAAGACAATGGTGCATAAGACGAAGCACATAAGATGAAGTGATCAAATGTAAGACGATGCATATAAGACGTTTTAGTTATGCAAGATTTTCATATGCAACTTCTCTAATATGAAATTAAAATGCTCTTTATGCAAAGCCTTTGTAAAGATATTAGCCCATTGATGATCTATATCAATGAACTTAATGTCAAAAACATTTTTTTGTACATAGTCACATATGAAATGATGTCTTATTTTTATGTGTTTTGCCTTAGAATGCTGAATAGGGTTTTTAGATAGATTGATTGCATTAGTATTATCACATAACACTAGAATGTTATGCTCAAAGCTAGAGTAATCTTCAAGTTGATATTTTACCTATAGTAGTTATGAGTAGCAACTGGCAGCTGACACGTATTCTGCTTTAGTAATTGATAAAACAATTGAGTTTTTCTTTTTGCTGGTCCAGGATATAAGGCATGGTCCAATGAAGTGACATCCACTACTTGTACTTTTTCTTTCAATTCTGTCACCAACATAGTCTGCATCAGAGTAGCCTACTAACCTGAAATCTTTGTTTTTCTCATGGAACAAACTTAACTTAGAGGTACCAACTAAATATCTAAGGATCCTTTCACTACAAAAAAAAAATAGATTTAATGGGGGCTATTTTTGGTGTTACCCGTAGTTTGAATCCCCGTTAAATTCATTTCCTGTGGTTGCATTTTCCGCCGGCAAATTGTTCGAGGCTAACGTGTTACCCGCAGTTTTCGCCAACCCTTGGAAATGCAAAACTTACTCGTAGTTATAACACCCCAAGTAAATTCCCACAGTTTGCTAACCTCGGGTAATTTACTGAGGTTTTCTAACCCCCGTTAACTAACGGGGGTTTTTAACCCCCATCAATGCTAAAGTTATTTTCGGCGGTTTTGAAACCCGAGGGATTTTCTAGGGGTTATGAACCCCCATTAATGCAAAGTCATTTTCGACGGTTTTTGAAACCCTAGGTACTTAACAGGGGTTAGACAACCCTCGTTAATGCCAATTTTTTTTTAAAGAATCTACTATTTTAGTGTACCAATTTCATATAATGCATATTATCCACTCACATATCCCTATTTTTACCATTCTATATAATGTTTGATATGAAAATTCCTTTTTAAACCAATCCAATCATGCTAAATGATATATTTATTCCAAAAAGGTAAAAGAAAGCAAGCAGGGTGCAAGTTTTATATATATAACAATATGACAACTGAGTCTACAAATATGAAGTATGTTTGCACTAAATTATATCCTAAGTAAGGGAAGACTCCCATGAAACCATTCCTAAAACAAAAAATGAAAATTCTCCAACTTAATATCAATTTTCTCAAAATAAAGGACAATTAATTGTGCAACAACCATGCTATCAAGTATACTCCTCAGCTATTAAATATGCTCCTCCTCCCCTTCATGTTGAGAATTTGTTGTATTAGTTGGTACACTTCCTTGATCAGAAACCTAAAATATAAATGTAAAATACATTAGAAACGTGAAATCATGAAATATTAAAAAAATATATTAGCCAAGTCAGGAGGCAATTGACCTTGATAGTTTTGTAGAAAAAGATTCATAATTGCCTCTATTCTTTTATTTTGCTCATTAAATCTTTTATTTTGTTCACTCAATACCTTATTTTGCTCAGTCAATCTTTTATTTTATTCCCCTAATGTAGTGACTTGTTTTAAAACACCAATTTCAAATTAGTCAGATCAATATAATCAAATACAACAATTATTAACCACAAATAATACCAACCTAACCCCAAAAACAGCAACTTAATTATTAAAAGCCAGAAATCAACAACAACTTGATAAAACTAACCAAAAATTAATATAAATAGCCTTAACAATGAACAAAAACCAAAAACAACGATCACCCAATCAAATGAATAACTAATATTTTACTCCATTTACAAAAAAATAAAAGTAGTAACCTGATTTTGCAACTCTCTGAAAGAAGATGAAGACATCCCATATATGAACGTGCAATGTGTCCAAACACCTTTGATGGGCAAGGTCCCAATCCTAACCCTCTAACACGCCCACAATGTTCTTGTTTCCTAGAGCGTGAGCTAAGGAATCTTGAGTTGATATATCTTGTGAAAAGAATGATGCATTCGATTCATATGCTTGAATTTTTTCCTACAAATTAAGAACACAAAGAGCAACCAAATAAGCTAACATCAAACTTGGTTAAGTTATATCATGTTTAACAAAATTGAACTTACACCAATTTCTCTCGCCTCATCATTTATATATTCTCCATTAGCATGTTTATGTGTCGCAATCCATACTTCTCCCCTGCCAACTTTGCGACCACACTTATGTTCCTACAAAATCCATCTAAAGTATATGAAGTATATTTTACAAGAAAAATTATAATTTTATTATTAAAAGTGGTAGGTTACCATCCCATTTTTCTTGCGTGTAATACTTTTGGATCCCCCAGTGTGAGCAACTGTTTGCCTCTTTCTATTATCCTTATTTGTTTGGGCTTTTTCCTAATCATTAACATAGAAAACTTCATAAATATAAGTAGACAAATATTAAGGATAAAAAAAAGTAGTTTTACCTTTGTTTTTGAATCTAGACAATAGTTAACAAAAGAAGCCCAATGGTCTCTATTTATTCCTTCTAGAACCATCACGATCAATTCATCTCTATTACGTGTGCCATCATCCCTTTGGTGCCACAATCCTTGCTTATGCTCTCTCCATTTTATGTTAAGTGATTTGTAGACATAATTTATATGAGCATCAGAGTCAACTTGAAACTTAGCCTTCAAATTATTAGACAATTAAAGTTAACAACAATTTGAGTATAATTGAAATTATAGTATAAATGAATCACATACATCACTTACCTGAATAGTGTTCTTAAGTACATCTTTTTTGTAATAATTGAGAATCTTCGTCCAACTAAGATAGCTAATAGGAAATACATCAGGGTTTCTCGTAACATGACCTAAGAACCTATTCAATAATGCTCTGCTATCTGCAATCGGTTGGTCCTCATTATTCCAATGCATGACAATCTTTTCGGTACGAGATAAAGACCAAACATCATTGACTGTTAGCTATTTTGTCTTTTTGGTGCCTTGGTCATCTGTGAAAGTATCAAAATTAGAGTAACAATAATTGTTATGATGAACTCGATATTGCATATTAAGAAAGGAAACCAATCCATTCATTGTTCACACAACTCATATGAACATCTATATTGCTTATAATAATATACATTCATAGAGAGAGTTATTACTCTTAACACATACACAGAGAGAAAAGGTTATTTACATTGCTTTGATAGAAACAAAAGTTCCCAAGCTAGCACCTAGTTCTACTCATAAATTTGAACCAACTCTGTTATAAATTAAATAAAAGAGCTAATGGTTATTTATTTTGTGAGATTTCAATTAGTGTAAAGAAGAAGCAAAAAAAATTTCTCTCCCCATTACATAAAATGCCTTGCCAAAAAGAAGAAAACAATCAAGAATTTATTAAAAAGTAGCAAATCAGAAACCATATATGACTGATTCATTATATAGAACTCCTTCCTAGATAGATGAAAACCATAAAGAATGTGTTAAGTGTAGCAAATCAAAAACTGTATATCTCGCTCCATAACACAGCCACATAATTCAATAGCCATACGCACATTGGCCTAGAGGCAAGATACTTCAATAAAGTAGCAAATCAATAAAGTATTTAGAAGGTAAAGCTAGCAACTACTACTTAGCATAGTATGGCACAATCAAACCATCATACAAAATGCGGTGTAACTTAACTTTATTTAAGATATAAAGGCAGATATATGCTTTAAATCTAAAACAATTTAAAGTAACAAGCACAATTACTAATTCAGTCTTATCAATCACATCAACAAGCCATGCTCTCTTACGCACTATAGGCTTCGATTGTTGTGTTTGCATCTCAATTTCCTCATTTTCTTCCTTTTCACTTTCAGAATGTATCTCTGGTGTAGCTGTAGGTGTAGGCTCAAGTATAGATTCATGCATAGGCTGACAATCAGAATAAGATGCAAGCGGAGATTGAATATTCAATTGAGGTGTAGAGTTGGTCTTGTTGGTGGAAAAAATCCTCATTTTCAGGGTTCCTATTAATTAGTTAAATCAATACAAGTGAAATAAAAAATATAGTCTAGACAACTAATGCAATTGATGAATAAGTACCAAATTGATATGCAAATGGAGACATCTTACTTGATTAAGATGCTTCTTGAGGTGGTCTATTAGACTGAGGCGCAGGTAGGGATGGAGGTTGATTATTAGGCTGGGGAGGATGAGTATGCACTTGAGGAGCTAGTAATGAATTAGATAAATACACACGAAATAAAAAATATAGTCCAGACAACTAATGTAATTGACGAATAAGTACTAAATTGATATGCAAGTGGAGACATCTTACTTGGTTGAAATGCTTGTTGAGGTATTCTATTACACTGAGGCGCAGGTGGGGGTGGAGGTTGATTATTAGGCTAGGGAGGATGAGTATGCACTTGAAGAGCAAGTAATGAATTAGATAAATACACACGAAATAAAAAATATAGTCCAGACAACTAATGCAATTGATGAATAAGTACCAAATTGATATACAAGTGGAAACATCTTACTTAGTTGAGACGCATGTTGAGGTATTGCATTAAATTGAGGTGCAAGCAGGGGTGGAAACTGATTACTAGGCTGTGGAGGATGAGTATGCACTTGAGGTGCTGAGTTAGACTTCGTTGAAGTTGGAAATTTAATCTTCAAGGTTCCTAACAACCAAATATTATATTCATTAGTAAGTTGTTATCTTCAAATGTAATTTTAAACATTAATTGATAAAGAGACTCAATATTTTTAATTCAACATACTAGGATGAGTTAGATGAGGCGTAGGTTGAGACATCATACGCTAATGAATTGCATATGTAGATGAAGGTTGAGTACTTCTACATTAGGGAGTGGCTGAAACTTGGCTAAAAGAGCCACTTTGGGTCCTATGTGGTGCTGCACTAGTCTTCTTCTTGGTGGAAATTTCCTTCATCTTTAGGTATCCTAGGTACAGTAAGATTAGTACAAGTCAAATCACCACTTTAATAGGTAATATTTAATAGTTAATATCATACACAAAGAAATAATAAGGATGATATTAAAACACAATTAGAAAATTAGAAAAAAAAAATAACAATTGAGAATAAGACCTTGTTAACGGTATATCCCCTTCCCCGTCTAGAAATAATATTTCCAAATTTTGTTGTTCAAATGGCTCACATTCATGAAAAATGTCACCATTATCTTCCCTCATGTTGTATAAGTCTCGCGGCTTTAGATGTACAGGTATGCTCCAATTTTTATCTAACTCATCCTCTATATAATAAACCATTTGAGCTTCCGAAGCTTGATTGTATGGCTCATCATCGTCATTATCACCAGTGTGTATCAAGCGTGCAAAACTTACTGATGTAAATCCCAAGTCATTAGTTACAATCCCTCTACTAGTAGTTTTATTGGCCCACATACATTTGAACAAGGTAACTGAGAATCAACCATGGTAATTTATCTCAATTATGTCTACCAATTTCCCATAATAAGGCACACCCCCAAACTACATTCGATTATCACTACTACTTGCATAACTCCTTGTACCAAATGTACCAAATATTCCACTATTTTGCATTTTAAGCCCTTGGTTTCGCTCCAATGTTTGAAACTTGAATCCATTAATGCTGTACGCATTATAGTGCTTTGCACAATCAATTGGACCCATAGCTAAGAACTTTAAATCATCTGAATAGGGTTTAGTTGAGTCATTTATTATCTAATAGGAAAAAAAACGAATAGTCAAAAAAAATTATAAAATAGAACAAAGTTGATTGATGTAAATATATATACACGACGTGAAAACCATTAAATAAATTCCCTATGAACTGTCTTGTCTATCAAAGAGGATGATCGTGTAGTTCTTCTCATTTGTTTCCGTACAATGTCTCTATATTCCCTATATGAAATATATACAATAATTTCATAGTTAGTGTTCATGTGAAGACCGATTATAGAAAATTATAGAGTTAGAGCACTCACTGAAAAAATGGGTCAACTTGTGTACAATTAGTCAATACATGACAATGTGCCTGTAACTTTTCCTTTGCAAATAAAGTGAAGTAAGTAAAACCCCTACTGGTTTTTCGATGGGTGGAAATAAAGTGGTTTCACTAGATTGGACAGTGTTAAGCTCATCATTAACACTCCCAATCAGTTGAATACAGTTTCAATTCCATCCAAATATCTAGAGCAAAAAGTTAAAGCCTCTTCTGCAATGTAACCTTCAGCTATTGAGCCTTTTGGTTGAGCCCTATTATGCACATAAGACTTTAATTTTCCTATGTACCTCTCAATGAGATACATCCATCAATATTGGACAGGTCCTCCAAGCTTGGCATTATCAACTAAATGCACAATCAAATGAACCATTACTGTAAAAAAATGAAGGTGGAAATAACATTTCCATGTGACATAATGTTAGAACAACTCTACTTTGTAGTTGATCAAGTTTGTTGACTTTTAAAACTTTATGACACAACTGCCTAAAAAACGAACACAAGTAAGTCAAAATAGAACACAGTTGCTTAGGGAGTGTCTTTCTCATTGCTAAAGGTAGAAGTTGCTCCATCAAAACATGTGAATCATGACTTTTCAATCCTCCAAGCTTACGTTGTTTGACATCAATGCATCTATTAATGTTACTTGAGTAGCCATATAGAATAGTAATGTTTTTCAAAGTTCTAAGAAAGATATCTTTATTCACATTTGTCAATGTATATATAGCAGGAAGATATCTTCCATTCTATTCAGGCCAAAGATCAGTTCTAATATCCCATTCTTGTAAGTCTTTTCGTGCATTTAAATGGTCTTTTAATCTTCCAGTGTCATTTAGCAATGTAAATATCACATTATCACATACATTTTTTTCAATGTGCATGACATCAAGATTGTGTTGCAATAAATTGTTTACCCAATAAGGAAGTTCAAAAAATATACTATTCTTTTGCCACTGCACCTCAGTACAACGGGCTCTTTGTTGTCCTTTTTCTCGCACATCAACTTCTGGTTCTTTCCCAAATACAACATTAAGATTCTCAACTTGTCATAAGACATCTGTGCCTGTTATTGCCAAAGGTAGATTTCTGTTTTCTATATTTCCATCAAATTAACTTCGAGCTAAACTAAATTTATGCCTTGTATTCAAAAAGTGACGGTGACCCATGAAACACCATTTTTGACTGTGAGGAAGATGAATAGGAGTTATGTCAAAATTGCATGTAGGACATGCCAACCCAGCATTAGAGCCGGCAAAATGAGGTCGGCTCGCTTAGCCAGTAAAATGGGCTGGGCTGAGCTCAAAAAATGATGGCCTCAATAGAAACAAGTCGATTGGGCCAAGCTCGTTTGGCCCGAGCCGGGCTGGCCCGAAACTATATTATAAAAATTTTAATATAATTTATTATACTTACATATTATAGTATAATATTATAAGAATAAAATAAATGTCAAGCAAATACAAATTTTTTAAAAAAAGGGTAATCTGTAATTCGTTGCCGGCCCTAAGTTTGGCTCCTCTTTAATTTGTTCTCTTCTCTCTATCTCGCACCACTGCCCTCAATTGCTGTATGAGCCGTGTGACCATCTTCAGATCTTCACTCTCCAGTTCTCCTCCCCCTGTCCCAGCGCTAGCAGCTATGCGACCGACGCAATCGCTGATCCATCACCAGTGTTGTGACGCGTCTTAAGCAACGCATGTGCATGTCCTTCCCACTCAGACCCACGTCCGTTTGCTCCCTCGTTGTGAGTCCCCCGAAGTCCAAACGTCCACCGCGAAGTCTGGCCGAACCTCCGCCTCACCTCCGCACTGTTGCTAACCTCTTGTCGCCAATTACGATTCTGCCCCCTGTTTGCGCCTCTGCCCTCCTCTGTCATCTGCTACTTGCGCGCCTCTGACCTCAATGTATTTTTCTTTGTTCTAAATATGAATGGATCCGTTATTTTGCTTATTTTTTGGTTGGTTTCAGTACTTGATTTTTGTTTCTGATCAAGTGACTATGTGTTTGGGACAGCCAGACAACATGGTTTAGTTTACTATAAATCAGAGCTACATTTGTTTATTATACCTTAGAAAGAGGTTGTTAAGTCCAAACATTTTTTTATTTTGCAATCAATATGTATTTTGTAACAATATTAAGCTTATGGGAATTGGATGAGTATCATATATTTTTGTTGGAGAAATTTGTGTTCTTTTAGATTGCGACTGTTAAGTTGCTATATAAGCTAAACTTCCTATACCTCAAAAGGCACATTTTACCTTGTTATAATCAAAACTAATATATATCATAGGCTTACATAATTGTCGCATCTTGACACATGAAGCATACAGTCGAGAACAATAAAAGTCATTCCTAGGGTCATAACTTATGAATGACATTGTTAAATTTTTATTTTGCAAACTTGCAATCAATCATGAATGTTGATGAAAATTTGGAGTGTATGGATGATATGATGGAAATGCCACCTGAAATGGACACTGAGGCGACTCCAAACAGTAACCCCTCTGTTAAGTGAAACATTACTATTGTCGGTAATAAAAGTAAGAGTCGAGAGGATAATGAGGAAGACCAAGATATTGTGGAGGTTAAGAAATCCAAGCCTGATACTTCTGAGGTATGGAATTTTTATGAAAAGGTTGGTTTAATTGATGGGGTGGAAAATGTAAATGTAAGGGTTGTGGGAAACTATACACTTGTAAGGGTGCTTCAGGTACAAATCATTTGAGAAGTCACATTCCTAAATGTCATGCAACTCCTAAGTTCCAAAATGTGGGGGCCTTGTTAGATAAGCAAGCTAGTTTATTGAGGCAATGGAAATTTGATAATAAGGCTTATAAAGATGTTCTTGCTAGATGTGTCATCAAACATAATCTACCATTTAGCTATGCCGAGTATGAGGGGGTTTGGGCGATAAATAAAGTTTGAATCCTGACTTTAAACCCATTAGTAGAAACACTACAAAAGCTGATTGTAAGAATGTGTTTTTGAGCGAAAAGACAAAGCTAAGGAGTGTGCTAGCTAATATTCCTGGTAGAATTTGTTTGACTTCTGATGTATGGACGACTGTAACTACCCAAGGCTATATGACTGTAACTGCTCATTATGTTGATGAAGATTGGAAGTTAAATAGCAAGTTACTTTCATTTTGTCATTTGGATAGTTCACACACTAGGTTAGAATTATCTGGTAAAGTACTTGGGGTGCTTAAAGATTGGGGGATAGAGGGCAAAATATTTTCTCTCACATTGGATAATGCCTCTTCTAATGATAACATGATAAAAATTTTAAAAGAAAGACTTAATTTGCAAAATGGCTTGTTGTGTAAAGGTGAATATTTCCATGTGAGGTGTTGTGCGTATATCTTGAATCTTATTATTTAAGAAGGGTTGAAGGCAGGTAAGGCTGCTTTATTTAAAATTAGAGAAAGTGTGACGTATGTGAGAGCTTCAAAGGGAAGGTTGAGGGAATTTCATTCATGTGTTGAAGAAATGCATTTGACTGAAGTTGGTGATGGTTTCTTGAGGTTAGATGTGTCTACTAGATGGAATGCTACATACATGATGCTTGAAAGTGCTATTAAGTATCATCATGCATTCACTAATTTGAGTTTTTGTGATAGAAATTATAAGTTTTGTCCAACCAATGAAGGGTGGGAAAGAACAAAGAAGATATGTGAGTTCTTGGCCCTATTTTATGATATCACTAATTTGATATTTGGGTCATCTTACCCCACATCCAATTTGTATTTCATGCAAGTTGCAATTATAGAGATGGGATTGCAAGCAAATTTGAATAGCCAGGATGAGGTGATCAAAGATATGGCATCAAGGATGAAGGCCAAATTTAATAAGTATTTGAGTGAATATTGTGTCACTCTTGCCTTTGGTTGTGTTCTTGATCCAAAGGCAAAGTTGAATTTCATAACTTTTTGTTACAAGAGGCTTTATCCACGTGATTATGAAGAGAGGGTTAATAAGGTAAAAGAGGGCTTGTATAATCTTTTTAATGAATATGTAAATCATTTGGGTACATCAAGCTCATCTTTACCTAGTACTTCATCAAGCTACATGCAATCTCATCCAATGCTAAGGGGAACATTCTCTTCATCCATTCTTCAGGTAACTTTGGCTTTGCAAATATAATTTTAATTCATAACATTACACTTAATTTTCTATGAATGACTCAAATGTATTTGTGTTGTGTTTATTTTATTGTAAGCATACCAACAAGAAATAAGACAAAAGTATTCAAATGATGTCAAGTCTTAACTTGACATATATTTGGGAGAATCATGCATTGTTGGTGAAAACATGGATGTTGTTGGAACCAAAGACGTAAAAGCATCTAAACCCTCAAAGTTTTGAAGATAACAAACTTATAAATGTTCAAGTTTCTGCCAAAGGACTAACCTTGTCACAGCAAACAAGCTTCTCTTTGTGGACCGTCCAGTAGACGTGTCAAAGAAGATCGTCCAGTAGACATGTCAAAGAAGACAGTCCAGTAGATGTGTTAAAGAAGACCGTCCAATGAACTACTTAAGATGACCGTCCGAAGAACAAATTCAAATATTTGATGCAAGCTTCCAACGACAAATATTCAAATAGCAAGTTTTATTGGAACGTCCAATTTACTTATGATAGTTTTTCTCAAAACCAACACATTACCACTCTTATGATCTAACGTTCAAATTGTTTGAAGCATTAAATGTAATTAGATTATTTCTAGTGCAAAGGTGCAGCAAAATAGATAAAGCAAGTCAACTTATCAAGCTGCCATGCCGAATGAAGAATGTTCAGAAAAGTAGATCGCTAGCACAGTCCTGCGCTTTCCTCTTTAGTGCAAGTCTAAAAGCTGCCACCCTGATCTTTCTGAAAGCATAGTTTACACGTCCCTCCTTGCATAATGAAGTCAAAGTCTTCTACAACGGATCTTTTCCCTGAAGATTATATATATGCACCAAGGAAGAACGAAAAAAAATTATATACGTGCCTTGTGAAAAAATTCTTAGCGAACATAAAAACTTCTGTACATTTGATAGAAGCGTTCAGTGGACGATAGCAAAAATCTTGTAAAGATTTTCAAAGTGTTTTGAGCTTTATCTTTCAAATCCTCACTACATGAGTTGATATCCTTGTAAAAATACTTGTCTGTGTTGTGAAAGCCTAGAAAGGCTTAGTGAAAAAGAATACTTGGGTTGAGCAATCTAGGGTGATTGCTGTGTAAAGCCTGAATAGGCCGCGAACAATACTTGTAACCTAAGATTGGTTAGTAAATACCTTCTGGGTGAAGGGACTAGACGTAGCTCAGGTTGAGTGAACCAGTATAAAAACTTTCTATGTTATCCTTTTCTTTATCCCTAAGCTTGAAAACATTTTTCATACTTATTTACTTATTTCGAAAATGTTTTCAACGCACAATTCAACCCCCTCTTCTTGTGCACATTTTCTATTTCAATTGGTATCAAAGGTCGGCCTTTTAGGGTTAAGCATCTAACACTGTAGGGGTAAAATGATCCTGATCACTCATGGAAAATGAAGGACAAACTGTTAACAGACCACCCCTCTTTAAAGGTCAGAACTACGATTATTGGAAACAAAGAATGATAGTATTCTTTGATGCATGTCAAATAGACATGTGGGACGTAGTAGAAACTGGCAATTATCTGCTCGTTGACCAAGATGGAATGGAGCTGCCAAGAAGTCAATGGACAAAAACTCACAAGCAGAGGTATCATCTAAACTCAAAAGCTAGAAATGTTATGATGTGCACCTTATCTGAATTTGAATATGAAAAGGTGCACAGTTTAAAAAGTGCTAAGAAAATGTAGGACACACTCGCTCTTGCTGACGAGGGGACTTCACAAGTAAAGAGGTCCAAGTTGAGCTTACTAGTAAGACAATATGAACTCTTTACTATGGAAGAAAATGAAACTATCGAACTCATGTTTGGTAGATTTTAGACCATAATAAATAACCTGAGATCCTTAGGCAAAACCTATGACAGTTATGATCACATTAACAAAATCTTAAGAAGTTTGCCTAGGCAATGGAGACCACAGGTTACAACTTTAAGAACTTCCAAGGATCTAACAGCACTCTCAATGGAAGAGTTACTTGGAACTCTTAAAGTCCATGAACTGGAGTTGAAGCAAGACAAAGGACAAAAGAAAAAGTCCATCGCTCTAAGCGTCAAGCATCCATCCAGAGGATCATCGTCCAAAGCACTAAACATGGAAGAATCCTCTAAGGAAGAGTCTGAAAAAGACGACTCTAATGAAGATGAGATATCCTTCATCTCTAGAAAAATACAGGCTATATGGAGGAAGAAAGGAGGATCTAGAGCAAAAAACTTCACAAAGAAGTTTAACAAGGCACAAAAAGAAAAGAGTCCTGCAGTATGTTATGAATGTAAGAAGCCTGGACATTTCAAGGCTGAATGTCCCAGTCTACAGAAAGACAAAAAGAAGACGTTCTTCAAGAAAAAGGGTCTCATGGCTACCTGGGAAGACATAGACCTATCTTCATCACAAGACGAAGAAGAAGAAGAAGCCAACCTATGTCTTATGGCAGAGACCAGCTCTGATAGCTCAGAGAATGAGCAAGACGAAGAGGTAAACTTCAATGACTTAATTTCTTTACAAGAAGCCTATAATGATTTGCTTGCTAATTCCTCAACTCTCTCAATGGGGTATAAAGAACTAAAAAGGAAAATTTCTAAAATAATAAAGGAATTCAATTTGCTCAAAGAAGAGCACAAAGAAGTTTTAAAAGAAAATGAGCTTTTAAAAACAAAGAACAGTTTAGAAGAGACACCTTCTCATGAAGTCTTAGAACTTCAAAAAGAAGTTACTCATTTGAAAGAAAGTTTATCCAAATTTGTCAGCGGAACAGAGAACCTAAATAAGATTCTATCTTATAGAAGAAGTCTTCATGACAAATTTGGACTTGGTTTTCTTAAGAAAGAAAATTACAAACCTAGTAAAAACATAACCTTCTGTAAAATATGTGGAAAGAATGGACATGAATCAACAAAATGTAGATATCTTCCAATGAAGAAGGCATCCAATGCCTTCAGAACTAACAGAAAAGGACCCAAGTCCATTTGGGTACCTAAGTCTATGATCATCCTTGTTGTAGATTTGCTTGACAACCGAAAGAAAACCCTAGTCATGGTACCTGGACAATGGTTGCTCACGACACATGATGGGAGAAAGGTGTATGTTCCAAAGCCTACAACCCAAGAATGGTGGATGGGTCACCTTTGGAGGAAACCAGAAGGGAAAGATCACAGGTATAGGAACAATTAGTAAGCACTCCTTCTGTTCTATTGAAAATGTTTTATATGTTGAAGGACTCAAACACAATCTATTGAGCATAAGTCAATTATGTGATAGTAGACACAATGTCTCCTTTAACAAAGAAAAATGTATTGTTAGGAATCTAGATGGATCTATATTATTCTCTGCTAAGAGGCAAAGCAATCTTTATAAGATTGATCTTAGTGGCCTCACAAATCAAAATGTATTGTGTCTAGTATCCATCAAAGAGAATTAATGGACTTGGCACAAGAAGCTTGGACGTGTAAGCTTGAGACGAATCTCAAAGCTAAATAAGCATAACCTCGTAAGAGGACTTCTAAATCTTGCTTACAAGTCTGATGTTCTCTGTGATGCATGTTAAAAAGGGAAACAAGTAAAAAGCTCTTTTGAATCAAAAAATATTGTTTCCACAACTAGACCACTTAAGCTACTACATATTGATTTGTTTGGTCCAACTAGAACAGCCTCCCTTAGCGGAAAACGATATGGACTAGTCGTAGTGGACGACTACTCTAGATGGACATGGGTTATGTTCTTAAAACACAAGGATGAGTCTTATAAGATCTTTTCAATCTCTTGTGAAAGAATTCAAAATGAAAAAGGTGTTTGTATAGTTTCAATCAGAAGTGATCACGGAGGGGAGTTCGAAAACGAAAGTTTTCAAGGGTTCTGTGAGGAGAACGAAATTCTTCACAACTTCTCTGTACCACGAACACCACAACAAAATGGTGTGGTATAGAGAAAGAACAGGTCATTGCAAGAAATGGCTAGAACCATGCTAAATGATAACTCCACTCCTAAGCACTTCTGGGCTGAAGCAGTAAACACTGCATGTTATTTATAAAATAGAATTTATATAAGACCTATTTTGAAAAAGACTCCTTATGAATTGTGGAAAGGTCTAATTCCCAACATATCATATCTTCATGCCTTTGGATGTCAATGTTTCATCTTAAACAGTAAGGACAATCTTAGAAAGTTTGATTCTAAGTGTGATGATGGAATACTGTTAGGCCATTCTGAAACATCCAAGGCCTATAGAATTTACAACTCTAGAACCTTAACAGTTGAAGAAGCCATCCATGTTAATTTCAATGACAATAAGCCTGATAAAGAAATATCAGAGCTAGACGATTCATTTGCAGATATAAAGCTAAAAGATGCCAGACCTTTAGCGTCTAGAGATCAGATGGACGATCCAAAAATAGAATAAAAGGAACCAACTGGACGTTCTTGGCAAATGAAGACATATCATCTAGATAATCAAATTCTTGGAAACATTCAAGATCATGTTAGGACGAGATCGACCTTCAAGGAGCAAGCTCAAATTGCTTTGATTTCTCAACTGGAACCAAAAATAGTGGACGAAGCTCTCTTGGATGATGGCTGGATCCGCGCCATGAAGGATGAACTTAGTCAATTCGAACGGAATGATGTCTGGATGCTAGTTCCTACACCTAAGGATAAGTCTATCTTTGGAACAAAGTGGGTGTTCTGCAACAAGCTAGACGAAGCTGGCAAAGTGGTAAGAAATAAAGTGAGACATGTAGCTCAAGGCTACTCTCAACAAGAAGGTATAGACTTTACCGAAACCTTTGCACCAATAGCTAGATTAGAAGATATTTGCATCTTACTTTCATTTACTGCTCATAGTAATATGAAGCTCTATCAAATGGACATAAAAAGTACATTCTTAAATGGCATAATAAATGAGGAAGTCTATGTGAAACAACCTCCTGGTTTTGAGTGTGATACTTTTCCAAAACATGTTTTCAAACTCAAAAAGGCTTTGTATGGACTTAAACAAGCTCCAAGAGCTTGGTATGAAAAGCTAAGTTCTTTTCTTTTAGAAAATGGTTTTACTAGAGGAAAAGTAGACATCACTCTCTTTCGCAAAGACGTTAAATCACACTTTATTATTATACAAATATACATAAACGATATTATATTTGGTGCTACTAATGATGCTTTATGCAAGGATTTTTCTAAGATTATGACAGCAAAATTCGAGATGAGTATGATGGGAGAACTAAAATTCTTCCTAGGATTGCAAGTAAAGCAAACTGCAAATGGCATATTCATACATCAAACAAAATATGTCAACGAACTTCTCAAGAAGTACAAGATGGACGATGCCAAGGAAATGAGTACACCTATGCATCCATCGTCAGTACTTAGCTTGGACGACCCGTCTAAAAAGGTAGACCAAACTACATACCGAGATATTATTGGGTCTCTTTTATATCTCACAGCATCCAAACCTGACATTATGTTCAATGTATGCTTATGTGCCCGTTTTCAGTCTGACCCTAGATAAACTCATCTAACAGCAGTAAAAAGAATCTTTAGATACTTAAAAAGAACCACTAATATTGGTTTATGTTTTAAGTCAAACAAAGATTACAGGTTAGTTGGATTCTATGATGCTGACTATGCTGGAGACAGAATAGAACGCAAAAGCACCAGTGGAGGATGTCACCTCATTGGTGGGAATTTAGTCTCCTAGATGAGCAAAAGACAAGGGACAATTGCCCTATCCACAGCGGAAGCAGAATATATCTCAGTCGCGTCTTGTTGCTCACAAATTTTATGGATAAAGCATCAGTTAAAAGACTACAATATCTACGAGAGTAACATCCCTATCTTTTGTGATAATACTACTGCTATAAATATGACTAAAAATCCTATTTTGCATTCTCAGGCAAAGCACATTGAAATAAAACATCATTTTATAAGAGATTATGTTCAAAAGGGAGTTGTCGATATTCAGTTTATTAACATTGAAAATCAATTGGCCAACATATTTACAAAACCCTTTCCTGAAGATAAACTCATCCATATTCGAGATTTTCTTGGTATGGAATTTATAATTGAATAGTTTATTCAACATGCCTTGACCGTCCAAAGATGTGAGCGTCCAATGTTTTGTAGCTTCCAATATTTCATCGTCCACTTGCATAGCTTTTCGCATTCCATAATAACTTACATTTATGTGTGCATAAAAATCCTTATCCGTACTTAATTATGTTTTCTCTGAAAATGATTTGAAATAAATGCCTTATTCCTATCTGAGTCACTCGTGCGCTGTATAACCAACCTCGAGAAATGTAAGTGCTTGACCTAGCATTTATTACATATCACCTCTCTCTTCGAAATTGAAAGAACCGCCAAAAGCAAAACTCTTCGGTTTCTTCATATACACTCAAACCTAAACCAAACACTCACCTCTTCTCAAATCCACCTGAACTCTCTCTCTCTCGAAACCTTTCAAACCTTAACAATCTCTCAAGCTCTCAAATATGGCAACCAAAAAGGCTGGTCCTGCTACAAAGGCCACAACTCCTATGGAAAGCCTAGACAAGGCTGTTGTTCTTATCGAAAGCCATTTCGATATCAAGCTCTAGAAGACAAGGGTGTGAATGTAAAGGACAACTTGCTCAGATGTGGAATTCTCAACTACTTCCACTTAAACGAGATCATATACCCAAAACTCATCCGACAATTCTGGTACTCTACTGTTTTCTCAAATACGGACATCATTGGAACTATTCTGGGAGTTAAGGTTACACTAGACCTTGGCTTTGTTGCCCAAGCCATTAGCTGTGAGCGGGCTGGGTCCTGCATCAAGAATGGCTGGGAAGGTAATTTTAGAGGACATGACACAGTAGACGCCGCTCTGATGGGTCCAGAAGGCGAAGGGCCAGTAGAATACAGCAAGCTGACAAAAGAGGGGAAGATATTCCAGCAGTTTCTGAACAAGGGAATTCTTCACAAGGTTGGATTGAAGGGCAGCGTTACCTTCCTGCATAGGTTTGCGTTGTTCCACATGATCACAGGCCAATAGTTCAACCTACCGCACCTCATCCTAAGCAACATCTTCAAGACCATGAGAGGACGCGGAGAGCGCGACCAGATCACCTATGCCACTCTCCTTAACAGACTTTTTTGGCAACAGCAAGTGTTTCATGCTTTCTTTGCTCTATCTCTTGGAGAGCAAAACCAGATTCGGATTCTATGTGGTGGCCATAGATTCACTCAATTGCTGTTTGGACGCAACAATGTTGCACAGATGTAGGTTGGGTTTGTGTTGAAGCCTTTGGAGACTACGTCCAAATTAGTGGATGTTAAAGAAAAAGTTGTTGAGATGGCACCTCTGTAGACAGTAGAGCCAAGCGTCCAGCATGTTGAGCTAATGGACGACGAGGCACTATTTGTGAATCCTATTACTGCCAGATCGTGCACCAAGAGGAGGTTATCCAAGACGCAAGCAAACAGAGTTACCAGGTTTAAGACCCAATGACCTTCAGCTCCGTTTGCTCCTTTTACAACTGCTCCTATCGCTGCCTCTGCTCCTTCTCTTACTCCAACAATAGTCCCTGCTAAGAGACGCTTGATTGTTGCTTCTGATGACAAAGATGATAAGCCCATTGGTGAGCTTATCAAGAAGCAGAAAGCTACTATGGTTACCGTTCCTGCTGAACCACAACCTCCACCTGTCCAACAATCAACCACTTCCGTCCTATCTAAACGACCAGCAGAAATACCACTAGGGGAAGCACAGTCTAAGAGAAGTAAGCTTTCCTCTTCTACTGCTGATGAACCTATTAGCGACTTTGTTGAATTAATTATTATTGAACCTTCTGAACCTCTTACCCAAACATAAGCCGACACACAAGCCACACCTGAACCAGACATGTTGCTGCCTAGTGACAAAGGTTATACCTGCACCATCCCCACCCCCGGCATATCTAAGACACATTTCTCCATCAAACCTACTAAATCACCTTCCTTCTCAACCATCATTTCTATTCCTATATCTTCCACCCCCTCAGAAACCTTGGCTAAAACCAAACAGAAATGGCCTCTACTTTTTGTTAAAGGCAACTTTCAAAACCTCCTAGACGACAATGCTATCATTTTGTGTCCAGAGCTCCCTGAACCTGAATTCGGTTTTGATTACTCTCCGATTGATGTGGATAAATACGTGGAAGACTATGTCCATCAACCGTCGGAAGATTATCTGGCACTGTCTCCTGGAGCTATCAAACTCTTGCCGCTCAAGCGATTTATTAGATGGAGGTATCATAGAATTGTACGAGCTTGGTGCCTCAATGCTTATCCTCCTGGAGTACTTCAACATAGAGTACATCCAGTGGATGACACCGAGCAAGCTCTACAAACAAGACGACCAGGGGTCGAGCGGACCATCCATCTAAGGCCTGCTGATTTGAAGTTTAGGTCCATGGATTCGGAAGAAGATGGATTCTTTCTATCTGCCTTTGAGCATATGTTTTGCAACACTCTCAAAGGTTCCGCAACCTTGAAGTAATAACTCTTCATTCTCCCATCCCAACACATCCGACCTTCCACATCCATCCACATCCCACCAGATCACGTCTGCCCAAGACTGCCAATCATAGATGACAACTGCAAAAAGAAGAAGATTCTGACCAAGGCACCATCCTTGCCTTTACTGTCCAGAACTAAATTTCAACAATATCCAACCCATTCCCGTGAATGGTTACTAGCTCGGCGTCTTCATACAGACTTGGACGAGGCCGATGCTGAATGCTTCTGGCACCAACATATGTCCATATGCAAACGAGAAGCATCCAGTAGTAGCGTTTCAGCAGACGACAAGACCGATATCCCAATTGCAACACACTGTGAATTCATGCAGCGCCCGGCTCGTGTCTTTCACTTTTCGAACACTTTAGTTGCCTTTGTCCATCCACCAGACGAGCGTCCACTCCTTGGTACAAAAACTTCTATTCTGTACACCATGATTGCTACTCTTACTCACCCAAACAACTTCGAATCGCCCTACCCTTGGACCACTTCTCGTCCTTACCAACTCACAATACAAGACTTAAAATTTCTGGAAGCACCTCCTCCCCTCTCTGAAGCTCTTCCACCCATTCCTTCCCAACCATCATCACCTACACCTCCACCACTGCCACAGTGATAGTGATGACGCCTCCCTTTTCTTTTTGTCTGCTTTTTCCTAATGACAAAAGGGGGAGAGAGCATTTTGTTTTTGCCTTTGTCGCCTTTTTTTTTCATTATCTCTGCTTTTGTTATTTCTCTTCATATTTATGCTCTGTACAGCTTAATAAAATACATAGTTGATCTGATATACTTCAAGTGTTACTTTGCCTATATTAAATCCTATAACTGTTAGATATAATATGCTTGATACTTTGAATGTTATTCGATATGGATTTAAACTAATATATCTTGTGTCTCAAAGAATACAAAACTTGGAATATCAAACTCAGGGGGAGCATAGTAAGTCTTTCAAAAACTCCTTTATGCGTCCTTTCATATTCTAGCCAAAACTTAAAAATTAATAAGGTTTGTCATCATCAAAAAGGGGGAGATTGTTAGAACCAAAGACATAGAAGCGACTAAGCCCTCAAAGTTTTGAACATAACAAACTTATAAATGTTCAAGTTTCTGCCAAAGGACTAACCTTGTCACAGCAAACAAGCTTCTCTTTATGGACCGTCCAGTAGACGTGTCAAAGAAGACCATCCAGTAGACGTGTCAAAGAAGACAGTCCAGTGAACTACTTAAGATAATCATTCGAAGAACAAATTCAAATATCTGATGCAAGCTTCCAACGACAAATATTCAAATGGCTAAGTTTTATTGGAACGTCCAATTTACTTATGATAGTTTTCCTCGAAACCAACACATTACCACTCTTATGATCTAACGTTCAAATTGTTTGAAGCATTAAATGTAATCAGATTATTTCTAGTGCAAAGGCGCAGCAAAAGAAATAAAGCAAGTCAACTTATCAAGTTGCCATGCCGAATGAAGAATGTTCAGAAAAGCAGATCGCTAGCACAGTCCTGCGTTTTCCTTTTTAGTGCAAGTCTAAAAGCTGCCACCCTGATCTTTCTGAAAGCATAGTTTACACGTCCCTCCTTGCATAATGAAGTCAAAGTCTTCTACAACGGATCTTTTCCCTGAAGATTATATATATGCACCAAGGAAGAATGCAAAAAAATATATACGTGCCTTGTGAAAAAATTCTTAGTGAACATAAAAACTTCTGTACATTTGATAGAAGCGTCCAGTGGACGATAGCAAAAATCTTGTAAAGATTTTCAAAGTGTTTTAAGCTTTATCTTTCAAATCCTCACTACGTGAGTTGATATCCTTGTAAAAATTCTTGTCTGTGTTGTGAAAACCTGGAGAGGCTTAGTGAAAAAGAATACTTAGGTTGAGCAATCTAGGGTGATTGCTGTGTAAAGCCTGAAGAGGCGGCGAATAATACTTGTAACCTAAGGTTGGTTAGTAAACACCTTCTGGGTGAAGGGACTAGACATAGCTCAGGTTGAGTGAACCAGTATAAAAGCTTTATGTGTTATCCTTCTCTTTATCCCTAAGCTTGAAAACATTTTTCATACTTATTTACTTGTTTCGAAAAAGTTTTAAACGCACAATTCAACCCCCCCTTCTTGTGCGCTTTTTCTATTTCAGATGTCCTCCATTATTGGAAGTTGAATAAGCACCGTTTTCCCCAACTTACTGTCATGGCTTGTGACATTCTGAACACTCCAATCACAACAGTTGCTTCAAAATCTTCATTTAGTATTGGAGGTCGTATCCTACATAAGTATAGAAATTGCTTACTCCCTGAGACTGTGCAATCTTTCATTTGTACTCGTAATTGGTTGCACGGTTTTAAAGAAGTTGGACCTTCCGATAATAATAAATTAGCTATATGTCATTAATTCATTGTATTGTAATCCTTTCTGTTTTAATCTATTTTAATCTTTCGAACTGCAGATGTGGAAGAAGTGGAGGAGATACAATTATTTACGAAGCAAACTAGACATGGAGAAACTGCAACATCTTAATTTGTTGTTAAGGATGTTTGTTGTTGAACTAATGAACTTGTTTAGTTTCCGACTTTGTTGTTCTTTTTTGTGTATGAATTTTTAAACTTCTGGAACTTTTGTCATCTATGTGTATCTTAACTTTAATTGATGTGACTTGCTTGCTTTCCTTAAATGAAAGTTCATTATGGATGTTTCATTTTATTTTGGTGTTCTACTTTATTGTTATTATTACAATATTACTAGGAATGTTTATGACTTATCCAATTCCTCTGATAGAATAAAAGGAAATGGTATTGTTAAAAGCATGGTTTATTGATTGTGATATTATAAGATATTGATTTATTATAAATGGAAACGAATGTTTATAAGTTGATTGTTAATTTTCCAAGGTTGTGTTTGTAACTTTTTTATAGTGAACTTATGTTATTTAGTATATTAATAAGGTGTGTTAGTACTTATTAGTAATATTTTATTTATTATGTATACCTAATTCATTTGGAGTAAAGTAGAACTTAGGATTAATTTGGCAAGGTTGAAAAAAATTACACATTAAAATAAGTGAAAAAAATATAGTTTATGTTTTTTACTTTTAATTTGGCAATGTTGAAAAAAATCACACATTAGAATTAATTTGGCATCTACATGATCCATTTGATAATTCTATGGTATATTAAGCGAAAAAGATATAGTCTATGTTTTTTACTTTTAGTCTTTTACTTCTATGGTTAGTTGATAATTACTTGGTTTAGCAACATAAAGGAAACAATTAAATTTTAATTATTTACAATTTTTTTAATGAAACAATTAAATACAATAAAAAAATAAAATTAATCGGTGAAAAAAAAAAGGCTAAATTGGCCGAATGGCCCGCGTAGGGCTAGGCCGGGCTTAAAAAAACAAGGCCCACAAAACAACAGGCTGGGCCAACTTTTTCAAATGGCTTGTGTGGGCTGGGCCGGCCTATTTGACACCTCTACCTAGCATGAGTGTTCCATCAAGATAAGGTTCCAAGACCAAGAAAATCGTTAATAGTCCACAATATAGTTGCATGCATATTGAACACTTCATTGCTATATGAATCAAAAGTTCTAAAGTCAGTGTTCCATAACTCTCTCAACTCCTCTATTAATGGCTACAAATATACATCAATATCATTTCTTGGTGCTCACTTACCAGGAATGATCATGGAAAGAATGAACGAGCTATGCTTTATACACATCCAAGGAGGAAGATTGTATGATATGAATACAACTAGCCAAATACTATAACTATTACTCAAATTGCCAAATGGATTGAACCCATCAATAGCCAGACCAAGTCTCACATTCCAGGGGTCTGAAGTGAATTGAGGATGCATTCAGTCAAATCTCTTCCATGCTTTAGCATTTCTTGGATGCCTTAACATGCCTTTATCTGTACTTTCTTATGCATGCCTTCGCTTATGCTCAGCTACTTTAGAAGACATAAACATCCTTTGTAAAAGTGGCTTCAAAGGAAAATACTTCAAAACTTTTGCAGGAACCTTTTTTTGCTTGTTAGCAATAATACCATCAATCATACTCTTACTTGTTGGCCTCCATCTAGATTTCTTACATTTCTTACAAATATCCCTATCTTTGTCTTCCCTGAAGTATAACATGTAATCATTCAGGCAAGCATCAATTTTGGTGTAATGAAAACCAAGCTTAGTAATGGTTTTATTGGCTTCATAGAATGAACACAGAATTTTAGCATGTGCAAAGGCATCTACTAACAACTCTAATATCATTGTCATTGCTTTGTCACTTATTATGCATAGACATTTGATGTGATACAACTTGATCAAGAAGGAAAGTTTAGAATATTTATCACATCCTTCATACAAACTCTGTTGTCCATCTCGCATTAACTCAAAAAACTCTACAACATTGTTAGGCATCATTTGGCTTGATTCTGGACATATATCCTCATCATTCTCCACATCGTTGTTAAACACATAATGCCCAAATGTATCATTAACCATGTCACACATGGGATCGTTATCAAGAATTCTATCTACATTATACTGGGGCATTATAGGCATTTCAACTGTAGTATATACACTACTTGTCTCCCCATGTAAAGGCCAAAATGTATACCCTTTTGGAAAAGGTTTAAGAATCAAGTACTTATGTGCTGCTTCCCGAGTTTGCCATTTGTTAAACTTGCATTTCGGACATAGGCATATTATCTTAACATTAACATTCTTATTCACAAATGTGAACTCCAAGAATTTATTTAGTCCTTCCATGTATTAAGGTGTATTTCGAGGTATGTCAATCCAAGACTTATCCATTGAAGACGAGGTCTATTTAGGCCAACATAATTGAAGAAATTAGGTTCATAGAATGTATTGTCAATTGGAAGAAAATGAAAAATAATTAAAAGAACTAAAAAAGCCTTTAACTCATCAAACACAAGTTTTGCCTAAATTTGGAGATTTGATTTAGACAAGTTATGCCTAGGAAGTTAGAATTGCTAGGATTTAATAAGGAATCTGACTAACCTCAAATTCCTAAGACAAATGTGATGGAACCTGTTACAAGTCATTAGGTACCCAAAAAATAGATAGATTAGACATGAGAATATACTGTATTATAGTAAATTCCATACTTGTATCAAGGTTAGTAAACGCATATTTTAACCAGAATATGCAACAAATAAAAACAGTTTAATTCAATCTCTGAGATTGAATTATGATCTCTTTCAATGTTTGAACTATTTTAATCAAAATATGCAATGAATGTGATAAGCTTTGAATCTTACACAAACGAAAAGAGTTGTTGGAAAAGACCCACAAACACCATTATATTAACCAAGAATAGCAAGAGTTACTCAGACTTTAGTAAATGATAAATGATTGTTTGGCTTTTGGTTTTTATTTATCAACATTAAATTATCATCCTTAGCCACGACAAAGTGGTAGACTAGGAAAGCTATCAATAGGCTACAAATTCAATTACAAATGAAAATAGTATAAAATTCAGGTGAAAAGAAATGTTCTACATGTAGAATAAGAAGAAAAGCTAAATAACTAGTTTTTAAACAGTAAAAAAAATTATTGTCAATCATGAAGATAGTCAAATGTTAATTGTTTACAATAATGCATTCATTAGATAATTCCTGTTTTTAAATATATGAACAGAATATTTGAAGCAAACCATAAATTTGAAGCAAAAGCAAACAGACCTTGTGCTTAGCTTGAACAATCCTATTCTAAGAAATAGCAATGAGAGGAAGGATGCAACCCTCCTTTACAAGCAACCCTCTGTTCCTAACACTGTCAACACAGAGCTGAACTTCTTTCCTTTCAATCACTTCCACAAGTGTAGCTATCCCACCTTCCTCCACAATTGCCTCCAAAATCTCTATCAATTCCAATTTCAGCCACTTTTTGAAACCTAATAATGATTCAAAGAGGACTAACTATGGAAATAGTGGTTAATTAATTTAGAGAATTTAACCTTCAAATCTGGAATCAGAGATTGGATTGGAAATGGAATTATTGTGCTTTTGGTTCAACTTATATAATCTTTTTTTATTTTTCTAGGAGAGTTTGAAAAAAGGAACGATTTTTCCAAAAAATAAAAAGTTTCTAAACATGTGCCTAATCTAGGTTACATATGAAGAATCGGATGGAAATGGAATCAACATCCTATGATTCTAACAAGTTTATATTGAAAAATCACAAACCTAAAACCATTCTATTGCTTGTCTAGTTTTTCTTTATTTTTATATATATTCATTAAATTTAAATTTAAGTTTAATTAAACTAGATTTTCCTTCAATTATTCAATCCACATTTAGTTTTGTCCAATGATATTCAATATTCAATTATTCATACTTCCTCTTTATTACTTGCATGATTTGGTATACTTCCCAAGGTGATCACTGATTCAGCATCACTTTTCTCTCCCTATTTCTCAACTCAAATCCTACTAATTTAACCCTACAGGCCCATCCTACATCATCCATTCATCATTAGAAAATTGAAAACAATAAGGATGATGGAATTTGTGAGTGAAGGAGACTGTATGACTAAGAAATCTCACCAATTGAGAGGACACCTTTGGTAAAATTCCATCTCATCACAAACACTAAAAAAAATGTTTACTATTTCTTTCCAAGATGAAAACAACATATGTAAGATACAAAACAATGTTGTTTAAACATTCTAGAGGAAGATAAGCCCTTTTCAACAGTTCAACAGGCATACTATAGTAAGTTAATAACTAAATAAACATTAAAAAAAAAAGACCTATGCTAAAATTTTCATTGTATCATCTCCAAATAATAGTCAATAGATAACAAAAGCTTTCCACCAATTATTATCAATCAACATAAAAAAAATTAATCCAAGGAATCAAACTAGTTGAAAGTTTTCTTCTCTTCTAATAATTTTTTTCTTTAAACCACAAGCATATACAGTAGTTGTGTGAATTCAATTATTTTAAGGGAAAATGTAGGTAATTAAGAAAATAAAAATAATCTTTTTATTAAAACAAAGCATTTATTGTATCAAGAGAACACAAAAATTATTTAATACTTATATTTTAAGTAATTAAAACTATTTATTAAGATGTATTAATTTATTTTTTCTTAACAAATGCGTTTAAGATACTCACTAGCAAGGTCCTTTTTTAAACTGTATAAGAATCCAAATGTTTGTGCCTATTTGTATTGGATTATGCGACCCTTCATTTTGTATAAATTAAATTCCTATTTCATATCTCAATCCTTGTTTATTTGGGTTATTATAAACAACACATGCCCTACACAAGTGGTGACAAGAAGCTTTCTGATATTACAGTAATTATTTATCAACAAAGCCAGAAACATCTAACATGCATACATAGGCATATAGCTAATGCTTGAGTTCTTGACGACGGTAATTTAAGCACTGGTCGAGTTAATCAATACTAGTAACATTTGGCCAAAAGTGTTAATGGCTTGCTCCTTCATCAAGTCAATAGGTTGGGGGTTATAATGACGATCATCATTTTTTAATTTCTTCTAAGAGAAGCACTAAAAACCACACGTTGTTGGCCAATGGTCATTCCTCATGATTAACCACATTCCTTCTAAAGGAGAAACTAAGAACTTTAGTCGATTACTAAACAAAAACACAACAAGAAAAAGGAGAAAATGTACATGTAAATCGTAATTGTTATCTAGAGACCATTTAGAGCATGTAAATCAAATTACTCGACTGCTTTCCCATAACCACTACAGTCAACTTGGACTTTGTTAACGGAAAAGGCCTAAAACTATGTATCTTCAGTCAATAAATATAAATGAAGATTTTGCAAAACAAAAAATATATTTTGATATGTTATGTTCAGTAGAAGTTTTAAAGAACTATTGGAAAAGTTAATAAATTCAAATTTAAGCACTGTGTAGTTTAATTAGTTTTTAGGTATTATGATCAACTTCTCATAAGTAGAGGTAAGATCAAAAAGAGAATGCACCCTAAGTTCTCAGAATAATATTTGATAACCAGACAAGCCTAAGGGAACTAAATGAATGATTATGGGACAAAAGTTAAAATTGAAGTCAAGAACTGAAGATGAAAAGTAGCACCAATCATAGATTTGAAACTATAAAGTATAAACAGAATAGTGCATGAATTAGATTCATCATGGTCATTGGTCTAGCATGCGTTGCACGCCATTACTCCTGTTGAGCATGCGTTGGCTTACGGTGCACAAACCTCGCAGTCCCATGCAATTTCTTTTTTCCTTTTTACCTTTCTAGCTTGAAAAGTTTGTTTTCTTTATTATCAATTTTCTCGTAGACTCTTTTCTGGTATGAGTTAAAACTTTGGTTGAATCCCTATGAAAGAATATATATGTGTGTTTGTACGTGTGTGTGTGTGTTTTCTTTTGCCGAAGTTAAAATCTTCAATGACATGGTCAAAATTTATGAAGGCATATGTTTACCTTCGTATATTCTATACTTGTGTTGTGTGCAAGTGATTCTTGATTTTTTTTTGCCTTAACAATTGTCTCTGATTCCGAAGAAAATCATCTTTATGCATAAGATTTTGATAGTCAAATGTGACATTCATTTTCCCTTAAATATATTATCAGATAGGTTTCTTTACTATAGGCTCTCTCGTTGCTTATGGTTGTTTTAATGGAATGTCTATTTTAGACAAGCAGAGAGAAACTGTAAATCAAACAACAGTGTAGAAGTATTAGGTCAAAAAGTAATCTAAAAAAGTGAATGAATAAAAGAAACATAGATCTAAAAGCAGCTTAAACAATGTTAAGATATGAGTTGAAAAAGCATATAATAAAATATATGAGCTTATAGTCAGTGTAAGAATTTGAACTCTAGGAACTTTACTTCCAATCCGCTTCTTTATACCTTTAACAACATCCTTGCTATCTTGATAAATCAGAACTAAACAAAGTTATTAAATTCAAGAAGTACAAACCAGGAAGCAAAATATAATTTTATACATAAAATTCTAGTTAAACATTTATTTTTGTTCCAACTTAACCCAGATAAGCACAAATTAATAGGCCACACACAGATGAGATGCCCCAGTTACGATAAAAGGAACCTGGAAACTCGGCCTCTAATCAGCCTAAGCAAGACAAAATAAGAATAAAATGAGATGCGTCACCCCTTTCATCCATTAGAAAAAGACAAAATCAACTGATAATCAACATAAAAACAAGAAATACTAGATTCAGATAATATTTCAAATTTTTGAAGCATAACCCAATGGGCATAAACACAAAAGTATTAGCTCCTAAAAGGCTTATAGAAGGGAACTGCCAACTTATAGTGACCATAAGCAAATTACACATCGCACAACATAACCAAGAACAAGTGGATCATGCACGAATTAGCATAATCCATAATAGCCATCAACTATCCCTATTCCCTAATTGATCAATGGAACAACAACACGCAAACTCCAATCACCAATTCAAAATGTGAAAACTCAAGTCCAACTTCTAGCCTGAATTTGAAATTTCTTATTCCAAATTTTCTCTATTCCATTACTGTCACAATTAAAACAATGCAAGAATGAATTTGAAATTTCTTATTCCAAATTTCTCTGTTCTATTTCAGGCTAGCTGTTACATACCCTTCAAAGTGCTGCTAGCATACACCCTTGACTCTAGCATCCAATATTGACAGAGAGAGTCCCACAAAACTAGAGAAAAAGACTTGACAAAAGCCATAAGCCCTAAATACAATGAAACCCATAGACCTTAATTGTTGAATTGAACCCAACCTTTGAGGTAAAAAAAGACAAATGCCAGAGGGCTGCAAAGGTACAAAGAGTGTAACACCCTATTTCTCCTAATACCTGATTAAGTATTTTAATGACTAAAAGCAGGAACTTAGATATGTAATCTAGGTGATTAAAAGGAAGAAATGAATTGTTGTTGTGTATGGTTTGTTATATGTGGTGAAAGTGGTGAATTATCTGTTTGAATTTGGGTTTGATTTTAGGGGATTTGAGATATGTGCTTGAGCTAATCTAGATATGTTGTAAGAGTGATTTTGGGCTTTTGAGAGAAAACAATTAAGTTAAATCAGTTTTGGGATAAGAGTAGTGGTTTGGTGAGATTTGGGCCTCAGTTAGCCAAAAGTTCGTGTGAGAGCTTTGGGGAGCTCGGATATAAAAGGAAGAGGAGGGGGCAAAACCCTCATTCTCTCATTCTTCTTCTCTCTCTTTAGTTTCTCTCTCTTCTCCTCAGCTCTCTATTTTTCTCTAGATTTCTCGAGTAGTTACGGGTGTCAAAGGTTTCTCAGCTCCGATTTCGTGTCCTTGAGTTGCGGAGGGCAGATTTCTTGGAAGATTGGCTCAAGAGTTCTCTTCTCTTATATTCTCATCTTCCCAACTTTCAAATCTGGAAGCTTTTGAAGGGAAGCTTACTATTGCTTAATTCCATGTTTATGGTCGTTGATATGTCGATTTAAGCCTCTGAAATCAGTTGGTTTGGTGATTATTCATGTGTTTATGGATTGTGATAAAATGGGTTTTAAAAAAGGGTTTCCAAATTCGTGGATGATTTGTGGGAGAAATCAGTATGTAATCGGTTAGAAATATATCAAATGTGTTTATAATTGTTTTGTGATGTTTGGAATGGATTGATTTTGGTAGAAATCTTAAGTATGGTAGTTTTGATATAAAATGGGTTTTAAGAAGAGATTTTGAGATTTGAGGTTGTTTTGTGGTTAAAATTGTTGTATAATCGGTTAAAAGTGCATTAAAAGTGTTTACAATTGATTTGGAATGATTGTATAGCAATTAGAATTCATGGGATTGAAGAATCGAAGTCCAAATACCCTGTTCGCAACGCAGGCGACATCGGGCGACGGCCCCTCCCGCTAGGCGAGGTTCTTCCTGAGCCCAGACGGTGGCTTCTGGAAGAACGTCGCCGGGCGACATTTTTGTCCTGTCGAGCGACAAAACTGCTGGGCGGATTTCAGGACCCGTTGGGCAGTAATGTGGTACTGCCGAGCGACAGTATGGCTGTGAGCTTTGTTATTGTTAGGACGTATTATGGTTGAGTTGATTGTTGTGATGATACATATATTTTGAATGCATATGTTGTTGGCTGAGGTTAAGTGGGCCTCAAGCTATTGTGGTGTGATGGTGTGATATATAAATAAATATGCATGTAGATATGGATGAATAATTTTGGTTGAGTTGTTGTTGTTGGGTATGTGTTGACGTGGAAGGTTGCTTAGATACGACCTCCACATGTTGTTGTTATCCTTCCAAACTTAGTTCTTGGTTTTCTTTATTATTGTCGTGAATTGGTTTGATAAAATGTGGAAAAATGGTAATTGAGTGGAAGGTTGCTCAGGTAAAGCCTCCACTAGTCGTAATATGTTGTAATGGTGAGATATCTTACTTGTTGATCATGTAAGAGGCTGGATTGGGCCTACATAGGGTTGATAGGAATTGTTGGACCACAGGTGGTGCTAAGTAGGCCACGTGGTGATATGTTGATATATATATATATATATATATATATATATATGATGTGTTGATTGTTGTCATTGAGTAGAAGGTTGCTTAGATAGGACCTTCACTTGTGATGTATGATATTGTTCCTCACGAGGTAGGCTGCTTAGATAAGGCCTTACCTGTTGATTATGATTGAGGTCGGTTTAGGGCCAATATGGTGTTGATGGATGTTAAGTGGTAATGTGAGGTAGATGACGATGGACCTATTTGCCACTATTTGTATTGATATATACGGTGTTGATGGATGTTAAGTGGTAATGTGAGGTAGCTGACGATGGACCTCTTTGCCATTAGTTGTATTGATACACACACACACACACACACACACACACACATATATATATGTCGTACGTTTATTGGCTGTGGTTGAGTAGTTGATGGTGTATAGTACATGCATTCATGCACAGTTGGCGACTGAGGTAACTAACAATGGACCTCATGCCGTAGTGCGGGTAGGCATGGAACTTGGGGGTGAACAGAGCTGCGGCTCAGACGGGCCTCCAATCTAGTGCCTGGATGAGAAGTGAGGTCTGAAAGATGGGCGTAGGGGATAAGTGGATGGGTAATCCTGTAGTGGGGCCAAGGCAATGCAGGCCTTGTGTCGCGGTATACCACCACCCATATTCACTTATCCTAACAACCATAAACTTATCCAACTGATTAGAGTTTGGAAATCCCTAAATGGTGCTTGGAAGGCCATGGTAAAGGATAAGACCTAGTTGATCACTCGATATGTAGAAAATCTCTGGAGAGAAGTGTCTTCATGCATTAGTATGGTGATTAATATCACTAAGGAAGAATGTGACTATATATCATGAAATTTTATTTGAATTTTTATATATATATGAAGTCTCCGTCTGTAACTAATAATGTTGGTGGCGGTAGTGTTGTCGTTGTCATTATGATTACTTGGTAATTGTGGTTGTTTATTGTCGTGGTTGTTATTATGGTTGGAGATGGTGGTAGAGGTGTGGATGATGCCTTGTTGTTGATGTTGTTTCTATTTTTTATTTGATTATTGATATGGAATGAGGGGAATTTTCTATTATTTTACTTTAAAATACACGTTTTATTATTCAAGTAAGCTTATCCTTGCATTGTTTGCACTTGTGATTCGTGCTTGTGATGATGGAGGGGGTGTTTGTAGATCCAGCTTCTCGGAGTTGATGGAAGAGGTCTCAAATGAAGACTTTTGGAGACCTTTTTGAGCGGACCTCTTCTGGAAGCTCCTTTCTTTTGTTTTGGTTTTGATGTAAAATTGTTATATAGTTGACCAGTTGTAGGAAGTTATGTTATTATATTGTAACCTTAATCATACATGATATCTTTGGTTTTGCATAAATTTTATAGTCATGAATGGTGGTATAATCAGGTTTTGTTAATGATTAAACTTATAGTCAAAACATGAGGAATGTGAGTAGTACTGTAGCGGTAGAGGGTTGTTACAAAGAGAATCGTGCGAGGGTTAGCAATAGAGAAAGAATCGTGCAAGGACTTGCAAAGGTTGAGACACAATCATTTAGGGTTCCCACGATGAGAGAATGGCGAAGTGCAATGATGAGAAATACCTGAGAATGACTAGAGAAGACAATGCGACGCACGCACGAGTGTAATGGCGGAGTGGGAATGTCTATCGTGAAAAATGACCTGAGAGCATAGGTTGGATTGACAACAACGAAAGGGGGAAGGCAAACAAATTAGGGGGAAATAAAAAAAAATAGGGAATGTTAATTTTTTGAAGTAATTAAATTAAAACAAATAAAAAAATAACTTTAATGGGGGTTTTGACTAAACTGCATTAAATTACCCGCGATTTAAAATAAAGCTACCAGTATGTAACAAGGGTTAACAAAACCCCTATTAGTTCCAATCATTCCTGGAGGTAATTAAAACCCCAGTTAAATAACCCCCATTAAAAACAAAAATTCTTGTAATGTTTTTATAGCTTTCAAATGAGATTATCTAGGATCAGACTAAAATTTGACACATAAACAGATGCTATGCATTATATTTGGTATACTTTCTGTTAAATAGAGGAGTGAGCTAATCATACCTCTATAGAAAGTCTGGTCTATAGGTTTACCTGATTCGTCCTTTGTCATGGCAACAGGGATGCATAAGTGTACTTATAGGCTTCAATTCATTCATCTTATATTTTTTAAGTAGTTCTTTGGTATATTTTTATTGATGAATTTATATGCCTCCTTTTTCTTGTTTAGCTTGTAGACTGAGAAAGAACTTTAACTCATCCATCATGCTCATTTCAAAATTGCTTTGCATCAAATCAAAAAAATCCTTGCACAAAGATTCATTAGTGGCTCCAAAAATTATATCATCTACATATATTTGAACTATAATAAAATCTTTGTTAGATTCTTTTCTAAAAAGAGTTGTGTCAACTTTGTCTCTCATAAAACCATTTGCAATTGAGAAACTACTTAGTCTGTCATACCAAGCACGAGGTGCTTGTTTAAGGCCATATAGAGTCTTTTTAAGTTTAAACACGTGGTTTGTAAGGATTGGGTCTTCAAAATCGGAAGCTTGTCTAACATAGACTTCTTCCTCAATAAATCCATTTAAAAAGGCACTTTTAACATCTATTTGAAAAAACTTAATGTTTTTATAAGCGGTAGAGGAAAGCATAATTCTAATAGCTTCTAATTTAGCTATAGGAGCAAATGTTTTAGTAAAGTCAATACCTTCTTGTTGATTGTACCCTTGTGCTATAAACCTTGCTTTTGTTTCTTATTACCTTTCCATTTTCAATAAGCTTATTGTGAAATACTAATCTTGTTCCAATGATGCTTTTATGCTCTGGTTTAGGAACAAGAGTCCATACATCATTTCTTATAAATTGATATAGTTCTTCTTCCATGGCTATAATCCAGTCATCATCTATGAGTGCTTCTTCTATAGATTTTGGCTCTACTTATGAAACTAGAGCATATAATGCTTGATTTCTGAAAGATGACCTTGTCTTGACTCCTTCTGTTCGTTCTTCAATGATTTGATCTTGTGGGTGGTATATAAAAAAATTTTAATCTTTGTGAGCTTGTTTGGTCTGATCATCCATCTGTCCTCGTTGCAGAGCATCTTCTGATTACTTTGCTTTGTTTATCTTCATGAGATCAGACGATCCTATCTATAAATCTTCAAGATCATCTTCAAGATCTAATAGTCTTCTATCAGGGGTTATTATATCATTAAATTTAACATGAATAGATTCTTCAACAACATAAGTTTTAGAGTTAAACACTCTATATGCTTTTGATGTATCATAATATCCCAAGAAGATGTTGGAACCAAAGACATATGAAGCATCTAGTCCCTCAAAATTTTGAAGATAACAAACTTATTAAGTTTTAAGTCTTTGTTGCAAAAATGTTTTTACAGCGTCCAAAACCATGGTGTCCAACGCTCTAGTTGTTACAAGCGTCCAATTGACTCGTGATGACGATCGTCTAGAAAAAAGTCTCTCTCTTAACGGCTAAGTGTTTAAAGCTGAGACTCATATACAAAGTTTGTCCAAGAGTAAGTCTATCTCTAAACAACTAAATATTCAAAGCTTGCCTATGCGTTTCTCACATGTATATCTCGAAACTAATGCTTTATCTATTTTAAGAAATTTAATGTTCAAATATCTAAAGCATTAATTGAAAGGCAGACACTTTTTAGTGTATAAGCGCAGTGTTATAGAAGAAAAGAAGTCAACCTATCAAGCCACCAAGCCAGATAAAGAATGATGAGAAAAGTAGCCCTCCAACGCAGTCTTGCACTTTCCATTTTTGTGTAAGAACTAAAGCCACCTTTTCTGACTCCTCTGAAAGCTTGATATACACGTACACCTCCTCTAAGTAAAGCCTAAAGTTGTTTTCTTTTGACGGCTATCTACTAAAGACTATAAATTTCAAAAGAGAAGAACAAAGCAAGAAGACACTTATAATAGAATGACTACTTTCTTACGCTTAGTAGATGATCTTGAAATTTTTCTAAAGTGATTTCATCTTCTATACTTAAACTTTCATACCCTCACATTCTGAGTAGATTTCTTTGTAAACAAATGTTTTCTGTTGTGAAAGCCTAGAGAGGCTTAGTGAGAAAGGACACTCGGGTGGTTAAGCAATTTGGGTTGATTGCGTTGTAAAGCCTGAAGAGGCAATGAAGAATACTTGTTGTATAACCTAAGGTTGATTAGTGAACACCTTCTGGACGAAGGGACTGGATGTAGCTCAAGGTTGAGTGAACTGGTATAAAAACTCTGTGTCACTGTCTTCTCTTATCCTTCTTTAACTGCCTTTTATACTCGTTTTCAAAAAAGATTAAAAAGTTTTTAAACGCACAATTCAACCCCTCTTCTTGTGTGATCCTTGTTATTTCAATTAATATCAGAGCTCGGTCTTTTGGGGTTGCAGATTTAACAGTGGAGGGATAAAAAGATCCTGAGCATACATGGATAACGAAGGACAAGCTGTAAACAGACCACCACTCTTGAAAGGCCAAAATTATGACTACTGAAAACAAAGAATGATAGCATTCTTTGATGCATGCCACATTAACATGTGGGATACAGTGGAAACAGGTGATTATCTGCCCTTGGACCTAAATGGAACTGAGTTACCTAGAGGTCAATGGACAAAAGCACACAAACAAAGGTACTTGCTTAATTCTAAAGCTCAAAATGTTATTATGTGTGCCTTGTCTGAATCAAAATATAAAAAAGTGCATAGTTTGAGAAGTGCTAAAAAGATGTGGGATACCCTAGCTCTTGCATATGAAGGTACTTCACAAGTGAAAAGATCTAAACTAAGCTTGCTTGTTATACAATATGAACTATTTACTATGGAAGATAATGAAACTATTGAACTTATGTTCAGTAGATTTCAAACTATTATAAATAACCTGAGATCCCTAGGTAAAACCTATGATAACTATGATCATATTGACAAAATCTTAAGAAGTTTGCGTAGACAATGGAGACCACAGGTTACAACATTGAAAGCATCCAAGGACCTAACAGCATTCTCCATGGAAGAGCTACTTGGAACTCTCAAAGTTCACGAGTTGGAGCTGAATCTTCTAAGGAAGCATCCGAAGAAGAGACTCTAATGAGGACGAGATATCCTTCATATCCAGAAAGATATAAGCCATGTGGAGAAAGAAATGAGGGTCCAGAGCTAAAAACTTTTCCAAAAAGTTTAGCAAGGAGCCCAAGGAGAAGAGTCCACCAGTCTACTTCTAATGCAAGAAGCCTGGACACTTCAAAGCTAAATGTCCAAGCCTACAAAAGGAAAAGAAGAAAACCTTCTTCAAGAAGAAAAAGAAAGGACTTATGGTAACTTGGGAAGACGTGGACTATCCTCCTTCGAAGAAGAATGAGAGGAAGAAGCAAATCTCTGTCTCATGGCTGAAACCGGTTTAGAAAGCTTAGACAATGAGCAAGACGAAGAGGTAAATTTTAATAACCTATCTTTCCTTCAAGAGGCATATAATGAATTGCTCTCCAATTCTTCAGCTCTCTCAGTAGGTTACAAAGAATTGAAAAAGAAGTTTTCCAAAATGAAAAAAGAATTTAATTCACTTAAAGAAAATTATGAAAATATTTTAAGAGAGAATGAAAAATTAAAGGTAAAGGATGTTCCAAAAGTGATACCTCTTAATGAAGTATTAGAACTTCAAAAGGAAGTTATTCACCTAAAGGAAAGCTTATCCAAATTTGTCAATGAAACTGAAAATTTAAATAAAATCCTGTCTTATAGACGAAGTCCACATGACAAATCTAGACTTGGTTTTGATAAAAAGGAAGCCTCTAGAACAACTAAAAATAATGTCTTCTGTAAAATATATGGTAAAAGTGGCCATAAACCATCACGATGCGTTCATCGTCCAGTCATGAAGACGTCCAATGCCTTTGAAACTAACAAGAAAGGACCTAAGTTCATTTGGGTACCTAAGTCCATGATTATTCCTGTTATAGACTTGCTTGACAACAGAAAGAAAACTCCAGTCATGGTACCTACACAATGGCTGCTCACGACACATGATAAGAGAAAAGTCTATGTTCCAAAGCCTCTAACACAAGAATGGTGGATGGGTCACCTTCGAAGGAAATCAGAAAAGGAAGATACAATGAATAGGTAAGATTGGTAAGCACCCTTTACCTTCCATTGATAATGTTCTATATGTTGAAGGACTAAGACATAATCTACTTAGCATAAGTCAATTATGTGACAGTGAACATAATGTCTCCTTTAACAAAAATGAATGTATAGTCAAAAACATTGATGGATCTATTTTATCTTCTGCAAAGAGGCAAAGCAATCTATATAAGATTGATTTGAACGATCTTACAAAGCAAAATGTATCTTGTCTAGTATCCATCAACGAGAATCAATGGATTTGGCACAAAAAACTTGGACATACAAGCTTGAGGTTAATCTCAAAGCAAAATAAGTATAACCTTGTAAAAGGACTTCTAAATCTTGTATACATATCTGATGTTCTCTGTGATGCATGCTAAAAAAGGAAATGAGTGAAAAGCTTTTTCGATTCAAAAAATGCTATTTCCACTGCTACCATTTGAACACCTACATATTAATTTGTTTAGACCTACTAGAACTGCCTCTCTTGGTGGAAAACGATATAGATTAGTTGTAGTAGATGACTATACTAGATGGACATGGGTCATGTTTCTAAAACACAAGGATAAGTCTTTTAAAGTCTTCTCTATATTATGTAAAAGAATTCAAAACGAAAAAGGTGTTTGCATAGCTTCAATCAAAAATGATCATGGAGAAGAGTTCAAAAACGAAAGTTTTCAAAGGTTCTATGAAGAGAACAGAATTCTCCACAACATCTCTGTACCTCGTACACCTCAACAAAATGGTGTGGTAGAGAGAAAGAGCAGGTCATTACAAGAAATGGCTAAAACCAAGCTTAATGATAACTTTACTTCCAAACACTTATAAGCTAAAGCTATAAACATAGCATGCTATTTACAAAACAGAATATATGTTAGACCTATTTTGAAAAAGACTCCCTATGAATTATGGAAAAGATGAAGACCCAACATATCATATTTACACCATTTTGGATGTTAATGTTTCATTCTAAACAATAAGGACAATCTTGACAAGTTTGATTCTAAGTGTGATGATGGAATATTATTAGGTTATTCTAAAACGTCCAAGGCATATAGAGTCTATACCCCTAGAACATTAACAGTTGAATAAGTCATTCATGTTAAGTTTAATGACAATAAGCCTGATAAAAAATTATCAGAGCTGGACGAATCTTTTGGCGATATAAAGTTGGACGATACCTAGCAACCAGCATCCAGAACTCAGTTGAACGACCTATAGGAAGAAGAAAAAGAACCACCTGGACAACAATGGCATATGAAGACATACCATCCAGAAGATCAAATTCTTAGAAGTGTAAGCGATCATGTCAGAAGAAGATCAACCTTTAAGGAGCAAGCTCAAACTGCATTGATTTCCTAGATGGAACCAAGGACAGTGGACAAAGCTCTCCTAGACGAAGGCTGGATCAATGCCATGAAGGAAGAACTAAGCCAATTTGAGAGAAATAACTTTTGGAAGCTAGTTCCTCTACCTAAAGACAAATCTATAATAGGAACAAAATGGGTCTTTCGCAATAGGCTAGACGAGGCAAGTAAAGTGGTAAGAAATAAAGCTAGACTTGTAGCTCAAGGGTATACTTAATAAGAAGGTATAGACTTTATTGAAACTTTTGCACCTGTAGCTAGGTTAGAAGCCATTCGCATTTTATTTTTATTTGCTGCTCATAGTAATATGAAACTTTATCAAATGGATGTAAAGAGAGCATTTCTTAATGGTATAATAAATGAGGAAGTTTATGTGAAACAACCTCCTGGTTTTGAGTGTGATACTTTTCCTAAACATGTTTTCAAACTCAAAAAGGCCTTACATGGACTTAAACAAGCACTTAGAGCTTGGTATGAAAAGTTAAATTCTTTTCTTTTAGAAAATGGTTTCACAAGAGGAAAAGTAGACATAACTCTATTTCGCAAAGACGTCCATTCACATTTTATTATTACACAAATATATACAGATGATATCATATTTGGTGCTACTAACGACATTCTTTGTAAGGACTTTTCTAAGCTTATGACAATAGAATTCGAGATGAGCACGATGGGAGAATTGAAATGCTTCCTGGGATTACAAGTAAAATAGAGAAACAATGGCATATACATACATCAAATGAAAAAGAGCTACTCAAAAAGTACACAATGGGCTTTGTCAGAGAAATGAGCACACCAATGCATCCATCTTCAGTACTTGGACTGGATGACACATCTAAAAAGGTAGACGAAACCACATACAGAGGTATGATTGGATCTCTACTATATCTTACAGCGTCCAAACCTAATATTATGTTTAGTGTATGTCTCTGTGCTCATTTTCAATCTGATCCCAAAGAAACTCATCTAACAGCAGTAAAAAGAATATTTAGATACCTAAAAGGAACCACTAATCTTGGTCTATGCTATAAGTTGAATAAAAAGTATAGGTTAGTAAGATTCTATGATGCTGACTATGCTGAAGATAGAATAGAATGAAAAAGCACCAGTAGAGGATGTCACCTCATTAGTGAAAATCTTGTCTCCTGGATGAACAAAAGGCAAAGAACAATTGCCCTATCCACAGCAGAAGCGGAATACATATCAGCAGCATCCTGTTGCTCACAAATTCTATGGATCAAGCATCAACTAGAAGACTACAGTATCTATGAAAGTAAAATCCCTATCCTCTGTGATAAATATTGCAGCCATAAACTTGTCTAAAAATCCTATATTGCATTATAGAGCAAAGCACATTGAAATAAAACATCACTTTATAAGAGACTATATTCAGAAAGGGGTTATTGATATTCAGTTTATTAACACTGCAAATTAGTTGGCAGACATATTTACAAAACCACTTCCTAAAGATAAACTCATCTATATTTGAGACCATCTGTATGGAATTTATAACGGAATAGATTACTTTCATGTGTCTTGACCGTTCAATGACATGTAGCATCCAACACCTTATAGCGTCCATTATCATAACATCGTCTAACATGCACGTGTCCATTAGCATTACGTTTCACATTTATGTGCATAAATATCTTCATTTGTACATAATCATGTTTTCACTGATAATGATTTGAAATAAATGCTTTATTCTATGTCTGAGTCACTAATGCACCGTAAACTGCCATCGAGAAACGTGCGCACCTAAACCAACATTAAATGCACAATATCTTTCTTCAAAATTCAAAAATCGCCTAAAACCCAAAACCTTTCAGTGACTTCCTATACACTCAACGGCCCTGCTAACTAAACACACTTACCATCTTTTTGCTATCTCTCAAAAAATTGCTTTATCTCTCTCTGTGTGTCACGAACTCCTAAATCATCCTGAATGCTAACCTTCAATAATGGCATTGGAGAACCCAGACCTCGCCATGAAGGTAGCAGCTCGTGTTGAAAGACAAAACAAAGCCATCGTTTTGATGGAAAGCCGCTTCAACATAGAAGCCTTTGACGACATAAGGGTCAAGGTTAAAGATAATTTGATGAGGTGTGGAATCCTCAACTACTTTCATCTGAACGAAATCATCTACCCAGAACTCATCCGACGCTTTTGGAAGACCGCTGAGTTCTCCAAAAACTGTGTGATCAGCACTGTTCTCGGAGTGAAGGTTACCCTCGACCTAGGGAGCGTCGCTCAAGCTATTGGATGCGAGCGTGCTGGCTCCTGCATCAAGAACGGTTGGGAAGACTGCTTCGGAGGACATGAAACTGTGGATGTAGCATTGATGAGGCCCGAAGCTAAAGGTGCTGTTGAATACAACAAGTTGATAAAGGAAGGGAAAGTATACCAATAGTTTCTAAACAAGGGTATATTGCACAAAGCCGAGTCCAAGGACAGTATGACCTTCTTGCACCGGTTCGCTCTGTTCCATATGATCACTAGACAACAGTTCAACCTCCCTCATCTCATTCTCAACAACATCTTCAGGACTATGAAGGGATGAGGGGAGTTCGACCAGGTTACTTATACTACCCTATTGAACAGGATATTCTAGCTGTAAAAGGTATATCATGAGCTCTTTACCTTGTTTAGTGGTGAACAAGCAACAATTAGGATGCTGGGTGGCGGCCACAGGTTCACCCAGTTGCCGTTTGGTCGAAACAACATTACTCAAATGAAGGCTGGGTTTGTGCTGAAACCCCTGAAGAAGACGGCCAAGACCATGGACGTCAAGGAAGAACCAGTTAAGGAGGCATCTCAACCTGCTACCCAACAAGCCATCCAACAAGCTGAGCAGATGGACGAATAAGCTATGTTCGTCCATCCTATTGCAGCTGCCAAATCGTCCACCAATAGGCTGTCGTCCAAGGGGAGGTTGCCAAAGTAACGAGGTCTAAGACACAACAACATCCAGCTCTATCTACTCCTCTTACTGTTGCTCCTCCTCCACCTGCTGCACCTCCTCCCCCTTCACCCACCATAAGGAGACTCCAGCTGCAAGTGGAATCTGATGATAAGGACAATGAGCCCATCGTAGTTCTCTTGAAGAAGCAAAAGACTGTCATTGTTGTAGTTCCTCCCCAACCGCAAGCTCTTACTATCCAAGCCACTCCTTCTCTCAAACGTCTAGCAGAGTCTCAACCAACAGCACCAGTGACCAAGAAAAGTAAGTTATCTGCTTTTGATGCTGTTGTTGTGACTGAAGAAGAGTTTGTTGATTTTATCATTGTTGAGCCTGCTGAACAATCAACCAAACCACAAACACAAACAGAAGTCCAAACACTAACCACACCTGAACCAGAAATGCTATTACCTGGTGATGACAGTTATACTTGGATCATTCCCACCGCCGGCCTCACCAAACCATACCTTTCTGTAAAACCCCCCAAACAACTTTTTTGGACACTCTCCATGCATTTAGCTGTCTCTTCTGCATCCACTAAACACACAGAAGATTTGGAGAAAACAAAAAAGAAGTGGAATCTTCTCTTTATTCAAGGCAACCAGCAGAATTTGGTGGACGACAATGTAATCATTCTACGTCTAGAGCCTCTCTTTGAGCCAGAATTTGGTTTTGACTACTCGCCAGTATCCTTTGAGCGATACATGGAAGATTATGTTCACCAACCATTAGATGCATATTTGGCTCTGCCTCCAAGAGCTATTGAACACTTGCCACTTAAGCGTTTCATCAGAATGAGGTATCCCAAACTTGTGCGGGCTTGGTGCTTTAATGCACACCCTCCTGAAGTACTTCAACACAGAGTAACTCTAGTTGAGGAGATTGAACAAGCTTTGCAACAAAGGCGTGCTCAAGCGCCAGAAAGGACCATCCATATTAGGCCTACAGATTTGAAGTTTAGGCTTTTAGACCCTGAAGAAGCTGGATTCTTCACCTCACCATTCGACTAGATGTTTTGCAACTCTGTGAAGAGCTTTGCAAATTTGAAATTACAATTGTTCATTCCACCCTCTCAACACATCAAATCATCCACTTCAGTACGCATCCAGTCGGATTGCGTTTGCCTAAGGCTTCCAACCTTGGATGTCAACAGCAAAAGGACGAAGTTGTTGACCAGGCCACCTTCCTTACCTTTACCGTCCAAAGTTGAATTTCAATAGCATCCAAACATCACGCTAGAATGGTATATAACTCAACGTCTAACGCAAGACATGGATGAGGATGATGCTGAATGTTTCTGGCACCAACATATGTTCTTATGCAAGCAAGAAGCATCCAGAAGCAGTCTTTTTGCGGATGAGAAGGCTGACACTCCAACTTTGAAGACTTGCAAGTACACATAGCATACAGCTCGTGTCTTTCATTTCTCCAACACATCAGCCGCCTTCATCCATCCAACAGATGAGCAGCCCCTCATTGGATCAGAAACTGCCATTATTTATGCCATCATTGCCACTATCATAAGCCCCACAACCTTCAAACCACCCTATCTTTGGAACACCCCTCATCCGTATCAACTCACCTTCCCAATGCTTAAATTTTTGGAAGCACCACCACCACCCTCAAAAGTCCAACCACCAACCCCTTCTCAACCACCCTCACCAACACCTCTACCCCCACCCATTCCCGGTTCTCAAGCCTTCGCAAGCCTTCCCACTACCACTATTACCCCTCCTAACCTTCCCCCCATAGACCCCGTCGTTCAACAATACATCGCCACCCAACTCCAACCCATCATGACCCTTTTCCAACAGATTCTTGAAAATTAGCAAGAACTACTCCGAATCCCGCAACCATCCCCATCTCCACCTTCACCTCCCTCAGCACACTAGCGACTATGATGCTTTCTTTTTTTTCTTCTCTATAAGGTTATTTTTGATAATGACTATGACGACCGTCCAGAAGTAAGTCTCTCTCTTAATGGCTAAGTGTTTAAAGCTGAGATTCATATACAAAGTTCATCAAAGAGTAAGTCTATCTTTAAACAACTAAATATTCAAAGCTTACCTATGCATTTCTCACATGTATATCTCGAGACTAATGCTTTATCTATTTTAAGAAATCTAGCGTTCAAATATTTAAAGCATTAATTGAAAGGTAGACACTTTTTAGTGTATAAGTGTAGTGTTACAAAAGAAAAGAAGTCAACCTATCAAGCTGCTAAGCCAAATAAAGAATGATGAGAAAAACAGCCCTTCAACGTAGTCCTTCACTTTCCATTTTTGTGTAAAAACTAAAGCCACCTTTTCTGACTCCTCTGAAAGCTTGATATACGTGCACACCTCCTCTGAGTAAAGCTTGAAGCTATTTTCTTTCAACTTCTATCTACTGAAGACTATAAATATCAAGAGAGAAAAACAAAGTAAGAAGACACTTATAATAGAATGACTGCTTTCTTACGCTTAGTAAACAATCTTGAAATCTTTCTGAAGTGATTTCATCTTCTGTACTTAAACTTTCATACCCTCACATTTTGAGTAGATTTCTTTGTAAACAACTGTTTTCTATTGTGAAAGCCTATAGAGGCTTAGTGAGAAAGAATACTCAGGTGGTTAAGCAATTTGGGTTGATTGCGTTGTAAAGCCTGAAGAGGCGGTGAAGAATACCTGTTGTATAACCTAAGGTTGGTTAGTGAATACCTTCTGGATGAAGGGAATGGATGTAACTCAAGGTTGAGTGAACTAGTATAAAAACTGTGTCTCTGTCTTCTTTTATCCTTCTTTAATTGCCTTTCGAACTCGTTTTCAAAAAGGTTTAAAAAGTTTTTAAATGCACAATTCAACTCCCTTCTTCTACGATCCTTGTTATTTCAGAAGATTCCTTTATCAACCTTGGAATCGAACTTTCCAAGATGGTTTTTGTTGTTTAGAATATAACACTCACATCCAAGTGTATGAAAATATGAAATGTTGGGTCTTCGTCCTCTTCACAGTTCATAGGGAGTTTTGTTTATTAATGGTTTGATTAATATTCTGTTTTGAAAGTAACTTACTGTGTTTACAACTTCTGCCTAGAAATACTTAGGAATTAAATTTTTACAGAGCATGGTTCTAGCCATCTCTTGAAGAGTTCTATTTTTCTGTTCAACTACCCCATTTTGTTAAGGTGTTCTTGGTGAAGAAAAGTTGTGGAAAATACCATTTTTTTCACAAAAAAAAATTGAACTCAGCATTATCAAATTCAGTTCCATGGTCACTTCTGTGGCAGTAATACAAAAACCTTTTTTATTTTGAACACGCTTACAGAATATTTCAAACACATCAAAAGGCTCAGGTTTGAGTTAGGAAATAAACCCATATATATTGTTCTGGACCTCCTTTAGGCCTAGCCACGTGGCCCGAGGCCCATGGTAACTAACATACCACTTCACTACTATATAAGGCATTACATGCCTTCAGGTACCAATCTAAGCCTTATTATGCACCTCTTATAGACATTGACTTAGGCATCAGAGTGTCTTTGCAGTTGACAACTAGGTGCTGCCACTCGTCGGAGCTGCCCAGAGCGTCCACCTATTCGAGGTACCAAAACACTCTCCAACATTGGCGCCATTTGTGGGAAAAAGCACTTTTCCTCCTCTTTCTTCACGGTGGACACCAAGGAACTTTCCTGTGATAAAGCCAAAGAGCTATCAAGAAACAAAGGGATTCAATCTGTTTATCATTTTTGATTCATCATTATTCACTCTTCAATGGACTTATGGATTTCTCCAATCAATTCATCACTCCTTTAAGAGTTGAATGAAAAAAGAAGATAACTTCGAATCGGGAACCTGGATTCATTTTTTCAAATTAATTTCGCTAACAAAATTTCTCTAACCTCTTTTTTGGTTTTTCCTGGATAGTTAATGTTCTTGCAGGTAGAAGAACGCCTCGATCTCAATCAATCGAAACCTTCACATCATGACGAATCGCGAAGTTAACCCACTAGTTTGAAGATCGGATTTGTCAAATCCCAATTAGTGAACCAACCCCACCACCAACGTCACCTTCAACCTCCGCAACGCCTTCGACAATCGCTGTTGACCGAGATGCAGACACGCCAGCAAGAGTCTAAAGAAGCTTGGCACCATCTTTATCTACATCTTAGCCCTGACTTGGGAACTTCTAATTTTTGCGACCAACGGATTTTTAAGCTCATACTTTAATTTGCACCTGCTATCAAAGTCAATCTGACATTCACCAAGTTGCTCCAACATTCACCTGATAAAAAGACTGATGCACGCATTCGCCGACTTAGAGGACGTGATTATGTAATTGAGGCTTGCGTGCATCCTTCCGATCAAGCACTCCGACATCATCATGGATAGCCGAGATTGTATGCTATCCCCTGTAAGCATGCTGACATAAACCCCAACCGAGATTAAGACTTGCATGCATCTTCCCATTCATTGAGCGCGATCTCACAAGATCAAAGCCACAACACGCAAGATCGGCATCATGGCAGCTCAATGCCAGTCATCCCATGCAAGCCGACATGTAAGGTCGATCTGTACGTTAACCATGGAAAAAAGGCAGGGTCAACTACTTAGATGTTACTTTGGTGCCGACACGCAAAGCCGGTTACTTATGTCAGACACATGAAAGATGTTGCACATTCAGAAATAGCTCACGAAAGTCGGTCACCATTTTTGCACGTTCAGCGCAGAGACCCCCACCAATATAAGGTACAAGTTTTTGGTAACCGTCAATCCTTCATTAAATGCTAAGACTAAAGCATAATAAAAAAAAGAAAACATATTTTTTTTTTATATAATAACATAAAAGAAGGCCTGGAGCTACGTGGGATTCAATCCTACCTTGTCACCTTTCTTTCCTCATAAATAAAAATATTAAATCCCTTGGCACCGTGACAAAAAAAAATGCTATCATACATATTAGCATATTATGACATGCCATCATACATCACACATTATACATGTCCGAGATGAATACCACATACCACATTATGCTATTACAACCTCCATGTAATACAATTTAATATATAAAAAAAAGGGTTACCAATGAGATGCATTCACGTTATGACAAGCTTTGAGAAATATTACATAGAGGTGATAATCCAATAAGCACTCTCTCGTATGCCTTAAGGATTAAAATGGCCCTAATAGTATAATGGGTATTAACTAAAAAATAATGCATTACATATATCTAGAATAGTTATCTATAATAACAAATCCATACTTTTTTCCACTAAGACTAAGAGTCTTTGTGGGACCAAACAAATCCATATGTAATAGTTCTAGTGGTTTAGAAGTGGAAACAACATTTTTAGATTTAAAAGAGGTTTTAATTTGTTTCCTTTTCTTGAATCTATTGTCTTCTCTTCTAGATCAGTGCTTGAATCTTCATTTCTTCTTGAGCATCTTTTTGAATTTTTATGGTCAAGAGATAGATTTCATCATCTATAAAACAACTTGAGTTTTCGTCAGAACTTTCTAACTCATTAGACTGAACTTTCAAGGCTTTGTCCTTGATTCTTGTATCTGTTTTCTCTTCTGCCCTTCAACTGGTTTCACCAATCTTTAAGGCTATGGGGTCATTGCTTTTGATTTTATCTCTTTTGAAGAGATGAATCTCATGAACTCTAAAAGCTCCTAATAGCTCATCAAGAGTTAGAGTTTTCATGTCTTTGGCTTTTGCTATAGCTGTAGCTTTAGGTTCACGTACCTTTGGAAGACTATCCAAAATCTTGAGATCATTTTGAGCTTTGGTAAACTCAGTACCAAGACTTTGAAGGCCATTGAGAACTGTTTGAAATCTTCCAAACATTTCATCGATGGTTTCTGTTTCTTTCATGGTAAACATTTCATAATGTCTTTGAAGAGTTACAGCTCTTCTTAGATGAACATCTTCAGTGCCTTCATGTGTTATGTGAATAGCATCCCACATTTTTTGCTGATTTATAGCTGCAAAGTTATATTTAGTTTTAGATAAAACACAAGTTATGATATACCTAACTTTTGCATTTTGTTGGAGTATGTTAAAATCATCTTGGTTGTATTCACTTTCAGCTTTGTGACAATGAGATCTCCATGAGTGATGATTCTCCAGATGCTGTAATACGTAGATTTGATGTACATCTCCATTTTATCTCTCCAATAGGCATAATCTTCCCTATTGAAGGCTGGAGGCCTTGACAAGGAGGCTCTTTTAGGGATAAATTGTCCTTGAAGGTTTGCCATAAGGATCTTTGTCCTCTAACACTTGTTAAAGTACTCAACCCTTAGAGGTTGAGCTCTGATATCAAACTATGACGCATAGGAAAATACAAGAAGGGAGTTGAATTGTGTTTTAAATAAATTTTACAAGAAAATCTGGAAACCTTTTAGAAAAGAGATATCGTCTGAAGTCGAGACGAAATATTTAAAACAACAAAATAGATTTCAAAGGATTTTCACAAAAGAATTGAGATATTTGAAAGATAAGATGTACAAAGCGAAGAAATGCACAAGCAGTTTATACTGGTTTGTCTCCACCTAGAGACTACGTCCAGTTCTTGGCACACCACCAAGTCCCACTATCACTTTAACAAAGTTACAAGTATTCTTTTACCCAAGCCTTTTCAGCCTCAACCCAAGTAGTATTTTACTTGCTTCTCCAAGCAAACACCCAAGTATTCTTTGATATAAAGCCTCTTCAAGCTTCCACCAATTTCACAAAGAAATGGTTAAGGGTAAGATATTACACTCTAGTTGCGTCTTATCAAACAAATATACAATGAAGTTCAAGAAGTTACAGGTATTTTCTAAAACACTTGAGAGAGAAAGCTAGACAAAGAAGTGAATGAGAATTAAAAAAACAACAAGCATTTTTCCACTTTTTAACATAGGTCTTTTCTTCTATATATAGTGCTCCTCAAAAGTGTCCATTGTGAGTGCTTTAGAGTTGTCATTCGTCTGATATTGTAAAAAGAAGAAAATATACGTTGGAGCATTAAATGTTGCATTTAATGTTTTTCACCAATCGGTCACATTGATAGGACAAATAAGTTTGTTTATCTAGCATTTCTCGTACTGAATCTTGTTGCAATAAGCATATTTTCCCTTTCAATATTGACAATTGTACTACAGTTCCTTTTTTTTAGCATAAAGCTATACATTTTCAGTGAGATGTACGTAGACATATTCTTTTTCAAGAAAGTAGGTATGTGAACTCCAAAGCAGGAAGAATTCTGGTATAAAAAAACTACAGAATAAACAAATAGTCCAACAAATTTTGAAATACATCGTCTGTGAGGGTTAGTCAGCATAACATTTTTAATTTTAACATACACGTGTGAACAGACGATTGAGAAAGCATTAGTCTGTTTGTCATAATCAAAACAAAACAATGGTCCAAAATTCATCCTTTGTCTTAACACTAGTTATGTGTAAGTTTAACAAAAAAGTAATTTTATTATTTGAATTTAATTTATATCTTATTCTATCATTTCCTAGTGCATATTAAACACAAGCCAGAAAAATATAATGTTATTTGGTTTATTATTTGTTGTACATTAAACATTAAACAGGTTTAAAGTTTATCCTTACAACATTAGATAAGATAAAAACTTATCTTATTCTTATCTTATCCTATTTTTATACTTTATTTTATTTTATTCTATCTTAATTACCAAACAAACCCAAAACGTATTGGTTTTCGGCACAAGATGCCGTGAATACCAAAAGAAAAAAAGAGTATATAATAAGTATGTAATGAATACTATATAATGAAAACTAGTAAATATATGATAATATAAATATAAATATATACTAATAAATCTATGATAATATAAATATAAATATATGATAGTTGATTAATTTTAAATTGCTGTAATTGATAATGCGGTGAGGGTAATTTCGTAAAAGGAGCAATGCGCGTGGCCGCGTATACATCACGAAACCGTGTGCTGGTGGAAATCGGTTTCCCTGGCTATAAATAACCCCCTCTGCCCCGTTCTTTCCACTCATTTGGCTTTGGGCGATTCAGATCTTAGGGTTTCTGTGAAGCTGTATTCGCCATAGCCGCCACCCAGAGAAGACTTCGATCCTAGGTTTTCTTTGCTTTATTTCTCGAAATCGGACCTCCAAGCTTCTCGATTCGCTTCCGTACCCGAGCGATTTGGCGATTTGAGCCAAACCCAAACTCAGAAACGCTCTATATTTTTCGGATAACCAATCGAAGATGTCTCGTTGCTTCCCTTTCCCCCGTTCAGGGTATGGGGCACGTGACGAGGCCTTGATCGAATCGATTAAGGTTTGTTGAGCCGTTTCGACTTTGCGCTTGTGCTCAACTCTCTCTGCATGTTGTTGAAAAATTGATTTCTACATGAAACTGCGACCCCTTGTGCTTAGGTTAAAATAGGAGTAAACGCTGTCATAAGTCTGCTTGTCGAGCGAAGATCTGTTGCTCATGGGTATTTTTAATTGAAACTGATAGAATATTTAGGGTTTTCTTTTGGATAAGTAACATGGGGATTTTCAAAACAGAAATTATTTTGTGAGACTGAGAAAAGGGTTTCGGTTTTTATATGGATTTTAAAATGTATGCAGGTCTTTCAAATCACTAACAATTGTTTTTATATTTTGGTGGGCTTTTTTTTAACCCATATGATTGTAAGTGCTTGTTTAAAAAAAAGTTGAAATGTTTTTTAAACTAATACTTTAAATGGGGGATTCAAATCTTGGATCGGTTTCCTGTATAAACATTGCTGCATGTTAGGATTATTATTAGGTTAGGTTATTGTCTGAGGTGATAAAGATGTGAGATCATACGAAACTCAGTCATCCTGGATTATTGGGTGATTGGGTAATGCTCGATGTGTTCTCATCGATGGATTGAGTTCGATATTGATATTTGTTATGAAGTAACTAGAGCTTCTTTCACTATTCTGAGGCATGGTGACTGTTACTGTCTTATATTTGTAAGAGACATAAATAAAATAATTATAGTTCTTGCAATTGGTGAAACGATTGTTCTTGACTACAAAAGATTCTTAAGCAATATAAAATGGTTTTAGTTCATGCAATGGTATGGTGAAGCAAGATTGAAATGCTTGCATAGCATATTTGTTTCTTTGGTCTTCCCTATCCTCTATTTGAAAATGTTATTCTGGTGCTCTAAAGCTCCGAAAGGAGATTGAGAAGGCCAAGAAAGACCGGAAGGAGAAGAAAGAGAAGAAGAGGGAGAAGAAGGAGAAAAGGAAAGAGAAGAAAGAAAGCAAACATAAAGAAGGAACAACAACCTCTCATGGCAGTGATGATGGCAAAAAGTTAAAGCTCATTAGCGAAATAAAGGAATCCAAAGCAGATGGAAGGTTGCAAAAGGGTGAAGACTGTGAGAATGAACAACATGAGAGGAGTGGAATTACAGAGGAACTTGACCAACCTGTCACTTCCCTGGAGCCTTGCTGCTTGTCTGACAGTACTCAAAGCAGCAAGAGGAAAAGGAGCTCCCCACAAGCAAGTCATGATCATGGTGAGGAAGCTTTGAAACTGGTCATTTTATTGTTTATTGTTGTGTTTGGTCAACCTGTGTTAAAATCTAATTTGGACTTTCTATGAAACAGGACCTGCTATTAAAATTCGTCTGCCTTTGAGGAAACATAGAGATCCTGAAGAATTGAAATCCAAACCACAATTTCAAGTGGGGTCTTCTTCTGGAAGTGTGGGAGTTGCAGATTCCTTAACTAAAAATACCCTTGGGAATGGTTATCGTCAGTTGCAATGTCCCACGAATACAGAGCCCAAACAGGTTCTTGGAAACTCTGATTCTAGACATTGCAAAGTGGTGCAGAATTTAGTTCATGGAGATGCTGTGGTCACTAAAAAAACCCTTGGAAGTGACCGTCAGTTACAATATCTTGCGAAGTCTGAGCCCAAACGGGTTCTTGGAAACTCTGATTCTAGACATGGCAAAGCTGTGCAGAATTTAGTTCATGGAGACGCTGTGGTCAGTAAAAATACCCTTGGAAGTGATCGTCAGTCACAATATCTCCCGAAGACTGAGCCCAAACGGGTTCTTGGAAACGCTGATTATAGACATTGCAAAGCTGTGCAGAATATAGTTCATGGAGGTGCTGTGGTCACTAAAAATACCCTTGGAAGTGATCGTCAGTTGCTGCAATGTTTCACGAATACAGAGACCAAACGTGTTCTTGGAAACTCTGATTCTAGACATGGCAAAGCAATGCAGAATTTGGTTCCTGGAGATGTGTTCACTAATAATGCAGTTGCTGATGAAAGTCAAAAGGTGGCATCTTTGTACAAGTCTTTGTTACAGATTCCTCCTCTAACGTATGATGGATTGGACTCAGTAGATCAAGATTGGTTATTTAGTTCGGAACCGAGAGAGGCAAGGCCCGGGTCAAAGAAACAGAAGACTGATTCTGATATGTTCCAGCTTTCAAAGTCTGTGTGGCCTCGTGCTCAATACTTGCCTGAGGTCGAAGTATATGCGTTGCCATACGCAGTTCCATTTTGATTCTTTTGGAAATTTTGTTTTGACAATAGGTAGTTTGAAGTGTTCTGCCAAATGATAGAACTGGTGCATTATTGTTTTTTGAAAGAGAAAAACACCTACAGATTGCGTTATATGTTTCAAAATTATTGGTGTAATTTTTGTTGTCTTCCATACCAGACGTCAGTAGTATTTGTAGAATGTACATACATAGTAATAGGAAACAGCTTTTTACCAAGTTTTACTTTTCCTAAGAGAGAATGTAGACAAACGTCAAAATGATTTACTTTACTGACATCAGTGACACGGGTTATGGCCAAGGGAGATGTAATATTACAACCTAGCAGTGAAAAAATCTTCAATTAGCGTGCGTGTCTATATCATTTTCTTCAGTAAATTAAAAGGTGAATATAATGATTTATTCATGAATAAATGAATAATAACATCTCATATTTAAGGAACATATTCGTTTTAGGTCTTTGATAGGTTTTGTGTTTTTGCAAGTAAAATTTAAATGTTGTAATTCTCGACACATTCTTTTGGCGTTATGAACTGATAGTTTACACGCGGTGAGATGGATTGTATATTTAAAACTTGTTTGAATATTTATTTCATATGGATATATTATTTAAATGACTAGAAATATTTATAACTATTTAGTTATATTTTTGGTCAAAGATGGGAGTAAGGTTTGAATTATGACTTTATACAAATATTAAATTGTTCATTTCGTCCCTACAGTTGATGCTATAGGCTATGGATAAAAAAATATAAATTTTGTTTTTTACATCCTCATTTCTAGTAATGAATGATTCTTGTCATTACATCTTTGTTAACTTTGTTAAGGTGTGACTAATGTAAGTAATAATGATGTGATTATTGGATGACAATGATGTGACTGAAATTAATAATTAAATTAATTTTTTTGATTTCTATGTGATACTACTTAAAAAATTAGTTCTTGTATGAAAAAAAAAATTGCATGTTTTATTAGAGATTTTCTATTTAATGAAAAGTTGTACCTTTACATGAAAGTTTGTTTTTTTTAAAAAAAAAAACAAGTATGAAAGGTTGTATTCTTTTTTGAAAGCATGTCTATTCATGAAAAGATATAAGTATGAAAAGTCGTTTTCTTTTATGAAAGTATGTTTTTTTTTTTAAGAAAAGATACAAATATGAAAAGTTATATCCTTTTATGAAAGTGTGTCTTCTTTAATAAAAGGATGTGTCTTTTTAAAGAGTTGTATCTTCTTACCAAAAGTCATAAGACATGTCTCTTTGAAGGGTTGTATCTTTTCACCAAAAGGTATGGGATGGTCTATAAACAGAACCAATTTGCATGCAGAAAAATAAATAATAGAATATAGAAAAAAAATACATAAAAAAAGAAACACAAAAATCAGCTGACTCTTTACATTCAAATCACTTTCTTTCTTATTTTGTGCACAAATATAATTAAGGAAACTAATATTTTGTAAACTACCACTGACGGTAAGTTTGATTGTAGGTATGCAAATCAAATCAAAGGACTTCATTGTATACCAAAGGATATTCACCATTACACCTATGACATTCAATTTTTATAGAGATTGGTGGGGGCGAATGGAATCTTACGCTTAGTGTTTCACACATGCTGATTTGCACTTTTTCTTTGTTATAACCTCTTTGTTGCATAACAATCAACACCAATATTTTTTCAGCATGTTTTAGTCTCCATTCAAATTTTATTAATATAGGATGATTCTTGATGTCACATCTTCGTTAACTTCATCAATGTGAAGCTCTCGTCATCATTATCATCAAAAGAATGAGAGTTATGCACTTGTCACCTGGCAATTGTTGGAAATAGTCACCTATATTATATATATCAAAAAGGTAACTAGCAACAAGTGTCAGGAGAGGAAGACAAGGATGATGAAACCTCTCAGTAATGGTTAAAAATATTGACTATCTTGTAAAATCTTCAAATCAATATTCAATTAGTGCACAAGTTTTGTTAACGACTAATCAAGTTTCAACATTGCAACTGTTAGTGTAACAATTATTGAAGATTTTTATATTGTGAACTAATTAGAAATTATTCCAAGTATGATTTTTATAATAGTTATTATAAACTCAATAAACTAATTATACATTGTAGTTTATAATTAGATGACTGTGTAAAAGACTTTTAGACTCTCACATTCTAATTAAATTTTAAAATGACAATGAAAAATATATAATAGAATTAGTAATTGATTATACAAGATTATAGAGAAGTCATAGAAGTTGGAGGCCTTGAGTCCTTCTACTTGAATTATAGGGATTATCACTAGGTTCATATGACCTTAAACTAAGTGTCAATTAACCTTTGAAATATGGATAGACGGCTCAGGCCATTTTTTTTAAAATTTCTAACTTAGGCATAAGTGGCACGTAGAGTGAGATGTATTTAGTTTTTTTGTTTTTGTAAAATTATAATTTTAGGCCTTGTTTGAGGTGGTTGTAAGTTTCTAGTTTTTTGTTTTCAAACTTAAATATGAAAACAAAATCTATTTGGATAAAATAGGGTTGAAATGATTTTTAAAACCATTTTGACTCACTTTTGGAAACAAAAAGGGTTTCTGTAACACCCTATTTCTCCTAATACCTGATTAAGTGTTTTAATGACTAAAAGCAGGAACTTAGATATGTAATCTAGGTGATTAAAAGGAAGAAATGAATTGTTGTTGTGTATGGTTTGTTATATATGGTGAAAGTGGTGATTATCTGCTTGAATTCGGGTTTGATTTTAGGAGATTTGAGATATGTGCTTGAACCAATCTAGATACGTTGTGAGAGTGATTTTGGACTTTTGAGAGAAAATAGTTGAATTAAATCAATTTTGGGATAAGAGCAGTGGTTTGGAGAGATTTGGACCTCAGTTTGGCAAAAGTCCATGTGAGAGCTCCAGAGAGCTTAGATATAAAAGGAGGAGGAGGGGAACCCTCATTCTCTCATTCTTCTTCTCTCTCTTCACTTTCTCTCTCTTCTCTTCAACTCTCTATTTCTCTCTAGATTTCTCGAGTAGTTAAGGGTGTCAAAGGTTTCTCAGCTCTGATTTCGTGTCCTTGAGTTGCGGAGGACAGATTTCTTGGAAGATTGGCTCAAGAGTTCTTTTCTCTCATATTCTCATCTTCCCAACTTTCAAATTTGGAAGCTTTTGAGGTAAGGGAAGCTTACTATTGCTTGATTCCATGTTTATGGTCGTTGATATGTCGATTTAAGCCTCTGAAATCAGTTGGTTTGGTGATTATTCGTGTGTTTATGGATTGTGATAAACTGGGTTTTAAAAAGGGGTTTCCAAATTCATGGATGATTTGTGGGAGAAATCAGTATGTAATCAGTTAGAAATATATCAAATGTGTCTATAGTTGTTTTATGATGCTTGAAATAGATTGATTTTGGTAGAAATCTTGAGTATGGTAGTTTTGATATAAAATGGGTTTTAAGAAGAGATTTTGAGATTTAAGGTTGTTTTGTGGTTAAGATTGTTGTCTAATCGGTTAAAAGTACATTAAAAGTGTTTACAATTGATTTGGAATGATTGTATAGCAATTGGAATTCATGGGATTGAAGAATCGAAGTCCAAATACCCTGTTCGCAATGCAGGTGACGTCGGGCGACAGCCCCTCTCGTTGGGCGAGGTTCTTCCCGAGCCCAGAAGGTGGCTTTTGGAAGAATGTCGCCGGGCGACATTTTTGTCCCACCGGGCGACAAAACTGCTAGGCGGATTTCGGGACCCGCTGGGTGGGCAGCTCTTGCTGAGCAGCAATGTGGTGCCACCGGGCAGCAATATGGCTATGAGCTTTGTTATTGTTGGGACGTATTGTGGTTGAGTTGATTGTTGTGATGATACATATATTTTGAATGCATATGTTGTTGGCTGAGGTTAAGTGGGCCTCAAGCTATTGTGGTGTGATGGTGTGACATATAAATAAATATGCATGTGGATATGGATGAATAATTTCGATTGAGTTGTTGTTAGGTATGTGTTGACGTGGAAGGTTGCTTAGATAAGACCTCCACATGTTGTTGTTATTCTTCCAAACTTGGTTCTTGGTTTTCTTTATTATTACCGTGAATTGGTTTGATAAAATATGGAAAAATGGTAATTGAGTGGAAGGTTGCTCAGGTAGAGCCTCCACTAGTCGTAATATGTTGTGATGGTGAGATATCTTACTTGTTGACCATGCAAGAGGCTGGATTGGGCCTACATGGGGTTGATGGGAATTGTTGGACCACAGGTGGTGCTAAGTAGGCCACGTGGTGATATGTTGATATATATATATATATATGATGTGTTGATTGTTGTCGTTGAGTGGAAGGTTGCTTAGATAGGACCTTCGCTTGTGATGTATGATATTGTTCCTCACGAGGTGGACTGCTTAGATAGGGCTTTACTTGTTGATTATGATTAAGGCTGGTTTGGGGCCAATATGGTGTTGATGGATGTTAAGTGGTAGTGTGAGGTAGCTGACGATGGACCTCTTTGCTACTATTTGTATTGATATATACGGTGTTGATGGATGTTAAGTGGTAATGTGAGGTAGCTGACGATGGACCTCTTTGCCACTAGTTGTATTGATATACATACATATATATATATATATATATATATATATATATATATATATATGTCGTATGTTTATTGGTTGTGGTTGAGTAGTTGATGGTGTGTAGTATATGCATTCATGCATAGTTGGCGGCTGAGGTAGCTGACGATGGACCTCATGTCGTGGTGCGGGTAGGCATGGAAGTTGGGGGTGAACGGAATTGTGGCTCAGACAGGCCTCCAACCTAGTGCCTGGATGAGAAGTGGGGTCTAAAAGATGGGCCTAGGGGATAAGTGGATGGGTAATCTTGCAGTGAGGCTAAGGCAGTGCAGGCCTTGTGTCGTAGTATATCACCACCCATATTCACTTATCCTGACAACCATAAGCTTATCCAACTGATTAGAGTTTAGCAATTCCTAAATGGTGCTTGGAAGGCCATGGTAGGGGATAAGACCTAGTTGATCACCCGATATGTAGAAAATCTCTCGAAAGTAGTGTCTTCATGCATTAGTATGGTGATTGATATCACTAAGGAAGAATGTGACTATATATCATGAAATTTTATTTGAATTTATATATATATATGAAGTCTTCGTCTGTAACTAATGATGTTGGTGGTGGTAGTGTTGTCGTTATCGTTATGATTACTTGGTAATTGTGGTTGTTTATTGTCATAGTTGTTATTATGGTTGGAGATGGTGGTAAAGGTGTGGATGATGCCTTGTTGTTGATGTTGTTTCTATTTTCTATTTGATTATTGATATGGAATGAGGGGAATTTTCTATTATTTTACTTTAAAATACACATTTTATTATTCAAGTAAGTTTACCCTTGCATTGTTTGCACTTGTGATTCGTGCCTATGATGATGGAGGAGGTGTCTGTAGATCCAACTTCTCGAAGTTGATGGAGGAGGTCTCAGATGAAGACTTTTGGAGACCTTTTTGGGCGGAGCTCTTCTAGAAGCTCCTACCAGCTATAAGAAGTTATGTTATTATATTGTAACCTTAATCGTACATGATATCTTTGGTTTTGCATAAATTTTATAGCCATGAATGGTGGTATAATTAGGTTTTGTTAATGATTAAACTTATAGTCAAAACATGAGGAATGTGAGTAGTACTGTAGCAACAGAGGGTCATTACAGTTTCTAGTTCTAGTTTTAAGTTTTTAGAAGTTATTTCGTCTATTTCAATACTGTCCTCCACCTTTTTTTTTTTCCTTTTTCCACCTCTCACCTAGTTTTCTTCACTTTATGTTTAGTCTTTACTTTTACCCACTTAGTCTTTACTGTCGCCCTCCTCACCCTTACTAATGAACCCCCTTTCGCCTATGGGTGTTCACAGGTTCGGAAGTCGAACTTGACCCAACCAATTTAAACCCGATGACCTTTACCTACCCGTTAACGTGATATTTTCTTTGTTAATTATTATTTTTGTATTTTATATTATTTTTGTATTATTTACAATTTTTTTAAGAAAACATAAAACAATATTTAAGTTATTGGACCTAATAGACCCAACCCAACCCGTCATTGATTAGGTTGATTCGGTCCGAGTTTGATAGGAAAATGCATAAACCCAACCTAACCCAAATCGAAGTATTTTGATTTGTTTGGGTAATTAGTTCATCAAAGCTTAAGCCAAATTGACCCATGTATGCCCTACCTACACTAACCCCAATGTCTTTGTATATATCCTATAAAATAATCACAATGAGCTAATGTCATCATGGACTACTACACAACTCTTTCGATATGAAATTAGATGAGTCTCACATTCAAGATATCACCCATATTATACATATAACATAGATGGCCACTTATTATTATTATTATACTAAAAACATATTGTCGTTGTTGTTATTATTACTATTGTTTTTATTTTTTATTTTATTTTGTTTATCATTATTGGTCGTGTGATTTTTGTTTAGTAGAAACTAAAAAATACATGATTTTTGTTGTTATTGTAAACAACTTTTTAAGAAAAATTATTGACATTAACTTTTTAAAATTGAAAAAAAATCTGAAACTAAAAATTGGTTTTGATTTTTTAAAATTTAAAACTTAAAACTAAAAACCATCACAAATGAGACTTTAGTTTTCTCAATTTAATTTAGGTTTTAAGTTAATTTTTTAACATTTGTTATTCAACTTAGTCTTTTAAATTTAATTTAGTTTTTAGTTTGATTCTCTAATTTTTCATTAAGATCTTATGCAAATTATCTAGATCGTTACTATTAGACCAACTTTAGTGAGTTTTTATTTTAGTATTTAATGTAACTATATGTTTATGATAAAAAAGATTAATAATGAGAGAGATAAAGGTGTAAGAGTTTATCAATAATAATAACCAAAGGAATGTTAGCAATACATTCTTTAATACATTTCTTTTAATTAGTCTATATTATTAGTTAAAATTTATCAAAAATTACAAAATTATGAATAAGACTCATTAAATAAAGAGTGAGACTCAAATAATTTTATGATTTTTAATAAATTTTAGCTAATAATGAGGAGTGTTTAAAATAATGTATTACTAATATTTCTTGAATAACTTTAATGTAGTTGTAGTTGTAATTATTTGAAACAGAGAGTAAAATAAGAATGAGTGATTAGATGGGGAGAGTTTGATATAAATCACAGGTATCCTGCACAAGAGATAATCATATTCGAGCCGAGTAGGATTATTATGGATAACAAAGTTTTCCCTTCAAGATAAATAGGTAGATAGGTAGGGAGAGTTTGGAGATAATTATGAAGGTTTCTTTTTATTTTAGTTTGTGCTAAGAATATTATCAAACAAAGACTAGGAAAGCAAATATAACCAAAGTGTTATTATGAAAGTTTTTAATAATTTTGTAGGGGTTATGAATTATATTTTGATAGAAAATTGTAAGAGGGAAAAATCTTGTGTAATCATTAATCACAATAATTTTTTTCGGTAGAGTCCATAAGTATTTTTTGTAGAAGACAATTCTACTAAGGTTAAATTTATTGTGCGTAGCAAAAAATTTTTTTCAAATATTTAACGCAGTTACATACTTAACACTTGAATTCAAGACCATTATTTGGAATAACTTTGTATCAATTGATCTATGCGTTTGATAGAAAAATACCATTATTTAAAAATTTTACGTCGAATTAGAAAATACAATAAAATTAAAAGTTTAATATTAATGTAAAGGTGTGACTTGAGGAGAAGCACACATTGTCGATATGTCCGAGTGGTTAAGGAGACAGACTTGAAATCTGTTGGGCTACGCCCGCGCAGGTTCGAACCCTGCTGTCGACGTGTTTTTTCAGAAAGAAAATAGTATATTAAAAACGGACAACGTAGTATATTTTTTAGTGATCAAGGCTAAATTTTAGTCAAATTATTGCATGTATTATTTATCTTAAAGTTAAAAGAAAAAATTGATACCAAAAACTAATTAAAAGGAAATTGAAATCTAAATTAAATTTGGACTAACCAAAATTGTACTTTTTATCTTTTCAATTTCATCGATTCATCGTAGTTTATTATTGGCGTCAATCATCTTCCCCTCTGTTTCAATTCAACGTCTCAAACCCCAGCCTGGTGGGTTCTTACTGTAGACGTGCGATCTCACCCAATTGGAAGAGCAATGATATCAGAGGGATTCGAGGACGAAGAGAAATGGCTCGCCGAGGGGATCGCCGCCATTCAGCACAACGCATTCTTCATGCATCGCGCACTGGTATTTATTTCCCCCTCAGATTCTTCCTTTTGTGTAACCTAATTCCTCTTATTTATTCACGATTTGCTCTCGCAGGACGAAAACAATCTCAGAGACGCTCTCAAATACTCCGCGCAGATGCTATCGGAGCTTCGAACTTCTAGGCTGTCACCTCACAAATACTATGAACTGTGTAAGTAAAACCTTCTTCGCTTATTCACATCATATATAGTAGCACTTCGAACTTCTAGGCTCTCAGTTCAATTATTCACTTGGATTTGGTTTTCTCTTCTTCGTGCCTTAGATATGAGAGCCTTCGACGAGCTTCGGAGGCTGGAGATTTTCTTCAAAGATGAAAGCAGACACGGCGTTTCCATAGTTGATCTCTACGAGCTTGTTCAGCATGCTGGAAATATATTGCCTAGACTGTAAGCGTTTTTTGCGCTCAAAATTTTTGCAACCTTTTTTTTTTCCTATTGTTGCTTACCAAATACCAGTGCTCGTGCTTATGATTTGAACTTGAATGATTGTGCGTTTTGATGTTTGTAACTTTAATTTACTGCCAGGTATCTCCTTTGCACGGTAGGATCCGTTTACCTGAGATGCAAGGATGCTCCAGTAAGGGATGTTCTTAAAGATCTAGTGGAAATGTGTCGCGGCGTTCAGCATCCGATTCGCGGTCTGTTTTTGAGGAGTTACCTTTCTCAAGTCAGTAAAGATAAGTTGCCTGATATTGGCTATGAAAATGAAGAGGGGTAAGGCTATTATTTGGTTGGTGATGAGTTAATAGCTTTTGAATGTCTTGTGCATGTTATCATTTTAATTTGGCGTAATGCTATATCTTCCTATAATATTATCATACTAATCCTCCTAATACTTTATAAAGAGAGAATTAAATGAAGAAGTAAATATATTTAGAATAATTATTCATGGACACCTGACATCTAGATGACACCTAGAGAGATTATAGGTATGATGGGTGATATGATGTGATAGGAAGAGAGATAGAAATAATAGGTATTGATAGAGTGTTTGATATGTATGAGTGTTCATATATCATCACTCATGTATTTATTGTCTTGGAAATATAAAAAACATTCAATATTTTCTTCATGTTGTAAGTTGGAGGATTAGTAGGAGAATGTTGTAGGAAGATTTAGAATTGTTCTTTAATTTAATAGTAGGTACTAGGTAGTAATTAGAAAGTCCCTGAAAAAATAACTTTTTTACTTTTTTAAATTTAATTCCATTATGTCTTTGGTTTCAATTTTCAATGTGGAAAATTATATTTTGGTATTATGTTTGGGATTGGGTGAACAAGAATTAAAAGAATGTTTTCCTGCAGGGAATCTAATGGTGTGATAGATGCAGTTGAATTTGTTCTACAGAATTTCACAGAAATGAATAAGCTTTGGGTTCGGTTGCAGCAACAGGTTAATTGAAATTCTTTAACTATTTTCTAATCTTGTCTTACAAGATGCATAGCACCACAGTACTTGCATGCCATAGCCATAGAGGTAAAAATAAATCATGAGAACATGATTTCTGGCCATGCAGGTGTTATGGTGCTTGTGAGTCATGCTTAATCTTTGGCGATCCTGAGCTGAGGCCTTCAATTGGGCTTTCTGGTCTGCAGGGACCCGATCGGATTAGAGAGAAGAGGGAAAAAGAAAGGAACGAGCTTCGTGATCTTGTAATATAAAAATATGATACTATCTCCTGATGAAGCAGTGTGTTATACATTTTCATAGATAAGTTATGTGATTTTCTTTTCTCAAATTATTAGGTAGGGAAGAATCTACATGTTCTGAGTCAGATAGAGGGTGTGGACCTTGAGATGTACAAAGACACCGTTCTTCCAAGTGTCTTAGAGCAGGTCTAACAAAGTACATTTTCTCCCCAAAATATAATTTTTCTCTTATTGTAACCCTTGATGTTATAATGTCTCTCAGCTGTCTAAATTGGCTTGAGCAGGTTGTCAACTGTAAAGATGAGCTTGCCCAGTTTTATCTTATGGAGTGCATAATCCAGGTTTTTCCAGATGAGTTCCATTTGCAGACACTTGAGACACTGTTAGGTGCTTGCCCCCAATTGCAGGTGGGTAACACAATTAGATTGGAAATGGATGACTTTTTATGTGATTGCGATTTTAAAAATTATACTAGTGGTGACTGGTCAACCTTGCAGTGGCCTAATATACTAGTGATTTGAACTCTTTGTTGTTATTATATTGAATCCCTTCTTAAGGGTTTTATTTTACAAGTATCAATGAGATATAGATTATAATTGCCCCTGCTAAGGTTACATATCATGTGAACCTCCGTGACTTATGAATAATTGATCATAAATTTGATTGGTCATGAATTTAGGCAATTTGGAATGGTGCCTACTGACTTATTCAGTTAGATTTTGATAACACCTTGAATTTGGTGCATAGAAAAATTGCACATGATATGATTAATCACATTTGGACAATTAGACATATTTAGAGTGTATTTAAATAGAGATTTTAGGAGTCAATGTAATTTTAAGACTAATCAAATAAAAAACATTGTTTGGATACTGAACATATGATTTAAAATCTATAAGCATTTTGGTTGTGCATAAAACAAGGATTTTACAATTTTGCGTATTGAAGTGTAATTTCAGAAATTCTTCAAGAACTGACTGGACTTTCTTCTTTATTTCATAGTTCTTTAAGCTTCATTGTGGTCGCTTCATCTCTGTGCCTTTTGTCTGAGTCTGCTGCCTATATTCAAACAACTCCATAACTAAAGTTGACATTGATACATCTTTCCTAGGTTTTTTTTTTTTTTCCAGAATTTATTCTCAGTTTGTGCATTGGATTTTCAATCTCCATTGTCACCCGACTCAGTACCAGCTGCAATTGTCTCTTTCATCATCTCTCTATCTACCTTGAATGCATATTGTTCCATTTTGTAGTTATCTCAAGTCATCATCATAGATTCTGGCTTCATGCTATTAATTCGCATGGTCAATGAATCATCATACATTTGTTATGCCCACCAATCATTTGAAAACGTTCCTAATCCAGATACGGAAGATGTAAAATTATTTACTCATCATTGTCATTATTGTTTTTGATAATTATTTGGGTTCACTTTGTTATTAACCAATCATCGTTATCATTATGGATGCCGATAAAAAAGTTGTTTGATGAGATGCTTGAGAGAGATGAGCATCGTGGACAACAATAATTGATGGTTATGTGAGGAATGATAATATTGGTGCAGATTTTAACCTTCTTCATGGAGGGAATTCCAATTTCCCTTCTAGTTACCCAAATACATAATTTTACAAATGAAGAAAATTAAATTGATGAATTCAATTCTGTATTTTAATTTCTGAAAATTTAAAATTCTTCATCCAAACACGTCCTTTGTTAATTTTTTGTTTCTTATTTGTATCTGGCTAGTGGTAGGTTTCCTAGCATGGATGATCAAGATTGCAGTGGGTCACCCATGTGACTTTCTTTTATAATATATGTGGGGATTCTATTATAAGTGAAGAGTGAAGCAACCCAAAAGCTTCTCATAGATAAATTCTGTTCTATTTATCTCTGATTTTCTTAAAGCTGAAAGCCATTTTTGTCCCCTCTTTGACTGACTTGATTGTATTTGCAGCCCACCGTAGACATCAAGACAGTGTTATCTCAGTTGATGGACAGGCTGTCTAATTATGCTGTCTCAAGTACTGAAGTAAGTCTTATGCACCTTTTGTCAAAAATTAAGCTTCCATGTGTTGTTGATATCATTTCTGCCTCAGGTATTACCTGAATTTCTGCAAGTGGAAGCATTTAACAAATTAAGCACAGCAATAGGCAGGGTAAGCCAGATTTCCTTGAGTTTGCAACTTTTACTCGTACTTATTTTGGGAGAACTACAGAAAAGGATGTTCTGATAAAGTTATGGACAATGAAGGAACTAAACGCGATAATGTTGTCCAAAGGCTGTTTCCCCTCCATGATAAATATTTTACCTTTGATAATTTAGTACATGTAGTGATACCTCTAGGCATTCCTTTAGTATGGATTTCTGTACTAGCATTTCTTGTTTTAAAATATTTATGAATTCATCTGTTTAGAAGTTGTACAAGTTGGCAGTGCACTGTTACAAGTATTTTGAATTAAAGGTTAATCTTCATGGTTGTGCTAGCCTGCTAGGTGTAACTCATAAAGCTGAGGCTATATAATAAGGCCATACTGGTTCTTTTTTGGTGCATATTTATAACCCCATCCAAAAATTCCTTTGTAGATCCAACAGCATTTACTTGGTAGTTTTTTTTTTTTTTTTGGGGGGGTACGCATATGATTTCAAAGAGTATCTCCAGTCATCCATTGGGACTAATCTCCTTTGAGGGATCTAAAGGCATAAATTCCTTTGTAGATTCAATAGCCTTTACTTGGTAGTTCTTTTTTTTGGTATGCATATAATTTCAAGGAGTATCTCCGATCATCCATTGGGACTAATCTCCTTTGGGGGATTTGAACTGAAGGCATTCAAGGTGGGTTGTCCCCCTCCCAGCTAGGTTTTTTTCCATACACAAGAGTCAAGATTTGAAACCTTGACCACTTGCTTAAGGGACTCGAGTCCATCACCACTCATACCAACCACTTGTTGGTACTTGATGGTTGATCTTTTGTGTAATAGGATAAGTACTTTTCAACTTTTTATGAGCAAAATCAAATATTGATTGTAGTCATTTGATTTAATAGGAAAAAAAGTACAGAGAAAGAAAGGAATGATATCCCTTCTTTGTGCCTACTAAATACTAGTTATACATTTTTATTGTATGGACTATGGAGCTACAATCCAAGACCATATAACCTGCATTTGATTGCAGGTGATAGAAGCACAAGTTGACCTGCCTATTGTGGGAGCAATAGCTTTGCATGTTTCTCTTCTTACATTTACTCTCCGTGTTCATCCAGATCGACTTGATTATGTGGACCAAGTACTGGTATGTTACTTTTCAAACATCACACCCTCTTTTTGATCTGCTGTTTTTATGAGATGTGGTATGGACAGGATTTGCATCTTAGCTAAGCTGCATCTGGTCTGGAATTTTTGCAGGGATCATGTGTCAAGAAGCTTTATGGAAAACCAAAGCTTGATGACAATAGAGCAACAAAGCAAGTTGTTGCACTTTTAAGTGCTCCACTTGATAAATACAATGATATCGTGACTGCCCTGACACTCTCCAATTATCCTCGTGTAATGGATCATCTTGATCATGAAACAAATAAAGTCATGGCCATGGTTATTATCCAAAGCATTATGAAGAATAACACTTGCATCTCTACTGCCGATAAGGTATGTTACGTTGCTTTTGGCTCAACCTAACAACTTTATCTCTATGTAACAGTGTTCAATATGTCTTTGCAGGTTGAAGTTTTATTTGAATTAATAAAAGGGCTTATAAAGGACTTGGATGGAACAACTGGGGATGAGGTGTGCCTGAGAGTATTGTTATTATCTTTGGATTTTGTTTATAAGGATACAATTTTTCTATGTAACCTGTTATCTTTGAATTAATTATTTAAAATTTCTTTATATGTCAAAGCAATAAATAATCTATTATTATTCCCTACATAAATATAGTATTTGCTCAAGATCAGCCCGACTTAAATCTTTTTCCATCTTATTTGTAGGTTGATGAAGAAGATTTCAATGAGGAACAAAATTCTGCTGCTCGCCTCATACACATGCTTCATAATGTTGACCCAGAGGAAATGTTTAAGGTAATGATAAGTGTGTTTAGAGTCAAATTGAATTCCAATGGTGTTTTTCTATTAAGTGCTTCATATAACATGTGACTCATTGGCCTCAGATAATATGTACCGTAAAGAAGCATATTATGAGTGGAGGACCAAGGCGCTTACCTTTTACAGTTCCTTCCCTGATATTTTCTGCACTTAGGGTATGCTTCTTCCTTGGCAATGCTATTATTTCAATTTGTTTTATCTCTACTATCTTTAACACGCTTCTTGAGTTGAATTCTGTATGGTGGTAGTTTGAAAGTTATTTGAATGGAGTTGCCTGGTCTTGTCAGGTCCATATTCCATAATAAAGCCACCAATGGTTGTACAAGGATTCTATAAATCATGTACACCAGAGCTTTGAGACTAAGTATATATGTGAAATAACAAATACTTAATCTTGTCTTCCACTCTTCCCTTTGATTAACCCCTTAAGCTTGTGGAGTATTCTGTAAGCATTTACAATAATTGTACTGTGGCAATATTTAAAAGTGGAGGTTTTATATTTGTGATTTAATGGTTAAGCCTCATTTTATTTTGTAACCTTGTGGCGGCTTTAATGGCCAGAAATATTATTACTTGTTAGATTTATAAAAATGTAGAGAGTTTTCTAGTTCCAATTGGATACTTGACAACTGGAGCAACAAGGTCTGAAAATATTTACTTAAATTGTATGCCAAACTGTAATTGGGATTGGGGGTTTATTTATTGATATTTGAGAATGATACATAGGAATGAATAACTCTTTCCTTTGCCCTTTTGAATCATATTTTGCTGCAGTTGATCAGGCAATTGCAAGGGCAGGATGGAGATATAGTGGGAGAAGAAGTTCCTACAACACCAAAAAAAATATTTCAGCTTTTAAATGAGGTGATTTAAAAATTTGTAATCCTAGTGGAGGAGAATAATTGTCTCTCTTTATAAGTACAAGTGTACAACTCTAAAATATTTTTAATTAAACTATCATGGAATAATTTTGTCTGAGTTTATCTGACTACTGTGTAGCATATATTAACTATCAAGTCAATTATGATATTTATGTAATGCTCTATGCACCATATATTGTTATCATCATGTGATGGACAGATAATAGTTATTTGGTTACAGACCATTGAAGCTCTTTCTTCTGTATCATCTCCTGAACTCGCCCTGAGACTGTATCTGCAATGTGCTGAGGTATGCTTGACCCTGCAAACTTGAACGATCTAATCAGTTTCACCTTTGTTTCTCTTTCTCCCCATATTTCCAAACATCTCTGAGAAGACCCAGAAAAGGGGATTTGCAAATGAAGTTGGGGCTTGAAAACTGATTCTCTGCCACCCAAACATATTTATAGGGCATTTTTTTTTTCATCAAATTGAAGGTTTAACACTTTAGTCTTGAGTGGGGAAATGACTTTTAAGGGTTATGCTCAGACTGGACTTGACTGTAATCACACAACCATGAATTTTAATATTTTCTCAACATTGTAATGACTCTTTATCCTGATTATGACAAATCTCTCATTTTGCACAACTGATTCAGTGACTATTTTTTTTTTCTCACTTTTATTATTATTATTATTATCAGGCTGCTAATGACTGTGACCTCGAGCCTGTTGCTTATGATTTTTTCACTCAGGCATTTGTATTATATGAAGAAGAAATTGCGGTAATTATTAATAAAAACAATTCATTTTAACATTTTCTTAACTTGACTAAGAAATGGCCTTTGCTAAACTGTGTCTGTTTATAATGGTTTTAGGACTCTAAAGCCCAGATAACTGCAATACATTTAATAATCGGGACTCTTCAGAGAATGAATGTCTTTGGCGTTGAGAACAGGGATACATTAACACACAAGGCCACAGGGGTATAGTACTGTTTACTTGTTTTCTATTATTTCGCCCTTCTCCTTTTCCTTTTAAGAGTCTGTTTGGATGAGGGATGATGATGGGGATGGAAAGGAATAATCCCTCTTATTTGGAGGTTTAAAATTTTTTGGAGGGAAAGGTAATGCTAAGGCATTCATTCAACTTCTGCTCCTCAAACTAAGGTACTTAAAAATAGTAAATAAGGATTATATTGAAATGTTACAATTATAATAAACCTTTCCCTTCCCCGTCCTTCACTAATCACTCATACATGGGGGATTGGGGAAGGCAACCCTTTTCCATGTCATCCCTTTCCTTTCTATTTTATTCCATGCCTGCCTTCCCAAAACTTATCATCCCAAGTTAGTTATAAAATTCAGCATATGCTAGCCACGTGATGAGTTTTCTCAAGACAATGGCCATTAGACAAATGGATTGTGGCAAATGTTATTAATCTTTTTATGTATTCATGCCAAACCTAACATGATGTTCTATCTTTACACAGTATTCAGCGAAGCTTTTAAAGAAACCTGATCAGTGCCGAGCAGTTTATGCATGCTCTCATCTCTTTTGGGTTGATGATCAAGATGGTATTAAAGATGGAGAAAGGTATGCTGATAATTGCTCAACTGGGTTTAATTGGGATGATTTGATCGGTTTCATGCATCTTTGCCTCTGCTTATGTTTTCTGAAATAATTATCTCCTTTTTACAATATGGAATCAAGCTTCATGAAGTATTTATGCCTCTGCAACATGATTTATCAAATGTAATTGTGCCTCTACATAATTGATGCACATGCTTAAAATTGCTTAAAATCTTTTTGGCATAGAACTTTACTGTATTTTGAAGAGTCTTCAAATTGTCATCTTTCGTCTTTTCTGTTTCTTTCTCTTGGGTGGGGGTGTTGACTGTTTGATTACAGGGTATTGCTTTGCCTTAAGCGTGCTTTGAGGATTGCAAATGCTGCTCAACAAATGGCCAATGTAGCAAGGGGTAGCAGTGGTCCAGTAACTCTATTTGTTGAAATACTGAACAAGTTGGTGACCTTCTGCTATAAAACTGCTCGTTATACTATCTTCATGACTTTCTAACTTATGAATGAATGGGTTCCAGGTACATTTACTATTTTGAGAAAGGAAACCCGCAGATCACTAGTTCTACTATCCAGGGGCTTATAGATTTGATCACGACTGAGATGCAGAGTGACTCTACATCAGCTCTTCCAGCTTCAGATGCGTTTTTTACTGGCACTTTGAGGTACATTCAATTCCAAAAACAGAAGGGTGGTATACTGGGTGAAAAATATGACCCTATCAAGGTCAAAATCTCTGCTTAACATATCCAAGACGCCCAGATGTAAAGTTGTACGAAAAACCAAGCATGTAGTTATGAGTGTTCATCTTCATCTTGAAAAACAAAACAGGTTTATCAGTTCACTACTTGTGCAGTATAAAATGTTTGCAGTGGCGTCGAGGTGGCTTTAAAGTGAATAGTTCTAAATCTTCCTATACGACATCTTCCTACAAAACCTTCCAACATACTAAATGAAGAATAATTGAATGTATCTTATATTTCCAAGATATTAAATGTATTAAGTTTTTTATTTAATACTTTAGAGTGTTGGGAAGATTAGTGGGAGGATATAGCAAAGAGCCAAGAGGATTTAACATTGTTTTTTTTACAGGATAATTGGCATGTGCTGTTTAATGTTTAATTAAAACACATGAATTGAATGCTCATTACTCGTGCATTAACATGTTTGCAGTGGCGTCAAGGTCATTTTAAAGCACGATATTAAAGCCATATAAATTGAATGTTTCCAGTTCACTCGTCAAAGCTTTTTTAAGTGTCCATTCCCCCAATAGCATTTTATCGTTCCTAATTGTGGTTTCTATCGCAACTTAAAAGCCCCGACTACCGATGAATGAGTAAAGGAGTCCAGGACGTATCCACTCAACTATTAGATGTTCTATCTATTGGTCACATAGTATTTATTCCTGCAATTAAGGCAGAATTCTGGTAAGTTCAAAACCATAAAAATCATGGATGAAATCAGAATTTAGGGCTCTGAATATGATCACATTCACACCGACAAGTATTCTCGTTGATTCGCTGACATAAAACAAGAAATAGGCTTGCGTAAGTTAATTATACTCGCATAGAATGAAATGTGAAAGGGTCGACCATAACTCTTGTGATATTAAGACTCTAAAATGCCCAAACTAAACACAGCTTTCCTGCTCCAGAGAGGGTACGGGGAAGAAAAAGGTTAGCAGCCAACCTAAACACAGTACAGGCAAACTGCCTGTCTGTCTCTTTTTAATTTCTATTTCTCGATCACAAAGCTTGAACAGGCTCTTTGTGTCTTCTTTTATTTCTTTTTTCTTCGGCGGTTGAAGAATCACTTTGATGGTAGTATTAAAGACGGTTTTTTACATTCGGTCATCACAATAATGAAGAGCATTAGCAACACATTCTTTAACACACTCACCTTATTATTAGTTGAAATTTATTAAAAACTACAAAATTATGAAAAAATTATTAAATAAGATTTGTGACTTACAAATTTTTGAACTTTGTAAAAAATTATAACCAATAAAAAAAAGTGTGTTCAATAGAGTGTGTCAGACTGTGTTGCTAACATTTCTCTCACAATAATACATGTAACTCCATGCTAACGATCTGACACATTCAATGTATCAATGTTAAAACAAAGATGCACAATCCAGCTGCTTTTGGGGCAGGAGCACCAATCAACTTTGTTGATTCTTCCGCCTACAAGAGTGAACAAGTATTTACTTGTAGATCAAATAACTTAAAAATCAACCCCGACCAAAAAAAAAAAAAAAGAGAAGTTTGAAAATTAGGCAATGTTTGGTTCAATTTTTTAGGTTCTCGTTTTCTTGAAAATGAAAACTCCTCTAATTCGCTTTTGTAGAAGCCTTTTTTTTTTTAGGCTTTTATTCATTAAAAAAAGTTACTTATTTTTAAGGAGAAAAAATGTCCAAATAAAGCTGGCTCAAATGCTTACCATATCATGCAGCTCCTAAGTATGCTGGGAGTAATTGACATTGCACCAGGGTTGTCTGTAAGGAACAGACTGAATTTAGCAGTAAGTTGTTGCAACAATTTTGATAATGAATTGGCTGAAATCTTGTTTCGTAGTGAGGGTGCAGGATTCGTTGCAGAAAACAATTTTATTATAGTTTATTTATTAATATTCTAGTAAGAACGGAGAAGGGCTACCGTCATCATGCACCATCAAACTACAACCTAGATACAAGTCTGAACTCTGTCATGCATCCATCTCACAAAAAACAAATCAAATTAGAATTTCCACAACTCCATTATACTGATACGAATTTAGTTTATTGCTTCCTCTTTGCTCTCTACAAGAGCATTAAGAAGAAATGATTGAAGTATAGCGTTTCAATCAGATTTCTATATGAAAATGAGAAGACCAATGACTCAGACACCAGTCAAACCATTTCATACTGAGTTGGCGTATGAATAAAAGAAATAAAGAATCAAATGGCCTCGGATAAAAACAAATACCGAAAATCAGATGGCATTTGATAACATATTCAACTAAAGTGAACTTTGAAGCAAAGAAAATCCTTAGGGCCTTTAAATAATCAAAGCTAAGCAGGAAGTTAAGTAAGACAATCAGATGGATTGGTTGACTTCGCACAAATTAAAGACAATCTCGTTAGCAAAGTGAAAAAGTAGCTGAAATTAAAATAAAAAATAAAAAAATTGCCATATTGAAAAACCATTGACTTCATAAATATCAATCAGGATCCAATAACGAAGTGCAATCCATCAAGGAAGGAGAGCAGCAAAGACTAACCTAACTTGGTTCCAACTAGAATTACCGTAACACCAGGGGCATGAAATGAAAACCCAAAACACTAATAACTTTCTCGGTTATATTCAAGGCGTACACCTTCGTAGTAATACTTTCATGGCTGGCATTGCTTATAAAAGGCAAGTATAGAGACACGTATTTCTGAATTGCTCAAGGGTCTTAATCTGTTATAGTCCTCTTGATTTTTCGTCAGTCAAGCAATAAGCTCCACTACCATATACAATGTGCTGAAAATGATAAGCGAATTCTATATAATTGACAGGTGGCAGTGTTGGCAGCAGTATCCCATACCCTCGGGTTAACGGTGCTTCCGTAAATGTCATCAGCACTGAAATTGTCAAAACGGTTGGCACGTAATCCTTTTATTGATGATGACAAGCACAAATTGAGAAGGTGAAACCATGAAGCTATCATTTAGTGAAAAAGAAGGAACATGTATCCGACTAATTTTTTAGATTTATTTTGGCTAAAAGGAACTTATTAAAAATGAGAAAAGGGCAAAGTTTAATGCTCCAAAAGTCTTGAAAAATTCACAAAGAAATTACAAAAGTTTTTAACATTTTACAACAAACAGCCAATTATAGGCTTTGAATTTTATCATAGGACTCATGTATATAAACAAAAAACAATTGTTGTATGAACAAAAAAAAAAAAAAAACATCTTTCAGGTATGCTCTTAAAAATAAACTAGGCCTTGCCTCAATTCAAGTTGCAAATTGCAAGTACGCTTTGAATTTCTACAATTACTTGGGAAATTGCAAACGAATAATTCATCAATGGTCTTGTTGATCACGCGTTTCTTGCTGAAGACTAACCAATTGCTTGTAGATGCTCCCGGGTTTAGCCATGAGCCTCTCATGGCTTCCCATTTCAGCAACCCTCCCATTTTGCAGCACTGCGATGCTGTCTGCATCACGAACAGTTGATAGCCTGTGAGCTACCAAAATTGTTGTTCTACCTTCCATAAGTCTATCAAGAGCCTCTTGGACCAGCCTCTCTGACACTGTGTCTAGTGCACTTGTTGCTTCATCCAACAGAAGAATGGATGGATCTTTTAGAATAGCTCTAGCAATTGCCACTCTTTGTTTTTGTCCTCCTGATAACTGCACCCCTCTCTCACCAACCTCAGTTTTGTACCCTTCTGGCATTCTGCTGATGAATTCATGAGCATTTGCTGCTTTGGCTGCCTTCACTACCTCTATTTCTGATGCCTCCTCTTTTCCATACTTGATGTTTTCATAAACAGTGGTAGAGAACAAAGCAGGTTCTTGTTGAACCAATCCTACTCTCAGCCTTAAGGATCTCAGGTTTAGGCTTTTGATATCACATTCATCTATCAGGACTGTCCCGGAAGTGGGGTCATAAAATCTCATTACCAAACCAATCACTGTGCTTTTCCCTGAACCACTTTGGCCTACTACTGCCAGGCTCTTACCTGCTGAGACTCTGAGGTTTAAGTTCTGAAATATGGTGATATCAGGTCTCATAGGGTACTTGAAGGAAACATTCCTAAACTCTATCTCTCCTTTGACATCAGTTACCATCTTTGAGTTGGGGTCATCTGGGGTGATGGCTGTTCTCCTTTGGAGAATGCCAAAAACTGATCCCAGTGCTTGTGATCCCTTCACAATGTCCGGGGTGAGAGCCAGTGTTTCTGCTATTGCCAGAGCAGTGATTATTAAGACCATGAAGGACTTCATGATGTCTCCAAAATTTGACTCTTTCTTCTTGATTAAAATTGATGCATACCAAAGGCCAAGTGCATAGGAGCAGAAAGCCAACAGCTGCGTTACGCCATAGCCAAAACCTGATATGTGGCCCCGTACGAGTGCTTGTTTGTTAGGTTTGTTCAATTCAGATGCAAACTGGATTGAGATTCGATCTTCTGCTCCAAAAGCAGCAACGGTTCGTATGTTGGCAATAGCTTCACGAGCCAGAGAAGTTGCATTAGAGTAAGCATGGCCATAATCTCCTCCAAACCCCTTGAGAAATAGTTGCTGCATAAATAATTTCAACTTAGCTATTCTGTTGGTTATACACTAAAGAATGATGCATGAATTATGCACTAAAACATGCAGCATAAAAGAGCAAATCGTTAGTTAAGTGGTTTTATGAGATTTACCTCAGTGATAGAAGCTCCTATGAGAAGGGGAAGGCAGGCTACGACCACTGCTGTTAGTTTCCAACTCAATGTGAAGGCAATAACAAAAGCTGTTACAGTGAGAGCTACATTTTGCACTATGGTTGAGAGTCTGTCTGCTAGAGCACTTCTTACTAATGTTGCATCCGCAGCAAGCATTGCTGTTAGTGAGCCAGTGTTGTTCTCATCCATATCAAACCATGCAATTTCATTGTTGAGAATAGCTGCAAGTTAAATCAATTACAAATTTACAATAGTTTAGTTATATGAAAACAAATTGAGAACAGATCAAAAGATGTAACAGCTGCATGTGATTCTAATAGCAATGCTTTTGCCGCCATAGAGTACCTGAGAACATTAATAAACGCACACGGGCAGTGAGACGCTCTCCCATCAATGTATAATAGTAGTGTTGCAATAGATAAATAGGTATAGTAATAACAGCCACTCCAACAAATATAAAAGCAACCCGATCAACTTCTTGCTTGATTTTAGAACCCTGAGGAGAATAAAATGCAGTCAAAATGTGAGTGATTCCAAGTGCAAAGAGAGGGGCTTCCATGCCAGCCATAACTGCACCTACTGACCCAAGTATTGCATAGGGCCACTCCGGAGCATTCAGTTTCAGTAAATCCATAATTGATGGAACAGAAGTAGCCTTTGATGGCAAGTGTTGATCACTTGATTGCAGTTCAGCTGCTGTGTCCAACTTCAACTGCTCCTCTAAGGTCAAGTTGACTGAAGGTTCTCTAAAACTAGAATGTCTTGAACTTTCAGAGCGAGATATTGATCTAGATTCTGTGGGGTTTTGTGATGCCTGCAAACTCACCAGATTCACATACTCTCCATTGTTGGACATCAATTCCAAATGAGTCCCACTTTCAACCACCTGGCCGTTCTTCAACACAACAATTGTATCTACATCACGTATGGTGGATAATCGATGAGCAACAACTATTGTTGTCCGGTTTGACATTATTTTTTCCAATGCCTGTTGGACAATGAGCTCTGATTCAGCATCTAGAGCACTTGTGGCCTCATCTAAAAGCAATACTTTTGGGTTTCTGAGCACTGCTCTTGCTATGGCGATTCTTTGCTTTTGCCCCCCTGAAAGTTGGGTGCCACCCTCTCCAACCTGAATTAAAAACAAAGTGTCATTATGTCAACACAAAAATGACTTGGATGAGGAGAAAGACTTCATAACTTTTTTATGTTCAACAACTAAACCAATTCATCTCTAGTAGAAGAAATATATTATGAAGCTATTGAAGGTAATTTACACATTTCTACTGGTCAAAAGAGTTATGACATTGGAAGCAATTTAACCTGTATTTCCCATTTGTGGGTACTGCAAGACTCACCTGAGTTTGATAACCATCAGGTAATCCTTGAATGAATGAATGAGCATTTGCAGCCATGGCAGCTTGTATGACTTTATCCATGTCTGCATCTTCTTTTCCAAATAAAATATTTCCAGCTATTGTTGTGGCAAATAGTGCTGGTTCTTGACTAACCAAGCCCATCTGTTCTCTCAACCATTTCAATTGAAGAATCTTTAGGTCATATCCATCCAACAGGATCTTACCTAGTGAAAATTAATGCATTAACCTCTCCTCCTAAATATTGAACTGTACATTGACAAGCAAAAATGGTTGTACTAACAAACTCTATCAAAATGTGGGGTATGTTTGACATAGGTGATTTTGGTCCCTACATTTGCATCTCTCTCTCTCTCTCTCTCTTGGTGTATCTCTCTTCTACTTGTTCCCACTTCCCATAAAGGGCCATGGAAATTTCAAATGAATAACCTACTCTTAGACGGCAATATTAATTACCTGAAGTGGGGTCATAGAACCGTTGAATAAGGGAAACGATGGTGCTCTTTCCGGAACCACTTGGACCAACAACTGCTACAGTCTTCCCAGCACTCACTGTGAAGCTCAAATTTTCAAAGATCATATTGGATCTTGAGGGGTAAGCAAAGCAGACCTCACAAAATTCAATTTCCCCCGCAACTTGTGGCACTGTTGTGCCATCATCCAACCTTTTAGAATTGCTTGAAGCAGATGCAATCATGTTCATGATATTGGCTGCAGCAGCACGCCCTTTAGCAATGGAACCAAGGTTTGGAGCAGCTTGACCAAGAGCACTTCAAAGGAGCAAAAGTCAAGTTTGTAATCCAGAACAAAATTATTCGAGTTACCATATGATCATATCAGTTTTGATGGACTTACAATCCACTAAAGATGACATTGATAATTGTTGTGAACGCTTTGCCTCCATTTGTCTTATGATGCCTCACAAGTATGCTGGCATACCAAAGAAGCAATGCCCAAGCACAAAATAACAACCCATATGTGAAGCCTACTCCAACTCCTTTTGCAAAACCACTCTTCTTGCCCAACTTCAGAGCATTATCAAGAGACTTAGAGTATGAACCAACCGCTTTCTCTTCTCCTACAAATGAGTAAACAGTACGCACTTGAGATATCACCTGATCCACCCAAACATTGGAAAAAAAAGAAGATATGTTATGTAAGGTATAGTTAAGAATAAGATACCAATGTAACAGTTGAAATAGCCTCTCAATAAAATCTCAATTCACAAATGGGTTTACCTCTTCTGCAACCTTCCCAGCTTCAGCATAAGCTGCTTCACCCTTTTCTGATAAAGTAGACATGATTACTGTATAAGCCCCCCCAGCTACAGCTATCAATGGAACCACAGCCAAGGTGAGTAGTGTGAGCTGCCACACTGACGTAAATCCAATGGCAAATCCAACAATGAATTGAGAAAGGTAACGAATTGCATGGCCTGTCTGCATTGAGTTCAATAAACAAGATCATTTCATCAACTAAAGAACCATCCCCAAAACCTGCCTCAATAATCTTAAACAACACATCTTCTTTGACCATGTTACACACCTTGTCACCAATTGCATCTTGTACTAATATTGCGTCACTAGAGATGTGGTAAATAATATTAGCATCCCTGGCTTCATTGTCAAAGAAATTAATATCCTTTTTTAGCACTGCCTGCAAATATTTCAAGCGCAAACGTGCCGTTTGCCTCTCCCCTGTTTGCATCCAGAATGCGACACCTGAAGAATAGTAGTAAATACTGATCATATACTGAGCATGGTTAATATTGTAAGAACCCATTATTTAGAAAGGTCCAAGTTATAAGATGTACCCATCCAAGCCGATACCAGAACAACTCCTCCAAGATAGACCAAATACAAAGCATACTGCAAATGGAGAAGAAATCAACATTTACTTTATTACATATACACATAAAAATAAAAATAAAAATAAAAAGTCTAACACAAACACGTTAGAGTCATAGTTTATAATCATGCACGTAACTAAGGACAAGAATGAAATAAAATAGTATTGATAGTACCTCGGAAATTCGCGAGGACAACTTGTGAGGGTTATTAGAAAGATGTCCCAAAGAATCAATCATGCGGCCGAACAAAATGAAGAAAACAGGAAGAGCAGCACCATGGACACACGAACCGACACTTCCGAGGAACATTAAGACAAAGTCAGTTGCATCAGCCGTGGCAAACAACCCAGAAAACGAAACACTCTCCGGTTTGGTTGGTTGGTCCCTTTTAGATGTTACACCTTGTTGTCCTATACGAGAATCCGGGGCTAGTTCCACTTCTGCCATGATCAAGTTTGAATTTGCTTTCCTAGTGCAAGTTGGAGATAGATAGAGCGAAAAAAAAGAAAAAGTGTGTTATAGCTAGGTAAGGTAAGGTTAAGGTAGCTAAGGACTTAAGAGAGAGCCCGTGAGGTACGGTTGGTGTAGTAGTCTATTCCCGCCAATAAATATAAAGTAGTTAAGGTTAACTATGCCAACGAACTCTTCGGTTCCATAACTATATTATTGGAAAAATATTCATGGGGTGATAAATGGTTAACGAGTCGCAAGTGGAAGCGATTACGTTAGTTATTAAGCCAACGACCTCTGTGCCGAATTTGTGGTTCTACGAACACCATCTTTGATTATGTGACCTGTCACTCCACTCCATGAACCCATGCCATGCTTCCTACACAATGAGGTTTATACTTTCACTTTATTTATTGCTTAGGTCAGGGTGTAATGTGAGGCCAATGGCTGCCTAGCGAGGTTAAAGGGAACAGGCGAACAGTCATGCCAACGATTGACATGTTTTTTAATCCAAAGCAGTAGGTATAACCCTCCAATAAATAAGAATAATGAGATTGAGATGTTGAGAAATGTTCGCATGATACACTTTTATGTACATTACAGGGCGAGGTGTTGTATTCAGAAAATAAAATGAATTAATAAGTTCAAATTAAGGATACACTTTTTTTTGGGTTCATATATGGTTTATATATTTTTCATTGGAGACAATTCTGATTAAGCTAGACAAAATCACTATGAATAACAAAGGTCTTCTTCTAAATATTTAATGAAATGTAACTGCATACATATGATTCGAACTCGAGATCGTTAGTTAAGTTACAACAACTCCGTGTCAGTTGATCTACGCATTTGATGATATTAATTAAAAATCAACTTATGAACTTCATTAACTTTCTAAAAGTTTTTAGTCTAACTTTTTTTTTATAAACACTTATAAACTTAGTATATAAGCATTTTTGTATTAGAAAAACCTTAACAGTAAATTTTACAATTGAAAATTTTATATAAATTAAAAGTTAATCCAAATTAGGACATATCTTTCTTAGCACTAATATTATTATTATTATTATTAAGTTACACTAATTAAACTGTGAGGCTAGCTCACATAATAAGTGGAATATTATATTTAAAAAAATATGTTATTAACTTTTCTATTTCGCCGTCAAAAAAAAAAAAAAATTCTATTTAATACATTTTTTCTAGTCCACGGGTTAGCTTTTATCGTAGAAGAACTAGCTGAAACTTTGTTGTAGTCACCTAGGGTTTGACTTCCAGAACCCGTTTTCTGTATTCACATGTAGTTACGAAGCATTAATGCTCCATAACTAAATGAAGCAATTAATGTAAACGCCTCCTTGCTGGCTTCTCCATATTTTAGTCTTGATGGAAATGCAAAGCATAAACGAAAAAGTTAAAAACACACATATACATCAAGTTTATGGTGGTCCTTTATCTATTTATTTATTCATTCTATTTTTTCGGTGTTGGCTAATATATAAAAGACCTCCGACTTCGGAAAGAAGTATTGTCACAAGCTTCATTTACATTGAGCTCACATTACTTGTCATTATCTTGTTTTGATCATTTCATTATAATAAAATTAATACCTAACCCTCATTTAGCAGTTTTGGAATACAAACATATTAAATATTTAGGCGATTAACATGATAATATTTGGTATGATATCTCAGATGTCTACATATGTGATGCACTTGTTTAGCATCGCCTTGGTGGACGGTTAACTTTTGAAGTTTTTAAAAGAAAACTTCTTAATCTTTTATAGATAACTATTAAATAAAATTTATATTACTTTTTGTATAATATAATTATGACTTTTTTTAATAATTTAATGGCAATAAACAGAATATAGTTATTTTATAAATAATAACAACAACATTTTATTAATCAATTTTTATTTTGATTATATATAATTTTCGTCAATTAATGAATTAATGAGACAAGAACTTGATAATTTATTTTAAAAAAATATTTAATCTCATATCCGTAATTATCTAAGATTTTGATGGATTCTAAAGGACACCACATGCCTATACACACATTAACATCTTAGAAGGATAAAAAAGTCTATGCCCATAGTCGTCTTATACCCGTATAGTAGTTAATATATGCATTTTACTTATATACGTCTATAATGTTTAAGACTAAATATGGACACCAAACACGTTCATAATAGTATGACGTTCAATTTTTAAAATTATTTATAATGAGTGTTAGTATATATTTCCCATCTAAAACAAATATTTTTCTTAAGTAATGTTTAGTAAATGAAATATTTTATTTTCAGTTAAACTACTTTATTGGGAATCCTTGGAATAAAATTCTTGAAATTTTTTATAAAATATGTTTGATTAATATTTAATTTTTTTACGAATAATATATTTACGGTCAGTTATTACGAGAGAGTTTAATAACTTATGTTTAAATGTAGCGGAAAAATTTGTTTTTTCCTTCTCTATGTCTTCGTTCTTCCGATTAGTTTTCTAATCTATCCATTAAGGAAGTGTCTACACAGTAATCTCTAAAATTAAGTTTTTGTGAAACATGTATATTAAAATGAAGGGGCTCAACCTTTTTAATGTCGTTAAAGAGGCTGAGTTCCTCCATTTAATTATGGATGTTTCAAAAAACTTGATTTTAGGGGTTAATGTGGTGGCGTTTCTTTACTGGGTAAATCAAAAGACTAATGCAAAACTAATGTGCGAAGAAAGAACAAAGTTGTACGAAAAGTTAAAACTGATTATTATTTCATCAATATTTTGGTCATTTTCATTCCTGTAATATGACAATCACGTATGTGTGCCTAATTGGCTACTACTCAAGCATTTAATGTACCAATTTAGCCTTTTTAATGATGTTAGATGACACTAGCTAATAACAAAAGGATTAAATTGATTGGTGATTTACAATTAGAGAGATAATTTTGCCATTTTTTAATTTCAAGAACTAATTTAACCAACCATTATAATTTTAAAGACTAGTTTGATTGATAGTTTACAATTTCAAAGACTATCTAAATATTTTATTAAATTCAAGGATCAATTTAACTAATCATTACAATTCTAGAGACTAAATTAATGGTTTACTTATTTTTTTTTTACCTTTTCACTGAACTCTTATTTATAGTGGGGAATACAAAACAGAGCTTTATTTGGGCTTCTCGCCCCATTTTCATTAAAAATAGAGTGTGGTGTTCATTTGATATTTCAAAACATGTAATTTTGAAAATTCTTTGATTGGGTTGGACTTTTACATGGGAAAATGAAAGCCCAATCTAGTCTCTGCCATCTTCGCTGTGTCTAGCCCAATTTCATTTTTTATGTCGCTATATATTTTTACTCATTACACTTGATGTATGTAAAATATCACGTTAAGGGGCCATGAAAACTATTAAGGTTTTCTTTTTCTCAGGAAAAAAAAACTATCAAGTTTAAATCTGATAGATTGCAAGTCAAATTACGCGTTAAACTACTAGCTTGCTTTGTTAAGGAATTAGGGGACGAGAGTACTGAGTATTAAAACTTATAGTATTCAAGAAAATTAGAGAAACAACGAATGACTATAGAATGTAACTTTTTTTTTTTTTAAGGAGAGTCTTACAAGTTACAAGAAAGAAGGAGAGTATTGGAATTTGTGTGCAGGTCTTTATTCAAGAACCAATAAGGATGAATTAGTGGACTTTTAGCTTAAATAATCTATTTGTTTAAAAATGTTTTGACGCTTTGAGCTCATGACTCCATTGCTTATATATTCTTTAACTTTTTGTTTTTCTGGTAAGGACCACAGATATATCTTTTATTGGAGGCAATTCTGCTTGATTCAAGTAAGATTACTATAGGTGGCAAAACTCTCTTTTTGAGTATTTAACACAACTGCAAACCTAAGATTTGAACTTGATATTGGTTAAGTTAAAATAATCCCGCATCAGTTGATACACACGCTCGTTAGTCTTTAACACGTTTTTTACTTACTAACACAAAACTTGTTCTTCAACACTTCCTCTTAAGTTTCATTGGATTGGCCTAGTTGTGACTTAGCTTGCCTTGACATTCATTTATTACCTAAATTTGTATTTCTTTTCTTGAATTTTAGAATGAGTCATGTTATATTCTCTTACTAATCTTCTTAATACTTTATGAAGAAAGTATTAAATAAAAAAAGTAAATGTATTTAATGTCTTAAGAACTTAGAAAATATTCAATAATTTTTTATCTAATAAATAGAAGAATTAGTAAAAAGATTTTGTAAGAAGATTTAGAATGATTCATTTTAGCAGTCTCAATTCAATTTTAATTTTCTATGTCCTTTTTATGGCTTGTCCATTTTTTCCCCCTTTATTCGGGCCTCTTTATTCTAGTCTTTTTTATTTGTTTTTATCTTCAAATCTTCTTTTAAACATGATCCCTAATATCATATTAAAATCTATTTGCGAGCCTATATCTAAAAATGAGAAATCAAATTAGTAAACTTTGATTTATATATGTGTGTGTGTGTATTCATTTTAAACTCATAATCTTCTTATTTATATATTTTTGAACTTTCACTTTCACTTCATTTTTCTTATATCTATCTTTATTTCCTATTCTATCATTTGTCACACATGTATCCGTTTTTTTTTCTTTTCCTTTATTTTGTTATGTGCATCTCTTTCTCTTTCAGCCCATTAACCTCAAATCAGAGATTACATTAATCATTTTCCTGCAAGCATAGCCAAAATGGTCATGAACTATGACTAAAGGTGTGTTTGGAAACCTGTTTGCATCAATGCAAACGGGAGTTCACACTTTCCAAAGCACCAAAATGATAAACAAGTTTTTTTTGTCTCTTTCATTGAATGTGGATTTGCAAATTTGCAACTGTAAACCAATCACACACTAAATGCCAAATGCTCCACAAGTTTAGATTTCTTTTCACCAAGTGTAGGACAATGACATCTCATGAGATGAAAATTCACAGAAAGGTCGTCAGATGGAACATATCGTAATTGATATAACATTACACTATCTAAAAGAAATTAACTTCATTTTTGTGCGCCCCAAATTCAAAAACATTGGTGGTGCACAAAAACAAAAAAAAAAACAAGTAATCGACATTGCCCCTTCCTTTTGTAAAAGAGAAAAAAAAAATGAGAACAAGTGAATAACGAAAACAAGAGACGCCGTAGATAATTGTGAGATACGAACCGTTAATTAGTTTATAGGTTTAATTATTTTTTTGGTCCTTAGTGACGCAAACTTTATCTTTTGATTTCTATAGTTAAAAATAATCTGTTTTAGTCTTTATACATGTACTTTTGATTTTGGTTTGGTCCCTACTATTTTAAACTGCCATAAAAAAAGGTCAATTTGTAGCGATTTTTCTCCATCAATTTTTATTTTGTAACGGTTTTCTTTCATGAAATTAAAATATACTTGACGGCAAGAATTAACTCAATATTAAAAGTATATGTATAAGGACTAAAATAAATTATTTTTAACTATAAAGATAAAAAAATAAAATTTGCGTAAGTATAAGACAAAAAAATAATTAAACCTTAGTTTCTGCATTGCAACCGAGCTTTGACCTTCGCACACAAAACCTTGGCAGCGGCAAGCTGCTTGGTGGTGGTGACAGATTGAACACCCAACTTGCCGAATCCATCATTTCAGTGCCAAATCCATTCCCTGCCATTGCCATTGACCTAAACGACGACGTACAAACGACAGGAGTAGTAGTAGTAAGAAACTCCGTTGTTGATTGTGTTGGTTTCTTCTTAACTTCCTCTCGCATGGTTTGTTTTGATTTATAATTAGACATCTCTCTGCTGCTTCTGTTTTTTCGACTCTTGACACTTGGGGAAACAGTACTGGGCAATGGAAGTAGTGGTGGTTGCTGGTTTTGTTGATGATGATAGAAAAAAGAAGAAGGCAGCGAAAATGGATAAGAAGGAGGATTCATGAGACCTGCATAGGTGGCAACAACATTGTCACAAGGATTTGATATGAATTTACTTCTCGTGTTTTTCTTCCGTCTGTTTTGCTTGTTGGGACCAACTCTTTCTTCCTCCGCTTGTCGAGGTTTCAAAACACCCTCCATTTTTTTGGTACAGATCACATTTATTTTCTCCAAGCAAGGCAATAACGCAGCTTTTTTTTCTGAATATTTAATACAATTGCATATTCACACTGACAGAAAAATGATAAAGTGTAAAACAAATTCAAAAAGCTATGTATAGATATGGAAATTAAAGCAGAAACAAATCAGTACTTGATCTAAGAAAATCAGATCAGCAGAACAATTCTGTCAAGTGTTAACCTATATGTATTGTATCATAAAAGATAGTACGTAATGCGGAAAGATTTTGATCCCACGGAATGGATCTGTGTATTTATTTTCTATGCATGCTGTGGATCTACGTTTATAGCGGACCTGTTTGGGTTTTATTTATATGGGGGCAAAATTTTGGAATTAACGGAAGTTTTCTTTTGCACAGTGTATTATTTAATGTAATTATGTGGTGTCTAAAAAGGAAGTCACCGTTTGCTGCGGTCGGCTACCGGAAAAGAATACTGTAGGACGGTGACCGCCGGAGTGTTGAGGACCGTTGGATTGTGTCCTTAGGAATAGCCGTTCAGAAGAGAATGACCGTTGATAAATTCCCCCACTTGGGAGGTCAGTGAAATTAATAACGTCTTTAGGGTGGTGGACACTGTGGACATGTTTGCAATAGTATTATTTTTTAGAGTTTATTTGTCATTTTTTTTTATAGTCTACAAGTATTTTTTAATGGAAGCAATCTTGTTTGAGTTGGATAGGATCATTATGGACAGTAAATTTTCCCTCCGAGTATTTAACTCAGCTACATGCTCAAAACTCAAATTTTAGACTACTGATTAAGTTGGAACAATCCTACACCGGTTAATTCATGCACTCGGTGGTAGAGTTTATTTGTCGTATACTATCCGTGCAAAAAATTGGGATTTAATTTTCATACACTTTCATTGCACAGTTAACCAAATAGAAATTATCTTTCACATGATTTTTAATGTAATTATTATAAACTCATTCTACATGGTGATTAATAAATAGATGAAAGTGTAAAAGTGTGAAAGAGAGAGATTAAAAGGGAGGGAAGGAGAGAGAGGTGAAGTAAAGAAATAGTGAGATTAAAAATAAGTCATTTGTTTAATTTTAAATTTATTTGGGTTAATTTGTATAGTTCGTAGGTTAAATGGATTGAATTCACATATTTGTATTTAAATGGATTGAACCTACATATTTGTATACCAATTTGTTTACCTGTAAAAAATCAATAAATATTTTTAATTATTTTAAAGTTGGAAAGAAATATAAATAAAAAATTTAACAAGCAAAAAACTTTAAAAAAAAGGAAAAAAAATAATGGACACGAAATGTTATTCAACAAGTAGAGAGGGAAAGAGAGAGAAAAAAATGTATGTATGATAGGAATTGATCAAATCATCTGTTTCCAAACTGTGTCTCTATCGATAAAAAAATAATGTATTATTTAAAATATTTACTTGTATTTTTTAGTATTCTTACATTGTTCTTAAACAAAATTATTTTAAATGATATGTAACTTTTTTATTGGTGGGACGGGAATGGAGCCACAATAAGAGACATGTAATTTGGTTTCAATATGATAGATGATATAATATAATAAAAAATAAAAAATAAGAGATACAAAAATAATAAATATTAATAAAATATTTAATATAATATCACCACTCAAGAAAAAAAAACATATTTAAATTTTAGACTGTTCAATAAGACAGAAAGAAGGCAATATTTTGCGTGATTATATTATTATTCATGTGGCTGTGAGATAGGTCGGTGCCTTTTCCCCCTGGCCATACGACCATACGGTTCCTAAACTTCATGCTGTCTACCACTTCTGTTTTGATTGAGAGTTCAAACTTCAAACCTAACACTTTCAGTGGAAGCAAAGCCTCCTGAACACAAATCTGTTGGATCTGTCTACGTATAAGTGCTCAACTAATTTCAATTACTGAAAAGAAAATTGATAATTAATATTTTAATATATTTATAATTTGTTATATATATATATATATAATATTGATAATTATTTTTCTCATTAATAAATGGAATTTTTTACTTTATCTTTTAAAATACATTATTCGTTTTAGAAGAGTCGGATTCAAAATAATAAATCATGGCATGGGCTTTTTTTTTTTAAGTTATGGGTTTGAGGCTTCAGGATTTTCACGTGGTCCTTTTTTATCGTTGTAGTGGTTGGCCCTGGTGGTTCATTCTATTACTTAAGCTCTGGGATTCTTTATAGTTTTAGGTTTGTCGCTTCAAGGATTTTCACGTGATAGATGAAAAGATTAAAATGTCTTATAATTATAATTTTAGAAAAATTATTTGGTAATTTCATTTTTTTATGAGACTAAATTATATTAGAGATATAGTTAGTTGAACTTTGTAACCAGCAAAAAAAATATATATATATTAAAGATATAGTTAGTTGGACTTCAATTATTAGTTGGTACTGGTTAGTTACTACTTAATTAATATCTATAAATAGTTTTATGTAGGCTTGATGTTATCATTTTTACTCATTCAATCAAATAATAATTTTATTTTCTCTCAACTCTCTCTTCTTTGTGATGTCGGGATATGGGCCTTACCCATGATTGTGTTTTGACCCTTTGGTCGATTACCTAAATTATTTTGATGATTGGAAAAAAGAAGTACATGTATGTGATAAAGAAATGGGCAATGAGCTTGGGCTATAGCGGAAAGAAAAGAATACATGATATTGCGTTTCTCATAATTTTGTCGAAAGGTCCTGATTTAGGGAAGAGAGTGACGACTTGGGCAGAGCTATCCAATGCGATTGAAGAAGCTGTTTTAGGCTCCCAATAAATAATTTTTATACTTTTTTTGCATAATTAAGTGATAAATTTTATTCTGATGTAATATATTATTTGTTACATTATTTTTATTAGTAAGATTATTCTGTTTTAAGATATGTAAATTATTTAGGGTTAAATATGTTTTAGTCTTCTAAAAATATGATAGAATCGGTTTTAGTTCTCAAAAAAAAATATTGAATAAAGTCTCTCAAATATTAAAAATACCCTAATTAAATCTCTATGCTAAACTCTGTTTAACTTTTCTGCTAAATGATAGTCTATTAACTTCCAAGTAAAGTATTTTATTACTTGAAATGTCCAGTGATAATTTTTAATAAAAAAATCATGTAATTATTTTTGCTTTAGGGTTAAAAAAACAATGATTTAGGGTTAAACATATAATAATTTTATTTAAAAAGTATGTTACTAATCTGACTTAGACATAATAGTTGACATGGATGGCCACATCAACAAATTAATGGTGACTATGATATTGATATGACCATCATTTAACAAAAAAGTTAATCAGAGTTTAGCACAGGAATCTAATTAGGATATTTTTAATATTTGAAGGACTTTATTCAAAAAAAAAATTGGGGACTAAAATCAATTTTGTCATATTTTTGGAGGACCAAAAACATATTTAACCCAATTATCTGATTATAACCTTATTATTTATTTTTAAAAAAAATAAAGAAAAATAATTTTGTATTGAGTAAACTATTAATTTCATTTCTAAAGTATTACCTTCTTTCCTACTTTGTTTCTAAAATATAGAAAAATAATAATTAGTTCCTAAGTTTTCTCATATCTATCAATTTAGTTCTTATTGTTAATAAAGTCGTTCCTTTATCAATGAAGAAAAAAATACATCAAATTCATCTTTCCAGCCTAAAAATACTTGGATGTGTCTCCATCTTCTCCCACAACACTTCAATTTGGTCCCTTATTAAAAAAAGCCACATGGAATTAAAATGTTATAATAAAATTTGCCAGTTCATCTTCTCTCACACAAGGTAGCAAGGAGGGACCACATGGAATTGAAACAACCATTAATAATACCCTAAGCACATATTTCAATAGTGCCTTATTGTTTACTTCTTCAGTTCTTCTTCTTCTTTTTTGTCAAGGTAACATTGAAACATTAGGCTTAAACCTTGATATTTGGGGCTTTTTTTTAATAAGGGACCAAATTAACGTGTTATGAGAGAAGATGGAGAGACGTCCAAGTATTTTACAGATGGAAAAAGCCTGAAATTGATGTATTTTTAAGAGTAAAAATGTTTGAATTTTGGGGCTGATTATTATAAGGACTAAATTAAAGTATTTTAATAAATAAAGGACTATTTATAAAACATATAGAAGATAATGTGTCATCTAAGTGACAATTAACATGCCAAGTTGGCACTTAACAGTCCCAAAACGACTTTATTAACGACAAGAACTAAATTGACGGATGTGAGAAAACTTCAAGGGTTAATTGTTATTTTTCTATACTTTAAGGACAAGAAGGATAGAGGGTGATACTTTTAGGACAAAATTGATGGTTTGTTCACTTTGCATCTATTTTGGACTCTATCTCCTCCATCTCACCCCAAAAAAGGCTATTAAAATTAATATAGAACTTAAATTTAATGAATAAATATATAATATATAAAAATGATATTTTAGTAAAAATATTGGTGATAAGATCACATATTTAACTAAACAGTTTTTCGGTATTAATTATTTTGTACACACATTAGATCAATTTACTTATTTTATTGAAAGTTTGTTTGAACATTTTTTAGATTATGAAATCACAGTTAATTTTTTTATTTGAATCCTAAAAATTCAAAACCTTAGATGAGCATGAATTAAAAAAAGTTTAATTTTTATGAACTAACAGTGTAAAAAATTTTACACCGCTAACCAATTAGAAATCATGATAATTATAACTTTTAAAATAGTTATTGTAAAAAACCCTAAACTTACCACACATGTCTATTTCTGATTGAATGACAATGTAAAAATTATTTATATTGTCATTGCATATACTATTTTCTCATAAAAAATATTATATTAATCTTAAAAATATTTTATGTTCTAGTGAGTATTATTATAGTGAAGATCTTGATTTATTTTAAAAAAATGATGATAAGAAGTGAAAAACAAAAGAAATTCATAATTTAATAAGATTTTTTTTTGAAATACATGCATTACTTCTAAAATATTATTAACAATACTTGTAACTATTGTTCTTGCTGAAAGTCGTTTTTTAAAATTAAAATTACTCAAATCTTATTTAATAATAATTATGTTAAAGGATTGATTGAATAAATTAATTATAAAACTTTGATTAATAATTTTGTAGTCGATAAGAAAAATAAAATAAAATAATAATATATAAATCATATTAAATTAACCTTTAAATAAATATTGCCTAAGACTTTAAAATTTCTAAACACTGCCCTAGATTTAGGTTGAGGATTGGAAAAAATTGCTTCATTTCTAAGTGTTTGGGGATGATCATGAGATTAAAGCTTAGATATTGAACCTCAAATAACTTCGGATACAAACTATCCAACACAACAATCAAGTCTAATTTTCAAATAGTAATTGTTAGGATATTTCCTTTGAAAAGCATTGGTTTCTATTTCAAGAGCAAATGTATGACCTTAATTTCCATAATAATAACAATGCATTTAGTTATTATGTAATGTTTTATAAACTTATGCTAGTTGGCACTAATGCTACTAGAGTTAGGGGTGGCAAAGTGGGTCAGTTTGCCCTGTTCCGTCCTATTCTATTATCATATCCTGTCAAAAGCGGGTTAGGATGGACTAGCTCACTTATGGAATGTGGGCTAAAAAATATAGCTTGCCAAATTTATAGGTAGGCTAGCCCATAAAAAAGTTAAAAAAAATAGTTTGTAATATATTAGAACTAGTTTGCAATATATTGAAAATTAAAAAAAACAAAAATTAAAATATGATTTGAGAAATAGTTTCTTACGATTTTGTTGGTTTATATTAAATGAGAACAAATATCTTGAATGAAAGTGTTTTTAGCTGCTATTCTTCAATAAGAGCATTTTTAGCTGTTATTTTTCAACGAGAGCATTTTTAGGAATTTTTTTAACCTCTTATCTCTTTTACTTTATCATTTTCAATATCTTTAGTTCTAAATTTAATTTCAATATTTTTTAAAAGAAATTATCAATAATTAAAAATTAACATTGTATTACAATAATTGTTTATTGTAAATTTAAAATATAATCTATATGTTCAAAAATATTTATTTATTAAAAATTTTAATAATAATATAATTTATATATTTAGAAGTATTTATTTATTATAAATTTAAGTTATATAAAATAACTATTTATTTTGTGCAATACACGAGTTAAAATACTAGTGTATGTGTATGTATAGATATAGCAAGCGTATCATATGAGAATAACTAATCTAATTGTTAAATTAAAATGAAAGGCCTAGATTAAAATACTTAAGAATTCAAATTTAAACATCAAATAACCATCAAATCTCTAAAAGATTCACCAAATAAAATTCTAATCTCTAAAAGATCTCAATCATCATGTATTAAAATATCTCAATTATCACGTCACTCTTTTTCAAGATTATTGTTAACATATCACCATCAGTCGCCACCATCGTTATGAATGTTGCTGCCATCGCCGTCGTTGCCGCTACCACCACCACCACAGCAATGGCGATGACGGTTATGACAGTGGTGGCAGCAACGGTCATGATGGTGATGACGATGGTGGTGATGTGTTAACACCATGACCATTGCCACCATCGCTGTCACTATGTCGGTGATGGTGATAGCGATAGTAGTAACGACGATGATGGCGGCGACAGTCATGGTAGCAGCGGCAAGGGTGGATGCAATGGCGGTCACGGCAGTGGTGGTAACAACAGCGGCGATCATGACAGTGGTGGTGGTAGTGGCGATCATGGTGGTGATGGTGATGGATTAACGATAATATTGAAGAAGAATGACATAATAATTGAGATATTTTAGGACGTGATAATCGATATCTTTTAGAGATTTAATTTTGTTTGGTGAATCTTTTTGATATTTGATAATTACATGATGTTTTAATTTGAATTCTTAAGTATTTTAATCTAGGCCTTCCATTTTAATTTAACGATTGAAATTAGTCATTCTCATTCTCACCATATATATATATATATATATAGTAATTCTTATTTGAATATCTTGTACATTTAAATATAGTAATTCTCATTTGAATGTGAACTTAATCATATGTAGATAAAACAAGATTTAAGTTTGATCAAATAAATTTATCCATAAAAAAATAAGTTATTATATGAGGCATATCTTATTATTAGTATTTTTTACTTATATGAACTTGTATAAATAAAAAAAATATAAATAAAAAGCCCAACGAACTAGTTCATCCCAACCTGTCATTAACTTGCTTTTTGGGAAGGCTAAAATAAGGCGAGCTATGCGAGCTAATAGGTTTAGATCTCCCAGCCCATCTTGAAAAAAATAATAGGTTAAACAGGATTGGCCTAATGTGTCGAACCCATTTTGCCACCCCTAATTAAATTTATTGATTGTAGCAAATTGAAGTAGTGAGGTAGAGTAAATGTTTGCCACTCCCAAATGATTTTGAGTTTTATATAAGTTGGCCCACAATAGTGGATAATCATGGACCAAAACATGACTAATGTCAAATGGTGATTCCTCTCATGGACTTAACTTATGTTTTGTCTTATTTACCCATCATATATATATGAAGATTGTTAGATTAGTACGAATGGCAAAACGGGGTGGGTCAACACACATTGACCTACTTTCAACCTGCCTTAAACAGGGTGGGACGAATCAGCCTCCAAGGAAATCAAGTTGAAAGTATGACCTGCCTCATTTAAGGGTGGGTTGATAAGTAGGCTTGCCAAAAAAAAAAAAATGAAAGTGAGTTATAAAATGAGGGGTTGGCAGGTTAACCCACTTACCCACTAGTTCTGTATTCCGCCCGGCGGGTCAGCATGCCCGGATGTCAAAACGGAGCAGATTTTTTTTTCGAAAAAACCATCCAGCGGGTTTCCAACCACGCTAGGCAAGTTTGAGGTCCAAATTCTAATTTTATTTTAATTCTCAATGGGACTGGGTTGTGTGAAACGGATTAGGTTAAGCCTCCTTTTTTGAAGTTCTAGAGATAGATTACAAATACCAAGGAGCTTAATCTCATCTATATTCTACTATTTCTCTTGAACTTTAACAGAGAAGGACTCTCCCAAAACTTCAAAGGATTCTCCTTGCATTCCAATGGACAAAGACTAAAGGTCATCTTTTTTGTTAAGGTTTACCTTTTAGTTTCTAATGATATATATTGTAATGGGTTGCTTCTCTGTTGTTATGGAGAACTAATCCCTAAGCTAGGATTGTGGTGTAGTCATGTTTAAGATAACTAGAACCCCATTTTGATTGTTAATTTTATTTCCTTTTTTTCTTTCAATTGAATTGTCTTAGTGTTCTTCATTATATTGTTTAGAATTGATCACTCCTTACATGTCTTTAATCAGTTAATTAATCGGTGACCATACCGTAATTAATTGCTAGACCTGTAAGGTAATTGGGTTTAGGACGTTGCATGATCAAATTGCGAACTAAGCTCTCAATCGAATTCGTTCACCCTCTTTGTTCTTAATACTTTCCTGGATTAAACCATTGCATGACCAACCAATGGTTTAATATAGGAAAGAGTTTTTACAACCCATGCCAAAGTTTGTGAGAGAACTCGGTAGAGAGATATTGGCAATTGAACTTGAAAATAAAATTACATTTTAACTTAGGGGAAAGGGAAATTGAAGGCATAGGTGAACCAATAACTCTAGGTTCTTAACTCATTGAAATCTAATTTAATTTTAATTATTCTTTTTGCTACCCCTTGCATTTTAATTATTTGAACTCAACCCATAAAACTTGAATAACCTAGACAATGTACATAGGAATTTTTCTAAAAGGTACTCCATATCAGTCTTTTGGGCACGATATCTGAACTCAAGTCTATTGTTACTACTGTGATAGGGTATGCTTGTCCTTAAGCGTGTTCTAAACGCATCAAGTGTATTAGTAACCTACGCCAAAATTTTAGGACAAAAAATCAAACTAGCTCATTTGTTTTAAGTAATTCACTTTAGGGACAATGCAATAATTTAGTATCTATTTTTTTTTTAAAAAAAAGAAAACTCATTTCTCTCTCCATATTAATGATCAATGTGAATCTTGAGAACTTTCCCGATCCTAAACCCCAAGGTAGCTGAGATGACCCCAATCTTTAATTTCCTTTTTTGTTTCATGCATCTCTTTAATTCCCATTTTTTAATTGTATTTTCTCTTTAATTTCATTTCTCTTCTCTCCCATCTCAAAGCTTGCTAGATCAATGACCAAGGGGGTCACTCCTCACCTACCACAAACTCACCATTATGATGGCCAAAATCAATAGCAATGTCATTGTTTCGCGAAAATATATCATGCGGTTAATTTGATTTATGTAACCTTTTTTGTTTGCATTTTCTTTTAGGTGTTAATGTTTAGGAAAGAGAAGAAAGAAACATAATTAAAGAATAATTGAAAATAAAAGTAATTTATTTTCTCATTGAGTTGAAAGATTAACTAACTGTTAACTTGTAAATACATAATCACTTTTTTGTCAATGCGTAGTGTTTTATTTTAATTAGAAATTAACTTACAGTATAGAATGATGAGATTACGTCAATGAATAAGGGCCGTATCTTATTTTGTTACAATGGGAACATGAAAATTTGGGAGAGAAAAATATATTTCTAGTTTCTTTTATCCTTGTTTTCCTTTGAAGATATATATATATATATATATATATATATATATATATATATATATATATATATATATATATATATATATATATATATATATTTGCCTTTGTACGTGATTTTCTAAACATTGTAGGTGGTTTTCTATGTAATTGAGCATAGAACACTTTTTAATGGTGGTGAGACTTGAGAAAGGATTAATTTTTATTTAAAAATAGATATTAAATTACTACATTATCCCTAAAGTGAATTAATTAAAACAAAGGAGACAGTTGGGTTTTTTTGTCCTAAAATTTTGGTGTAAGTTGCTAATGCACTCCAACTAAAAAAAAAAGTATATGTACATTAAAAATCTCCATACACACACACACACGTTGAATGTTTTTAGTTATGTAATTATATAGTTGACATTTACTTATATTTTAAAAAAGATATATTATCCATTAAATTTAATTTATTTAATAAAGTATCAGATAATTTCAAAATTATATAAAATTTATAAACATGATTTATTTAATAAGAACTTTTAATTTATAGTTATTTATTGAAGTTCAATATATATAGCTATTGGAAGAAATAACACTATTAAGAGTTACTCATAGGAGATGTTTGGTAGGGAAAAAAATTCATACTTGGGAATCGTGATTTTTAGGAATCATGAATCTTGAGTATCATGATTCGTAAAAGTAGTTAAAATCTATTTAATTAGTTATAAATATTCTAGGAAATGGTTACTAGCAATGCTAACAACATTTTTTCTAACACTCTCTTTATTATTGACTGAAATTTATTGAAAATCACAAATTTTGGTGAGTCTCATTTCTAAATCAAGAGAGAGACTCATTAAATGAAAAGTGAAATCACAAATTTTAGTAAGTTTCACTTCTTCTAACATTCTCCCTACTATTAACTAGATATATAATTATTTTTCCAGAATAATCTTTTTAGTGAAATAACTTCATTCGATTCATTACTTTAAAATTTTATTATTTAAAGTTTTTTACTATCTTTTATTTATCATAAGATAATCTTTATTATTTAAAATAAATTTTTATTTTTGAAATAAGGAAAAATTTATGAAAAATATTTTTTTGACTTGATAGGAGTGTTTTTTTTTCATATTTTTGAATGTAATAGAGAAATTAAAATTACATAGTTTTCACAATAATAATAAAAAAATCAAAATAATTCTCACAAGAATTCTCATGATTTGATCATTCTTTAAAACACAAAATTTTTATAATAACTAAACAAAAAATAAATTTAAAATAGTTATTACTTTTTTTTATAAGCTAAAAGAATACTATTTACTGCACAAGTTGTGCCAAAGTTTGAAGAAAGAAAAACAAAATACAAACCCCCCCCCCCCCCCCGCGGCCAACACAAGTTATTACTAACAACTCATTTTTAAGATTATTTTATTTTCCAAAATACAAGGAAAAATCTAGGTTAATATCTCAACTTTCTTATCTATTGTTTTGTCTCTAAAGTATTTGCGATGGCTTCTTGTTTACTTAGCTTTTAATTTACCTTGAATTTCGTTTTTTTTAACGGGATTTCCTTTAATTCTAAAATCCGTGATCGCTCAAATAAAATTAAGGCTTAAAAATGTTTTTAGTTCCTATAAAATGAACGAGTTTTGATTTTGGTCCTTATAAAATTTTTTCTTAGTTTTTAATCTCTCTAAAATTTGAAATCACGATTTTTTGTCTCTATAAAATGAGTAAATTTTGGTTTTGGCCCCTATAAAATATTTTTCTTTGATTTTCATCATTCTAAAATTTGAAATAACTATTTTTGATTCCTAACGTTCATTTTACGATAGATAAATAATATTTATCTTTGGGATCTAGAAAAATTTTAGAGGTATCACTTGCCAACATGGCACTACAAACACTAGTGGGTGTCACTTGGGATAGTCACTTAACCTTACGTTAAACATATATAAGCAGTTAATGAGTGCCACATAATAGTAGGGACTAAAAACAATGATTTTAGTTTTTTGAAGATGAAAACCAAAGAAAAAATTTTATAAGGACTAACAGCAAAATTCACTTATTTTATGGGAACTAAAAACATATTTAAGCCTAAAATTAATATAGCAAATTAGTACTCGATTTTATTAATCCCCGTGAGATAATATTTTTCTTATTTTGTATTACTTATATAGTTGTATGATGTAACACCCTAGGAAGTATTATCGTAACTTAGTCTAGATTCCTAAGAACGGGAAAACTTTAAAACATAAAAACAACATGCAGAAGCTACTCATAAATATAATTAGGTTTTATACAAAAATAATACAGCAAAATACCATACATGTCTACTACAATTCATCTATCACCCAAAGGTGTCGTACAAAACATAAAGGGGAATACAAGAAAACAATTTAAATTAGGCTATGTCTTCTTGCATGTGACTCCAAACTCCATCTACACATGTCCTCATTGGTATCCTAAAAAAAGAGAACTTAAAGGAATGAGACATAACGTCTCTGTGAGTGCTCTAAGGACTCTATAACTGGAGTAGACCCTTTTACTCGAACAGCCTTAATCACTTATGGCTTTACCCTCACCGAGTCTCTAATAAATCTTTATACCTAAGGTCAGATCTATGACTTTCAACAATCAATACCTCTTGTTAACTCCTTTCTCATTCTCACGATTGTTATACTAGTTTACTCTTATTCTCAACCTAAGAACTTATCTTCATTACTAATACTTTCCTATCCCAACTTTTTTTCAGTATTTAAACCATTCGTATTTAGACTATTCCCTTCTTCCTTTTGATATTTAAAGTTATCCACTAGGGATCAAGTCTAAAGCTATAGATACTCTATAATACTCTTGACACTCCCTTAACACTTACCTTAATGCCCCAAAATTATTCTTTCTTACTTGTCTCATACCTTTCTATCATGCCGAGAAAAACCTACCTTTTCTCTATCTTATTTACAATTATTATTGCCCGACTAGAACCCTTATAACACTATCCTAGGGTTTAGCCCCTCACATATCCTTAAGGTAGCAAAAGACATTCCTAATTACAAACATACATTCTCATTTCACATCCTTCGCCTAGTAACTAAACATATATCTCGTTCTTTATCAAACAAGAACAACACACACACACAATATGATCACATACTCATTACCTTGACACTTCATCAACTCACATCACAAGACACAATTATAATTTTCACATATATACACATTACATCAATCACTCGTGGACAAGGGCACATATACTTCACATAATTACAACATAGCATACTTCAACATATCGCACTACAATAGGATGTATATGCATGTTATGCTCCTAAATCTCTACTCATGCATATGTGGTACCAACTTAAACTCTTGGAAAGTAGTCTAAGAGTACATGTATGACCATAAGAAACGTTAGCGGTATCGATGCCTTCAGCTTTCGCACTCTCAACTAGCACGATATTCTCCGGGAACTAATTAGGGTTACCAGTATTGCCAGTACGCTCCGGCTCTATGCGATCAGCATGGACAATTGAATTTCCACACTGGATACCACCCCTAAAGTTAGGGTTAACAACCCATCACGACCTCCACTAGTTAAATTCCCACATACTTCCTTTTATCACATAGCTTAAATGTTATGAAGCATTATCACATAAACCATGCACATGACTTTACTCAACATTTCACACTGAGGGTCCCACCTCTCACAAGCTTGGATCCTCTTCACTACAAAATACTCGTTACTTTGCATATGCCATGGCATGAGATCATATATAAGCATACCTGGTAGTTCATGTTATAGAAATTCTTAGGTTCTTATCATAGAACCAAGGTTTTAAATTGTGGTCGCGGTTGTGGTCACGTTAAGGTTTTTGTGATTAAGGGTATTGCGGATCTTGCCATGTGCATTGCGGTCATAACAATGTGAATTGTGCACACCTTAACACAAATTTATATTAAAATTTATATATTATTATATAATAATATATATTTGATATTTTTGTCCATTATGAGATATTTAAAATAAAAAATTAATTAAAAATATTAAAATATAACTAAATCACTACTTATATATTTAACAAATTTAACATTAATAATTAATTAGTTATTTTCAATTATAGTAATTTGAATTAATATTACTTGATGCTTACTAGTCAAAACTTTTCAAACAAACAATAAATATATTAAAATAAAACTAATAAAATTTATTAATTTTTTCCCATTGAAAAATAATATTTCATATCCTTTTTCTAACCAAATCATCAATATCAATTTCATTTTCCCAATTCTCACCCCCACCAAGTGTCTCTTCCTACCTCTAAGATCCAACCCATTCAGCCCAATTCCCACCCCATAATCTCTTGCCTGGTTACCGCCCACAGAAACACACAACGCCACAAATTCCCTCCCCCACAATCCCTTGTCCCCAACCCCTTCACAACCACATCCCCAAGTCTTGCACGCACCCACTTTTGTCACACACACACACAAAATCATGAATCAACTAAACTGCTCCCCTCCCCTCGGCACGAAAGTCACTAAACAAAGAATGGGTAGATGTGAACGGTGGTGGCATGGTGGGTGACCTACTGTGCTTGTGAATCTTGATGGAAATCGAAGTTGCGAACTATGAATATTTCATTTTTGAGAGGTGAAGAACATTTCAAGATCTGTTTGGGTGTTACAGATATGATTTTATTCGAAAAAGGTTACGTTTTTTTGTATTAAACTTTCTTTTCTCTCCATTATGAAGTTTGAAATGGGTTTTTGGAGAATGAAATTTCTGATACACACGTAACAGCGATTTCCAAGTTGCGTTGTGCTTGCAACATCGTTTTGTTGTGGTCGATATGGGCAATTTTTGTTCACTCCGTAATATTGTTCCATAACGGTATCGTTGAGGTCCAAAACCGTTTTATTGCGAACGATATTTGCGTATCGAAACGATATTTGAAACCTTGCACATAATACTTAACACAAAGTCAACATATACACATTTCTCAAGGCAAGTAATAATCACAAGATACATATCCAACAAGGCATCCAAGCAGTAACAATTATACAAGGAATAAGCATAAAAGGCAACAATATCACTTTGTAATATTGTTCCATAACGGTATCGTTGAGGTCCAAAACCGTTTTATTGCGAACGATATTTGCGTATCGAAACGATATTTGAAACCTTACACATAATACTTAACACAAAGTCAACACATACATATTTCTCAAGGCAAGTAAAAATCACAAGATACAGATCCAACAAGGCATCCAAGCAGTAATAGTTATACAAGGAATAAGCATAAAAGGCAACAATATAAGCTTACAACCTTTACTTAATGCTGGGACATCAACTCAGGTGTCATAGAAGGTCACGCTTAATGCCAGACCCTTAGTGTTTAGTGCCACTTCACTATATTTCCAAACCAACTCTCTAGAAGGCCCACGCTTAGTGCCAAAAGACTGGAGCTTAGCATTACTTATGTAAGGAATTTATTAGTATCCTCACGCTTAGCGCCAATAGATTGGTGCTTAGCACCACACTTCAGCTTAGGGCCAAAATGTTGGCGCTTAGCGCCACACTCCCGAGAGCCAAGGGGTAGCTCTCTGCCTCTCTCACGCTTAGTGCCAACGTGAAAATTAGCAAATTACAGGGGACGTGATTCTATATGTCCCAAGGCCATCCATGGCCCCCAAACACTCCAAGACCCATCAATCACTCCCAAAACACCTATTCTACTCTATAAACTCCTTAAGCACATATAATCTCTTCAAAACCCATCAAATTCCAAACTTAGGCACAAAGGGGGAAAAGGTAATCAAAGATACAAATAATAATCTAAGGGGTAAGGGAGGACATAGGGGAAAGCACTCATCTTTAAGGACACGCAGAGTTGAGTTATAAGGCTTGGGTTCTCTAATCTTTACTCCTCCTCTTTTTCTCCCTTTTCTCATCACTCTCTCTAACTTCTCTCTTCTTTTATTTTCTAAAGGCTAATCGTAGACTCTCTCTGTCTTCCCTTCTTATAAAACATGGGTGGGTGTGTGGCTTAGCGGGCTTAAGTCTCCTATTGGGCCTTAGATGTTCTCATATATCTTATTATCTCATTCCTACTAATTTTTAACACTAGGATATCAGTAATGTAACACTCATTCATATTAAATACAATTCAGTTATTAAGTTTAAGTAAATAAAAAATACGTGTAAAATTTTTTCCATTTTTAAAAGAAATTCCAAACTTAACAGAATTTGGAAATGGTAGTAAAAGATGAAAGATAAGACTGTATATACATATATATCATAAAACTATACATCATGGTTTGATAATACTTAAAACTAAAAAATACATCAAAAGATAGACACTATCTAACCCAATATGTACATCGAAAAGATCCTATATAGAGCAGTGTTCATCTACCCTATCCCTCATACAAAAGAAAAAACTATAGGTCTTCAGGTCCTCCCCCGTGGAGATGTCCTCTAACTCGTACTCAGCATCACGAGGCGTTAATGTCGTCTTCAATAATCACAATCAATCATACATAGAAGAAAATAATGGAGTGAGGTGTTTTGTTTTAAAATCACTTTTACATGTATGGTAAGAAATCTACCATAAAACAAAGATAAAACACAACTGACAACAAAAAGGATCTTAAGGTTCATTCTAAGTTGTATCAAATTACCCTTGACTAGGTATGGATCCATACTTCCCATTAGTGTGTAATAGTTCTCAACAGAACCTGGGAAGTAATTGGGAGTACATATACCTCATTAACATCATCACATGGTACAGTCCTCATCATTATTGAGGAAAATAACTGTCAAGATATTCATTTATAGAGGTATACTCTTAACCAATCCTGGAATGCTAAACAGTTGTTGGGGTTATCAAGTTTGGTCAGGTGAATATCCTGGCTCAAGGGCGCTACCCTGGCCATTGGGACCTTCACCACTTGATACCTACCCCCAAGACCTCCGCAAGTAGGTCCCTGCCTTTCATTCCTTAGCATACCAAACTGTAGCTTCCCTAGCAGGGTGCCATGCCACTACATGTCACTCGCTTTACATTACTCACTAAACTATCAATTTCTAATTTCTCAAGAAGAGGTTTCCCTGGTCTCATTTAATTTGAGTACCAGTACAATCAACATTTTTGCCTTATTTTGCAGAAATTATATAATACTAAAATTTTAACGAAATAACAATTTAGTAATCATATAAAATTTTAACAGAATAACAATATAGTAATTATAATTTAATTACTAAAATTTTGGTAGAATAACTACTAAATAAATGCATTTTGATTTTCTAAATTTGAGCAAAGTAACAGCTTAGCAAATGCATTTTTTATTTTTTAAAATTGAACAGAGTAACAGCTTAGCAAGTAAAATTTAATAATTTAAATTTGAGTAGAGTAACAATTTAGTAATTATGATTTAATAATCTAAATTTGGGCAGAGTAACAACTTTGCAAAAATTAAAGTTTAGCATTAAACAATAATAACAATAATAAAACTTAATCCTAAACGGGTTTAAGGGGAAAACCCTTCCTACCAACATGCAAAGTAATAATAATTTAGAACCAACCCCACTCTCCCCATTACCTCTAAGATAGTTGATGAAGAGGATGGAATTATTGGTGCAAAGCTTCTAGGAGGAGAAATTCTACTAGTTGAAAACTAGCAAAATTTTAACATAAAAACTAGATAAAAATATTTTAGAGAGAAAAAACTTTAGAAAGAGAAGCTCTCTAGCTTGGGAGAGGAAGAGGAGATGCTGAAAATTTGAAGGAGGAAAGGGCTATTTATAGAAGAAGAAGGGGTCTTAGGTGTCCACCAATGACATAAGCAATTATGCAATAAATCAAGTTTTAAATTTGTTTTTAATTTAAATTTAGCGACAAATATGCACACTTAGGGACACATACACCATTTAGGGTGTTGAATCACCTCTCCTAGGTTTGGGGACGTGCTCCACCAGCTGTCCCAAGCTCACATGTGCCAATTTTGATCTGTAAGTGAATTAATCGATATCATTAAAAACGCCTAAACTTGAAAAAATAGGTTTTAATACCAAAATAATGCATTTTAATTCAAAACTGAACAAATACATTATTTTCCATCAAAAATAAATTTCTAATAATAGATTTTAATTTTTATTAATTTATTTCAAATTATATGTATTTATTTTGTATTTTTAAGCTAGAAAATTCATAGAAAATCCATTTTAATTCAATAAATAGAAATTTTTTTTATGAAAATTATAAAATTAAATATTTTACCCATAAATAAACTAAAATTACCATTTTCACCCTTTTTGAATGCCAAACCAGTACTGGCTGACTTATTAGACACCTAGGGGCATTTTGGTCATTTTACACAGGAATTCCAGAAAATTCCCAAAAAAAATTCTAAAATTATATTTTAATATATATGACACAATTCCAAGTTCAAATTGACATTTTAATATCAATTGAATCTTTTCCTCATGTCAGTCTTTAATGTTGAGAAATAGGGACAAAATTGTCATTTTCTAATTTTTCCAGGCTCCGGCTCGAAAAAATTATTAAAAATCACGATTAAATAGCTCTTGGAATTTTGAACAAAATGGTGGAAGTCAGAATTTTGAAATTCCTTTTTGATTTTTTAGAATTGTATTGTTAAATATTAAAAAAAACAGTGGAAGAATTGAAATAGGATTGTTATATTTTTCACTACTTTTCTTTCAAAATAAAGTTTTTATAATGAGAGATACTTAATATAAAATTTTCAAAATATTTTGAGGTAAAAAAGTCCTTGGTTGGTTCCTACAATCAACCAAGGGTATTTTTGTTATTTTACAAAAATTATCTCAATAAATTCTAGAAAAATTTTTAAAATTATTATTAATTATTCTAAATACATTGATGATTTAAAAATAATTTTTAAACATACAAAATAATTTAATATATAAAAGTAGGGTTGTTACAAGTAACAATAATAATCCTAATAATAATAATAGTAATAATAGCAACTATTGTCATAGGCATAATAATAATACTAATGATAACAACAACAAGAATATTAGTAGTAGTAGTAGTAATGTAACAACAACAACAACAACAATAATACTAATAATAATAAATATAATAACAAGAATAATAATAATAATAACTACTTTTAGGGCGTCTTTTATCTAATAACACATGAAAAGAATCCTAATAAAGGCTATCTCATGGTTTATTTCTAGTATTTGAAATTTGGGATTTACATAAGACATGATATACCTATCAATAAATATCAACGTTTATTAATTTAATTATTTATATAAACGCACTTCTAATAATTTTTTATTCGATATAAAATAATAAGTGAAATGGTATAATATGATCTATTTTCCCTAACTGAATAGGTCTTACTCAATTTTGGCCATACTAGTGGCAAAAAGTTTTGAAACAAAGAAATACAACCACTAATACTACTACCGAGACAGATTCTCATCCTTATACTGATTTTCATCTCCTAACAAATAGAGAATAAAAATCCAAGCACAACACACCACACTATGACCTAATGATTAGTTGTGTTATGGCAAGTGTAACAATGCCCAAGCTTATTGTTAGTGAAAACATGGATATGTACTTATGTATCAAAAAAAAAATGGATATGTACCAAATCTTCTTAGTTTTGTACCTTTTTTAAATTAAGGCCCTTTTGCATTTAAAAAAAAAAAGAAAGATAGCAACAAAAATGTATGGAATCTTGATTATACTGTCATGAGCTATGACTTGGATGAATTTCACTTTCCATATTCGTTGAGGCCTGTTGCCTTTGCCTGCGGTTGCCATTAAAATTGATAACTATAATAATGATCAGTGAGGAAACTTTTACCTTTGATATTATGATTGGTCATGGTTGACAAGCGCGCCTTTATTTAAAATTTAAAATAAATAAATAAAAGGCTTACTTAATTTTTAAAAAAGTGAAGATACTTGTAAAATAAACGTATAAAGATGTATTTATTTTTAATTTAATAAAGTACTCTTTTTACACCCTTCTTTTTTACTATAAAATATTTAAAGAATTAATTTATCCTAAAAAAAACAATAAATAAATAGAAAGCCACACAGTCTTTGCCAATCGATTTTATACTACATTGATGGCATTGAATAATTGGCTTTGTCTACGGTGAACCTACATAACAAATGGTTCACCGGTGAGTCCTTTTTTTAATATCGTTGGATACAATGAACAATATAGATTATATACCGGTTAGTTGAATAAAAAATTATATCAAAATTACATTAAAAAGTGAATGGTCATTTTTTGCCCCAAGCCCTTTGTGGGTGCCCCCTTTTGTTCAAAGAAGACAAATCGTCGAAGGAGGCAATGTGTCCAAAGGTGTTGCCATAGTTGCTTGTTCTTGTTGATTTGTGTTTTTGGTTCTCCTATTTTTTGTTCCATTTCTATTCTCTTTCTCTCACTCACTTTACCTCAATACTTGTTTCTCCATTGGTTTGTATCTTTCTCTATTTTTTTCTCCCCCCCCCCCCCCCCCCCCCTCTCTCTTTATGTTACTGTGCATAGTTGTTGTCCCTCTATTGATCTGTATCATTCTTTCTTTTAATTTTTCCCACTCCTCTCTCTCTCAGTTGTTATGCATTGTTGTTGTTCCTTTGTTGATCTATATCTTCTTCCCCCCTTATTTTGTTCAAGTCTATTTTAAAGATGTTGCTGGTTGAGATGAGGCAAAGCAAAAAATTATGGAGTTTGTAGATAATAACATCAAATTGTTCTGATTTATATAAATCAGAAACATTCCAAGCTTCCAATTCTTGGGAATAAGAATAGATACATGAATATGATAAACCAACAATTCAACTTATATCTCTTGGACATCGAATGCCCTTAATAACATTAGTAAATAATGAACAAATTCAGCCGTTTTCGACTATGCGAGTATGTAATCCAAACTGTTACTTCACTGTGTATGTTGAATCCAGACCATTACTTTGTGGAGCTTCTCAGTGGGCAGGGGAGGGGTGGCTTTCTTGCAAGAGAGATTGGCAGTGCAGGCATTGGGGAGATCTATTAAGACAAAGGACGACTTTATATTTCCCTATTATGTTTTGCTTATGACAAACAAACAAACGTTTTTCTTTAAACTATCTGTGCACTCTCTTTTGGAAGTCATAAAAAATATGTGGTTTAATCACAATAAACGAAGGGTATTATGAACTGATAGTTTAAACGTTTACTTGATACGATTTGTATAAGTCTTGACCTATGTCTAAGAGTTCACGTACCTATTCTCTTGAAAAAGAAGATATCAACGTACCATCATCTGAAAAGATATAGCTTTTTGCGGAGAAGAAGAAACTTTAGTACACTTGTTAGTACTAAAAAGCAAATATGTCTACTGCAACAAGATTTAGTACGAGAAAGGCAAGATAAGCATACTGCTTTATCTTATTAGTGTCACCGATTGGTGCATAACATTAAATGCAGCATTTAATGCTCTAACGTGCACTTTCTTCTTTATACAACAACAGACGAAGAATGATTCTAAAGCACTCACAACGGACACTTTTGAGGAGCACTATAAATAGAAGAGAAGACCTATGTTAAAGACACATAACGCTTGCTAAATTTTTCTTTTTACTCTCATTCATTTTAGTGCTTAGCTCTATCTTGTTCTTAAAATATTTCTTTTGAAAAAGAGTGTCTTAGATAATACTTGTAACTTTTTGAGCTTCAATATATATATCTGTCTGATAAGACGCAATCTAAGTGTGATACCTTACTCCTAAACCATTTCTTTGTGAAATTGGTGGAAGCCTAAAAAAGCTTTGTATCAAAGAATACTTAGGTGTTTTCTTAGAGTGGCAAGTGAAATACTACTTGGGTTAAGCCTGAAGAGGCTTAGATAAAAGAATACTTATAACTTTGTTTGAGTTATAGTGGGACTTAGTGGTGTACCAACAACTGGACGTAGTCTCTAGGGTGAGACGAACCAGTATAAATCTATGTCATTTTGTTTTATATCTCTCTTTGATTTCATAAATTTCTTTTTAAAATTACATATCATCTGTTTAACAAATGATACCTGTCTTCGAAAAGGTTTAGCAAAAGTTTTTTTTTTATTACACAATTTAACCTTCTTTCTTGTGTTGTTCTTATGGTTTACAAGATCATCGTTGAGAGGCATTGAGGAAGGGTCCAAAACGACATTGTTGAAGGGAGTGAAGGAACTTGGCATTTGTCATAAGGGGTGAATGACGATGAAAAGGAAGCAACAACAGTGGTTGACTATTTAGTGGAGAGAGACATTAAATGGAGATATCAGCTACTTCACCTTAGACTCCACCATGGGGCTTATTTGTATTTTACACTTTTAAATTAAAATCCATTTAAATTATTAAAAAATTAATTATATATCGTAGCCGCTTTTTTACTTCACTACGGGTGAACCACTTGCATCACTTCTTCACGGTAGAAAGCACCTGAATAATTTTGTCTGAATCTCAGATAGAGGATATTGTTTGTGGAGAATAAAATTATGCTCACTAATGTTTAGGTGCAGAAGTAGGTTGGATCATTCATTGAAAGTTTATGACATGGCTCAATTGAAGTTAAGTCTATTTATTAAATAAATTAGATTATTTTTTAAAAATATTTAGTTAAAAGATTTATCTAAATTTTATTTAAATCTAATAGATTGGTTTATTTAAATAAATATAAATAATAAAATTATTATTATTATTATAATGAATTTTTATTATAATATTTAAGATTATATATTTATTAATATATTTAAAGACTTAAATTCGTTAGTCTCTACTCTGTCCGAATTTAAATATAAACAAAATTAACTAATTTATGCTTTAATTAAGAAAGTTAGTTAACATCATTTAATTTTATGAATTTTGTTTTAAAAATAATTTTTTTCCTAAACTGCCCTTCATTAGAACTTAATATCAAGAATAAAAAATGGTCATTAAAAATTGAATCTCAATTTAATGAAAAATATTTTGGGAAGGATATCATTAAATAGGATAAAATTAGTTAAGTTTTGTTTATATTTTAGTCCACCAATTTTTATTTTTATTTTTATTTTTGCTCATAGTTGAATCCAAAAGAAGTATGTAAGTATCATAAACCTATTAGTATATTTTTAAGTATTTTTTTTCAAAGATTAACTTTAAAATGAGCGTGTATATGGATCTTACAAACAATTTTAAAAAATCAACTAAATTAATATCAACCATGCAACTATTATTCAAGGGAATTGTGCCTAATTTTTTTTATAATTAATAATTTTATAAATATTTTTTATAAATTTAATTTATTTAATTTAATTATTTAAAATTTAAGAATATTTGTGTATAACACAATTACTGACTTACACATGTCACTCAATCACTAAACAAATTAAATAAGTGTTTCAATTTTTTTTTCTCAATGCACGATTATTTTTAAAAAATACTAAAACACCAATCAACATGGTTATATGGATACTTTTTACAATATCTTTCTCTGTCAAAATGTCGTACAATCAAAAGCATCACTACTTTAAGTAATTCAAGAAAGCTTAAGAACGGAAGAAGTAAAGTAAAACGTAACTATACAATCACTTAATTGAACCTACTGATGTTGGACACCCAAATCTAAATGACACCTAAGGAAAGAAAGAGAGAGAAAAAAGAGAAATGTGTGTATGACAGATAATAAAATATGATACAAAAAACTTATAGGTGTCAATGAAGTGTTTGAAATTATTAAGTGTCCAAATATCACTACTTTTTGTGCAAAGGACTCTTATGTAGTAAGGCTCAATTAGGGGTGTTTACATTGTGATTTGATTTGATTTTTGAAAAAAAAATTCATCCAAATAAAATATAAAAATAATATATGGTTTGATTTGCATCGATTTTACAATATTTTTCAATTTTTAATTTAATTTTATATGAATTTTAAAATTATATTTAAAATGATAACTAACAAAATAATTTTTTTGAAGAGGTAAGCATGTTATAGATGTGAAGTATTCATCAACTGGCTGGCTATCTTTAGTGGAATCTCTCCTCCTAATTACTTTTTTTTCATCCACAAGACTCAAACTCGAAATCTTGCTTAAGAGATCTGAGCCCAGTTCCACTCGAACCAACGACATGTTGGTACTAACAAAATAAATTGACACAATGTAGAATTTAATAACTATTTGAGTCATGATCAACCCTTAAAAATGGCATTTACATAATTAAGCAATGGAAGAATAAAAAACTACACATGATGACAATTACATTGCAAACCTCATATAAAAAGAAGTGCATTACAAACCATTCATAGTTAATTAATCATGTATTGTGAATGTCATAAACTTATAATTCAATGTAGAGTTTAATAGGTATGTTTTGTCAATGTAAAAGTATTTACACTATCAATCAATTAAAAATCATTATTAATATAACTTTTAAGGTAATTATTATAAAAACAACAAATTTACTGTACTCTCTCCGGTCTCAAATATAAGAAGAGAAAAAAAAAAAAGCTAATTCATGCTAACTAAGAAAGTTAATTAACATCATTTAATTTTACTAATTTCATTTAAAAAAAACAAACCTTTTTCCTAAACTATCCTTCATTGGAACTTGATATCAAGAGTAAAAAAAAGTCATTAGAAATAGAATCTCAATTAAATCAATGGTACTTTGAGGATGATTTCATTAAATAGGGTGAATTTAGTTTATATTTGCTTATATTTCAAACCAACATATATTAGTTTTTTTTTGCTTATATTCGAGATCGGGAGAAGTGCATTACAATTATGATTGGATGACAATGAACGCATATACTATTTTCTCTTTAACGTAACTAAAATATTGACTCATGACTCATGACTTAGGTTAGGATAATAAAATTTTGTATGAAGGGTATAAAAGAAAAATAAAAAATATATATAACATGTGATTTGGTTTATAGAAACCGAAAGTAGAATCAAACCGCAATAAAAATACAAATTTTTTTATTTGGCCTAATTGTACTTTATGTTACTTAAGTTTCATTATTTTGCAAATTTTGCGACTATATTTTTTTCTCTCGCATTTTGTCGTCTTATTTTTGAAATCTTGCAAATTTTGGCCAATCATCAATTGTTCATTAAATAGAAATTCGTAAAATTAGACAACATTTGCAAGATTTCAAAAATAAAGTGGCAAAATGCAAGAAAAAAAATACGGTGACAAAATTCACAAAATGATGAAACTTGAGTGACACAAAGTGTAATGAAGTCTTTTTATTTTTTATTTTTTTGGTTATTTAAAAAACACCCGTGGTCTTTTTTAAAAAAATAATAATAATGGTTGTTGGGGAAATATCACGAGACGTTGAGACCCCACTCTTTTTACATATTCCTCGATTCCAGGGACCATAACTTTCAACTGGTACAAGTTTTGCTATTTTTTTATTTGAACAATTTTTTTATTTGTTTCTCAAAATAGAATTCTGTTGTTACCTAAAGAAAAATAAAATAGACATTAGTTATTTCTAGTAACTATGCATGCAATACAGTAAACAAAATGAGAATGGTTGTTAATGACGAAACGGAAGCACAGGATCTGTAAAGTAATCAGTTTCCTCGAGAATAATTCTATATCTTTTCACGACATTATCTTATATATATATATTTATGTATTATGCGAGAAAAGTAAAAAAAAATAAAAAAATACTTTTTATGTTTCTAAAATATTAAATATATTTATTTTTTATTTGATAGTTACTTTATGAAATATTGAGTGATTAGTAAAAAGATAACGTAAAACGTCACTCGTTTCTTTCTCCGTTTCTAAGGAGAGGTGTAGGGAAAGGAGATAAAATACCTAAAGCCAAAAAGCCAAAATAGAAAGCATAGCGGGACCTGCCTTTATTGTACCACTTTAAGGCAATTTTTCTGATGAACATGTTTCACTGTTGGATCACTATCCTCTAAGTTAACATCCACGCTGTTGAAAACTTTGATATTTCAAAAAAATCTGAAAGAATAGAATAGACATTACCGACACTCTGTGCCATCTCACGCGCTTACAAGTTTCCCTGTCAACTGTTACGTGGATCAAGTGGGAGTTGAAGAAGGTCTTTATTGGCCACCGGTTTTAATGCCTCTTTATTGCACTTGTATGATAACATTAAGATATTCAGGTTCTTGTCTTTTCCACTCACTTTTTTTCCCTGGCACTGAAACTGAATTCACTGATCCACAAGAGGCACTGAGAGCATTTGTTGATTAGGAAGGTTCCACTTTGGTTATGGAAGCAACTTAGCTCTCTTCCTTCTCTCCTTCTTTTCCACATTGTACAAATAAATTTTCAGGGCACTTGGTAGTGGTAGACAAAGATATTGAAGATGGGAATTTTGAGTACTATAGCAAGCTTTCTTGGATTTGGAGTGGGAACTTCAATTGGGCTAGTGATTGGCTACTATTTGTTCATATACTTCCAGCCAACAGATGTTAAGGTTAGTTTTTGTTTGTCTCTTATTTATTGTTTCTTTTAATTTTTGGTTTGCGTATGTGAAGTGTGAATTATATCCTTTTCATCCTTCTTTCTTTGTTGAATCATGATTTATGATATAACTAGGTATCATATTTTCCTGTTATTACTTTTTGCGCTGAAGGTTGAATAAGCTAACTTCTGGTCTTTACATTTTGTTGTTTATTTGTTTATTATATATAAAGGCTTGTGCAATCACTTTTTTTGCATGCGTAAGCGGTAGGAGCATAATACTATAGATTTCTTTGATAAAAACAGAATGTTTTCCTTCTTCATGGAATAGGAATTATGTTTTGACATGTCATAAAATTCACTTCACGCATTGGTCTTGATTTTTTACTGAGGATGATTTTGGCCTGAACTGAGGTGTTGTGACATTAATTGTAGATATAATCTGTTGTAATGAAGGTTCTATCTGAGGAAAATGCAATAGTTGTTTAGAATTTAACTAAAATCGCTTTTCTCTCAGTTAACTTTTGGAAACCCACTTTTTGATTTTGACTTTTTGTTCTGAACTTCCTGATCTATAGGGGACTTTTAGAACGTTGAGAGCAATTTCAGACAATGATGAAACTCCATAGCGGAGAAAGAGGGGTATCTTAAGGTGGACAAAATTGAAATTAGATAAACATAAAGGACCAGATTATGTTATTTTTGTTTCAGGGAACTAAATAACATTGTATTGAAATACTCCTGCTCGACCTTATATGCTTTTTGTTAAATCACAAGTTTCGAGTTGAATTTTGATAAAATTTTATTTATCGTTGTTTCGTCTCACAGAAAAGAAACTGCAGGGCATTTTCTTCTCATAATTTTACTATAGACTTCTAAATAGTAGATTGTACAGGATTAGTTTAGTCAACTCGGGGAAAAATACATAAAATACTTTATATAGGACTCAACGATTATTAACGAAAACAAATATGCAATTTATGTTATGATACACACACGCATGTAGTTAAGTATACATGAGCAACGCATTCAATGATATGCTTTTGATAGATATGCCGTTCTCTTCTCCTCGTATAGAAAGGCAATTTCCATTTTTCTTTCTTTTAGCATTTTGGGAGAAGAAAAAAATTGTGTTCTTTCTGATTTTATTACATTTTGAAAAGCTAAGCAGATTCAAAATTGAGTTATTTGATATTTCATAGTTGTGAGTAGAAGTTAATGACCGCATTCTGTTATTCTGTTACCTTCTCTTCTGGTTATTGCCTTACACTTTCAAATAATGGCATGCCTGATTTCAGGATCCAATAATTCAACCTTTGGTTGAGCAAGATTCTAAAACTGTACAATTGTTGCTTCCGGAGATACCCTCTTGGATCAAGAACCCAGACTATGACCGTGTATGTTATTCTTTACAATTATAGGTCCTTTGTAAAAGTGTTTATCTTGGGAACCAGAAATGCATTGTAGGTTCTACAGAAAATTAATAATGTTTTCTTGTTTGCAGCTTGACTGGCTTAATAAATTTATTGAGTATATGTGGCCTTATCTGGACAAGGTATGCACACTTTTATGTTAATTCGAAATTGCTCCTATGGCCTCTGTGAGACTCTGTATTGTTTGTGTAACTACTTTGTTTAGCAATTTTCAAAGGGTACCTACAATTCAATCTTCATAGGCAATTTGCAAGACTGCAAGGAGTATAGCAAAGCCCATTATTGCTGAACAAATTCCGAAGTACAAAATTGATTCAGTTGAATTTGAAGAACTTAACTTGGGTTCTCTGCCACCAACTTTTCAAGGTTGATCTCTCTCTCTTGCACACAGACACACATCACACCAGTATTATGTATGTGAAGCTGCTATTGTGTTTGACTCATTTTTGTTATCATGACCTCATTGCTTAAAACAAGTATATGTTTAATAGTTGTCTAGACAGTGTTGTTGATGTGTTTTTCATTCCCAAATAAATTGTAAAAGAAGAATCACAGGAATAACATTTTGTATTTTTTAATATTCTAACTCTGCAGGCTTTAATATTCTAAGGCAGGCTCTTGTGATTCATGTGCCTTGCTACTTGTGACATGCCACATGAAGCTGACCTTCCAATAATTAACATGATTGCAGAATTATTTGAGCTATAATTTCCACAAAACTTTGCTGTGGGATAGCTTGCTCAGATGCAACCAAGGATAAGAACTGTGTCAATGATAAACAATAGTTTTATTTACATTTGAGACGATTAAAAGGGCAAGAAAAAAATTATGGTCAAATTTTGAAAAATATGTTATGATATAAGCAGTGTGTCCCTGGAATTAAGATGACTTGATCATGAATCCGGTCTCTACAGTGTTACAGATATCGCTTGAACTGTAAAATGAAATCATTTTCACGTCATGTTCATGGTTTCAGAATTTTTTTTTACACCTGATCCTTGATTACTCTTTAAGCAATTAGAAGAAATTTAGACTGATTAATGTTTATTTTCATCTGAATATATGCCAGGAATGAAAGTCTATACTACTGACGAAAAGGAGTTGATTATGGAACCATCAGTGAAGTGGGCTGGGAATCCTAACATTATAGTTGCAATTAAAGCATTCGGACTTCGAGCCACAGTCCAGGTATATTAGTACTTCATGAAGAACAGAGGAAATAATGTTTGTTTCAATTTATGTTCGCAGCTGTACAAGGTTGCAAGCAACATGCATACACTTTGTTCTTACCCCATAAAGAGTATTTATGCTTTTAAATAATCGCAGGTTGTTGATCTGCAAGTATTTGCTGCTCCACGTATAACTCTGAAGCCTTTGGTTCCAAGTTTTCCATGTTTTGCCAATATTTACGTGTCTCTCATGGAGAAGGTGTGTATGATGTCAAACTCCTTAATCACTAAATTTCATCATAGTTATTAGTGAGGAGTGAGGACAAAGATATCTGACACATTGGGGATTCTATATAACTGACATAGTGATGAGCAAAAGAATAATTTCAGTGTTCTTAAACACAATCCTATTTAATGGAAACTATATCTAAGTGTGTCTGTCATGTCACACCTGCCTGCATCCATCTATGCAATTATGTTCTTATATCTTTTCCTCTTTTCTTACCCTTTGTTGTCTTGAATCTCATGAATGAAGCCGCATGTTGATTTTGGACTAAAACTGCTTGGAGCTGATGCAATGTCTATTCCTGGTCTTTATAGGATCGTCCAGGTAGCATATAGCAATTCCATAGTTCCACGTCCTCTAAATTTTTCAATAATTATTTATGGTTAGTCATTGTTATGTTTGTCAATTTTTAGTATTGATTTCACTTCCTCCCTTTCAGGAAATTATTAAAGATCAAGTTGCAAAAATGTATCTGTGGCCCAAGGCCTTAGAGGTGCAAATAATGGATCCAACAAAGTATGTATGATTTCTTCCTTTCATCAAGTTTATAACATTAGGTGTTGGACTACCTAATTTTGCTTGGTTTGTGATCAGGGCCATGAAAGTTCCAGTTGGAATCCTTCATGTGAAGGTTCTGACGGCAGCAAAGCTTAAAAAGAAAGATCTATTGGGGGCATCAGACCCTTATGTGAAACTCAAACTCTCAGACGATAAACTTCCTTCAAAGAAAACAACTGTGAAATACAAGAATTTGAATCCAGAATGGAATGAGGAATTTAATATAGTGGTCAAAGATCCAGAATCTCAAGTCTTAGAGCTTAGTGTTTATGACTGGGAGCAGGTAAGTATCTTCAGATGCAATTCTAGATTTGTAAAATTGGATGTGAGATTTTTGGAAACTGTCTGAACTGAAGAATATTTTCATTGCATTGAAATTTCCTCTCACATATTTTCAAGCATGATTTTTCCTTCTTTTGCCTAGATTGGCAAGCATGATAGGATGGGTATGAATGCCATTCCATTGAAAGAGATTACGCCTGATGAACCAAAAGTAGTGACTCTTAATTTACTCAAGACCATGGACCCTAATGATCCTGAGAATGAGAAGTCACGTGGGCAGCTCACTGTAGAAGTTCTGTACAAACCTTTTAAGGGGGATGAGTTGCCTCAGAATGTAGAAGACTCCAATGCAATAGAAAAGGCTCCTGAAGGAACACCTGCTAGTGGTGGTTTGCTTGTAATTATCATCCATGAAGCTGAAGATGTGGAAGGAAAACACCACACAAATCCATATGCACGGCTGATATTTAAAGGAGAAGAGAGAAGAACCAAGGTATTATACACTGATTATGATATAGTCAACTCTGATTTATCACCATCAGGCTTGTCATCATTTTTTTATTCTTCTTTTTGGTCAATAAGCTGTGTTACTGTGATAAATATAGCTTGATATTTCTGTGAAATTTAACTTGACTATTGCTCGCGGCAACCATCCAGCATGTTAAAAAAAATAGAGATCCAAGATGGGGTGAGTCCTTTCAATTTATGCTGGAGGAACCCCCCACCAATGAGAGACTATATGTTGAAGTGCAAAGTGCCTCCTCAAAGCTGGGCCTGCTGCATCCTAAGGTAAATGCACTATCATCTCAAAATGATATATTTCACACTCAACTCATGAAACTAGATTAACGGTTTTATTTAGATCATTTCATTCTGATACTGAGTCAAATTGTTCCACTTGCCTTCACTTCATTGAGGATGATAATATATGGTTTTCATTCAACCTTATTCATCAGGAAAGTCTGGGTTACGTGGATATAAAATTGTCTGACGTTGTTACCAACAAAAGAATCAACGAGAAATATCATCTTATTGACTCGAGAAATGGACGGATTCAAATTGAGCTTCGGTGGAGAACTCCCTGATGATGGCTGGTACTAGTTTTCACACACAAATTTCCAGCGTACATAATTTTGTAAAGCACTCTTTCTTCTGATAAGGTTTGGATGAAAGCTCTCAAACTTGATACTCTATGACACACGGAAAATTGGGAGTATTGCTATTCTATTGTTGATAAACAGTATACCGTCGGTGACTCAATACTATCTTACCAGTTATGCTCCTTTAGAATGTTGTCCTTTATTCTACTTCTGTTTGTCTGTTTTTCAGTAGATAAAAAGATAGAATTAACATGGGTTGCAAACCACTCATGAAAAAAGAAGGGAAACTTTCAAATTCTTTCGACGCAGAATCTCTTTTAATTAAATACAGAACATGAGTATGTTATGGAACCAAGTTACGATGATGGTTCAAATTTAAAAAGATTTGCAAGTGTTAGAATATCTAAAAGATATCTCTCAACATTTTTTTTCTTTTGTTAACCAAGTTAGACTCTTCCATGGGATCCTGAAGTATTTCTACAAGTTTTGGTTCTTTGAACTAGCTAAAAGACTAATCATTAGTTCATACTTAAAATTCTTCGCCCTTTTCTAAATATGTGTTACCCGAGAATTGAACTCAGATCTTCACAAACTTAGCGTGTATTATCAATTGAGTCACACTTATTAAATTTATATCTCATAATATTTTATCATATCTTAAATATAATAGAGTATTTTAGAGATTATAAATAAGATTAGTGTTTTGCACTAGCCTAAGAGTAATGAACACATACCTTGTGGTTGTGTTTGATGCATTGGTCCTTCAATGATGGTCTCTTGATGTTGGGAAGAGCAAGAGCCAACGGTGGGAGTGTCATATGCAAGAACTCTAAGTCTAATGTCAAGTCAGTATAGGTTTGAGTCTTGAGGTGAGAGATAAGAAAAATAAAGTACCATGTATAAATTGGTCTCTCTCTCTCTCTATATATATATATATATATATATATATATATCTTCCTTAGCCTTATGGTTGGTGATAAATGAATTATCTACATATTATCATTAGTGAGAAGTGGTCATACGACACGATCCTAAGATACTTGGAACAGTTGGGTTTGAGTGGATTGGCCTAATAGACTATTATGGACTTAGGCCCAAATCTAGAACAATAAGTTTTCTTATTTTCTTAATTATTATATTATTATATTTCCTAATATCTCATAATTTATTTAGGATTATGATTAATATAGGAGTTTAATAGATATGTGAAAAATTTTACACTATCAACTAATCAACAATCATTATTGATATGACTTTAAAGTTGTTATTAAAAAATTAACAAACTTACTACACATTACAGTTTGTGATTAAATGATAGTAAAAAAAATATTTACAGTATTGTCTCTTAATATAATAAGATTTATTAAGTTTTACGGACAATATATCATCACATTATATCACATTACATCTTATTAATTATTATACTACATCATAATATATAAGTAAATATTATTCAATTTTTTTTTCTTTATTTCCTCCTTCTATCTCTACAATCCCATAATTTCATAGGTGCAAAGGAATTTAACCAAAATTTACAAACTTAAGTTACTCAAAAATTTTATATCTCACTCCCTCTGTCACTCCATTGGTTGACGGAATGAAAAATACATGATCTCATTTCAAATTTTGTTCGTCGTGGATTCATATCATTTTGATTTGTGTATAGGAATCTAGCATGTCTACTCAGTGCACAAAAATTGTCAGTTATCATTACTAAAGCCATGCATGAAAAAAATTAAAATTATATATACAGCTTCAAACTCAACTAATTGAATATTGTTCTTTTCTTTTTCTTTTTTAACACTATTTTATCTTCAGCAAGAAAGAAGCAGAAGGACGGGAATGAAAACTAGCATATTGATCAACAAGCAATCATTCTCATAATATTTTTTTTCTTTAATATTTCTTTTGGTCATGTCTATATGTTGAATGTTCTATTTCTGATAAAGTTAATTTTCTTTACTAAGATATATTCCTATGCGGGAAGGAAGCTGCGGAGATTTTCAATTTTTCCTTTGCACTTTTTGCTTCTTTTTTTTTTTTTTTTGTAAGTAATAATACTCAGACCCAAAATATGTCATAGACAATTCATTGTGAATGTTCTCTCTCTGTGTGTAATGTGTGTGGTCTTCTTTCACTATTTTTTTTTTTTTCGATCAGAAATTTTTATTTCATTTTTTTCACTAATCCTCAGTGCACAAGGTTCTTTCTTCATTGGGCTTTTTCTGAAACCCAGGTCCCATCATTGCTATTTGTAAGCTTCATGGTCTCGTAGCGGCCCTGTAAATTCGAAACCCAAACTCAGAAAACAGGTTGGCGTATTCGGATCTAACCATGCACACCATCTGGTTTTTTTTTGTTTTTTTTTCCTCCAGCACCATCCGCCCCATCTTGTACACATGAATTCATGTGGAATAATCATGGCCTAACTTTTCTAGCCTTTTTTTTTCTTACACTAATACACTCTATTTGGATAGGAGGTTAAATTGAGAAGAAAGAAATATATGTGAATTTTGAATGAAAATTTGTATTATTTTGATTGATAGAACTAAAGAAATAATGAAATTAGGAGATTTATTTTTAGTTGTTTAGTTATATGAAAAAGGAAGCGAAAGAAATAAAAAGTAATTGTAAAAGATCGTTTTACCCTTTCTTTTAATATGTTTTGTAACAAGCTTTGGAACCGGTGGATGACTCGACTTTTGAAACTTGTACCCTTGACATCTAGGAGGTATTGATGCAACCCATTATCACTTGGATCAAAATCCTTTGTCCTTAGTCCATGTCCCCATCTTTGTTCCCCTAATTAGAAATTGATGCATCATTTTAAATAAACACGTCACTTTTCACGTCCATTAACATTTTTCGTTAGGTTATCTCATCGTTCTCACATTGATCTTGTAAACGCTTGAGGTGTTCTCCTTATTCAATTCTGTAACTTGGTCACCATTGAGTGCGAGCATTTGTTGACCCTTGAACATAAGGTTTAACGCGTTGGTGGTCTAATGGCCTTGATAGAAGGCCCCAAGAAAATTAGGAGTTGAACCTGGCATTGCAGAACAGTGTCTAAGCTTTGATGTAGTCGTAGTAGATACCTAGCCTCTTGTTGGAGTAAGAGATGTTTTATCAAGCCCAACTTCTCTTATGGGTCAGCCCACACTACCATACACACTAATAGGACCAACCTAATATCATGATCGATTCACCTTAACACATTAACAGTGGGGAGAGACCCTAGATTGTGAAGAGTTTGTGGGCTTTTAAGCCTAGTATGATGAAATTCTAGATTCTTTCCATACATGACTAAGGCATCATTCACCCTCCCCCTTCCTCACGCACATGACTAAGACACTATTCGCACCACCTCCCAAAAAGGTGGAAACGATTAAAAGACGACACACTCATTAAATAAGGATAACTAATCCAAGTCACATGTTGTGAAGCTCATTAAACTCTTGAGTTCACATCGACTTTAAGAGTCTCTAGTAGGTGTGTTCTTTAGCGTGAGCACTATAATTTAGATTTAATTATATTTTTAGTCCATTTAACATAGATTGTACATAAATTTTACCTCTTAGGTTTTTTCGAGTTAGTTAAATTCTTTTATTTTTTCAATCAAGTGAATTTGGTTATTCTCTCAATTTACTTTTACTTTAAACTCTTAAATTCTCATTTCTATTCAATATTTAAGATTTATAATAGATTTGTGATATGAAATAATTTTAAAAGTTAGTGAAATTTTACCAAAATTTGAAAGATTTTACAAGCTATAATACAAGGATTTGAAAAGGAATAAATTCCACTTTATTTTTATTTTGGGTAAAGTTTGATCTTTTAATAGGTGAGTTTTGAGTAAAGGACAAAAAAAAGAAATTCATTCATTCAATTTATGAAACAAAGTGAGAATTTGTAAGTTTTAGATAAAAAAAAAGTAGCTCAATTTTAAAATTAGAAAAATTTAGTTAATTTGAAAAAAAAATTGAAGAATTAAAATTACATGCAATGCAAACTAAATGAATCAAATGTGTAATTAAACGTATAATTTATTCATACAACTATATATTTATTCTTTTGACCTTCCTTCAAATAATTTTCTAGATCCTTGGTTCTATTTCTTTTCATTTCCAATAATTAGAAAATAAAATTTAATATCATTTCATGGTATTCTACTTCATTTTATCTTTTTCTATCGCTCCAAATGTAACATTTTGGGCGCTGACGAGGGCAAAGAGTGATCGCTTGTGCAAAAGAGATGAGGAACGCACGAGGGCAGCTTCTAGCAGGCTTTCAACGGGAGGAGCACATTAATGAATCGAATATACAGCAGAATAAGATGTAGAGGCTGTGCAGGTATGAGACTATACAGTTGAGGTTAGCTTAAAAGGAATTAATAAGTGTTACTTATACTAACAAGATGCATCTATTTTTTGGTAGCTTATCACTTAAGAACTCCACAGTTAAATGTGCTTAACTTGGAGCAATTCTGGGATGGGTGACCTCCTGTAAAGTTTCCCAAGAAGCGTGTGAGTGAGAACAAAACACACTGAAAAGTCTTGTATTGGTTTGTGGGGATAGTCTTCGATCATGAAAGTGGTCAAGCGTTACAAAGTCGTATCAGAGCAGGGCCCTTCTCCGAGTACGGTGTGGTTTGAGGACGAACCAAGTGAAAACTGGTGGGCATGTAACATCTCGGGCGCTGACGAGGGCAGGGAGTGATCGCCGGTGTAAAAGAGATGAGGCATGGACAAGGAGCGGCTCCTGATAGGCTTCCAGCGAGAGGGGCACATGAATGAATCGAATACACACCAGAATGAGAGAGATCTATAAGCTATGTAAGTATGAGACTATACAGTTGAGGATAGCTTAAAAGAAATTAATAACTGCTACATATACTAACAAAATGCACCTACTTTTTGGTAGCTTATCACTTAAGAACTCCATAGGTAAGCGTGCTTAACTTGGAGTAATTATGGGATGGTGACCTCTTGGGAAGTTTCCCAGTAAGCGTGTGAATTAGGATAAAGCACGCTGAAAAGTCTTGTATTGGTTTGTGGGGACAATCTTTAATCTTGAAAGCAACTAGGCGTTACAAAGTGGTGTCAGAGCAAGACCTTTCTCCCAGTACGGTGTGGTTCGAGGACGAACCAAGTAAAAGCTAGTGGGCATGTAACATCCTGGACGCTAACAAGGGCGGGGAATGATCACCGGTGCAAAAGAGATAAGGCATGGACAAGGAGTGGCTCCTGGCAGGCTTCTAGCGGGAGGGGCACATGAATGAATCGAATACACACTAGAATGAGAGGGATCTAGAGGCTATGCAGGTATGGAACTATACAGTTGAGGACAGCTTAAAAGGAATTAATAAGTGTTACATATACCAACAAGATGCATCTACTTTTCGGTAGCTTATCACTTAAGAACTTTACAGTTAAGCATACTTAAGTTGAGAAATTATGGGATGGATGACCTCTTGAGAAGTTTCTCAGGAAGTGTGTGAGTGAGAACAAAGCATGCTGAAAAGTCTTGTGTTAGTTTGTGGGAACAGCGATCCTGAAAGCGGTCAGGTGTTACACCAAATATGTGTTAAGAATTACAAGAATATATTATTCTAATTAACTTAACAAGAATTGAAATTAAGAGTTTATTTATTTAAGCTTTAAAAATGATTTTAAAATTGTGTAAAAAAGTAATTTATTAAACCCCTTTAAGGATATAAGGTTTCAATCAAATTACTAAGAATCCAGTACAATGTAGGAATAAACACACAAAATCATAAACAACAAGCAAAAGAAGAACAATGAAGATTATAAATATTGAACAATAGCAAAAGAGAACTAATTTGAAAAAAATAAAATAAAACTAACTGTATTTATCTATAACATGGCATAAAGTGTGTTTGTTTCTATGTTTTTAATTCAAGTCCTTGCCATTTTTACGTCAAAACTAGAAAAACACATAATTTCATATTATTAGTTTCTAGCCAAATGTGCATCAAGTCATTAATTGAAGACACAAATTCAAACATGCAAATAAACTTGTGATGAGAAGCATGTTGATCACAATAACTAACGTTAGTAAGTGTTAATGTGATAATAATCGTTAAACAAGACGAAGATAAATAATAAAGAAAAAAGGACGATTAAGTGGACACCTTAATAATCTAATATTTGTGTAAAGACACAACACATTTGTCATTTTTAATTTTCTGTAAACATGTATTGAAGTGTTTTCATTTTTTAATTTTAATTATAATTCTTATATATATATATTTTCAAAACTACTCAAAATAAATAAAACTCATCCAAACATCTTACTATTATGTTAGAAGAGTTTGTTTGTTTTTTGTTTTTTTTTTTCCCTAGCAATTAGTTTTTGTTAAGAAAAAATCTTAAGCAAACGGCTCTTAAGTCCACTGTTGTTACCCTGGTCCCATTGACCCCTAACAACTTCTGGCGTGGCACGTGTTAATGTCCAACCTATGAGCCAAGAGGACAAATTCAGAAAAACCAAAAGAAAAAAAAAAAAAAATGAAAACCAAATCAGCATCAAATATTTCGAATAAGTAAAACAGTGCTTCCTCATATTCTCTTTCGCTTTGAACATTCGCAGAAGTCATAGAGAGTCTCTCTCGAGCGCCAAGCACTACCCGCAAAGACACACAACACAAACCCCAATTCGGACTCTGCGCGCAGAACATTCTAGAATTCTCGCGAACCCGAGGCGGTGGAGCTCCTCCTTTTCGAAGCTGAACCGGAGCTAGGGTTTCGATTTGATTCACCAACGTAAACCCCTCTCTTTCTCGCTTTCCTTTTTTTCTCGCTTAATTCCCTTCTCGCACTTATTCTTTGTTCCTCTTTTGGGGATTTACGTTTTCCGTAACGTATCTCAGCGTTTTCATTATGACAAGTTGCGTATTAACTTTATTCCTCTTTACATTTTGATACGCCTGCGAATTTTTTATTTATTAGGGTTTTCCATATCAAACGTCGAATTTAGGGTTTTGCAATAGCTACGTCTATGCCACTACCTCCTCCCCTCCTTGAGAATATATATGCTACTCTTGTTTGAAATTTAAGGATTTATTTTCTCTATTTTTTTTCCTCTCTCTCTTTTTTTGTACGTTTTATGCCTAATGATATCAGAGTGATTTTGATCTTAATCAGAATTTGTTAATTTAATTGCATTTACTGTATGGGATTATGATTTTAATTCTGAATTGGCCGTTGCAATGATGAAATAATATTGATTCAGTGATTGTGATTGGAAGGTTACAGCTTATTATTATTATTATTTTCTTTAAGTGTGACTTTGTACCAATCCTTGAAGTGACTGGTAATCTTATTGCTGATAGATTTAGGTTTAGTTATTTTATCACTCTTTAAGATAGGACCTGATTTATCCAACGTTGTTTAGAGTAGGTAGTTTGTAATTGATAGCTAACAGGTTTGCTAAATCTTTTAAAATATTTTTCTGAATTGCTCATCCTACATCATTTATGCAGAAAGCATTCTAGAATGTATAGTTCTGGTGTATAACGCAATTTATTTCTATTTTTACTGCAGTTTTGTGTGAAATTTTTAAATATTACTGGTGACCTATATTAAGTGAGTAAAATAATGTTTTGTTTGGGTTCAAATTTGCTAAATGTGGGTATAGATATTTTTTCATTAGTTAACTTTATTCTATTATTATTATTGTTTGCCTCGAGAATTCCAAATGATGTATGAAATGGACTATGATGTTCTTGTTTGTTAAATTTCTTGAATCATTCACCCTTAATAATCAACTAAGTGGTATTATTATGGTGAACTTATGATTTCTCTTGGTAGAGAAAAGATTTATACCCATTGAATGAAAATGATGTCCTTGGTCTTGAATGTTACATGGACAGAACTTTAAGGCCTTCCAAATGCATGTTGATTACCTCCACTCTTATTGTTGCAAACCTGTGTAAATAATAGTAAAATGGAAAAAGAAAATCAAAACAACAAAGAACCTGGGGTGGGAGCAGAATTCTACATTAAATTGAAATGAATGAGAGAAAAGATGTTTCCACATTGGACCTTTGACTTTTTGATCGATGGAGATTATATCTTCCAGAGAGATTTGGGGAAGTACATATATTTAATGTAAGAGTGATGACTCAGGATATTGAACAAAAATGGAGCTCAAACTCTAAGTAGCTGTTTATGCATAGAGGCATGTTTTGTTGTTAATGTACTTGCATAATAAGTCTTGAAGTTGATGTTATATATCAATTTAGATTTTAGAAAGCAATTAGCATGGTTTGAACTAACCTTGTCTTTGTAAAAAAGTTACCCCATTATTAGTTTGCTTATAAAGTTGACCTTAGGCTTAGAAGAGTTGTAAAGTGTGGAAATTACATTAAACTGCTTTTAGTGTGCATTTCACTGCTTCACAACTAACAGCAATTTGTTCCTGCATAAGTTGGTGCTAGTCATGTTTTTCCTAATTGGAAAATGTTACTGACTTTGGCATTTTGTTTTTGTGAAAAATAAAATAATTATAGTGATGGGGCAATTGATGCAATCATATATGGAGTGATCATTAATTAATAAGTTTGTTATTGTGACTAAGAGTTTGCAGTTTGGCCAGCCTTCTCTTTTGATTTTGTTGAGATAGATATGGAAATGGATTCTTTCCTGTCACCATAGATGGCGTGTTTTTAGAACTTTCTATTTGGAGTTATATATCTGAATCAGAAGTAACGCCAGCCTACTTTTCCTTTGTCAGTTATAGGTTTGCGAACTGTCCAAACTGCTGGGATGTATCATATATCTATTGGATACTATATTACATACTATAATTTTCTCTGTAAAATATTAAGAGAAGTTGGTTTTTTCTGTATGATTACTCTATGATTGGTGTCAATTAAATGCCAGAACTTAGTACCATTCAATATGATTCAAAACAAGACTTGTAGGCAGCTATATTTATTTACCAGGATAGAGTTGTTGATATTAGTAAATGATTTGCCTTGGTGAATCTGCAAGTACATGAAATTGACAATTAATTTTAAAAAGAAATTTTCTAGTGCTTGAGGACAAAGAAAGTTAATTGATATCTATGAGGTGTCAGACATGTTTCTCTTGTTTAAAGTGTCATAGTGTCAGACACGTTCCCGACACCAACACCTCTATACAGCGCGGACACTTGAGCTGACACCTCCATATGGATAGACACACTAATATTATTAAAAAATATTCTTTTTTTTTTAATTTTTAGAAAATTCAGCTTAAAATATAATATAACATATTAAAAAATAATGTCTCTGACTCAATGACGTTAAAAAGTGGCCATGGCAGTGCCATAGTGGATTGTGGCGGTGGATTTCTCACAGGCTGCCATTTTATGGCTGTGGTGTGGTGGGTTTCACATGGCAAGCTATGGCGGCTGCTTTTCATCTGACACCCGTAGCAAAAGCAATGACCATGGCAGAATTGAAGAAGACGAAGACAACAAAACAGGAGCATGCGGTGGAAATCTGGTTAGAGAGAGAGTAAAAAAAAAAAAGATGGGCCCAAACAACACAGTCCTAAATTAAAAAAACCCTAAAACCTGAAGCAACCCAGGCCCCAAACATTAAAAAAAAAATGATAATGCTTCATGTGTCACCAGTGCATCTTGTTCACTAGTGTACTGTGACACCCCAAACAACTCGTCTTTTCTCAAACAATAGTGGCATGACCACCCATCTCCAGTGTGTTCTTCTGCTGACTACTCAATGACGACTGTCACAGGCGACGACCATCTCCAGCATCCGCCCTCCTCCAGTGCCCTCAACCTTGCTATTTTGCCTTGTTTCTCTGACTCAACCCTTTATTCAGCCTTGTTTAGCATCTGTTCCAGCGACCTTGATCTTATTTCTCTCCGACTCAGCCAGCCCTCAGCCTCTCTTTTTTTCCCCCTTTGACCTCTGTGACGGTTCCACCCATCCTCTGCACTGGAATTTTATTTCTATATATATATATATATGGATTTGCTAACATACTCTAACTAAAAAACAAGTGAGGTGTACGTTAGCAAATATTTGTGGGGTTTGCTAATGTACACATACTTGTTTTTTAGTTGAAGTACGTTAGCAAGTTTTAACTAGGATTATCATAAAATACGCCAATGGTGTAGCTTTCTAATGTACTCCAACTAAAAACAAGTGGGTGTATGTTAGCAAATCTCATATATATATATATATATGAAGCATATCAAATGAAAACTCTTCTTAATGTGACAAATAAGAACTATGAATATAAACTATTAGATCACATTTGAATAGTCAAGATTAAAAGAAAAATGCGCATGGCTTTTTTAAGTGATCATGTGATCACTAACTTTTAATCTTGACCATCTATGTATGGTTGTATTACTCAGATTTATAGTACACATTTCTCACAATAAGAATAGTTCTCTTCATGCATGCTGTAGGGAGGGAATGATTTGTTTGATCTGTACACTGGAATCTTTTTGTGGCCATTATTCTTTGTTTTGTATGTATGTGTTTTCTTTTTTCTAGATCGTATTCCTGTGATATTCTAACTAAGTCTGCCTATGTCATACTTTGTTGCAAATGTTTTTAACATAGCCTTTTTCAAGCCTGGATGAAAGAGGAGGAGGGTTGTGTTAGGCAGTCAATAACCAATGTTAAACTTCGTTGAATCTTCTGTGTGGACATACTACACAAGATAGGATTAGGAATGAATGCATTAGAGAGAAAGTTGGGGTAGCAACTGTTCTAGAAAAAATGGTAGAATCTCCGATCTCGTCTTAGATGGTTTGGGTATCTGTGGAGAAGACCCATATTAGATGGTGGGTAGCCTATCACTGGAGATAGAGGGAGACCAAGAAAAACTGTCCATTGATGATCTAAGACTATCAGGAATATTATCTGTATTTGGTCAGTTGTAAATAAGATTGAAAATTATGTGCATTTATTTTTTCAGTGATATTTTACCTTATTGTTGCTGTAAACTTGGAATTCTATTTCTGTGTGCTCTGATTTTTTGTTTTAAATCTGTATGAAGTTCCTCAAGTGCTTTGGAATTCGGAAATATTAAACTTTTCAGATTATTGTCTCCATTCCCAACATGCATATTTACTTTGTTATTATATTTCGCAGACTACAGTGCATGTTTGTGAAGTTTTTTCCCTGAAATCCCAATAAACCTCTTAATGGGAGAAAAAGTTCTCGCATACCAAAAGGACATCCTTGATGCTTTAAGAAAGGTTATGTGAAGCAGTATGACTCTTGAAGATTTCTTTACGTTGACTGAAATGAAAGATGGCCTCACGGCTCCTTCTCGAGTGCAAGAGTTGGTTTCTGTAATGCAGAAGGAGCAAGATTGTGTTGTTAAGAATGCTGGTGATGCAACAAGGCAGTGGGCTGCTGTTGCAAGCACTATTACTGCTACAGAGAATAAAGATTGTCTTGATCTTTTTATTCAATTAGATGGACTTTGGTTCATCAACAGATGGTTGAAGGACGCCCAAAATTTGGGTGCTGATAATACTAGTGATGGCTTCATTGAAGAGTCAATTACTGCCATGCTACGAGCAGTTGAAAAACTTTATCTAGACAGCGAGAAGTCAATTTCATCAGGAATTTTGGCAACTGTAAGCAACCTTCTCGGCCATCATAGCTCTAGGGTGCAGGATAGAGCAAGAGTATTATTTGACCGCTGGAAAGGAGGCGTAGATGGAGATGCTGAACCTCATGATAATTTGGATCTTGGTAAAATCAACAATGTGAGTGATAAGATTGTCAGGGAGGAAGGCCAGTCATCTTCTCTGAATGAAGCTGGCAATGACGATGATCATGCATCTCAACTTGCTGGGGGTGAGAAGCCTCAATTGGGAGGCTCAGATAGTCAGCTGCAAGAAAAAGTTTCTAGTATACAGATACAGAGTACCGACAATGCGCTCCAGTCCTCTGTAAGTTTGGATTGTGAAGACATCAATGAGAGATCAAACCATGTTGATAGTGTTTTGACTTCTGTTCAAGAAGTTGCTACCATAAATGAAGGTGAGACCACATCGGCTGGGACCTGTAACTTACCTGTTACTATACTAGGCAGTTTCAAACGTCAACAAGATGATTTACAGTTAAATGACTCATCCAAAAAGGAGAAGCAAGATCAAAATGTTAATGGTCCTCCAGAAGAATTAAGAGCATCAGATATCTCTTCAGCATCTGCAAAGCCAGATCCTGAACCTGTTTCCATTGGTGATAGTGAAGCAAAAGCACTGGAATCTGTGAAAGAAGAACCTGCTCTAGAACGTAATGTTGAAAGCAATGAAAATGTTGTTTGTCCTAAAATAATTGTCTCTGGTAGCATGAGAATGCCTGCATCTGATGGGATGACTGGGGGGGATGATGTCAGATCTACAAATTCTAGCAATCCACAAGTTCTCAAAACATCTGATGGGATGAGTGGGGGGGATGATGTGAGAGCTATAAATTCTAGCAATCCACAAGTTCCCAAAGCATCAGAAAATGATGATGACTGTTGTTCTAAAGCGTTGCAGGGCTTATCAGTCGATGGCAGTAACTTGGAAAAGCATGAGATGTCTTTCCTCAAAACAGAATATGTCGAAGCAGTAAAAGAAGGCAAGGGCCAAGTTTCTGATCAAGATGATGATACCTCAAATGGTTCTGATTCTTTTAACCGGAGTAAAGGTCCTAGAAGCCCTAACATTATTGACAAGAGTTCTGACATGGAACTTGAGTATGGTATTGTTGATGCTTTAGAAGTTGCTCGACTAGTTGCCCAGGAGGTTGAGAGAGAATGTGTCAGCCCAGAAAAGGAAGGGAATGGCCAAATTTTTAAAAAGGTCAACAGTACCACAAATCGTTCTGATTCTTTTAAATGGGGAAATGGTCCCAGAAGCCCTAATGTTGTTGACAAGAGTTCTGATATTGAACTTGAGTATGGTATTGTTGATGCTTTAGAAGTCGCCCGACAAGTTGCTCAGGAGGTTGAGAGAGAAGTCTGCAGCTCTTCTTCAGAGAAAATCTCAGAAGGTGGAATCAGGCAGCCAGCCAGCCTTGATTCTATAGGAAGAAAGGATGAAGTCACTCATGTCCTACCTGAGGAGGTATCATCCAGGCAAAGCAACTCTGCTGAGGCGTGTTCTGAAGAGGCGGGACATATGAGTATTTCAGATAATATCGAGGCTGGGCAAGATGACTTGGAGTCCTCGCAGGTGACTGAAGCAGCTCGAGATCCAGGAGGTTATTCAGAGAGAAGTCTCTGTACCTTTGATCTCAATGAAGAAGTTGCTTCTGATGATATGGATGTTTCTGTAAATGCTGGGTCTACTATGCCAATACCTGTTGTCTCTGCTTCAAAACCTGCACAGACTTCTGGGTTGCCAACCACCCCTTTGCAGTTTGAGGGGACACTCGGATGGAAAGGATCAGCTGCCACCAGTGCCTTTCGTCCTGCATCACCTCGTAAAAATTCTGATAGTGAGAAGAATGTTTCTGTTGGTGGAAACTCTGAGATTTCCAAGCAGAGGCATGATTGCCTTGATTTTGATCTGAATGTGGTTGAGGGTGAAGAAGGATTGGCAAAACAAATTGGTGAATATTCCGGCCTTCCTTCTGGCCAATCATCAGTGGAACTTAGTCCTAAAAGATCAAGCAGGTTTGAATTGGATTTAAACAGTATTGGTGATGATGGTGATGCCCAGCCTTCAGATCAGAGGATGGAGGGGCCACTCTTTTCCGGAAGAAATGGTTATTGGAGCCCATCACCTGCTTCATCATCGTCATCAATGCAACCTTCAGTACGAAACATTGATTTGAATGACAGACCATACTTTCAAACCGATTTAGTGGACCAAGGGCATAGTAAGTCGTCTTCAATTATTGAAGCATATAAACGGTCTAAATCGGATGTTCCAGTTATCTCTATTTTGGGGGCTAAGGTGGAAGTTGGTAGAAGAGAACATGTTCCTCAAACTTTGTCCTTGCCAAATGGCAAGGCTATCGAGCCTGCAATGGATCTTCCACTGGCAGGAGCAGGTGGCATTTTAGGAATGGGCCCCACGCTATCCTACAATCATCCAACTGCTTTTGGGTATAATGGACTGACATCGGTGCCTGCTTTGTCTTTTTCGTCAGCCATGTATGGATCATCTGGTGGCCCAATTCCATACATGGTAGACTCGGGTGGAACTCCAGTTGTGCCTCAGGTTGGGGGATCGTCCTCAACTGTCCTGTCATATACTCAGCCTCCATTTATCGTGAGCATGACCGGTACACAACTTGGTTTAAACGGGATTGGATCTTCACGTCCCAACTTTGATCTAAACTCTGGCTTCACGATTGATGGTGGGAATAGAGACATGTTGACTGCAAGGCAATTTTTCTTTCCTGCTCAAGGTAGAGCTATGGAGGAGCATGTAAGGACCCTTCCACAATCCTCAAGTTCTGGTGTTGGTGTGAAAAGAAAGGAACCAGACAGTGGCTGGGAAACCTATCCATTTAGCTACAAACATCAACAACCTCCATGGAAGTAACTCTAATTTATGCTTTTGAGTCTCCTGTGATCTGTTTATATTCTGCCACCGATTGATGCTTATATTATTACATAAGTTGATCCTGAAGAGTAGGCCAATCCATTGGAATCCTTTAGCAAGAGAAGAACCAGCCCAATAAAAGGCGGAGGACGATGGATGTAATATGATTCATGAGATTGATTGGCAAAGGGGGAAATTTAGTTTTTTTTTTTTTTTCTTGGTTTTTCTTTTCCTGCAGTTTCATAGAAAGTCAGTACAAGCCCATAAGGCTTGGTACATGTAGCTGTAATTTCTCTTGCATATGTCACAGAAATTATAGGCATAGTATCGTGTTTCTCACTGAGTGGTACTTGAGTACATGGTCACAAATTTAGTTGATTTTAGTGAGCTTTCATTATCAAGTAATAACCTGTATAGAGAAAACTGTGTTCGAAACTTCTCCGCTTACATAAAATAGTCTAACTTGATACAAGTCCCTGGTTAACTCATGCTTTTAATTATGTCTTTGGTTTCATATTGAATGACATTTGTTAGCCCCCATCCCCAATTTGTGCATTGCTGAACCCTTAAATATGACTTTTGTGTTTTGCATTTTACACATCACGTAATTGTCTTTGGATCGATAGTGGAGTTTTGCATTTTTTCAGAGCCCTTGTGATTTTGCTGCATGCTCATTGACGCCCAGTAGTTTCAACGGTAGTCTATATGTGCCCAATTGAGGGGTGCTAGCAATATTTAACACTTTTTTTTTTCTTATTGGTTGAAATTTATTGAAAATTATAAATTTTGATGAGTTTTACTTTTTATTTAATGAGTTTCTCCTGATTTAAAAGCAAAATTTATTAAAATTTATGATTTTCAATAAATTTCAGCTAATAATAGAGAGTGTTGCTAGCACTCCTCGTGCCCAATTATAGGTGACAAATTTTTGTCTGGCAATTGTGATCAGCAATTGTTCTGTTAAGGATACAACTTGTCAATTCTGATGGAGTCATAAGGTGTCTTAATTTTTGTGATGTTCTAATTTTGATTCCTGCCCGGTACGGATTTCTTTTGGGGACGGAGATTCAATTTGCAAAGATGCTATTATTATACAGCAAGGTTTGATTTTGCAATGTCTCAGAAACATCATATAAATATGATTTTATTGTAGATGTTTGAATAAAGGAGTGAAGAGGCGAAATGAATTCATTTTTCTCTCTGATTCTAACAAAATTAGTAATGTGTATTTATTTAAGCAATTTCATCATTTTTGAGCAATTTTAATTAGTGCAGATAAAAATAGAAATTCCAAGTTAATTTATATAAACATACGTTTAACAATACTTTGTTCTGGTGAAATTATTTTTTACAAAAAGAGATTTAAAATTAACTAATCCAAACACTCAGTTTTTGAATATCACTCAAATGCAGCTAAATATTTTTTTGGGGGGGCTAAAATCTAACGCTAGAAGCCTAACAAAACAAAAGCAAAATGGTAAATAAGATCTACCAAAAAATAGGTGACTTAAAAAAGTCATTACGGAAGAAACTTAAACCTTTGAGAATTTGATCTAAGTGCTTATTTGGATTTATGTTGAATTATTCAGAATAACGTTGAAATACCAGTTAATGTGATTTTAAATAAATATTCACATGTTTGGTTCTATGTGGAAGAATTAATTTTACGTTCAAAATTCATTGTGAATTAAAACAATTTTAGGTAACTTTTATATTGGATAAAAAAAATTATTGAGTTTTACTAGTAATTTCTTTTAGAATAAAAATATTTAACCATAAATTACACTACTTCAAAATCAATTTTATAAATGCTCACCTAAACACACACTACGTGCATGTTTAGTTTAGGATACTGTTAGAACCCTTTTAAAAGCACATTGAGAGTGAAAAATACAAAAAAGTTCCTTATCTAAAAGTGCGTTGAGATTACTTCAACAGAATTCGACTGGTAACCCAAACATCCCTTAAATGAATCAACGAAAACATGCAAACTAAACTCCTAAAAATAACCTCATCTAGGATTTAGCTTCTTTTAGACGTGCGCCAACAGTGACTAAAAATCACACAGCTAATTTACATTTCGAACGTTGGAATTTGGTTAGTCAACAGTTAGCTCTTAGTTAATTGCTTTCTCTAATATATAAATAGAAATGGAAAAGTAGATCAATCCGTCTTATCTTGCTAATGACTTGTCAAAATGGATCGGATTTAATCCGTCCTGTCTTTTATAATAGGTTTTCAACTTATCCACCTTTAGGATGAGTTAACGGATTAGTGAGTTAACTCGCTTAATAGTTAAAAAAACAAATTAAACAAAAAAGGACAAAAAAATAATAAAATCTAACATACATAAAAATAATAATTAAAGCCTCACCTAAATAAATGATCAATTTATTTAAAATTTAATTTTTGTTAATGAAATTTGTGCATGAAAAGATTAAGACATAAAAAAATGAAAATTTTAACATTGTTTTATTTTTAGTTTAAAAATAAAGAAAATACAACTCGATAAGTCCAACCCACTTTAACCCATTATGAATGTAGGTTGGGCAATATGAATTAAGGAAGTTGACGAGTTTTAAACCTTAACCCACCCTACCAAAATGGCCAGGTTATATGGATTAATTCGACGAATTAAACTAATGTTGTCATTGCTATATAAAGTCATATAGCAACTTGTATCTCACGCCTTTTACCATTTAATGAAGTTAAGGGTATATTTAGTTTGAGAAAATATTTTTGTATTTTAATTATAAAAATGTTAGTATTATTTTTATTTTTTTATATTTCAAAAATTATATATAAAATAAAAAATTATTATTTTTATACATTTTTTGAAAAAAAATAAAGATAATATGATATTTTTATAATTAAAAGTGAAAAAACAAAATAAAAAACTTCTGCATTGACCTTAATTTTCATTTCTCATTTTCTCCGCAGTCTCTCTCTGACCATTATCGTGTTTCTTTAACAATTGCTAACTTAGATCGTGCATGCAATAAAACTTGGGTCGGTGTTGAGGCTTGAGAAATAAAGTTCCCAAATAAATACAAATCAACCGAATTCGGTAATTTATTTGTGCATAAACGCACATCTTTGTTATTCATCGAGAGTCTACAAGCAATTAAGAAAACATATAAGCTTAATTTTGGTATAGGTTAATGTAAATAAATAAACTTATTTAATTTAATATTGACATTTTTTACATTTCATTAAATAATGCAAGAAGACATAATTAGAGAATATGACAATGTGTGCTGGACTGCTTGAGTTGTCAAGTTCAAAACACTATAATTTGTTTAGTTGTTCAATTAATTCTGCACCCATCTTCAAAATTTTGGTTACGTCCAAAGGTATGAACTTCATGTTTTCGTGCATTTTAGTGGTTCATAGCGTTGTTCAATGTTATCAAAAACTAAATTTAAAAATATAAAAGATTGTTAGAGTGGTAAATTTTTTCATAGATTAAGAAGTCAGTAACATAAGTACATAACTGTTAATTAAACAACTGTGTAACTTGTTTGCAAGCAAATTTGTTACCCTTTTCTAAGATGTCAACCCAATATATGCTCATATGTTGCTTGATGGGCCATAGCTCCCCATTTTCTATATTATGACGGCGTTTCGATTTTTATTTAACTTACTATTATGTAGTCTTTTTTTTACCCTCCAATAATTTTGATTTAATCTCACTCATTATAAAAATCTCTAAAAAAGTGTCAAAATGAGTTAAATTCGATAGATAAATCAGAATAACTCAATAAAATATCTGAACTAAGTCGACAAAATTTAAGTAAAAACATTTTTAACTGAACCCATGATCCAGTCTATTTCAAGTGGACTCACAAACTCAAAAATGTCATAGTTAATTATTAGTTTTTTAATTATATTTTATAATATTTTAAAACAAATATTATTTTTTAAAATGATAATTAACTTGAATTCTTAGTATAAGTTAATTTAAATATTTTATGGCCAATTGATTAAGTAAATTATTTAAAGTTATTTTTAAATATTAATTAAATAAAAAAAAATACAGGCTAACAAACCAGACCAAATAATACGTAGCCTGTTAAAAACTCAAGTCGAGTTAATAATTGAGTTCTGTTATTCAAACATCAACAAAATTGACATGTCAATGTTCAAAAAAATATTCTCCATAATAATTTATCAACTTGATTTGCTATAGCCGAACCTGTATCAGAATTACCCGAATGGCCCGGGTCCTTGATCCTTGTAAGTTGTAACCTTATTCATAAACATAAAATGTCACTTTGCCTGCGCCCGTAGCAATTCACCAAGGGAGTCATCAGACTCATCTATTACTCTGACTCTCATTCTACCACCTACCACCACGGACTTGGTTACTCTATGTGTCAAACACTGAGAAAAATGAACCCAGTCCTATTGGAATCGACACACACACACACACACACATATATATATATATAGGTCGAGACCAATTCAATACACCTAACATGCTAAAACCAGAAGCCACATTAGACCTCCTGCTAGTGCTAGCTGACGGGTCTAAATCCAATACGTTGAGTTTAATAGAGACAACTCGCAGGTACATAATGTGGGGTGCTGGCCACTTTTGTTTGTGTTGCCATATTTTTAATTTTTTATAAATCTTCCAGCATTAGTGCCTAAAAAAATTGTTAACAAACTACACTTACACTCTCTAAAATTTAATCAAATTTTATTTAATATTCCTCTTTTTTATCATATAAATTTCTCTTAATTAATATAATAAGATAATACTACGTACTATTTCCATTAATATAAATCTTCCTTCTTTTCTTATATAATTATATAGATTAAGGGATGTCAAAGTAATGTAAAAGAAAAAAGAGAAATATCATAATGTGATTTCATTGAATTTCAGTGTAAGTATAATTTGCTCTCGAGATTTAATGAAATTAAATATAATAAAATTATACTTGACAATCCTTTTTGTTATTACTTTAACCATAACTAAATAAGAAATTAGGAAAAAATTGTGTTAACGAGAGATACACAATGTTACATTATTATACTAATTAGGCGAGATTTATATAAGATAAAAAATTATTACCCCATCCACCTTCACCAACTCTGCCTTTTTTCCTTTAACCATACAAATGTTTGTTAAATTCATAATTTGCCCAAAAATTGTTAGTTACTCCAGAAAATACTACACATATAAGTCCACCTTCACCAACTCTCCCTTTTTTTCTCTAACCTATAGTTCCTCCTCTCCTCCATCTCAGCAAAACACACCACTGCTACTTTCCTCACTCCATTCACATCAGTGTCACCAACCCCAACATCTATAATGCAGCAAATCCCAAACCTGGAAATTAAAATTCGAAGACCAAGCAGAAACCAATGTACATTTTCTTTCCATTATATATAAAAAAAACAATACATTATTTATTCACATAAATCCTCCAACCCCGATATCAACATATATTACAAGATATAGATACACATAACTAACTACATATACCACCACTCTCAAGTCTCCTATCAACCCAAAACAACAAAAAAAACATCTCGTCCCCTTCTCAAAAAGTTGGTAAAGGTTAAGCCAGCATATATATATGAACCTAACTAACTAAAAAAAAGAAAGAAAAGAAAATAAGAAACCGACAACCCAAAAGAGAAAAAAAGAAAAAAAAATAGGGAGAAAGAAAGAAATTAAGCAATTAACTAAACCCCTCTTTTTTTGTGTCACATATTATGTTTATGATCACCGATCCACTAATCATAGCATATAGAGCAACCAAGCGTCACAAGGTTGTGTAAGGAAGATTCTGGGGGAGTCTGAAGCGAACCTGCGACGCCGGCGATCGCACGGCGACGCCGTGCCAGCAGATGCCGCCCTTGCACACCTCGTGGGTGTGCTGCTGCAGCGGCGGCGGAGGCTGATCGGCGGCGAATGCATACGTGGCCTTACGAGAGACGTCCCACGTCAGCGTCGCAACCAGAATCAGCGCCACGACGGCGGTGGACGCAATCAGCACAAAGCCGCCGCTGAAGCTGCGCCCACACAGGAAGCCGTAGGCCTTGATGCACGCGATCACCGCCACATAGAGCCCGGTGAGGTTGCTCACCACAGCATCGGACACGGCCATAGAAGAAAGAGATTGTGGGTGGGTCGATCGATCTGGGTGTGGGTGTGGGTGTGGATGTGCCTTTAATGCGTCGTCGTCTTGGGAATGTTCAGTTCAGGGGTTTTAATTATGAACCCCCACGGGATGGGTGAAATTACGAAAATGGGTCCCTCTTTTTTCTCACTTGTCTGAAATCTCAGGGGAAGTGCAAATTGCAATTCCTATCGCTTAGCTACTCACGACCACATCGTGCTTATCTTCTCCTTCACTTTGATTTGAGAACAAGGGGCATCCAAACAAACCCTCCGGATTCGTAACTTATTATTGTCATGTTATTATCGTACACACCCGCCGATTTTTGTAACTCCAACTACATAACGCCACGTGTTTCTTGTGTCTCTTTTCTCGTGACGTGGCTCTTCTGCAATATGCCTTTCTCTTTTATTTTATTTAGACTTAATTGTATTTTGCATTACCTGTTTTATAAATTTTGTCATTATATTTTTTTTTCTCATTTTATTACTTTATTTTTGTAATTTTACGAATTTTGTCTAATCGAGAATGATAACATATATGTTGGCTTCGGACGCCGTTTCCCTTTTTTTTAATGCCGTATTCTGATTTCGTCCTCTGTTATTATTCTTATAAGGTTAGGTTATACTTATCAAAGACGAGCGGAAATGTTTTTTAGTGGACAGAAACTAGAACTATCAAGACCAGTAGACAACGTGTCCTTTTTAACGTATTTTGTACGGGTCAAACTAACTGATTTTCTTACGGTACCGACTAGAAAATAAAAATAAAAAGATATATAAGAAACATTATTTATTTCATTAATAAATTAGAATATAATTTAAAAAATAAAATTTTCTTTTTTTTTCTATCAATTAAATAATTTTAATATTTTTTCTTTTTTAGTTGTGTATTTTACATTCTACTCTCGAAATTAATAAAAAAATTCTTAATTATCTTAAATTATCAATTTTTATTTTTAATTTTAAATTAAACTTTAATATTTTTTATAAATTATTAATAATTAAAATAACTTTATATCACAATATAAATTGCTCCTTATAAATTTAAATATAATTTATATATTTAAAAATATTTATTTATTATGAATTTTAATTATGATATAATTTATATATTAAAAATTATTTATTTCTTATAAATTTTAATTATATAAAAAATAAAAAAATTATTCTATGTAATGTACATACTAAAATATTAGTTATACAAAAAAAATATTTATAATATTCAATTTGTTAAATAATGAAAAACGTTTCATAAAATATGTTAAAATTTTAATTAAACTTTTATGAGCAATCGTTCGAAAAATATATTTGTATTATTTTGTGCAATTAACATTAGACTTATTAAATTATTTGATAATTTCTTTTTATATATAATGAAACTAACATAAAACTTATAAACTTAATCAATTAGAATGTATTTTATCATTCAATCAAATCATATATGGTTACTTTTGTAAGAATTACTTTAAACACCACATTTAAGTAGATTTTTAATTAGTTGATAACATACAATTTTTTATGCTAATAATATATGACAAGTAAATTCAAAAAGTATTTAATAATAGATAATATACTTAAAATTGTATAAAAAATATGTTATTTGTATGGATTTAATTTTTATGTTCAATTAGTATGAAAAATTTATATTATTGACTAATTAAAAATTATTCAAGATATAAATTTTAAAATAATTATTATAAAAGTTAATAATCTTATCATACACAACAATTTATAATTAGTTGAAGGTGTAAAAATTCTTTATGATATGGTACATTCTAATTAAATTCTATTTGTATTTCTCCAAAAACAAATTTGTAATTTTGTCCTTTTACATTAGAAATAGAATAATAATACATGTAATGACTAATCACAGTGTAAAAGTTTTTTACATTGTTATTCAAACTCAAATTATCATATAGAGAAGTACTAGCAATGCATTTTTTAAACACATTCTCTCTTATTGGTTAAAATTTATTAAAAATCACAAAATTTTATGGGTTCCACATCTTATTTAATAATTCTCTTTCCTGTTTTTGTGATTTTTAATAAATTTTAACAAATAAGAAGGAGTGTATTCAAAAGAATATATTAGAGGGTGTGTTACTAACACTCCTCTTATCATATATGTTAAATTTGTTAACTTCTATTCTAACTACCTTAAAAATTATACTAAAAATAGTTTCTAATTAATTTATAGTATAAATTTTTTTACACAAACAAAACGTGTCAGTTAAACCCTTCCAAATAAATAACTGAGTTCCACCACGACATTAGGAGAAAATGTTATATAGTCCATAATCATTATAGTTCCCATTAATCTCTGCATGGTACATAATTAAATATTATTAGTTCTGTAAATTAAAAAATTTAAGTACATACCGTATGACATAGAGATTGATTAGTATCATAAATAAGTGATGATTCGAAACTATTTAATAATTTTTCCGATATTAGACACCGAGTGGTGGGCATGATAGCGTGAATGGCTCTGCATTAATTCACTGCTCTGTTCCACTTGTTGGGGGTGGCTCGGAGAACACCGTCATCGCCACTGACCGATCGTGAATCACCTTCTTTCTTAATGGCTGACGATGATGATGCCTTGTATGGATTCTAGATATCGTGACTCATGGCGTGCTCATTTATGAATTCTGACACTGTAACTTGTCTCACAAGTCCACAACTTTGTTCAATTTTTATATTTATTAATCAATTGCCTGCTTCACCATTTGTATCAAGAGGAATTGAATTTGACCCACATTAATAGTGTGTTTGGAATAGATTTATGGTGAGAAAAAAATTAATTAATTTTTTATGGTGAAAGTGAAATAATAAATAATTTTTTTTTATTTTTTTATAATATCATCATGGTTTTGTTAGATAAAATTAATTTTGTACTGTTATCCAAACACACTATAAATACTTATTTGATTTGCCGTCGAGAGATGAAATGTGTTTGACTTATTAAATAGTTTTAATAGATATATATTATAATGTAATTTTGTCTTGACATTCAATAAAATTTAATATGTATACATCTGCTTTGTGTGCCAGTTGACCTTTCTGACTGCATATTTGGGCGCCAAATAATTTCTCCTTGAAGATGAATTCCAGCTGCATAAGGCAGAAGAAACGTAGAAAGGAGGTAGAACAAAGAAGACAGAGCCATTATGCGAGGTTGATGCAGCATGATTGAGTGTAGTTAACCTTTTTTTAAAAAAAATTTAAAATACATTTTTCTTTTACTCAACGTACAGACATAGTTAATTAGTGAGATTTTATTGAATGTGAGTTTGTATATCCATTAATCTCATTATTAAACCCGCTTTAAAAAAAGCACAATATCGCTAGAGGATAACGGGTGGAATTTAGGTCGGAAATTATAATGTTATATGTATACCTGTATTTCAAAAAAGTATTTAGATTTAGATTTATATCAGGCGTGAATAATAATTTTTAAATGCTTGTATTTTTATTCGTTAGATATTTCTATATATATTCACATTCATTACTTGTATTTCAGCTTAGTTAAGTATAGTCTCTTATTATGTGTTTGTTTAACAAGTTAATAAAACGACCTCAAAAAAAAAAAAGTTAATTAAACATAACTGCTATTATCCTAATATTAATGATAAAAAAATTTAAAAAAACAGTGATGATTAAAAGCAAAAGTATATAACTTAATTAAAGAAAATATTTAAAGATATTCCAATTACTAATCATAACAGTGATAACACATTATAAATAGAATTTATTTTTTTTAACTTAAAGTGTGTTTAAAAGTAATGTATTTGATTGACGTAAAAGCTTATTTGTTTATATTATTCTAATTTTTAAGTTGATAAATTATTTGATATAAATTAAAATATGAAAATCGATAATTATTTGAAAATATATAGTTAAATTTCAAGTTATGTCAAGTAATTAAATATGTCATTTTAATTTTTACACTTATCAATTAATTTAATAATTAGTTTCAATAAATAAGTATAATTCAATCAACTAATTTTTTTTTAACTTTTTACTAATTTATCAAACACAATAAATATATTATGCGAGTATAAATAGAATTAGGTAATATAATATCCATACCTACAAATTTTGTAAGTTTATTCATACCTGTACCCAAACCTATTTGATAGATATAAAGACAAGGATATACCAAAAAAAAAAAAAGATATAAAGACAAGGAGCCTAGCTAGGTCCCTTGTCACTAATCCGAATCTGCAGAAGAGGAAGAGGCACCCAACATATAAGAATCGGACTAAGAAAAGATGGATCCGTTTAAATTAAATGGTTGATGCTTTACTGGTCCCCGCCTTCTCCTTGATCAAATAGTGTAAGGAGAAAAAAAACCACCCTATCTGTTATATATATATATATATATATACCCTATCCGTTACCTGTAATTTTTTTAAGTACCTGTTAAATTTGAGTCCCATTACATCACTAAATGATACAAGTTTTTGTAAAACATGACATTTAAAAAAAATTTAATATATTTTTTATAATCTAAACTTTTTTATTATTAGAATTGTTGATGCAAAGTTCTCGACGCCTGCATTAAAGAATAAAAAAAATAAAAATGTCTTCCTCACTCAGCCTTCTAGATTTATATGGGTAGTACATTGATGGTATATTGATGAAGGAAAATCTATATTAAAGGCTAAAAATGGGTGTTAAATTTGTGGGATTCTCATAATTTAGTTGATTCTTTTATTACTTATAAGGTTAGTCTATATGGATAACTTACATAAATTTAATTAGAATATTATGAGAATATAAAGATATTTTATATTGTTATTTAATTATAAATTATAATTTATAATAATAATAATAAAGTGAATATCCTATTTTAGTTTTTAGTTTTTATTTATTTATTTTATCTTTTAACTACATATGATAACTATTTGTATTTTCCATTTTTATTTAATTTTTATTCTCTATTTTCTTTTTCTTTCAACTTCTCATTTATCTCTATTTTTACTCAAAATATATAAATGCAATTCTACTAGTATGTGATAAAATTATTAACTTTTGTAATAATTTCATTAATACCCATATATAGAATGAGTCTATGAACAATTCAGATTTTGTTAAGAGAAGAATACCAAAACTAAGCTCTCCACCCGTGACCGTGTTATATACGAATAGTACATTACCTAGCCTCCCAAGTTGTACTTGAATGGTAGAGTAATTATTTTAATTTTGTTTTTGTTTGTGAGTCAAGATATCCTCAAGAGTTAAAGATTAATATATCGAGATATAAAAAATTATTTAAGAAGGTGACGTCTCTTATTAAATGCTCTTTCATAATATTTTTAGTTTTTAATCAATATTATCTTTGATTGGGATTAATCAATATTATTTGGACAATACAAACGGTGCATTCTTTTGTTCTTTCTTTTACATAAGACAATTTAGACTAAGAGAATGCTCGCCTTCATGTAAGGCCAAAAAAATCATCAATTTAAAAAAAAATTACAATGAAATTACATATAATGAGACATTATAGTGTGTCTCTCTCTAACACTCTCTTTTTAATATTTTCTTTAATATTAACTAAAATTTATTAAAAATCACAAATTTTGATGGGTTTCACCTCTTATTTAATGAGTCTCTCTCCTAATTTAAAAGTAAGACCCACTAAAATTTGTAATTTTTCATAAATTTCAGTTAATAATAGAGAGAATGTTAAAGAGAATATTAGCATTCCTCTTACATATAATTTATGGACAAGTTGTCCTGAAATCAAACGTAGGTATTGACTTTGCAAGAATAAGAAGAGTGCTACTGCGCTCTAAACTAATTTCTAATTGAGAGTCGAATTTACAAAATTAAATAAAAGCACACATCTTGATAATTTTCATTAAATCTTGGCGGGCCATATGTGACACACATATTCCTATGCCTTTGTGCGTTCAACAGTAACATCATTTCGGGTAAAATGATAGTATTAATTTTATAATGGACATCACAACACTTGCGGGTCTATGAAGAATCACTGGGCCATCTCTTTTCTTGGAACAAATTGGTGGAATGGTATCATGAGTCTGTTTGGCTGTCTCGTTCTATAATAAATTTCGTGAATATCATTTGCATGGTGTAGGACTAAAGAAGGGATTATATTAACTATGGATTACGATGTTCCAACTTCATTTTATTATATTCCTCAATAAATTAATTGATACAGAAAAATAGAGAGGATTTTGACTTTGGAGGGGTCGCTGATTTGGTGACGTGGATCTCCACGGCGAACAATTGTTTAAGTTCGGCAAATATAACAAATTTCCAATGTAGGTAAACGTGAATCACCTTAATTATATCATTAATTGCATTAATACAATATTTATTTATATAAAAATATTCTAATTTTATTAGAGGTTATATTTCTTTTTAAAGATAAGATGCTTAAATATTTTTTGCTCATTTAAAGACCTGCATATAATATAAGTCTTTAAATAGACTTTAGATCAAACTAAGATTACAAGCCGATTTAATTGGAGAAAATATTTTATTTTATTTTTTACTGTCACAAATGATTACAAAGATTTTTTTTATCATTTTCGATATAAATTTTGAAATCATATAATAAATTAAATATAAGACGATATTTTTATAAGTACATATGAGAATAAACAAATGAAAATAAAAATAAAAATAAAAATATAAGTGTTTGCTTAGTTTTAAAAAATGATTTTTATTATTACTTAATTCTCACTTTATTTATAATTTTTAAAAATTTTATTCCACTGTTCCAAAAAATTAAAGAAAATAAAATACACATAAATTATTTTCATAATTACTTTAAATAATAATAATAATTTTTTTGAATTAAAAGGTCTTAACACATTTTATCAAACTAATTATATCCTAATTTTTGTATTTTATTAAAAAACCTAGACCAACCTCCCTATCAAAAATAAATAAATATTATAAATATTGGTTAAACTCAAGTATACACTTTGTAAAATAAGTCTGAACTTATTTATATAAAATTAACCTAAAGTATTTCAGTTTTTTCACGAGTGTCTTTTTATATGAGATAATTCTATTTTTTTTTAACCACCATACTTAGGGTATTTGACTCTCAGTGAAATCACAAAGTATTTTCACAAGCTTCGACTCTTTGAGTTGACTGTGGGACTAATTCTTGGTCTAGAACTTAGTTATACTTAAAGCTCTTTGTCCCTCCCCAAGGATCCTTCCCACAAACTTAGCATGTGTTATCAATTGAGCTATACCCATTGGGTTGAGATAATTATATTTAAGGTATGGTTAAGTGTCAAATGTATATAATTTTTTTAACAAAAATTTAAATCATAATTTATCATTTTATGTGAGATTACTCTTTCTACTGAATTCAATTTCGTTTAATAGTGCATTTCACTCTTGTTGTAGCGTATGAGTTGTTACGAAAAATATTTATTTCTCACGTAATTAATGTGAGATGTAGTCGATAAGATAATTGTTGAGAAAAAGTTTTTTTTGTTGTTGAACTTTTTGGATATATACCTACATCAATTTAATCTTTTATTTTATAACCACGTTAAAGTACTAATTGTAACGTTTAAGATTTTGTCTTGTGAAAATTAGAAAGTTTCTCTTAGCAAAGATTTTAGTTTGTGAAATTCTGAAAGTTTTGTATTTTGAGAATGACTTTTTTTTTTTAATTTGGCCATGTAAAAGATTCTAATCTTAGAAAAATAAAGGGAAAATTATGAAATATTTAGTTGTTTTATTTGATGTATTCCAGCCTATTATTCTTATTATGGTCATTGTGATATTTCATGTTCTAGATAATATTTCAAGTGATAGATTATTTCACTATTAATTTCATAGACATGGATATGAACCATTCACCTCGTTACAAATACAACCCAATTTGCTTGTTTCTATTGGTCTCTTTAATTTTTGTTCGGCCCATGAAAACGTCCCTGGTCAGTTGCTACGTGAGCCCATTTTCGTGTGCTGGGTATAGGTATAGATAAAGGCCCAATCATTAATTGGCTTCCCTCGGGGTGCTGCTATTCTCACCCCAATCTTTGCTCTTTTCACCCCATCTGTTGTTTGGGCTTTTTTAATTCCCAAAATACCCCTTGACGGAATCGCATTTCTATTGTGATTTTGTAGAATGGAAACGTGTTCCTATTTTGATAGAGAGGGGTGCGCCCAGCTATATATAACGGAAACACATTTTTGTTATGTATTTGAAATTTAACTGTTTATATTTATGAAATTTAATTTTTTTTATGGACAACTTTTAATGGTTCACTAACGCGTGAACAAGACACGCATTTGAATCGGTGCGATTTGGACCAATAAGTGTTTATACAAATAAAATCCAAAACATCTATAAAATTCAAAAATATATACAAAAAGGTTTTGTATATAATTTATAAAATACTAAAAAAATGATCTAATAGTAAAAAACAAGAGAAAAAAAGTCAAGTATCAGAGGTGGTCATCGCCTTCCTCCGCCTCCTCCTCTGATAGGTGCACCCGGACTCTATACCTAAGTGAGAAATGACTAATGCCTCCCGAATCATCCTATCACCGTTAGTGTCCTCTGATACCACCCTTAGACGCAACATGCGTTCCATAAGTCCAGCAACCTTCTTCCACTGTGCCCACAAAAAAAGAAATAGAAACTTTTTTAAAAAATGTGTCATTAGCATTGTAAAAACACATTGTAAATAAATGGATACTTACTTGGCATGAATGGATGCTGTTGGACGAAGACTGCTGCGGCATAGGAAGTCGCGGAGGGCCTCGCAGAGGATCTCCTATCACTAGAGGTATCAAATATGGATGAGAAACCTGGTGGAACCACTCAAGGTAGTCATTCGCGTAGGTCCATGGAGCTTCATATGGCACAGCTGCTCCTCTGTCCACCACATGTGTCTCCTATACCTCCCAATCATCAAACTGGCTGGTAAACAATGGGAAGTGAACAGGTGGAGGGCAAAGGATCCCCTGGATATAGCCAAACTGTCTGAGGACCCTCTCTGGTAGATGTGTGCGCATGTGGGTACCGCAGCGGATGAAGCCTGAGTAAAATGAGATCGACTCCAATGGGCGAACGACCTTGTGTGCGTCATACTTCAACCACTCAACGCCGTCCAGCTGCAACTGGTCCAACGCCTACCTGGTCCCCAGTGCAAGACTTGTGCCCCTCGTGGCATTCCACCGACAAAGGCAGGGCTGCTGCTCTGAGTAATCGATGCTCAGAGATCTTTCCATGGTGACGGGGAAGTGCTCATAGATCCACGCCTATAATCGGCAATTAATAAATTAAATTACATAAATAAAGTAAACCTTAAACAAATATGAACACAAACAAGGAGGAAAGAATAATATTATTCTTAAACATCAGAATGCCCTTATCTTAAACCCCTTAGTCATACAATAATATCAAAGGCTCTACCTTAACCCCTCAACCTTGCATAAACATTGACAAGTACAAAACCCTTATCTTAATCCCACATGTCTTAAACATACAAATATCATGGTAGGAAAGACAAAAAATAACAAACAATTATGGGGAAAGGGAAACATGCCAAGCACACATACAATAGATATTCATACAATTATAGGGAACGAGAAACATACAAAGGGCTACACTAACCTAGAGACGATTGTCAAATGCTTAAGAGGGTGGTTGCTTAGGTTTTCCCTTCTCCTCTCCTCGTCCTTTCTCTATCTTTTCCTTTTCCTAGTTTCTAACAATTAACCCTAATCTCTCTCTATTTTCCCTTTTTATAAAATATGTGTGGGTTTGTGTCTTGGTAGGCTTAGTTCCTTGTTGGACCTTAGTTGCTCTCTTTGGGTCTTATTATTTCATTCTTAATAATTTTTAGCACTAAGATATTTATAACAATAATAATCCTAATAATAATAATAAGAAGAATAAGAATAAGAAGAAGAAGAACAACAACAACAATAATAATAACAATAATATCAAAAAAAAATAATAATAAATATAATAATAACAACAACAACAATAACTATTTATAATAACACCTAAGGTATTCTTAATCAAATAATATAATATTAGAGTCCTAAAAATGGTCTCTTTATGGTTTATTTTTAATATTCAAAATTTGGGTTGTTATAATCTCCACCTTATTTCTCCTTCTCTTGATTGTCGTAACTTCGTGAAATAACTTGGTGTTACGATCACCAAAGCACAACCACTTACCTTGAGACTTTTGAGACTAGAATAATTCCTCTTCAAAAAGCACCTCCTTATACTTCCTCCAGATTTCCTTGTAATCCTTCTCAACTTGAGGATCATAAAATAAACCTTTTCTCTTATCAAGGTAATCAAATTTTCTTAAATGAGATCCCTTGCGTTTTTGAATACATCCAAAAACATCTTTATTCCATCATTTCAAATCCTAAGTGATAGTAGCAATCTTACTTGACCAAGACATAAAAGACACATTAACTCCCCAGTGCCGCCTCATGAAATCAGGAAATTCTCTATAGGTCACCCAAGCCACCTCAAATCTAAAAGGATGTTGAAATTAATTTCTTTGTTCCTTCTTCTCAAGCCTCAAAAGTAAAGGCCTATGATCAGACTTCAACCATCCCATATGAATCACCACAACCTCCTAGAACAACATTTTCCAAGCTAGATCAATCAAACACGTATCCAGCTTAACCCCCATCCTTCGATTTTTCCATGTAGCTAGATCACTATAAAAGCTCATGTCAATCGAGTTGCCTTCCTTTATGACACTTTAAAAAGTCTTCGTATCTCTGTAAGCATAAGTAAGGTTGTCGCCCACCTTCTCATTCATGAACAAAATACAATTAAAATCTCTAACAGCCCATGCTTCTGTCACTAGCCCCAAGATATCCTTAAGATCATCCCACAAAACCTGCCTCCTTACAACCTGAGGAGCTCCATATATAACTGTGAGCAACCAAGGAGAGTGGCTATGCCACTAAACTCTCGTATGAACAAATTGCGGAAAGTTCTTAAGCAATACAACCTTCTAATTATCTGGGTTTCATAAGCACCAAATTCCTCTCGAATGGGCACACATCTCCTAGACAAATGAACCTCGAGGCCTGTTAAGCCAAAGGATGAATTTATAATCCTCAAATATTTTGATAATAATAAACAGTTAAAATATATGTTTTTACGCAATCGTCTGGTCATCCGTAACAGGTTTATAAGTAACCGTCTGATATCTTTAAAAATATATCGTCTTTATCCTTTGATTAAATCCGTAATAGATCTTACAAGACGATGACACCGTTCTAAAAATGATCTACATATCAATCAGAGCGAAAGCTACCTCGAAACTTATAAAGTCTATATACCTACTCTCGAGGAAAGTCAGCGAAAAAGAAGGAATGTGTGTGCAAATGTCAGAACGGGAAAGTAGACATGACAACTGCTACAAGATTGAGTACAAGAATAGAAAAGATAAGCAGACTACTTTATCTTATCATATGACAAGTTGGTGAAAGGCATTAAATGCTACATTTAATGCTCCAACGATTCTCTTCATCAGACGAAGGCTGTCTTTTGCAAAGCACTCAACGCATACTTTTGGAGAAGCCTATAAATAGAAGAAAATACCTATTTCGAATTATTGTTGTTGTCATAGTGGCTGCTGTTTCTGAAAAATCATAACATCTTTAAGAAAAGAAAAAGCTCTTGTATACTCTGATTGTAAAATTCTTTTTGTATTTCATTGTATATTCATCTGTTAAGGCGTTAAACCAGTGAGGTAACTCGTGTAAACCTTTTTCTTAACAAGATTAGTGGAAGCCTGAAGAGGCTTTGATTTAAAGAATACTTGGGTTTTTGCTTGGAGAGACAAGTAAAAGACTACTCGGGTTGAGCCTGAAGAGGCTTGTGGAAAGAATACTTGTAACTTGAAAACTGGATGTAGTCTCTGGGGTGAGACGAACCAGTATAAATCTTGTGTGCCTTTCAGTTTGCTTTTCTTAGTTTTAATATTCGTTTGTTTTATAAAGCATATTTGAAAACTTCTTTAATCATATCCTTCAGACGATACATCTTGAAAAATGTTTTTGCGAAAATTTGCCATAACACAATTCAATCTCCCTTTCTTATGTTATCTTTGTATCTTACGAGGCCCAATTCTTCGAATAATTCCCTGCGCCCACTCTCCACTAGTGTGAGTTTCCATTAAAACAACAAATAAAGCCTGTGATTGCTTCATAATATCTTTTATCAAGGTACTAAAACCTTTGCTTGTCGTACCCCAACAATTCCAGCTCAGTATATTCATGATAAACTATGAGAAGAAGATGGCATTGAGCTGCCTAAAGTATCCTAAGCCACACTCACGTCCACATTATTTATGGATGGGCCACTCTTCCCAAAATAAAAAGTTAAGTGTGAAGAGAAGTTGAGATGAGCGTTGAATAAAAATCAAGATCACCTATTTTCTATTTGTTTCTATAAAGATGAAGTAAAAGAAAATGAAAAAAAAAAAGAGATATGTGATAAAAATGCTAATTTTTTTACCGTTTATTTAAGAGAAGAAATAAGAACGAGAGAAATTATTTTTGGAAGATATACCCGAAAAACTTTTCTCCAAATTGACATGAAATGATGGTGGAATGTTTTTCTCTTTTTCATTTTTTGTTTTAATTTCTTAAAAAATTAAATTATTTTTTTAAATAAATAATTTTATGACAAGAAAAAATAATGGAGTGATATAAAAAATTATTTTTTATTAGTATAAAAATGTTTTCATACAATTTTTTTCATTATATTTTTTCCCCATTTAATTAAGTAGAGAGAAATTTTTTCACTATTTTTTTTCTACCAATTTAAATAATACATATTTTTCACTCTATTTCTCTCTCTCTCTCTCTCTCCTTTATATCTGTCCTATTTCTTTTTTTGTTATTTCTTTCTTCTTTATTTCACTTCTAAATCAAACAGACTGTTAAAAATAATGGTTGCTTGGTTAGGCAAACCGAAATTCTAATTTTTTTCCAAACTATTTTACTAATACTTTTACTTTTTAAATGAAGAAAGTATTAACTATTATTTTTATCTTTTTTAAGACATCAAGTTTATTATACCTTTTCACTTAATATTTTTTTTTTATAAAGTACTAAGAGGATTAATATGAAAGTATTGTAAGAGGATACAATATTGTTGTCAAAAAAATATTTATTTTTATATTTTAAACGTTTATTTCATACAACAAATTAATATCAAATAAATGTCGAGAGAATTGAATAAATGATTTAATCTTTTTCAAAAATAAATTAAAATATTAATTTTTAAACATATGATGATTTAAATGATATTTACCTAGTTAATATTAAATAATTAATTTCATAGAAATGAAAAAATACATACCTGAAAAATCCAAAAGGAAAGAAATAGAAAGAAGGAAAATGATTGGATTTTTCCACGTAAAAAAGAAAATATAGAACCAATAGAAAACTGCCGTATTAAATGAGCAGAAGTGACATTACCATATACAAATGGTAAAGGTGGACTTGGGCCTTGGGGTCGTCTAGTGGGGCCATCTAGCATACTTGCAATCTCCACGTCAAGGAAACAAAGCACGCCAATAAAAACAAGCCACGTGTCACAAATGAGATCTCTCACCGTTGGATCATCCACGCTGGCAAAACGGAAGTCTTTCTAGGAAGGAAGCTGCCCCGTAACAAACACGGCCACACCCCATAGCTGAGCCAGGTATAAATTCATCAGCAAACAATCGCGAAACCAATCCAAACTAAACGGATCTCTTCACTGGTGGAAGCTACTAGAAACACTTTGCGCACTGCGATGAGGAAGTGGACGGTCGCTTCTGCTCTCCTTCTACTCTGTCTCCTCTCTCTCTTTGCAGATCAAGGTATGCAACGTCACTATTCACTCTCCTGCATTTCTTCGCTAGCTGTAGTCGTTCGAATTCGTTTTACGCATCTACGATTGGTTTTGGTTCGATAGGTCGAAAGTTTCAGGCGAATGCCGAGGCTGATTCCGACGAGCTTGTAGATCCACCAAAGGTAGAGGACAAGATCGGCGCTGTTCCTAATGGCCTTTCCACCGATTCAGATGTGGCCCAAAGGTACGTGTTATTTGACCTCTCTCTTGTTCGTTCTCTTGTTTTGGTATCTAAACGCGCGTTATTGTGATTGAAAGGGAGGCGGAGTCGATCTCGAAGAGATCTCTTCGGAGCAACGCGGAGAAGTTTGAGTTCCAAGCGGAAGTGTCACGGCTCATGGATATTATCATCAACTCTCTCTACAGTAACAAGGATATATTCCTCAGAGAGTTGATTTCCAATGCTTCTGACGTAAGCGCTTTTTATTTTATTAAACCTATATGTTTATTTAAATTTGTAAAACCCTTGCATTTAAATTTTCATACGAACTCGTACTCGGACGATGTGTTAATGGCGAATGATGCGTACATTATAGGCTTTGGACAAGATTAGGTTCCTCTCCCTAACGGACAAGGATGTTTTGGGAGAAGGTGATAACACCAAGCTTGATATTCAGGTTAGTACTGCTACATGTTTAATTTATTCTGATTAGTATGTGTTTTTTTATTTTTAATTATTTTTGGCTATAATTTTTATGATGACAGTCTAAGCAATGCTGGTGTTTTATTGTGTGTTCATGGTTTGTGTTGTAACTTAACTAAAACATGTTGGTACTTCAGATTAAGTTGGACAAGGAAAAGAAAATTCTCTCAATTCGAGACAGAGGTATCGGTATGACGAAGGAGGATTTAATAAAGAATTTGGGGACCATAGCAAAATCTGGAACTTCAGGTATAAATGTTGTGGCCTTTGCTGAAATAATTTCTGCTTGTAATGTGGTTGGGAAGATGTTAATTGGACGCTGTGTATTAATTCAGCATTCGTTGAGAAAATGCAAACAAGTGGAGATCTCAATCTGATTGGGCAGTTTGGAGTCGGCTTCTACTCTGTGTATCTCGTGGCTGATTATGTTGAAGTCGTTAGCAAGCATAATGATGATAAACAGTAAGTCTTTTAGACTTGATATTGTTTTTGTAATCAGTAAATGTTGAAGGCATTGTTTGTTTGTTGACTTTTAACCTAGCTGACTGACTTGAAAATTATTTGGTTCTCACTACTCAGGTATGTATGGGAATCAAAAGCTGATGGAGCATTTGCAATTTCGGAAGATACATGGAATGAACCACTAGGACGTGGAACTGAGATTAGATTACACCTTAAAGAAGAGGCTGGGGAGTACTTGGAGGAGTCTAAACTGAAAGTATGCACCAAACTATTGCCTTAATTACAATAAGTTAGTCGAGTTTAAAATTTCACGTCTTCTAGTATACTGCACGAGTTTACACCCAGGGGTCATTTACTTTAATCAATATGTAGTGTGCATCCACAGCACAGGTGATACTAGCTTTGTTCTTTGCTTATGCTTGAAAATAGAAGTGTTGTCTACGGGCAAAATTTATTTTCTCTTGTGGGTTTCTGTAACTTTATTTTGACAATTGATTACACATGCTATTCTATTGATTTTCACTGGGGAAATATGCGATATTAAGTAGAGCGGAGGGTTTCTATGGAGTGTTGCACTTGTGAGAAGTTTGAGTTCTCATTAGTTAAATTAACTTTCCACAGCTTCATGTAAATGTTTAGATTGGATTATGATTTGGCAGCACAAATCTCAATATGCATTTTATAGTTACGAAAAGGACAAGAGAAAAAGGATATATCTGATTTTATATACGTTTTTTTTTTGTCAATAATTATTCTCAATATAAAAAAAGTGAATCTCTTGCTAAATATGATTTAACAACTATTGTTTTTCACAGGAATTGGTGAAGAGATACTCTGAATTTATTAACTTCCCTATCTATATTTGGGCAAGCAAAGAGGTTGATGTGGAGGTTCCAGCTGATGAGGATGACTCCAGTGATGAAGAGGATTCATGTATGTATATTTTTAAGAGTTCAGTTGGATCTTTCCATTTATATCCTCTGTTTCAAGATGCTGTTTTGGTGGTTGTTCATTCTTGTATATTATGGTAGTGATTATTTAAGCTGTCATTCTTACCTTATTTTATTCCTTAAACAGCTGAAAGCAGCTCCAAGGAGGAAAGCGAAGATGAAGATGCTGATAAAAGTGAAGATGAAGAAAAAAAGCCTAAGACAAAGACAGTGAAGGAAACAACTTATGAATGGGAACTTTTAAATGATGTGAAAGCTATCTGGCTGAGGAATCCAAAGGAGGTAACAGACGAAGAATACACCAAATTCTACCACTCTCTTGCCAAGGTAATATTGCCATGTTCATTACTGATGTTATGATTCAACGGAATTTGTAATTAAATTCACTTCACTCCGAGTTTGTTAATATTCATAAAGTTGTGGATTTATGTTTGTGCAGGATTTCAGTGATGAGAAACCTCTAGCATGGAGTCACTTCACTGCTGAAGGTGATGTCGAGTTCAAGGCAGTCCTGTTTGTACCACCTAAGGCACCTCAAGATTTATATGAGAGCTATTATAACGCAAACAAATCCAACCTGAAGTTGTATGTTAGACGAGTGTTCATTTCAGATGAATTTGACGAACTGTTGCCTAAGTACCTAAACTTTTTGAAGGTAGCATGGGTGTGCTTTGCTATTGCAGATAAATATATTTTATGAGGATCGGAATAATTTTTGTTAATAAATGTTACTTTTGACATTGGGAACAGGGTCTTGTTGATTCTGACACGCTGCCACTTAATGTATCGCGAGAAATGCTTCAACAACATAGTAGTCTAAAGACAATCAAGAAGAAACTTATTAGGAAGGCCCTTGATATGATCCGTAGGATTGCAGATGAGGATCCTGACGAGTCCACTGACAAAGAAAAGAAAGGTATGGTGTAATATATATGGGTTCTATCTGTTGGAATCCCATTCTTTTTATGGGCGTAGGTTATCCAAAACACGTGTATCAGTCCTATAATTCTAGGCTTGCTGTGTGTCAAACAATCGAATTGTTTTGTTATTGTGTTTTTTTTTTTTTTTGGGGGGGGGGGTGTTGTTGTTGGTGATTTGACTTTGTCATTCCTTTTCAAATGTAAGAGAGAGGTTTCTTGAATTCTGTTCATTGACTTTGTACTTCTATCAATCTTAAATATCGATGCAGAAGATACGTCCTCTGACAACGATGAGAAGAAAGGTCAATATGCTAAGTTCTGGAATGAGTTTGGCAAGTCCATTAAACTTGGTATCATCGAGGATGCCACCAACAGAAATCGTTTGGCAAAACTGCTCAGATTTGAGAGGTATATTACTTCTGCATGTAATTAAACTCAGTTGGGAGTGTTATTTCCTCACTTTCATTAGTTAACAATCTAGCTGATACTTGGAACTCTTGCAGCACCAAGTCTGAGGGTAAATTGACATCTCTGGATCAGTACATATCTAGAATGAAAGCTGGGCAGAAGGATATCTTTTACATTACTGGAACCAGCAAAGAACAACTGGAAAAATCTCCATTCCTTGAGCGGCTTAAGAAGAAAAATTTTGAGGTGCAATTAAAATTGTTTTTTTTTTTAGGCAAAGTATATTGGTTCCAGAAAATGTATTTATTTGTGCTTTAAAAACTTGTCTTCTAAGTGTAATTTCTATTCAATTTACTACAGGTTATTTTCTTCACAGATCCTGTTGATGAATACTTGATGCAATACCTGATGGATTATGAAGACAAGAAGTTCCAAAATGTGTCCAAGGAGGGTTTGAAACTTGGGAAGGATGCAAAAGACAAGGAACTGAAGGAATCCTTTAAGGATCTTACTAAGTGGTGGAAAAATGCTCTTTCCAAAGACAATGTTGATGATGTGAAGATATCCAACCGGTTGGATAACACTCCTTGTGTAGTGGTGACATCAAAATATGGGTGGAGTGCTAACATGGAGAGAATCATGCAGTCTCAAACTTTGTCAGATGCTAGCAAGCAAGCATACATGCGTGGCAAGAGGGTTCTTGAGATCAATCCTAGACACCCTATTATCAAGGAGCTCCGGGAGAGAGTAGTAAAGAACCCTGAGGTACATTCTAAGAGTAGACGTTTCCTGTTGCTTAATTTTCTCTGTGGCCTCCCTTTCCTCAACACAATTGGGGTTTATTTATTAACACATTCGGCTTACTTTTCAGGATGAGGGTGTGAAACAAACGGCACAGCTGATGTACCAGACTGCACTCTTCGAAAGTGGCTTCTTGCTTGATGATCCCAAGGATTTTACTTCCCGTATTTATGATTCAGTGAAGTCTAGCTTGGACATCAATCCTGACGCAACAGTTGAAGAAGAAGATGACACCGAAGTAGAGGCTGAAAGTGATGCAAAAGAAGATGCATCTACTTCAACACCTGAAGCTGATGCAGTTAATGATGATGCTGATGTCAAGGACGAGTTGTAGATTTGCATGACATCCACTATTTACTGACGGTGCTGTCGGTTGCCTTTGTTTTTCATGGTTTAGCTTTGAGATAGACCATAAAAGCTTCTCTAGCATGAGTTTTGATTTTCATAAGTTGTTTAAGGAGAACGTTAGTCTTACTGTAATCATCCTATCCGTTGGAATTTTGCCGTTTCACATTAGTCTTGATACATTGTTCAAGTTCGAGAAAGTCCGTCTTTTTTCATTTTTATTTTTTAGCAGTAGTATGGCACCCCTTAATTTATAATTATCAGCCTTCAACGCCAGGGTAACAGATTAAATTAGTTTAGATGAATGCGAAAATGTGTGGCAGAAATTTTAAATGTGTCTTAGTACTAGGTTTATATCTATATACAAGTCATAAAATAGTTGTCCACTCCTCGACAAGTTTACGTTTGACTTTTGTGGAGAAAATGTAATATTTTTTTCCCAAGCTAGAGTAAAGGCAATTAAGTCTTGTATTGGGTTAAATATGTTTTTAGTCTCTCAAATTTTGAGTAAATTTTTTTTTGGTTTCTTAAATTTAAAAATGATTTTTTTAGTTTTTGTAATTTGAAAAAAGGCATGGTTTAATTTTTTTGTCTAAAAGCAGTTAGTAAATCTATCATATATGTTTTTTTCAGTAAAAACATCACATTGAATTTAACTGATGTTGTACAGTTGATTCAATTTGTTTTATCAATGATACTATAGTGGTCTTGGAAAGATTAAAATAAACTTTTTTTAAATTAAAAGAATGGTCTTGGAAAGATTAAAATAAACTTTTTTTAAATTAAAAGAATTAAAAAAATTATTTTTAAATTTGAGGGACCAAAAATGAATTTATTTTAAATTTAAGAGACTAAAAATATATTTAAACATGCAGTAGAGTTGTTATAAAAAAATGAACACATTCAATTGTATCGGCATATTTTTCTCACCAAGTACAACACTACAGCGTAGTTTCCCTAATTTTTTCGAGGAAAGGCTATATTCCCATCTTCACCCTTCGCAGTTCTGATTCAAGTTGAGTCTGAGGCAGAAGTTATTCTCAAGGCATGTAAGCCGCTCGATGAATCAGAAGAGCAATTATGGAGAGAGAATGGGTAGGAAATAAATATCCTTATTCAAAAGTTGAGTAATGCTACATAGATGAATTCATTAAATTTGTCTCGAGACTCATGTAAGGTTACTGAACAACGAAACAATATGATGAATAAATACTCATAAAAAATATGATGAATAATTTAATATCACTCGTACATTTAATGACCAAAAGCATACCAACTCGATTTGATTACGATGGACAATCTAGTATTTTACGGAAAAAGGAAATTGTTGGCATTTTTGTATTGATATTCATAATTTTTTAATTTTTTTTACTCTTATTGCAAATAGTCTTTATTATTATTATTATTTTGTTTATTGTTGAGCAGTTGGTTTGTCTAAATTTGAAAATAGGAAAATGTGGCGTTAAATTTATAAAGAAAAAGAAACAGGAGGAGAGAGATAAAGAAAATGAAGAGGGCTTGAGGGCATGATGCTGGAGAGGATTTGAATTCAATTTCTTCAAGTTGGATCCTTTCCAGCTCTTGCCTCTGTAGAAGGAAAAAAAGAGAGGAGAGGACAAAGTAGAGAGAATAAAGAAGTGTAGGGATTAAAGTTAGAAAGAAAGAGAAGGAGGAAAGAGACAAAGAGGATGGAAAGAGCCGGAGGGAGATGGTGTTGGAGGGGATCCATACCCAATTTCTTCAAATTGGATCCTCAACCTCATATGCCTTTATAGCAGGAACAAAAATAAAGAGAAGAGAAGACAGAGGAGAGGGGAGTGGATTGCGTGACTTTGTGGTGTGAACATCATTGTGTCGTCCCTTATTTTTGAACTGTTAGATGAATGTATTGCATAAGATTTTGACACGTGGCCTATATTTTTTCTATTTCAACCATGAATCAGTTGAACTTCTGTATATTTCTTGCCAACTCAAATGGCATCCATGCTTGACGGTGGCCATGGAGGCTGCCACTCTGACAGAAGATATCTAGCCCAGTGTACGGTGGCATCGGTAAAGAGGGATAACTTAGATTGAGTCAGGGTCGAGGAGGGACCAAGTTAGAAGTTGTGCAACTTGGTGGCTTGCGAAGGGATAGATTGCAAATGGATAACTCAACCTGGGACTCATTATGAAAGAAGAGAACGATGAGATGAAGATTGTTGTAAACTTGTAATAGATTGTTGTGATATTGATCCTTGGCGTGGAATGAAGATGGAAGGTGGCTCAACTTCGAACACGTATCTCGAGAAGTAAATGAGATGAGAGGGAGGGCTTCAGGCACAGGGATACGGTGGACGAAGTAGAACTAAGTGGGAGCAGAAACAATAGTTTCTGAGAAAAAGCTTCTATGCGAGTAGTTGCCAAACTCCATGGCATTTCTAGCAACTCATCTCTATCCTTTTCTACTGCCACCATAACGGCAATGCCCACTGTTAAGACAAAGAACAAATTTATAACCCTCAAATATTTTGATAATAACAAGCAGTTACAAACAGTTAGTTTTAAGCAATCGTTTGGCTACTTGTAATTTGCATGTTCGCTATCGTTTGTTCACTTGATCATGTAACATCTTTATCTTTCTTTAAAAAGATTCAGTAATTAATTGCTTTTAGACGAAGTTCTAACGATCTGTACACTACATATTTGTAAAAGCGTAAACAACCATGAAATAAATGAAGTATACGTACCTACTCTCAAGAAAAGTTCACTTTACGTGTAAAAGAAGGAATGTGCGTGCGGATGTCAAAATGGAAAAATAGATATGTCCACTGCTACAAGTTTGAGTACAAGAATGACAAAGATAAGTAGACTGTTTTATCTTATCAAAGTGACAAGTTGGTAAAAGACATTAAATGCTGCATTTAATACTTCAATGACTCTTTTCCAACAGACGAAGGATGTCTCTTGCAAGCACTCACAACTGACACTTTTCTAGAGAAGCCTATAAATAGAAGAAGAGAACGTGGTCTCACATGTTGGTTGATTGAAAATTCTTTAACCGTTGAAAAGCTCTCATCTTGTAATATACGCTACTTGTAAAAGCTTACTTTGAACTTCATTGTATATTCATTTGTTAGGACGTTAAACTAAGTGAGATAACTCACGTTCAACCTTTTTCTTTGATAAATCAGTAAAAGCATGAAGAGGCTTTGATTCAAAGAATACTTGGGTTTTTGCTTGGAGAGGCAAGTTAAAGACTACTTGGGTTGAGCTTGAAGAGACTTGGTTAAAAGAATACTTGTAACTTGGTTAAGTTAGTGGGACTTGGTTGTTGCTAAGAACTGGACGTTGTTTCTGGGGTGAGACGAACTAGTATAATTCCTTTGTGCTTCTCTAATTATCTTTTGCATTCATCTTTCTCTAAATAACGTTTTAAAAAATCTTTTGGTTAATCCTTCAAATGATACGTCTTTAAAAAAAGGTTTTGCGAAAATTTGTTATAACATAATTCAACTCCTCTTCTTGTGTTATCTTTGTGTTTTGCACTTACCATGACCTCAAGCCGCAAAACCTCCTCTTCGACAGCAACAACAACCTTAAAGTGTCTGACTTCAGCCTCCTTGTGTTGTTGGAACAGCTTAAGAATGACATTTTCCACACTATGTGTAGCTAGCCGACATACATCATGCCAAAGATCCTCCATCGGAGCAACAACTTCCATGGATGCCATTTGGAGTTGGAAGGAAATAAAAATTCAACTGGTTCACGTTAAAATAAAAAGTATAAAACATGTGTCAAACTCTTATTAATCCAACGATTCAAAACTAAGGAACGACATCGTGATGTTTGTGCCACAACGCCAAGCAATCCTCTCCCAGAGGAGAGGGAATATAGAAGTGTGGCGTAAAAGTTAGAAAGAAAGCTAAGGACGAGACAGATAGAGAAGATGAAGATGGATGAAGGGAAATGGTGTTGGAGAGGATCCAGACCTAATTTCTTCAAATTGGATGCCCTTCAACTCTTGCTTATGCAATAGGCAAAAAGTAAAGAGAGGAAAGGACAGAGAAAAGAGAATATGAAAGTGTGAGGTTAAAGTTAGAAAGAAAGAGAAGGAGAAGGAGAAAGATAAAGAGGATGGAGAGAGCTAGAGGGAGATGGTGTTGAAGAGGATTTGTACCCAATTTTTTCAAATTGGTCCTATCCAATTCCTACTTCTATACTAGGCAAAAAATTAAGGGAGGAGAGGACAAAGGAGAGAGAATAGGGATGTGTGGAGTTAAAGACTCAAAGTTAGAGAGAAAGAGAAAAAAGAGAAGAGAGATAGAAAGGATGAAGAGGGATGGAGGGAGATAATGCTAGAGAGGATCCAGACCTTAATTTCTTCTGGTTTTCAATTTGATTTTAGCTAAATCAATTACTCAAAGCAAAAAAAAAAACATAAAGTTGAGATTTTAGTTCAATTGAAATGAATTTCAAAACATTCAAAACAAATAATATTTTAGTACATAAATTTTTGGTTGAGAAAGAAATGAAAACTAGAATATGAATATTGATATATAAAAAATCTAGAAATTGTTCCCTTTATTTTTCTTTAAGTTCTGTTCTTTTGTTTCTCCCCAAATTAAGACTAACGATTGATGATCGATGAAGGAAAATCCGATTACAGTTTCTCCTTGTTTCTCAGGTTTCATTATAATTTAACTAAGCATATGTTTGGGAACGTTTAAATTTTGATAAGTAATTTAAAAAAAATTCAAAAAAATGTAAAAAACAAACAATTATTTTTTCTTCAAAATAAGCTGATTCAAATGCATACAAATTTTAGTTGTTTTTTTTAAGAACGATTCTAAGTAAATAGTTGCCATGAAAGAATATTTTAGATAAGTATAAAATAATTAATTTATAAATAAATTTATTTGCACTTTATGTTCTATATTTAATATTATTTTACTTTCTAAGCTCCGAAGTCTTGACTTAGTGCAGTATGACTTTTTTTTGGTAGACATTGGATTATAATTTTAAAGGTTTTGTTAACTTATACTATTGGAATACATGTTAAAAAGTTTTTATTACTCTTTACTCTATTATTTGAATTATTTAAAAAAAAAAGAATATCGCTATAGGTAAAAAATCATACTTTGATCCTTACTAATGATGGTTTTAATATCAATTTGATTTAAGCCATGCACCGAACGAAGAAGCGAAAAACGGTTTTATGATTTGAAAATATTTACATATTTTAAACTTTTTACTCACCGGTATTTGGTAGGATTTTGAGAAATAATTAAATACATAAGTTTTCCATTAAAAGTAATGTAAACTTAAAATCATAGAATAAATTGAAAAAAATAATTCAAAGCAATATTGCTTACCTATTCTCATTTGAAAGAGTTCTCTCTTTTTTTGGATACAAAGGAGGCCTACGGCCACTACTTTGAAAGACTACACTAACCCTTTTTTTTTAAGACCACAAATATTTTTTATTGGAGGTAATTCTGTGCAGGTCGAGTAGGACCATTATGGATGACCAAATTTTTCCATTGAATATTTAACGCAGCTACATACTCCAAACTCGTACTCAAGACCATTAATTAAACTAAAATAATCCTACGCTAATATTTAATTTAAGATGTAATAAAGATGTTGTGAGCTCCTATATTTCATTTAAGGTAGATTCCAACGTTGTATACATGTTTTGTTAGATAAAGCAAAATTTATTAAAAAGATGAGAATACAAGGGGTACCCTTGTCCTTTACATTAGGATGCATTTTTAGTTTTACAGTAAAAAGATAGACACATTATAGGATTTGACCACCACTCATAATAAGACATTGATGCTTTTCAAGTTTAGCTTTTATCCACAACCAGCTTCTAACTTTGATCAATTCCACCACCTCTGTTTGGTTCATCTGGGAAACATTAAAAGAAATCTGGTTCCTGTGTATCCATATAGATCATAATATACAAAGCCAGATAAGTTTCCAAAATTTCTTGTGTTCCTTTCCTAATGCCATTCCTAGATTTGACCAAAATGCTTCTTTGCATAGCATGGCAGAACTATGTTTTTCCCACCTAACCAAACATAACAACATTGCCAAATGTGGTAGGAGAAATTATAAGTAAAGAAAAGGTGTTCAATTGTTTCCAATTCACATTTACAAAAGACGCAAAATAATTGATCACCTTGAAACACTATTCCTCTTCTTTGTAATTTGCTTTTTGTGGGTATTTTATCAAGTATTACCTTCCATTCAAGAGGTGAAGTTTTTTGAGGAGCAAAGGATGTCCATAAGCTGTTAAAAAGCTTCTTGTCAACTTGTTCTTCAGTTTGTTGAAGAAAATTATATGCTAGCTTGACTCTGTATTTCCTTGATGAGTTTGCCTTCCAAAGCCACTGGTTTGAATGTTCTTCAACTAAAATAACACTGCTGATGATGTTAAGCAACTTGATCTCTAAATCCTTTTCCCATTCAAATAATTCTCTTCACCAATTAAATTGCCATTCCCAAGCTCCATTGTTCTAGGATCCCATACCATTCACCTTTTCCTCCTTACATGCTGAAATTTGGAATTGTCTACTGAATGATTCTTTTAAAGCTCCCATTGCTACCCAATTATCTTGCCAAAAAGTGATACTACTTCCATTTCCTAGCTTTATCCCAACTTCCTTTTGTAACTAATTTGCCAGCCCCATATCATTCTCTTCAAGCTTTCCTAGATCTTTCCACCATGTGGACCCTTTTTTGAAAATATCCTTCTTTCTCCCTGGATTCCATTTCCTATATTTTGCTACTAAAATTTGGTTCCAAAGAGTCTTTCTCTCAACTAACATTCTCCATTTCCACTTTCCTATTAGAGCCAAATTAAACTTCTCTAAATCTCTAATACCTAAACCACCTTTTTTCTTTGATTGGCAAACTTTGTCCCAATTCCTGCTTGGAGTCATACCCCACAAAAAATTTCTTTGAATCTGTTTGAGAGAAGAAATTACCTTTTTGGTGCTTTGTAGAGAGAGATATAGTATACTGGTAGACAAGATATGACCAAATTAAGGAGGACAATTCGACCACCAAAAGAAATATGTTTGCTTCTCCACATTGATAATCTTGAATTCATCTTTTCTAACAAAGGACTCCAAGTGCTTGATCTTCTTGGATTAACACCCACTAAAATACCAAGATATTGAAAAGGTAAATCCCCAACTTTACAATTCAGAAGTTTCACCAAATCAGCAATTACATTAATACCAAAATTGATACCAATCAATTTGCTTTTGCAAAAGTTTACTTTTAATCCCGAAACCATTTCAAAAACCCGTAACACATTTCATTATTAGGATATTTCTTTCACTATTTTCCCCAATGAGAATTGCATCATCTACTATTGAAGATGGGAAATTTCAATTTGGTCTTCACCAATTTTAAGCCTCTGAACAGATCCTTTTCAATTGCTGATCTCATCAAGCCACTAAGACCTTCTGCTGTTATTAGGAATAAGAAAGGAGAAAGATGGTCTCCTTGTCTTAGACCTCTTGATATAGAAAACTCCTTTGTTGGGCTACCATTTACTAGCATTGAGGTTGTAGCAGTTGATAAACATTCATGGATCCAACCCTTCCACTTATTACAAAAACCTAATCTATTCATCATTTAGTCTAAGTAATTCCAACTTACTGAATCAAAAGCCTTTTCGAAATCAATTTTTAAAATGACAGAAGGATTATGATTTCTTTGTGCATCATCTATGACTTCATTTAGAATTACTATTCCATCTAAGATATATCTGTCTTTCAAGTAAGCAGATTGGCTTTTAGAAATAACATATTTTAGTACCTTTTTCAATCTTTCTGCGAGTGCCTTAGCCACAATTTTGTAGATGCTTCATATAAGAGAGATTGGCCTAAACTCTTCAATCTTTAAAGGATTCTCCTTTTTAAGAATTAAGCATATAAAAGAGGAGTTACAACCTTTAGGGATTCTACCATTAGCATGAAAATCATTTACCATCCTACAAACATAAGCTTTGATCAATTCCTAAATTTTCTTTGAAGAATCTAAAGTTGTAACCATCTGGGCCAAGACTTTTAGAGCTTTCATAGCTCTAAACTACTTCTTTTATTTCACTTTCTACAAAATTACCAACAAGCAACTCATTCTCATGTGACAATAACTTCTTAAATTCAATCTCGTCTAGGTTTGGCCTATTCCAATCCTTTTCTGAAAAAAAGGATTGAAAGTGGTCCTTGATTCCGTCTTTCACTTCTTGTACATCTTCTTTCCATGTTCCGTTAATTCTCAATCCTTCCAAAGAGTTTTTGTGTCTTCTAGAATTAAGGACAACATGGAAATATTTTGAGTTTATGTCTCCTTCTTTAAGCCATTTGAGCCTTGACTTTTGAAAGATAAGATTATCTTTCATTCTCAAAGCTTGCATGTAATCAACCCATTTGAGCCTTCAGATCAATGTTGTTGAACTCCTTGAGCAATTGATTAATTCTGTTATCTAAATCTCCAAAACAGTGCTTATTCCACCACTTCGAGTGTTGTTTGAGACTCTTCAATTTTTCTTTGACAATATAGGCACCCTAACATGAGATATGTAGCTCATTCCACTTTTCTATCACAACCTTTTCAAAGTCTTTGTTTATAAACCAAGCATCAATAAATTTGAAAGGCTTTGGACCCAAATCTTTTTTGTTATTCATTAAAATTATAGCACAATGATCATAAATTGTTCTATTCATACCTTTTTGAATCAACCCTTTCCATGTTTGCAACCATTCATTAAGTAAAAATTTGTCCAATCTATTCATTGAACTCCCATTAGATCTAAACCAAGTTTATTTTCTCCCTATAATGGGTAAATCAACTAGTTTCATATTATTGATGAATTGACAAAACTCAATTATTTCTCTTCCTCTTCCATGATTTTCTGCATCAAATCTTTCCTCAATACTTTTCACTGAGTTAAAGTCACCAACCAAACACCATAGATCACCCTACAATCTATTTTTTCAATTCTAGTAAATCCTCCCATAGTTGTTTCTTTTCTTTTGTGTTACATAGGGCATATATGTTAAAGATGTGACATAATTCCTGTACCTCTCCCCATCTTCCTGTGATACCCAAGAAATCATTTCTAGTGAAAGTGCTTGTTTTGGTGAAAGTGCCTTTTTTCCATATGTTTAGAAGGCCTCCCGATCTTCCATCAAATGGCTTATAACACCAATCAAAATCTATATTTCCCCATAGCTTTTCACAGATTATTTTCTACTACTTCTAATTTTGTTTCCTAAATACAAACAAAATCTAGATTCTCATTCTTAATTAGCTCTCAAATCTCCTTCTTCTTTACCCTTCCTCCCAACCCCCTAACATTAAAAGTGGCAATCTTCATTTGAAAGTAGAATTCACCCTCCCTTCAGACCTAAGGTCCTCCTTGCTCCTGTTCTCATGTTCATTATTATTCTCTTCTGCATGGTTATCTTTTAAAGCTATGCCCTTATCTCATAATTCCATTTGGATGAGCTTGTCCACAATTTCACCATCATTATTCTTCCCTATTACCCCAATTTCCTTTCCAAGCTGACAAATTTGCTTAGCATCAGAGAGGAGGTTAGAGTTTCTAATTACCTTATTTGTGGGTCTAATGTTACTATCAGACATTGAAACTTCGTAAAGCTGATGAACATTCATTTGCGACCCTTGTTGATCGCAGCTTGCTTTCACTGCTTTGGAGCCTTTTAGTGACTTCACCCTTTTATGTTTGGCAGATTCTTGAACATAAGCCCTTGATTCTTGATTATCTGTTGAGGACAGTTTTTTTTGTTTGAGGAGATTATCTTCCTTGAGATTCTTAACTTGATACATCCAATTGCTTGGAGGGTTTCCTTTTCTTCTTTGTGATGTGTACTTTTTTTTCTTCTTAAACCTGGAGCAAGAAGCTTTGATATCCTTTAGTAGTATATCATCAAATGCAGAGTCGCTTTCAAATGGTTCTGGTTAGGCAATAAAGTTTTGGGCAAGTGGAGAGCTAATGCCTTGGGCACACGGAATGTGATTGCCAACAATGTTTTCCTTCAGATTTGAGTGGGCATTTAAGTTTGAGATTTGGGCTATCTTGCAATTATTGTCATTTTCAATATTGTGAGAGTGGGCTGCCTCTTGGCTTTGGACATAGTTTGTTGAATTGTTTTCACCATTGTCAAATTGGGCCATTAAAAAAGAGTGGGCTAGGCCCACTTTTGATGTTTGAAAAATCTCTTAATTCTTAATTACTTGAAAAAAAGTCATGCAACTACTCTTCTGCACCTCCATGATCACTTTGCTCCCCACCTGTCAATTCCACCACCTTTGCATTTAATGCCTTTACAATTTCCAACTTTTTCTTTCATTGGATGAGCCAAAATTTGAATTTTGTAAACATGCCATTTCCACATCATTACCTTCTCCCATCGTGTCTTCTGAGAGGAAAGCATGTGTGTGGTTTTTCAGCCACTTATCTTCTAACTCTGGAAAATAACCAATTGATTCTTCTGAGATGTTTCCTATTTTATGATCGGATTTCATTTGTACCACATTGTTCCATATTGGTTCTTCCATAATTTTTGATTTCGAAGATATCTCCTCCAATGTTAATACGAAGTAATTTGTCTATAGTAGCTCTTGAAGTAGTTGAAATTAACATTCTACCAACATCAAAATGGCACTTGTGCTTTGTGCTTTCATTAATAGATATATAAGAGCAAAAAATGCAAGCAATCTCCTGAAAAAAAATCTTCTTCCTTAGTGTGAATGGGGATACCAAAGCATTTAAGCCAGACAAATCTTTCCTTTACTACTTCAATTGGAGTCCATTCTCGTATATCTTGAAGCCAGATAGAGAACCAATCTTCTGCGCTTTTAACAATGTCTGATATTTCATCTTCCTCCTCAGCTGATAAGAGAACAAGGTTACCTCCCATGGGTGTTGCTTTAATGGTATAAAATCCCTCCAAGAGTAATTTGTCTTGAAAACTGAACAGCTATCTTTACATTGCATTTGGCCCATATAGCATTTTTTTAACTAGCGTATGTTTTCATCCTTGACTTTATATTCCATCATTGTTTTGCATTGATTGGCAAGGTTGTTGTTTGTAGTTGCGTGATGTATGACTTGGTGATGTGTTTGGAATTTTCTCCATTCTTGCCATCCACTGTTGAGTGCATGTACATATGACATTCCTTCCCTCACCATTCCACAGTTGAAACTTCTTATATTTCTGAAGTCTTTCTGGATCCACTTTGAGTCTGATCTCTCTATTTCTGGTTGACTTTGATCAAATTTTGAAATGTTCACCCTTAGTTTGTAGGTTCCAATCCAAATGTTGTCGAGTTTTCTTTCCAATTCATATTCATTTTGTACTTCTTTAAAGCGAACGAAACCAAATCTCCTACCATTTTTGTCAACCTTTGAAGGTATGAACACCTCCCCTACTCTTCCCCATTTTGAGAAAACTTCCCACATCTCTCCCATACCAAAGTTGTCTGGTAAGTTTGTAAAGAAGTATGAAACTGAGTTGGTGCATAGTTTCTTCACATATGATGTTCAGAATCCCCTCTCACAATCCCTTCTTGTCACCAAATTACCTCTCTCACTCTCTCTGACTCCTCTCTCATTTTATCTCATCTCACTCTCTCTCATTTCACATCACACACTTCTACACTCCTTCCCACATGTGGAAAGAATTGAATCCAACGTCATATATATGTATTCCTATCCTAATCAATCCTAAATAATTGCAAATATATTAATAATATTATTCTATTTTATTGAACTATTATATTTTATTCAAGTTATAATAAACTAAATGAATATCTCAATTCAGTTGAGTCTTAGGCTATGTTTGGCAAGCTATTTCAGCTAACTTTTAGGTTTTTTTTACTAGTTGAAAAGTTTGTTTGATTTTATTAATAATGTTTAATAAACAAGATTTTTATATTTTTTTTCCTTTTTATCCTTAAAATATTTGTTAAATTTTCTTATTACTCATTTTAACATAAGATAAGATTTTATTATTATTTTTGTTTCTCTTCTTGCATTGTTTATTTTAACCATTACACTATTTGCATTATTTATAATATTATTTCAACATTAAACTTCAAGATATTTTAATTGTTACAATAATCAACATATTCAAAGTATGGCATCTACTAAAGTGTATGTTAATTTATTATATTTTAAATTTGGTTGAAAATATTTTTAGATATAATATGAAATTAATAGTAGAATGCATAATACGAAAAAATTATCATAATTGAAACTAAAATTTATAATTACAAGTAATTAATCTACAAATAAAAAAAATACAAGAGTTTAAAATTAATTAAAAAGCTAAAATTATAATTATCCCAAAATATATTTTATCAATAAAATTAAATTAAAGTTTATATAAAAATGTCATAATGTCCATTTATATCATTTTACATTTATCAACTACTTTAACTAATAATTTTACCAAACACTTATAATTCAATAAGATAACTTAGGGCTTGTTTGGACACATATTAAAAGATCTTTTGAGAGCTTATATTTTGGAATAAGCACTTTGTTATGTAAAAAGTGGTGTTTGGATGTACATTTTTTTTTTAGCTTTTGGAAAAGTAAAAGCTTTCAGTAGAGCTTATGATGAAGCTAAAATTTTCAGCTTCTCAAATAATTATCATTTTGAATAAGCACTTAGGAATGTATTATCCAAACACAATATTAGCTTATTTAAAAAGATCTTTTCATAATAGAGCTTCTAAATAAGCTCTTTTTCTATAAGTTCTTTTAGAAAAGCTCATCCAAACAGGCCCTTAAAAGCTTTCAATTACTAGTTTTTAGCTTTTAGTTAGTTTTTCAGCTTTTAGCTAGCTTTTCAGCTAGTTTTGCCAAACATAATCTTAAATTTATAAAAATAATTTCAACTTTATAATCTAGTTGGAATTTAATTGGAATACATTAAAAGTGTAAATATTTTTTCAATTTTTTTAAAATGCTGCACACGATAAGAATAATTAATTACTCATTTTTAACTTAAAAATATAAATATATTAATCACTAATAATTTCTTCAAAATAATAATTATATCTTTCTTATTTATTTAATAGATTCGCTTCCTATAATATTTCTCTTTCCAGTCAATAATAATAATAATAATAACTGCGCTCCTACTATTGTCACTATTACTACTACTGCCACATCCATCATCACAACTACTACTAACAACTGCCACCACTATTGTCACTACCACCACTACTGTTGTTACCACCGCTACTGTCACCACCTTACTTCTTATGAGATCACAATTGTTGTTACCTCTACCACCGGCATAACTAACGCTACCATCACCGCCCCTCTCACCACTATCACCGTTACTGCTATTACCATTACTACCACCACAACCAATAATTGTCATCACCACCACCACCTACCATTGCTACTATCACCACCACCATTGCTGCCAATAAAGTGATTGCAAGGCAACTAGAGCGAGGTGCATGTTGAATAAAAATAGGAGTGTAGTGTTTTTTTTTTGTAAAGAGAGATATTATAGGAGGTGAATCTACTAATAAATAAGAAAGAGATAATTAATATTTGAAAGAATATATCATTAGTAATTAATATATTGATCTTTTTTAGTTAAAAGTGTGTAATGAATTATACTCTAATCGTGTGCAACACTGCACACGTTAGAAAAACCGTTTTATTAAAATCAAATTAAAAATTTTAAAAGTTTCATCAATGCCATTTAATAAAAGATGGCATGGGTTCTATTATTAATTTATTTAATTAAAAATCATACCCCGAAGAGAATAACTCAAGCATATCTCATCTCTTTATTGTTTATATGTATCAAAGATTAATCTGTCAAGAGAAATTGGAGATTAAAAAAAACTTTAGGCGGTAAATAAAATAATATGTAATAATAAAATAGGTAATATATAAAACAAACAATAACTATAATCCATATTAACTTGAAAGTTCTGAAGTTTATACATAAAAAAATAATGAAGTTTAGGAGTTTAAGCAATGAGAAAAAAAATAAAATTAGTTAAGGGAAGAAAATACAAAAGAATGTGTAATTTATCATAGATTTTTTTTTCTTACTACAATAATGTAGATAGAAAGATATAAAATAAGTAGGCTCATAACTTCATTAATTTTTTTGATTTATTATTTTTCCTGAAATTTGATAAGACTTTTCTTGTCCCCTCACGCTTATATGCTATAACCGCATTGAAATATACTATGCATTTAAATATACGTTTGCAAACTTGATTTTAGACTATTTTAATTTTGTAAAATTAATTTTCAATTAAAAATAAGTTTAAAGTAAAATAATTTATGTTTAAATTTTTTTATCTTGTAATTAAAATTACAGTAAAACTTAATATAAAATTGTCTACTCAGTAAATGTTACTCAAGACATATTTTTACTTGAAATTAATTTTACCATTTGTTTGTTTCGGCATTCAAAGCGTACGTCCGACATCAAAATCACGTCAATAAATTAAAATTATGCCGTGACTCTCACACCCAAGTAGCTGAAACGCGCATCCAAACATGCGCTTAATGTTGAAATCACATTTGAGACATAATGGATTTGCGTAATTTCTCTGTACATCCAAACATATGCATAATTATTTTAAAATTGTGTTGATCGGGACATTATAATATCTCTCACTTCTTTAAAATTACGAAACCAACAGCTGATCTGATCACAAAGCCTAGCTCAACGTTGGAACACAGAGCACAGTAAATCTTAATGGGACTAAAACTTGAAATGCACAATTACACTTGAATAATCCATTAGAGCATAAAGGTGTCAAAGAACTCTACTGCTTCAAAAATCAGAGGCAGCGCAATATCACTGAATTGATTTAATCACACTAGCTACGTACGTGCCTTTGAACATAACCGAGTGTGTTTAACATCAGCATTAATTCAGCAAGAAGTGGCAGTGTCCCTTTGCCAGACAACATAATTGCAAATCCCATTATTTTTGCCAGCCCAAATGACATGGTACCAAGCTTGATATACCCGCAAAGTTGGCTTTGGCAGGCTAGTAGAGTACCAACCATATTACTCGGATTCTAAGTCAAGCAAAGCATAGAAAACACTGCTTTTCATATTGCGCTACATCACTCTTTAATTGAATAATGACAATCCGTCCCTGAAAAAGTCCCTTTTGCGGTGGGTGCACGAGATTCTGAGTGTAATTGCTTTCGAACTTAAAATGAGTATGAAAGAGAATTCAAGGTGAGGGTTTGTACCTTTAGATTTAATTATCCGTAAACGCCCTAAAAAATGTCACCTACAACCTTTAATATTAATGCACTATGAATATTGCAAAGAGAAGAACACTAGCATAGTGAGAGTAGCAATCAACGACAAGGGGCAAGAGTGAGACTTGGATGAGAGTCCAGTGAAAAAGTTGGGAAACCATGGACTATTAACTATCAATGGCATCTCCCCTGTCCCTGTTTCAGACCCAATTCCAGAAGGAGGTGGTGGTGAATCTCTTGCCGATTTTTGGCTGCACATAAACATTAAAAAAAAGAAGAAGTTAAATTCAATGAGGAAAAAAAAAAAAACTCTTACGTGTAGCTAGGAAAATTCATATATTTTGAAAACGAATCAAGATTGTTGGAACAAAATGGCATATGCCTTTTGGTAAGTTTATCTCAATAATTAAATGATCCAACTAAAATATCTTGTAATAGATTCCAATTGTAAGTGAGGTATTCCTGTGCCTCTTATTTTGCATGGAACCTAGCCTTGAACCCTCTTTTCTTTTTGTGTACCTCAAGCAAATATAGTTTAGGCATTAACTTGTGCCACACTAAAAGTACGCTATAACTAGAAAAAAAAAGAGTCAGTACTTAGTAAGCACTATGTCGTTCCAATTTTAATAAAACGGTTGCATATTATAACACGAACAACCGAGAGTGTCAATCAAAGATTGGAATCGTTTTATCAAAAAAAAGAAAAGAAAAGATTGGAATCGTTATCTTAAAAAAAAAAAACAAAAGTAGAAAGAAAGGAATGGCACTGGAAAGAAAGCAATTAAATAATTAAATTAAATCTAAATTAATAGCTAGATGCATGTACTGAACAATGAGAAAGATCAGAATCTGCTTACCTTGTGGTGGAAGGGCAGAATGTAATGGTATAATCAGCTCCCGTACACGTAAACGTACTCGTAGCGTCGTCGTAGGCGTAGCTATACGATTTGGGACACGCGGATTTGAATATCTGCGAGTAAACCGAAGGCTTACAAGTCGCGGGTGAGGCGTACGCGCCGCTGCAACAATATTGGGGGCTCCGAAACGCCTCGCACGCGCTCTTACACGCGGCACGGTCCGCGACCCGTAACTCATTCGGGCACCGTTGGTTTAGGTCCGCAACGCACCCAGTGGACCCGCAAGTACCCGATCCGCCACTGGGGTCCACAATTAACGGCAAATTGTAACCGTCAACGAGACTCACGTCGTAAAAATCCTGGGTACCCGTACCCGACCCGATTGTGAACTCGGCCAACGTGGCGGGTGGGCTTGCCCCGCCCCCATTGCATTGGACCTGGTTGGAGCCACAATCCCCTGTGGTGCAACTACCCTGTTGGGTATTCGGGTCAAAATTGCACCCGGTCCGGCCCCAGAATCTTCCGGACCAATTGGGTGGAGTCTGGAAGCTCCGCGACCCACCGGGTCGAAGCTCAAACCCGGTTGAGTCCAATCCGGAGCTGCCAGCATTGGCCAAAATCCCGGGCCACACCGTGTAATCACACTTGTTGGTTAGAGTAAACGTGGCTCCTGATGCACCTATTATCCAGTGGATATTGTAACTAGTTGAGAATGTTACGTAATGCAAGAAAATTTGAAGAATGAAGAATCAATTGATCTATTCATTAATTACCTTCGCAAAGAAGAACCCAGATGAGAGCAATGTGTATGGAGAAACAATGGGGAGCCATGAAATCCACTTGGAATGTGATTGATTAATGAAAGTGATTGGCGTGAGGAAGTAATGTTGCCGGAATGGAATGGAAGAATGGAGGTGAGAATGTTGGGCTCCACTGCCCATGCATGAAATGAAATAATCGGATATAAAGTCTTGGTTTTTCTGATGAATAGAATGAGGTGAGAAGAGATGTCCAGGATGGATTATAAAGTATATATATACTATAGGTTAATTAATTTATAACGGAATATTAGGTGGAGTAAAACCCACTATAAGTTGTCGACTGATACGTGAAAGGCTAAGCTAAAGGGTATCTATTAGATCTTCGAGCTAAATTTGCAGCTAGTTTTTGACTGCTATACCAACCGTTGCATAATTATATTCTTATGAATTAGGATTTAATTGGACGAACGTATGTAATGGGCAAAGTGTATGGATGCTAAAACTGACCGCGGATGATTTAAGATGCCCAAGTCTGCATTATTATGTAATTAATGGGACTTGTATAATTACGGTCACTCTCACAATTTGGGGGCTCTTGAATTCGGGAGACCAACTTTTGATAGTGGCTAACGGATTCGATATTCTTCTATCTCCTTTTTCTGTCCTTCATTCTTTCAGGCAAGAAACTCATTAGAGTTTTGCAACGTGTGTTGTTTACTGATGACTTTTGCATTCATTTGCTGTAATTTGCATTGCACGCCACGCTTTGTGAGTTCCTAAATTTCAACGTGGCCAACTAACTGCATGTATTTGATTTGACATGTTTAACTTGTAACAAAATAAACGAGGTATTTGTTCTAGATATATATGGAAGCACTGTATAAATATGCTTGCTTTTGCCTCTATAGTGTCAATTGTATTTTTGCCCATGATTTCCAATGATGGAAACAACATTGCGGTGTGCGGAGACATGCTACGAGTTCATTTCATAGTGATTTTTTTTAATTTTTTTTATCAGAGTAATATCGAGATAATTAAATATACTAAAAAAGTTATATATTAACAATTTGACATTGTGTTTGCCCTCATTGGTAAAATAATTATTTAATAGAAGTTAAATTGTTAGTATATAATTTATTACGGGTTTACATTAATAGTATAATGCGTCATGCTAACAAACTATTTTGTTGATATAAAACGTTAATATGTACTAACAGTATAATGTTTCACACTCTTAATGTAAACTCACATTATTATTAGATAATTAAAAACACCTAACTTTTTTTGTGTGTGTAAGTTAATATATGACATTTTTATCAAGTCTTTCCTCAAACACTTTAAAGCAATGTTATAAAACTCAAACGGGTGATCAACTTGATAAGAGTACTGGGGTGATGGGTCAATAATTAATTTGACGAGTCATTAGTTGTATTGTATGAACTAGAATAAATTATAATACAAATAATTAAATATAGGTATATATATTATGTTTGCAATATATATACCAAGAGGCTCACATGATGTAGTGACTATAGAACGATGTGATTGTGCCTCAATTTTGGAAAAGTTCTAGTTTGCCTAGTTTACTCAAAACCAGTTTATGTCTGTTCAATTTGGTTCAAGGCCAGTTTGATAACGTCAATAATGAGTCATTAAGATATCCACTCTAATAATGATCTTCGATTGTGGGGTTTGGTTTGTGGTTGAACGGGTTTGACTGACTAGTGTAATCCAAGTTTAATAACAGTAGTTTTAAGGATAAACCTAGTGTGAGCTCATTAATTTAATACTTTATAATGTTTTGGAAGATACCTTTTTGGGTTAAGAATTATTTTTCTAGATAGATGTGATAAAGTGAGCTAACACATTATGGTCTGCCTAAAATTAGTAAAAAAACAGGATGAGATCAATTGATCCATCAATGAAAATTAGATTATGATATCACTAAATAATTTAATTTTGATTTCATAATTGGGGATTTTATTTTAATTTAGTGTAATTAGTTTGTATTGTTTTTTAGATATGGTTATCTTTTTCTTTATCTTATTTTTAGGGAATTTATCTATATTATGTTAGCTTATATACAAACCCTTCATATTAAACCTAATTCAGTTTTTACAAGTGAATAATAATAATAATTTTTTTCAGATTGTATTTGAGTTGAGTCAGAGGAATACTTCGCACTTAGAGGAGAACTCTACAATTTCTTTCTTCCCTCTTATTCTCCATCAAATTTGGTAGTAAAACTCTTTTTTGACACGCTTCCACACTGATTTTTTCTTTTTGTTCTTTCTAATCACAAGATTTGTGTCTTGAGGCCTTTATACTAGTTGGAGGATTGGAATTTGCCAAAGTTTTTTTTTGCAAGGCAAAATGAAATTTATTAAAAGGAATGCCAAAACTTAGCACGAGCCATGCAAGAGTTTGGAAAAGGAGGCACATTACAAGAAACCAAATTTCGTCGATACCCACCACAAAGAAAACGAAATTATCCCCCCACAGCTAATTCCACCCAATCAATTAAACCGTTACTATACCATAGACTCCCACTCCCAAAAATATAATGGAATTTGCCAAAGTTGAGCGCCTTACACAAAGTCACACCACCAAAAATTTTGTTGACAACTCAAATAACGACTACTAATATCAATGTTAGGGTTGTTTGTGGTTCAATTTACTTTAGTTTTTGGTAAGAAACAATGTGATCCAATCATAAAAGAACTCGCGGTTTAGTTTGGATCGTTTTGAGAATAATATCAAATCTAAATAAATCCAGTAAGATCTTTTTGCAATTTGGATTGGATTAGTTATTTTGATTTTTACTTTTGATTTTTTATTTTTTAAGGAAATATTTTATTTTTTTGGTTAGCAAACAAATAAAATTTCATTAACTGGATAATTAAAGATAGGGATGACACCATAAGGTGAAAGCAAATTTCACTTATCTCCGTCCTCACTAAGGTCAAGGAGGGCTCGAAGGCGAGTTTATATGGAAACAATTTTTGCCCATTATTTCCAATTATTGAAGCCACATTGCGGAGATCAACAAGCTATAAGTTCATTTCATAGTGTTTTTTTTCTTATTGTTTTATCACCATAGCAATATCAAGATAATTAACATATATTGCCAAAAAAATTATATAGTACTTGTTTGACAATGTTTGTTTTTGTTGGTATAACATTTGTCTTAGAAGAATTAAATTATTAGTATATAATATTATGAGTCTAAGGGTTCGTTTGGGGTGATTTTTAGTTTTATGTTTCAAAAATTTTAAAAACTACAATCAGTTTTTAGTTTTTAAAAATTAGATTTAGTGTTTTTTTTTTCTATTTTAATTTCAAAATTTGAAAGTTTTCCATTTTGTTAAAATTAGTTTAAAGGTGTGTTTGTGTGGTGACGGTGGTAGTGGTAGTGATGACAATGTAAATGATGGTGGTGGCAGCGGCGACGATGGTAGCAGTGGTGGTAGCAATGCTGGTGCCAGTGGTGGTTGTAGTACTGGTGGTGGTGGTAGTAGTAGTAGTGCTAGTGATGGTAGCGGTGTCGGTGGTGGCAACAATGCCAATGGTGATGGTGGTGGCGACGATGATGACGATGATGACAGTGGTGGTGGTGGTGGCGGCGACGATGGTAGCAATTGGTGGTAGTTGTGTTGCCATGTCGGTGGTGGTGGCGTGGGAAGAGTCATTGTCAAATGTAGTGAAAGTGTGTTTTTTTAAAACTAAAAGCCAAGTTCACATATCTTTTTTTCTTGATTTTGAAAATGAGTGTAAAAATATTTTGAAATTAAGTTAAAAATCATACCAACTTTATTTTATCCAAACACATTTTATTTTAAAAAATGCATTTGAAAATCAAAAACAAAAAATTTGCAATTACCCCAAACTGACCCTAAGTTAACAGTATAATGTATCATACGAACTAACAATTTTATTGATATAAAAAGTTAATATGTACTATCAATATACCATATTGTTAGTATAATGTTTCATACTATTAATTTAAACTTAGAATACTTTTATTAACAATTTAATTTTCATTGGACAAATCATAACACCTAACATTTTTTTGGTGTGTGTTAATATATGCATTTTTCTATATCAATAAGTCTCACTTCAATCACTTTTAATCAGTGCTTTAAAAATCGGCTCAGACCGACCAGTTAGACCGGTTGGATCGAAAATTAATGGTGCAACCGGTCTGAGTTGGTGATTGGATTAGACATGTCTTCGACCTGGTATTAATCGGTTTGACTTAGCGGGTTTTGGGATTGAACTGATGAACGAACAGGTTGAATTGGTGGGTTGACCCAGACTGGTTCAAAGATTTTTTTTAAAGCATGAAACGACGTCTTTTTAACTACAAATATTGAAAAAAAAATAGAAATCCCAACTTATATAATATAATTTACATATTTAAATATATTTATTTACTATGAATTTTAATTATAAAAAATAAATATTCATATGTGAAATGATAATAATCATCAAAATCATAAATCTGAATGCACATATGTGTACAACATAAATGTCTCTTGTGTTGACCTAAATGCGTAACCTTCATTTACTTATTCTTATTTGTTTGACTTTAATGTATAACTTTCAGTCCTTACTTCCTTCACCCTTATCTCAAATACCATTGTTTATTTTTTATTTATTTTTAGGCTACACATCACTATTGAAATTTAATTTAATAAATTTTATAGGTATAAAATTTATGTCATAAATATTTTTAAAATTTTTAATAGAGACCGAGTCATGCGGTTTAATTAGTGACCCTCCAGTTCAACCATTAACCTAGTGACCTAGTATCCTGATCGAGTCAATTACTGGTCCAGTTTTAAAACATTACTTTTGATGCACTGTGAACTTATTCAATTAATAGTTTATAATGATATGAAAGAAATCTTTTTGGGTTGAAAATAATTCTTTTAGATAGACATGGCTAGGTGAGCCAATCCATCATTACTTGTCCATAACCCATAAAAAATAGAACTAGATGTTGATCTGTTGAGGAATTTTAAATTATTATCTAATTAGATATTGTTTAGGATTTAAATTTTGATTTCATATTTAGATATTTTATTTTCATTTAAGGTAATTAGTTTGTATTATTCTTTAGATTCAGTTATCTTTTTCTTGATGTTATTTTTAGGGAATTTATCTTTATTTTTTGGCGTATATATAAGCCTTTCATATTGGACCTTATTCAAATTTTACTAGTGAATAATAATAAATTTCTTTTAGAAAATATTTGAATTGAGTTGAAGGAGTACTATTCACCTATAGGAGAACTCTAGAGTTACTTTCTTCCTTTATTTTCTCCATTAATTTTGGTGGTAGAACTATGTTTTGACATTACTTCCACAATATTCTCACCCCTTTGTTCTTTCCAATCACAAAATTTGTGTCTTGAGGCCTTTATAATAGTTAAAGGATTGAAATCTTCCAAAGCTGAGCACCCTACACAAAGCCACGTCACTAGAAACCTTGTTGGAAACTTAAACAAGTATTGATAATCTCATTTTTAACTTTTAAGGTTGTTTATAGTTTAATTTTAGAGGTGCTCGTGGGTTACATTGAGTCGGTTTTGAAGAGAAAGCATTCAATCTGATCACTTTAATTTTCTTTATTCATCATCTAATCGGTTTGATTTAAACTTTAGGTTTAAATATGTTTTTAGTCTCTAGAATATACCTATTTTATACTTTTAGTTCTTATAAAATTTTTCTTATGGTTTTGTCCCTATAAAATTTTATTTTACGGTTTTAGTCTTTAATAGCATTTTAAATGCTTATAAATTTGTAAACTTTTAATGTTGGTTCCTCTTATATTAGAAGATATTCATTTTACTCCCCTTACTATTTAAGAAATATCAGGTCTATTTGCGAATAGATGGTTGCCACATTATCAATGAGTATTGATGTGGACTAAAACTGTAAAATAAAATTTTGTAGGGACCAAAACCATACAAAAAAATTTATAAGGACTAAAATGATAAAATAGGTATATTATAAGGACCAGAAACATATTTAAGCCTAAAATTTAAATATGATCTCATCCAATCCAATCTAAAACATTTCAGATTGAATCTATTTTTAGTTTTTGTCTTATTTTTATTTTTCTTTGGAGAAAGTATTGAATAAAGGGAATGATACATAATAAGCATAATAAAAAATAATTTAAAATATCAAATATCTCATTTATAAATCATTATATAGATAATAATAATATAACTTTTCAAATATATACTATTAAAAATAAATTTACACAACTTAATAATTATAACTTTTACACTGTCACATAGTACATTCATGCTGACGTGACACTCTATTCCATTGTCACGTCAACATTTTTATTAAATATTAAATGTCATGTTAATAAATGGACAAAAGTCATGCAATTAAAATAGCAAAGCATCAAATTTGCAAAAAAAAAATAAAAAAATGGGAAACCAATAAAGAACCTAAAAATGCAAGTCAATAAATAAAAATAACATTTATGATAGATATAAATACCATTCAATATTAATTTTCAGCTCACACATACTTTGAAAGCATTTTACGGTTGTCAGTTTGGTCACAAATTTACCTAACATGCTTTGAAGAACGTGACTACGAATCTCCTCCTTTTTAACCCCACTGCTTCTTGATTTTTTTTTTCCGTGTCTTTTTTATTTTGAATAATCTTACACTTTCTAACATGGAATTGGATTCTCAATTATCGCATAAATTGGAAACTTTTATCTTTAGATAATGAGTTGCAAATTAAGAAGAATTGGTTTCTTCTTATTGCAATCACATTATTTGAGTTTGAATTAACAAATCTTTATGAATAAATGATATATGATCTCATTATAAATTATTGTTTAATATTGATAATATATATTGACCCGTTTAATTGCTTTTAATTGTGGACTAACATTATTGAATATTTTTAATTGAAAATTGCTGAATTGAATATAAAACAGACAAAACACTTATAAAAAAAAAAAAAAAACTCAATCGCAATTCTTTATGTAACTTCTCAAAGAGCAAATTTTTAGCGTTGGAAGAATTCAAATATTATTTCAGTGTATATAAATAAATTAAGCAGAATAGCATTGAAGTCAGGATGGCCAAGTGGTTTAAAGGGCCAGGCTCAAGTTCTAGTCTTCAAGAGAGGATGAGGGTTCAAATCTCATTGTGGACATTTTTTTTCCTTGTTATTGTTTCCTCCAAATAAAAAATTTCGTTCTTATTTTTTCCTCCAAAATTTCAAATAGTGCACAAGTAAATAATACCTGTTATTACATGTTACCACTTACCAAACTTTGGGTTAATTTTTTAGTCCTTAAAATATTTTTCAAAAACAATATGATAAAAATGTAATAATTTAAAAAGGACGGAAGCTTAAAAGGTGGTCCATGGTGAATCATAATTTTTAACCATTAGATTGATCTTATTATCATAGGTCCTTCCACACTAGATTCCTCCAACTTCTTCCCCAAAACCCTTCCAACCACTGTTTATTGTTGTTGGAGGCAATTTTTGACAGCAGCATTTTATTTTATTTTTCTTTTTGCCATTTCTCCATCACCACCGCCCCCTCCCTTTGCTGTGGTCATCGGTCCCACTGGCGCTCCAAAAATGCAGCATCGCATCATAGTGAACCCCTCCCCTTCCCTCTCCCTCAACCTCGTGTTTCCCTTTTTATGGACCCTGGTCACTTCACGAAACTCAAGGTTCCTCTCCTGGCTTCCACGTCATTGCCCACAATGACCAGGGCGCCTTCGCCATTGTGTTTATCTAGATTCGCACATCAAAACCCCTCCACACTAGATTCACTTTGTGAAGTGAAGAGCGACTTTGCTTCTACGATGAAGAACCAAATCTGCACATCAAAACTCCTACAATGACAAACTAAACCTAAAGAAGAAAAAGGAGAGAGAAGAAGCGAAAAATAGGGGAAAAAAAAGGTGGTGCCACCACTGTCGATAATCACCTCCAGCAGTGACGCACAACACTGTGGCCCTACCATGTCTATCCCTACTCCGTTTAGAACACCATTTCCAGGCATGACGATGAGGTCATGCGCGTCACCGTCATCCTTTCGAGGCTTTCACTCCTGAAGCAACTATCTCACTACCTAAACCCAACCCTCTCCTTCGCATTGGAGACTTGGTTTGTGGCAACGACGTGTGTCAATAATGGATTCCAGTACTCCAACGTGCTGAAGCCTCGACAGAGAAACTTGGAGAACAAGGCGTTTGTGACGCCGATGAAGGTTCTGATAGAGAGTGGGTGAGGGTGGATGGTGAGGAATAATCCCTTGTAATGGATGTAGGATATACTGTAAAACCTAGATGAATCTAACGGTAAATAGAAGTAGTCCATTATAGACCACCTGTTGTTAGTCCATTGGCGCAAGTGTTCCAATTTGTGCAAGTAAACAGTGATGAATAGAGTATCATATCCTAAAGGACTTGCGTAATACTAAGTTTTTCACTCAAGTAAACTAAGCATTCAATTAGGAATTTATACAAACATGTAAAATGCTAATATTAATTGAAATGATAATAAATGAAAGCGTCGGGGTTTGACTACACTAATCGTCCTCTCATGCAACATAAGGATTATCTATTGAGTTCATCTCTTATTTATTACCATTAACCCACAATTTTATCCAAACCCTAATTTCTTAGTTGAGTGGACCTAAGTTATTTGGTTAAGCCACCAATCCCTTGATTAGCTTACCCAAACAACTTGCTTTGAGCGAAGAGGTTGAGAGGTGGTTAATAAATCATGTTCCATTCCTAGAGACAAGATTTATTAGATGCTCTATTCAGTTCTATGCAAAGAAAAAGTTTTCCAACATCAATCAAAACAATAAAAACAAGTCATAGGAGATCAGACCATAATAAGCCTTAAGCATAGAAGTAGAGACATCAATGAAGAAAATATAAACTTCAATAAATAACTTAGAATATATACATAAGAGTAAATTAGTTACATCAAACCCCAATTGGAGGGAAGATTAGCCACTATGGGTGAGTGAACTAGATAAAAAAGGTGAAGAAATAGAGATCTTGGATTAAGCTTTCAAGGAGATGCTTCCCAGCATTGTTCTTATGAACCCTCCAAACAAAAATTAGTGGACCTCTATACAATGAATGCAAAGTTGCCTCCTTTCTTCTTTTTGTCATGCCTTCATTAAGTGAGGTGCCACTCTTCTCGCTCAATGAGCACATGACTCGCTGAGCGAGAGCTTGCACTTCATGGTCTCTAGGGCAATTCTAGTGCAGACTCTCGCTTAGCGAACAGATGCCTCACTGAGCAAGAGCTTTGACTGCTCTCTATAATTCATTTCACTGAGTGAGTGATTTGCTCATTCAATGACCTTGGTTAGCCAAAGTTCTCCTTTCTTACCGCAATCCTTTATCTTCACTTCCTACAAAAAATCATCAAATTGGCAATTAAAATGCCCAAAATGTATAATTCTATTCCTAGGTGCTACTTACTTACAACTAATTGAGACTTGGGTTTAACAAAGCCTTAAGTCAAGAAAGATGGTGAAAAATGCATGAATGGATGCCAAAAAAGATAGACATGATCAACACTTATCACCTGTAAAGGTGGTCCACCTTAGCATTTGCCTTTAAAAAGATACATAAAAACATTAATACAGTCTTAAGAAACCTTTAGCATTATTGAAGGGAGAAACACTATGAGAATGCTAAATCAACGTTATTTCAAGATAAATAAGATTTGTGCACTCGTTAATTTTTACAATTTAAATATCTCGTATCACTATCCATTAAAAAAAATTTTATTTTTCCAATTATTATTATTATTATTATTCATTTTATGAATTATGTATATCCATTGTCATCTATTTGTGATAGTTGCAATACCACAACCTCCACAAAATCAAAAAAGTAAGGTCTAAGAATATTGGAATAAGAGGTGGGAAAAGGAGAAACGCAAAATGTTTGACATTTATAATTAGGCAAGTAGCATGGGCACAATAAAACATTTGCAAAGGCATCAGGGATTGATAAAAACAATGGAACTGATGCCTAAAACCGAAATGAAAGCTTTGCGTCACAATGAGCCAAAGAAAGAAACAGAGATTGGTGGAGTCAATTAAGATTCTTTGATAGTAGTAGTATGTGTTCCTAAATCATACATTGGCTTTTGCATTTGTTCTTTAGGGGAAGAAATAGGAACATTAGTAATGTGCTTATCAAGTTGCTATTGAACCCCAAATTAAACACTCTCTGTAGGAATATCTCATGTCAGACTTTGACATCACATTTTTCGACCTTCAATTGAATTGGGCATTTCTTGCTTCAACTGGGCATCTCACAATCTCAACCATCATATATAGATTACTAAAATCATTCCATGAACGAAAAGGCACCATGACCTGCCAAGGCAAATTTCCATCCTGGCAACTATTATTTTGTACTCAAGGTATTCAAATATGGATTTCTAATAACATCTATGCTTCCACGTAAATGGTTTTTCTTTTTTCTTTTTTTGGTAACCATGTTATTGGTGCAAAGTATTCACTAGCTTTGCTGATGATTAATATCCACTAAAAAACATGACTGACCATCTTTAGTGGAGTCTTTCTTAGCAATCACATTTTGTCCTTTTACAAGACTCGAACCCGAGACTTTGCTTAAGAGATCCAAGTTAAGTTTCACTCGGATCAATGACATGTTATTAGTCCACGTATATGGTTTATAGAGTATAGTAGTAACTTGTTTGTTGACCTTATTAAAGTCTTCCATTGGGTCCAACAATTTAAGAAATTTTACCACCTTGCTTGTTGACATTATTAAGGTCTTACAAATTAGCAATGGTTGTCAGAAATTGTCATCGAGCCAACAAAGTTCCAACAGTAGTGACACCTTAATTAAGTGGCCGAGATGAACGTGGTTGGTGCAATATAATAGGGGAAAACGTCACATCAATATATACAATAGATAAAGTATACACCGTCTTAAGCATCTAAAAAGATAGAAGATGTCGACTAAAATGTCTATATGGCTACAAATGTGGAGGTTAAAGCTTTTACATGACAGCATATTCATAAAACAATCTGATTGATTAAGATTAGTCAACATGTCTTAGAATGTGGGTTTGGGCTGATTCTGTGACACCTATTCATATTAAATATAATTCGTATTAATTTAGTTATTAAGTTTGAGTAAATGAAAATGTGGATAAATCTTTTTTGCTTTTATAATAGAAAATTTTCAATCTTAATAGAATTTGAAAATGATAGTAAAAGATAAAAGATAAGACTGTATACATGTATACATGTATATATATATATATATGTATGTCGTAAAACTATACATCTTGATTTATATATGTATATATACATATATGTATGTCGTAAAACTATACATCTTGATTTAGTAATACATAATAGTCATGAAATACAAAAAAACTAAAAGAACATTAAAAAGATCATATACAAAGTAGTGTCAATCTACCTTATTCCTCATACAACAAGAAAAATACTATAATACAGGTCTTAAGATCCTCGCTAGTTAAAGTATCCTATAACTCATACTCAGTATCACGGGTCGTTAATGTCATCTTCAGTAATTGCGATCAATCATACATAGAAAAAAGTAATGGAGTGAGGTGTTTTGTTCTAAAATCTCTTTTACATGTATGGTAGGAAGTCTACCATAAAAAAAGGTAAAACACAACAAACAATAGAAAGGATCCTAGGGTTCAGTTTAAGTTATACTATACTAGACTGCATTTGATTAGGTATGGATCCATACTCCCAATTGGTAAATAATAGTTTTCAATAGAATTGAAAAGTCATTGAGAGTACATATACCTCTTTAACACTATTACATGGTACAATCCTCATCATTAATAAGGAACAAATAATAGTCATGACGACCATATATAGAGGTATGCTCTCATACTAATCTTGGATTGTTGAGCAGTTGTTGGGGTTATCGAACTTGGTTAGGCAAATATCCTAGCTTGAGAGCACTACCCTGACCATTGTGACCTTCACCACTTGATGCCTACCCCCAAGACCTCTGCAAGTGAGTCCCTTCATTCATTCCTCAGCATACCAAACTGTAACTTTCCTAGCAGGGTGCTATGCCATTACATGTCACTTGCTTTACATTACTCACTAATCTCTCAAATTCTCACTTCTCAAACAAAGGTTTCCCTAGTCTCATTTAATTTAAGCATCAGTAACATTTCTGCCTTATATTGCAGAAATTACATGATAATAATTTAACAATTATCAAAATTTTGGCAATATAACTACTTAACAAAATTTAACAAAATAACAATTTGGTAATCACAATTTAATTACCAAAATTTTAGCAGAATAATGACTTAATAATCAAAATATTATTACTAAAATTTTAGCAAAATAACAATTTAATAACAAAATAATAACTAAATTTGAGCATAATAACTACTTAATAAATGCATTTTAATTATAGAATTGGGCAGAATAACAACTTAGTAAATACATTTAACAATCTAAATTTGAGCAAAGTAACAACTTAACAAAAATTAAAGTTGAACATCAAACATTATAACAATGTAATGATAATAGTAATAAAGCTTATGCCTAAATAGGTTTAGTGGAAAACCCTTCCTGTAACACCCATTTAATTTTAAATATAATTCATATTAATTTAGTTATTAAGTTTAAGTAAATAAAAATGTGTGTAAAATTTTTCCAGTTTTAAAAGAAATTCCAAACTTAATAGAATTTGGAAATGGAAATAAAATATGAAAGATATATACATATATTTCATAAAACTGTACATCATGGTTTGAGTAATACATAACAGTCAGAAACAAAAGTACATCGAAATACATATACTTCCTAGCCCACTATATACATCAAAAGAGATCCTATACAGAGCAGTATTTATCTACCCTATCCCTTATACAAAAAGAAAATACTTTAGGTCTTTAGGTCCTCCCTCGTTGAGATGTTCTCTATCTCGTACTCAGCATCACGGAGCGTTAATGTCGTCTTCAATAATCACGACCAATCATACACAAAAGAAAATAATGGAGTGAGGTGTTTTGTTTTAAAATCACTTTTACATGTGCGGTGGGAAATCTACCATAAAACAAAGACAAAACACAACTGACAACACAAGAGATCCTAAGATTCATTCTAAGTTGTATCCGACTACCCTTGACTAGGTATGGATCCATACTTCCCATTAGTGGGTAATAGTTCTCAACAGAACCTGGAAAGTGACTGGGAGTACATATACCTCTCTCAACACCATCACATGGTACAGTCCTCGTCATCATTGAGGAACAAAATAACAATTTAGGATATCCATTTATAGAAGTATACTCTCAAACCAATCTTGGAATGCTGAGCAGTTGTCGGGGTTATCGAGTTTGGTCAGGCGAATATCCCGGCTCAAGGGGGCTACCCTGGCCATTGGGACCTTCACCACTTGATGCCTACCCCCAAGACCTCCGCAAGTGGGTCCCTGCCTTTCATTCCTCAGCGTACCAAACTGTGGCTTCCCTAGCAGGGTGTCATGTCACTACATGTCACTTGCTTTACATTACTCACTAAACTATCAATTCCTAACTTCTCAAGCAGAGGTTTCCCTGGTCTCATTTAACTTGAGCACCAGTACAATCAACATTTTTGCCTTATTTTGTAGAAATTGCACAATACCAGAATTTTAACAGAATAACGACATAGCAATTATAGTATAATTACTAAAATTTTGGCAGAATAACAACTAAATAAATACATTTTAATTTTCTAAAATTGAGCAAAGTAACAGCTTAGTAAGCGCATTTTAATTTTCTAAAATTGAACAGAGTAATAGCTTAGCAAGTATAATTTAATAATTAAAATTTGAGCAGAGTAACAATTTAGTAATTATGATTTAATAATCTAAATTTGGGCAGAGTAACAACTTAGTAAAAATTAAAGTTTAACTTTAAACAATAATAACAATACTAAAATTTAAGCCTAAACGGGTTTAGGAGAAAACCCTTCCTACCAACATGCAAAGTGACAGTAATTTATAACCAACCCCACTCCCCCCATTACCTCTAAGATAGTTGATGAAGAGGATGGAATTGTTGGTGCAAAGCTTCTAAGAGGAGAAATTCTACTAGTTGAAAACTAGCAAAATTTTAACATAAAAACTAGATAAAAAAATATTTTAGAGAGAGAAAACTTTAGAAAGAGAAGCTCTCTAGCTTGGGAGAGGAAAGGATGAGTGAAAATCTGAAAACTTTGAGGCCTATTTATAGAAGAAGGAGGGGGGGTTAGGTGTCCAAATATTTACATCATCCATTATGTCACCATTATGTCATAAATCCAATTTTTATTTATTTTTAATCCAATTTAGGGACACATATCTCAAATAGGTGGTGAATCACCGATTTTAGGGTTGGGGACGTGCTCCACCAACTGTCCCAAGCCTCCATGTGTCAAATTTTATCTGTAGGTGAATTAACCGGTACCGACAAAAACGCTTAAACTTGAAAAATTTAGCTTTTAATATCAAAATAATGTATTTTAATGAAAAACTGAGTAAATACATTAATTTTCATCAAAAATAAATTTCTAATAATAAATTTTAATTTTTATTAAATTATTTCAAATTATATGTTTTTATTTTGTATTTTTAAGCTAGAAAATTCATAGAAAATCCATTTTAATTCAATAAATACCAAAATTTGTATGAAAATTATAAAATTAAATACTTTACCCATAATTAAACTAAAATTACTATTTCCACCCTTTTTGAATGTTAAACCAGTACTGGCTGGCTTATTAGACACGCAAGGGCATTTTGGTCATTTTACACAGAAATTCCAGAAAATTCCCAAAAATTTCCAAAAATATAATTTAATATATATGACATAATTTCAATCTCAAATTGACATTTTAATGTCAATTGAATATTTTCCTCATGTCAGTTCTTAATGTTGAGAAATAGGTATAAAATTGTCATTTTCTAATTTCTCCAGACTCTGGCTCGGAAAAATTATTAAAAATCATGATTAAATAGCTCTTGAGATTTTGAGCAAAATGGTGGGAGTCAGAATTTTAAAATTCATTTCCGATTTTTCAGAATTGTATATAAAAAACAGTGGAAGAATTAAAATAGGATTATTATATTTTTCACTACTTTTTTCTCAAAATAAAGTTTTTATAATGAGAGATACTTAATATAAAATTTTCAAAATATTTTGAGGTCAAAAAGTCTCCGATTGGTTCCAACAGTCAACCAGGGGTATTTTTGTCATTTTATAAAAATTATCTCAATAAATTCTAGAAAATTTTCTAAAATTATTATTAATTGTTCTAAATACATTGATGACTTAAAAACAATTTTTAAACATACAGAATAATTTAATATACAAAAGTAGGGGTGTTACACTTCCTACCAACATGTTAAGTGACAATAATTTAGAACCAATCCTACTCCTCCCATTACCTCTAAGGTGGTTGGTGAAGAAGATGAAATTGTTGGTGCAAAGCTTCTAGAAGGAGAAATTTTACTAGTTAAAAACTAATAAAATTTTAACATAAAAACAAAGTAAGAAAAATTTCTAGAGAGAAACTCTCTAAGTGGATTTTTGGCTAGCTATAGAGAGTAGAGGAATTGTGAAAACCTAAAATTCTGGGGCCTATTGATAGAAATTGAAGGGGGTTAGGTGTCCATAAGACGACATCATTCATTATGCAATAAAACTTATTGTTATTTATTTTTTAATTAATTTAGGACACAAATATGAAAAATAGGTGGTGAATCAGCCCCCCTAGGTTTGGGTGTGCTATATAAGCTATCCTCCAGCTCTTCTATGTAAATTTTATTTATAATTAATTAACCAGTATCGATAAAATAACCTAAACTTGAAAAATCATCTTTTAATATCAAAATAATGCATTTTAATGTGAAACTGGACAAATACATTATTTTTCATCAAAAATAAATTTCTAATAATTAATTTTGTTTTTTATTAATTTATTTCAAATTATATGTATTTATTTTGTATTTTTAAGCTAGAAATTCATAAAAAATCTATTTTAATTCAATAAATACCAAAATTTTTATAAAAATTCTAAAATTAAATATTTTACCTATAAATAAACTAAAATAACTATTTTCACCATTTCTAGATGTCAAACCAATATTGGCTAGGCTTAATAGACATCTAAGAGCATTTTGGTCATTTTACACCAAAATTACATAAAATTTTCAGAAATTTTCCAAAATTATATTTTAATATATATAACATGATTTCAAACTCAAATTAAAATTTAAATGTCAATTGAATCTTTTTCTCATGTCAGCCTTTAATGTTGAGAAGTAAGGATAAAATCGTCATTTTTAAATTTCTTCGAGCCCCGTCTTGGAGAAATTATTAAAAATCATGATTAGATAGCTCTTGACATTCTGAATATAATTGTGGGAAACAAAATTTTGAATTTTTTTTTCGATTTTTCAAAATTAAATCATCAAATATTAGAAAAACAAGTGAAAAACTAAAATAAGAGTGTTACATTTTTCACTATTTTTCTTTCAAAATAATTTTTTTATAATTAAAATATACTTTGTATAAAATTTTTAAAATATTTTGAGGTCAAAAAGTCTCTAGTTAGTTCTCGCAATCAACTAGGGATATTTTTGCCATTTTACAAAAATTATCTCAATAAATTATTGAAAATTTTCTAAATTTATTATCGATTATTCTAAGTATATTGATATCTTAAAAATAATTTGTAAACACTTCTAACTATTTTTATCTATTAATTCTATTATATGGCTTTTTAGGAACAAAACGTTCATTTTACAAATTTTTTGAGCTCTATTTTTCAAAAATTATTAAAAATATAAATTAAGTACTACTAACTTACGAACGTAACTGTAAGGATCAAATTCTTAAGATTATCATTCAGTTCTCCATAAATAAATATAGAATAATTAGAAAAATAATTCAATAGGCAAAAGTAGGGATGTTACAAACTTAAGCTCACAAAATCGGCTTCATCACTAGTCAATGTAGGATTTCTAACACACTCTCCTCATGCTGAGGACTGGACATCTCAGGCGTAAAGTTTGCAGGATTGGACATTTGCGGGTGGTCCTATAGTAGGTGGCCCAATAAACCCAACAATAATCGTTAAGATAGGCTCTGATATCATTTTACAATTTGGATTTGAGCCTAACTCAACCCCAAAAGCTAGCTCATAGGGTGAGGATTGCCCCCCACTTATATACTTTATCTTGGCACTATTTCTAGCCGATGTGGGACTTGGGTTTTTTTCCAATACACCCTTTCACGCCCAGTACTATTGGGCTTGGTGCATAGATAATATGGTAGGTGGTCTGTTAATGGATCTAGGACAAGCTTTGATATCATCTTAGAATGTAGGTTTAGGCCTAACTCAACCTCACAAAACTAGCTTTTAAGATAAGAGTTGCCTCCCACTTATATACTATAATTTGACTTCATTACTAGTCGATATAAGCTCTCCAACAATATGACAAGAACTAAAAAAAAAGAAAAGAAAATCAGTGTCCTTCAAATTTTGTGACTTGTTGCTGACAATATAGAATAACTGAATAATTGTTAAGTGTGAAATTAATAAAACCATGGTCGCCTGACATTAGATACCGCTTTTGCACAAAGAGAAACCGAGAAAATAATGAAAATGAGGACAAACCCTTCAAAATACATAAATACAAAGAAAAATATCATATGTAGACTATAGATTTGTATTTAAAATTTACGTACACTAGATTTCTCCATTTTAGTAGGTATATTCGTCTATTATATTCTTAATACATAATACTCTTAATTCTTAGTAAATAGAACCCATGATCACACCCACATAAGAAAAGCAGCACACAATTCTGATAACGAATTCAGTGTCTTAAAAATTCCATAGTTTTCCTTCCAACCCCGGACAACTTTTATCAACTTGCCATGCCATTGTTGTGATTTTCGGTGTATTTCAAAAGGCTCATATCCGCTTGATTTAGTTTACTTTCTAGTGTTTATATATTAACTTGTTTTAAGGGCTTTAAGATAAGGAAGTAATAACAGTGAGCTTGTGTGCATTTGATTGGGTCAAGTGGTTTGATGCAATGATAATCTAGACTTTCTTTTTACTGCAAACATATTAAAAATGTTAGGGGAAACAAATAAGAGATGGGTTTAAGGTCAAAACGACCTATAGACTAAGCATCGTCACCCAGCAATAAATTTACAATAAATAAATATTTCTGAATATATAATATAAAATTTGTAATAAATAAATATTTTTAAACATATAGATTATATTTTAAATTTATAATATATAATTTATATTGTGATACAATGTTATTCTAATAATTAATACTTTTTAAAAAAAATATTGAAATTAAATTTAGAACTAAAAATATTGAAAATAATATATTAAAACATATGAGAGGTTAAAAAAAAAATTCTAAAAACACTCTCGTGAAAGAATAATAGCTAAAAATGTCATCGTTAAAGAATAACAATTAAAAACACTCTCTTGCAAGATAATTATTCTAAATTATATATATGAAGTGTGTGTGTGTGTGTGTGTGTGTATATATATATATAGGGATGACAAAAAAACTCGCACTCGCAGATAAAATCCTTCACGAGTAGAAAATGGGTACCCGCAAATACTCTAAATCGGTGTATTCGCTACCCGTTTATTAACAGGGTAGGTATGGGTATCATGGTACCCGTACCCGCAGATACCCACTACTCGTAATTATATATTTACTTAAATATCCTTATATATTAATATAGATAAAATTACATAAATTTATTCAAAATTTTCAAAACGATTGTTCATTACGAGAGAAATCTTATACAATTATATTACAAGAGAAAAGGAACATAAATTTGTAAACATTTAAACTATATATTTTTTTAGAAAAATTGTTAAAATAATTAAAATTTATGTTCAAAGTGATTATTTTAAACAATAACTCTTTAATTTATAAGTTTAAATTTATAAATTCAAAATGATATTTGCAGCACTTTGTAATTGTCCACAACACACAAAATAAATTTGTTATTTTTTTATTTTTTAAAAATATCTGCGGATATCCACGAATACCCGCGAATATTAAAAATATCCATGGATATCCATTTAATGGATACCTGTGCAGATAACAAGACGGACACAAGTACAGATTTTATTCGGCGGGGCGGGTAACCTATGCTTGCCCCGCCCCGTTGACATCCATTCCTACATATATATATATATAATCAGCACTACCTTCTGCTCCCGTGATGAGTTAAACATCCCAACGGGTTATTAAATAAATATTATATCAATCAGTGAACGTTCATTTGTTAAAGACACTAACTTTTTTCTGGCAAGAATTATAAGGTACTTCTTGAATAGTTGGTCTTTTTCTTTGTATCAATTTTAGACATCATGCACATGTCAAATATACATAATCTTGTGAATTATTTAAATGAAAATGATCAAAAGTGTAATTTACATAGGGGTTGATTGCTTCAATTAGACATAAAAGGAACAAGTTGCTTGCAACTATAAAAATGAAGATTATCCTGTATAATTTAAGCAATAAAGTATTGACACAGTTGTTGTAACTTGAGTCTGTAATGTAATAATGCCATGGCCCCTCATCTTTATTCCCCCCAAAAAATGACATTGCTCAATCTTTTACGAAGACTAAAACCCGAGTTGTTTTACCTTTTATGCAGGCCCAATTAGGACTAGAACTATCTGACTTATGCTCGTTTCCCTTAAATAATGAAAAAAATGATGTAATAATAAACGTAGTAGTTGGGAAAAGAAACGAAAACCCAAAGCCCGTTAAGGATCTCTTCGGCCTCCACTATCAAGAAGTGAGATCCTTCAATTCCTTGATATTATATAGACCAAAGTAGAAAAATCTTGAGATTAGAAGTTATTAAATTAAGATTTTCTATTGTATAGAAAAGAAAGGAATTTTTTTATTTTGTATCCGTAAACATGTAATAAAAGGTTGAAAATTAAAAAACAATACTGAAAAACATTTATTATATAAAAACATAAAAGTCAATTAATACTTGCTTATTTATATATTTTAAACCATTTAATAGAGTATGTTTGATACGTTTTCATATTAAATGTTCATAGGCACACAATAAACAATCTCTTGAAAAGGGGCATGGTAACAAATACATTAAAATTATTGGTTAAAGTTTTAATAAATAATTTTTTATTAAAAAACAATGTGAAAGTATATTGATAATTGATAACTCTTATAATTTCGGTTTAGGTTTAACCCAACCTTAAAAGCTAACTTATAGGGTGAGGGTTACCCCCCACTTATATACACTATCTTGGCACTAACTCTAGCCAATGTGACTTAGATTTTTTCCAATACACCCTCTCACACCTAGCACTATTGGGCTTGGTACGTAGATAATATGGTAAGTGACCCGTTAATAGATTTAATATAGACTCTGATACCATCTTATTATTTGAGTTTAGACCTAACTTAATCCCAGAAGCTAATTTATAAGGTGAGGCTTGCCCCTTACTTATATACTCTATCTTAACACTATTTCTAACCAATGTGGGACTTGGGTATTTTTCAACAATAACATTAAATATATTTTTTTATTTTTAATTTCTTAATCAGAATTCTAAAACTATTAGTTAACATTTGTCAATTATAAGAATAACAAATAGAAGAAAAGAGAGAAAGGGTGTAAAAGGATTTGGTACACTGGTAGTTGCCACAAGCGTCATTAAAACAAAGGGAGTTTCAAAATGATAATCCAAACTCAAACTCATGATGTGAATATCAATTTTGGATGTTCTCTTTCCCTCGGAAATGTCCTGTGAGGCTGTGATTCTATCTTCTATGGGCCGTTTTTTTTGGTCAACTCTTCTATGGGCCTTCAAATCACCTGAAGCGCAGATCGAGGCCGATGCGCATACTAAGGGATCGGAGAAGAAATGTTCACGTTTAACCCAGTGGTCATTAGTCACTAAACTTCAAGAAATGTTACTAATACATTCTTTTAAACATACTCTTTTGAATATATTCTTTATTATTAACTCAAATTTATTAAAAATTATAAATTTTGGTGAATCTCACTTTTCATTAAATAAGTTTCTCTTTTAATTTTGTAATTTTTAAAAAAATTTAACCAATAATAAAATATATATTAAAAAGTGTGTAGCTAATACTCCTCACAACTTCAAAACTAAAAGGGACATACTTCATCCGTTAACAGCTTTTGTCAGATCTTCACTATTTTTTTTTCTAAGAGGTTCGTAATAAACTTTTTAAAAATGAGAGAGAAGCTGAGAAGATAAAGAAACGATAGAGACAGAAGTCGCAAAATACATTGCACGTCTGTCGACAGGAGAAATTGAATATTCTCTATTTTTACTCTTCATTAAAAACAAGACTTGTTTATCTTGTCAATAGAAAATGTATTATGTGTGGGAATTAATACAATTATAGTTAGGCAGTGTTTAGTCTTTTTTCGGTGCTAGCTAGTGCTTAGTCTTTGTTGTCTGTTATGAATGTGATGAGTGCTTTTTTGATGTTAGAATGGAACGCGCCACCACTCACGAGTCACGAGTTTGGTTCATTAGTTTGGCAAAAGACTCTTCAAAATGGACTGAAAAGTTATTGGCTGTCGTAAAGAAATACGCAAATCGAGTTTGGCTCACGTAAGAACACAAAACCAGTTGCTTCTGCCGCAACAACGAATGAGTAAAGGGGGAGAAGCGTATCAGCAGACGCAATTTCACCATCATATCATTATTTACTTTAATTTAGTGACATGGCTGCGTATGTGCCTTTAGTTTGAAGTTTAAATTTTATTATCGTCATTGTATATATATATATAAAATTGAATTATTTTGAAGATAAAATTTAGATAAAATTTTTTATATATTTTTAGTATTATTTTTTAATTAATATTGAAGTTTTATGTTAATAATCTATACTAATTTTTAATATAAATTTTTATTATATAAATTATTAAGTTGAAATTTCAATTAACATTAAAAACACTTTAAATGCTAAATGTCCTGTTCAAAATTCGGTGCAACATAACATGGAATGTGATGTTCATTTGCTCAATCAGTGACGAAGTGAAAAACCATTGGTTCGACCACTGCTAGGGAAGCTCCCAGTTGCCATACACTGTTGCGGCTCTTGAAGTCCTCCTTTGATTGCTTCTATTATTGGCTGTGATGTTTACTTGTTACTTCTTGTTGGGAGTTTTTCTCGCAGTTACAGACGCATATGTAACTCTCCAGTTTCTTTAAAGTAGAGTTGTCAAATGGGTCAGTTAGGCCCGGCCTAGCGGGCCAAGCTTCAAAAACGGACCAGGCCGAGCTGGGCCAAATTCTTAATGGGACACTTTTTTCTAGTCTGGCTTGGCCTAACAGGCTCATCGGACCAGTCCAAAATGACCCATGACTCTTTTTTTCTTAAATTTTTTATATATTTAACAAAGAAAAAACAAAAAAAAATATATAGTATCGGGCCAAATAGGCCCGGTATCCTTCAGGTCAAAAAATTTTGCGCCTGACTTGGTCTATCAAGCCATCAGGTCGGGTCAATTTTGCCAGCTCAACTAGTTTTAAGTGGTCCCACCATAGATTCTACATAAAATTTGTACCTGTATTTAAGGAGAAATTTTAAACTTCCCTAGAGTCTAGCTTGTTATTTTCTTCTTATTCTTTTCTCTTGTAACAAAAATAAAGGGAGAAATTTTAAATAAACTTAAATTAATATTATTGATAATTTAATAATCGTTCAAATTTGGTTTAATAATATTTTAATTCAATATAATAACATTTATGTTGGCACTATGTATTATAGTTTTATTGGAATGATATAATTCTCTTAGATTATAAAAAAATCTCTTATTTCTAAACTGTATACATATCTATGAAAATATATCTTGTTAGGGCAAAGATAAAAAATAAATAAATAAATAAACAACACAAGAAGCAAAAAAAGAACATACACAAATGTAACGTAATTCGTTAATGTGACTTACATTAACAGGAATTTTTTATTTCTTTAAAGAACAAATACAAAGAGTCTCACCGATAGTGATACAGTGAATGTCTATATAATTACCCTAATTCGCAACTCAATAGTCAATTTGCATTGTAAAAAAGTACATGAAAAACGAGTCTGGTCTGTGGCAGAGCCTGGAGCGATAATACTTATCTCACCTTTTTTCTCTTTCAAATTTTGAGCTCCAATATATCGGATTGGATTAAAATTCGGGATAACCCTTTAATGAAATTCAAGACATCTCAACATATTTCTGCTTATGAAACTTTCTTGGGTTACAATAATGCTGCAGACAGGAGCTAGAACAGTATGATTCCCCATATCCCTTTTTTATGTGAAGGCCATAGCATCTTGGGATCGAATTCATTGACAACATTCTTTGTATTATTGGAAAGAAAAATGATGGTGTGAATCATAGTTTTATATTATAAATTTGAATCTTTATTCTTAAAAATTAAAAAATTATGCACTTCTGTTTTTCTTTATAATACTAAATCAAATTAATTTTTTTTTCTTCTTTACTTAATTATCCAATAAAAAATAAATTGTACTTATTTTAATTGATATTTACATTTCTTTAATATATATTAAGTATAAAAAAATATAAATTATTTTTAAAATAATATTATAGTTAATAAATTAATTTTTAAGATTTTTAAAATTTTAAAAATAATTTATATTTTAATATGCCCAAAAGGTGCAGTCACGTGGTTAAACCTAAAAGTAAGTTATCCAAAGTTCAATCCTTGAAGTCCCAAATTGGGAGAACTTTGGCCTTCACCACACATTGGTCGAAATTGCAAAAATTACTCCCAAAATTTATAAGATTTGAAAATATTCATTAAAATAATTTATATATTTATAAATCATCGTTAAATCATCTTTTATATATCTTTTAAAATACTGGTGTCTCACACTCAAAATAAGTTGTAGAGTTTTATTGATCGTCGTTCCCCACCATCTATGTCAGGCCCGTGATGAAACAAGAGGAAAGGGACTGGAATGGGTCGGGCCCAATTGTATAATTAAGAAAAACCGATGGGACGGACCCAACTCATACCCAAGTTTTATATTAAAAAATTGAAAATTAGTCTTATTATGAAGCGTGCATACATTGAAATGGTGGCATGAATAATCACGCAACCACGACCAATAATTGATGACGAAAGCTGCGAGCTAAAGTATTACTACCTCCCCCAACCAAAATAAATATTATATATGAAAAAAAATAAGTCTCAAATACGTGTTATTTTAGCTTTTTAAGGTAATATTAATATATTTTTTATCTATACCTTCCATAATATAAGTAGAATATTGTTATTATACTGTATCGTTTCCAACAAAAAAAAAAAAAAATTTTGGAAAATTACTATTCTTTTTTATCTATTTATTAGCTTTTTTTGGTTTGTGTTAAAAAACCCTAGAATGACACTTATTTTGGGATGAAAAAGTATATACAAATGAGTGATGTTACATGTTAGGTATACATTATATATTATCCATACATCCATTTATAGAAATAACAGAAATCACATTTCATCACTCAATTCTTATCTCTCTTCATCTCCATAATCAACCCACTCTGGTTGATAATAGAGTGATTTCCATGTTTCCACAACCGAAGCAGAGTGTCTAAACAGTAGCGCTGCAACCATTTACACATAACACGTTGAGGCACCCAAAATCCCATATAATGATTTCATCCATGGATAAAAGCAACAATTCAATCCTTTAAAATATAGATGTCGATAAAGGCTAATATATCCTTGGAACAATGGTAATTGCTTCAGTATCTTCTATTTTAAGAGGATACTGGTATTTTTTTATATTGAAATAATAATAAAAAATTATTTGTACATTAAAATCACATTATAAATGAGTTATAATTTAATTTTATTAGTGTTTTAAATTTTATAATCCAAAAAATTCTATCAATCAAGATTTATTTCATTTTTTTTTTAAATTTAATATTAAACATGTAAAATATGTGAATGTAAATAAAATGAACAACAAAAATAATCTTATAAGTAATTTAATAATTAAAAAATAACAAGATCCTAAACAATAAGTTATATTATTAATTCTATGTTATTATATATTTATTATTTATTGTTCCACTTATTAAAGATATCGATACCCATTAAAATATACAGTTACCATAGAATTTAGCAGGAACAATAGCCATCTTAACGAGAAAACTCATAAAATAGGCAACTATTCGCTGAGGGGTAGTGATATCTAAACTTCAACCACTCATCATAATTGAGCACGCCAAAAGTCAAGGGATCATCTTATCCATAATGCAACAACATCAATTATATTTACAAATTCGCTCAAACACAACTCCCATTATATGACATTAAGATACTAGTTAAGGTAGGATGTCTCAAAATCAAAATTCATTATTTAAAAATTATTGGTGTATCAAAATGTAAATCAAACCAAAAATAATAATTGCCTCTGCCAAAAAAAAAACAAAAAAAATGTACGTTCACTTCACGTCGCTCTTTTGTTATACTATGTCACATGCGATAATGTCAAACTCGATATTCTAACGTCAAAATGTAAGTCTTAATCGAAAATAATAATTTCCTCTACCAAAAACAAATTTGGACCAAATATTTTTATTTGGAAAGAAAATTATTTATTTTATCACTTCACCCCTGTTGTATATAATAAAATGTTGAGTAATGTGATAAAGAAAAAGTAAGAGTGATAGCGAGATGTTATGTAACACTTTTTTATTAACACACTATCTCTTATTAGTTAAAATTAAACAGACTGCTCCTAATTTAGTAATGAGACACGTTAAAAGGGGAATGAGACTCGTATAATTAGTGAGACTCACATGAAATTCAACTAATAGAAAAGAGTGCCTCAGAAAAATAGTATGTTGCTAGCATTTCTCAAAAGATGGTGAAAAAAAATAATTGGGGTTGATTTAGAAAATAAAACAAGACTAGGTATAAAACTATATATATATATATAATAACGCAAGAGTAGGTATATGTAGAATATTTCATAGTTCCCTCCTTTTGTAACTGAACTTTAGTAAGATCAATCAAATTATTCCCCGTATCAGTTTCTCCGTATGTATCACTAATCAAATGTTAACCCGATCACCCGTGTTTGACTTTGCCTGGACAGGTTTACATATTCTGCGGGTGCAGGCGGCTAAATGTTATAATCGTGCTTCATTGAATTCAAACACCATGCTCGAATAAAGGTTTTTGTATTTTTACCGAGACAATAAAACCTGCTATATGTCCCTATTGTGAACCCGATTCGAATTCTCCATGAACCTTGATTGTAGGCGTAAATGTTCAACCATAAATAAATAATTTTGTATTCCTTGTAATGTTGAATATAAAATATTAGTGTAAAGAGTGAGTTTGAACCCAAGTTTTAACATGAAAAATCAAAGTTGATGGGGGAGGATAAGCTAGGAAAGACCCACTGCCACGGTAGTGCCACCGAGGCATGGAAGAGGTGAGTCAACAAATAGATCACATAATCAAATAAATTAAAAAAGCTTGGTTGAGGGTCTACTGCTGCAATATTACCCCACTTGTTGCTATAATAAAGCCATCATTAAGATGGTGTTTGTTACAAAAGAACATTTTATTTATAACTAGGAATCAGATTTTTAAAAAAAATTATAAAATGTGTATAATTATTACTTTTTTTAAAGAATAATATGCTTATTTATAACAAAATTTTATTGTCATGTCCAGTTCAAATAAAATACTTTTAAAAATATTATCCACTTCTCTAAAAATATTCTTTATTAAAAAAAATGTACTGAATATCCAGTTAAGGTGGTGGTGGTAGGTATGGCAACAAATTTAGTCGGAATGGTAATCACAATAGTAATAGTAGTAATAGTGAAACTAACAGTAAATGAGTTTTATAAAATTAAAAGTAAACAAAGATTATTTAATAACTTTACAACTTATTCTTACATAAAGTATTCCACTTATGAAACTGAATAAAATTCTAACCTTTATTCACCTATCGATGAATAACATTTTGAAGAATCTCTTATACCTTGAAAGTATTTTAATTCTCTTCCATATTCTATTAAATATGAAATTTTTTATTCTCACGTCATGTTTTGAATAATACATTTCATATACTAAGTGCTGCCTAATAATGTGGCGAGGAGCACTAATGTTATGGATGTTAATTATTGCAATTGGAAAAGTCCCATAAGTGGATTTCAATGATAAAAAGAAAGTCGAAATACGTGGTCCTCTTGCCAGATTAACCTAGTCATTCTACACAACAGCAAAGGCGGAGGACAATTAAAAACAACCAAATTTTCCTTTTTAATCGCTAATCAACAGCCTCGTCATGTAGTAGGCTACTAGAACATAATTTATGTTATCCGTTCTTACAATGTTGCTCTTTTTGCCACCTTTAGTGACCATATTCAGTTTTATATATTTGAACACACCTCACACGTTGACAACGTTGTAACAATATGCAATATCGCAGAAGGATCGAAAACAGAAATTATGAATCCATTTCTTTATTGTAGTCAAATATTACAGTCGTACAATATTCCCGAACCAAATAAAGAATTCCCCCGCCCATAATACAAAGAATTCACTAATAGTATACCTAATAAATATTGATAGTCTAACCCAGAAAAATAAATTAATAACTAGAATTAAAAAAAAAAACTCAAAATTCCTCACTATACGTTGTTGCCTATTTTGCTATATGTATATATTGCAGTCTGCCACCCTAAAATTATGGTAAAGATTCGCAGGGTCTTTGGGCCTCAAAGTTCAAACGACGGGTGAGCTTTCCCCCTCAAATGAGTCACCTCCCCGTCGGCATGGTCATATGCAACTCACATGGTTCTTGGTGAGAAAGAGAATAAGTCAAGTTTTATATAGGGCCCCACCATCTTGTTTGGGCCAACGAACATGGACGTGTCCAACCTCATGGGCCCAACCAAACTTTGTGAAAAATGCTAGCAGTTGTTAGAAGAGCTGGCACAACCGCCACATAGCCATCGAGACACTAACAATGCCGGCAATAGCTCGGGATTGGAGCACGTGGCTACACGTGGCCCACGACAGTTCACTCTGATCAAATGCACCTTCATACACCATCGTGCTGTTGTTGAGCAAGGGCGAGGTAGAAGAACTATCTTGCCCCTGTGACGCCTTCTGACTGTAAAAAAAAAAAAAAGAATAATAATCAGAAAATCTGAATGCGAAATGCAATTATGCAAATACTACCGTTCTAAGAAGAAAACAAAAATGGAGTTGTGAACGTGTCATAATGTGATTTATGCAACGGTCATGAATTGCGCAGAACACAGGTAACCAGTTACTTTAATAATGCTAACACACCAATTATGTTGTGCAACGATAACCATCGGCATGTGTGCCAGCCATCCCATCCCATATGCATAATTTAATACCTCTGTATCGTTTCACTTCGATTTCTCATGATATCGAGATTCGGGAGAAAATATTATAGCGATTTTTAAATTTTTTTTTCTGCTACTTTGGTTCAAGATATGGTCCCTGGTCTCTGTCTAAGGAGACCAATCACATTAGGAATTCTGGAGTGGGACATGCGTGATTATTCGGCAGGCCAACTTTCCTCTATGATCTCCACCGGACCTGAATCCTTTTCAGTTGAAAAAAATTGGAGAATGTCCAGTTTTTAATCTCCACCATTCAATGTATAATTTTTATTTAAATTTATTAAATATTAAAATTAATTAAAGATTAAGATTACATTCAGTTTTTATACTACTCGAAAGGATCCATTCCCGATCTCCACCACAAAGTACAAATTGATCTCTTCCACTTGGTAGATTGCTTGTAGTTGCAAACATGGTTTGGTTTGACATCCATTTTCTACCTAAACAATTTTGACTATCCGCCGAATCATCGCATTTTCAACGCTGCTTTTATCACCGAAATTCAGCGTCAGTAATAGTATCAACGTGAATCTTCTTTTGGGTGGAAACTAACAAGATTCTTGTTTTGGTTATATACGAAAAATAATCACATAATTAAAGTATATCTTCGTTTATACTGAAAATCAATTCAATTGTTCTTCTATATTAAAAGGAAAAATTAAGATCAACTCTTGACATTGATATTAACAGATTCGTAACAAGGAAATATAGATACGGTTAATTATAAGCTGGAAACTTTACTAAAACGCCCATCCTTAATGTCATTATTGACTTAACAAGCCTTTTTTTTTTTTTTTATTGTTTTCGTGTCAGTTTATCTTAACGTTTGATAAAATTAATTTGGCTTAATTATACTTTGTGCTACCAAGTTTCATTATTTTACAGATTTTACTACTTTGTTTTTTTTTTTTCTCGTATTTTGTTACCTTATTTTTTAAATTTTGTGAATTTTGTCTAATTTTGTAAATTTTTATTTAATAAACAATTGTTGATTAGACAAAATTTGTAAAATTTTAAAAATAAGATAACAAAATGTAAGAGAAAAAAACAGTGACAAAATTCCTAAAATGATAAAATTTAGATGATACAAAATGCAATTGAGACAATTAGTTTTAATTTTAAATCATTAAATATTAATTAAAAAGTATATTTGAATTAATTTTAACTACCATGTTTACATTAAAATATATGTGTAAAATTGATTTTAAATAATAAATAAACAGACACTTTGTCAAAGTTGAACGGATATAGCCGTTACTACATATTTATGAAGTTGAAATTATATAAATATAGTTAATTTTATATTATTTTATTAACTTCTTTAAATAAAAAACAATTTTATAATGAATAATTTTCTTCGCATAAGACAAGAGAACAGAAGTGAAGTGAAACTGTCACCATCAACCGTAGCCAATGTTATTATTCCTAAGCTATTATTGTTGTACGAACTCAGTTCACTGTCGTTTGTCCAAAGTTACTTGTTATTTTTATACTAACTCTGTTCACTGTCGTTTCTCCAAAGTTACTGGTTAAAATATCATAATTTTTTTGACGTAATAAATAACATGATAATATTATTTTACAAAAATACAAAAAATAAATATATTTTATGTACTGTAAATAATAGTGAATGTTATTAATTATAATTGTTATAATTTTTTCACGATATATTCATGCTCTTTACTAATGTCGGCAATTTTAATGTTTTAAAGAAAATATTAAAAGAAGTTTTTATTATTTTTAGCCGTTGGAAGTGGAGAGAAGGAAACAAACCTGGTGGCAGGTGGAGGGCAAAATGTGATGGTGTAATCAGCGGAAGCGCAAGTGAAGGTGCTGGTCTTGTCGTCGTATGCGTAGCTATACGCGCGTGGGCAAGCTTTCTTGAATATCTGCGAGTAAGAGGAAGGCTTGCACGTGTCGGGCGTGCCAAACGCGCCACTGCAGCAATACTGCGGCGAGTTGAAGGCCTCGCACGCGCTCTTGCACGCGACGCCCTCTCTCCCGTCCGCGCTCATCACCTTGAGCTCCGAAGGGCACGGGCCGTTGAGGTCGCCGACGCACCCGGTGGCTGTGCAGTTGTCGCCGGAGCCTCCTTGCGGGACCACCAGCATGGCCACGTTGTAGCCGTCGACCAGGCTCACGTCGAAGAAGTCGAGGCCTCCGGCGCCGTCGAGGGTGAACTCCGCCAAGGTGGCCGGCGGGATGGCCCCGTTGCCGGCGCACTCGAGCTTGCCGGAGCCGCAGTCGCCGGTGACGCACGAGAACTTGCCGGTGGAGTCTTCGGAGCAGAGCGTTCGGCCCCAGAAACGGCCACCCCATGAGGTGGGTGCGGTTATTGTGCTTGACTCGCCGGTTTGGAGAACAAAGCCGGTGGTTGAAAGCGGAGGAACACCGGCGTTGGAGAGAATGCCCGGCCACACCGTGTAGTCACACTTGTTAACTAGAGTGAATGTCGTTGAAATTACCCCTGCATGTTACAAATTCATCAAAACTATATTCTTAATTGGACCGGGGCACGTTGAGCACAAATTTTTATTTATTTATTTATGTTATGGTACAGACATTACCTGATACTGATATATGAAGTGTTAGTAAGAATGAAAACAATGATAGTGTTGGGCGATCCATATGGGAGTTTGTACTTAATTAACGATAAGAGGATATTGGATATAAATTATAATCTAATCCAATGTGAAGAATGAAAATGAGAAATAAGAAGAAGAACTTGGGCAATTGAACGTCTTAGTTCTTCTTCTAAGGGATGAGAGGATAGTTTGAGAAGAATGAGTTTAGGAGCATGGGGAATTTATAGAAAAAAAAAAAAGGAATGGGGAGTGCAGGGGAGGAGAATGTGAATAATACTTTCTGGGGTCCGTTGGTTTTACCAGTTGTGCGACACCGTACTGACGAAAGTAACGTTCAATGTTTCATTTAGTTTTTTATTGGTAGTGGCACATCCCAAGTGCACCGAAGAATACACGTTTTATTAAAGCAAAATATTCTACTTTACTTCCTAAATCCTAATTCAATACTTACTATTAACCAGCAGTTATTATCAGCCGAAAAACACCAAAAAATAAAAATAAAAATAGCAGTTATCTTGTATATTCTATAAGTATTAATAAAGTGAGTTTAATAGTATATTATTAGTGTAAAAAAATTTATACTGTTAACCGATCAGAAATTATTATTAGTATAATTTTTAAGATAATTATTATAAAAATCAACAAAATTATCATTCATGATAATTTATAATTAGAAAACAGTGTGCATAGCCTATTTTTTTTAATAAATTTAGATTAAATTTAAAATATAAATTAAAAATTAACTTTTCAAAATCATACTTAATTTAAACAGAACATAAAAATATGTATTAAAAGAAAAATATTAAGATTATAAACAAATATATGTATAATTAATGTAGAATTTAAAAATAAAAAATAATGTGTCAACTAAAAAAACGCTCTTAAGATATTACATTCCAATTTAATTATTAATATACAGGGGTCAATGAATTGTTTTAAAAAATTAATTGCATTTCCTCGTTTATCCTTAGGTCTAATTTTTTTTTTAATTTAAGGGTTAATTTTTTTTTCTTTTGGTGAATAAAATTTAAGGGTTGAATGTATCCTATTTACTTGATATACTTCTCATTTTTAGGGCCTGTTTTGACCTTTTGAAAAATCTAACTTCACCTAAAGATCTATTTAATTTAATAACTTATTCTCGTAATATAGATTTTTACATAGGTCAAAAATTTACTTCAAAATCAAATAATAAGCCTAAACAATATATAAATCAATAGGATTAAGCCTTTAAACATGTCAATAAATATATAGTATTAAAATATTATAATAAAAAATTATTAAAATAAAAATTTGCTAAAATAATAGTAGTAGAGTTCTTAAAATCTAATATTTTAACTACATAGATTTTAAAAAAATGACTTCATTCATTTAGTAAATTGGTCTAACTTAACCTAGACCTAATGTGAGTTAGGTCATAAACTTTCGACGATCAACTTAACCTATTACCTTTGATGTGTAAATGATATCTTTAAATAAAGTCTATACATTAATCTTATACCATAAGACTTTTATTAATTTCATTGAATCAATATAAAAGAACATTATTAATTAAGAAATTTTTCTCACATAAAATGTTTGATGTGCCAGATGTTTTTTTACGAAAACTATATTTTAATATTGTAAAGCGATTTTTGTGAATTTTTTTATTTTTCTTTTGTTTCATTATTTAATTAATAACACACAAACATGTTATTCTATAACGAACTTGTGAATTTTCCATAGTCGTCTACCATTGACTTGTCCAACATTGTCACTACCAGCCCTTATTCCATAACCTCCAAAATCCAATATTGCGTGAAACCATCATACCTAAGCCTAACCACCAATATGCACCCTAACAAGCTTGCATTAACCTTTTCTTTGTCATGGCCATGCAAAACCACCTTCCCACAACCAAAAACCCTATCACCAAAAAACCTTAGTGTGTGTTTGAATGAAGTATTTGAGAATTCTAAAGAACTTAAAATTCTAAGAATTTAAATTGCTTCAATTGAAATTCCTTCATTTTTAACTTTTTTTTGTTTGGATAAAGTAATCAAATTCCTTCATTTTCAAATTTTGGTATTTGGATGTTTCATATTTAAAATTTCTTGTTTTGGTAAAATAAACAAATTTCTTTATTTCTAATTTTTTTTGTATTTGAATAGAGAGCGAGAGAAAGAGGAAAAGGAGATGAAAGAGAAAAAGAAGAGAGAGGGGGGAAGGGAGAGAGAAGAAAGACAAAGAGGAGAGAGAGAAGAAGAAAAAAGATAGATAGAAGAAAGGGAGAGGAGATAAAGAGATGATAGAGATTTAACCAAGAAAAAAAGAAAGTGAGCATTAAAAATTGTTAAATTTTTTACTTTTTGTGAAATTTGAAATTCTATAATTTTTGGTAATCAAAGTATTTCAACAAATTATTAGAATTTCAAGTATTTTCTAAATACATTATCCAAAATTAATATTTTAATACAAGAAATTTTAAATTCTCACTTAAATTTCTCTATCCAAACACACAATTATCTCAAAATTGAATTGCCCCCTACCCTCATTATGTTCATACATTTTGGACCCAAAACAAATCACACTTATCTAAGTTAACTTGCCACAATCACTTTATCCATAAATCATTTCACCATACTTTGAATCCATCATAAACACAAATATCTTTTACCCAAACAATTGGCAATTGTTGTCTCCAACCTTTTATTTGACCCAACATTGCCTTTCAATAAGAATAAAACATGACCCCATCCATGCCATCATAGACACCAAGAAAGTTCAACTTTGAGTTTGTTCTTCTTACCCTTTACATTGTTAAGACCAATTTTGGGTTGGAAGATTGCAATAAAGGCTAAAGTAGTGGATACAAAGGTTAAGGTAGCTATAGTTAAGGTAATTCTGAGAAAGGTCTTGCATGCTTCAAAATGGATTGTGCATTTGACAACAAAGGTGTTTTGTGGTGGTCATTTTGGGTAAGTAAGAGGTTTCATGGCATTATTGCTTAATAGAAATTCTTTGGCTTGATTTAAAGCATATCAAAATTCCCTTATTCATGATTGACAATTATCAATTCAAACGAAAGGGAAGAAATGATAATGGTGGGATTTGGCAACCAAAAGACACACCAAATGGTTGCTCTTAGCCTCGCTCTCTCATTGGAGAGTGACAATATTGTACAAGACAACAATTCCCATGACATTAAAGCTTGGTCTTCTAGAAAGGTTGTATTGATCGCAATCTACGAAAATAAAATGAACTAATTGCTCTATTTCTTGTAAGTCCTTTAAGTACACAAGTTCTTATTTTCTTCTTCTTTTGTTTCTCACTTTATAAGTGCTTAAACTTGATTCAACCATTGGGAAAATATCAAAAAAGAAGGAAGAATTCAAATATTAGCTTTATATTTTATTTTTTTATTTTGAAAAAGAACATTTTCATATATAACTACCAAAAGTACACAAAATAATACGAGTTTGTTCCTAAACAATAACATCACACTTAATAAATAAACAACCCTACATAAACCTGGTATGGAAAAAAGCCTTGAACCTAATTGATTAAAAGAAGGAAGCACTATCTCTACTTACAAACTTGTGACATCTAATTTAAACCATCGTAAAAACTAGTTTATTAATGCTATAACTAACTTTTGGCAACTTCTTAGGCCTAAAAACTAGGGCAACCACATTGACAATAATGACAAGCTTGGGTACGCTTGGTCCAAACTAGGCATTATAAGTGAGAACTTTGTTTCTTCTATGATACCTCAAGGCTACGACTTTGCTTTGTTAGTTCACCCCCCCCCCCCCCCAACAGGGACCTTGGTTATGAAACATAGGTTAGACAAGGCGAGTTAATTAGGTTAACAAGCTTAACCCTGCAACCTAACTAGTAAAAAATCAACGGGTTAAGTGGGTTGACTAAACAGGTCAAACCTTTTTTGTCATTCCTAGATTGAAATATTCTTTGTAACAGTGACATGAATCATTGTTAGCCAAATCAACATTTAATAAAGGTAAATTAATGTCACACAATGGATTTTGGTCACTTAATGGAAAAAAGGACTAAAGCTAAAAAAATATATTATAAAAACAAAATAAAAAATTAATATATTTATAGTGATTAAAAAAATTACAAACAAGTTTAAATTTATTTAAGCAAATTCCAACCTAACGTAATATATTTTTACCTCTTTCTTGCCATCTCACACCATGCGAGCTTAGGTCCTCCATGACAATTAACTATGCAAAATAGAATCATTTGTTACTTAAATGCATTGCTCAAGAAAAAATGCATTAAGTAAAAGGCAGAGACACATGAAAAGGGAGACAAAATGCAAACACATATTATATTGAACTTTCTTTAAATTGGTTTATTTTTCAATTTATTGGAACTCATCTCTTGCAGTAAACAATAAAAATATTTGATCTTATTTAAATTCTTATAAAAACTGCTTTAAAAATTTTATATAAATTGTTTTAAGCTTAATTTATAAAATTAAACATTCCAACTTATGCAAATAAACCTTTATAACAACAACCCATTAAGGTCGATCTAGTGGCCAAGAGTTTGAGTAGTTTGCACAAGATTTTAAGTTCAAACTTGTTGTTGTCATTATAAAAATAAATAACAATTAGATTTTGTTCAAAGAAAACTAGGAACATCGGCTCCCCAAGCATGTCCATTGAAGCCTTGATGGTCTTAGATCACTGCACAAACAACAAATGGTTGAATTGACGAAGTATGTGGTCATTTGCGAACACTTTAATACTCAAGTAAATAACAATAGGAGAGTTTTAGTAATGGAGTAAATGAACATACCTAAGAAAGGTCTTTCCTTTGGTATTTATAGGAGAAAGATTAATGTAATAGGTGGAGAAGTGGATGAGACCTATGTAAAGTTAGCAAATCGGGCTGCCCAACCTAGGCTTACCAGGCTAGAGTGAGAAACCAAGGCGACCTCACTTGAATTTCCTTCAGGCTTAAAATTTAATGACCCAGTCTAGCCCTATGCTAGGTCAATGGGCCAAATCAGCCCTAGTTAAAAATAAATAAAAATAACATTAATTAAACATATTTAATATACAAAGTTCTAAGAAATATGTAAAAATTTACAAAATAAAAAATAAAATTGAAATAGTTAATGTGGCTGACTAGAATAGACTTAGTTTTTTTGCCTTATTTTTAGGAGTCCAATATGACCCGAAACAAACATAGTTTTTTGTGATGAAACAACTGGCACGGATTATGAAGCCTTTTATAATCTGGTTGGTCGTGGGTTATGAAATTTTTTGTGAAGATTTTCTGTTTCAAATTCTTAGATGAACTTTTTTAATGGCTGAGACATTTCTAATTAAATATAGGGTAGACTCAATCACGTAACCCCGCAATCCGCTGCCTTTAGCTTAATTTGTGTATATTAGTGAAGTTATTGTTCATGTTAATTTGTCATTAGAAGGTTATTATTCTCGTAATCATGTTCCAAATTTGGTTATTATTGAAGCAAGTTTTCTGTGATATATATATATAATGATTGCATTGAGATTAGAAGTCTAGAACTTATGACTTCATACATACTACTTCAACATCCTACCACTAGGCTGATCCTAGTGCGTTGTAATATTTATTTAGTATCACAGACATGAGATATTTCATATTTATATATCTGAACGGGGAAAAGCAAGAGAAAAAAATGTATATGATATTTTGATCTTATTAGCGCTGACTTAGCACGTACAACCCAAAACGGATGTTAAAAACACATTGAAAACGTGTTGATTTGCTCTTCGAACGGGTAACATGGCCATGTTATATTTCCTTACATTATCCAAGTTTTGTTAGGTGCATTGAATAAAATAGAAATAACATGTGAAAAGAAAATGAAATAGAGCGTGATAAGATTAAAAAGCTCATCAACTTTTACATCATTCACTGTTCAGTATACATTTATACAAACGCAACCTCTCAGGGAGATTAGTTTAATAAGCGATTCAAAATAAACTCAACCTATAAATTAAAGATATATGAAATAAAATTTTCATACCACCCCTATCTTTCTCCATGCACAGTCAGAAATAGTGCAGGTGTATTGTTGCCTTTTCTTTTACTGTTTTACATGGCCAGGCAGGGGTTGCATTTATCTCTTTACAATACTTACCAAAAAAAAAGTACAGATTGTATTTTTGGGTATGAGATTCTATTCTAAAGTCATGTTAGACCACAATTATTTTGAGTCGAACTGATTGAATCCACGCAAAGATATAAAACTTTTTTAATATTTATTTTTTTATTTACAAAACTTGAATTTAAATAAGACCTTACTTGAAAAAAATCAAACATATTGTTACTTGAAACAGCAGACATTTTTGTATAAATAAATAAAGTGCATATTGATGTACAGTTTCTAATTTACAAGGGTGTAAATCTGATAAAAATAAAATACAATTTGACCTTTCAACCAAAAGAAAAAAAAACACAACATTATGGGAATTTTTTTTGAACATTATGGGATTACCTCGGTAATAAAAACCAAGTATATAAATTCTTTAACCAACACAATGACGAAGTGAGATTTTTTTCTTTTTTTCTTTATAAGTGTTTATCATCAAATTGAGTGAAAATATACAAGTAATTTAATTTAAATTGTATCATAATTTAACTCACTTAAATTCAAAAAGTAAATATATCTTTACTTATTTTAAGAATATATTCATTTTAAAATATTTTGTTAAAAAAACTGATACTGTATTTATTTTGAGATGGAACTTTTAAGTGACGGATGAATGCATCATCAATTACACAAATCTTGTTAAGTGTTACGGTCACATATAAAAGAAAGAGAAGGACGATGGAGCCCACAGATGTCAATGTCCTGACGAAGCGGGTTTGAATTTTCGTCAACTGTAGTATCCTACAATCCTAGTTGCTACTTGCTGGTAGCGCAGCCTCCTCTGAGAGGGATAGCCAGTGGATAAAAGGCGAGTCTTATTTGGCAACTTTTGCAATTGTGACACGATTTGGACCATATCATCATTAATTATTTTATGTTTAGAAATTAGAATTCTTAACCTCTTTTGACTATTACATGCAGTTGCACTACTTTACTCCTAGCTAGCTTCTACCAAGTGCCAATTATAAATTTATTCCGGCATTTAGTTGATCACGTTGCTGAGTCTGTTGTTAAAGTTAGCTTCAACGTCCCACTTTCTGATTGGAAAATTCGTACCATTGTTGAACTGCTTCAGATATTGTTGCAACCAAATTTTTCATAGAAATTTTATTGCCCTGAAGTTTTGTGGTACAGGATGACAACACTGATCCAGATATTCAAATACTACTATCTCATCCAAGGATCCGATTAATCTCCTGACCTTATAAATATCTAAAAGTCAGAAAAGGGACAATTAAAATATCTGGGGTTTGATAGCAGCATTAATTAGCAATTCAATTTATGAAAAGAACATATCATTTGAATTGTAATTATCTACTGTTATAGATTTATAGCCCACCACATTTGGGTAGACTTGATTAGTTATTTATTTCTCTTTTCTCAAGTTACCACCTTAACTTAAGCACGCAAGTTCCTCTTGTTGAGAGCGTACTATTTTTTATTTTTTTTGTGTATATGCGGCAATGAGGATAGAATATAAATCATCATACAAACTACCCCAATCTCCTACCATTAGGCCAACTTTAGTGATTCTGAGAACATGTTGGTTTAGTGTTGAGATAGAGACTCTACCTATTAATAATGCTTTTAAAACTGGATTATAATTAAACTTGATCAAGCCACTGATTCAAGTTTTAATAAGTCAACTATAATTGAACCAATATTAATAAAATAACAATAGTAATAATTAAATAATACATAAAATAATATTAAAGAAATATAATATTATAATTTTATAATACTAAAAACTAAAAATAAAATATCATTTTATAAGTTCTTAACATTCAAAGTTTGCATAGAAGTCCAAAATATATCATAGATTATACTTAGGTCTAAGTTTTAACAATATACAATAATATCTATTAACAATTGAAATTCCAATATATTTATAATTTGTTATATGTGTGTTTATGTAATATCAGTTGTTGATTTTTTTTTTTTTATCAACAACTAAAATTATTTACTTCACCCTCTAAAATGAGTTACTCACTTTAGAGTAGCTGGATCCATATACTTTTAACAGCTAATAGAATTCGGGGTTTTATGATATTAGTTATCTGGAAAAGTCTAAGATATCTTACATACCCGTGAACTGCCTGGACTTGATTGTCTGTTATGATTTTGTTTTCTCTTGGTTGATATATAATATGGTTAACTAAATCAATAATTATTGATCAACAACAAATGGGTTCAATATATCCTATGACGTGCTACCTACGGTCTATGAAGAAAAAGAGAAGGATCTTGTGATTTATATGTCAGTTTTCTAATGCTAATTAACTCATGACTACCCAAAAAAACACACATACTTTTATCAAAAACACACACACACACAACCAAAGCAATAATTTAATCTCTCCTCTTAAATCTTGGAGCAACTTTTAATGATGAAACAAGTACTACCTTTATTCTTTTTTAACTGTTGTTTAAGATTTTTATATACAGACTAAGAAGTATAATAAATTTTTTTGTTTTCCACAAAATAGCTTTTAAGTTTCCTATTGTACCATTTCTCATTTCTATTCCACAATAAATGTATACTAGTTGTAAATATATAAATTAGGTGAGAAGTAAATGTATAATTGAGAAAGACGTAATTTATGTTACCTTAAACTTTGAAAATGACAGATAAATAGAAATAAAAAATTTCTAAAAAACCAACAACTAAAAAGGAATGGAGAGAATATAAGTTACTAGTGATCACAATTTTCAAGCAACCATTTCAACCCTTTGCATGCCTCCAAATCTTGAGATCACACCAACATGCTCCAAAAACCATGCAGGCCCAAGTCCAGGTTTCCGTTGCTTAAAGAGGGATCTTTTGTGGTTTCTAATTGTGACAACATCCTCAATGCGCCCTACTTGCAATTTGTATGGGTTGATGGTACCAAAAATGCCACCACCATGACATAGAATTAGAAAAGAATATTGAGGATAAGTTACTTAACTAGTACCATGATGAGATTTTATTTAATAGATTAAAAAAATAATTGGCTTATTATCATGATTCATGGCACAAGAACCGTAAATAAGAACTAATAAGCGTGATGAACAATCCAATTGTGTTGCGTGAGAAATGCTTAATAATCCAAGTCCTTCATCAAGGCATGTATTAGGATAATTGCCAACAATTCAACTGAGGTGCACATAATTCGAAAATCCATTTGGCCTGTTCAAAATGTATTGAAAGTTGAAACTTAACTTTGACCTGTTGCTTTCTGAATATCAAGTTATATTTGGTCAAGTCTGGCACAATGCACGTAAGATTGAAATCACCAGAACTCAAAGCACCCCTTGTTTCTAGTGACTAAGGATTTTCATTTATAGAGCTCCAATAAAGACATTAAAGTTTGGAGTAAAGTTAGAAGAGTTCAAAAGTACTTTTACTTTCAAAGTAACAATTTTTTTCTTCTTATTTTATGCATTGGAATGCATAATTTTATATTAGAATTCAAAAAAGTATTTTTATAACTTTAAACCAAACATTACCTACATTTCAAAGTGAGGACAGGCAAGAAATTGAAATGCTAGGAAAATGAAAGACATACGCAATTGGGCACATGAAATTGAGCCAAATTATTGCAAATTTAGAACCTTGATTTGCACCCATAAATCCAATCATGTTTAACTTTGATTCCGAAAAGCACAACTTGTTTTGAGGGGTGATGGGGTGCAATGGAAAAAGTGTCGTTTATTAAGTCAGGTAGTGGGCGGTATTAGGTAATGTGCGGATTTATGCCCAAGTCCCACATCGAACGATATTATAAGAGAGAACTAAATTATCTCCGATAAGAATAAAAAGTTTGGGTATTTTACAACCATGATCCTTTAGGCAATTAATGGGATATAAGAAGTGGTTAAATCTCAAATCATATATGTGAGTGGGGTGTCTGCCCCAGCCTGGTTACGACACCTGGACACTCTCCCTTTAGCCAAACTGATCCCTATCCTGAAAGGCAAAATTATCTTTCTGTGCAATTTTTAAAAATTTAACTTTAAATTTTATTGTAGTGTTTCATAAGTTTTGAATTTTAAATATAGTATTTAATTGGTACGAATGACTATTTTAAGTATCAAAAATAAAATATTGTAAGAATAAATCTTTAATGCTTTGTTTGGTTTAGTAGAGAGGAGAGGAGAAGAAATTTTTGAATTTTTAAAAATTTAGGTAGTTTGGTTGAATGGTGTTAAGACAAGGGACGAATATATAACCCTTACATATTTTGATAACAACAAACAGTTAAAAATAATTTTTCAAGCAATCATCTGGTCACTTGTAATTTGTATGTTTGTTATCGTCTAATCACTTGATCATGTACCATCTTTATCTTTCTTTAAAAAGATTCACAAACTAACTGCTTTCAGACGAAGTTCTAACGATCTGTACACTGCATATTTGTAAAAGAGTAAACAACCTTGAAATAAATGAAGTCTATGTACCTACTCTCAAGGAAAGTTCACTTTACATGTAAAAAAAGGAATGTGGGTGCGGATGTCAGAACAGAAAAGCAGATATGTCCACTATTACAAGATTGAGTACAAGAATGGAAAAGATAAGCAGATTGCTTTATCTTATCAAAGTAACAAGTTAGTGAAAGGCATTAAATGCTACATTTAATGCTTCAATGACTCTTTTCCAACAGACAAAGGTTGTCTCCTGCAAGCATTCACAACAGACACTTTTCTGGAGAAGCCTATAAATAGAAGAAAATACCTTAATCTCAAATGCTGACTGATTGAAATATCTTTAATTGTTGAAAAACTCTCATCTTATAATATTCATATATGTTGCTTGTAAAAGCTTACTTTGTACTTCATTGTATATTCGTCTGTTAGGACGTTAAACTCAGTAAGATAACTCACGTTTAACCTTTTTCTCTAAGAAATCAGTAGAAGCCTAAAGAGGCTTTGATTCAAAGAATATTTGGGATTTTGCTTGGAGAGGCAAGTTAAAGACTACTTGGGTTGAGCCTGAAGAGGCTTGGTTGAAAGAATATTTGTGACTTGTTTAAGTTAGTGGGGCTTGGTAGTTGCTAAGAACTAGACGTAGTCTCTGGGATGAAATGAACCAGTATAATTCTTTTGTGCTTCTTTGATTTTCTTTTTACATTCATCTTTCTCTAAATAACGTTTTAAAAAATCTTTTGATTAATCTTTCAGACAATACGTCTTTAAAAAGGTTTTGAGAAAATTTGCTATAACACAATTCAACCCTCCTTCTTGTATTATCTTTGTGTTTTACAAATGGAAATAAGTGAAATTTTTTTAAATTTTTTAGTGGGTCCCACTACTTATTTTTATTCTATTTTTTACCTACTTTCATTCACCTCTCTATATCTCTTTTATTTTTCATCCATTTCTCTCTTACTAAACAACTTAAAATTTCAAATTATTTTTTATCTATTTCTCACTTTTTAACTTATTTCTTACTTATTTCTTTCCTATCTATTTCTCCTCTCTCCACCAAACAAAGGCTAAAGCTTAATTGTATATTTTTTAATATTTTTAATATTTTGTTATTTAATTATTTTAGTTATCTATTTTGTTATTTAACTTTAAAAATTTTATGCATTGTCATTCATTGATTGTTGATGTGATAATTTTGATTGCTGACGTGATAATCAGTAGTGAACTTGTCATGTAAGCATTTAATCTGTCACGTTAGTGGTCAAAGTTATGACGGTCAATTAATGGGGGTGGCAATATGCACAAAATTTTGAAAGTTGGATAACAAAAAGTACAACTAAAATAATTAGGTAGCAAAATATGAGATATTTTGAAAGTTAGGTGGCAAAATGTACAATTAAAATAGCTAGGTGATAAAATTTGCGAAATCATGAAAGATAGGTGGTAAAAGTTTGTGAAATCATGAAAGATGAATGGTAAAATGTGTAATTAAGGCAATCTTTAATTTTGTTTGTGTCAAAGCATTTTCCTAAATACATTTGTCAGTTTAGTTTCCATTGATAAAATTGATTTAGGATTGTTAAATGCTAAGATTGCATACATCTAAATGCCAATTTAGTCCCTATTATGTTATTATTTATTATTTAGAAGTAATACATCTTAAACACTTGATTTTTCTTTTGATCATGTAGGAAAAAAAAATTGAAACTTGTTAGGAGTTTCGCATTGAATGAAATAAGAAGCTTGACGTGGTGTACTTAAGTCAAGCGATTTTCTTACCTAATGGATTAGGCTTTTAGGTTGAGCTCTCGTCTTGTGCTTAAGTCTTAGCAATTGGTGTTTTTATTAAGAGTTAGGCTACAGTAAGGGCTACCTAGACTGGATTAAGGTGCAATGTACCGAATATTGATAGGTGAGTGGAGCTGTCAAAGTGAAAAGGGCTACCATCGGGTCAGTGTCAATAAAGTGAAGCCATCGAGGACGTCAACTCTTAAAGGGTGTGATAATGTTAGGAGTCCTACATTGAGTGAAATAAGAAGCTTGATATGGTACTTAAGTCAAGAGGCTCTTCTACTTAATGGATTAGTCTTTTGGGTTAGGCTTTCCTTTTATGCTTAAAGTTCTAACAACTTGGTGCTTCCATTTACTTACCTATGCCTCCCAAACCCCCATCCAAGGACTTGGACACTCTCTAGACTATTATTGAGAAGTTGGGGGTGCTCAACACCTAGTTTGAAAACCAACAGCTAAGAGTCTAGGCATGAGTCACTTTCTTCCATTATGGCTACCATTCTCGAACAACTAGCTTCATTGTAGGTCAACCTCGCCAACCCCAACCCCCAAACAGGCACGAATGAAATATCTCCTTTTATTTTTCTCCTAAATTACGAGCATAGTCGTAGTGTAACCCTAGTTGTCATTCCTAGCTAACGTAGGAGTCTTGCACCACCATTGCATACTCCTAACAAAACTAAACAATGATAGAAACAATGCCCATAGCATTCAAAAGAAAAAATAAAAGGATGGAGGTGGGACAATCTTCAAAAATCTCAAATTGATGGTCATTAGGAGCTTCCATCTTGGCCAATTGGTTAGCACAACAGTTGCCCTCCCTATATGTGTTGAAAAGATACATTAATGTATTTTAGAGATTGAGGGATAAAATTGATGTATTTTTAAGGGTAAAGAATGTTTGTAATTTGGGGTTAATTGCTTAAGGACTAAATTGAAGTATTTTAATATGTAAATGACTATTTATAAAATACATAGGAGAGAGTGTCATCTAAGTGGCAATTAATGTGCCAACTTGACACTTAACAATCTTAAAACAATTTTATTAATGACAGGGACTAAAATGATGGATGTAAGAAAACTTTAGGAACTACTTTTTTTTTTTATACTTTAGGGATGAAATAGGAGAGAGGGTGATATTTTAGGAATGAAATTAAGTGTTAACTTGTATTTTATTAAAATGAAATCTTTTGAAGTGACTGGTTTTATTTTTTATTTGAATTTAAATATAGTATTTGATTTATTGATAATAATTATGTAAGAAATTGAATAATTGAAATTGAAATCTCTCAAAATTAGAATGGCCGAATGAGTGGTTTTAGTTTTTGTGTTAAATTTTGAAAATTTTAAATGTAGTATTTTATTGATAATAATTATATAACTGATTAAATACAATCCTTTGAAATGATTGTTGTTAGTTTTTTAAAGTCTTGAAAATTTTAAATGTAGTATTTTTTTTTAAATAATTACATAATGACTTTAATTAAATGAATCTTTTGAAACAAATGGTTTTTATTTTTATTACAGAAAATAGAAGCACTCTTCATTTTTTGAAAAATAAAAAAATAAAAAAGTGTAGTGGGTAGTTTAAAAAGTAGTCAAAATTATAGTTATAAATTTATGCCATTTTTAAATAATTGATATGTAGTTAAGTTTAATTTTAATATATTATTAATTTAATAAAATAAAATAATATAAATTTTTTACACATAATTATTTTAAGTTATATTTATAATTTTTTATTAGATTATTTTTTTACGCTGTATGAAAATGAAATTCTTAATTAATATTAATTCATATAAATTTTTTAAATTAATTGTTACAAAAAACATCTTTTTCAATTGAATGTTCTTTTTAAGGATGTCAACAAGATAAGACAGGTATGGGTAGTAGTCCTCCCATACCTGTCCAAGTACTCGTTAAGCAGGTATCCACAAATTTTATATATATTTGTGGGGTATTTACAAGTATTTGTGGATATTTGTTAAAATATAAAATTTTAAACAAAAAGTAAAAATAAAATAAAATTACAAATAAATATTATTGAAACATATATTTATACTAAAGAAATAATTTTGTAACATATATTTATATTAAAAATAAATAATTTTAAAACATATATTTTACTAAAATAAATTAAAGTAATTTACTTTATATATAATTAAGAATATTTAAATAATTTTAAAATGCGGATATCTGTCGGTACTAGTACCTTACTATCCTTTCCCGCCCTATTAATAAACTGGTATCTATTTAATTATCCATTCTATGGTGAGTTTTATCTGCGGGTATCTGTGGGTATGAGTTTTTTTGGTCATCCCTAGTTTTTTTACATTATTTTCAATTAAATTATTAATTGATATAATTATTAAATGATTAATTGTTTTATAATTATTGAGTTGGTCAGAATACAAATTATGTTATAAATCATTTCATTTATAATTTTTAAACTAGTAATTTAATTTTGATATATTATTAGTATATAATTTATATTGTTAAATGACTAAAAATTATCTCTTATATTACTTTTAAAATAATTATTATAAAAATTGATAATTTTCAATTATATGATTATTTATGACTAAATGACAATGTAAAATATTTTTGTATTGTTAATGTATTTTAATTAATTTTTTTAAAGTAATTTTTATAAAAGTAAACAATTTAAAGATACATTGTAATCTATAATTTGGTGACAATATAAACAATTTATACATTCAGTACATTTTAATTAAAGTCATATTTATATATGTCAAATAAGTTTTATATTTAAATATTTAAATAAATAAATTTTTAAAATAAATATAAAACAAAAATTAATTAGAAATTATCAATATTTTGTTTATTATATTTTTAAGATTATAATTTAAATTCTCAAATACATTGAATAATAATATTAAATATTATTTTATCAGGTAGATTATTATTTTAAGAAATTAATTTATTTGAACATGTTTTAAATATTATCTAGTGAAATAATTAATTATTTTTTAATTAATTCTTTAGGAACTTTAAACAATAAATAAAGAAGAATTAGAGATTTTTTTAAAATAAACATATATATATTTTTTGGCGGGCAAAGAAGCCAAAGCCCTCAAAAGAACAATAACATCTATAAAACAATACACCCAAAGTGTCTGTCATTAAAGGCAAGGAAATAAAATCAGGCAAAATAGTAAATACATTACTATCTGCATTATTTGATAAAACAAATTTGGCCAGGACATCAGCTACTTGATTTTCTTCATGCAAAAATGTGATAAAATCACACGAATCCTTGTGGCGACGAGCTCATTGATGTCCTGAATAATAGGAAAACAAGGATGTGTGCAAACACATCCGTCCAAGATAAAATTGATGGCAGTCTTTGAGTCCGACTCAATCCAATTTCGCAGTCCCGAGCACAAGCCAACTCCAAACCCTTGCGAATCCCCCGCAACTCCGCAAGAGTTATTGGGCAACAACCAATACTATGCGAGAATCCTAACAAAAAATTCGACCAATGGTCACGAAAGACCCTCCCACAAGCTGCCATTCCCGTGGAAGAAACTGCCCCATCCACGTTGATTTTAATGATCCCCACATTCAGAGGCTTCCAGGCCACCTGTAAGATTGACTCCCTAACTCGCACAACATGACGAATATTATCATCCAATGAGATGCTCAATAATGCATTATCATCTTGTTGCCAATGATGACAATTTCCCACATTTTCGCACCCAATCATCTTCCCAAAAATTCATAGAATTATCATTATTAACTTGCCATCCCACATTTGCAGTAAGAGTTGGCTAGACATCCTTGATTCCACTCCAGGGATTAGAACCAGGTCTTGCATCATCAAAATTAGGAATAAGATCCCCACCATATTTATACTTGGAGTGAACAATTTTTTCCCAAGTGGCATCTTTATCATGGATTAGACACCACCCAATTTTTAGCTTGATTCACCATCCTAGTTTCCCTCAAACCCAAACCACCTTGGCCATTAGGCTTACAAAGAGTACCCCAAGAGGCCATATGATTTTTTTTAGAGTGCTCTGAGTCACCCCAAATGAAGTCCCTGCATTTCTTATCAATCTCATCACAAATTGATTTTGGCAACCAAGTAGCTTAAACTACATAATTGGGAAGAGCCTGCAAAACGGACTTTGTTAGAGTAACTCTCCCTGCAAAAGAAAGTTGTCTAGGCTTCCAAGAGCTTAACCTCTAATTCACTTTATCCAAAATTACTTCTAAACATAATAATTACTTCTAAACATGTACTAATTATGATAATGTAAGTATAATAATTACTTTTGAACATGAACAAATTATGATGATAATGTGTATTTTGTTGTATTTGAAAATGTTTTTTTTAGATATATTTAGAAAACAAAATGGAACTAAATCCATAAAAGTTGCTTACTAGTAATAATAGTTACTTGTGACAGGGGTTTTTAGTTGTTGTAAGTATAATCTTATAAATATATATTATATTTGGTGAATGGTGATCCAAGCCTTCTGTTGCAACAATGAAACCCCTATACTCTTCTGCTATGATGCTAAACTTTGGCTCTTCTTTTCTTGGTCAGCGCAAGATCCCCGCTTTTGCTAACTCTTGGACTTCTTCTCCTTATAGTTACCTCTTCTAATAATCTTTTATCCTCATGAGAATGTTGCGTTCCCAATGGTTTTCTAATACCGTCTAAGGATATAAATTGCAGCATCTTTGACTAAAAATCAAGTTGTTTAGGAGAAGTTATTTGTGGGCATTGCCTCATAGCATTATATCTGTATCTTACAAAGGTAACCAAATAGTGAAGCCCACCCAACAATTCAATGATGTAGAAATCTATCTTTTGCTTCTCAGCGTAGCAAAGTGTCTGGAGGCGAATCAGGCTACTTTCTTTGACTGTAATTTTGCCACTCATTACTGCAAACCACAGCAAAATTGCCACAAATAGTACTGCTAACTTAAATTATCCTCTATAAAAACAAAATGATATTCATACAATTTTCCATACAAAAAATACAAAACAAAAGCTAATCTTGTATTTGCCCATTCGCCAACCCATCCAAAACCTTGATGTGCTCTGCCAGATAAATGAATGCAAAAAATATAAAGAAAACAAACATAACATGCCTAAGCAATTTTAGGATATTTTACTTTGACCTTTTTATTTTGCATAACAGATTAAATATGTTTTTTTTCTTTATAGATTTAGTGAAATTTAGTTCTTGTCTTCTAAAAATTTTTTTGTTGACTTTTTAAATTTTCATTTTATAACTAGGAGTATTGGCACAGACACAACTACAGTTGATGCAAAATGGAGACCACCATGCTGATGGTGTATTAAAGCTGAATTTTGACGCTTCAGTAGTCAGAGGAAAGGGGACAGGACTAGGCTTGATTCTATGTGACAGTGCAGGTCAAGCATTAGCAGCTGCTACACGGTTTTTGCAGAGTAATTTTGAACCAAAAGTGGCTGATGCCGATGAAAAACTTATGCGTGCAAGAGGTTTTATACTTTTATGTGAGACTGACTGTCACCAGCTGTTTCTAAATTTGAAGGATAAAGATAGAAGAGACAGAAGATACTTTTGAGATATTATTGAGAACTGTCATCTACTGTCCGCTGATCTTAGGACATCAATCTCAGTTTTACTAAAAGATTAGGCAATAGTGAATTAGCTTGTTTAGCTTTTGTTTACCATGAGAATTACCGGATTGAAGAGGTTCTCCATCAAGTGGACCATCTTTGGATTGATGATGTATCGATTTCTAATTCTCTTTTGGAATAAAATCCAGTATTCTACCCTAAAAAGAAAAATGTGATATGAACATAATGACATGTCATCTGAAAATAGTTACTTACGGCACATGACAGTTCATTTCGAATTTATAGGAGATATGATCTCATACCATGATTACCAAGGAACTCCGAAATCGCCTAATCTATATGCAGTACACACGTTTCATTGTTTCTGATGTGAATACATAGTATAATATGATGGAGGGAAAATAACAAAATTAGTAAAAAAACTCCAACTAACAGTAACAGAAAGAATCTAATTGAGTAACTAATTTAAGCGTACTAGTTGCTGATAACAGTGGATACAAACATTATGGACTAACTTTCTTGAAATCATGAACTAACAGTAGATACATCCTTTTAGATCATGTTTTACTTCGATTGTGAAAAGCACACTCTGGAGCAAGCGGTGTTTCTTTTTCTTTTTTGTTTTGGAGGAGGTGGAGGCGGGGGGTACAACAGAACTGGTGCTGTTTTTTAAGGGTTGTATATTAAGTGTTGCCTCACTCCCACATCGAACGGTATTAAAACAGAGAACTAAATTAGCTACTATAAGAAAGAAAAGTTTGAGCACGAATTAGTCTTGATTCTTCAGGCAGTTAATGGGATACGAGGAGTGGTATAATCTCGCACTGAATATGCGAGTGGGGTGTTCGCCCCAGCCTGGTTACGACAGCTGGGCACTCTCTATTTCGCCAATCTGATCCCGAACCTGGAGTATATAATTGAGTGGTAATGTTTCTTCTTTTAATCTTTTGTCTGTCATATAGCGGCATATTGGATATTAGAAGTCTTCTACTAAACTTAAAATTAAAGTATTAATTTTTTTATACTATAAAAAAATCATAATGGAGAAGAAATTGAGAACATCAAATGGAGAGGATTTAAACTTATAATTAAGCTTTTTTTCTGAAGTGTTTGAAAATTGTAAATGATTAAGATTTGTAAAAAGTATTCTATAATAAATATGCATTATGTATTTTAGGGTTTCAAATTAGTTTTCTTAGTTCTTAAAATTTGAAAAAAGTTTATTTTAGTCTTTCAAAATCATTTGTAGTATTATTGAGTTGAGTTAGCACCTAAGTTTGGTATGTTTTCACTGATAGAACACTAGTATGTGGGTTTTGTGTGCCAGATTCAATAGTAGGTGAGTTTTATGTGGCAGATTCAGTAACAACATTTGAACGAGGGATTCGAACATGCTTTTTTCAAATTAGAGGGACTAGAAAGATTAATTTTAAATTTGAGAAACTAAAAATAAACTTACCTCAACCTAAAATGTGAGGGACTAAAAATATATTTAAGCCTTAGGAAAATGAATTTTATTAAGATGAGTGATTTTAAACTTAATAGTGAAGAGTGTTTTGGAATGAATAGTTTGTAAAAGATTATTTAATTATTTAATATTAATATGTAATTAATTGTTGCCAATGTTATTTTCTATACATAAAATATATTTATAACATTTTATATTAATATAAATGTCTTTTACTAAACTTAAAATTAAAGTATTAATTTTTTTATACACTTAATCATAATGGAGAAGAAATCGAGAACATGAAATGGAGAGGATTTAAACTTATAATTAAACCATTTTTCTGAAATGTTTGAAAAATTGAATTGATTATGATTTGTAAAAAGTATTCTATAATAAGTATGTATTGTGTATTTTAGGAAAAGACTTATATATATTTAGTCTCTCAAATTTAGGATAAGTTTGTTTTTAGTCCTTCAAATTTAAAATTGATTTTTAGTTTTTAAAATTTGAAAAAAGTTTGTTTTAGACTCTCGGAATCATCTGTAGCATTATTGAAAAAAACAATTGGCTTATTATCATGATTCATGGCACAAGAACCGTAAATAAGAACTAATAAGCGTGATGAACAATCCAATTGTGTTGCGTGAGAAATGCCTAATAATCCAAGTCATTCATCAAGGCCTCTATTAGGATAATTGCCTAACAATTCAATTGAGGTGCGCATAATTCAAAAATCCATTGGGCTAGTTCGAAATGTATTGAAAGTTGAAACTTAACTTCGGCCTGTTGTATTTGGAATATCAAGTTATATTTGATCGAGTCTGGCACAATGCACATGAGATTGAAACCACTAGAACTAAAAGCACCCCATGTTTCTAGTGACTAAGGATTTTCATTTATAAAGCTTCAAGAAAGACATTAAAGTTTGGATTAAAGTTGAGAGAGTTCAAAAGTACTTTTACTTTCAAAGTAACAATTTTTTTCTTCTGATTTTGTGCATTGGAATGTGTAATTTTATATTAGAATTCAAAAAAGTATTTCTAAAACTTTAAACCAAATATTACCTACATTTCAAAGTGAGGACAGGCAAGAAATTGAAATGCTAGGAAAATGAAAGACATACGCATTTGGGCACATGAAATTGAGCCAAATTATTGCAAATTCAGAACCTTGATTTGCACCCATAAATCCGATCATGTTTAACTTTGATTTTGAAAAGCACAGCTTGTTTTAAGGGGCGATGGGTACAATGGAAAAAATGTTGTTTATTAAGTTATGTAGTGGGTGAAATTAGGTAATGTGCGGATTTATGCCCAAGTCCACATCGAACGATATTATAAGAGAGAACTACATTAGCTCCTATAAGAATAAAAAGTTTGGGTGTTTAAAAATCATGATCCTTTAGGCAATTAATGGGATATGAGGAGTGGTTAAATCTCGCATCATATATGTGAGTGGGGTGTCCACCCCAGCCTGGTTATGACACCTGGGCACTCTCCCTTTAGCCAAACTGATCCCTATCTTGAAAGGCAAAATTATATTTTTGTGCAGTTTTTAAAACTTTAAATTTAAATTTTATCGTAGTGTTTGATAAGTTTTGAATTTCAAATATAGTATTTAATTGGTATGAATGACTATTTTAAGTATCAAAAATAAAATATTGTAAGAATAAATCTTTAAGGTTTAATTGTATATTTTGTTATTTATTTGTTGTAAATTTTGTTACTTAATTATTTTAGTTGTATATTTTGTTACTTATTTTTTAATATTTTTTATATTTTGTTATTTAATTATTTAAGTTATATATTTTGTTATTCAACTTTTAAAATTTTGTGCATTGTTATTCTTTTAGTTGATTGATGTGATAATTTTGATTGTTGACATGACATCAGTAGTAAACTTGTCATGTAAGTATTCAATCTGTCACGTCGGTGGTCAAAATTATCACGGTCAATTGATGGGGGTGGCAAAATGCACATAATTTTGAAAGTTAGGTAACAAAAAGTGTAATTAAAATAATTAGGTAGTAAAATATGAGAAATTTTAAAAGTTAGATAGTAAAATGTACAATTAACAGTTGAGTGACAAAATTTGCGAAATCATGAAAGATGAGTGGTAAAATGTGTAATTAAGCAAATTTTTAATTTTTTGTATCAAAGCATTTTCCTAAATACATTTGTCAGTTTAGTTTTTGTTGATAAATTGTCATCTAAATGCCAATTTAGTCCTTATTCTGTTATTATTTATTATTTAGAAGTAGTATATCTTAAACGCTTGATTTTTTCTTTGATCATGTAGGAAAAAAATAGTTTCACATTGAATGAAATAAGAAGCTTGACATGGTGTACTTAAGTCAAGCGACTTTCTCACCTAATGTATTAGGCTTTTAGGTTGGACTCTCCTCTTGTGCTTAAGTTTTAACAATTGGTGTTTTTATTAAGAGTTGGGCTACAGTGACTGGATTAAGGTGCAATGTACTGAATATTGATAGGTGAGTGGAGCCGTCAAAGTGAAAAAGGCTACCATCAGGTCAGTGTCGATAAAGTGAAGCCACCGTGGATGTTGGCTCTTAAAGGGCATGATAATGTTAGGAGTCCTAAATTGAGTGAAATAAGAAGCTTGATATGATACTTAAGTTAAGAGGCTCTTCCACGTAATGGACTAGTCTTTTGGGTTGGACTTTCCTTTTATGCTTAAAGTTCTAACAACTTGGTGCTTTCATTTACTTACCTATGCCTCCCAAACCCCTATCCAAGGACTTGGACACTCTCTAGGCAATTATTGAGAGTTAGGGGGGGGGGGGGGTGCTCAACACCTAGTTTGAAAACCAAAAGCCAAGATTCTAGGCATGAGTCACTTTCTTCCATTATGGCTAGCATTCTCGAACAACTAGCTTCATTGTAGGTTAGCCTCGCCAACCCCAACCCCCAAACAGGCATGAATGAAATATCTCCTTTTATTTTTCTCCTAAATTACTAGCATAGTCGTAGTGTAACCTTAGTTGTCATTCCTAGCTAACGTAGGAGTCTTACACCACCATTGCATACTCCTAACAAAACTAAGCAAGGATAGAAACAATGCCCATAGCATTTGAAAGAAAAATAAAAGGATGGAGGTGGGACAATCTTCAAAAATCTCAAATTGATGGTCATTAGGAGCTTCCATCTTGACCAATTGGTCAGCACAATAGTTGCCCTTCATATATGTGTTGAAAAGATACATTAATGTATTTTAGAGATTGAGGGATAAAATTGATGTATTTTTAAGGGTAAAAAATGTTTGGAATTTGGGATTAATTGCCTAAGGACTAAATTGAAGTATTTTAATATGTAAATGACTATTTATAAAATACATAGGAGAGAGTGTCATCTAAGTGGCAATTAATGTGCCAACTTGACACTTAACAGTCTTAAAACAATTTTATTAATGACAGGGACTCAAATGATGGATGTAAGAAAACTTTAGGAACAACTTTTTTTTTTTTTATACTTTAGGGATGAAATAGGAGAGAGGGTGATATTTTAGGAATGAAATTAAGCGTTAACTTGTATTTTATTAAAATGAAATCTTTTGAAGTGACTGGTTTTATTTTTTATTTGAATTTAAATGTAGTATTTGATTTATTGATAATAATTATGTAAGAAATTGAATAATTGAAATTGAAATCTCTCAAAATTAGAATGGCCGAATGAGTGGTTTTAGTTTTTGTGTTAAATTTTGAAAATTTTAAATGCAGTATTTTATTGATAATAATTATATAACTAATTAAATATAATCCTTTGAAATGACTATTGTTAGTTTTTTTTAAGTCTTTGAAAAATTTAAATGTAGTATTTTTTTAAAATAATTACATAATGACTTTAATTAAATGAATCTTTTGGAACAAATGGTTTTTATTTTTATTACAGAAAATAGAAACACTCTTCATTTTTTGAAAATAAAAAAATAAAAAGTGTAGTGGGTGGTTTAAAAAGTAGTCAAAATTATAGTTATAAATTTATATGCATTTTTTAAATAATTGATATATAGTTAAGTTTAATTTTAATATATTATTAATTTAATAAAATAAAATAATATAAATTTTTTACACATAATTATTTTAAGTTATATTTAGAATTTTTTATTAGATTATTTTTTTTACACTACATGAAAATGAAATTCTTAATTAATGTTAATTCATATAAAATTTTTAAATTGATTGTTACAAAAAACATCTTTTTCAATTGAATGTTCTTTTTAGGGATGTCAACAAGATAAGACGGGTATGGGTAGTAGTCCTCCCATATCCGTCCAAATTTATATAGGTACTCGTTAAGCAGGTATTCACAAATTTTATATATATTTGTGGGGTATTTATAGGTATTCATGGATATTTGTTAAAATATAAAATTTAAAAAAAAGTAAAAAAATAAAATAAAATTACAAATAAATATTATTTAAACATATATTTATACTAAAAAAATAATTTTGTAACATATATTTATATTAAAAATAAATAATTTTAAAAAATATATTTATACTAAAATAAATTAAAGTAATTTACTTTATATATAATTATGGATATTTAAATAATTTTAAAATACAAGTATTTGCGGGTATGGGTATCTTATATCCTCTCCCGTATTATTAATAAACTGGTATCTATTTAACTATCCATTCTATGGCGAGTTTTATCTGCAGGTATCTGTGGGTATGAGTTTTTTTGGTCATCCCTAGTTTTTTTACATTATTTTCAATTAAATTATTAATTGATATAATTATTAAATGATTAATTGTTTTATAATTATTGAGTTGGTCAAAATACAAATTATGTTATAAATCATTTCATTTATAACCTTTAAACTAGTAATTTAATTTTGATATATTATTAGTATATAATTTATATTGTTAAATGACTAAAAATTATCTTTTATATTACTTTTAAAATAATTATTATAAAAATTGATAATTTTCAATTACATGATTATTTATGATTGAATGACAATGTAAAATATTTTTATATTGTTAATGTATTTTAATTAATTTTTTTAAAGTATTTTTTATAAAAGTAAACAATTTAAAGATACATTGTAATCTATAATTTGGTGACAATATAAACAATTTATACATTCAGTACATTTTAATTAAATTCATACTTATATATGTCAAATAAGTTTTATATTTAAATATTTAAATTAATTAATTTTTAAAATAAATATAAAACAAAAATTAATTAGAAATTATCAATATTTTGTTTATTATATTTTTAAGATTATAATTTAAATTCTCAAATACATTGAATAATAATATTAAAAATTATTTTATCAATTAGATTATTATTTTAAGGAATTAATTTATTTGAACATGTTTTAAATATTATCTAGTGAAATAATTAATTATTTTTTAATTAATTCTTTAGGAACTTTAAACAATAAATAAAGAAGAATTAGAGATTTTTTTTAAATAAACATAATTTTTTTTTGGTGGGCAAAAGAAGCCAAAGCCCCCAAAAGAACAATAACATCTATAAAACAATACACCCAAAGAGTCTACCATTAAAGGCAAGGAAATAAAATCAGGCAAAATAGTAAATACATTACTATTTGCATTATTTGACAAAGCAAATTTGGCTATGACATCAACTACTTGATTTTCTTCATGCAAAAATATGAGAAAATCACACAAATCCTTGTGGCGACAAGCTCTTTGACGTCCTTAAAAATAGGAAAACAAGGATGTGTACAAACACACCCTTTGAGGGGAAGTGTCATTCATCACAGAAATATCCCAATGACCATTAGCAAGTTTTTTTACCAATTTGGTGCATTTTGAAACAAAATTTCTGTTTGGTGCAAGTGAAAAAGTATTTTCGTGAATGGGGTAAATCGATAACGCTATTGTCGATATTTAAATTGAAATTGACAATGCTATTGTCAATTTTATAAAATAAGTTTTTTTTTCTGCAGCATGAAAATCGACAACAGCAATGTCGATGTTGTTTCTTTTTTTTTCCAGATTAGACAATGGCATTGTCTACTTCACTTTTTTCTTTTTTAAACATGAAAGTAGACAGTGCCATTGTCTACTTCTAATATTTAAAAAAAAAAAAAACCAAAGTAGACAATGGCATTGTCTACTTCTTTTAAAATATTTGCATTCTCTTCTCTTATTTATACCCGTGTTTGTTGTGTATTAATTTTTCATGTTTCGCCCGATTAGTAGGAGCAATATCACCGTTGTTGAGGTATGTTCCACAATATTCATTCCATGACTTTGGTTCTACTTCAAATCGATCAATGTTTGGAACTGCTTTTTCAACGCCATTATTAGCATGTCAAATGGGAAGTAGTTTTTCCAACCTATTGTTAGCATCTCACCAATCTCCCTTAGGAGATTATTGTCCTTTTATTCCATTCAACATTGGTCAAAGTAATACTCATGATGAGGATATTAATGACAACAATGATGAGGACAATGATGATAATGATGATGGTGACAATGATGATCAACTAGAACCTTTACCACAACGACAAAGATGTGATGGCATTCAAAGAAGATGTTCTCGACTACAACAAATAAATCAATCACAAAGAAGGGTTCAACCTACACGAAACAGACGACTACCTCGATGTCGAACTCATTAAAAAAATACTTGTTATATAATAATATATTCTAATTTGTATTATTTTTATATTGTTATTTTTTTTTATTATAATGGTAGTAAGTAGTTATTTAAATATTTAGATAAGACAATGGCATTGTTTACTTTGTTTTTATTTTTTATTTTTTAAATATTAGAAGTAGACAATGCCATTGTGTACTTTGGTTTTTTTTTTTTTTGTTTAAAATATTAGAAGTAGACAATGGCATTGTTTACTTTCATGTTTAAAAAAGAAAAAAAAGTGAAGTAGACAATGCCATTGTCTACTCCCATCTGTTAAAAAAAAAGAAGCAAAATCGACATTGCTGTTATCGATTTTCATTCCGCAAAAAAAAAAAACTTATTTTATAAAATTGACAATAGCATTATCGATTTTCACTTAAAAAAATATATTAAAATAAATCAGCAATGCTATTGTCGATTTCAATCTAAATATTGATAATAGTGTTGTCGATTTATCCCATTCACGGAAATACTTTTTCACTTGCACCAAATACAGAAATTTTGTTTCAAAATGCACCAAATTGGTAAAAAAGCCACCATTAGCATTAACATAATGAGACACGGGATGGATCTTCTCAATTACATGCAGCTATCTTGTTGCCCATGATGACAATTTCCCACATTTTCGCACCCAATCATCTTCCCAAAAATTCATAGAATTATCATTATTAACTTGCCATCCCACATTTGCAGTAAGAGTTGGCTAGACATCCTTGATTCCACTCTAGGGATTAGAACTAGGTCTTGCATCATCAAAATTAGGAATAAGATCCCCACCATATTTATACTTGGACTGAACAATTTTTTCCCAAGTGGCATCTTTATCATGGATTAGACGCCACTCCAAGACGCTATATGATTTTTTTTAGAGTGCTCCAAGTCACCCCAAATGAAGTCCTTGCATTTCTTATCAATCTCATCACAAATTGATTTTGGCAACCAAGTAGCTTAAACTATATAATTGGGAAGAGCCTACAAAACGGACTTTGTTAGAATAACTCTCCCTGCAAAGAAAGTTGTCTAGGCTTCCAAGAGCTTAACCTCTAATTCACTTTATCCAAAATTACTTCTAAACATAATAATTACTTCTAAACATGTACTAATTATGATAATGTAAGTATAATAATTACTTTTGAATAGGAACTAATTATGATGATAATGTGTACTTTGTTGTAATTGAAAATGTTTTATTTAGATATATTTGGAAAACAAAATGGAACTAAATCCATAAAAGTTGTTTACTAGTAATAATAGTTACTTGTGACAGGTGTTTTTAGTTGTTGTAAGTATAATCTTATAAATATATATTATATTTGGTGAATGGTGAACCAAGCCTTCTGTTGCAACAATGAAACCCTCTTCTGCTATGATGCAAAACTTTGGCTCTTCTTTTCTTGGTCAGCGCAAGATCCCCGCTTTTGCTAACTATTGGACTTCTTCTCCTTATAGTTACCTCTTCTAATAATCTTTTATCCTCATGAGAATGTTGCGTTCCCAATGGCTTTCTAATACCGTCTAAGGATATAAATTGCAGCATCTTTGGCTAAAAATCAAGTTGTTTAGGAGAAGTTATTTGTGGGCATTGCCTCATAGCATTATGTCTGTATCTTACAAAGGTAACCAAATAGTGAAGTCCACCCAACAATTCAATGATGTAGAAATCTATCTTTTGCTTCTCAGCGTAGCAAAGTGTCTGGAGGCGAATCAGGTTACTTTCTTTGACTGTAATTTTGCCACTCATTACTGCAAATCACTGCAAAATTACCACAAACCGTACTGTTAACTTAAATTATCCTCTATAAAAACAAAATGATATTCATACAATTTTCCATACAAAAAATACAAAACAAAAGCTAATCTTGTATTTGCCCATTCGCCAACCCATCCAAAACCTTGATGTGCTCTGCCAGATAAATGAATGCAAAAAATATAAAGAAAACAAACATAACATGCCTAAGCAATTTTAGGATATTTTACTTTGACCTTTTTATTTTGCATAACAGATTAAATATGTTTTTTTTCTTTATAGATTTAGTGAAATTTAGTTCTTGTCTTCTAAAAATTTTTTTGTTGACTTTTTAAATTTTCATTTTATAACAAGGAGTATTGGCCCAGGCACAACTATAGTTGATGCAAAATTGAGACCCCCATGCTGATGGTGTATTAAAGCTGAATTTTGATGCATCAGTAGTCAGAGGAAAGGGGACAGGACTAGGCCTGATTCTATGTGACAGTGCAGTTCAAGCATTAGCAGCTGCTACACGGTTTTTGCAGAGTAATTTTGAACCAAAAGTGGCTGATGCCGATGAAAAACTTATGCGTGCAAGAGGTTTTATACTTTTATGTGAGACTGACTGTCACCAGCTGTTTCTAAATTTGAAGGATAAAGATAGAAGAGACAGAAGATACTTTTGAGATATTATTGAGAACTGTCATCTACTGTCCGCTGATCTTAGGACATTCAATCTCAGTTTTACTAAAAGATTAGGCAATAGTGAATTAGCTTGTTTAGCTTTTGTTGACCATGAGAATTACCGGATTGAAGAGGTTCTCCATCAAGTGGACCATCTTTGGATTGATGATGTATCGATTTCTAATTCTCTTTTGGAATAAAATCCAGTATTCTACCCTAAAAAGAAAAATGTGATATGAACATAATGATATGTCATCTGAAAATAGTTACTTACGGCACATGACAGTTCATTTCGAATTTATAGGAGATATGATCTCATACCATGATTACCAAGGAACTCCGAAATTGATTAATCTATATAGAGTAGGCGGGGGGGTACAACAGAACTGGTGCTGTTTATTAAGTGTTGCCTCACTCCCACATCGAACGGTATTAAAACAGAAAACTAAATTAGCTACTATAAGAAAGAAAAGTTTGAGCACGAAGTAGTCATGATCCTTCAGGCAGTTAATGGGATATGAGGAGTGGTATAATCTCGCACTAAATATGCGAGTGGGGTGTTCGCCCCAGCCTGGTTACGACAGCTGGGCACTCTCCATTTCACCAATCTGATCCCTAACCTGAAGGATATAATTAAGTGGTAATGTTTGTTCTTTTGGTTTTTTGTCTGTCTTATAGGGGCATGTTGGATATTAAACGTCTTTTACTAAACTTAAAATTAAAGTACTAATTTTTTATACAATCAAAAAATCATAATGGAGAAGAAATTGAGAACATGAAATGGAGAGGATTTAAACTTATAATTAAGCATTTTTTTCTGAAATGTCTGAAAATTTGAATTGATTATGATTTGTAAAAAATATTCTATTTTAGAAATTTAAATATGTATTTAGTCTTTTAAATTTAGGATAAGTTTGTTTTTGGTCTTGAAATTTAAATAAAGCTTGTTTTAGTCTCTTGAGACCATTTGTAACATTAGTGAGTGACAAATTTAGTTAGTTATACAAAAGTAGTAGGTGAGTTTTGTGTGACAGGTTTAATAATCACATTTAGACAAAGGAACTAAAACATGTTTTTTTCAAATTAGAGGAATTAAAAAAATTAATTTTAAATTTGAGAGACCAAAAACAAACTTATCTCAAATTTGAAAGATTAAAAACATATTTAAGCGTTAAGAAAATAAATTTTATGGAGATGAGTGATTTTAAACTTAATAGTGAAGCGTGTTTTGGAATGAATATTTTGTAAAAGATTATTTTATTATTTAATATTAATATGTAATTAACTGTTACCAATGTTCTTTTCTATGCATAAAATATATTTATAACATTTTATATTAATATAAAAATATTTAATATTTTATTGCTATACATTAAAACTGACAAAATACATACTTTTAAAAATCTATAAAATTAATTTTTTTTATGTAATTGTTCAATTTTACAAATAATTAAAATAATGTATAATTATAAATCAACGGTTTAGTTTTAGAAAAAATGAAAAAAATGATTAATAATATATAATTATATTTTAATGGTTGAAATGATAAAAATTACACTTTATATAAATTTATTGAATGATAAAATAATGTATATGATATATAACCGTATTATTTGATATATTCACAAAACAAGATGAAATTAAATTCATAAAAAGTTGCTCACTAGAAATAGAAGTTTACCTGCAAAAAACTTAAATAGCATATGTGAAATAAATGTAAAAAAGTTCTCCCGAATGAGGAAAGTTTGAAGAGATTAAAATACTAATTTGTTTGACGAGGTAGTTTATCATTTTACTCATATACCAACTCAGTTTTTAGATTTATTTTTTAAAAAAGTAAATGTGAATGAAATCTACATCAAGAAATTGAACATAAAAATAACGTAAATATTTTTTTGCCGGTATCAGAAACATCAAATAAAACTCAAGTGTTCAATATTGCTTTCCTACACAAAAGTAACTTGAAAAGTAAACAAGCAAAAGAAATCTATTGTCAGTATCGAGAGATAAAAATTAACCAACAACAAGAAGTTAGTATCTTATAGCCCATCCATAATATCCAAAACATTAGATCTTTGGTGCTTCAAGCCTTCTGTTGTAACAGGTGAACCCCCTACACTCTTGCTGTAATGCCAAACTTTGGCACTTCTTTTCTTGGTCATCACAAGATTCTCGCTTTTGCTAACTCCTGGAGTTCTTCTCCTCACAGTTACCTCCTCTAATAATCTTTTATCCTCTTGAGAAAGTTGAGTTCTAATACGGTCTAAGGATATAAATTGCAACATCTTTGCCTGAAAATCAAGTCGCTTAGGAGAAGTTCTTGTGGGCATTGGCCTAATGGCATTATGTCTGTATCTGACAAAGGTAACTAAATAGTGAAGCTGAGTCAACAATTCAATGATGTAAAAGTCTATCTTTTGCTTCTCAGCGTAGTAAAGTGTCTGAAGGCGAATCACGTTATTTTCTTTGGATGTGTTTTCGCCAAACTCATTACTGCAAACCACAACAAAATTACCACAAATTGTACTGCTAACTTAATTTGTCCTCTATAAAAACAATAATGACATTCATAAAATTTTTCATGCAAAAAAAAACAAAAACTAACCTTGTATTTGCCCATTCGCCAACCCATCCAAAACCTTGATGTGCCCTGCAAGATACATGAATGCAGATAATATTAAAAAACAAGCATAACATGCCTAAGCACTTTCAGCGATATTTGACTTTGACCTCATTTATTTTGCAAAAAGAATAAAATATCTTTTTCATCTTTTTAAATTTAGTTTTTGTATTTTAATTTTTTTTGTTGACTTTTCAAATTTTAAAATTTTTGAAAATAATTTGTATTACTACTTACTGAAAATGTGATATGAACATACCATATGACAAAGTAGTCATCAATGTGAATGTTTATAAAGAAAACTGGACATACACTGATAGTGTAAAGTAGTTTTACATTGTCATCCAATCACAAATTATCATTTATTGTAAGTTTGTTGACTTTTATAATAAATACTTTAAAAGTCATACCAATGGTGAATTCCAATTGGCTGACAGTGTAAAACTTTTTACACTGACAGTGTATCACCATTAAACTCATGTTTATATACTTGTCACATCATTACTTAATGATAAAAGATTATTTTCAAAATTTTTAAAATTAATAAAATGATTTTTAGAGGAACAAAAATAAATTTTACCATACTTACAACAATTAAAAGCATATTTAATTCTTTTCAAATAATAAAATAAGGCCAATATAAACAAATGGAGTTTTCAAATAGCAAATTGAAACAGTGTTCTTACTTGGTAGTGTTTGCGGCAAATGGAGTAAGCCACTGCAGAATCTTATCCATTTCAGCTTTGACCTGAGTAATGGAGAGCTACAGAAAATTTCCATTTAGCATAGCAGGAAATAAAACTCCAATGATCAAGAAACATGTGAGACCATGCTGGGAGGGCATACCTCTTTTATGACATCGGTGTTTTGCAACCGGGAAGGAAGTGCACTCTTAATATTATTAGGCAATCCATGATACAATGTGTCCCTTATATTTGGTGGAAGAACGGTTGGGCGAGATGCCTGATATAAGTTAGAAACAAACATTTTATTTATACCACATCAACAACTTGCTAAGGTTACTCCTAATTATACTAGCATGGTACAAACTTACAATCGTGTTTATCTGATTGATAATGTTAGCATAGTGCAGTGCGAGACCAGCTTCACCAAGTCTTTCAGAACACTTACAATGCTTGACAGCAGTTGCACCTACCATGAATCCACAATTTCATAAAATTTTAGGAGCCTTATACTAATCAGAAGCATCAATTTTCTAGAGATATGTGTCAATGTTTTTTCAATGATATACCAATGAAATCTAAGTAACAGACAGCAGAAAGATACAAATCAAATCAGAACACAAACAACAAAAGTGACTCAGGTTTTTTAGTGATGATCTTACTGATTTCCCAAATCCTTTTAACCAATATGCTAATCCATACAGCTAAAATGATTAAAAACAGCTTTAAATTACAAAAGATGATTTCACAAAGCCGATTAGAGCCAGAAAAGACTTGAGCAACGAGTATACCACAATATAATTTTTTCTTGACATGGAAGTTAGGTATGAGATTTTCTTATCAAAATTAAAAGAAAAAAAGAGGCATGTGATTTTGAATTCCTTATGCATAAGAGCATGCATATGCCGTAAATATATCAAACACATAACAGTTGATTTTGAATTCATACGAGATATGATGCTATACCATGATTTCCAAGGAACTCCAAAATTGCTTGTTCTATATGGGTAACGACATCAATAAGCCTTTCAACTATCTGCAGTAAGTAAATCCACGGAAAAACTCCACTGTTATAAAAGACTTGTCCACTGATAAGCAAAACTTCTCAATTCAAAGGAATGAATGCAGGAAAATGGAAATTATGAATGAATTCAACTCTGAAAGTTTCAAATGAGGAACTATTCCTTCCTATAAAATTATAAAATAGTTATTAGAATCGTAGTCTCGTATACCTCCTCCAAATTTCTGGACCAAAGAGATTTCTTTTTCAAGCTCCTCACAACCCTTCTTTGATGCTTTATCTCACTCTGAAAAGCGAAGAGACTGTCCCCTACAATTATAAAGAAACTGACCTGTCAAAAATAAGTTAAATACTGCAGATTATAATTTGCAGATAATATGTAAGACTGACAATCAAAAATGATAACTCTCAGGACTATAAAAATTAAGAATAAATTTTAGTCAAACAAAAGACTCTGTTGCTACCAACATTATGAACCAAGAGCCTTAAGACTTTCTTGAAATCATGATATTATTTTTACTAGATTCTAACTTGAACATAAATATAAGATAATAATCTTAGCACATGATAAAAACTAAAATCATCACTGGAAATGAAAGTAAAACTTTTTAGGGAAAACTATATTATGAAGTTTCTAACCGTTGAGAGGAAGATTTAAGGATTCCATTTCCTTAATCTTGTGCTCATAATCTTGTTCGAAACGTTCTAACGAAGTTAACTCGTGATATAATTCCTATGCAGAAAAAAGAACAAGTTATTTAAAGAAGGAACTAATAAACATTCAAGAGTAAAACTGAACTTCAAGCACATCAGAAGTAGGCAACCCTACTAATAGAAAATATAAAGACATCAATCTAGTATGCTACAAAATGCATACAAGATAACCAAAATATTGACCTGATGGCTTTGCTCATTCCTCAGTCATCAGTTAACCAGGGAGATAAATCATAGTAGCAAAACTTTATTTAAAATTACAATTTGCTTACCGCAGTATTCTGAGCTAGAGTGGTCAACTCCTGCATTGTCTTTTCTGCCTCTACCCTTGGTTGCTTGTTGTCCAAGATATCCAAATGTAATCTGAAATTGTTCATGGGATAAAAAATGTAATCTGAAATGTTTGTAATTATGAGACTTCAATCACCATGAGTTAGCATAGCCAACATTTAAAAGCAAGCAAACTCACCTTGAGAAATATCGATCTAGGTTATGCCACTGAGGGTCCTTACATATATTTCCAAATCTAGCTACTTCCCGGGAGAAAACAATGAATTCTTCCCTACAAATTCCCCCAAAATTCAGAGATAAAGAACATTAGAGAAAGGAAAATATATATACATCCAAGGGAATTTAAAACTCCATGCTCTAAACAAGCAAAGACCTTTTGTCAGCTTCAACAAGACCTATTAACTCCTTTGTATCAGTCGAAACTAATAGTTGCACCCCTTCTGACTGTAAAATCTCCTTTTAAGGAACTGAATGTTTTCTTCAGACAGTGATTGAAACAAAATTGCTCCCTTGTTTATTGTATTAGCCACTTCAAATGCCAATATAGATATTTTATTCCCTCTAGGAGCCATGCCAGAGCCAAACCCATTACTAGTGCTTAATTTCGGCACGCTACTTCCAAGTGTGTCCAGAACATCTACTGCCCTCTCGCCAGCTCTTCCCCAAAAGGAGCCTCTCTGGGAACCCCGTGAAAAGGAGAGACATCATTAATCAAAGTGTAAACATCAAATTTCCAATGCAAAGGCTCCATAACAGAATGAGAGATGCCATTCAATGAACTTAAATAAAAGCAGCAATTGATTGATTTTATTCTGCTTATAATTTGACAATTCACAGTAAAACAAAAACAGCACCTATAAGGGAATCGCTAGTTCATATTAAGGAAACAAACAGTTCACTGCATGAATAAAGTAAGAATCATACAGACAAATCTATTAACTGACAACTGTCACCAAAAAGTTTTCTATTAGTTCAATTGTTCAAAATGATAAATATGTAAAATCAGAACAAGTGCTTATCAAGGTCTCCAACCCCAGTGATTAGTTTACAGGATGCAAACAGGTTCTCCACCTTCATAAATAATTTGGGTGACATGTCTTCTGTCAAAGCAACAGTGGAATGCATAAATTTAATTAATCTTCAGTTTTACCGATCTTCCTACTCATTCATAATTGATCCTTTATACATTGCAAACATGTTTGTGATTACCCCATATTTTTTTTCCTAACACAACGTTGTTCTCGCAAGAAAGCCCCTTACAAATTAAAAAAAATAAAAATTTAATTAGGATACACTAAAAGTATAAAAGTTTTTTATACTGTCGTCTAATCACATATTATTGTATAGGGTAAATTTAGGTAATTTGTTGACGTTTATAATAACTAGATTAGAAGTCATGAATCTTAAAAAAAAAAGTGTTTTCTCTACAATTCAGGAGAATAATATGCATTTTGTTACCACTCAACCAAATTAATTCAGCTTCAGATACAACAATCAGTAGAGGGAAAATACCAGTTTTCCTTCTTTTCCACTAGGAGTAGATAGCTTGAATTCTATTGAAAATCCGGAGTTTCGCTTCTTTTGCTTTCTACCACGATCACTAGTCCTTGAATTCGAAAAAGAATCTCTTTTCCACTTTGCAATGCTCTTTAACATCTTAAGCTTCCCCAAGGCTTTCCCTCCAACATCTGAGTTTTTATTTTTCTCAGCCTTACCAGCTGAGCAAACCGACCCCATTATTCTATCAAGGGGAATGAACTGAAGAAAAATTCAACGCCTGCACCAATTAAGCTTCTACTTCAATTTACATGAGAGGAGTGACTTTTCAACTTTAAGTTATAAAACATGGGAAACAAAACACTGAGAACAGCCAAAATAAATAAATAAATGGTTAATTAAAATGAAAGCAATAACATTGACATGCATAGTTTATTATTAGAAGTGAGAACCAAAAAAACAACATAACAAAGTACAAACCAAAGCTGTTTCGGTTCAAGAATCCACTGAATATCACCCCTAAGAGTGTTTTCAATGAGAGCATACCTATTTAGTGTTTACAGAGAGTATCCAAGTCCAAAACGGAAACTGTAGTAGAAGGATTGATAGCGAGGATGAAATAGACTTCGCGGGGAATTAATAGACACGACATAATTAAAAATGAAAGAGATAATTAGCGACTCTGGCTTTGACTGAAATGGAATGAATGATATTCGGATGGTTGAATTTTCGGAACATATAAAATAATAGAAGTAAACAAGAAATAAAATAAGAGACGCGTAATTGGAACTGAAAGAAGAGGAAATTTCGCGGCACGAACCATGTCAGTGCGGAAATCGAAATGGGAATCAACGACTGCTTCAATGTTCATATTGTGTCATTATCATGTACTACGTATGAAAGAGAACGCCAACGTGAAAATGCACAAATATGCCGTAACGCTTAGTGCCTACCTTGTCTCGTTTTGTTTGTTTTTGGCCACGATTTTTTTTTCTGACTATACTTGCTCCTCGTAACTCCAAAGTCGTATTCGTATCTGTCTAAGTTTGATGAAATGATAAATATATTGTGAGTGTGTAATTTTTTTCGTTTATCATTAATTATTATCACTTGTTAAAATGAAGTTAATGCAAAAAGTTTAACTGGATTATTATGGGGTTGTATAACTTATTTTAAGTAAAAATAGGGATAAACAATTCTATCAAAAATTATTGGTGCAATTTTTTATGTACTTAAAAATGATTGGTACAACATAAAAATTACACTAATAATTTTTGATAGAGTTGTTTAATTTTATTTTTACTAATGATAAATTAGACTGATTATTATAATTAGTTGATTGCTATAAGAATTGGTTTTAAATTAATTACGTTAATATCGAGGAGTTTATTTAGAACTAAACGAGCACTTGGTCAACCAGTACACAACGTCACAATCGTTGAATTAAGCACGTTGATCGTCACCTTCTAACAATACTTTCTTTGTCCTTTCATGAACTTAGTAATTTACCCCGACGATTGGGGAAGTACGAACGTAAATGTTGTTTGGATAAGTTTTTAAATATAAATAATTAAAATGCCTAGAAAATCATATAAATTACTTTTTTTATGAGTTAATCTAACATTGAATTTTTTTAATATAAATAATTAAGCCCACAGAGTTTGACAGTTAGTCAAGCGGAGAAGATCTCCTAAAAACCAATAGTTAGAATCTGTGCTACTCGTTAGTGAAATGTGAAATAGTGAGTTTTTTACTAAATTGTATTTTTGGTTCCTTTAAAATTCTTAATCCGTGATTTTGGTTATCTTATTTTTAATTTCGCGGTTTTAGTCTTTCAATTTTTAAAAATTTGCAATTTTGGTCCTTTTATTTTTAATTTCATAATTTTAGTCTTCCAATTTAAAAAAATTTACAACTTTAATCCTCTAATTTTAGACTAAAATTTTAAAAGTTGTGAAAATTCGTGATTTTAGAGAGACCAAAATTATAGTTTTTTAAAAATTGGAGAACTAAGATCATGGAATTAAAAATAGGAGGACCAAAATTACAAATTTTTAAAAATTAGAAGACTAAAATTGTGAAATTAAAAATAAGAGACCAAAATCGCAGATTGAGAATTATAGAGGAACCAAAAGTGCAATTTAACTTAAATTTTTTGTTAGACCAGAATGCGAGATATTATCTCCTCATCCTAAAATTTCAAGAACTAGATTTACACAACATTAATTGAGCAGCTAATAAACAAATATGATATTATTTGAAAATTAATGTTATTCGGTTTAAAAAATTTGAGTTTAATTTTGATACATATTGGTATAAAGATTTTTATATTGTCAACTAATTAGAAATAATTAATACAAAAGTCAATAATTTTTAATTATATGACAATTCATAATTGGATAATAGTGTAAAAACTTTTACATAGTATATTTATTCCAATAAAATTCTACAAAATATAGTATGATAAAATATTATGAATGTGTTTATGGATAATTTTTAAATCAATCAAAAACGTATAATTCTAAGAACATTATGGGAATTTGAATTAACTTTCCCTAAAGCTCAAGTTCAATAGAGTATAGTGCAACATTAAATAAGGAAAACAAAGAACAAAGTGGAAAGAAGTATAGATAAAAATAAAGAACAAAACAAAAAAAAAGTGAAAAGAACTATAAATTTTGAACAGAACAAAATAAATTCAAAGAGTGAAGAAAGAGTGTAGTGTGTGTTTAGATATGCGTTGATAGAATTGAATTTAGATCAACGTGATTTTATAGAATTGATTAATGATTATGGTTAAAATTGATTTTGAAGTAACATCATTTTTGCTTAGATAACAAATATTAAAAAAGTAGTTTTTTCAAGAAAATGTTGTTTGGATACTTTAAATCAAAATTGATTTTGCGTGTGTAATTATCAAAATGAGTTTTAATGTCTATGAATACCTTTCTATTATAATTAGCTTTTTGATACATACATATATATATATATATATATATATATATATAGGGGGGGGGGCATATCTAGTGAGAGGACCATTTTTATATGAGAGTGAGAGGAGTAAATCTAGACCATATAATCATACATGGATAGTCAGAATTTAATGTCATGTGACCACTAAAAAAAGTCATGTGACTTTTTGAAAATCTCACATGACTTGTGTGTTTTAATCTTGATCATTCATGGTAAGATCTAATGGTCCAGCTTTACTCCTCTCACTCTCACATAAAAAAGACCCTCTCACTAGATATGTCCCCTATATATATATATATATAGGGGGCATATCTAGTGAGAGAGCCATTTTTATGAGAGTGAGAGGAGTAAATTTGAACCATATAACCATACATGGATGGTCAAAATTTAATGTCATGTGACCACTTAAAAAAGTCATGTGACTTTTTAAAAATCTCACATGACTTGTGTGTTATAATCTTGACCATTCATAAGAAGATCTAATGGTCCAGCTTTATTCCTCTCACTCTCACATAAAAAAGGTCCTCTCACGTGATACGTTCCCTATATATATTAACAAGTTAAAAATAAATAGGCATGTAATAATTTTTTTCACTTCATGTTAATTATTAAATTAAAAAAATATATGTATAATATCTTTACTTTTGAAATAAAACCCATAATCTTTATAAAAATATTAAAATTGGATGAAATAGATAATAAAAGTATTAAATTAGCATAAACATCAAACACAAAGGTATCTAAATTAAAAAGTACAAATAAGAAATATAACAAAGCAAGTGAGGGTATAAGTGTGAGGGTAAATAGAGAATACAATGACTAAAGGTTTAAAATTGATTTTGGATGAAGTAAAAACAATTCCCTATTGCTTCAACCCCACCATAATTTTTCAAAATTGAAATTGATTTTTGTTTAATAATCAAACATTCAAACCAAGTTTGACTCAACTCACCATGGTTTTATCACAAAACTAAAGCATGCACGTACATTCTTTATCTCTTATGAACAAGTAGTCACACACGTTGAATGTAATATGCTTTAAAGAGAATTGTGAAGTAACGAGATTTAAAACATACAGTATTCAAATTTAAAATACATATTTAAGAAAATTGTTTGTTTTTTTTTTTGAAGAGAAAGAAAATAGTTGTTAAGCTTGTAAGATTTGCACATATAATCTACAAGTAACTCCTATTATTTGATTTTAACAAGTGTCACTAGACTTATTTGAAATAAAAAGTGTTAATAACCAACCAAGTACTCTAAATGCAACTAACGAACTTAAAATTTTAGACAATTGTTCTTTTCTAATCAACATTTACCATTTCAATTAACTTGACATTTTTTATAACATGACATTTTGATAGATCATCTTTTTTTTAGAGCTGGTAAAAAATGTGAATCCTTTACAATTCTTCAATTGGTTTACACTTGCGTGTTTTTGGTAGGAAGGAAAGAAATAAGTGAAAAATAGAGTGAATAGAAATAAAGAAGAGAGAAATAAGTAAGAAATAGAGTAAAAAATAGAAGGGTTTGGTTTAAGAGAAATAGGTAAAAAATAAGAAAGAGAGAAACAAAAAAATAAATAAATAAATACATTTTAATCAAGTCAGTGATGACCAATAGTAGACTATTGTTGGACAACAGTAGACTATTGTAGGCCAATAGTTGACTATTGTATATTGTGGTTTTTGATATGCGATTTTAATAAAATTGCTACAAAATGTTAAAAATTGCCAAAAAAGGTCAATTTGTCCACAAAATAAACTGCCATAAAATGTTAAAACTAATCCCTCTCATTATTAATTTTTGTACATTTCAGCTGAAAAATAAAAAAGTGGTGGATCCCACTACCTTTTTATTTCTCTGCTCCATATTTCTATTACAATAAACAACCCCATTTTTTTATTTCTTACCTATTTCTTCTCTTCCCTTTTCATTTCTCACCCATTTCTATGATACCAAGTAGACTGTAAAAGACTTGAGTTTCCAACCGACATAACATTTCAAGTAGGGGTGGCAAAACAATCCATTTATCCATCATCCATCCATTACACAAAAAAATAATAATGGATTGGATCAAGTCCATCCATTTAATTGTATGGATGGTTAGTGATCCATCTATTATTTTTTCAAAATCCATTGGATTACATTAAATAAAAAAATGAAATCCATTGGATAAAAAAAATAAAAAGACATGTCTAATCAATTTTTTTTCAAAATAATTTGTTTTTTGGTTTTATAATTAGATTTCCATTAAAAAAAAAATAGAGTAGCCATTAAAAAAATAAAAGATTTCTATTTAAGTTTAAAAAATAATTTCTTAAACCTAAACATTTATGATATAGCTAGTTGGTAATTCAAATCTGTATCCTAACTATTATGTGAATTGCTAAAAAAATATATTTAAATCTTGTCTATTCTCCCTACACAAAATTAGAGTTATTGAAATATGTTTTTATTTTGAATTATGGTAAAAAAATTCAAGTATCTACATTTTGAAGATTTCTTGGTAGTTGTTTTCCATTTTTCCTTGAACATAATTTTTGTGGCAACTTAAAAGAATATTATTTTAACAAAACAAAATTGGAGAGAGAGGGAGGAGAGAGAGAGTGGGAGAGAGGAGAGAGAGAGGTTGGAGAAAGAGAAGAGAGCAAGGAGTGAGAGGGGGAGAGAATATTTTAAAATAAAAATTATTTGATTTTTAAAATATATTATTTTTGTGGATGGATTGGATATCCATCCATCAAAAATTTGTTAATGGATGGATTGGATTAGATTTTATTAGATGGATCATGGATGGATTGGATTTTTTAAATGAATTTTTAATTGATCAAAATCGATTAATGGATTATTTTCATTCAATCCATTGTAATCCGACTAAGAATTTATCCCATTCATCCGTTTGCCACTCCTAATTTCAATCACTCACCTCTCAATTTACTATTCTTCAATCCTTCATCGAATTTTCTACATCTTGGACCTTGATAAAAAATTCCAGTTGAAATTCTCATTCCTTAAACTCTTCTTACATGTTGTCTTAACAAATATTTTCTTTTAACCTTTTGATCAGTTGCTTTTGGATCTCATATATAAATTCTTCCTTTTTGATCTTTTATAAAAAAAATCACACCTTTTTAATTTTTATTGAAATCTTTAGGTCTTAAAGGCTTAAAGCTCCTATCAATATTAACCCTTCTCAACATCCATCAAAACTGCCATATCTAACCTTTTATTGAAATTGTGATGGGAAGTTTCTGTCGAAACTGTTACTTTCAAACTTCAATTGTGACTTCTTCGCAACTATTTTGACATTTCTCTTTTCAATACTGTAGAAAATTCGACTTCACCTTTACTTTTATATGTCAATTTCAATTCCTAATTTTTAGAAACTTTCACGCCAAAAAGGTTTAATAGCTAATTACATTTGTCCTTAATAAATAAATAAATAAATAAATAAATAAATAAATAAATGATAAAATATAATGAGTTTAATGGTCATTTAGTGTAAAAAGTTTTATACTGTCATCTAATTAGAAATTACTATTTATAGAATTTTTAAAATATTTATTATAAAAATCAACAAACTTATAATAAATAGTAGTTTGTAATTAGATGACAATGTAAAACTATCAGTGCATAACTATTAAACTCAAATATAATGAATGTTAAATCATTTTACGAAAGGTAAGTTGTATCATTTACATTTTTTTATTTTAAAAATACGACATACCTACTAGATTCCAAATTTTCACTATTCTATAGTCGTAGATGATTACATGTCGGTTATTATTATTAAGACGGTCAAATCAACAATATACTTTCTTTTCACGCTATTATTTTAATATAAAGCATGTCATGACAATTGTCAGAAAATAAAGCAAAAAACAATGTATTATTAAAGTGTGTGAAGAAAATAAGACGAGTGAATTAAAGTTTTTTTTTTATATAAATAATCAAATTATATTATTTTATATTTTGAAGTGGTTTCTTAAATTTACCTTTACTTTAATTTGTTTTAATATGAATAAATGTTTTAAGGATAATTTGTCTTTATATTATAAACACAAGAATATTTTCACAAGTTATTCTCTTTTGCATTAAGAGTGTAAACTTATAAGTTAGTTTGACCAAAATAAAATTGTTTGACATGTAAACTTATTTTAGTAATTTCTAGCTTATTTACATAAATTATTTTAACTAGTGTTTTTTTAGTAATGATACTAGATTTTATTGATAAAAAACTTAAGTGGCAAGAGCCTGTACATCAGCATTAGCAAGCAAGTATGCTTGATGAGGAAGATCCTCAATCCAGTACATTTCAAAATAATGGAAAGCCAAAGAGGCTAGCGTATCAACAACCAAGTTACCTTGTCTTCTTGTGAAAAGAAGTGAGAGGTTTGCTTGTGAGTGCAGCATTCCCTTGCAATCATTAACTACTCCTTGTAAACAGCTCTTAGAATGCCCAGTTGGCCTTTTCCAAGCCTGAAACTAGTTTATAACTTATAAGCCTTTTTTTTTAACCTCACTAATTTACTTGAAATCTCATTTTATCTTTTTTAATTTTAGAAACCTATTTTTATTTTAGATTGCCATACTTGAGAAGAATTAAGTAAAATCATCATTTCTTTATATATAATATAAAATTTAAAAATTATTGTCCTAATTTTTAAGACGTAATGTTATTAGAAATAAATTCAAATATTGAAAATGATCTAAAAAAAAAACTGAAAGTGATAGATACATACATACGTGCATACATATATACATACATAAGTGTGTGTATGTATAGAGTTGTAATCAAATAACTTTTATGTCATTTGATATTTATCAACTAGCTTATTAGCTAATCTCACCAAACACTTTTAATTTAATTAGCTATATTTTTTTTAGCTTTTTAGTTCCTAACTCAGTTTTGTCAAACACATATTAAGTTGCCTAATTTCTTTTGCATTAAGTTTCTAATATTTTTTATTATTTATAATTTGTATTTATTTTAAATACTATAAATTAAATTTGAGTCTAATTTAAATTTCAAAATTTGAGTCTTAATATATTACATTTTTTTGTGTACAATAGCAATGAGAGTTAAACCTAAGATTTTATAAAAATTATCCAAACTTTTACCATTAAGCCAACCCTAATAAGTTAGATAAATTAAAATTTAAAATTATTATAATTTTAGTCAATCTTTTTTTTACTTTAATTTTTAAATTTTGAAATATCATATCACTAGTTCTCTTTCACATTAAGTTCAATGATTTCTTACGCATTAATTATCTAATTTTTTATTATTCATAATTTGTATTGATTTTAAATACTATTACTTAACTTTAATTAAATCTAATTTAAATTTGCTTTAAATTTTAAATCTTGAAATACTATATCAAATTAAATATATTTTTTAGATAAATTAAATTTTAATATCATTATAAATTTAGCCAATCTTTATTTGATTTTGATTTTTTAAATTTTGACACATCATATCACTTGAGAGAATGTGTGTTGATTCAAATAAAATATTTTTCATAATTATTCCTCAATTTTAAAAGGCTAATCTCTTTAATTTATTTGTGGTCAACAATATAGAATATTTACTTTTAATATTTAAAAACATGTATTACTCACTTCAATTTATTTTTATTTTTAGTTTTTACTTAAATTTAATAGTATATGTGTCAATTGTAATACAAAAAAAACATGTTTATTTATTTTAAACCTTTAATATTGATTTTAAATTTTAAAAAATTGAAATAAATACTTGGGAAGAAGTTATAAAATAAAAAAATATTTAAAATATTAATTTATCTCTTAAAATCTTATAATTGATAATAATACTTGGTAAGTAATTTATTTTATTATGAGAAATGAGAACTATAAATATAAATTATTAAATCATATTTGAATGGTCTCAAAATTTAAAAAAAAAATGCTCATAATTTTTTTAACTGGTCATGTGACTACTAAATTACTTTTAATCTTAACCATTCATGTATAATTGTATGACTCAAAATTATAATTCTCATTTTTTACATAATAAAAAGAATTCTCTTAATATTCCTCTTATATATATAAAAGGATGACAATCTTGCATTATTTATAATTGATAATTTAATGCCGGAAATCAAATTATTTTAAATTTCATATTTAAAGTAATTATATATATAATTAAAGTAATCAAATTGTAACCACCGAATGTGTAAATTAACTAGTGGTGGGTTGTTTTAGCTTAACCAGTGGTCTCAAGTTCGAATTATGGGTATGTAGCTGCGTTAAAAACTCAGAGGGGGAGCTTTGTTGCTCATAATGATCATCCCTGGCTCGAACAAGATTTTCTCTAGTGGATGATACCTGTGGTCTTTATAAAAAAAAAAAGTAATCAAATTATACATACTGCTCTTAGAATGATCATGATTTAAGATTTTAATTTTTATGCATTGTTAATATAAAAAATTTTACACTATCAATCAATTAAAAATAATCATTAATATGACTTTTAAAGTTATTATTGTAAAAGTCAACAAACTTACCATACATGACGATTTATAATTGCATAATAGTGTAAAAACTCTATACACTGTTAGTGTATATACTATTTAAGGAAGTTATTGTAACTGTTAATAAACTTATCATACATGACAGTTTGTAATTAAATGATAGTATAAAACTTCTTTACACTGTCATTGCATATATTATTTACTCTAATTCTAATTAGTGATGTTCATCATCATTTGAACATTCAAATTTCCCTTTTAAAATTTAATTTTTAATATTTCATATAAAAATTATGCATGTATTTAACTTATGTACATATGCAAATATATTTATAAAGCTAATATTTTCAAAAAAACACATTAATATAAATTCGAATAATATAACACATTTGCTATATGTGTGTGTGTAAATATTTCTACACATATCTATTAACATATATTTTTGTAAAATTAAAAATAATAGATAAATGTATTAAAAATTTTAATAATATAAAAAAATTATAGATTATAAACTTAATAGCTCTATACGGCACGTTACATTAGACTAGTTTATCCTAAAAATTATTAGATACAACCATGTAAGTTTAAACTTATAAATTAGTTAAATATATTCAATTTGCTAGCTTGTGGTTTTAAGGATATTAACAATGACGAATTAGAATAAGCATTTTCGGGAGGAAACAACAGAAAGAAAAAGTTAACGTTGAGGTACTTTGGAAAAAAAAATTGTGTTATGCTCAACCTAACCAATTAATAAAGTACGAAATATATGTTAGTTCCTTTTTTTTTTTAATTAACTAAATACATACATCTATAAGAAAGCAAGCCAACCACACACGGCATCAACCTCCAATGCTATGGTTGAAAGAAAAGAAAAGTAGTGAAGAAAGAATACACTTTTCAAAAGACATTTTTCATGTTTGAAAATGAGACAAAACGAGAAGGACAAAAAAAATGAGACCTATATTTAAAACTTCTCTTTATTCTCGTGAAAAACACTGATGATGGAAAAAAAATATATTTTCCAAAAATTTTCTACAATTTTTACTAGGTAATATATAGACGTCTAACACAATAGAAAATTAGAAAAAGACATCGTTTTCTCAAATTGGGTGGTGACGTTTCATCCTCACCATGCTACGGTCATGATATTTAGTTTGTCAATAACAGGCCCGATTAGAGGTGCCTCTTCTACTGGGCCATAGCCTCTGATATAAAAGGGCCTCCCACCGGGCTGGTCAAAGCGGGCTTACATTATTTCTGACTAGAATTGTATTAGGTAAAATTTTAAATTAGTATAAAGGAATGATATTACAAATTTTATAATACAAAAATTGAAAACAAATAATTAAATATAACAATTCATTTATAAAACTTATAAATGACTCTTTATTTAATTAAAAATGTTTTAAAATAAAAATTTAAAACATTTTTTTATTCAGACTAATTTTCTACCATAGCTTTTACTCCCGAGATGAACCCACTTTAATGTTATGTAACATTAAATTGTTATTTAACCCTTGTTTTCTTTAATTTTGCTCTCACCAAGTTGATATTGACCATGCATTTTTTCTTATACTAAGAGATGTTATCTTATCTCCATTATCCAGAATTCCTAAATTCATCGTTGTTTTACTCAATTTTGACTAGTTTTTACTTTTTATCCTTATTGACTGGTTCTTAACCATTATTTTGTTCCGTTGATTTCTTAGGTTGTCCAAATTGGTGAACTAGCCAATTTTCAACGGAACCAGTCCATTTTTAAGACTATGATTTTAGCTTCAATACATGTTTAGTCTTTATATCTTATAGTAATTTTATGTTAATTTATGGTATGACAATAGTAATAAATATTAAAAATAATATTTAAAATAAATTATTTAGTGACAAAAATAATAAAAATAAATTTTATATATGAAGACTGAAAATATATTATAATCTTTTAAAAAATAGGGACCAATATCTAGTTTCTTAAATTTCTTAAGTTTGCAAATATAAGATTTGGATTTAGTATAAGTGAAAGGAAGAGTAGGTGAATTTCATAATTTTTTAATATGTGAAATTAATGTGTTCTTTAATGCATCTGGAATTCACGTGTTAACGTTGTGGGGCACTGCCGTGGCCATTGCATCCTGCAAAAGAAACATGACACTCCCAGAAGGGCTATCTAACATGTGCAAACCTATACGCTTACTATGAGCTAAAACAGCTAGGTATTAGCTTCTCGAAACATATGCAAAATGCGAACCTCCCAATGTTTACCCATCCACCATCGAATACTATTAACCATGGGATGATATGGGTGAGAATCACCAACTCCATTAGTAACAAATTGAACTGCAAGCTTAGAATCACAATCAATACAAATTCGCCTAAACCTCGCATTCCAAGCAACTCTAAGGGCCACCAAAATACCCCACAACTCGACCATAGTGACACTGGATGAACCCAAATTACGTAGGAAACCCATACATCATTGGCCCTCAGAGTCCCGAAAAACACCAGCACAAGATGCCCTTTCGACCATTTGAATGAATAGATGCATCTGTATTAATTTTAATCCATCCACAAGGAGGAGCTTCCCATCTAATATCACATACCCGATATTGCCTATTAGACGTTGTTGTGCGAATCCGGTGCCAAATTGTGTGACACACTTGCTGACAGTTAAAAATATCCCCTACCTACAAACACAGAAGCATTCCACGCCTGCCAACTGGCATTCAAACCAATTACAAATAAAACCTTCCATCGGATACCATTAAAACTAACACGAACATCATTCAAATTGCTATCAAGCCAGGACCACAAATTGGTTGTGAAAAGAACCAAGCCGGGACATCGTGAAACAAATTCTGCCAGGCATCATCCTGCTGTCACAAAGACATAAGTACTCTTTTTGAATAAATTGGTCATAATGCCATTATGAGAAATTACTTTCCAAAGAAAACAACGGTTTCTTGGATGTATATCATTTTCCCACACCTGTCTCTAGAGCCTATGTCCTCTACCACCATCCTCACGCCTCAACAAAAAATAAGAACCTTTAATGGAGAAGGACCTATCAAAGGAAAGAGACCAAATGAAAAGATCCTGTTGCAAGAGATCAACCGAAAGTGCAACTCCGAAAATCTCCGCCAACGCCCAGTCAGGTAAAAATTGTTGAAATTTGTCAACAGCCCACTAACCCTCATTTAACCGGTAATCCCTCACACATAGCTCTACTTCAAGACTAGGAAGGGGCTGCGTCATAATGCTAAAGAGAATAATTCCCAATGGAAGCCACCTATCCCTCCAAAACTGAGTGATCAACCCATTCCTAACACTCCATCTTCCCCCCAACATAAGAGATTCCCAAGTAGATGAAACAGCTTTCCAAACCTCAAAGCACCTCTCACTGTAGGAATTAAACCATCACCACAGCCATATTTGCTACGCAAAGCTCGAACCCATAATGAATCTGGCTTATGAATAAGGTCCCACCCCAACTTCATAACAAGAGCATGGTTAAAGGAGTCTAAATCCACCTCCTTGGGCAAACAAAACTTGTTCCAAGCAATAGCATGACACCACCTGTGCTCCTGTGACTCCCCACACAAAACTCCAATGCAAACTGTCCAATTTATCACAAACCTGCTTTGGAATCAACACCGTCTGCATGGTGTAGGTAGGGAGAGCTGCAACCACTGCCTTGGCCAGAGTACAACAACCTGCAAAGGACAAATTATTTGCTCTCCACGTACTCAAACGACGCTGCGTTTTATGAAGCAAGTAGGCAAAAGTCTCCTTTTTTCAACCATGAAGCAAAGGAACTCCAAGATATTAATTTACCAAGATCATGAAACCTGAAATGCGACTCAACTCCATGGCTATAGAGTGATGAACATTTCTAGAGACAAATAAACGTGTCTTCACAATAATTCAACCTTTAATCTTTGGTTGAACTTAAAATTGCTGTGATTTAACATATTGCCACTTAACTTTGCATTATGAGGGTAATTGGTGTAGCAAGTCAAATTGCTTCTTAACTTTATTATTTTATTTTTCTTTTACATAGTTTAAATGATAAAAATCATCAAATAAAAATTCTATAACACAATCATCAATTTACATAAGAAGTTAAAGGTTAAAAAACCCTTCTAATATCATTAGATTATTTGATTGTATTTTAAAGAAAAAAATTAAATATTCATCTAAGAGTGTTTATAGGATTGGCTGAGATTATTTTATCTTAATTTCTATTCGATCCAAAATTTCAATATAGTCATTTATTTGGACTTGAATCCAATTTAATTAAAATTGTTAATATATGAGATGGGATCAGGTTGATCCAATTTGTGAACATTGAATATCAATTTTAACATTATGTATAATTAAATCATAGATTAAAGAAATATAAAACTAAAATTAAGATATATTTTATAATTATATTTCATAACAAATAATATTGATATAAATATGATATCATATTATATAAAATATTTTTTATTAAATTAAAAGTCTTATTATTAATACATAATTGTTTTATATATATATATATATATAAATTTTGAAAGAATAAAGAACTTAGATAGAATTACAATGACTTGAAGTATAATCTAAATTTGTGTTTAAAGTATATCAAATTTAATTTCTAAAACTCGCTATAACACAAGCATATGTGAAAAATTGATTATTTCTGTCAGTCAAACACATGTATTTTATAATTTAACCATTTAGAACCTCGTTTTTAGTACATTTTTACTTACCCTTTGTTTGGAAGGAGTGAAAAGTAGTGAAAAAGAAAAGAAAAGAAATTTATCAAAAAAAAAGAGAGGAAAGAAAACACATTTATCGAAAACCTTTCATTCATTTGGTATAAAGTAAGAGATGAAAGAAAAAATAATATGGGTCCCACATTAAAATTCTTTCTTTCCAATTTAGGAAGAAAATAACAATAAAGAGAGTAAATATGTTAAAATTAATATTGTGCCCTTTACGATTACAATAAATAAAATTATTATTTTATAAAAGCATTTTTTATTTTTTAAATAATAAAATAAAGAATTTCAAATTTTTTTAATCTTTTTAAATTTATCTTGAGTTTTTATTATTATTATTATTATTTTTAACAACTTACATTTATCTTTTTATTATATAGTATAATCATTCACTATAAATAAATAAAAATAATTTTCTATTTTCACATATTTTATTTTTATTTTATTTTATAGATAAAATAAACATTTTAAATTTATCTTAAATTTTGATGCATTATATATGTTTTATATTTATTCACTTTATTATATCTCTTTTTTACATAAGGATATTTATGTCATTTTGTACATATACATATTTCTTTCCTTCTCTTTTCTCTCCTACTAAACAACTAAATTACCATCTCACTTTCTTTTTTCTCACTTTCTTTTGTCTATCTTTCTTTTCTCAATCAAACAAAGTGTTAATTTGCTGAGACTGGCCGAAGGATTGAATAAATTTAATAATTGATGTTTTTGCATTGTTCAACCATATTTATGACCAAATTTGTAACTTCAAGGGTGCTTTTTCATTTGTTTTCAATCTCACTCCTTATCCATGAACTCCATAATACTTTGAATAGTCCTCCGTATAAGCTTTATGTTCTTTCAAAGTGATGTATATGTCTTTGGGCTGAACATTTCAAACTTTAAATTTATGATCTCATCAGAGCACATAGACCTATATATTTGTGTAGTTGCAATAAATTTGTGCCTCAAATAAAAATCAAATGACAAACAGTTGACCTTGGATTTTTGACATGCAGACCACATTTAAAAAAAAAACCCGATCCAATGATCCATAATACAACACCCAAGAAAAATCAATGTATGGTGCAAATGTGTATCTCTGTTTTGTTAATGGTGCTTTCCGCCTTCTCAAGGCTACACGTGAGGATGCGCCTAAAGCAATGTCAAGAAAATAATAGGAAGCGTTTCTATATAGTATATTAGTATGTCTATGGTAAAACTATTGTTTCTATACACTTTTTGTCCTACTTTTTGCTCTATTTTGTCTTTGCTAATTATTTATTTATTTATTTATAACGAAAATTTAAGATTTGAGAAGATTATCAGTTCAAAGCCAAAATATTCCACACCAACCTTATTAAGATTTGGTAGTAGAATTACAGATTTTACCTAGTGAAATTACTGGTAACAAACCTAAGCCATATCTCTGATGAAGAGTGTGAAGCTTACTAGTTGATCCAACCCTCGAAGCTTTAGCTTCTTCCATTGTGATATGATTTGTGGATGAATAATATTTAGACATTATATAGGAGAAGTGATATTTACACAGATAAAGTGCTTTCACAGACCTTATCTTTTATAAAGGAACTAGTAAGTTACCTGTGCCTTCGCACAGGTCTTATTTGTTTGTATGCATATTTGCAAGTGGTATACGTATGTACTTGCACCAACAGATATTTGGTTTCACTTATAAAATAGTATCAAATAAATTTCAACGAATTCAATAATTTTAAGTAGCGATCAACAGTTAAATAGAATTTTAATTGTACAAACAATATTGCTTGCAAAATATTTTGATGATTTCTGATTTGAAGCAAAAAAAAATAAAAATGCAAGAAACTCATGTGTTTCGTGATTGATTTTGGTATGTTTCCACTAATCATATTACATATTAGGTAGCCAAAAAAACAATGCAAAATGGAATGTTTGGTGAATGAAATTTGGCACTTGACAAAGAGACAATGAAAAAAGAACGAAGTACCTAGTAGTGGATATTCATGTGTGGGGACCATAGAATCAAGCAATCAAATGTATATGGCTATCATAGTAAAACATAGATGTCGAATATAACACTTGGGAAAAAAGCAATGAAACTTTTTTCTTTTTTTAGCAATAGTCTTTTGTATCACTATAATCTAACTTTAAGATAAATATTTTAAGTGGATAATTAAGATTATAGATACGGTAAACAAAAGTAAATACTAGAATGGCTCCAAGATAAATAGTTATTATGATATACCGAAGTAACTAATCAAAATATTCATTCCACCACTTGTCATAAATTTGTTCCACCTGGCAATCCAACATTAATAGAAAATGACCCAAAATATTCGATTTATATGAAAGAATGTCTTAATAGAAACCTCATATAGAACTTAAGGGTCACACCAAGGCACTATCTGGTCAAACTAACATCCACCAATTGCCCCTTTCAATTTCTGCATGTACCAATTAATTTTATCACGACAATAGAGAAAAAGTATAATATATTCACAATCTCAATTCTTTTGTACCTTAGCATCAGTTATGCACAATACTTATACAAAGAAAATTGGCTAAGCTTCAACTTTTTTTACAGCATCTATATTGTCTGTGTGTCAAATTTAGGAAAAAAAAAAAAAGATTTCAGATCACTCAAATTAAAGAGAAAAATAAAAAAAATTCACAATTCACATATACACTTCTCATACAGTCATAAAACCAAAGAACTTAATATTCCTGTCAATAAAATAAAGCTCATTCCAACAAAAGATAATGTACTAAAGTACAACAACAACAAAAGCAAAGTAAAGCATGACAACGTATCATTTGAAGTATTATGGAATGCATAGATTTTTGTTGTAATAATTGGATAGATAATGAAACAAAAAAGATATGCATAATATACAAGAGATCTCAAATATGAAATGCAACTGAAAGTAATAATAAAATTACTTGCAAAAAGAATGGGGATCACAATTGAAACTACCATTACTTGCCAACTATCAAACCTAATTGCAACCTTCTATTGCACACATAATAGAGGTACATTTTGAAGAATACAAATTATAACTAGCACTAAAGGTTAATTTCTTAGGCAGTCATTTATCTCATCACATAAGCCTAGAGTTATCTTTGTGTGATTTATCTAAGTTAAGAGAATGATTTATCATACAATCTTTGCTTAATAATCGAATGTTAAGACACTTACTTGTGAGAGGTTTTGGAATACCTATTTGAAGACCACATTGGTGGTAGTGTTTAATGTTTTTCCTTCCTTATCATGTATTAAGATCTTCAATCCATGTTTGCTTTGAACTCTAGAATATGCCGTGTACAATTAACCATGACTAAATATAGGTCTAGGCAAGTATAATCCAACACTTGCCAATGATTGACCCTAAGATTTGTTAATTGTCATAGCATATGAGATAATTATAAGAAATTGTCTCCTAATAAGTTTGAAAGGCCATGGTGATTGGAAAAGAGACATAAACATCCAAGGAATGCAAATCACATTTTCAATGTTCTTTTCAGACATGATCTTTGCTCTTATGACATGATTTATTAGTATTGTGACAATCAATCTAGTGCCATTACATAATCCTTCAAACTTGTCGAAATTTCTTGATAGCATTATTGGAATTCCAACCTTTAGTTTTATCATATGGTTAGGAAGACCTGATGTTTTAAGAGAGCCTAGAAATTCAAGGGTTAATGCTTCAAATGCTTGGGTTTCAATTATTTCTAATTGGTCAACAGAATTTGAGCTTAGATATTATTTTTTGTCACCTACATTCACCAAAGATCATTATAATTAACTTATATAACAACTCAAATTGACTATAATATGATATTAATAAAGAATAAAACAACATATTGAATAAATCACCTAGAATCAAAGAAAGAACATAATCATTGATTTGATCAACAATTTCAATTGTTGATGCTAAAATAGCTTTAGACTACAAAAACTCCTTATTCTTGTGTTGCTCCACTAAATTTGGATATGTGCTTCGAACTATAGCACCTATAAGATTAACAAAATTTGTAATCAAAAACTAACATGAAATTTTTATTGATGCATAGCCATCATTTGGCTCAAATATTTTTCCATCTCCCATATCCACTATTTATTGTGAAAATTCTGAGTTTTGTTGCACTAGTATTATCCAAACCATGTTGTAAATGCATATTTTTTGTGAGAGTTAATGCTTGACAATAATCCCAAAGATATAAAGCATTGATTGTTGCATGGACAATTCAAAATGACTTTCTCTTAGAATGACTGCTAGAATTTGTTTGAAGTTTCCTATAAACAAAACTACTTTTCCTTCTAATGGAGAAAAATCATTATTGTCAAAACTCATGATATCTCTTAGACTTTTGTCCAATGCTTCGAAACAAAATTTATGCGCCATTGAAGTTTCATCCCATTTATCAACTTTGTTAGTTTCAACAGCTTCGCAACCCTTGGTGAATATTGCATATTGAGTTCTCTAGTATAGGAATAGGGATAACAAAGTTTGAGTATGTTGTTCTCCCTCTAGGTAATAATAAAGATGCTATGCCACTAGATGCCACAGTCAATACAATATGATGTTGAAAACATAAGGTAGAAGTTAACGTTTTTCACATGAAGGTTTCCCAATACCACCATAGTCATATAGAAAAAACATTCCCCCTTGTTGGTTGTTCACAATTTGCATGATCGTGTCAAATATACTTTGCTCATCTATAAAAGTAGTTAAAATATTCCAATAAGTTAGTGTATATTATGAAATTTTAATCAATAAATTAAGTAATGTTATAGCAAAGTCAATGTCAATAATATCACTTGTAAAAGAACTAAATAAATTTTGGAATTGGCCATGTAAAACAAATATATCATAATCACATTCTGTGTATATTGAGTCTATTCTCTAATTGATTTGTGACACATCCTTTTTGATATGGTATTGATGGATAGTCTTTTAGACTTTTTCTATTTTGTTGTAAAAACTTCTTAATCTCTAATAGAGTTAAATTTTGTAGCACTTGATCACTAAGCTGTAAGTCTAAAAAGAGAAAAAACGCAATTTGATACGTATTGACTATTTTAAGATTATAAATATGAATTGTATGTGTAAAACAAAAAATGAACGAATATGTGTACCTTGGATATTGGACAATTTTCTTTGGTCATAAAGAATCTCATTTGCTAACCATTGCCAAGTTTGTTCCCACACATGCTTAGGTTTATTAATGCTACTTGATAAGAGTATTGTGACAAATAATTTTCTCAAGAAGTGACCTGATCTCCAGTCATTGGCTTCTTTTATAGCTTTAATACATTCTTTATCGTCTTTTAAGCAATCCATTGCAAACATGCTTCTTTAAAAGTTAGATATGGACAACAATTCTAATGTCTTCATAGCTACGTGGTCCTTTTGTTATAGTTAGCATCATTCTTAAATAGATTAGTTCACTAGTATTTAGAGGAACCCATATAAGCCTACCAATAGTATAACCTTTCTTTTGTGGTTTCCAACACCTTTTGCTAGGTACATAGACAAATCTTGAAACAAATTGTGCATGAGTCAAATTTCTACCTTTAGAGTATATATTGTTTGCTTGCATCCAAGATATAAACATTGATTCTTTAACACTTGGTTTTGAAAGCATTGAATCAATGTTGTTATGATCATTAAAGTACATAAGTTCCTCATCTAGAACGTGAAAGAACAACTTTTCAATTGTTGGTGACCTACTATGAATTGAAAAAAAAAATTCCAACATGCCTCACAATCAATATATTGTTTGATCTTGTTAATGTTCTCACCATGAGATACTCCTTCATCTTGTGTCGAAACAATAACAACTGTAATCTAATCATATTCTATGTTGATGTACTTGAATAAGTATTTGATTGAAGTACTTTGGTTATACTATTCCATGTTATTATGTGCTTGGTACTTTAACAACAACTTTGAATTGTAAGGGACAACATGGTGATTGTGAAAAGAAACACCATTTTTTCAATTGTATTTTCATTGTCTCTTCTCCTATACCATCTTGGTCAACAATTGTTGAGCTTTGGAATTTCTTAGGATAGTAACTAGAGCACTTACCATCTTTCATGCATGGTGATGAGTTGTTGGCTGAACCAAATGGACCATGAATCATGTGAGTTTTCATTAAGTTGTATAACTTTTTCTCACCTTCCTGTTTTGGTATTTTTGCTAAAATTATTTTTTCAATATTCTCGATAGTGGAGTACTTTTTAAATGGACGTAGGAAAATAATTATGTGTGCATGCTGTTATGATGCTCAGATACGATACTTTTGAGATACATATTTAAAAATCCAAATTAAGAATATACTTCTTAAACATTAGTAAATATAAAATAGAAATTACAAATCATTGTCATCCAAAAGTTCAATTTTTTGATTTATTATGTTGACATTGTGAATATATAATTTATGCTTATGCAAATAAATTAAAAAATAATTATGTTATAAAAGTAATTAACTTTTATCATAAAATTTTAATAAAAATAAAAATACAAAACTATTGAACTGATTTTTATGAAACTAATTTTTGTAAATTGTAAGTTATAATTAGTAATTAATTAATTATAATCACTAATCAATATCAATTATAATTTTTTTAAAGTACTTGTATATTTTTATTACTATTATATCATAAAAATATATAATCACTAATCAATCAATTATAATTTTTTTAAATTACTCATATATTTTTTATTACTATTATTATTATATAATGAAAATATATAATCACTAATTATAATTTTTTTAAAATATTCTTATATATTTTTATTACTATTATTATATAATAAAAATATATAACAGAAAATACAAATCATATCAGAATGAAAAAAAGATACACATTAAAATAATATATTATATATTGAAATGAATATTAAAATAATAGATTATACATATTAGAATGAAAATGTTTCCATTGTAAATTGCACAGAGCCAAAAAATGACAAAAAATGAATATTAAAATATTAAAATGTAGAATGAAATTGTAATACAGTTGGCAATCTGGTATTGAAGGAGCACAAGAAGACAAATGTGAAGTTAAGAAGAAAAATTTAAAAGGTAAAAGATAGACACAAGAATAGAGAAAGACACTGGATAGTGGACACGTAAGAACCACACCGTCATTAACATTAATGATGCACCATCCATCAAATGCACCATCAATAACACCACAATAATACTAATGATGATTCAAAAGTTACAAATCTGGTGCTTGTCTATCCAATTTTCTTGACGGTTGTGTCTAGTGTCAAGCATATATGATTTTTGAAAGTTACGAATCAAGACGTATCCCATTTGTATCAAGTTCCTTGTTTCTTTTTCTTAAAATAGCATGGTTAAGGATACTATATAGATATATATCCATGCCATATCAAAATGTATTTGTATCAAATATGTATCAGATATAGATACAAGCCTAAAATTCTTGTATCCGTGCATCAGAGGCATACGACAATAAGGATTAGTTATACCATTGGAATATTAGTAAAGATATGGAAATGAAAAAGGCAAAGAAAAGTGGGAGTGGGAGTTAAACTTCAAATCAAGTCAAACATATTAAAATATTTCTTTACTTAAGATTAGTTTGCAACTTAAAGTTGCTCAGCATCAACAAAAGATCAAATGTAGTTCATACAGGGTAGGATGATATGAGATTAATGTCCCTCTAGGGTCATGTGTTTCATCTTAATAGTCGTACTTAGTAGCACTGATTAATACAAACAATATTTAAGGGTAATACTTATTATGTATAGGTTAAGTTCAAAAATAGCAACCCATATATTTTGCACTTTTAAATTTAAATTTGATTGGAAAATAAACCAATGCAAACACATACTTGTGTTGTAATAAAGACACAAAATAGCATAAACAAATATAAGGTGACAAATAGTTTGTATTACTATTTCAAAATAAGAAGAATAATCAACCACTCAATAAGAAGAAATGACAAATAAGAAGGGCCTTTAACTATGCAAATAGTTTCACAAACACTCATTAGCCCGCATAATTCATAAACATTAGGTAATTATATACACATTTGAAAAAAGACATCAGCAAAAACAGTATCTAGATCAATCTGATGTGAAGATCCTAAAGGAAAACTTTTCACACGTATACAAATTTGGTGCTTATTATATAGCCATCATCTTTCACTACTCATTTCCTTACCTTTAATAATTTTGTGAAGATATTCATTTATCTTTGCCATTTTCCCTTTATTATTTCCCCAAAATCTTATTCTAAAATATAATCTAAATTTAAGAATTCAGATGGATCCCAAAGGAAAACTTTTCACACATATGTGAATTTGGTGCTTATTATATAACCATCATCTTTCACTACTTATTCCCTTACCTTTGATAATTTTGTGAATATATCCATTTAGCAGGAATAATATCTAGATTAATGTGATGTGAAGATCCCAAAGGAAAACTTTTCACACATATATGAATTTGATGCTTATTATATAACCCCATCTTTCACTACTCATTCCTTTACCTTCGATAATTTTGTGAAGATATTCATTCAGCAAGAATAGTATCTAGATTAATGTGATGTGAATATTCCAAAGGAAAAGTTTTCACACATATATGAATTAGGTGCTTAATATATATAACCATCATCTTTCATTACTTATTCCCTTACCTTTAGTAATTTTGTGAAGATATCCATTCATCTTTCCCATTTTTCCTCTCTAATTTCCGATTTGACTTTATTAACCTAATATTTGGTTTCAAGGTAAATACACCATAGTTAACCTTTTTATAATATATGTAGGACCTAAAAACCAATCAAGTGGTATCAGTAACACTAAAGGTACAAATTGTATCTTAGAAACAAAGATTAGTCGGCATGCATCTTTGCCATAAATCTGAAAATGTGGTATATGACATTTCTATATGAGCAGAGCAACTGCTATCTATTTAAAAATCAATAACAAACCCAAGTTTTTTCTTATGTCCCTTAATGTTAGAGAAAGGAGAGCAAAACCCTAAAACCTAACAACAAACCCAAGTTTTATCCCATGTCCCCCAATCCTAGACTTACGTTAGGAAAAAAAAAAAACTAAAGTATAAATCAGAGAGATCAAGTAGAGTTTTTCCAACCATGTAGATGGTTATTTGAAGACCTGCAAAAAAATTTAAAAATGTAATTGCACATATTTAAATGGAGAAACGAAAACGTAATGAAGAAAGAGAAGCCTAAAAAACATAACGTGAAGAAGAAAAATGAATGGAGAAGGGAAAAGTAAATGGAGAATAGGAAAGCCTAGGTCTTGCCTTCAAGCTTCCAATTTCAAAATGAAGAAGTGAAGCTCCTTCTTCTACTCTTTCTTCTATTGGAGGACATGACGTGAAAAGTGTTTTGGATGGGATAGATAGAAAAGATTAACTTAAATTAAAAATTAAAAAAAATATTGGAATTAATAGAAACAAAAAGAGTAAGAGAGTGTAATGAAGTGACACATATAAGATGAAGGTAAAATAATAAATAGAAGAGATGCTATATTTCTTATATAGTAAATAGAAAAGAGAAATAAAAGAAAGAGAAACTCAAAAATAAATTAAACATCTTAAATTGTGAGGTTTATGAGCTTTTGTGACTAACGTTATCTAGATTATTGATGAGATATTTTGTTTATATTTGAATTCAAACATTATAATTGTACTGTATAACAATATATTTTTTTAGGAGTTTAATTGCTATGCATTGTTAGTGTAAAAACTTTTACATTGACAAGCACTCGAAAATTAGTCTTAATGTGGCTTTTAGGGTATTTATTATCAAAGTCAACGAACTTACCATACATGGTGGATTGTGATTGGATGACAGTGTAAAACTGCTTTACAATATCAGTGCATAGCCTATTTTCTCTTTTTTTAGTACAAAAAAAAATTGAGTTTATTTGTAGCCTAATATAGTTTTTAGCAAAAATGAAATTGCATTAAATACTTCAAGGGAGAGTTTTGTTGCCTATAGTCATCTTACCTAGTTTAAGCTTGATTTTCTCTTGTGAAGGATACATGTGATTTGTACTAAAAAATAATATTTGTGTTTCAAGAAAGAAAAACTGTAAAAAGAAAAAGAAACAAAAAAAAGGAAAGGAAGTGAGGTGTTGTAGGCTTTCTAAATCAATTGTATTTGTTTTTGTTAAAGAATATTATAGGTCACCTATGTGTAAAAGATGAGTATACAAGATTAGTTATCTCCTTCTTAGTTATTATGTGTGTCATATTTATTAGGATTATTAACTCTTGAACTATCAACTATTTCATATTATGAAAGAATTGATATATAGTTATCAAGAAGTTAATAGTGTCATCTTTATGAAGAGGACAATTTTGCATGGCCATGAACAATCAAATAGATAGCTCTCCTCAATTGGTACAAGTTAGTAGTGAAATGAAAGTGCATCGCAAAGCAATAAGAACATTCATATTATTTTAAGCATTAAATTTGGAATTGAAAATTTGCTGACATGATGATAAGCAAAGTTTCAAATGAAATTTGTTAACATCCTCCTACTACAAAATAACATTTTTCTTTTCCTTATTCTTTAATCATAAAACAAGATTAACGTTTTCTTTCATAATTTTCATTGAAAATTTAAACAAATCCTAATTTTGTTACCTTATAATTTATGCCACATAATACAAAAAAAAATTCAACAAAACTAACAAATAAAAGTAAAACAAAAAAAAAAGTAAACACTTCATCAACAGACTTATTAGGGATTTCATTTGGAAGGGCCCTCTCAATAAAAGTATTCCTCTCGTAAGGTGGACAAAAATAACAACATTGAAAAAACATAGGAGCTTGGGGATTTGAATGGCAAGGGAGGCAATTGTTTTTTTGTTAGGCAAGCTAGTGCATGACATTAAAACACACAGCCTGTAGCCATGGGTGTGCACAGTCTCTCACAATTGATGGCAACTTCCTAGAGGAAACCACTCATAAAGGATCACCGTGTGGATGTCTATAATGAAGGCTAAAGGCAATCTCAAGGATGGATACTAGTTGTGGATTGGCATTGGATCATCCTCATTTTAGTTTGCTCCTTGGTCTAAGCATGACCCTTTTTTTAGCCATGTGCCTTACATACATGTGCATGATATGAATATATGCCATAGCCAAGGATGCATACTTGGATAGACATTGCAACTTCCATCACCTATTCAGCGTAATGCCCTAATGGTTCGAGGATGATTTGTATGCCATGAACATTCACTTGAACCCTCGAGTCCCAAACACTTACACTTGGAGGGTAGCATCAAGGGAGAATACACCACCAAAATTGGGTACCTTTAGCTGCTAAATAAAATAAAGATTTTCACTAGCAATCATTCATGGATGTGGGTTTGGAAGATCTATACCCTCGAGAACATAAATTTTTTTATTTGATTAGCTTGTCATAATTTTGTTCTAACTTTCTCTTTGCTTCATCATTAGGGCATGTTAGTTTCTAGTGGTTGCCTTCATTGCTCTTAAGTAGAGGAAACTTTTACCTATTGTATCTGTGATTGCCCCACATCCAAGTGCATGTGGGAGGCCTTGGGGTTGTGGATGAAGCTTTTTACCATCAAGTGCATAATGTAAATTTGATATGACAATAATTCTTAGATCCAACAAAACCTCTTTTCTTTGACAACGCTTTGATGGGCCTAACATGCGAGAAATTCTCGATGTTTTAGGCAATAAAATACCCCTTTCTCACAACATGTTCTTGGCAGTTACCAAACTTGCGACAAACATCATGATGTGTTTCCATCATCAACAATTATCTACAAAGGATAATAGATGAGTATATTGGCACCCAAAGCATGATGAAAACATCATCCTAAATGTTGATGGTAGTAGCCTTGGCAACCCTAGTACTGATAGTTTTTGTGGTCTTTTTTGAACAAATGATGGAGCTTAGTTATCAGGGTTTTCAAGACACATTGGTTACTCTAACAATCTATGCACGAAACTATTAGCACACTCATCATGGCCTCGCTTTATCTTGGAGATTAGGTATATGGATGTTGTGTGTTACAAATACTTCACTTATGCTCATACCCTTGTCACAGGACCTTTATTTCTATTGCACTAATATGCCTCTATCATTTAGGACATTTATGAGCTTATTTAAGAAGACTGAAAAGTACTACCCTCGTCCCTATATAAGAACCTTTTAACTAATTCACAAGAATTAAGAAAGTTGGTTAATTTAGTTAGTGACATTAAATTTGTTAACAATTTGTATTTTTTTTTCCAAAATTACTTATAAAATTAGGTTAAAATAGGTTTTTGGTCCTTATAATATATCATTTTTTTGGTTTTGGTCCTTGTAAAATTACTTTTTTAAATGGTCCTTGTAAATTTTTTTTTTATATTTTGTTCCTTGTTATTTTGTTTTTGTCCTTGTAATATATCTAATTTTTGTTTTAGTTCCTATAATATTTTGTTCACTATGAGTTAGTCCCTTTGAAAAAAATGATAAGGGACTAAAAGCAAATTATTAGCATATCACAAGGACAAAAATGAGAAAATGAGTATTTTACAAAGACTAAAACAAAATAACAAGGAACAAAATTAAAAAAAAATTACAATAACCATTTTTAAAAAATAATTTTATGAAAACCAAAACCAAAATAGTGATTTATTACAAGGATCAAAAATATATTTAAGCCTTAAAATTATTAGGACTTGTCATCTCATTCTTTTTATTTAATTACTTTATACCTAATTAATTAATTAATGTATGCAGTCATCTTTCCCAATCCTCATAAGAGAGAGAAAGAGTTTATCTAATTAATTTACAACATTTATTATTTATTGACTAAAAAATTGTAAAGTAAATAAGAGTAACTTGGTGAAAGAAATTAATGCAAGAGACAATTTAGAAGAGGTCTTATAAAAAGGGACAAACAAATTTCTTAAAGATTCCTACGTAAAGGGATGAAGGTAGAAACTCTCATGCACACTCCCAAGGAGGACAACCAGTGTGTATATTTTATGGCAAAATTTAGAGTGTTAAATGAGGACCATCTAAAGACCCCATGACACCAACTTGGCCTAGTGGTGGGGGGAGGGGAAGGGTTTGGGTAGCATGCACAATGTTCTAGGTTCTAACCTTATTGCCGCCACTATACACCAGAAACAAGACCCCATGACACCCCTCCTCTAGGGATCAACATTCTTCTTTTAATTGACTTAGTGGGGACCATTTTCCCCACTTGTAATTTTTCTTTTTGTTTTTCTTTTGCTTTGGTTTTCAACACATTACCAAATAACCACTTGAACTTTGCATTACATAAATTGCATATTGCTCAAGTTGAATCTCTTTGCTAAATGATACTTTATCTTTAATGTTGCCAAGCTTTTCTTTTTTTCCTTGCTAAACTCATATATTCTTGTATGCAATGCATCCATTATTTACTACACAACCTTATCACAACTTCGTAATGTTACTTTCTATTAGAGAACAATCAGAGAGTCACATTTGGTTAGCAATCAATGGTTTGATATAGTTTAATTTCTTTTTATCTTTGAGCTTTATTTACTAGAGTTAGTGATTATGATAAAGAGTACAAAAAATGCCATTTGTTGGAACCTCATTGGTTAAAGTACTAAACCCTAAAAACAAATGTATCAAACAAATTTCAAAAGTTGGAAGTTGAAACTTAGAAGGATGATCAAGCATTGTGGAGGGTCAATTGAAATTAAGGCTTTGATTTGTGAAGAGTTGTCATATGGTTATGATGTTCTTGGGGTTGAAGCCATGAATTTGTTTAGAGAGATAGGAGATGGTGTATAATAGGTTGTAAGGGGTGGCGATGGCCTTAATGGCAACAACAATAGGAAAGTATTTGGAGAAATGAATAGACTTTGGATGTGAATGGCAAAAGGACATCACCTTGTCAAAATTAGAGGTGAAGCAAGAAGGTAAAAACAAGAGTTTAGAGATAATTAAAAGTGAAGGAGTTGCTTCTTTGATAAAAAGTTGTTAAAAATTGATTTCTATTTTTATTTACTATTTCCACTATTTTTTTATATAAAATTTTAAAAATAGGAAACAAATATAAAATAATGTGCATTTTGTAATTAAAAATAAATATGAAAAATGTTTTTTCAAATCAGATAGCTAATAAGGGTTCATTTGATTTGCGAAAATATTTTTTATTTTGTTCTTTTAATTACAAAAGTGTAATCACCTTATTTTTATTTTATTTTCTATTTTAAAAAATTATATAAAAATTAGTAAAAAATTACTTTTATAATTAAAGAAATAGAAAATATTTTCTAAAAGTCAATCATTCTAAGAATTTCACATTTCAACTTTCAATCTCAACTCGTGTTGGATGCCAAAATTACGTGATGAGCCCATACCCATAGTTGATCCAAGGGTAAGGCTACTAAAGTTCAAGTTTTAGACCTATCAATAAAAAAATATGTTTGTTATTAATTTTTATAAAACCAAAAGGTCACATGCATATGTTGATAACAAAAAGCCTAACATATAATTTTTCATTTAAAGTAAAAAAATATCTCTCAAAATTTACTTTAGGTTTCACTGTTGGGCCAACCCTTTCCATATCCAAAGAAATTCACGCAATCCAAACTATCTTTGGATTCAATTGCTGATAAAAACTAAAAAATAAAAAATCTTCGGATTCGATCACGCAGCGAACTTCCATTTGATGGAAATGATAAACAAAATGTCTAAATCTCACCATAAATAATAAAGCAAGAAGAGACGTTTCATTGTTGAGCAACCTCGCAACGGCATTAACAATGGCGCGTTTATTAACACTTTCCTTGTACAAATTAAACTCATTAATCGCTATTAATTCTGACATCCTGTACCGATGACATCCTTAATGGTTATACAATTCACTTCAAAGTTAAGGTAATGATAGATCCTAAGTCTATTTCTTGGTTAAATATCAATGCGTTTGGTGTAGAGATAGAGAAGAGATAATGAAGGTGATTAAAAAGATTTAAATCTTATGTTCATAGTAGTATTTCAGAATGTTAAATTGAAGCCGCGTTGAACATTAATAAGTATAACACATTTTTTATGGTGATAAGTATACCACATCACCTTACCCCATCAATGCAGACAAACGTCGGTAGCCACGTGCATCCCACGTGGTTTCCAACTAGAATAATATAATAAAACAATCGGTCAAAATAAAATAATGGAACACACACTTGTACCGTTTCTTCTCTGTGAGACTGTGATATAATATGATCGAAATATTTTCTATTTTAATTCGAAAAATTGGAGAGAGGACAAGGATGTATTTACACAAGTTACTCAATTGCACAACTTGCCATAAAGCACATGACTGCAAGAATCTTGATCAACTCAAAGTAGTAAGTAAAAAATTTACGGCAGAGACATACGCAATATTAATAGCTCGAATTTGATATATATATGGGGGTGGGGGGAGGGGGTTGAAACTATTTATACAAAGTTTAATCAAAAGTTTTCTCACACCTTAATAAAAAAGTGAAAAATAATAATGGAAGAATTAAGTTTTATTTATACATACACGACTTCAGGAAATATATATACCGAGAAGAATTCTCATTTTAAAAATATCATAATTATAAATTATATATGTGTGTGTAGATACATGACTTCAGGAAATATATATAATGAGAAGAATTCTCATTTTAAGAATATCATAACTATAAATTATATATATGTGTGCGCGCAAGCATATGATTAAGATTAAAAGTTAATTAATAATCACATGACTAATTACAAAATTTATATATATGTTTATCTTTTAATATTAACTATTCAAATAATATTTACTCATGTATATTTATTATTTTCATTTCTTACCATAGTGAAACATCTATTTATATGTTTCTTTTATTATATACATTGTCAAACCAAAGTTCAATGCTTAATTAGTCTTTTTCTTTTTATGATACCTTTTTTTTGTTTTTTTATTGAATTGTTTCAAAAACTACTTGTAGTAGTCAGTATTACAATTTACAAGTATCACGTCATTCGTGCAAATGAATGTCTCCCACGCCCGCCGTTATTTATTTGCCTTCAATAAATCCATTCTATAAGTAATTACACATTATAATAAATAGATATAATAAAATCTATAGGGAATATATTAATAGACATGATTGTTTCAGTAGCAGTTATGAATTTCAACAAATGATAACTCAACTACCCAAGTATAATTATTGTTATAAAATATAAGGTGATTAATACATTAAAAAATTAATTTTCCAAATGCTTATACTGTTAGGCATTATTAAAAAATATAAAAATAATGCTATATATAGCGTTAAAAAAATTGACAGATTTTAGACAGATTGCTAAGAGAAGTTGAAGTGATAGTGACTTAACGAAAATGCGAGTAAAAAAATAAAACATGAACCCTCAAGTTAGTTATTTAAAATTTAATGATTTATTCTTTTAATAATTTGGATTATTGAATTAGTTTTAAATATTAAATACTATCATATTAGTCTTTAAGAAAATTCTTCCTATAAATTAATTTTTCAATATTTAAATTATTACTAAATTAATCATTTAAAAATGGTTTCATCTCATTACTTTAATATACCATAATTTCACTACAAAAAAATATGTTTTTATTGGCACTTTATTTTTGGCGGTAAGAAGAAACCACCAGAAAATAATGCAATTCTGTCAAAATTTCTAACCGCCACAATATTTTATATATTTATTTTTATTTCTCCTTTTATGACACATCGTTGTTGTCAAACATTTTTACACTTCATTCTCGTGTTTGTAAGCTAGAAGCTCTGTGTCTCAAAGTGTTGTCGCACACACATTCTCCTTACGATGTTTACGCTCTGTGCTATCTCTCCTTGAACTTTGATCTCCTCTCTCTTTCTCTTTGTGAGCTTCTATTTCTTCCATTTCCAAAGTTTCTTTTTAGGGTCTCATTGTGTCCATTTCACGCACACACTCACTGTACATTCATCTCACATACGGTATTTTAATTTTCATTGAGTTGATTTGATGGCTTCGAATTCAGATTTAGTGCATGCCATTGAGTCTCCAATGGGCGTTTCACTCATCAATTCCATTTCTGATTTATTGCTTCTCATCACGATGACCTCCATAAAGGTCGTAATTGGGCTTTTGCTATTCTTATGGAAGAAGTCTTTGGATCAAAGCAAGGAGGTGAAGTCGAAGATGGTGCCTAAAGTTGGTGAAGGACGAAGATGATGATGTTGACAATGTCGCAGGCAAGACTTAGGTCATCGTTTTCTTTAATACTCAAATTGGAACTGTTGAGGGCTTTGCAAATGTTATTTTTCTTTTTCTTTGTTCTTCTTTCTTTTCTCTGTGTTGAATTGAATCGAATATGTTGAGTCTTTAAAAAAAAAGAGAAAAAAAAATCATCTAAACCTACTTTGTGATAGGTTTACCATAGAAATTTGCCTAGTTAGTTTGAGTCTGCTATGTTCTCTACATTGTCACTTTTACAAGGAATTGGGGTTTCATGAGAGCATAAGCCTTTGGGCATCTTAATTTTTGTTGTAAAATGTCAAGAAATGACTCACTCAAATGCTAAGCTGTTGGGAAAAAGGCAAGAATTATTTTGAAATATATCTCTAGCATGCCCTGACAAGGAAAAGCTCTTCTAACTTTGTGGACAATGTAAAATGACATTATTGAATCCAATAAATGTTTCCTGCAAAGTTGTTAATTCTTCCTATAGGTGTTAAACTGTAAGCATTTGAGAAAATTATGATGTCAATTGATTAACATTGGAGGCGGAATAAATATATTTGTAATCCATGTTTACAGGGACTTAGAAGGTAATCAACTTGAGGGACCTCTTACCCCAAGCCTTGGAAATTTGACCAACTTGCTGAGAATGTGGGACTGTTTTTATCATTAGTAATTTTCTTTTAATGTACATAAATAATCAATTTCAATCATTAATTTGTCTAATTGATGCATAAATTATCTATAATTTCATAATGTTTTGCCCACACATGCCTAACTCTTCTTTTTTTAACTAAATGAATATGTAGACTTCTATCTGCAAATAATTTCACAGTGACAATACTAGAAGCACATGAAAATCTGAAGAATCTGGTTTTATTGTCTTTGTTAAATTATGAAGTCACTCAACGTGTTCTATAGTAGGATAGATAGGAGCAGCTTATCTGGGAAGATACCTAGTTTTATAGGGAATTGGACAAAACTTGAAAGATTGTGAGTCTAAACTTATGACTTTCTCTCTGTTAAAGAATAAAATAATGCTTAACTTGCATTTTATTATCTATTTATCTGAGAAAACTTTGTTTTTTTGTAGGGATTTGCAAGGCACATCCTTAGAAGGCCAAATTCCTTTTGTTATACTTGACTTGACAAATTTGACAGAATTGGAGTACTTTCTCCATTTAAGAATATTCCAAATTATTACATTTTATCCGCATTTTACAATGATTATGGAATGCAATCTCCAAAAGAGGAACATTTTCTTTTCATTGATGAAACATTTATATATAAGGAGAATTTATGATTTGAAGGGATCAACTATGACCTTTCCTAATCTAAAGGATTTGAAAAATATGCTGTGAGTTGAAACCTTCCCTGCTCTTACGTGAAGAACTATATAATTCATTTAAGCTTTGATCATTTGGTTTATTTTTGTAACTCAAGGATTTGAGAAACTGCTTAATCACCGGTCCCATTCCAAGTTACATTGGTGAAATGGAAAGTTTAAAAACTCTGTAAGTTGCATCAAGGGTATATTATTGGCCATATATGGTTTTAGTTTTTTTTTTATCTACCTGTTTACCAATCTTATTATTATCTAATTTAATTTTAGTTTACAAACACACTCACATATATATAAAAGAGAGACATGAGCTTTAGTAGATGTTGTAAGCATTCTAGTTGTATTCTCTAGTTATTAATTTTCATATAACAGTAAAAGAATTAAACTGGGTGTTCTTGGTCTTTCTATTGGAGATAAGGGGAAAGGAGTGCTTGATAAAGAAGAAAAGAACACTTAGAAATTATATGAACTATGAAGGATGATGTTTTCATGTGAAAATCTTCTATCTTGGTCATGTTTTCAGGCAAGGATATTGTTGTAGTAGACAATCATTTTAGGCATTTGGACCTTAATGTTTGCTATGGTTTAAGATTTCCAGGATGTACCAATTGTTACATTTCCAAAATGGAGCACAGGTAATAATTGGAAATCTTACTTTCCTGCTTAAAATAAGTTGTCTAGAATCGAAAATTTTCTTGTGTTTTACAACATCCAAGTATTATCGGTGCTTGTAACATTCACCAAAGTGTACACTTCTAAGATATCTTGCAAGCTTAGATCACTTTAAATTAATAGGTGTTAGACCCACACTTTCTCACTTTACAACTCTTATTATAGAGGAACTAAATCCTGTAGGAAAATAAATATTGTGCAATAAATTATAGCTTTTTTAGGAAAAGTAAATTATAGTTATTTTAACATGTGTGTTGTTCATTTGCTTTCATCCAGATGAAGAATGGAAAGGAGTTTCTCCTAATTGACATTGTTGGATGAAATGGTGAAGATGATTCATAGTAATACCTTGCGAAATCTAGAAAAAGATCAGGGACAGACACTGCTAGTTTATGACTATCTTTTTGTTGCTTTTTTGAAATTGTGTACTGTAGAATTCATGACTTGTGTACTATGGTGTGGGATTTTCTAAACATCAATAGAAGTTTATATCATACAATAGTATTTCTTAGTGTTCTGGAATTGAATTATGTATTAGTGAAAAATTGTTGTATGTTTTTTGGTTGGATCCTAGTTTTGGGTAGAAGAAATAGTTTATGCATGACCAAAGGTTATAATGTTTGTTGTTAAATGTTAATCTTTAATTGGTTAATGGTTGATTCCTTACAATGTTTTACTTATTGAAAGTACTAACATTTTTGGCAGTTAAAAATTGTTAGTAGTATATACTCATTTGTGGGGGTTTAAAACTGCCAGAAAATGATAATTTTAACCAAATGAAAACTGAAGTTTCTGGCGGTTAAAAATCGCCAGAAAAATCTAAAAATGTAGTTTTTGGCAGCTTTAAACTACTAGTAATTATCTATCACATTCTAGCACAAATACCAGCGATCACTAAAAGACTGCCAAAATCTGTTTTTGGCGCATGTAGACCTGGCAGCTTTTTTAGCCGCTAGAATTACCATTTGTGGTGGTTTTCAGCCGCCACAAGTTGCAATTTTAGCCGCCACAAATCACAACTTTTTTTGTAGTGATAAAGGTGAAAAATAGCGACATTTTAAATCTTTAAAAAAATAATTAAAAACTCCCCCAAAAAGAAACTAATTAAAAACTAATATAATGATATAAATAAATAATATATGTATAAAAGTTTTTTATACTATTATTTAATCATAAAACCATTATATATGATAAGTTATTGACTTTTGTAATAATTATGATATCTGATTAGTTAATTGTGTGAAATATTTATGCCTATGAAACTATAATGATATTTTGTATTAAATAAATAATACATGTATTGACAATGTAAAAGTTTTTTATACTGTTATTCAATTACAAATATTTATATACAATAAATTTATTATCTTTTATAATAATTATCTTAACAATCATATTAAAAGTAATTTTTAATTGGTTGATAGTGTAACAAATTTTATATTGATATGAATATGTCAATTAAACTCTTATATATTTTTAGGAACTTATTTAATAACTAAAATTTTTGAATAAGTAACATAATAATACATATAGCTTGGAATGATGGTTTACTCGAAACTGTAATAAAAGAACAGTATAATCTCTATGTCCATCAGGTTACACAACGAACCAATTAAAAACCATGATAATTATAATTTTTAAAATAGTCATTGTAAAAATTAACAAAACAAATTTATCATACATGATAATTGATTAATGAATGATAATAATAATAATAAAAAAAAAACTTGTATACTCCATGTATAGACTATTTATTCTTTAAATGTATTATTTACTTTGTATAATTTCATAAATATCAGATATATAATTGGTGCTGGTATCTAATATATGAGTTTAAAATTGTGCATTTTTATATTGTAAACCAATTACAAATCATGTTAAAGATAATTGTTTAAGTTAATTATTGATTAGTACTATTTTTGTTTGGGTGATTGAAGGTATCTTTTAGCCAAAAGCCAATAAGTAATCATTTGAGGTACTGAAACATATTGTTTTAATCATTGGTGTCTTTGAAGCATTTTTACATTTTGTTCGTTGGCAAATATTTGCTTTGGTAGTTGTTCTAGGTCAATTTTTTTGAGCATGTACTTTTTCAATAAATTAAATTTGGATTGTTTATTTCAAATTCTGATATAACAAAAAAATAGTGCTTTCAGACAATGATTTAAATAGACTAATAAGTTGAGATTTGGTTAAATTATTTTCTTTTCTTAAATATTCTTACTCTTTATGTATTTTTGGAGAATTTAAATAACTAATTATGTTTGTCCCAATGTCAAAATTTAATTTTATAAACAAGTGTATTTTAAACATGCGTGAAAACTAGAATAACTCAATGCACGGATATCTTGTTAGTTTATTTAAAAAACCAACCTTTTTTAATAGAAAAATCTGAAAATCAAACCCGTACGTTAAAAGCGAGGCTATCTTTCAATTATGCTGCAGTACATCGGTGATTAGTACTATTTTTTCATAATACATATAAGAAACTGTAAATATCAAAAAGATAACGTTGGATTCAGGTAGACCAAAAATAGAGCGAAATAAATGGAAGAGGTTGAGAAAGGTAGGGACAGTTATGCGCTCGTACAGTTGGCACCTCAACAAGCAAAGCCACGCCAGTCACACTCGAAAAAAATAAAAGTCCCGCCCTTCCATTATTACCCTCCCATTTCCTCTCTCTCTCTCGCATCCCATAACCATATATATATATATACATGCGTACCCATTATAAATCTCTTGAATCTGCGCTTCATTTCATAATTTCATAACCAAATAATTAAAAAAGAAAAAAAGAAGAAGCAAGTAACGATGAGGGAGATATTGCACGTCCAAGGTGGGCAATGCGGTAACCAAATCGGTTCCAAGTTCTGGGAAGTGATATGCGACGAGCACGGCATCGACCCCACCGGCAAGTACACCGGCGAATCCGCCTCCGACCTCCAACTCGAGAGGATCAACGTCTATTACAACGAGGCCTCCGGCGGAAGGTACGTTCCCCGAGCCGTCCTCATGGATCTCGAGCCCGGCACCATGGACAGCATCAGATCCGGCCCATACGGCAAGATCTTCAGGCCCGATAACTTCGTTTTTGGCCAGTCCGGTGCGGGCAACAATTGGGCCAAAGGCCACTACACCGAAGGTGCCGAGTTGATCGATTCCGTTCTCGACGTTGTTCGCAAAGAGGCCGAAAACTGTGACTGCCTCCAAGGTAGTATTTTTTATTTTCACTTAGTGTGTACAGTGTTTTTGACTCGTGGAGTTTCTTTTTGTGTTTATGTGGTAATTATTAATTATTATTATTATTGTTATTATGTTTTTATCTAAGTATAGATCTATTAGAAAAATGAAAAGAATGGTAGTCGATCTGGTCTGGGTTCTGGAACTGAGTTAGTAGTATTTAATTTTCTTCTTTCGTGTCGGCTTTCTAGTGCAATAATTGATGCTTCATTATTTTTTAGTTGTTTGAGTTAATTGGTTTTGCTACGAAGTTGACAGGGTCCCCATACTGTGTAGTGGGATGACAGGAAGGGACCACGTGACCTTACTTTATGATGCGTCCTTGAATAAAAATTATAAAAAATAATAAAAAATCTATAATCATCTTTTTTTGTTTCCCGTAATGATACGTGATTGTGATAGTCAAACAGTGTCGGATTAGAAAGCACCGACGATTTGCTTTTACTTTTAGCAGTTTCACTGAGGAGAAAGTTTACGTAGTGTTTGGTTGTTGTTAAATTTGTAAATTAACTTTGGAATTAAGTTGAGGGTAACAAAATTGGACTTAAGTGCATCAAAATCTTTATTCCAATTTAGATCTTGGAAAGAGCAATAGTTCACTACAATACTTTAATTTACAAGTACAACATTAAACAATGTAGATTCACGCATCTGAAGATTTGGTATGACTTATGAGTACAACAACTCCCATCAATAAGGATGGTTTTTGTTGGGGTCTTGCCTTATAGATTATTGAACACAATTATGTTAATTGTTATTATGATATTGTAAAACGCCTTCTATGAGAATGGTGACTTTTATTAAAGTAGCTTGGGAGGTGCTACGGTATATAATTTGATTTTTGATACTTTGATTGCCTTAAGATTCCACTAGTATTTGTGAACATGGATCTATCTGATCGTGTGTGTGGTGAGTTTTATATATGTTGAATCCTTTCTCAGGTTTTCAAGTGTGTCACTCGCTTGGAGGCGGGACGGGTTCTGGCATGGGAACACTCTTGATATCGAAGATCAGGGAGGAGTACCCGGACAGAATGATGCTCACTTTCTCTGTTTTCCCTTCCCCAAAGGTCTCTGACACGGTTGTGGAGCCCTACAATGCTACTTTATCCGTGCACCAACTGGTAGAGAATGCAGATGAGTGCATGGTTCTTGACAATGAAGCACTCTACGACATTTGCTTCAGGACTTTAAAACTCACCACTCCTAGTTGTAAGTACCCCACTCCCATTCAGATCCGGATTCCATGCATTCATTTTTTCACGCGTTCAACCATTCAGCAACTTGTAACTGTTGGATAAAGATCTCAGCACTCCCACTCGGATCCAGATTCCCTGCATTCATTTTTTCACACATGAAGCATTTAGCAACTCGGAATTGTTGGATGAAGATTAGATGACTCATGTTTAATATTGGTAAATCAGACTTAAAACGTACATTTAAAATTTGAATCGTCAGATCTTCATCCAATAGTTACAAATGTGGTGACTGTATGAATGCGTGAAAATTTGACTGCACTAAATTGGGTTCCCTCCCACTCATCAAGTAATTAAGAGTAAACAGTTTATTATACGCTAACAAGTTGACATATACGGTAAGTTTGTTAAATTTTATAATAATCACCTTAAAAATCATATCTATCACAATGATTTTTTATTGGTTGACTTTATAAAGATTTTTACACTCACAATACATATAAATTAAACTCAGTAATTAATTAGGCACGTAACCAATAATAACTTGGTTAATTTGATGGTTTATAATTGCAGTTGGTGATCTGAACCACCTGATTTCTGCAACCATGAGTGGAGTTACCTGTTGCTTGAGGTTCCCCGGACAACTGAACTCTGACCTGAGGAAGCTAGCTGTAAACCTGATCCCATTTCCACGTCTTCACTTCTTCATGGTGGGGTTTGCGCCTCTCACCTCACGTGGGTCTCAGCAGTACGTGTCCCTCACTGTCCCCGAACTCACGCAGCAAATGTGGGACGCCAAAAACATGATGTGCGCCGCCGATCCCCGCCATGGCCGCTACTTGACCGCATCTGCAATGTTCAGGGGAAAGATGAGCACCAAAGAGGTGGACGAACAAATGATCAACGTGCAGAACAAGAACTCATCATACTTCGTTGAGTGGATTCCCAACAACGTTAAGTCAAGTGTTTGTGACATTCCTCCCAGGAATTTGAAGATGTCGTGCACTTTCATTGGTAACTCCACATCAATTCAGGAGATGTTCAGAAGGGTGAGTGAGCAATTCACTGCAATGTACCGCCGCAAGGCCTTCTTGCACTGGTACACTGGGGAAGGAATGGACGAGATGGAGTTCACTGAGGCAGAGAGCAACATGAACGATTTGGTGGCAGAATACCAGCAATATCAGGACGCAACCGCTGATGAGGAAGAGTACGATGAGGGTGAGGGTGACGAGGACGAGCCTAATTACGAGGGGCAGTAGCTGAACCTCCACCAACGTTGGCCAATGGTTACTAGTACTACCTAAGCTCGTGGATCCACGTCCTTGTTTTACTAAAAATTTGTTGCCAGTCCTGTATGTATCTATTTCTGTCTGTACTTGTTCCTTTCTCCCTATTTTTCCTATATTTTGGTGATTTTCGTATCCCTTTTTAAGTTTCAAGCGTATTACTTTTGAATTGTTTCATATGTGCCCCGCAGACCATATTGCTGATTGTTCTATACTTAGTGTATGAATAAGAAACGGTTGACTTGTCTAGAATTCTATATTTGGTGGGGATGCACGCGAGAGACCATCAACGCATATAAAATTGCCTTTTACCTTTTTTCACTTCATGTTTTCCGCACCTCGGCAGCCAAACAAAGAGGGGAAAAAAAAAATGATATTTTTATATTTAGAGTTTAATTTTTATGCAATATTAATGTAAAAAATTTTAAACATTTAACTAATTAGAAATCATGTTAACTTTGAATTTAGTGTAGTTATTATACATATTAACAAATTTATTATATATGATAATATGTGATTAGATAACAGTGTCAAATTTTTTTATATTATTAGTGCATTTAAATTAAGTTTTTATATTTATTTATATAATTTTTTATTTTGTATTGTATTATATTACATATCATGACTCTTTCTCTCTCTCTCTCTTTTTATTTATTTCAATCTTTCACTTTTACATCTTAAAAATAAGATGTACAATAATGACTTAATTTTGTGTTTTTAGTTAGTGGTGAGCATGACTCAACCCAACCCGCAAACCCGGCTCGGCCCGAAGTTGATTTTGACGGGTTCAGGTTTTAAAATTAGACCCGGTATATATTAAGGATGGGTTCGGGTTATGCTTCGGGTCGTCCCAACCCAATTTGGTGTCCTATATTTTCTTAAAACGTATAAGTTTTTTGAACAATTGTGTATTAATAATAAAAAATTTTAATTTAATAGATAATATTTTGTATAACATGATATCATATTTATAATGATATTATTTATTTTAAAATAGATATTATAAAATGTACTTTAATTTAAGTTTATACTTATTTTATTTTACAATTTAACTATACATAATGTTAAGATTGATATATTGTGTTAGAAAGTCGGGTTGACCTGGTCTTGTCCCATGTCTTTCGGGTCTTGATCAGGTCGGGTTCGGGTTTGAAAAAATGGTCCGTTCAAAATTTCGAGCCGGGTAGGGACAAATATAAACCCGTCCCTTGCTCACCCCTATTGTTAGTGTTATTTTTTAATCATAATTAGAATTTCACCTTGGTAATCTATATGAAATATTTTATTACATGGATTATCGAGATAAAACTCTAATTCTAATTGAAAAATAGCACTAACGGTACATATAGAACTGTATCTAAATTTTGCCTTTTTTGAAATACTTTTGTTTATAACTTTTTTACAATTAAAATAAGAAATGTAAAATATAAATGAAATGAATATATAAAAAAATTGTGAAAAATATGTATAAAAATAATATGACTTGTAATAACTGAAAAGTTCCTCAATAATGACTCATGCTAAATTTACACACAATCACTACGTAAAGTGGCGAATTCAAAATAAACAATAAGGTTAAGTATACAGATGGAATAAAAAATAATTTTCAAAATATTTGTGACGTGTGATTTATATAACTTTCATAAAGTAATTTTGTACCTTTTGGTTGCATTGCTTAAAAAAAAAAAAAAGATGATATGTCATTATAGAGAAGAGTAAAAAGTAATAAAATACTATAGAGGCCCAAATTGTTAGAGTGAGCTATTTCTGTCCAAAGAGTTGATGAATAGTAAATCAAATCTCAATCCAAAGTAAAATTACTCTGTCACTACACTAAGATAGGATAATATTACTCTTGAAAGACCTTGAGCCTTAAGTCAAATAATTTAGGTCAACTCAAACTCATAAATACAGCAACGACCCAATATCACTGTAATAGATAGGTATTGGATATATTTTGTTAGGATATAACTCATCTAAAGTGAGTAAGAATAAAATAAATAATCTTAGTCGTTGGTAAGAAAATTAACGGTTAGTAATTTGATACATCCATGATTTGTTATATATATACATGTAATATTGACAATTGATTTTCTCATTAAAGAGTAATATTACTTACTTTACCCTCTATAATGAAATGCTTACTTTAGAGAATTCAAATTCATTTCGTCACTTGGGTAAAATACTCGACAACTTAAAGTGTTAGAATGCCTTTTACAAGTAATCACCCTTTGTTCATAGTGTCTCAACTGTACTGGAAAGTTTCACCACTACCAAGAGATTTCAAACATCGGTTCATGTAGAAAAATACTTTGATCAAGATTAATCAAAGTTCGATCAAGGCCAACAATCTTATCTCAAGTGCATCAAAACTCTTGAAAATTGTTTGGTTAAAGATGCTCTTATATGTGTATCTGTCACCAATCCTTTTACAAATACTTGTCGCCCACATCAGTTTTCTCCAATGACCTAAACAAGTGACTTTTACACCACCATTAAGGTTGTAGACAGTGGCGGATCTATGTTGAAGTGAAGGTGTGCAAATGCACCCCTCACTTTGAGAAAATTATAAATATATATCTAGATTTTTTTGTATTTTTCCCTTATTTTTATATATTTGAACACACTATCCCTAATTTCTTGTTCTGTTGTCAAATTTTGTCTTTTACTGGCTAGCTTTTTTCTTATGTTTTGTTCCATTTTTAGCTATTTGGGTACTTTACACTTTATTTAGTTCGACATTTCATTCTATATCCATGATAACAATTATTATTACTTTTTATTTTTAAAATAAATCACCCTCACTGACTTGAGGTCTTGGTTTCACCATTGGTTGTGGATGTAGAAATGTAACTATCTTAAGTCCCACCTTCATTCACCCCCTTAGCCATTAGTAGATTTGTTATTATATTATGGAGACCTAACAAGTGGGAGAAAGATGTAGTAACATGACCATTAGTAAATTAGAAATGTGGCTATTTCCAAACCCAACAAGTTATTCAATATATATAGACCAACATAATAAATAATTAAATGTAATTAATTTTGGATTAGGGTTATCAAGAAAGAAGAAAATTTGATTGTAATATGTCAATATGAATGTCGTAATTCATATGTGCACACATTACATAAGGGGCAAATGCTATTGCGTCATTGGAGTAAAAATTTCCAATTAGGGATGATAATGGGATGGGGCGAGTACGGGTGATAATCTTCTATCACCCACTTCATTGGATGAAAATCTATTTCATACTTGCACAAGTATATGTTAAGAAGGTATACATAGATTTTATGAATATTTGCAAATATCTTTGAATATCCATAGATATTCTTTTAAAATATAATTTAAAAAAGTTAAAAAAATTAAATTAAAACTTGTTAGTTACCAAAAAAAATTATATTAAATTAAAAATAAACAATTGTGAAACATACATTTATACTAAAAATAAATAATTTTAAAGCATATATTAATGTTAAAAATAAATTAAAACAACTTACTTTATATATAATTGGGAGGGTAAAATTTTTATATAAAAATTTTACCCTCCTAATTATATAAATTCAAGTGATGGAACTCCAAATAGTAAAAATAGAAATAAAAACTAAGGAAGATAAAGAAGGCAACTTATAGGTGAAGCTAGTCATCTCTTTTGTCGTATTTGGTGTCACTAGTGCTTGTAGTGCCACTAGAGCTTACAACATTTAGCTTATTACGGTGGGCAATGAGTAATTTCCTCTTTTCCTCGAGCCTATGAAACTCTTTTGTATCATGCTAATTCTAGTCTTTGCCTCAGTCCTCAGATGGTCAAGCTTTTCATGCCCCTCCACTTGTCTATCATTAATAAAGACCATGCCTCACCAAAAAGGCGCTCTAGACGAAATCGTTCCTTTATCTCTATCTCTTTAGAAAGTTTCATTTTCTTTATCCTTATTTTCGATTCAACTACTACAATTTTGGCCTCAATAGCTTTAGCATCCATAGTCTTAATATCCATAGCATGGTGTAATAAAGTGGGATGAAGATGGAAGTTATTGATCACAACAAGGGCAAAAGTTTAATACTGGTTTGATGAACTAGCAAAGACACTACTGTATTTACAAAGGAGTTGCACATGTGTTTAGATTAGGTAAAAAAAGTAGAAACTTATTCTAATAAGATAGGAAGAGTGCAATACTAAAGGGGGTTGTTCATGAAAATTGGATGCAATTTGGGTTGTTCTATTCCTATGTGTTGGTGAATGTGCTAATCATGTAATTATAGGCAAAATGTATTGAATAACAAGCGTAAAAATTTGACATTACAAATAAAAATTGTTTAAAATCATAATCCTTTTCAACACAGTTGATTGTTGTAGGATTTTTTTATTGAATATTTTAAATTGAATAGCTTGATTCATATTTATATAACAATGAAAAATTAAACACCATTTGAGCCTTGATTGTAACATCTGAATGCTGAAGAGGGCAGGGAGTGATCGCCAGTACAAAAGAGATAAGGCATAGACAAGTAGTGGCTTTTGGTAGGCTTTCAGCAGGAGGGACACATGAATGAATTGAATACACACCAAAATGAGAGGGATCCAGAGGCTGTGCAGATATAGAACTGTACAATTGAGCATAGTTTAAACGAATTAATAAGTGCTACTTATACCAACAAGATGCATCTACTTCTTGGTAGCCTATTAACTTGGAGCAATTTTGGGATGGGTAACCTCCTAGGAAGTTTCCTAGGAAGCGTGTGAGTGAGGACAAAGCACGCTGAAAAGTCTTGTGTTGATTTGTGGGGACAGTCTTTGATCCTAAAAGTGGTCAGACATTACATTGATATATTGCTTATTAATATGCTATGCTTAAATCACGAGCAACTACTTTATTAGTTTGTGTACAAAATCTTTGCAACATTCTTTTGAATTTTCTTTTAAAGAATTATAACACTTCATTATTTTTTATTATAACTATTTTCTAAAAAAAAAAAAATTTAACATTTTTTTAAAAAATATGGATGTTTCTAAATTCCTCAAACTATTCTTCAAACTAATCCATCAATTTTTAAAGGAAAAAATTAAATGTTTTTTTTATTCATAAGATGTTGATAAAGCTGTTAAACGCTGGGCCAAATGGTGGAAAATAGGTTGGCCCAGCTCGGCCTAAATCTCTTGCGGACTGTGTTTTTGTTGGCTAGCTGGATCGGTTGACCTGCCGAGCTGGGCCTAAATTGGCTTGTTTACTTTTTTAATTTAAATTTATGTAAATTTTAAAAGAAAAAAGAAAAAATAATAATAATACTAGGCCAAATGGGATCGGTGTTTTACTGGCCAGCATTTTCCAGACTTGTTTGACCTGTTTGGCCTGTGGGTCGGTCCAAATTGGCCTAGTTCTTTTGGGACCACTATTTTACAAGTCCAGCTCGACCCAGCTTGCTGAGCCATTAGGCCAATCCATTAGGACAGACCAATTTTGACAGCTCTAGATGTTGACTATATTTTCTTTTTCATTTAATATTTTTACTAATTATGTGATGGATTATTATTATGTACACAATAATATTAAATGATGTTCAATATTAATTAATTTTGGGACAACTTTTTAAAACTTTTTTAACCACAAATTATTTTAAATTAAAAATTAAAACTACTAAAAATATATCTAATAAATATCAATAGAGATCATTTGATTTAAGATTTATAATTTTACCCAAGCTATTTTTCTGCCACGGTTGTCAGGTACTACTAATTTAGAAATTAAATTAAATGTTATTTAATTTATGTCAAATTGTATCAATTTATCTAAGGAAATAAATTTTACTTAATTTTTTTTTCATTCACCAAATTTAAATTTGATACCTTATTTTAGGAGTATCAAAATTGCATTTGATTTAAATGTACAAGATTTATGCATTTTTTTCCATTTTATAAGGAATGTGAATGAAATTTTTAATTTTTGAAACTTCTTTATTATAATATGCCAAATAGATAAGTTTTGGTACGGATACTATCATTTTGCGTAATCTGTTATAATCGGCTTTTTAACCGAACTAGAAAAAAAATAACTATTTATAAAAATATTATAAAAAATTTATTTACCAAACTGGATTGTTTTGACCACTTGGGATGATGACGTGAAAACATATATATACGAGGTGGATGCTCGTCGTGTGCCACAGATTTGTACTTTGTCTTTAGCATGGGTACAAAGTCACTTGATGCCACCCTTGTCTTTTGTCCTATGTGGAGGTACCAAGCGATTAGACGCCATATGTATTGCGTCCTTCTCTCGATGATTTATATTTTGTTCTTTAGTGGAGGGACCAAGCCACTAGGCGCCACCCTTGTCTTTTTTTGTATTATATGGAGGCGCTTACTTGTTATGTGTCACCTTTGTTATCTCCCATGCACGCCTGCATGTAGTGTTGCATGCAATTAGAGATGATGTATCTTCAAAGATTCGACTCATATGCGATTTTAATCTTTCAGAGAATCATATTTCATTTAAATCAAGTGATTTGATCTCTGTATTTGAAAACAAATGGAACTCATTTATATATAAGTGCCTTCAAATTATATAAGTGCACTTATACTTACAATTTTTGCTGCCTTCTTTATTAGTTCTCTTTGTTTATTTCTCTTGTTCTATGTTTGTTCTTTGTTGCTTGTTCTTTTATTTTAAAAATATTAAGAGTAAAATAATTAATTTATGTATTAGAACTATATTTCTATCACTCACACACAAAAATAACAAAAGAAAATAAATAATTTAATGTTATTTTTTGATTACCAATTAAACAACGTACATAAACAAAAAACTTAGGCTAAATTACACTTTTGGTCCCTCTATAATTCTCAATCTACGATTTTGGTCTCCTTGTTTTTAATTTCGTGATTTTGGTCCTCCAATTTTTAAAAATTCACGATTTTGGTCCCTTTATTTTTAATTTCATGCTTTTAGTCCTCAAATTTTTAAAAATCCCCAATTTTGGTCATTTAATTTTAGACTAAAATTTTAAAAATCGTGAAAATTTGTGATTTAGAAGGACCAAAATTGCAAATTTTTAAAAATTGGAGGACTAAAATCATAAAATTAAAAATAGGAGAACCAAAATCGTGAATTTTTAAAAATTGAAGGACTTAAATTACAAAATTAAAAATAGGGGACAAAAATTGTTAATTGAGAATTATAGGGGGACCAAAAGTACTATTTAGCCAAAAACTTACAACTTCCAACTACGCACCTCTACTAACAAAATGTGATTAAAAAAAATGGAGAGAACAAGAGCTTGAGAGTTTCAGACTGAGAGTTTGAGAGAATGCCGATGAAAAAAATTTGTGAACCACTCGCTTGCTTAAATACTACATGTTGCATGCAATTCAATTTCAACGGAAACATGCTTTCAATACTGCCCAACCATGCACAGGCTTTAAAAAGAAATACTGCATGCATGCCAAAAGCTAAAAAAACTGCACGTATGCCACGGAATAGTGTTGAGTGCTTCCAAATAAGTGTGCATCAAGAGATGCCAATTTGCTAGGCGTCATGCATGTCAACAAAAAGCAACACAAGGTGCCAAGTTGGTATGCGCCTCCCATTTCCTCTAAAAAATGAATAAAACTAATGCCATAGAAGGCGCCTAGCAACTTGGCACCTCCTACTTCATCTGACAAAGTTGAAAAATAATTGTTATTTATTGAATTAAAGTCATATTAAATAAGTCAAGAAAGACCGTGCTCAGTTGAATGTGAGGTGAAAAATAGGGGAAAATGCTAAGAATAATAATAGTACAGTAATGCAGTACATGTCGTGCACAATAAAATATTTTAATAATTTGACTAGACATAACGAAGCTCGTAGGAAGGTGCTTCGTTCCAACAAAAAATGTTTTAAAAAAATGAATGAAATACGGAAGACGAGAATCATAGCCATATATTATACTAGTAAATTTTATATGATACAAGTTGACTAATATATAAGTGGGAAATGGGAAAGGGTGAAGGAACCTAACATTCAGAAATCGGAACCTGTACAAGGTGCCTCGCAACTTGGCGCCTCCCATTATTTTGAGGCATTCTACAAAAGTTAAAATAACTTGTGCCATAGAGCAATGCTGAGTTTCGAAAAAAGTGAAAAACGAAGCAGGAAAAATTTTGTAATTTACGGTGCAGCACTCTTGAAAGGTGCCACCTTTGGAAAGTGAATAAGAAAAAATGATGTCCTAATCAGTGTGCACCTTGTATATATATGTCTCTACTTCAACGTCCCACGTGGTTAAAACAACCTAGTTTGGTAAATATATATTTTTTTACAATATTTTGGTAAATTATTTTTTTTCCTAGTTTGGTAAAAAAGCTGTTCTAATCTAGAAGTTTTACTTTTTCAAAAATAGTAAACAAGCAAACAATAAAAATTTTAACAAGAAAATAAGAGTCCATCATCAATCATAAAAAGGTAATGATAGTGAAATTCGGTATTTGCATGCTAATGAGACGAATATAATTTGCTATTTGATGTTTCAGTTGTTGACTATGTATCACTATTGTAAATAAGTGTTTGGTGTGTCATCCAATTGTACTCTTGTAGTACTTGTGTCCTAAGTAGTCAATAGCATCGCATTAGCAATAAATTGCAGAACATGATAGCATTTTTTAACTTTGCATGAAATGTGCTTGTGTAATGACAACAATGGAGCAAGTGGACTTCTTGGAGGAATGGGTGAAGCTAATTGCTGTTCACAGTACACTGTACAACCTTTATAAGAGTCTTGTAAAGGTTGTACAGTGTGCCGTGGATAACAGTCTTATAAGACTTATAAAGGTTGTATAGTGCCCCTTATAAAGGTTGTACAGTGTGTCGTGAACAACAATTAGCTTCACCTTTTCCTTCCTTTCAAGAAATTATCTATGTTGGATAAATCCTTCCTCAACTTTGATTGGTTCCCTTGAAAAGATTTCATATCAATCACTTTAGTTGAAGTCTGGAACAAAAAATTTGTCAAGCATACGACGACCATAATATATATATGTATATATACATATATGTATATATAACATAATATTATCACTGCCCATCAAATATGTACATTAGTCAAAAAGTTCTAACTACCTACCCTCAAACATACAAACAAAAGAAAAAGGCCTAAGTTAAAGTAGTAAGACTATACAGCTAACCCCTACCTACACCCTACAAGGACTTTAAGTCTTGGTGGTAAGAAGTATGGTTTTGTTATTGTTGATGACTATTCTTGATAATACATGGGTATACTTACTAGGCCACAAATACAAGTCTTTCAATGTCTTTGAAATTTTCGTGGTGCGACACGGGTTCGTGATAATGGCTATTGCAGATGCATTTTCCAGCGAGATTGCGATGGGTGGGCGCATTTTCTGGCATGATTACAACATCTAATAGAAAAATCAAGGTCGTCCCTTCTAGATTGTCCCTTTGAGTTCATTATTGTACTGTTTGCGATTTCGCGTGTATAACATATGAGTTCGCTATTTTCTATTACACTTTCAATTTTTTTTTTGATTTTTTATCTTTTTTTTAACTTTTAAAACTTTTTGATTAGACACTTAACCCCCTTATTGATAACGTACGCACCCAATTAATTATTGTCTTTTAAGTTTTAAACCATTTTTTGGTTTCTTTTTTAGATTTTTTGTTTTTTTTTGTCTTTTTATATCTTTATCATTTATGCCCCATAATTATTATTTTTTAAGTTTTATAAATTATGTATTATGTATACTATTTTCTACACTTCTCAATAGCAGTTATCTCGCTATCTGCTATACCACTATAGCATTTTTTGGGTTGTCACTCTACTTTACTATTCGAAATTAACTACTTAGGTTGTGTCTGAATTCTTATCATGCTATGGTGTATTGTTTTGCATGTTTACTACGTTCGTTGAGTGGATGGGGACAAGTAGTATACATGCGTGTACGGTACAGATCAAATTTGTGGATGACTCTATAGTTCTGCCCGCCATTGGAGCGTATGTGAAGGGCTCTGTACTACACCCCGCAAAAGGGATTTATTACTCCACCTACATGTGGCTTGAGACCTTGCTAAGTGTAAACCACAGAAACAACATAAGAAGGAGGATTGAATTGTGTTATAATAAAAATGCTAAACCTTTTCAAAGATACATATTGTCTGTTAGACAGAAGATAAATGTTTTTAAAAAGGAGATTTATGGAAACAAATAAAAGATGTAAAACTGAATGACACAGAAATTTATATTGGTTCGTCTCATCCCAGAGACTACGTTCAGTTCTTGGTACACCACCAAGTCCCACTATAACTAAAACAAAGTTACAAGTATTCTTTTATCCAAGCCTCTTCAAGCTCAACCTAAGTAGTATTTCACTTGCCTCTTCAAGTAAACACCCAAGTATTCTTTGATACAAAACCTCTTCAAGCTTCCAGTAATTTTACAAAGAAATGGTTAAAAGGTAAGATATCACACTAAACTTGCATCTTATCAAACAGATATACACTGAAGCTTATGAATTTTACAATGACTTATCTAAAGTACTCTTTTCAAAAGGAATTCTTTTTGAGAACAAGAGAGAGAGCTTAACAACTAAAGAGAATGAGAGTAAAAAATTTGACAAAAGTCCCATGTCTTTAACATAGATCTTCTCTTCTATTTATAGTGCTTTTCCAAAGTGTTCATTGTGAGTGCTTTTAGAGACATACTTCGTCTATTGTCATGTAAAGATGAAAGTGTACGTTGAAGCATTAAATACTGCATGTAATGCTATTCACCAACCGGTCACACTGATAAGATAAAACAGTTTACTTATCTTGCCTTTCTCATACTGAATCTTGTTACAGTAGACATATTTACTTTTTAGTACCAACAAGTGTACTGTAGTTCCTTCTTTTTCGCAGAAAGCTATATCTTTTCAGAGAAATGTATGTTGATATCTTCTTTTTCGAGAAAGTAGGTATGAACTTCAAGACGAGGATCATTTTTTGTGTAAGAACTTCAAAAACCATACTTGGTCCAACAATCAGACGATTAAACATTAGTCTGTTTGTTATAATCAAAATAAAATGAAGGTCTTATAAATGTCTTTTGTCTTAACACTAAGTGAGTATTGAATTCCATAGAGGAACCCTTTGAGGATACTTCATATTAGTTAGAGTGTAGTATGGGCCAACTATATGGCGTGTGGATCTGTCTAAATGTTTTGAAGTTATCTTGTAATGTGTTTTGTTGCGAGCTTTCTATTTAACTATATTGATTATGTATTCTGTTTGAGTCAATGGTCATCTATTTTATTTCATTCCTGTATGCACTTGATATTTTATGACAAAAATTTATATAATGCCTACGAGCATATAACTATTTATCATTTGTACATGGATATGTTATTATCCAGATATTTTATCATTGTGACTAGGAGAAAAGATACATTTCGTGCCTTTCTATATGTAGTTAGTGAGGTGTGTAGTTATTTTGTTGTTTTTAAAATAAAAAAAATAAAATAAAGATGATGGAGATTAAATATGAAATGAGAATGTACAATTATTTTGAAATTAAACTTTATATGTAGTTAGTGGGGTATTTTTTATATGCAGTTAAAACATAATAGTGGTGTAGTTTACAATGTCAATTAAATGGCAAAATAGTCCAAAAAATGTGGAGAAAAAAGTGTGTATTGCCGTTATAATAGTTATAGATTTTTTTTTTGTAGTGATGTTTATTTTATCTATGTATGTATCTTATTATGTTGATTTTATTTATTCAAAAAAATTATCCTTGTAGAACACACGAAAACACAAGAAAGGGTTGATTTATGTTTTAAAATTTTTTTGCAAATCTTTTTGCAAGACTACGATTAATCTATTCTTAAGACAATATAAATACTTGTTTAAAACAAATTTTAGGGAAAACCTTTTATCAAAAAGTTTAAAGCAAATGTTCAAATGAACTTTTAAAACACAAAGACAGTTATATAAACAAGTTTAAAGGAGAGAGATGACAACGCATAGGTTTTTATACTGATTCATCTCAATCCTAAGGCTACATCCAGTTCTTGGCAGACCACCAAGTTCCACTATAACTTTACCAAATTACAAGTATTCTTTTACTCAAGCCTATTCAATCTCAACCCAAGTAGTCTTTTACTTATCTTTCTAAGTAATTAACCCAAGTATTCTTTACAGCAAAGCCTTTTTAGGCTTTAATCAATTTCACTTAAAAAATAGTAAAGGGTAAGGCTCATTGACTAGTCTTCATGTTATCAAACAGATATACAAGGTGAAGTTCTAGTCTAAATTCTTAGTGACTTTAACACAATTTGAACAACAATTATCAAAGTAAAGAAGGCTTAAGAAAAATAAAGAGAACGTTCTAAACCTTTAGCAATTCAATTATTTTTCTTGTACATGTCTTCATAGCTATTTATAAAGTTCTCCAAAAGTATCCGTTAGGGCATTAAATGCAACATTAATGCCTTTTACCAATCAGTTACTTTGATAAGATAAATCAGCTTACTTATCTTTCTTTTCTCGTACCATATCTTATTGTAATGAGCATGTTTACTTTTTCATTCAGAGAAGTACACTATTATGCTCCTTTTTTAGCAAGTAGCACATTTTTTCAGGGTAGTAGGTACGTGACATGCTTTAGTTCCTTTTTTCAATAAAGTTGACGCGCAAAGTGTTGTAAATAAGATAGACTAACACATAATATTTAAACATGATCTTAAGGCGCATTGTGCTTCGTTTGTACATCAGACGCAACTTACATCTGTTTTTATATTAAAGCATACTTTTGTTTTCTTTTAAACGCGAATATGGTCTGTTTGGCACAATCGAAACAATTGAGGGCTATTATTTGTCTTTTGTCCTAACAACCTTCATTTTTACTTATTATATATGAAAATATCTATACAAGTTCTTTCATTTGTGTGTATACCAAAACAAAAAAGTTCTTTCATTTCCGTAATTTGAGATAATTGCATCAATGTAATGTTTCGAGACATTACGGTGCACATGAATGATAAATTCATATTTGATGAATTTATGTGCATAATTTTGATAAGAAAAATAAGAGAAAAGACAAAATAAGCATTGAAACCGTAGGAAATAGATAAAAAAATTAATAGAATTTGAGTTTTGCACCTAAAACTTTGTAAACATGGAATTTTAAGTAGTTTTGTTGATTTTTTGCATAAAAATAGCAATAAATTGTCTTCATTTTAGAATCAATGATTTTTAATCATGTTTTGAACTTTAATCACACAGGAAAACAAAATTTTGGAATCTAGAATGCTAAAAATGATGAAAAATGTTCTAGCATAAGACATTAAAAATGTTGTTCAAGCGTAAGACATTGAAAAATGTTGCTAGAATCCCAATGTTGAAAAACGCTGCCGCTAGCATCCTGGACACCCAGAGTGTCTTAAACACTGAAACCCTCAAAAATTCACAAAAATTGTTGTACATTGTTAGTGCCCCAGCATCTCGAATGCTGACCAGCATCCCAAATGCTCAACCTACGTGGGAGACACTGGACTACCAGAAAAAAAATCACTAAAAGTGCTGGAGGCAACAACATTGGACGTTGGGACAACGTGAGAAATGTTGAAAATGACGCTGATAGTTATTTAAAGCACAAAAAAAAAAAGAGAAATAAGGCACTACAGTTATGTCCTTGAGAGAGCAGACCCTAATCTTCACCTTTCTCCATCTTCATTAAAGATTTAAGCCTTGACAAAGGATTTTTGGAGCTTTAATGTAGATATCATCTTCTACCTTTACCGTTTTCTCTTTTGCTTTGCTTTTTATCTGTGTTTTTTTGAGTTTTCTAGGTCAGGGGTAGATGAACCCTATGGGTATACTTTGTAATTGAACCCTTTTTTCATTTAATGTGAGTTTATTTCATGAGATTGAGTAATCTACTATGTTCTTAATGCTTTCTTGCAATTGATCATTGATAAGAACGATATTGAATGTATGCATGATAAGGAATCATATGTGAGTGTGTGTCCTGATTTGGGTTGATTACCATGTTTTAAGTTGAGCCTAGGAATAATACTTCTTAATACATGTGTTTTTGTGAATTTTGCACTTAATGCTTGATTTGATTTTAATGGAGCTACAGAAGTATAACATTAGGATTGATTCAAAGTGTTTGGATGCTAAGGAACTAAGTCTGAACTATGTTAAATTTGAACTTCAATGTTTGTGAATGAACTTGTGTTAAATGTGGGTGAGATTATTGAAGGATACCCATGAAGGGATTCAAATTCTAACCACTTTTATTTTTCATTCTTCATACTAAAATTTGAAAACATAAACAAGTCTTTTCTCATCTACATAATTACTATATTTTCATTTACTACACATCAATTTCACATTTTCAATCAATACTGTGGAAACAATACCTTACTAGATTTTCTACTTGTTTAACCAGCATACTTGCTGAAATAAGGACTATAAATTGAGAATATATATATATATATATATTAAGCACCATTGAGTCCCCTAACATGGCACTAACATGAACATCTGACATTGATGTCGATTTTGTGATTTGAACTCACAACCCCTTGCTTTACATTTCCGCAATTTGAGATGATTGAATCAATGTAATGTTATGAGACATTACGGTGCACATGGCGTTGACATGAACATCTTAGACTAACGCCGATGGTGTGATTTGAACTTACAACCCCTTGCTTCAAAACTAAGATGGAAGTAATTAAGTCTTTCGGCTTATTTGGTGTTTCTATATATATATATATATATATCATATAACATTAAGGCGTGGGAAATCAAAAGCGTACATATTTTTACTAATACTAAATAAATAATATAATATTATAAAATCAAAAAAATAATAACTTATACTTTTTAATATTATATGTCATAATTATAACTTAATCACTATGTATTAAGGGCCCATTTGAAAAATCAACTTAATTAAGATCTTTTTCAATAAGTTCTTATTGTATAAGAGCATATGTTATAAGTCCTTAAAATTTAATAAGCTATTTGTGTTTAGATATACAAGTTGATAAACACATACACAATTTTAAAGTGTTTGGATGCATTGCTACATAAGCACTTATAAGATATTGTCTCATTTTTAAAATTAAAAAAATCAAATTATGATTAAAAATAAATTAAAAAATTAAAAACTGACTAAATAATTAAAATACTAGTATTATATATATCACAAAAATATTAAAAATAAAAATCAATAGTCACCATTTACCTATTTTTAGTTTTTAAAAAATTTAAATATCATAAATTTTAAAAAATTATGTGACACACACACACACACACAAAATCACCATACACCTATCGATAATTTCAAAAATTAAAATATATAATAATCAAAACATGATTAAAATATAAATTAAGGTGTTAAAATTAAAATCACACACACACACACACACACACACACACACACACACACACACACACATATATATATATATATATATATATATATATATATATATATATATATCATAAAATCATGATATAAGCTTAAAAACTTCACCATTCACATGTATAAATAAATATAAGTATATAAAAATAGTAAATCATGATAAAAATTCAACTACTACATACCATTGTAAAAGGAAACATATAAAAAAATTACTAGCAACATATAAAATTTAAATTTATTCAATTAAATTATGTTTTTTAGTGAAAAAGAAAGAAACATATAAAAAAAAAAAACAAATTCACTAGAAAGGAATAATTATAATTTGTTTTGTGTAGAATTTAATATTTGAGTTTAATTGCTATGCACTGTTAGTGTAAAATTTTTTACACTATCAACCAATTAGAAATCACCATTGGTGTGACTTTTAAGATGGTTATTGTAAAAGTTAACAAACATACCATAAATGATGATTTATGGTTGGATGATAGTGTAAAACTGCTTTACACTGTCAATGTATAGCCTATTTTTTCTTAATATTTATATTAATGTGGGTAAAAAAGGAAAAAATGTTTAATTTGAAGAAAGAAATGAAAAAAAAAAAAACGTAATTTCTATATGTTTGGTCCTGACAGGTTTCGAAAGATTTTGTATTAAATAATACAAATATTTTATATTCATAAGATTTTGACATTTCTAATAAAATGGAGCAAGATAGAGTCTCGCATCTTACAAATTATAGCCTCGAGTATTCATTTGTCTCTTTGAAATAAGGTAAATATAAGTTTCTTTATAAGTGCTAATTAAGGCCAGAGACTTTTTCTACCTTAGACTAGAACACCATCTCCTCTCCTAAATTTTTTATTATGAAAAAAAATTGTGAAGCTTTTTCTTTATTATATAATATGCAAAATAATTTTTTTTTTAAGAACATAATAGGATTATTTCACATAATCTTTTTTCTTTCTTTTTGGGAATGAACCTAGAGTATCCTCTAGTCAAAAACTAAATATTACTCTCTTGAGGTACTAAGATCTTTTTAAGGAGCTAACATCTTCCAACAAATATTTTTTTATACACACAAACCCGAAAATCGACCTCCTAACCATGTGTTTAAGAAACAAGACTATCTGCCAACCATGATTTTATTTCGTGTAATCATTTATAATTTAGAAGCATTTTAAAAACAGTAAAATATTCAACGAGAAAATAAGAGTCCGTCGTCAATCAGAAAAAGTAATGACAATCAAATGTATTAACCGGTAAAATTACGTATCATTATCTCATTATGCTGTCATCATGATTGCTTCCAAATTTAATTCAAGTAATTACAAAATTAACAATCTAAAACATTATTATCATGCTATTTCCAAAATATGTTATTTCCAAAAATATAAAATTGAGTATAATCAATTAATCATACCGAATCTCTCTCGGGGTTTCCCTATTAGCAACTCCAAGCCTACATTTTCTTTTCTTTTGGAATACCCTATGTTTTCTTTCACACCAAGTAATAACTACACCACCAACTAACCATATTTAAAATTATAAATGGGAGAGAGAGAAAGGATTAAAAGAATAAAAAGCAAAAGAAAATAAGCAAATGTTGCTGTCATCACCTATGAGAGTAACGTGGTCTACTGTGTCCGATGGGATTCTTGAGCCTGCAAATCAGAATCCTCTTGTGTCTCGCTTGAGCCGCAATGGCTCTATTCAAATCCCTGTTTGCCATGGCCTCATGAAACGGTTGAGACGTGTCCATTTGGGTAATTTTTTCTGGGCTGATGTTTAGATCAGGAAGGGCTAGTGGGCCCCCGTTACCGTTGACGTGGCCAAGTGCATTAGACGAAGAGAATGGCATTTGCAACGACGTCGTTGGATGGCCAGACACAATAACAACGCCCTCACTGTTACGTATTTGGAATGGTTCAGACATCTGATTCTGATTAGGCATCATCAGAGGTATGTGTGGGGTGCTGGGCATTTGCATTTCCATTTGAGGCTGTTTATGCTTTTCATTTTGAGCCATGGAATTGGAAGGGTTGACCGAGCCATTGACATGAACCGATTGCATTGACCCGCCAAATTCCAAAGTGGGGTTTTTGTATTCACTTTTGGAGCCATTAATTAGCTGTAAAAAATGGAAATTCAATAAATCAAAATAAAAATTAGTGGCCATCATCAGAATAGATAAAATAACGCAACACAAGCAAATTCCACATTAAAAAAATCTGAAAAACATGCATATATGCAAATCAAATAGGGAAGCAAAAGAAACCAAAAGAGGGAAAATGAATATCAAGCTAAAATTTGTTTCAAGTTCTCAAATTTTGGTCAGTTAATTTTAGTTTCTATACTTTAAAAGCAATGATTTTAATTCTCATATTTTTATAATGGGAGAAATTTGTGTTTCGCATAAAATTTATCAATTATAAAAAATATAATGACCAAAATTATTATTTTTAAAATCTAAACATTAAGATCAACTTTAACTGAAAATTGAAGAATCTCCAAAACATATTTTTCCCTTACCCTTAATATTATTTTTGTTTAAGGTAAAAAGAGATTTACTAAAATAGAAGCACCTCTTGTTTCCATGCTTTCAACTTCAAATTGAGGGCCTTCATCTTGTCATAGTAAAGCATCACATTGTACAACTCCTGTTCCGATTTCGCATATCAAACCGCATGAACAAAAGATTAAAACCACTCGACTCTATGTATGGCGTCCAAAAATTCAAGAAATTGCCAAAAACAACGAAATAAAGACAAACAAAGGCAACTGAAAAGGGAGAAAAAAAATAATTAACTTACTTCACTGAGCGACGCTTGGCTTTTCGTCAAGTCTTCTAAAATATATTTAAGATCGTATTCTTTCTTCTGTTGACACAAAAACCAAAACCCAAAAATCAGATAAAACATTGCGAAAAAAAAAAGACGCATACATATATTTTTTTTTTTATCGCAACTTGTATATAATTATTTAAAACATATTCAATTCTTTTCAAACAAAAAAGAGGCAATAGTAAAAAATAAGTTACACCCAGTAACGAAATTCGCATAAAATTTTTGCAAAGGCGCAACAGAACGTAAAGGAAGAGAAATTTTGGATGAGTAAAATGAAAATAAAATATAATTGAAATTGATTTAACTTATTTTATCTTTGTTTTTTCCGTTTCTAAAATTTCAAGAGAAGGGAATGGTGACCAAAGCCAAACACAAGAAAAGCCTTTAAATTTAAAAAACACTTCAAGAAAAACTTACATTTATCTTATCTTAAAAAAACAAGTGGAGATTCAAACTTTAGACCTCTCATATATGAAACTCTATTTCATCCACCACATTAATTGTGTTTTGTTTGCACACCCAGTACACACTTTCTAATGAGTTAAACGTAACTAGAAATATTTTGTAAATTGACGTTGAATAAACTTTTAACATTTTCACAAACACACCTTAATTCTTTGAAATTTAGAAGTTTTAACTTAGTACTTTTGAAGTGATTAAGCCATTTAACTTATTTTTTAAAATTGTCTATCTTTCCTCAAATGAAAATAAAATTAAATAGATAATTTGTGTAATTTTTTAAGTATTCAAAAATAATTAGTACAATGTAAATTATATCAATCATAAAATTATTTAACCCTATTTTTATTCAGATAAATTATACAACTCCTAATTTTTTTTATAAATTAATTTAGAACAAATAAAATAAAATGAAGGTTTTATTGAATTAGCTTGGCTGAATAAGAAGCCATGACAAGAAGAAAGAGAAAGAGCAAGGTACCTTTTTGCGATATCGTTTTTTTCGGAGGCGCTTAAGCTTCTCGTCAGATTCAGTGAGCGAGAAGGAGAGAGTTGTGGCAGGACTCGGAGCCTCCGTTTTGGGCACCGTTACCGTTTTTGTGTCCCGCGAAGGGGCGGCGCCGCCGCCGTGATGCAACGGCGTTTGCAGAAAAACGAGGGGCGGAGGAGTATCTTGAATCGCAGATCTCTTCCTTGTGCAGCCCCAACTGAGTGGGCGAGGTTTCGAATCGCGCAACTGAAGAAGGAGTTGAGCAACGTGTCTCTCGTCTTCGGTGTACCACTTTGAACCACCATACCCCAACATGCCCTGTTTCATCTCTTTTTTTTGTTCCTTAACTTTCGCAATCGTAATAATGGCTCTATGTTTCTCCATATGAAAAAATTTACATTGAGGTTTAATCCTCGTAGTGGAGAGTGTGTGACTTGAAAATTGAACAGATTTGAGAGAGAGTGAACGATGGAAGAGAAAAGAAATAGATAAAGAAGTTTAAAAGGAAAGAATATAAAAATTCTTAACCGGCCTCTAAATATTGACACGTGTCGATGTGGAAAGTCTGCAGTGACTATCGGTCCTAGGGTTTATACTGGGTACATGTGAGTCGCTGCTTCACAAAACAACAGCTTATGGGTTTTTCTTTTGGAATTTCTTTGCTCTAAAGTCATATAGGGAATGAAGTGGGTCGAAAAAAAGTATACTATATATCTTAGTAACGTTTTTGTTTGAGATTAATTAATGATACTAATTCATACTTTAAAAATATAAAGAAGCCATTAATAATATTGTACGTTCTTAAATAATAATTATATAATTAAGAATAAAATATAAAATGATATATGCAAATATTTTTTACACTATCATCTAATTACAAATAATTATATATGATAAGTTTGCTGACTTTGATAATAACTACTTTAAAAGTCATATAAATGATTTTTAATTGATTAACTAGTGTAAAAATTTTATGTTAACAGTGCATGTTCATTAAACTTAATAACTAAACAAAATTTATTTATTTGGCTTTAAAAAAGTAATGTAACGTATAAAACTAAATTAAAACAACACTTTTATTTATATTTTATTCCCACAACTTACGAGTAAATAATAAATTATATGCAAACATATAATTAAAAGATTATTACAAACAAAACGAATTAAAGTATATAATTACTAAATTACCATTATAAAATTGTCATTTTTAACTTTATAAAATCAGAAATAACTCAGCTTAACCAGTGGTCTCGAATTCGAGTCTTGGGTATGCAATTACTTTAAATACTTAGAAGGATAGCTTTGTCGCCTATAATGATCCTCTTCGGCTCGAACAGAATTGCATCAAATGGAGGATAACTGTGGTCTATACAAAAAAAAAAAAAACCAAACATAACTTTTGAATTAACTTAATTTGCATTTTAAAAATATTTATTTTATTAATTTAAACAAGCTAATTGAAACAAGACAAAAAACATACTAACTTTTTTCCATTAAATAAAAAATATAATTTAAAATAAAAATCGTGTAATGTAACCCAAAAAAAACATGTTCTTACACAAACCCGCTACATTATTAATTATATTAATTAATCAATAACTAATTACAGTAATTAATAATGTATTAATAATTTATTTACCTAATGCACCTCATTTACATATAACAAAAAAAAGGTATTGCTCGTGGAACGAGAGCTGTTGAAAAATTCCTTTATTTGATGTGAAAAACACTTAGGTATGGTTTTTATATAATAAATGGATAATTATTTGGTGAGAAGGGGCATTGGGAAGATGAAAAGGATTTTTTTTAAAATAACAGGGTCAAACTAAATATGATGCCTTATTAATCCTCTATTTTAATGAAGTACATTTGGGTTGTGATAACTTAATGATGTGAAAATAATTGAAATAATTCAACTCACAAACATTTTTTAAAATAATTAGTATTTTAGTTTGTGTATTGATATGATAAATGTTTACTTTTCTATAATTAAAATTTATAATAAATAAATATTTGAATATATAAATTATATTATAAAAAATTTATAGTAAATAAATATTTTTAAATGTATAAATTATATTTTAAATTTATAATGAACAATTTAAAATTATATTAATTTTTAAAAATGACATGGTAATAAAAATAACAAAAAAAATATTAACAACTTACAATGACATGATAACAAAAAAAACAAAGAAATCTAACTAAATATTGGATAAGCTATCAAGGACAATAATAAAATGAGAAAATCGGCTATGCACTGACAATGTAAAGTAGTTTTACGCTTTCATCTAATCACAACCTACCATGTATGGTAAGTTAGTTGACTTGGATAATAACCACTCTAAAAATCATACTAAAACTGATTTTTGATTGGTTGACAATGTAAAAGTTTTTACACCGACATTACATAACAATTAAATTCTAACAGAACTCCCTTGAAAAGAGATTAATCAAATTATAATTTGAAAAACCAACTAAATTAGATTGGAATAAGGGATTTTGATAATTTGAATGAAGCCGTAACTTCAAACATTATCATCACTCACAAACAACAAAAAATTACAATCTGAAGTTGTTTTTTTTTTAACAGCACAATTTGAAGTTGTTACAATTCATCGTTCTTAATTTTAAATTACCTTTTTATAAAAGCAATAAAATTAGTAATAAATTTCATGAATATTGAATATCTAAAACGTGTGAAATTGCATTGTCTTCAAGTATTTATTGGATTAATGCACAAATTTCTTAGGACATAACATGCTTGATAGTTATGGTAGCAAAACTATAAAGATAAACTTTAGGGGAATCCAATAAAGAGAGAGTTGCAAGATTAAAAAAGTAGGGATAGAGTTCTTGTTCTTGACAAACGGAAGTGTGCATATATATACATATACACATATATAACTAGTATTTTAATCGGTGCATTGCTAAGAATAAATATTTATTTTATATAACATAAATTTATAATAAATAAATACTTCTAAATATATAATATAAATTATATTATAATTAAAATTTGTAATAAATAAATATTTTTGAATATATAGATTATATTTTAAATTTATAATATATAATTTATATTGTGATACAATATCATTCTAATTATTGATAATTTCTTTTTAAAATATTGAAATTCAATTTAGAACTAAAAATGTTAACAATGATAAATTAAAAGATATAAGAGGTTAAAAAAATTTCTAAAAACCTTCTCGTTGAAGAATAACAGCTAAAAACACTTTTCTTGAATAATGATAACTAAAAATACTCTCGTACAAGATACTATTCTAATTTATATATAAAGAGGATTTTAATCATTTTTGAAAAAATTTAAATTTGAATAAATTGATAAAATGAGATATATTTAGATAATGTTTAGATAACATAAGATAAACCTATTTAACCAAGTTAGTTTAAAAATATATATTTTTAAGATAAGACTTCTGAATAATTTAATTTTAAAATTAAAAATCAATTTAATTATGCTACTTTTTTTTTTAAAAAAATGTTTAGTTTCGTTTTATCTATAAACTATTTCAAATACAAAGTAAAAGCATATACATTACGTTCCCTCAAGTTTAAATCTATCTACCAAATATTACCTATACAAGAGTTAAATTGGAAAGTGTGTTTATTTTTTTGTAGTGTACTTATACCTTATTTCTGTACAGTAACAAGTTAATTTAGTTTATGACCTCAAGTATTAAAAATTATAATAAGTAGTCCTCCAAGTATTAAAAATCAATCAAATTGGTCCTTTAACGTTAGTAAAAAATACTAACTCACAAACGAAATTGATAGATATTCAATACTTGAAAGACTATTTATATAATTTATTACTTTAGAGACTATACAGAAAAGAGAATATTATTTAAAGGAATAGATTGATGGTTTATTCATGTGCGGGGAAGGTATGGGACTGATAAAAGAACAATTGGTCACTGACATGTTATGATGTTAGTCTTACAATTATGATCATCAATTAAAATCAACAAATTAATCTCACACAAAAAGTAACCAATTCATTCCAAATTTCAAACCCCTAAAACCAATTTATCTCAGCAAAGCAACTATCAAGTTTCATGAAAGATAAGGTGAAGAGATTCAGAAAAGAGTAGCAAAACAAAGTAACAAACGAAACAAATTCCATATGCTATCCGAAAAGAATACTCATCATATTATATGCTCAACTATTTATGTAATCCTCAGATATACAAATCTATGTATGTATGTAAGGCTGCATTTAGGAATTTAGAGGCCTAAGACAATTTTTTTATAGAAACTTAATACAATAAATATTAATTATAATATGCTTGGTTTAATATTGTAAAAATTATTCTAATAGAGTCTTAATAATAGAAATTAACTAATACACTACTTATAAAAAAAATTCAATGAGAAGTATTTTGTTGCAATAAATTTAAAGTATAAATATTAAATTATATATATATTGTGTGTGTGTGAGTGCGCTGCATTGTGCATGTGCTCATGTGCGTGTATGTGTGTGTTGCAATTCAAAGTCCTATACTTTTTAATTACACCCTCAATTATTTATTTCTCTCACTAATTAATTATTAGAAAATTAAAACAAAACACAAACTATATAATTATTATGTACATTATTGATACTTGCATTTTAATGAGACCTAAGACAAATGCCTTGATGGCCTTTCTATCTACACGACCCTATATGTATGCCAAAAAAGAGTAGTAGAATACATGACATAGTTTCAACCATTCAATGGTTCATTCTCAAATCTCCATTCAGTTATCATCATCCTAATTGACAATTATACCATAGCTACATTCAACCAACACATGAGCATTATTATAGTACATAACAGCCTGAATTATACGCCTACCACGTTGGAAAGGATCCTCACAATCAAAAGTCTCGGATCCCACGAACACCCCACGACACCTAAGATGCATCATCAACGCTGCATCCATGGGAGTCATAATGCCACCGGCAGCAAAATGCACGATGGGGAGCCTACCCATCTTTGTTTGTACCACCATATCATAAGGAGCCTTTATCTTCTTCAAGAACGAAAAAACTTGGGACTCTTTCATGTGCTTCAGATCCCTCAACTCCCTCATCAAAAGCTTCATGCTCTTCGTGGTCTCATTAATGTTTCCAGAACCCATCAATTTACCTTGAATCCTTATGTTTTTAAAATATTTGTAAATTATATTTTTAAAATAATTTGCAAAAAAAGTTTTTTTTTGTACAAAACAAAAAAATATATAAGAATACACATAAAATACTAAAATTTCTATGATTTTTTTTAACAAATTTAAGAAAATAATAATATTTTTATCAAAATCATAACAAATTTTGCATAAAATATTTGCAAGAAAATCACAAAATTCAAAAAAAAATTGCGTAAAAGATCCACAAACAATGAATTGGGATAGTTAAGCATCACCATTCATTTTAGTAATGCAAATGTCAATAATTATTAATTTCAGAGGTTGTGTAGGAAAGCAAGAAAAAAAGAATTAATGTAATTCGTAAGTTAAATATTACATTTATTTAGAACGCTAAAAAAAATAAAAATGACTCAAAATTTAAAATCTAATAATTTTTAATAGTTTTGGTAAGGAAATTATGTAAAATATAATGGGATTTGTTTTGGTTTTGATGTGTTTTACTTTACTTTTTTTATAAATATAGATTGTATCGATTCAAACGCGTGCCCCTGCTCATGCGTTAGTGAACCATTACAAGTTGTGCCTTAAAAACATAAATGAATTTAATAAATAAGAATTATTAATTTCCAAATACATAATGGAAACGCAGTCTCTGTTATAGACAATACATAACAGAAACATGTTTTCATGATGTATCCTATGTGCACCCCTCATACATAACGGATGGACAATACATAACGAGCACATGTTTCTGTCAAGGAGTATTTTCAAAATAAAAAAATACAAACAAAAGTTAGGGTGAAAAGAGCGAATAGTGGGGTGGGAGTGGCAGCATCCGTTTTCTTTCTACTATCTATCCCAAAAATCCCAAACCACCAACTGTAGCCAATTAATTTCAATTGGTTTTGATTTTCTTTTATTTTCTTTATCGATGAGATATGTAAAACTAGTGTGGGTTCCAAATGCAAAATAGAACCCATTAACCCCAATGGAACGTGGATTTTGAATAAGAAGGGTGACACCTATCTAATCTGGTATACATGTTAAAACCAAGAGAGGAAAGGAGAAAGAAAGGTTCCATTTTTTTTTATTCATTACAGTTCATGAACTCATCCCCTTCAATTTCTTTTTCTTTCTCTCTTTCAATTTCCTTCAAATTGTCTTAAAACCCCTTTTTTGCTTGACTTTGCATTGTGGCCATTAAAAGCAAAGCTGTTGTAGTGGCCTGAGCTTTGGGTGCATAGGGAGATCCATATATCAAATCTGGAAAAATTGAGGTGGGGCAGGAGGTTTAGGCCTCAATCAGTAATTTTAAGTGTTAATTGTTGTTTGAGATTTCTAATTGTTTGATTTGCTCTGCATTATGTTTGAATTGTGATCGTGGTTGTGGGTATCGAAAATTTGATGTTTAAAGTTATGGCACTTTGTGCTTGTGAAAGAAAAAGTTTATTCTTCTAGGCAATGATTTAAAATTTTCATATCATTAGTTTTTGGCCATGATTGATGTACTTCGAAGCCTTTTCTTGAAAGATTTCTTAGTTGATTGCTTGACTTCTTGATTGAGTTTCTATGTTCTTGATTGCAACCTTAATTTCAAGATGCTTTCTTGATTTCTTGATTAGTTTTTTGTTTGCTTTCTTTCAATTAACGAAGCTATCAAGATAACAAGAAAGCAATCAAGGTACTCTTGATTACAATTTGGATTTCAAGAATTATCTTTTGGGCTAAAAATCAAGTAATTCTTATTAGGCCAAGTAGAAAACATTTAAACACTTGGCTTAATTGCACTTTTGGTCCCTCAAGTATTGCCATTGTGCAATTTTAGTCCCTCAAGTTCTAATTACGCAAATTGAGTCCTCAAGTATCACAATAGTGCGATTTTGGTTCCTTAAATTGGGTTCCTCAAGTATTACAATTGTGCAATTTTGGTCCCTCTATCAGTCTTTCGTTAAATATTTAACATGTGCGATTGACAACGGAAATCTGACTAAGGGACCAAAATTGCACAATTGCGACACTTGAGAGACTCAATTTGTGCAATTAAAACTTAGGGGACCAAAATCGCACAATTGTAATACTTAGGAGACCAATTTGCGCAATTGAAACTTAAGGGATCAAAATCGCACAAGTGCAATTTTCAACTTCTAGGTATTAGAAAGCTAATAATTCAAAGGCTCTCAGAGTAAATTTCTCCTAATATCGGGAAAATTTTCCATTTTGAGCCTCTCCATGAGTCAAAAGTCTAAAAATCAGTTGTTCTTTTCATTAAGAGACCAACTAAACGATTTTGTGTCTAGTCAATAGCATTTCATCCTATTTCAACTATTAAAACACAAACCAAGTTTAAGGAACAAGATAATGGTTCCATAGAAATATAATCTAGACATTGTTTTTATAATTAATGGGACAAATACATCTAATCATGACCAGCGTTTCTATTTCATCTATATTCTAAGTGAGTAATGCATTTTGACTTTTATGTTTTATTCCTTTTTTTTATTCGGTTGTTTTGCTCTCATGTGTTTGTTTCCTTTTCTTTGGGTTCTTTAACTGATATGAAAAAAGTTAAAGGATCCAATCTTAGTAAAAAACTAAAGTTACAGGATCAAAATATTAATTTTGTATTAATTAAACTAATAGTTATTGTGGAATATATTTGAATTTGTCTAGCCATCGAAATTATCAAAACAAAATGTTAATATAATGTTGGAAGGGTTCCTTTGACTCCGATATCGATGGCTGTGACGGTATCTTTCATACTGCTTCACCTGTTCATTTCATTGTCAATGACCCATAGATACGACAACTACAATGCTTCATTCCATTCTATTCTAATTTTGTACATCGCAAATACTACATTCAATTGAATCTGCTCTGCCCATAAAACATTCCTTTTTTTAATGTTATATTCATCCTCTTCATTAAGTTATTGACAGAGGTTGAAAATTTTGATTCAGTGAGAGGCTTTTCTTTATTCCCTAACCATGTCTCTTATAAGTCTCTCTCTAGTTTTCAATTCTTTCACTAAATTTTTGTTGGTTACAAACTAAATTCTGAATTTTATCTAAAGTATTTTTCTAAAAAAGATTAACCAATATTTTAATAACACTAAAAGGAATTCTAGAATCTTAATTTCTCTTAGACAATTTTGATTCTATATATTGGTAATTAAAATTAAGTTTTCAACTTCTAAAACAAATTGGCCTTAATATTTTATTAAGTACTTGAGACCCATAGTTTAAAATTGAAAATTGGTAATTAATCATTTTAAGCAACTTGGTTTTGATAAGATTAAGTATCCAACTTTGAAATTTTTCTAAGTAACCTTAGCCTTTAAATTAGGTACTTAAGGTAGTTAAATAAAATTTGATAAGTAAATACCTACTAATTTCTGTTAGATCGTAATTAATTTCCCTAAAGATTACCTTATTATTTAATTACATGCTTTCTAATAGTTTACATTTAAATTATTCAATTTATAATTTGTAGTAGATATTTTTATATAAATGTATAGATCCCAAACTATTATACTATTCTGTTAATAGAGACTAAGCCTTTGCATAATGAAGTAGAGACATTGAAAATGAGAGTACCGGTGATCATACTTGCTGAGACCAGGAAAACCTCTACTCAAAGATAAGTCTACTAGTAATGAACTATTTGTTAGATGAGCAATGAGTTGTGAGGGGCATGTAGTTGGCATGGAACTTGTAACATCCTATTTTTGGTGCTTTAAAATAAAGTGTTGCATGATGTGTGTATAATTGTTGTTTGCTTGTTTTGATGGTAGAGTATATATATTTATATATGACGGGTATGTAGGATTACGTGATAATTAGTGATTTAATATCACTAATTATTTGTGAGAAGTATCAAACACCTTGAAGCTTGTTTGGAGTCAAAGTGGCCAATCTAGAGGATAAGTATTGCTCTTTGAGGAATCTAAAAATATTAAAATGGAAGTCATAAGATTATTGTTCGATGCCATTGATCCTTGAATTTAAGATTATTCTTAAATTCTCTTTTTATCAAATTCCAAATTAATTGACGTTGCTATACCCTTATTTTAAATTAATTGTTTGATGATCCTAAATTATTAAATCATTGTCTTTGATAAATCTTATGCCTCCAAATGAGTACCTTATATTTTAAATTTGTGTCACTCGTATGCCTATGTATTCTAAATTAAATTTCCTTCATTATTATGAGATAATGACATCTTATAACACCTAAAACTAATTCATGTTGCACCCCATGTATGTTACATTTTTACAGCTTCATTTAGAAGTCGTGCCACCTTACTTTTCATATAAGCCGAGACACCATACTCCAACTTCTTAAGCATGGTGTCAACCCCCTTAAGCAAATTCATTTTTCTCTCAACATCAAGGGCCGCCCACAACACCTTTTGATTTTCGACACAAACCATCACCCAGGGTTTGCCTTCATTCTCGCCACCCTTATACAAGAGACACCACCACCATCATGACGTGATTCTCGCTTCCCTCTCCCTCTCGCGCTACATGTTGCCACCACTAAGAGCCACGAACTCATGTCTGTGCTACCTCCACTTCCTTTGCATATCTCAGTTTAGAGCTCTCAAAGCTTAAACCCAAGTTCTATTCAATAGGTTCTCACCTATTCGAGCTAGTGAGTAAGCCTACGACTTCATATCGTCTTGGTATGTTCTTAATCTCTCATAATCTCATACTTTTTCTTCATCTTGCTTTCTCATTTTCGAAAGAGGAGACTTCGTATGATGTTATTTGACTGAAATGAGCCTATAAGTTTATTCCTCATAGTCTCCTGATCACAATGAACGAAGCATTTTTTCAAATCGACATCGTTTTCCATTTCCTCTCTCTTATGGGCATATGTTCTAGGGCTTGCATATGGGGCCTATAACTATCTGATCCCACATGCAACCTAGCCATTGTGGAGTACTCATCTCATTCTTCGATTTGGCAAGTCCTGATCGTTATTCTGAGTACTGATGAAGAAACTGCACCAATCAAAAGTTCAAGGTTTGCGAAAAGCAAGAAGCAAGGAATAAAGTGCAATGCACTCCCGAAGTCCCTTACGTGTTTGAGGTAAGGGGAGGAGTAAAGGGTAGTGTATGAAGTCAGCATAAGGAGAGGGTTAGGAGTTCGCCATTCCTTACATTCTTTGGGTTTGGTGCCAAAGAGTTGTCGTGATATGACTCGTAACTTAGGTAGGTGGGAAGTTGATTATATTCTAAGTTTGTGGATTTTTATATGACTATATTTGTGGTAAATGATATGGAGAGATTAGTGATAATCTTTCATGAATGGACGAACCCCAGCTCAGCACACTTAGCGAAATTGCTCAAAGAGCATTCTTTTAGTCTCGTCACGTCTTCTATGTATATGGATATGAAGGACCAGATTGTGTGTGTCATAATTCCTTATATTTGAATATGTTTTCCTATAGTTCCTATGTTTTAATTACTTTCATTTAAGTTCTAAGTGGTTAAACTAAAGTTGGATATATGGTTTATACGAATGTATAAGTATGTGGTGAGTTGATGTCTTGAATTTATGGGTGTTCATACACTTTCATGGAATTGATTACCAAGTTGGTAAAGGACTAATATATTGTGCTTATACACTGTTCTATTTCTATACTAAATAGTTCTCCATGTATTCTTAAAGAAAGTTGGAGTTGTATACTTGAATTAGACATGTGATGGTGTGTCTTGCATGGAAAAGTTGTTAAAACTGCATTATAAATGCCTACCCATAAAAGCATTTGAGGCATGTCATATGTGGTTTTTTGGGATTGGACAGCTTAAGTATCAATGTTTTAAGAGTGGTTAAATGGAGGCTAGATGTAAATCTAAATATGAAGGATGACACCCTGTTTTGATATGCTTATGCAGCACCTAAATTTGATTGGTTTAAATCTTGAGTGCCACTCATTCATGAGCTATACTAGATGGAATGAATGTAGTATGTATACATTGTTGTTTTGTGCCGCTTGATTTTGTTGTATGATGCAAAATTCACTATGATGGCTATAGGCATTATTTTTAAATTTCCTTTAGTGGAATTGTATATCTATCTGTCTTCTTTGAAATGCAATTGGTCCCATATTGTTTTGAATTTTCAATGATTTATGGTGATTTTTCTAGTCTAACCTATTCTGTTGAACTATAAATTTAACCTACGAGTGGAAATGTGCTATTCTATTCTTATTTTGTGGATGATAGTTGCACAGTATTTCTACATGAAAGTAGATATTGTATGGATTCTGTAGGAGTTGGGATCACTTCATTTGCATGAGTAGAGAATTAATGATGAATTTTTAAAGATAAGAATGGAGATGGAAACTAATTGTGGATTCTATTTTGGCGGTATAAGATGGAATTATATCTTTGGCACGTATTGTGGGTATAAAACTATGGAAAAAATTCCAATGGTTTCTTAAAACCTTGAGAAAGTCTTTGTGGAATCTTGGCCCCAAATATTGGGTTTTCAATTTTTAGGGTTTTTCTCACCCAAGTCGTTTGATATGAGAATTTTGAACGTTTTAGTCTTGAAAAGTGATTTTCATAAGTGTTAGCCTCTAGACATCATTTGGCAAAGTCTCTAAGATGTCGTGGCCATGGTTATAAAGTAAATGTATCTTCCTGTATATGCTTTATATATTGGCTTTGAAGTAGACTTTTAACGAGTGTTGACGTATCTTCCTAAAGAAAAGCTTTATAATTTTCTTTCCTTGGATTTCTAAAATTATTTTCTACAGCACTTTATATTTCTTGGTATTCACATCCTTATAATTACTATGATTAGTTTTAAGGATCTTGTAAGTTTTCCTACTCTTAAGGGTGAGAAAAACAATTTAAAATGGGACAAGGCTAGAATTTCAATGAATCCATCCCATCCATTTAATCTCTATAAATGCTGAAGATAAAAGCTACTGAAACTATTCATGCATCATGATAATTACGATTATTAGCTGGCTCTATTGTGGGCTACAAGAATAGTTGACTTAATTGTGGGCTACAAGAATAACTGGCTCCATTGTGGGCTACAGGAATCGCTGGCTCATTAAGAGTTACAGGATGTGTTGACTCCTACTGAGCTACAGGGTGTACTAACTGCTTTGGGAGTTACAGGATTAGCTAACTCCTTTAAGAGTTTCAAGGTACCAAGTAGAATACAATGATTTTATAATTCGTGGTATAATATTCATGGCGCCAATACTCTCTGGTTATGGGTACCCATGCATGTTTATTTATAACTAGAAGGACTAGAACTGACTGAGGTAGGTTTCATGCACAACATGCATGTAGGAAACTAACCCACATGATAGTGTTATGTGACACCCATTCACATTAGATATAACCCATGCTAATTTAGTTACTTAATTAATTGTGAAATTTGAGTTGATGAAAATGAGAGAAAAATTTTTGCATGTTGTTTTACGCTTGATTGTCTTTTCAAAACTTTTTAAGTAGAAAAACTATAAGTAAAACAAAATTTGAAAATGGAAGCAGAAGATAAAAAGATAAATTATATATATGCATCATAGAGAAGTACTTCATAGTGACTGGAATACATGTCATCAACAAAATACATATAATCTAAAATGCATAACATCAAAGAAATACAAACAAACTAAAATCACTAGGATACAAGAAAATCTAAATACTACCCACCCATTAAATACAGCAAAAAGGGTCCTACATTAGAATAGTGTTTGTATAACCTATCCAATCCCATATATAGTCCAAAAGAAAGTAGGATTCCCAGTCTTCATTTGGCAAAGTATTCTCTAGTGTAACACCGTAAAGGGTATTACTGTAACTATGCCTACATTTCTATGAACTTGAAAACTTTAAAACATAACAACATTGTGCGAAAGCTACTTATAAACATAAACAAATTTTTATACAAAAGGAACAAAGAATGTACATACACGCCTAATACAATTCATCCATTGCCCAAGGACATCGTACAAACATAAGAAAAAAAATACAAAACTTAGACTAAGGCTATTATGTTTTTCTTGCACGCCACTCCAAGCTCTATCAGCACATATCTTCATCTGGTTTCTGAAAAAAAAAAAAGGAAACTTAAAGGAATGAGACAAAAGTCTCACTAAATGCTCTGAGGACTTTATGGCTGGGTTAAACTCTTATACTCGAACAACCTTTTTCACTTATCCTTCATGGCTTCACTCTCTCTAGGTCTCTAACGAATCTCCATACCTATGGTCGGATCTATAACTTGCAATTGTCAATGCTTCCTATTAACTCTCAATTCATTCTCTTAATTATTACATTGATTTATTCTCTAGTCTTTCATCTCTACTAACGCCTTTTATCTATAACTTACTCTAGCTAACTAAATATTCTTGTTTAGAGTTTGCCCTTCTTCGCTTCATACTTAGAGTTGTCTACTATGGTTAAACCTAATAATACTCTAGGATACTCTTAACATTCACTTTAACCTACACAATTATATTTCTCTTACTAAAATCACACTTTTTTAATACTTCGGGTGGGAACTTATCCTTTCTCTTTCTTATTCACAGTTTATCAAAACCCTCATAACACTATTCTAGAGTATCACCTCTCACATATCCTGAAGATAGCAAAAGGATTCCTAATTAAAAACATCTATTCTTACTTAAGATACAAACATACTTTATATTTTATGCCTTGTATTTGGGCACACATCTCATTCTCTATCAGACCGGGACAACACACATGTGTAACATGATCACTTACTCATAATCTTAATACTTCATCCATTCGTATCGCAAAACACAATTACAGTTTTAACATATATACAGTATAACAATCAATCATAAATAAAGGCACACAAACTTTACATAATCACAATATAACACGATTTAAGATATCACACTACAACAAGATGCATATGCATGCCATGTTCCTCAATCTCTACTTCATGCACATGTGGTACCAATTCTAACTTAGGAAAATAGTCTAGAAGGACATGCTAGCCATAAGGAAGCTCCATCAGTGTACTGATGCCTTCGACTTAGCACTCCACACTAGATTGATATTCTCTGGTGACTAGTTAGGGTTACTTAGCTTTCAAAGTACGCCCCGACTCCATGGGATTAGCATGAGTCATTGGAATTTCAACATCAAGTATAATCACCCCTAAGGTTGGGTTAAACAACCCTTCAGGGCCTCCACCATCCAAATTTATATATACTTTCCACTAGCACAATCATCTCAAATGTTATGATGCATGTCTTATACATAAAGTGACACAAGTGTCCTTTTAGACCTTTTATTTACAAATAAGTGAGTCCTATCCTCGTCTCTCACAGGCTAGGTCCGTCATAGACGAGATATCACTTGAGCCCATTCTCGCCTCTCATAGGCTAGGTCACTTGCCATAATGATATCAAGTCGTATCATACATTTCATAGCATAATGTCATAAGTCACAATGACCATACAAGTAAACCAATTTTAAATGCTTATTATGGCTTAATATTTGGCTTTATTGAATATTTATTTGGGCTTATTATTGGTATCCTATCTGAGTTTTGCATTTTTGGATTCAATTGGACTTTAAAAATCTAAATTGATTTTTGGATTTGTATGGATTTCGATCTTTTGTCGTTGTTTGGCATATAACTTGAGCTACAAAGATGCGTTTGAAGTGATCTTAGTGTCTATGGAAAGATAAAAGAAAAACATACAACTTTCATGAAGAAGTTGTGAGCTGATTTGGCCTAAATCATGGACGATAATTGACTTAAATTTAAACACGTTGTTTCCCACTAACAGCCAGACATAGGTTCGGTATTTTGGGTATATCTTGAGTTCTAGACATTATTTTTGAGTGATTCAAATGTCATTAGTTAGCTAACATCTAGGGCTACAATTCTTATAAAGACCACGAAGCCTGATTCGATCGTTTTCCTACTCGTTTTTTACCATTAAGTTGACATATGCTGTCAGGGAGGTAAACATGGACGTGCTCATCACTTGACAAATTGCAAAATCATAATTTGCGAATATGGAGACTTTCTAAGGCCTCCATAAACTACCAAAACTCCATAGGATTGTATTCTATTATCCTAATGTCCACTCTACTCCAAAATAGGAGTTTCCTATCAATCTAAGTCGTTCTCATTTAAGCCTAATCATTTCATTCCTTATCCAAAATAGGAGAAACTCTCAAGTTAATCTAAACCCTCACCTTAACAATAAAATTAGGATGGGCAAGGAGAGGGAAAAACAACATAAATAATGGAGGTAAAGGCTTGGGGAGGGTAGAGGGAAGCACTCACCTAGGAAGACACGGAAGACAATCTCTAAGGTTTGGGTCTCTAATATCCTTCTCTTCCTTCTTCCTTCTTCCTCCTTTCTTCCCCCTTCTATTTTCTGACTGGCTAACCCTAATCTCCCTCAATCTTTCCTTCTTATAAAACCTAGGTGGGTTTGTGGCTTGTTAGGCTTAGTCCCTTATTGGGTCCTACTAAATACTTTATTTGGGTCCTATTATCTCATTCCTACTAATTTCTAGCAATAGGATAATAATAACAACAACAACAACAACAATAACAACTAAGGTATTCTTTATCAAATAACATAATATCGAAGTCCTAGACAAGGTCTCCTTATGGTTTACTTCCAATACTTAAAATTTGGGCTATTCCATCTAGATCATTTGGTACGACATTGGGGCGTGATCACTGGGCATCACTGCCATCTTCGCGTATTAGCCCATAAACAACATATATAGAGAAAAAGATAGAGGATTGAGGTAATTTTGTTCTTAAAATCACTTTCACATAAATGGTAAGGTATTCTATCTGTCAAACATAGATAAAACACAACTGACAATAATAAAATAGGGAAAACCTATGGTTTTATCTAAGTTATACTATATTTATTATCACAATTACATTAAAAAAATGTCTTAGACTAATAAGAATTTTAATCATTGCTGTAACACAATAGAATATGTGCCTAAAAAGATAAATTGTGAAAAAGCTTAATTTTATATTTTTATGTATAAATATAATTTTAATAAATTAAAATAAATAAAAGAGCATCAAAATTAAATATTAAAATAAATTAATTTATTTTATTCATTAAAATCAATAACCTGTACTATGTTATATAAGATATGTGCACAATTTATTTTTGTAAGAAATATTTTTATAATTTTATATTTTGCTAGCTTATATATTGGGGATACAACATTAAGGCGTATTAATAAAATAAAAGAAATTTTAAATTCTTCAAAATATTTTTAGTAATTCTTTTAATATACTTTTTAGTAATATTTTAAAAGCATAAAAATATTTAGTATTAATTTTATTTTAGTATTAAACATTTAGTATTTTAATATTTAGACTAAAATTAAACGGTCAACAGACCAACTTATTAGCCTGCAAACCAAACCCATTTAATTTGCAGGTTATATATACCAGGCCAAAAAGATCCGCATCTAATTGGACTCCATAGTTAGAAGTTGTAGCCTACTTGAGCCGTGGACAAAACAGGCCGTTCGTAGGCCTTAACCCATACCCAACTCTAGTCTATAGTGACTTTTGCAAGTCTTGAGGGAGGTTAACTTGTAGCCTGTTTGCAACCCGAACTCTTTTGATTTGTTGTTGTTTTTTATCCCTTAACGAGCTTCGAATCTTTCAAAATCTTTTATATTTCAAGTTAAATTTCATGCAACCAAAGTTGACAATTGCTATTCACACCTCCTTTTTTTTCTCTTTACACTCTCCACTTTTTTTTTTAAAAAAAATTCTTTTGATATTTCCAAAATACTCATATTTCTTCTCTCTTTCACTTTCAGCCTCCCCCTCCCCTTTCTTTTTCTCACCCTCCCCCTCCCCCTCCTGCCCTCCTTCCACCATTTGCACCCCCTTTCATTCTCTTGGGCCATCTTGATCTTTTTTTTTTTTCATAGATCTAATAGAAATTAGTTTCTGTAATATAAAATTTACATTACGAAAACTGATTTTCGTAATGTATAAAATAATTACATTATAGATTAATAATGTATTTAGCAGTGTTAGGTCACATTTTTTCCAAAAATATGTTCTACAAAGGATATTTTTATCAAAAAATTAAAAAAATAAATTAGAAGGGATGAGAAGAGCCAAAAGGGAATGTGAATAGAAACTCCCACCAAAGTTTTGAAAAGAAGGGTAAATCGAACAAGGAGCATAAGCACATATGATTTTTGACTTTTTTGAAGAGCATGTGAACACTGGACTGAACTCCGATTCTTTTGGGCCCAATAGCTGAACTCCTTCTTTCTTCACTTCCGTAGCTGTAGGTTGGGCCTTTAACAAGGTCCTTAGACAGCACATTAAAAAATATTAATAGCGCACTTTTACACGTTTTTTCAAATATATTTTTTAATCTGTGCCAAAAATAAAAACTTTTAAACCATTCATGAATCTTTAGTCAGATCAATTGCTGATGTGCTGTGTGGCTTTCCTGCAACGAGGCCTGCAAAATTACCTCTGTAACTTAATTATAAACTTAATAGTAAGCTTCTCTTCCACTGTCAAATATTTTTGACAACTTAAGCTCTTAAATATATGAAAAATATTAAAATAAGTTTTTAATATAAAGATTATAAACAAATTTCGGAAACAGTCTCTGCAATTTCTTTTATCAACTGCTAGATAACTATTAAGTTTCTTTTTTTTTTTAAAATAATATGGATTTTATAGAGTCAGCTTAACATTTTTATGTAATAATCACTCTTCATTACTACAAAAATAAATATTTTTCATTGTAAAATATGAACTACTTTTTTTGGAACAGAGAATGAGATTTTACTTAACATTTCTTTTGGGCATATAAGATATTTTTGTTGTATGTAATATATTTTAAGTTTACATATTTTAATCGAGGCTTTCACATTTAAAAAATATATATCACGTGCATTGTAAAATTTATATAAGAATTGTAAATATTTTAAATTAACAATTTCGTACAAAATGAATATTATGTACTATGTCCACCGTCATTCGGTGCGCTGACTCACAAGTCACAGGGCGTTGAGCTTGTGGCAGATACAAAAATGTTAATTACATTTCTTAATATGTGTTATCCTTTTAAGCGAATAGATGAAAAGAAACGAATGAACTAATATACCGTAAATGCTAGAGTATGCAAATATTATTGTCCTCAATATTAAGCCTTTCGGTCAATCACAAATTTTGAAATTAAAAAGTATAATTCTCAGCAAGAAACATGAGTTTAGGCCTTTTGGGTCAAGAATACCCTGATCAACCTTAGCACTCGTCATCTTTTTGGGTCCAGAATCTAACACCTTTTTGTGACTAATGGGCCTTGTTTTTCACTTGTGTGTGGGCTTTGACAATATGCAGCAGTTCAACAAAAGGATAAGGGCCATGTTATTCGCATACCCCTCTTTCATTTTTACACTCCTTAACTTTTTGTCGTTTAATTTTGTTGGCCAAAATATCTTTGACAGAAATTTATTTTCGTTATATAGTAAGTTGAAGAAGGAATATTAGCACATAGTACACAACATAAACACATTTTTGTTGTGTTAATTTTTTTCATAAAATTTTATGTTGTTCATTAACATAAGCTAGGAGTGTCAACTATCAATCTATAATATACAATGAAAATAAGTTTTTGTCAAGAGTATTTTGGTAAAAAAAAATGACAAAAAGTTGGGGAGTGAGAAAACGAAAGAGGAGTATGCAAATGTCAAATCCCAAAGGATAATTGGATGACAAGAATTAACTCCAACTGTTTTGATGACATTCACTATGGTGAAAATTGTCATGGTTATATTTACTTGCTGTGTTTGCCAAATTGTCGTTTCAAATGTTGCTCTCTCAGCCCCACTTGTCCATAGGGGTGGAGCTACGTTAAGCTCTGGCCCCTCTCAAAATTTTCAATTCTCTTATTTTTTCTGTAAAAAAAATTATATGTTTATTTAAATTTCTGAGAGAGGATGAAAGATTTTATTCAAATTCATTTAATTTTACCACCTTATTTGATAAATCTCCCACTACATATAGGTTATATTTTTTATAGGCAAAAATTTACATTAAAATAATAATGAATAAATTCCCATTTTAGTCCTTAAATTTATGAGACACTGTCATAATAGTCTCTAAATTTAGAAAAATGTCAAATAAATCATTGAAATTGAAATTTGGTAGTCATGTTAGTCTCTACTGATAACTTCATTAGGAACTATAATGATAACAAGTTACAAAATTTAGAGACTATAATGATAATAAGTTGTATATTTCAAGGACCAAAATGATAGTAATTTCAATTTCAGGAATTTATTTAACATTTTTCTAATTTCAGGAATTACTATGACAGTACCTCACAAATTCAGGGACTAAAATGAGGGTTTATTCAAATAATAATTATAAAGAAATATATATCAAGGGGAAAACTTAACTAAGTACTACAATATATAACTTTTGACTTCAAATAGTAATTTTATTGGTTTAAATATGTTTTTGGTTCCTATAAAATACCACTTTTTTATTTTGGTCCCTATAAAATTATTTTTTTTAAAATGGTCCTCATAAATTTCTTTTTATTAATTTTGGCCCCTGTTATTTTGTTTTAGTCTTTATAATATTTTTTTTTATTTTTGTCCCTATAATATTTTGTTCATTCAGAATTAGTTCCTTTGAAAAAAGTTTAATAGAGAGTAAAAGCAAATTATTTACACATTACAAGGACAAAAATGAAAAAATAAATATATTATAAGGACAAAAGCAAAATAACAGGGACCAAAATAAAAAAAAGGAATTTTACAAGGACAATTTAAAAAAAATAATTTTACAAGGGCCAAAACCAAAAAGGTAGTATATTACAGGGATCAAAAACATATTTAAGCCTAATTTTATTACTCAAATCTCTTGGTTTATGAGGTAGTAATTTTTTTTTAACATATATATGTATTGTAATGTGGCTTGTAAACATTTTCTAATTGTACTAATATTAGTCCAATCAGAATTATTCTTTTAAATTAAGTAAACATGTTCTAATATGTGAAACTTGTGTGTAAGTGTCTACAAAATTTTAAAGTTTGATTTACCTTTTTTTAACCAACCTTACATATAAAATTGCCCCACATCTAACCATACATATTACCTGATTATTAGAATTATGAATTTATAAAGTGATTATTGTCTAATATATAAAATTTTTAATTAATAAAAGATAAAAAAAAAGTCTTTTTTTTTATAATAATTTATGTATTTGACCACCCAAACTAAAATAGTCTAGTTCCGCCACTGCAAGTTGTCCATATGGTCTGCAGTGTACTAATGTCCAATTTACTGGTATTATGTGAGATGGAAATAATATTCTTTGATTTTGAGATTCGTAAATTCCTTCTTCTGTATTTCAATTGTGGTACCTGCGAAATGTTTTTCCCTTTTAGGAAAGATCGATAACAAATAGCTTGATATGATTTCTATAATGTTATACTATCTCATCAAAATCGTAATTCAAGATTCAGAGTAACTGTTCGAACACATACCTTCTAAAAAATATTTGTGTAATGTTGCTTACTTTATGTTGGGTAGACTAGGTTCTTTTTTGGATAAATTTATCGACAAGTAATTATTGAAGAAGAAAAAAAAAGGGTAAAATAAATTAACACCTCAACATTTTAAAAGTTCTCTCATTTAATTTCTTTAAAAGTTAAAGTGTTTAAATTGATTTTAACTTATGTGAGAAGTTTGATTCATTCTATCTTTTCATTTTCTTTTATTATAAGTAGTTATTGAAAAGTTTATCCAATCAGACCTAAATCTATCAGCAACAATCATATTATTAGTTTATAATAAATAATCTTATCAAGCTTTATAAAACTATGCTATACATGATGATTTGCCTATCATTGATTGGTTTAGTCAATTCAACTTGTGTGAACATAGTCTACACAAGTTTCTGCTAGCTTCGAAATTTACTTATGTAGTAAGTCCTTTGCTATTCATCTTCTTTAGTTATAGTTTACCTCCCTTGTTCACATAATATGTTGATTTATGTTTTCTTATACTAATGCTGATGTTTCTCCATTTATTATCATTTTATGTGTGGGCTCTGTATTTAGCATCCAAGAGGTTGCAATATTCTGTTTCTCCTTTAACATAATTCCTCTTGTGCTATGCAATTTATGAAATGAGATTTCTATAGCAAACTTTTGAAGTATGATTACATTAATAACAAATTAGAAGCTTCTAAGATTTATAAAATTCCACCACCCGTATGTTATTGGCTTGGATTTCTTTATTCCTACATTGATTTAGGCATTTAGCACCTCAATTTGAGTTCAGTTTGAAAGATGCAATGGTTATTAACGATTCCATCTTCATCCCCTCCCTCTTCAAGGAATATATTGTGCTGGGGAAGTTGATTGAACGTGTGTCCTTAACTCCTGGAGCATGTTTAGCTTTATTGTCTGTTCAAAACAGAGCTGAGGGCAACTGGCTTCTGACTGTGAGAAAGATTATTTTAGATGCTAGATAGATGTACTGTGTACCATTTTTTGAGATAAATTATACTGACATTCTTTGTAGTTTTTGGAAATTTTACACGATATTTTCTGGCTTTTCTAAGCATGTAGTAATTTTTTTAATTGTTTGAAATAAATTACATTGTGTATTCTTGTTACTCACAAATCACATTACACCATATATTCCGGTAAAAAAGTTACTGTAACTATTAACAAGGTAGATGAATCATATAAAATTTCAAAAAAATATGGAGAGTGACAGTATAAGTTGCCCCCACTTTTTTTAATGCAAAAATGTTATCTTTCCTCCGTTATACGTAGATAATCAAGGTTGTGTACTAACAGCTTTTGGTTACAGATTGTGGTTGTGTTGTGGCCTTCTATATGGTATGCTCCTATCAAAATTATCCAGACATTCACGCTGGCAGATTTTGTTTTGCTACGCGCATGTCAAGAGGTGGATGACAAAATTCTTGAAGTTTTGCTGACAAAAAAATTAAAATAAAATAAAATAAAATAATACACACACACACACACACACACACACACACACATATATATATATATATATATTTAACACTAACGGTGTAAAATTTTTATTAATATATTTTCTTAATTTTCTTAATATATATATTTTTTTGATATTGAGGGATGGAAACAAAAAAGACTATAGCGCAACTCTGCACACGAGGGAACACCCTCTTACATCATCTTGAAGAATAAAGTTTCTATATTTTTATTTTAGTATCTATAAAATTGTAAATTTTTAATTATATAAGTTTCTCTTAAATTGGAAAATTTTCATTTTAGTTTATATTACTTAGAAAATATTAAGTCTGTTTTTCAATTTCTATTAATCATGTTATCATTTAATAATGACAAAGACTAAAATGAAACAAAAAAAATATCTTAAGAAATAAAATAGGAAAGAAATATAAAAAGACTAAAACGAAAACAATCATATATTATAAGAACCAAAAAATTATTTAAAGCTAAATAAAAATTTACATTCAGTTAAATTTTAGTAAATAGATTATAACATACTTTAAATTAAATTAATAGTAGACATATTTACCAACAAATATTATTTCAAGAGATATATATTTAGTTTTTTAAGAAAAATTTTCAATTCAAATTTTATGTATAAAAATAACTCTCATGAAGAGAATATTTCAATTCAAACAAGACTATTTACTATCATTTCTCGTAATCTTAGATTAAGTGCATGTTTAATTTAGTATTTGACATTATTCGATTCACATCAAGTGAAAGTAGTAAAATAAAGTTTTTACGTTTTTTTTTTCTTCAAATTTTGACATAAAAATATCTTTTAAAACATATCCAAAACCTACAAGCAAACACATTTAAATAGTCAAAATATTCTTAATTTGATGATGGACAAATTAGTATGTTCATGCAACAGCTGTCTCAGTAAGTCCCTGTCACCTTTGCCTTTTCCTTATCTTGGTTGCAGCCTTGTTGGCAGACAACTTGTTCCTCGGCTTTGTTCAGGAGCAGTAAAACTTTAACATTCTTTTTTGCGTATCCCTGAATTTGAACGTTGCTTCAGAGATCAACACAAAGGACAGGTGGAGAAGTTTTACAGGTTATCTTTTAGAGGAAATTAGGTCAACAAAATTAATTGGGTCAACCGTGTAGGAGTAGGCAATTGCAAAGTACATTTTGCCCTTTAGGTATATGCAACTTCACGAAATAATCTTCGATGGCCGACGCTGATGTAAAGCTAAAATGAATAGAGCACTTTATCAAACAAATGTGAATATTTTAAATTGGGGTTTTTAACTACAATTTAACCGCAATTTTTACTTGTATTTAGTAATTGCAACATATCTGTGACCCTAATTTAAAATCTTTAAAACCGTGTTCAAGGCAGAAAAAATTTGTCCTGTATTTACCCTATTTTAAAATTTTATATATATATATATATATATACAGTGATAACAACAAACTTTGAACTTAAAATCTTGTGTAAATTACCCTAATTCCTACCATTAGGCCAATCTTAGTGAGTTTATCCTATTTTAATTTGTATTCATAATTACATGTTTTGCCTCTTGGGCTATATTACTAGGCATTACCGAACTTGTTAGTGTCGGGCTATTCCTTAAATGTATTTATAGGTGTTTTAATGAGGTGGGTGACAACTGTTTTCTATTTGTGTTGTTGGGTTAGTCTAAACTAGGTAAATATGTAATGGGTTTGAATATTTCTTATGCTCTATTTTAATAACATTTTTTTTAGTTTATAAAAATATTGTACACATACTTCATTTTGATACTCTTAAGCATCCGTGTCTTTGTACCTTCGTGCATTCTTCTTTTTTTAATAATATTTATCATAAACACTCAACCAAAGACAAATAAAGCTTGTGTTTAGAAGCATTATTTTTGTAGAACATAATTACTTTTTTTAACTTTTTCATGAAATTGCTAGATTGTTTTAAAGAATTTAATAGGTATACACTGTCAGTATAAAAGTTTTTATACTGTCAACTAATTAAAAATTATTCTTTGTATAACTTTTAAGATAGTTATTATTAAAGTTAACAAACTTATCATATATAATAATTTGTAATTGAATGACTGTGTAAAAATAATTTATACTGTCAGTATATATACTGTTTTCTTATTTTTTAAATGAGTTAATATGAACACACATAATTGTATGAGTCATGCTACACTACATTATATCTTTAACATACTTTTATACACGTTTACAGTTAATTTGAGTATATGTAATAAAAAGAGGAGTGTTAGCAATACTCTTTTTAATGCTCTATCTACTATTAGTTGAAATTTATTGGAAGAGAAATGTTAACAACATTCTCTCAAATACTTTCTTTCTAATACTTTTTTTATTATTTGTTGAAATTTATTGGAAATCACAAATTTTAGTAGGTCACACTTCTCATTTAACAAGTCTCTTTCTTCATTTAGAAATGGGACCACCAAGATTTATGATTTCTGCTAAGTTATAGCCAATAATAAAGAGAGAGTGTTAGAAAAAGAATATTCGAGAGAGTGTTGCTAGCACTTCTTATAATAAAAATTCATAATAAATAAATATCTTTAAATATATAAATTATATTTTAGATTTAAAATAAATAATTTAAATTGTGATATAAAATTATTTTTAACTATTGATAATTTCTTTTGAAAAGAGTTATTGAAATTCAATTTAGAAATGAACATAAAGAAAGGTAAATTTAAAGGGATAGGCAAAAGAATATCAAGATAAAAGAAAGGTAATAAGAAATGGTTAAAAGAGGAATTTTTAACTAGTTGTGATTGTGGTGCGTGAAATTTACATCTAAATAATTAGAGAAAAAAAATTGCAAATGTCTAATTGAAAGAGTAGAAAAAGTGAGTCCCAACCTCCAAATTTTGTATTCAAGTTTATAACATGATAAAATAGTATATGCATTGACAATGCAAAGCTTTTTAATACTGTCTTTTAATTACATATCACTATGTAAGATACATTTACTGACTTTGATAATAACTACCTTAAAATATAAAAAAAAATGATTTCTATTTAGTTATAAAAACTTTTACATTGAAACTCTTATAACATATATAGGAGTAAATTATTTGGTAAATAATCTGTTAGTTTCCATGTCCAAAAAATTCATAGTTGTGCCTCAAAGTTATTAATATCGCCCTTCCCCCTACCAAAAGAAAAAGCCATTAAGATCTAAGTTTGTGCTAATTAATTGTAAATGCTTTGGCTCACCTTACCTTAAATCTGACTTCCAATTGTACTACAAATTCCTCCTCAATTCAAATGATTGATTATGCATATACATTTATATAAACAGATATACTTTACAAGACATTGCTTTCTCTTTTGTTATGTATTATTCCCTTTTTCTCTTTTTCTTTTGCATATTCTTTTATTATTTAATGTTCACCTTTATATGATTGCCCCGAAGGCCCGCACCACATATTTCAGCCTCAGGATACAAAATGGAATTCCATTTCCACTACCTTGTTTTCTCTCGTCTGCCCATAGCCTTTCACATATTCAAATGTCTGTGGGGGTGGGGGCTAATTGATGATAATTAAATGTATTAGGATAAATATATACCACTTAGGAAACACCATAAAAATAAAATAGTAGATCCATGATGATACATGATAATTTTGGAGTGGTTGGGGGGGGTAAGTGATATTACATGATAATTTTTCATTTTAGCATAATCCAGCTGTGTGCCGCCGCATACAGCTGTCAAGGTTGGCTACAGCAATCCTTTTCCTACTTTCTGCTATTAGTTCCTCCTCCTACTCCACACACTTATTGCATCCAATTCCATATATCACCATCTACCAAAGCCAAACTTAACGGAGAGACACTTTAATTAGCGAATTTTTATCTGTTAGAATAATAATTCAGTACTTGTAGTTTTCCGTGTACATGAAAAAAATTGAACCCTTCCGTGTATTCATGTAATATTTCTCCCCCTCCCCCAAACCTAGCTAGACCTATGATAATGCTAATATGACCCTCCTAGGGTCGGCCACGACATATACATAAATTATGTGACGCAATGATACATGGGAATCGAAATGTACTAGGTAGCGCTGCCTTTAGCTCATATCATTTGACCCAAACCATACGCCGCCCGATTTATACGACAAGTCTCTGAAATGACATAGCATGCTCAGTACTCACCCGCACCAGTTACAACCAAACAATAACACAAGATCATGTCATATTACACTAGTAACTTGTTTTGCATCATTTTTTAATCGGTGGCCAACCGTTTAGGTAAATAATTTTTCTTCTTTTTATGAATGTTAACTATCTATCCTCGCTTGACTCGTTTTTATGGTCTGAAATATCAACTTTTGGGTTAGGCAATTATGTGTTCAAGTTGAGACATAAATTAAGATAAGACTCATGGGGTTGTTGTGAGCGAGGTATAGGCTACCATATATTTTGTAACAAAATAAACAAAAACATGTCCTGCAAAGCCAGCCATCTGGATACTTCATCCACCAAGCAATGACACTTTATCTCGTTCCCGATGCTTCCAAGACCCCTTTTGAGTTTTCGTTACCAAATTTCCTTCCCAAGTCACTAACATAACACCAACTTCCTGATTCAGGTCTCTTCCGCGTATGCACCACCACATCACACTGTCCCACTTACATATTCGCACATTTATATTAATCTACCCGTACTTTGCCACCTTCTGTTCATACCTCATACAACTAGCTCTCATCAACTATAAATACCTGCTCTCCCTGCTTCTCATTCCACACACTTGGCAATCAATCAACATTCCCAATAACAATATACACATCTTCAATTAAGCTCCATCCCCTATAGCCATGGCTCTTTCTAAGCTTATAGTTGCTACCCTTCTTGCCTCGCTTCTCCTTCTTCATCTCGTTGATGCTGATCAATCGGTACCATTCAAATATTCTGCTTCTTAATTTCTATATAAATATATTAATTAGTGACTAGCTAGCTAGTGTTCTCTGTTTTTTGTTCATTTTATGGAACCGTGTTAGGTTGAGTTTATTAATTTCTTTCAACTAGGGTCTACTTAATTAATTAAATTAATTAATTTATACATTTTTTTGAGGAACCGCAGGCAAATGCACAAACGCAGGGATCTCTACTTCAGCAGATAGGTACTAATTAAACTACAAATACAGTTTCATATATCAATTCATTAATTAATTTGAAGTTGGAAGTTAATTAAGTATATTTATTATGTGTGGATGGCTATAATTTCAGATTGTAACGGAGCATGTGCAGCGAGGTGTCGTTTATCATCTCGTCCACGGCTCTGCCAAAGAGCCTGTGGGACTTGTTGTAGACGCTGCAACTGCGTGCCCCCAGGTACTGCTGGCAACCAAGAAGTGTGCCCCTGCTATGCCAGTTTGACTACTCATGGTGGCAAACGCAAGTGCCCTTAGACATGGATTTCGATCGCTATCAACATCCCATGCATGGCTTTGACATTTTATTATAAAATAATATATATAACATGTTGCTTAATGTGCTCTGAAGAGTGAAGAATAACGTCATGGAATATCAAACCCCTTTTTCAATCCGTGTTGAATCATCGAGCCTTGGTTTGGATGTATATTTACAAAATTGATAAGTATGTTGTGAATTTGTGATTCCTTTCTCTCTTATAGTTTACTTGCCTTCGTTGTACACTACTGTCGCATCGTTTATATAATAAGCATTCTTATTTGATATTTTCATTTCATTTATAATATCATGTAATGTTTTACTTTTGTCGCAATTTTCAGGAATTGTAAAATTATCACCAGAAATTAAACGCAAAATGTCGTTATTTGTGTTTGACACTTTTCAAATTATTTTATATCCAACAGTTCAGATTAATTTATTTGAGAAATGATATTTATATAACAACATGTACAACAACACTTTTTTGTGTTTATATATCTCTTGCACAGTATTTATTACATCTCATAATGTTAAAGAGAGATAAATATAAAAAGTGTTATTGTACAAATTGTTATATGTATTATTATATGTGTATCATATCTCAATTAATTTTTGCATTCCTATTGGTGAGAGGTTTGAGTAATTTACATAAAGTTTTAGATTTAAACTTTAACGCGTTATTGTATAAAAAAAATAATTTGCACTCAATATTAAAAATAATTACAGTGCTCTTAACTAGTTATTTTATTTTTTTGGTAGATGGAGATAACTAAACAAAAGAACGAAGAACAAAAATTGCCTTTTAGAAATATAAAATTGTTATTTTAGATTTTTTCTTTACAATTCGTCACAAACGTCATTCAAGTGTTGATATACTTGCAAAACCGTCAAATGGACCAAAATTGGCCCCCGACGACATACAAACATCGGGTCATATCTTAAAACGAGGAGAATTTCTTCGACGTTTGAATAAAAAAGTTCTAATTATGTATCATTAAAAATATATGACTTGAATTTTGTATTATAGATAGATAAATAGATAATAATAACAATAGAGATTTGTTGAAAAAGCATTGGATTATTTTTCTTAAGGTTAAATTACATTTTTAATCTCTTTAATTTGACGTGGGTAATTTTGATTCCTTGAATTTTGTTTGAACTTTGAACTAATTTATTTTTTTATATTTGTAAAATTAAGTGAATTTATCATTTTCTTTAATTTTTTCTTTTATACTTAAAACTTTTAAATCATTATTTTTTTTCCAAATACTTAGAAGTTTATAATGGTTTGACATATAAATAATTTTAAAAGTTAATTTAGAAGTAAAGGGTTTTGTAAAAATTTAATAAAGTTTGAAGGAATTTATAATATGTATTTAGGTTCTAAGAAGAAAAATTTTGAAGTTTTTTTATTTTGAATAAAATTTAATATTTTACTTCGCATTTTTTAATAAAAAATAAATCGATTAAATGTATATAAATTTTAAGAAAAAAAATTGATTGTAAGTACGAAAATCAATGAAAAATCAATTTAGCTTAATCTATCTTAAAAATAAAGAAGTTTAATTAATTTAAAAAATTACAACAAATTCAGACGTAATCGAAAGGGTTAAATATGTTTTTGATCCTCCAAATATTGACTTGATTTGTTTAGTCCTCCGAAAAAAAAAAAACCATTGGCTTTGAACCCCAAAATTTTCAAAATTCCCATTTTTAGTCCTTTTTTTAACTCTGTTAAACACTATTGTTTGGTGACATCCATTCAGCAACCATGTAAAACAATTATATTATCTGATGTGGAAATTTAATTTATATTTTTAATTAAAAAATGGCTAATTATTTACATTTAGGGTTAAACATTGAGGTGAAAGTCATTTTTACATTCATCCTTTTCACTCTTTGTTGCAGCCACGAAAACCCTCGTCGGAAGTGTGTTTCTCAATTGAAAGTGACGAATGTTTGCTCGATTAAGTGAAGTAGTTAACTGAACCATGCAATCAAGCTACAATGTCTGGTAAAAGTTTCATTTCACTATTTGTGGCTTCGAGTTATATTCTACTGTGTTGTTGGTTTTGAGTTTGTCTCAAAGTGTGAATTCGTGGGCCAAAGTTGTTTCTAATCTTATATATGTTTAATGAAATTGGTTTTCCAATTTAGGGTTTTCGAAAACACATTTCCCTTTCATTGGGGTCAATTATGTTGAAAAAAAAATTTAGGGTTTTGCTTTTTATGTTAATGAAGACCAATTTGGTTAATGTTTATGATTATACTAAATTGTTTTGCTTAATTTGTGTATGTTAATTTTATTGTTCATTTTGTTTTTACTTAAATGTATTCTTGCATTTATATTGCTTTTCCCGAAGTGGGTTGGTGGTGTGTTCATTGTTTATGGGTACTGCTGACCAAAATAGATGTCGATACTTAAGTTGTCTTTATTGTATTCCTTTATATACTGAAGTTGTTTTTACTGTATGTTATTGGACTTTTGGCACTGTCTTTATTGTATAGTGATGGTACTGCCTTTATTACATGTTGCAAGTACTACCTTTATTTGGAAGTTTTTGGTGTTGCCTTTATTGTTTGCTGTTGGTGCTATTGTTTTGTTTGGTATTGATGTTGCCTTTAATGTTTTCATATTTGGTGTGGGACCATTTATTTTGTTGATGGCATGAAGGGCCTGACCAGGTTGGACTATTTTTTATTTTTTTTTATTGTTGTGGGGACCATTGTTTAAGGTTTTGCTTTCCTTAGTTGGGTAACAATTATGGTATCTTTTTAGGGGCTAGACTTTCAGTCACTTTTCACCACAAAGGTAAATTTGTGGATGTGAATCATGTCTGTTATAAGGGAAGAGAAGTAAAAGTCTTACATGATTTATACCCTAATAAATGGTCCTATTTCAAAGCTATAGGACTAATAAGAGAGTTAGGGTGTGAAGGGGATATAAGAATGTGGTGGAAGGGTAAAAATGAAACTTTAAAAGCTGGTTTGAAATAGCTACTAGATGACAAGAATGCTGGGGAACTTGCAGCTTTTGCTCAAAGTAGTAAGTCTGATGTAGATGTGTATGTTGAGCAAGTGCATGGGAGTGTTGGTGATGTTGTTCACGAGATTGTTGTCCAGGCTAAGGAACTGAATGAAGGGGATGGAAGTGGTGCTACTGATAGCAATGATGAGTTAGTTAAGGATGTCCATTTTGACAATGGTGAAGAAGAGACAGATCTTGGAATTGATGATGAGTTTGGTTTATAAGAGATAGGAGATGCTAAGATTGTTTTGAAAAATAAAATTGAGGAGATGAAGGGTAAGTGCAAGGAGAAATTGGCATGTAGGAGGAATCCAAAGTTGAAAACTATGAAGGATATGGGATTAATTGTGGTGCAATCTAACAATACTGAAGGAGGTACAGTGATGCAAATTGATAATTCAGAAAATAATGTTGGCATAGATGACATTGATGAAGAATATAGTAGTGAGGAGTTGGAGTTTGATTTGGAATTTGATTTGGATGAATGTGACAAAGATGGGTTGCCAAAATTTCCAAAGTACAACAAAGAGGACATGTGTAAGTCCTTTAAATTTAGGTTGGGAATATAGTTTACATCACTAAAAGAGTTTAAGGTAGCTGTCCTTGAGCATTCAGCTTTGAATGGAAGGCAAATTAAATTTGTAAAGAATGATTCAGTTAGAATAAAGGTGGTGTGCATTTGGAACTGTGATTTCCTTATGTTTATGAGCAAAGTGCAAGACAAAGAAACATATAGGTTGAAGACTTTAATAGGAAACACAACTGTGGGAGAATTTTTGATAACAAGAATGCAAACACAAAATGGGTTGCTAAGATACTTGCTGAAAAATTTTGAAATGCATCTAACTTAACTGTTACGGAGATTATGGATGATATGAGGAAGCAGTTCAGCACTAGAATAACAGAATGGAGGGCTTGGAAAGCAAGACAATTTGTGAAAGATATTGTGGAAGGTGATGTAAGCAACCAGTATACCAAATTGTGGTCATATTGTGCTAAACTTAGAAGAGTGTGTGCATGGAATACTTGTAAATTACAGCTACAGCAAATCTCAAAATATGCAACCTAAATTTGGAAGCTTTTACTTGTGTTTAGATGGCTATAAGAGGGGGTTCCTAGCAGGGTGTAGACCATTCATTGGTGTTGATGGTTGCCATTTGAAGACCAAATTTGGAGGACAGCTCTTAATAGTAGTGGGATGAGATCCAAATGATCAGTATTTCCCACTTGCTTTTGCAGTGGTTGAGAATGAATCAAAGGACTCATGGAGGTGGTTTCCAACATTACTTCTAAAAGATATTGGTGACATGACAACCCATAGATAGGTATTCATTTCAGATCAGCAGAAAGTAAGTATGCTATAATGAAGAAAATTTCAATTTAAATATTATAATTTAATTGTGATGTAATTAATCATGTATGTTATTGTTGCAGGGTTTGATTCCTGTGTTTGAGGAGTTATTACAAGGGGTTGAACATAGATATTGGCTTAGACACTTGTATGCTAACTTCAAGAAGAAGTTTAGGGGAGGGACACTTATTAGGGATTTGATGATGGTAGCAACCAAGGCCACATATGTAGAGGCATAGGATGAAAAAATGGATGAGATTAAGAAAATGAATGTGAAGGCATATGAGTGGTTAAGTGCAATTCCCACAAATACATGGTGTAAACATGCCTTTAGCTATTATCCTAGGTGTGATGTTTTGATGAATAATCTTAGTGAGTCATTTAACAGCACTATTTTGTTAGCCAGGGATAAGCCTATCATTACAATGTTTGAGTGGATTAGGGTGTATGTGATGAATAGGTTTGCTGCATTAAATGAAAAGTTGGAGAGATATAAGGGTAATATTATGCCTAAGCCTCAGAGGAGGCTTGATAGAGAAATTGAAAAGAGTCGAAATTGGTTGGCCACTTGGGCAGGTGCTTTAAAATTTGAAGTCACCCACATAGTTGGAAGGGATAGGTTTGTGGTTGATTTGAAAACTCATTCTTGTTCGTGTAATTATTAGGAGTTAATAGGGATCCCTTGTAGGCATGCAGTGGCTGCCATTACTTACAAGGGGGAAGATCCTGAGTTGTATGTGAATAAATACTATTCAAGACAAGCATATCAATTGTGCTATGGGCAGGTGATTTCCCCCATCAATAGACAGAGATTGTGGCCTAAGACTGATGATCCACCTATTTTGCCTCCCAATTATAAGCGTGGACCAGGAAGGCCAAAGAAACTGCGAAGAAGGGAATTAGATGAAGATCCTCATGCCACTAAATTAAAGAGGTCAAATATAAGAAATAAGTGTAGCAAGTGCCACAAGGAAGGCCATAACACACAGAAATGTAAGCTCCCACCACTTGTTGTAAAGAATGTGGCTGAGTTTAAAACTGTTTCAGTGAATGCACCAATTGATGTTGGTTCTCAAGTTCAGGTTGCACCATTAACAGAGGTATTTTTTGTTGTTTTTATATGTAATTAATTAGTTGCAAATGAATGAATTCTAACCTTTTATATTTTCATGTAGATCACAGCAACTGTAAATGCTGATGTTGGAATTCCTGTTGTTGGAAATGCTAAGGTTGGAATTGCTACAGTAGGAAACGCTAATGTTGGTAACGATGTTCCTGAAACTACTACTGTTGCAAATGTGGGAAATGTTGGTGCTATTACAAATGTTGATGATCCACACATTTCACCAACAAAGAGGAAAAGGAAAGGCAACAACATAAAAAAGGTATCATTATTTCGTAAGGCTACCATTAAAAGATACTTGTATGAAATATTGTTTTTTACCTATTCATTTTAAATTGCAGGTTAAAACTCTTTCAAATAAAGGGAAACAAGGGAAGACAAACCTGACAGATTTATCACTTGAGCTGGTTGAATCACAAGGATTTGCACAATTAGATTACAATGCTGTCAATGAAGCCATTTGTAATGCTATCTAGTCTATGGTTACAACAACACTTTCTGGAAAAGGAGAATTTGGTGCAAGGCGTAGCAACATTGATAACAGGTCTGTAGTAGATAAAAAGTGAAAGGCAATGGGTTGTGGTTGCATGTGGTCAAAGTGTTGATAGTTGTGACCATGTGCTTCTTATTGGAACCTGGTGTTGTGACAGAAGCAATGTCTTATTGGGTTTTTTTTTTTTTTGCTTTGTAAATATTGTACAGCAATAGCATACATTGCTTTGCTAAAAGTAAGTGGGTTTATAGACCCTGTTATGTCTTTGTATTTTGCACAGCAATTGCCTTAGTGTGATGTAAACAACACTTTCTCTTTTTTGCATTGGTAATTGCAGTACAAAATATAAACATTTACTTCAATCTATTTATAATATCATTTCTTATTGATTGGTGGAACTCTTTTATTAGAATATTATGACAGTGTTTAGGTTGTTAAAATATTCAGATAACAAGTTTTATTAAGCGTACAATAGTAGGGACTGCATCCTATAAGGTTGATCTATTTTATCAGAATATTATGACAGTGATATTTGAGACAGCAAGACTAATTTAAGACAACAATTGGATTTACCAAAAGCTTTCATTGTAATAATCTTGTGCTGGCAAAGTGATAAAACAAGCAATACGTCTTTTTGTGAGTAATGAGAACGTAGAAGCCAATATCATTTCTGTTATGTGTCTTGTGGAATTGTCTCAGTGGAAAATCTTGGTGGTATATGTCTATTATAAAGGGAATATTACATTGTAAAATTAGTTTATAAAGGAACGTAGAAGCCACGAGGGGCATATTAATAGTGTTATGTGTTTTTATAATAGGGTGAATGGGATTCCTACATGTGCCAACCCAGATATTCTCAAAGGGGTAATAAGAGGCTAGTGAAGTCTACTCGAGTTTGTTTCCCATCCCCAGCGAGTCATTTGATTTATTCATAACATGTCTTAAGCAAACATTATATATCAATTTGTACTTTTTTTGCGAGCCATGGACAACTATATATTAATATGACACAATTTAAGGCTTTCAATTATTTGCATTTTTAATTTAAGATAACAAAGTGTAGCTCCTTCATTTCTTATGCTTTCCTTATAGATACATTGTTTTAGATTGTGATTCAATGGAAGTTTGTTACGTTTGAAATATGAACACAAACAAGAAAGAAAATGTAAATGCTAAACTAGAGTTCATTGCTTGCATTGCTTACAAAATTCATCAGTTATGAAGCCAAAATACAAAACAGAGCCTAACCTTGCACCTACAAATATGCTTTACACAAGCAAAGCATAAATACATTTCTAACCCCAAGTCCTACACACTGCTGTGACATTTAAAACCAATTGTAAAACACAACATTGTAGTTACTGCCCAAGATATCACCAACAAAAAAATACAAATTTTTGATTTTTTTCCTTTCCATAATCAACTTCATTTTTAAGTTCCCAATCTTCCTCAGCAAATCTTCTGCTATGTTCCTTACATTCACCTGTCCTGTAGGTTCATCATCAGTTCTTCCAGCTTCTTCATTAAAGTCTTCATCAAACCATCGAAAATAGTTACATGACCATTACCTTTGAAAATGAAAACCAAAACCAAAAGCTAAGTAATTAGTGGACAAATAAAAAAGAGTGAATGAAAATCTAACTAAATCAAGGAGGCATAGTACACCTATTCAAATAACATATACGGTCATTACTTACAACCCAATTTTGGCACCTCCAAAAAAGCCTTCCTGGGTAAGTCACGGTATTTGATCTTAGGAGCAATGCTTCCTCCCCACAATGACATAACCTCAATCTCGGAAGCGTGGACGGTGCTGCTATTGGAAGTAATGACGATGCCCTTTCCCTCCTCGATGGATTTGAACGCCTCGACCTCAATGACTACATTGTCTTCATAATACAGGAGGGGAAAAGGAAAAAGGAGGACCCACATGTATGAGAAAGGGATTCGAAAAGGGAAACATCAAAGGGAAATGGTAAAATGCAATGGAGACAAGAAAGGGAAAGGTGAAAAGGTTGACGCTTTCATTGTTGTCTTTGCGGTGAAGATGGTTCAATTGGGAACAAATGCATTTTAGATTTTTAGGGTACTGACAGTCACACGTTCGAACAAATTAGGGTGAAAAACATTTTTATTCCCTTTTTTTGTTATTTTTAATTTTAAATAACAATATCATTTAATAATCTAACTTGGAAAAAAAATGACATGGATGGTCACATCACACAAGAAAAGTTGACTAGGATACTAATGAGCTACAGTTTTAACAGCACAGTGTAACAGAGTTAAAAATAAACGATTAAAAATGGGTATTTTGAAAATTTTTGGGTTCAAAACAAATGATTTTTCTTTGGAGAACTAAAAACAAGGGTGGTCAATATTCGAAGGACTTAAAACATAATTAACCCTAATCCAAACTAAAACTTAAAAACACAATTAAGACTTTCCTTAAAATTAAAGAGGAACATATGTGACAAACAATAGTCATTGTCTTGTCATTGATTGCTGACTAACACGTGCATTAGCATTTAGCAACCAAACTCCTATATTTCGTTTATGCGTATAACAATTACACATGGAATAATTTGGGACATACAGGTATTTTATATTTTATTATTAATATATATTTACATTTTGTCTTTTTTTCAATACATCACTTATTATATTTGTTATTTTTTATTTATTTCTTTTTTTTTATCTCTCTTTTCCTTCTATCTTATACACCCTAAAATGGGATGTATGTTCCTCATTTCCCTTTATATTTTTATCTATAAAAAAGAACAAAAATATTTTTGGACATCCAAAAACCTACTTGACACTTAGTGAGAGAAATAAAAGAGATAAAAGTATACATATTGTTCATGCTAAAGAACGTGACTTGTCAAAGTACTCTTGGAGCTAAGAGTTTTCCTTTAGCAAGCCCTGTGTCGTTGTGAACCTTGGGGGTGAAAGTGTTACCCACCCCTATATGTACTTGGTATTTTCTAACGAATCTTTTTGGATGGGTGCCATGCACCGAGCCACCATTTACGCACTGCGCCTACATGTCTCTATACGACAGCACTGGTGCATATCCCTGACATGTCAGAGCGCAATGTGCCTTTTGCCACCTCTGTGCCACCCACCCTCATGTCAGGATGTGATTTGGTGTCTGACATGGCTATGATGTGTATTCTTGCTTGTCCCTGTCAGGTGTTAGGGATGTTAGAGATGTTAAAGGATCATTAGAAGATTCTAGAGCCTCCCTTGTGTATCATGTGAGATGATTTCGCAAGGGATAGTTGATTATATGGTTCTCGGTTGCCCTATGATCACTTGTGGTTAAGGTATTTGGGGGTCGACGGGCGCAACCCGTGATCCAAGCCTTTGGTCGTGGGCATTAGTAGGGGTTGGCCCTCTTTGATCGGACGGTGCACAAACCTCCGAGTGCCGAGCTTGAGAGGTGTGAATGTTCGCAGAGGTCAACCTCCCTCAACCAGACGATTTAGATATGATAGGTAATATGATGTGATAGGAAAAAAAAAAAAGATACAAAAAAATGATGAGTATTAATTAAATGTTTGAAATGTCCAAAAATCATTGCTCAAAAAAGACTACTTATATATAACCGTTATTTCTACAAGTATAATTATTGTATGCTTAAAAATGAGTAAATTTTCATTTTAATATCTGTATTTGTATGACGCTAAAAATTAGTTTATGAATTGAAAAAATAAAAAAAATCTGAAAGTGTATTTCTTCATATATATTAGTTTAAAAATAGATGATTGTTGTATAACATTGTTAATAATATTGATGTGATATCTTAAATATCACCTAATATCTTAGTTGTCCTTTCTCGCAGCATCCACTTCATCGTGCATGGATCAAGACGACAACAGCTCTTGTCCTCCTCCTTCTTCTTGTTCAATGTCAAGCAATTCCGGTACGTTCACCATGCAATATTTCTGTATGTAACTTCCATATTTGGTTACTAAACTGTGGGTGGATGCCGCGGAGTGCAGGGATTCTTTGTCTTTAAATATATATAAGCATGTTCGAACAATGAAAGGTCCAAATTAAACCCATTTTGAAGAAGATCTAACAAATGGGTCAAGCCCAATTTTGCTGTCATCATAAGAGAAGCGAGGTTTAGCTTATCATACTATTGCTCGCATAATAAGTTTCCAAGGCAACAGCCTGTAACTCGTAAGGCAATGCGACAGCAATAAATTCTCAAATTTTCCATCATAGCTAGCTAACAAAATCATCATTTACACGTTTTGTTTTTTCTAAAAAAGAAACTGTGATTTTTCATTATGTCTAAGAAGATCACATTAAATTTTCGAAAATCATTCCAAGTAAACAAATGTCGTTTTTAAAGATATTTATTTCTCTTAAAAAGCATTTAGCTAGGGAGAAGTCGTGAGGGTGACAAAAACCGGCACAAGTTATGGTTCTCAACATTACTAGCCCCATATAGGAACGTGATGATGGTTACTTCAACCTCAACCTCATCCTATCAATAATGCTGTCACAGATCAGCAGTTCAGCTGTTTCCGATGGTATATATTTCTTTTTTTTTTAATATTACGATGGTATATATTTCTTTCCTTTAAAATTAAGGACTGCAAACATTTCCTTTTACTTATTTCAGCCCAACTCTCACTCAGCTAAGTAGTTAGGAAGAAAATATTGCTCAAGACTCAACCCTAACGCAAAAGGAAAGGAAATGAATGATCATCATTAAGCAAAGTGCAAATTCGAGAGAATTCGATTTGACACAACTTCATTTCATGAGAATACTCTCACTCCCATTTTATGAAGAATATTCTTCACCGACCATACACATCGATGATTAGGTCGTTGGCTCAATATTTACATTTTCAACAAGCTGGCAAAGTCTCATGTGTACAGAAAAAATGACATAAAATGGGAGCTAATGCTGATATATAATTTGTAAACTGTACACTGCAATTTATTGTATTTGTTTAATCTCAAATTCTAATTAATACACTGCAAAGTGCAAACACAAAATGGACAAAGCTTTTCTTTCTGTCTTTTTTTGTTTCTTTTTTTTTTTTACTAAAAAACACGCGGCAGGTCACACATCTTTGCTCTCAATCGTCACAAATTAAAGTTGATCATAATGCATAAATAGCGAAAGGATTTGTTGCTTAATTGACAATAGCTTCGTTTTTTTTCCTAAATAGTTACATTCTATATTTCTATTACACTAGCTAAAAGATACTCTCGTAATGAATACAGATTTTCTTTCCTCGATGTAGTTAGCTGCTCTTAATTACATAGTATATATAAATCTGAAAAAATTAAATATATTTTTCAGTAACATATTTTTTGTCGGTAGATAATAATACATGAAATCTTTTATATTTTAAGGTAAATAGGAGAAAGTGATAATTAAGCGGAGAAAACATTTGATATAGAAGATCTTTACCATTAAAATGTAAAGGATTTTAATAACTGAGTTAAGTAACATCGTTCAATGACTAATTTGATTAGACGACTAATTATATAAAATAAAATTGTTATCCAGAAAATGATATGTAGTTCTAATCGGATAACAACTGTATCCAGTTAAGTTGAACTTTTTCTTGGGGGGCATACTTGAACTCTGTTAATCCGTTGTAGATCAATTCAACAATCTAAACTCGCATCTTTAGAAAGCCCGTCACTCATCATTTTGTACCTTCAAGACACAAATGAAAGATGAGGAATTTTTCTTGTAAAAAAAATAATTCTTTCTTAAGAAACGGTGCAAGGTAGGAAACTTATTATTTCACTATATTAATAATTGTTCTTACCAAAAAGTTGCTCCTCCTCATGCTTCTGCTCCCATTGCCGTGCATCTCCTTTCTCGCGTCTGAACCAGCCTTGCACAGAGTGGTGGGGGTACCTGCAAAGACACTCCGACACTCAAGTTAGGGGAGGCTTAAGCAAGGTTTTTACGGTTTTTTGGTCCAAGTTTCAGATTAGGGTTTGAAACTGTGCACCTGTGTTCTTTTTATTGTCAGATATTTGTTACTGTTATCACAAAATATCTTCATCCTCATCCCACAGATTTGTTGCCTAGTTTCCTTTATTAAAACAGTTTCCTACTTACCCGATTTATGTTGGTCCAAGGTGCACTCGGTCGGCCATCCTTGGTTTGTTCGGCCCAGACGACCGATCTGCCAGATTCGGACTGTACACAAGCTCCCCCAAGCTTCAACACGCGTGGAGAAGCTCTAATGTGCCCATGACCTCGTGGAGCTTGGCTTGTTCGGATAAGCTAGGCTACCACGGGTAGCTTGTATCTAGGGTGATCATCCGGCCTGACAGGCCCTTGGTCGGTTCGTGATGACTTGTACTTATGCCTTTTTCTGCTACCCTATCGTTTCAATTATTGCAGGATTGAAGCGTCAAGACCTTCAAAGGTCACGTCTTACCTTAGGAAACGTCGCGCACGTTTTCAAGCGCATTCAATGCTGGCTGCTGATTACGGTATAAGCCAATAATGGCCTGGAAAACCCCAATCATCGTCTCATTTGAGCCCTTGGCTCGTGGATGGTGGTATAGGATCTGATGGCAAGGAAGCCTTGGGCCGTTTAGCCCCCTAACCCTATAAAAGAGGAGGGGTTTTGCACGACGCATTTCTCATGCTTTCTCCCCTTCCTCGTCTCCTTACTTCCTTTGTCACGCTTTCCCTTCCTCCTACTTCCGTCGTGTCAGAGTATGCTCCGCTGTTACCGTTACCATCATCTCCTTCTCCCTTTCTTGCGAACCTTACAGGTACGCTTCCTTACTTCTAACTTTCTTCTCCCTCAATGGCTTCCAGTCGCGAATTTGGAGGTTCCCCTAACTCTGAGCCGGAGACATGTTGTTGCCGGAAGTCGAGCCTATCAGAGGTGATTATCAAGTCTCTAGTCAATCCGTGCATTCTTCCTACCTGGAGAGGCCAAAGAGTGGCTCGCACGCTCCATAGTCGCCTATGGGCGACATGGTTCGACTAGATGTTTCTAAGGCCGAACGACCTGTCGTGACTTTAGTCGATGACCAGACATCAGAAGAGACACTTGAGCAGCCGTTGGTGGCACATTGAAAGAGAAGATGAGTCGAGGAGGTCTTTCCTCCCGTTACTCATTTCGGGTACGAGTGGGTTTCCAAGGAGGTTGGAGTTTACCATTCCAAGTTCTAATTGACCTCCGCCATTGCCGAGCTAATGAAGTCCATTACTTTTGCCATTCGGACCATAAGGGTGAGGTTGATGCAGAGCCATGCGACCCAGACGAACACGTATACCTTTTGGCAGTGCCCAGACAACATGACTTCACTTATGTGTATGAGACGTTTTTTCGAAATCTAGGGATCTCGATGTCTTTTGACGCGTTCGAGACTGAGGTTTTGACGACTTTGAACGTGGCTCCCACCCAACTTCATCCCAATTGCTGGGCGGCAATGACTACCTTTCGTGTTCTCTACAACATGCTTTTCATTGTGTCGACCGCCCCTAAGTTTCTCCATCACTATGCGGTCAAGGAGAGGAAGAAGGGTGGTTGGGTATCGCTATCAGGCGTCAGTGGCATTTCCCTGTTTACCACCTTCACAGCCTTTTACAAAAATTTTAAAGGGAGATTTTTTAGGCTTTGCCGAGTTCGACTGCGCGGAGCAAGTTCTTCGACACCTGGGGTCGCCATTAATTCCCCTTCTATTGGACGAAGAACCTAGATAAGCACACGGTTTTACGTGTTTAGGATATGTTGGCAGAAGATCAATTTGATATGGCTGATCTGCATAGACTTCCTCGGCTACTTCCGCGCCTGGGCCGTGTTGGGGCTTCTCAAGTCCAAGAAACCATTGAGGGACATTAAGCGTGAGTATTTTTTATTTCCTTTAGTAATCATTTGTTACTTCTTATGTTTGTTCTTTTTGTAGGATTGATAGGATGCTTCAACTTTGCCAAGCTTCGTGCTGAGCGTGCCGAGAAGGCCAAGAGGACCGAGGTGAGTGCCACCTCTGTTGCTCCCATCAGCACTTCCCCTGGGCAGCTCGCCCTTCCAACGCCTCAAGCATCTGATCGCGCCCCAACTCTAGCTCTGCCTCAGGAGGTTCCGGTCGTGGTGGAAGTGTGTTTGAGTAACCCTCCCTCCAAGCATCCCCGTGCCACTCTTTTTGTGGCTCCAGCCGAGGGGTCTTCGTCTGTCGGGGTCCATCTGGCCTTCTTTGTTCCCACCGAAGGTCTCCACTTTCTCTAGAGTTAAGACTTCGATCCCACTAAGGTGCTTGGATCCTGGCTCCCTCTTCGAGGTCGACCACAATGCTCTTTTGGAGGCCAGTTCCCTAGCGAGTTTGGAGGCACTCTTTGTCTTCCAATTCTGGGCGGCAGAGTTGGAGCATGTTCGAGCTTCTTCCCAACTGCTGGAGTCAAGGGAGGTTGAGATTAGAAGGTTGGAGGTAGCGGTTGAAGAGGCGTAGACCAGGTTGACTGAGGCCTCTCGTGCCAACAAGACGTTGCTTCTTAAGGTCACTGAGGCGAGGAAATCGACTGCAGCTTTTGAGACCGAGCTAAGAGATTCCAAGGCCTGCAGCGAGGTTCTGATGAGCCAGGCGGTTCAGGTAGAAAACTCTATGGCCGCTTGAAGGCGGCGGTGGAGCTTCTCAAGACCGGGCTCTCTGAGGCTGAATCCAGTCAGGCGTAAGCAGTTTATCAAGTTAAGCGCCTTGAAGCTGACCTAGAGGAGGCCAAGGGGTTGATCATGGAGGAGCACGTTGGAGGTTTTCAGAAGGCACTTCAACAGCTATCGTATTTCTTCCCAGGTACTGACACCTCCACATTCGATGTGGAAAAAGATGTTAAGGACGGGGTGTTGGTTGACGTGGCCGAGCTCTCCAATCAGAAGGAAGAGGAAGTTCAAGGGGGTGGGGATACCGAGCAAGTTGGTGATAATGTTGATGTTGTATGAGCTCTGGTGCCCGACGCCCCTAAAATTAAACTTCTTGAATGTTCTCTTCTTCAGCTAAACATACTATTCTTCGATTGAACGTCCTTTTCTTCGGCTAATGTGATGCAAGACTTTTCTTTTTCAAAACCTAGGCTATTTTGTAGGTTAGGCTAGCAAGTACAGTCTCCATAGTTTTAGGATATTTTCTATAAAGATTAGCAAATGACAAAGATGTATTCAGTCTGCATAATTTCAGAACATCATTTGTACTTGATTTCTTCCTTTAATGCTGGATAATTTTTTGTATTCGTGTTCTTCTTCATTTTCATTGATTTGCAACGGTTTAGATTTCATAGATCAAATATTGTTACATTCTTGACCATTGCGGGTTGGTTTAGTCAGGTTTCAACAGGTTGAAACTTGTCAAGTCGAGCTCAGCGAGTTGGCTCGATCAGGTTTCAGATCGAAACTTGTTAAGTCTTCAAGCTCGGTGGGTCGGCTCGGTTAGGTTTCGGTTGGTTGAAACTTGTTAAGTCTTCGAGCTCGGTGGGTCGACTCATTTAGGTCTCGGTAGGTCAAAACCTGTTAAGTCTTCGAGCTCGGTGGGTCGACTTAGGTAGGTAAGAGATGATAGCAAGAGTAAATAGATTCGGAACAATTTTATTGCTTGTTCTTTGACGTGCCTCATTAAAACCTCCCCAGCCAAAACCCATTTTCTTTTTCTTTTTGGGACAAAAGACCAAGGTAGGAAAAAGAGTACATCGTCATTACACTTGTCAACTGAAATACATCTTTAAGTAGGAGGCGTTACACATGCACGGGACTTCTTCGCCTGTGAGCTATTCTAGGTGATAGGCTCCGTTTCCCAACTGCTCAACCACTCTCAACGACCCTCCCCAATTTGCAGTAAGCTTTCCTTCTCTGACCTCTTTCCGTGCTTCCCCCAACTTTCTCCACACTAAGTCGCCAGGCTTGAGGTCTCTTTGCCTTGCCTTCTCATTGTATCTGCAAGCGGCACTTCGCTTTCCAGCTTCTTCTTGTATCCTCGTCTTCTCCCTTGCTTCCTCCACCAGATCCAATTCTATCTTCAATGCTTCGCTGTTCTTCTCAGGGCCAAACACTATGCTCCGTATACCAACCTAAAAGGCGTCTCTCGAGTCGTCAATTGGGGTGTACAGTGATATGTCCAAAGGATTTATGGTAGTTCCTCGAGCCAGCTACCCTTGGCTTTCCCAACTCTCTTCCTCAGCTCTCCCAAGATTACCTTATTTACGGCTTCAGCCTGCCCATTATACTGCAGATGTTCAACCGATGTGACCCAGTGTCGATTTACGAGCCCTCTATAAAATTCTACAAGTGACCGGTCTATGAATTGCCTTCCATTATTTGTTACTATCGAGTGCGGCATTCCGTATCAGCAAATTATGTTCTTCCACACAAATTTTTGTACTTTCGATGTCAGTTATTCGAGCTAGGGGCTTGGCTTCTATCTACTTGGTGAAGTATTCAATTCCTACCAGCAAAAACTTTACTTGGCCCTTGGCAACAGGGAAAGGTTCGAGTATATCCATTCCCAACGTGGCGAAAGGTCACCATGACATAATTGAGTGCAGCTCTTCGGAAGGTACGTGAGACAAATTTCTGAACCTCTAGCATTCTTAGCATTTTCTCGAGTATTCAATGCAATCGGTCTTAATGGTCAACCAATAATAGGCTGCCATGGCCTGTCCTCTTGTATGCATGCTGCAGATCCCTCAATGTATCTCGTTCATGACATATTTGGCCCGATCAAGATCTAGGCACTTAAGTTGTAGGGTGTGAAATCCCTGCTTGTACAAATTTCCCCCTTCCATCATGTAGTAGCTAGCCTTCCACCAAATCCTTTTTGTTGCATCTTTATCCTTAGGTAGTTTGCCGGTTGTGAGGTACTTTTGGATAGGGGCCATCCATCGCCCTCATCCTTTTCCACGCTCAGTATCTCTTCCTCAATGCTTGGCCTTCTCACGGTTTCCTGTATTATGGTCCAGCACTGACCCAGTTTCTTAGTCTTTGCCAATTTGGACAAGAGGTCGGCCCTCCCACTTTCCTCCTTTGGAATGTGCTTTATTTTGAATTCTTCTATCCTTGCTATCAACTGAACAACCTTGTGGTAGTACTTCAGAAGCTGCGCATCCTTGGTCTGGAAGGCGCTAGATACTTGTCCGGTCATCAACTGGGATCACTCTTGCAAATGACTTTTTTTGCACCAACTTCACTTGCTCACTTGAGTCCTACGATAAGTGCGTCGTATTCTGCCTGATTGTTGGAGGTCGAAAAGTTAAATTTTAGGGACTGTTCTAGCACCACTCCTCCAGGCCCCTCCAAAATGACATTGGCCCCACTCCTTTGTTGGTTTGATGATCCATCCATGTATAAAATCCACCGTGAAGAGGTTTGTTCTGCTGGTGACGAGAGTTCTGCTACGAAGTCTATGAAGCATTGGGCCTTGATAGGGCCCCTCACTTCATACTTAAGTCCAAACTCGGACAGCTCCACCAACCAAGCTATCATTCTCCCTACTAACTCTTGTTTTCTTAGCAACTTCCAGATGGAGTGGTCAATCTTTACTACCACCTGGTGACTTTGGAAGTATGGTCAGAGTCTTCAGGCGGCTACTACCAGTGCTAAAGCTAATTTTTCAATGACCTGGTATCGGATTTCTGCTCCATGTAACACATGGCTAGTGTAATACACTGAGACCTGTTGACCCTTTGCCTCTTGTACGATGACCGAGTTGACTGCTTGATCGGATACAGCCAGGTATAGGAGTAAGTCCTGTCCGAGAACCGGTCGAGTTAAGATAGGTGGGGTTGCCAAGAGTGTCTTGAATTCTTTAAATGTTGACCCGCACTCATCGTCCCAATGAAAAGCCTTCGGTTTCTTTAAAAGCCCGAAAAAAGGACACGCTTTCTCAACTGCCCGTGGAAGAAAGTGGGAGAGGGATGCAAGTATTCCGGTTAGTCTCTAAACTTCCTTGATGTTTGGAGACTCCTCATCTCAATGAAGGTCTAGCACTTATCGGGATTAGCTTCGATTCCTCTGTGAGTCAGCATGAAACCCCGGAATTTGCCTCCTTGTACCCCGAATACGCATTTCTCCGGGTTTAGCCTCATGTTGTACCACCTGACTTGGTCGAATACTTCCTCCAGGTCCTCGGCGTGTTTGTTGATGTCTTTAGATTTTACCACCATATTGTCCACACACACCTCCAAGTTTCGACCTACCTGTCTTGCAAAAACCCTATCCATCAGGCACTTCTAGGTAGCCCCAGCGTTTTTTAAACTGAACGGCATCATTGAATAACAATAGTTCGATCCGTCCGTCATGAAAGCTATTTTTTCCTCGTCTGGCAGAAACATAGGTATATGGTTATACCCAGAATATGTGTCTAGGAAGCTCAGAAGTTTATATCCTGAGGCATCGTCGACTAGTTGGTTGATGCTCGATAACGGATAGGCATCCTTAGGGCAAGCCTTGTTGAGATCGTTGTAATTCGTGCACATTCGCCACTTTCTATTCGCCTTTTTTACCAACACCACATTAGCCAACCAAGTCGGGTATTCTACTTCTTGAATAAATCCTGCTTCTACCAACTTAGTTGTCTCCCTTTCTACCACATGTTTTCTTTCTTCACCCATCCTCCTTTTTCTTTGGGCTATCAGTCGTGCTTCTGGGCACACAGCGAGTCTATGACAGTGGAAATTCAAATCAATCCCTGGCATATCTGTTGTCGACCATGCGAATAAGTCCACATTACTATTAAGGGCGTTGGCAATTTTGACCAGCACTTCCTCCGGTAAGTTGAGACCAAGTCGGATGCATTGGTCGGGGTGCCTGCCTAGCTAGAACTTCCGCACGTCCTTAGTAGGTTCTGCTCTCTCCTCCTCAACCCGAGGGTCAAGTTGGACTGATTCATTTTGCTAAAAAGGGTGTAGTGTGCATACAATCCCACCTCGTGGTTTGAACTCTCTTCTACCAACCTTCAAACTCTCCACTTAGCATTCGCAAGCCGTCTTCTGATCCTCTCTAACTGTTACTATTTGCCTGGTCACCATGGGGAACTTCATCGCTAGATGGAGGGTGGAAACTATTGCTCCCAGTTGGTTAAGGCCGTCCGGCCTATCAAAATATTGTATGAAATATCCGCATTCAGCAGTAAGTATCTTATCATGATAATTCGGGAAGCCTTTTCATCCCGAATGTGGTGAGTAGGTCAATGTACCCACGAGTGTCTACTCACTCACCAACAAATCCCACTAACTGCTCTGGATAAGGCTGAATCAAGTGCTCTAGAATCTCCATCTTTTTAAAGGTGTCCATATAAAGGATGTCGGTCGAACTTCCTTAGTCGATCAAGGTTTTCTGTACAGCAAAGTTGGTGATTTCTATCGTAATGACGATCGGATCGTCCTATTTGGGATCTACCCTTTTGAAATCAGCGTATGTGAAAGTTATTAGGGGATGTGTCTTCAAGGGCTTCCCCACAGTGTTCACCAATCATACCGCCCTCAAGTGATGCTTCCTAGCGGAGCTGCTTGACCCTCCCCAAGTAAACCCTCTGGCTATTATAATGATGACCCCTCTTAGGCAGGTGTTGGTTCCCTCAAGGGGGTGGATTTTGTCGTCCTTCCTCTTTCGTAGACTGTGCTTCAGTTCGTTCTTCTTTGCAACCCCTGTGCCTACTCCAGCCCCCGTCTCGATCTCCATAGGCCGCCGCCCTCTGGACATGATTCCGTAAGTGTCTGGCTTGGATGAGTTCCTCAATCTTATCATGGAAGGTCCAACATTCCTCCGTTGAGTGCCCGTAGTTCCCGTGATACCGACAGTGTTTGGTTCAGTCGGCACCTTTGGGGGAGCGACTCTTCAATGGTAGCCACAGTAACTCCGCGCTGCAGGCTTCTTCCATGATACAAGCTTGACTGGCGATGAGCGGGGTGTAATGGTTGTACTTCGGGCCGGGCGTACTCCTTCCCACCTTCTACCTTTTTCCCCAACTTGATTGTGGCTTTTTGCGATTGTTGACCTTCTTTGACATTCCTACTCGGACTTGGTCCCTGAATTATGCCATTTCCTCCATTTGGATGTAACCCGCAGCTCGGGCCAAGAGTTCATCCATATCCGCTAGAGGCTTCTTGCACAGACTGTTGGAGAAGGGTCCAAGCTTTAGGGCCATGATCATGGAGTGCAATGCTACTTCCGAGTTCAGGTCTCTGATCTTTATCGATATCGCCACGAACTGTTCCATGAACGCCTGCAAAGGTTCATCATCCTCCTGCCTAAGGTTCACCAGGGCAACCAACGTGAGGTGGTGCAGCCTACTTGTTGTGTATTGCGCCCCAAACCTCGTAACAAGAGTAGTAAAAGAGTCAATCGAGTTTAGCGATAGCTGAGTGTACCAACTTAAGTCAGCCCCTTAAGGGAGGTTGGGAATACTCGACATAAAATGGCATCATTGTTTGTGAATAAGTTTACCTGTGTAGTATATGCGTCGATGTGCTCGTCGAGTTCAGTTGTCCCATCATAGCAGTCTAAATTCAAGTTTTTCAAGCCCGGGGATAAAAGGTCTCCATGATGTCGTCTACGAACGAATGTCTTCGGATTGTCCCACCCACCGAGTGGAGGCATGACTCGGTCAGGATTCTAGGTGGTGAATCTACAGGTACCTTCACACGTACCTCTGGTTGTTGATTGGTTTTTGTATGAGATTGTTAAGTGTGGTGCTCCAATTCTTCAATCTGCTCATAAGCGGCTCACCCTCACTGGCTTTCCCTTTCCAGCTGTTAGCGTATCTCTTCATTCTCTTTTCGCAACCTATCCATCTCCTCCTCATTCCTCTTCTGCATGTCCGCCATCTTTTGGCACAGGGCCTGGATCAAGGGGTGGCTTTCCAGCGATGGCCCTGCGCCATTGCCCTAGTCATCCGCCGTCACACTTCTGGTTCTCACCATCTCCTTCCAATAATGGTCGAGGAATAGTTTTACCTCGCCCCACGGTGGGCACCAAATGTTCTTATCGAAAAGTTGCTCCTCCTTAAGCTTCTCCTCCCACTGCCGTGCACCTCTTTTCCCATGTCTAAACCAGCCTTGCACAAAGTAGTGAGGGTACCTGTAAAGACACTTTGTCACTCAAGTCAGGGGAGGCCCAAGATTAAGCAGGCGTTTTAGGGTTTTTTGGTCCAAGTTTCAGATTAGGGTTTGAAAGTGTGCACCTATGTTCTTTTTATTGTCAGATATTTGTTACCGATATCACGGAGTATCTTCACCCTCATCCCATAGATTTGTTGCCTAGTTTCCTTTATTAAACCAGTTTCCTACTTACTTGATTTATGTTGGTCCGAGGTGCACTCGGTCAGTCATTCTTGGTCTGTTCGGCCCAAACGGCCGATCTACCAGATCCGAATGGTACAATAATTAACCGCACGCCGCCTAAGGTGGATACATAAAACAACCAAACTAGTTAATACACGCGTTTGAATTCATATCCAGTTTGATTCTATAGAGAAGAAGACAATAATCAACATATGGATGGATGTAATAAATTAAGGCCATTTGTGTTTTCCGCCATGGGTGGTCATATTCGCAAAACATGGACACTCTTCGTAGTGACCATAGGTACCCGAAGGCACACAATTGCACCGATCACAGCATGTTCCACAAGCTCTCTTACACAGATTTTGCCTTGACGATAACTCGCACATCCGCTTGCATTCAGCATCACAATCTACGTTACATTAAAATTAGACCAATCTTAGATTAGTCCTTCAGATTATGAGATAGATATTTTATTTTTTGATGTTTTAAAAATTCTTTGTTAAATTGTAACTTTATAAAATAATATTTACTTTATCCTTTTTAGCATAAAGTGACGGTGAAGAATAAAGTAAAAAGAATTAAAATGAATATAATAATTTTTTTTAAAATTTCATGAATTAAAATATCCTATGTATACAATATCAAAGATTAACTTGACGATTTACTAAAGAAAATTGTACCGATCTTTGGCGGGGAAGAGCTGGGACCAATTGGTCCCTCCACCATGTTCCTGATTACCTGATATTTAAAAAAGACAAACACCAACAATTAATTTTGAAGGTTGATCGGGAAAAAAAGATTGAGGGCAACACAGTTTAAACATATGGTTAGGATTTATACGAAATGAAAAAAAATTAAAAAATCCCATAACAATAAATTAACGGGAAAGGTAGGTTTACGGTTTACCATTGTATCTGATTCCACGAGATTGACGATGACTAGAGAAATGAGGATTGAAGTGAGCAAAGCCTTGGAAATGGCCATGGCTTGAAGATGGGAGTTTTGTTTCTTTCACTGGAGCAAAAGACTTTGGGACTTATATGGATGAAGATAGATATGTTATTGTATTTATAACCCGCAGAGAGAAATGTTTTTGCATTTATGGCCCGAATGGAAGGATTCTATTTAATTAAAGTGGGTCCATTTTCTTTTTGTTAAAGTTATAAATGGAAAATGCGTTTAAAATAAAAGTTTAATAGTTATGCATTATCAATGTAAAAACTTTTACACTATCCATAATCACAAATTATCATTGATATTATTATTTAATCACAAATAATTATGTATGACAAAGTTTATTAATTTTTTCTTATAGACCACAAGTATCTTTCACATATGGCAATCTTGTTTAAGTCCGATAAAATTATTATAGGCAACAAAGCTTTACCTCTAAGTATTTTTAATTTGTTAAATTTTATAATAATTACTTTAAATGTTACATTAAAGATATTTTCTAATTAATTGATAATATAAAACAAGAAAGGTGTAAACTATTGTAATATAATTTTTCCTATTATTCTATCTATATCTATGTATATAAACCTAAAATTAACTGTACATTAACATTAAATATGGGAGCATATACTATGAGAATGACCTTCTTATTTGAAAATGAGAATGGTCAATCTCAACCGTTAGATTAAAATAGAAGACTTAGATTAAAAGACTCACTTAAAATCATAAACCCTAAACTCATTTAAAATTACATCACCACCATTGTTGTCACCATCGCCACTATCATTGCCACCACCACCACCACAACCGTCACCTTCACCACTTCCACCGCCGCCAACGACAATGGTAGTGGGGGGCGATGGCGGCGGCGGTTGTAGTTTTAAGTGAGACGGCCATTATCGCCACCAACGCCACTGCCACCACTACTATCGTTGTTGCCACCCCAACCAACACCGCCTATGGCGATAGGGGTGAGGGTAGTGATGACGATGATGACAATGGTAATGGTGGTGGCAATGGCAATGGGGGATGGTTGTATTTTTAAGTGAGACCACCATTGTCATTGTCATTGCTACCACTACCACCACCCCCCAGTATTACTAATAAATTAATATCTAAAAAATATTCCAAAATAGTTTGTTAATTTTATTATTATTTAGAATAAGTTAAATTTATAATCAAATTATAGAATTAAAATTAATTACACATATTATTGATAAATGCTAGGGTAATTAAATTTAGTACATAGTTAATTAAATAATTTTATTAAATATTACATTCAATAATTATGATATATTTCATAGATGTATGAATTTTTATGTTAATTGCCCTTTCTCATGTTAATAGAAGCTTATTATAATAGTAAGTAAGATTTAATTGCACTTTTTAATCTCCCATATACTTCAATTGTGCAATTTTAGTCTCTAGTATTGCAATTGTGCTAATTGAATCTCCTAATTTTCTTCTCATTTACATTAAGTTTTTATGATAGTCTTTCATTAAAAATTTAAAAAAAATGCCGATGTGACACTTGTAGCTAACATGACACTAACATGATGACGTAGTGGCTGACGTGTTCTTTGACAAAAATACTGATATGTAACAGATGTTGTCGATGTAGTGCGAAAAAATGGGAGCAAAATTAATAGTGTTAGAAGTGAGGTTTCAACTCTTAATACTTATCATTAATATTAATATTTTATTAATGTTTTGTTGTAATATTTAAATTTTTATGTTTTTAATTTAGGTTTAATATATCAGTTGGTCCCTAAACTTTTAGGCAATTTTTAATTATGTCCTTAAATTATAAAAATTTGTAATTGAGTCATTAATCTTTTAATTTTTTTAATTAGGTCCCTGGGGTTAACTTCTGTCTAATTTTCGTTTGCCCCAAGAATCGAATTAAAAAAAATTCAAAAGATTAAAGACTCAATTAAAAAAATAGTACATGAATCTAATTAAAAATTTCCTAAAAGTTTAGAGATGTACTCAATGGTTTAATCTTTATTTATTAACATTATGTTAGTCTAGTAAGATCTTGGATTTGAGCCTTGTGGATGAAAAAAAATGATTGGGAGAAGATACCTCATTAAAAATGGTTAGCCAAAATTTCCAACAAAGATTAATCATCGATAAAATCAATAAATACTTCAAACCAATTTTTAATTATGCAATTTTAGTCCGCCAAATTTTAAAAATATGCAATTTTGGTCCAATCATTAAATATTCATATGTTAACTGTTAATGCCTTAACGTTAACTATGATGTGGCATTAGACTGAATGCGTGACAGATAATATTTAACAGACTAATGTCACGTTATAGTCAACATTAAGACATTAATAGTCAATAGATGAATATTTAACGGTAAGACTAAAATTGCATATTTTTTAAATTTGGGAGACTAAAATTACAGAATTAAAAACAAGGGATCTAAAATTCAAGATTTTTAAAAATTGGAGGACTAAATTGCAAAATTAAAAATAGGGATATCAAAATCGCAGATTGAGAATTATAGGAGGACCAAAAATGCAATTTAGTCACATAATAATAATGCGACAACATTTGAATATCGAAAGATACTCTTTGCCCCTTTCTATAATTTTTCCTTTTTTCTAAAATAAAACAAAGGCAAAATCAAGATAAAAAAAATAAAAATAAGGTTAAACTATTGAGTAAGTCCCTGAATTTTTAGATAATTTTTAATTAAGGTCCTTACAGTATTTTTTTAAAATTGAGTCCTTACCAGAAAATATTATGTCTAAGTTAACGAATATTCACAGCAATTTAACTTCAGGGACCCAATTAAAAAAATTTAAAAGATTAAGGACTTAATTATAATTTTTTATAGTTTAGGGACCTAATTAAAAATTGCTTAAAAGTTTAGGGACTAATTAATGTATTAAACCTTTAATTTATGTATAGGCATAGACTGATTGACATATATAAAAACTTAATTAAACCATTAGTGTACTGAAAAGTAACTTTACTAACATATTTAAAAAGTTTTATTAAAAAATAGTGTTTTAAATATGCTTTTAAATTAGACTATGCATTTATATTAGACTAGATTTAAAAAAAATTGAATTATCTTGAAAATAACCTATATCACACTTAAATATTAAATTTTAAAAAAAGGTTTAAATATGTTTAAGTCTTTGCAATTATAATGACTTTTGTTTTTAGTGTTTGTACATTTTCATTTATTTTATCTCTGCAATGCTTATTATCACCTGTTTGGTTTCCGCTGAGCTTGCCATTAACAACAATATATTTTACGATCATACAAATTTATCATTTTGGTTTTATGACTTCGCAAATTGTAAAAATTGAATTTTTACACGAATATTTGAGCACTATTTTTTTTTTTTAATATAACCGTTACCTATAATCAAATTAAAAAAGAGAAAATGGTAACATGTGGTTTCGATGCATTGAGAATAATAATATATTGGACAAACATGATTTTAAATAAATTTAAATTTATAAATTTGGCTTTAACTAAATGTTAGTTTGAAATGAAATGATTTATAGAATATATATGTTTTAATTAAATTTACGTCTATGAACTTTTATTTGAAACGTATGTTTTATATAGAATATAGATGTTTGGTAAGTATTTTATGCTAGTTTCTAATTTTTTTGACTAGCTCAAAAGCTTGTTTTACTATGTTATTAAGGGTAAAACTTACATACAGTTCTATAAGTATTGTTTATGTTGTTCTTCAATTAAAATTGGAGTTCCACCTCAATAACTCACAAAATAAAGATTTGTATTAAATAATTATGCATATTACCAATGTAACAGCCCAGATTTTTAGTGTAAGAAATAAACCTATTATTATATTATTTGATTAAGAAATTCCTAATTGTTCTTGTTGTTGTTATTATTATTATTAGAATTATTATTGTTATTGATATCTTTGTGCTAGAAATCAGTAAGAATGAGATACTAAGAACCAAGAGAGCATCTAAGGCTCAATAAGTGACTAAGCCCACCAAGCCACCCAACCACCCATGTTTCATAAGATGGAAAGATAGAGAGAGAATAGGGTTAGTCATTAGTAAATAGAATAGGGAAAAGAGAGAAGAAAGGAAAAGGGAAGATAGAGAAAGCGATTGGAGACCCAAGCCCCAGTGCTTACCTTCGTAGTTCTCCCCAGGTGAGTGCTTCCCCTTACCTTCCCTAAGACTTTGTGTCTATGGTTTATGTCGTTCCCTTTTCCTTTCCCACTGTATTCATATTATTTAAGGCTAGGGTTCTGAATGTTATTTGAGATTGTGGATTTCTTGAAGGTAAAGTGAGGTTATTGAGAGGGTTTAGGTTAATTTAGGTTTTGTCTCCTTTGGGAGAAAAGTTAGACAATTGGATTGTAATGAGAAATGTTTAGATTGATAGGACCTTTATGTATGGGAAAAGAGATGTTTTAATGTATGCTTGGTTGGTTAAAGTTAAGGTTTTGTTGCTTATAAGTCCCTTTGTTCTTATATTTTGTGATTTGGTGGTTTGGGAAGCCATGGATTTTCCCTAGAGAGTAGAAGTTTGAAATTTCACATTTGTTGCGAATCACGAGCATGGCTCATCGATCATAGGCGTGACCAGTTCTGTTTTTGAAACTTGGAGTACATGTCTATCACTGGTCACGGGCACGACCCACTAGTCACGGGCATGACTTATTGGTCACGGTCATGATCGGCTCTATTTTGAGATCCAAATGTGTATGTTTGTCACGAGTCACTGAGCATGACCCATCGATCATGGGTGTGACTTTTTTTTGGTCAAGAAATTGGATAGATTGTGAACTCCCTTAGTAGAGAGAATTGTGAATTGAATTAGACTTAGTAGTCTTCATGTGAATTGTAACCTTGAATGTTAGCTAACTAATGGCTTTAGAATCATATAAACATAATACCCATAACTTAAGATAAGATTAAATTAGTGAGAAAAGGTCGAGCATGTTAGGAATCAGGTAATGATTCCATGTTCTTCATAAGTTTAGACATAGTAAAAGTCCAAACTAGATTTCAAGGTCAACATAGAAGTTGTAGATAATATTTTTAGCTTTCAAATGAAATAAAGATCAACTTGATAGGGTTATTATAACTCCATATATTATGTTTATACTTTACGGAGGCCATAGGAGCATGAGAAAAAAAAAGATGTTTGAGAATGAATTATATTTGAGTTATATTTATGTTTAAATGTGATATTATGCTATGAGATGCATGATGCATTTAACATGTGACGTTATGCCATGAGACATATACAATAATTGATGAGCATTGAGATGAAGGGCCTAGCCCAAGAGAGGTAAGGCCCTATTTGTGCAATGTCTAATGAAATCATGAGCATTGTGTGTAAGAATCATGCATCATATCATTAGAGAAATGTAATGGATGAAAGTATGTGAGAATTTGGCTGGTGGAGTTCGCCAAAGATTGTTTAACCTGGCCTTGGGGTGATGATACTTGGTGTGGAAACTCTAATGGTCCATGTTGATCCATGAAGTCGAAGCGTACTGGCAAAGCCGAGTAACCCTGACTAGTCACTGGAAAATATCATTCTAGTTTAGAGTGTGAAAGTCAAAGGCATTAGTATACTGATGGCGCTTCTTATGGCCATGCATGTACTCCTAGATTACTTTTAATGAGCTTAAATTGGTATCACATGTGCATGAGTAGAGATTGAGAAACATAGCATGTATATGCATCTTGTTGTAATGTGATGTGTTGATTCGTGCTATATTGCAATTATATGAAGTTATATACCTTTATTCATAACTGATTACTGTGATGTACATATATATGAAAACTATATTATGTCCTATGAAATGAATTGATGAAGTGTCAAGGTTATGGATATGTGATCATGTTAAGCATGTATATTGTTCCTGTTTGATAAAGAATGATATATATGCTTGTAATTAGGAATATCTTTTGCCATCGTAAGGATATGTGAAGGGCTACTCACTAGAACAAGGTTATGAGAATTTTAGTTAGGCAACAATAGTTGTGAATAAGAAGAAGGGGTAAGTTCCCACCCGATGTAGTAAGAAAACATGAAGAGGGAATAAAATAGTGTGCATTAAGGTAAGCATTAAGGGAATGTTAAGAGTATTAGTAGTCTCAGACTTAACCCAACAAAAAACCTTAACTATCAAAGGAAGAAGGGTAGAATCTAACTTAGAATAGTTTAAACACTAGAAAGAGTTGTGGTAAGAAGGTATGAATAATGAGGGTGAATTCTTAAGATGAGAATGAGAGTAAACTAGCACAACAATTGTGTGAATGAATGAGGAGTTAACAGAAGGTATTGACAATTGAAAAGTGTATATTCAACCATAGGCATGAACATTTGTTAGAAACTTAGTGAGGATAAAACCATAAGAGATAAGCGATAAAGGTTGTTCAGGTAGAAGAGTCTAACCCAATCATAGAGTCCTTGGAGAACTCACTGAGACTTTTGTCTCATTTCTTTAAGTTTCCTCTTTTTTAGGAACCAGATGAAGATAGGTGCTGATGGAGCTTGGAGTCACGTGTAAGAAGACATAGCCTTGTTTAAGTTGCTTCCTCGTATTTTCCCTTATGTTTTGTACACCACCTTCGGATGATAGATGAATTATATTAGGTATGTATGGTATTTTATGTATTATTCTTGTAAACAAATCCTATTTATGTTTATGAGCAACTTCTGCATGATGTTTTTATGTTTTAAAGTTTTCACGTTCTTAAATAGCTAAGCTTAGTTACGGTAATACCCTCTAGGATGTTAGAACCAAAATGAAATTTCAATTTAATTGGAGAACAACACAAATTGCACCTATAGAACTATATGTAAGTTTTCTCCTATTATTAATAGTGTTTGGTGTAAACTAGGTGATCTAAACATGTTATAAATCTAAACAACACATTCAGATCAAGAATAAGCGAAAACAAATAATTAGATTGAGGTACTTACCTCCAGCCATTGCTTTAATCTCTACCTTCAATGTTTTGACTTTTCTAGACCTTTACTTACTCAAACTCGATGGTGTGTTTTTCTGAAGAGAGGAGTAGGCACAGTGATCCAAAACAAAGAGCACCTTCCAATTTATAGAGCTCTGTCCATCACAGAGTTCAATTGACATAATAGCGCGAATTAATGTCCCTTAAACGTTTCGTTAAAATTAATGGGCCGTATCTGACTGAAAAATGGACCACATTCAGCCATTGATTTCAAATTCAAACAATAGAATCAATGCCAACTGTAACGAAATTCCTATCATTGATTTTGAATTTGAATAGCTAGTAACAGAAAATTAATTCATGATTTGTAACGAAAAATATGTTACATTCTCCCACTTGGTCCATTTAACCCATTATTAATCATAACAAGAAACAAAATATATGAATCATGGCGATAGGTCCTCTAATGATGAGTATTATCTTTCATGTATCACAATATATTAAGTTTCTTAATATTACTCTTTAACTTAATGAATAAACCATATGTTTATTCTAGATCTAATCTTAATGATATTTCTCAAAACAAATATGTGCACAAAACCATATGAGAAAACATCAAACTGAATAAGAGTTTCATTAATAATAATAATAAATGTACATACAATGAAATCACATCACAAAACCAAGTCCCATTCGTATCATGTGATCCTTAAAATTCTTTGGTGGCATGCCTTTAGTTAAAGGATCAGCAATCATCAACTTAGTACTGATGTTTTCAACGACCACTTTCTTTTCCTTAACACGTTCTCTAATGGCTAAGTATTTAATGTCAATGTGTTTACTTTGACTTCCACTTTTATTATTCTTAGCCAAAAACACAATAGCAGAGTTGTCACAGAACAACTTTAATGGTCTAAAAACAGAGTCCAAAACTCTAAGTCCATATGTGAAACTCTTCAACCATACACCATGAGAGGTAGCCTCAAAACAAGAGACAAACTTAGCCTCTATAGTGGAAGTAGCAGTCAAGGTCTACTTTGCACTTCTCCAAGATACAGCCCCACCAGCCAGCATGAAAATATAACCAGATGTTGATTTTCGAGAATCAACGTAACCAGCGTAGTCTGAATCGGAGTAGCCAATTACCTCCAGATCATCAGTCTGTCTATACATGAGCATGTAGCTCTTTGTTCCTTGAAGATATCTCATTACTTTCTTTGCAGCTTTCCAGTGGTCAACACCTGGATTACTCTGATTTCTTCCCAAAATTCCAACAGCATATGCAATGTCAGGTCTGGTACAAACCTGAGCATACATAAGACTTCCAATAGCTGAAGCATATGGAATATTTTTCACGTGCTCCCGCTCAAAATCATTTTTGGGAAACTGACTGAAATCAAGCTATCACCCTTTATAATGGGAGCTACACTCGGTGAACAATCTTTCATGTTAAATCTCTCTAAGACTTTGTTAATATAGGTCTCTTAAGACAAACCCAAAATGCCTCAAGATCTTTCTGTATGAATCTTAATGCCAATGACATAAGATGCCTTTCCCATATCTTTCATATCAAAATTCTTTGAGAGAAATTGTTTCACTTCATATAGCAATCCCTTATCATTAGTTGTAAGTAAAATATCATCCACATATAACATAAGAAAACAAATCTTACTCCCACTAACCTTTAGGTATATACAATTATCCATGATGTTCTCTTCAAAACCAAATGAAGTGATGACCTCATGAAATTTTAAATACCACTAACGAGAAGCTTGTTTTAATCCATAGATGGATTTATTAAGCTTGCAGACTAAATGCTCACCATCACTAGAGGAGAATCCTTCAGGTTGTTTCATGTAAACCTTTTCCTCTAGATCACCATTGAGGAATGCTGTTTTCACATCCATTTGATGTAACTCAAAGTCAAATTGAGCTACTAATGCCATAATTACTCGAAGAGAATCTTTCTTAGATACAGGAGAAAAAGTCTCTGTGTAGTCGATTCCTTCTCTTTGAGTGAATCCTTTAGCAACAAGTCTTGCTTTATGTCTTTCAATGTTGCCTTTTGAGTCTTTCTTTGTTTTGAAGACCTGTTTGCATCCAATGGCTTTTACACCATTAGGCAACTCAACGAGATTCCAGACTCGATTAGACGCTATAGGATCAATCTCATCTTTCATGGCATTATACCATAAGTTTGATTCTTTAGAACTCATGGCTTATGAAAACGTTTCAGGATCATTTTCAGCTCCAATGTTGTAGTCTGATTCTTGTAAATACACGATGTAATCATTAGGAATTGTTGACCTCTTAACTCTTGTAGATCTTCTTAATGTTGCCTTATTATCTTGTTGAGGAATTTGTTGTTCAACCGGTTGTTGTTCAACATAATCTTGTTCCTCATCAACAAATTGATCTACAGGGTTGTTTTCAACAACTTGTGAAACTTCAATTACTGGTTGTCTAACACCCGTTTGTACTTAAGGGGCGTGAATGACAATCAATCTATCACTTGATCCAGAAGGTTGAGCTTCATAGTGATCCTTTTCAAAAATAATGTCTTAAAACTGATCACTCCCACTAATCAAGTCATTTTCAAGAAATTTTGCATTTATTGATTCCACAATCCTAGTGCTATGTGTTGGACAATAGAATCTATACCCTTTGGACTTTTTAGCATATCCAATGAAATATCCACTAATAGTCCTTGGGTCTAGTTTCTTTTCTTGTGGGTTATAAATTCTCACTTTAGACGGGCATCCCTAAACGTGTATATGTCGCAAACTTGGTTTCCAACCTTTGAATAACTCAAAAGGTGTCTTTAAGATAGCCTTGGTTGGAACTCGATTTAATATATACACAGTCGTCTTTAGTGCTTCAATCCACAAGAATTGAAGAAGTTTTGCGTTACCCCTCATACTTCTCACCATGTCCATTAAAGTTCGGTTTCTTCTTTCTGCCACACCATTCTGATCCAGAGAACCAGGCATGGTGTACTGGGCAACAATCCCATGTTCTTGAAGAAACTTCGCAAATGGACCAGGTGCTTGTCCATTCTCCGTGTATCTACCATAATACTCTCCACCTCTATCGGATCTCACAATCTTAATTTGCTTTCCACATTGTTTCTCCACTTCAGCCTTAAAAACTTTAAAGGCATCCAAAGCTTCATCCTTAGAACGAAGTAAGTAGAGATATATATATCGTGAATAATCATCTATAAAAGTGATAAAGTATTTTGGACTACTTGCGTCCATGCCTAGACAACAAATATCTGTATATATGATTTCTAATAGATTTGTACTCCTTTTTGCACCCCTTTTAGACTTGTTAGTTTGTTTACCTTTAATACAATCTACACAAGTCTCAAAATCAGTAAAATCCAAAGTACTAAGTACTCCTTCATTCACTAATTGCTTAATTCTTTCAATGGAGATATGTCCCAATCTTTGGTGCCATAACATAGAGGATTCCTCATTCACAACACATCGTTTTAACCCAACAGTAACATGCATAGAATTATAAGCAGTATTTTGTAATATAATTTCATAAAGACCATCAATCAATGCACCAAAACCAATAATTCTAGTTTTGTTGGATAAAGTAAAACTAGTGTCCGAGAAATTAAAAGAAAAACCCAAAGTCGCAAGTCTTGAAATAGAAATTAAATTCTTCGAAAAACTCAGAACATAAAAAGTTTTTTCCAAACATAAAATAATCTCACTGCTTAAAGTTAAATTGCACGTCCCAATAGCTTCCACATGTGAACTCATCTTTCCTCTTGAATAGATGTATTGTTCACTTCCCACTAGTTTCCTGAGGTTTTGCATACCCTACAAGGTATTAGAAACATGGATTGTAGAACCAGAATCAATCCACCACGTGTTATGATTAACACTAATCATATTAGATTCATAACAAACAAATACAAAAAGAATACTTTTCTTGTTAAGCCAATTCTTAAACTTTATGTAGTCTTTCTTTATGTGTCCCTTCTTTTTACAAAAGAAACACTTCGACTCTTTCTTTATAATTGGCTGAGCAGGAATCTTACCCTTATTATTGGTTGGATTCTTCTTGTACTTTCTTGAAGTAGTCAAGTTCACCCTCTCACCCTCTTCCATTATCAATCTTTCCTCCTCTTGAATACACATGGTCAATAATTCATTAAATGACCACTTGTCTTTATGTGTGTTGTAAGAGATCTTGAAAGGGGCATACTGATGAGGTAAGGTGCACAAAATATAGTGTACCAGGAAAGATTCTGACATGGTAACCTCTAATCTTTCCAGTTGAGCCACTATATCCCTTTTTCGTATGATGTGATCACGCATACCTCTTATCCTAGTGAGCTTCATGGATGAGAATTGCATTATAAAGGTGCTGGCAAGGGACTTGTCAAATGTAGTGAATTGATCATCAATGGCCTTCAAAAGATCTCTGACCTTATTATGCTGATTGACAGAACCCCAAATACCAGCAGATATTTTGGTCTTTATGAACATCACAGAGAGGCGATTAGACCTTTCCCATTTTTCATAAAGATCAACAGCATCTGGAGTGCTAGTTTCAATAATACTCAGTGGTTCATCCTTCCTAATAGCATAATCTATGTCCATCCAGCCTAAATGAAGAAGAATTCTCTCCTTCCAAACCTTATAATTATCACCCCTTAATTCGGGAATGTCACACTTAATATCAGAAATATTCGTAGATTGCATAACTGCAAGGTTCAAATATACACGCTCATTATTCATAATTTAAGACTAAATAAAATATCATGCTTACCAATGTAAATCATGTCTAAATCTATGAATCTAAGGACATAAAACTTGCATGTGGGCTAAAGCCTTATTCAATTAGATTCATCACATAACCTTATAACAAAACTATCAAATTATGTTCCTTTTCTTAATTCCTGTGGGTAGATTAAGAAATATAATTTGATATTTTATCCTAATTAATCATATAAATATAATAAAATTCCTATGGCTAGATTTTACTATATTACATATAATTAATTACAATTAATGTTTTTAACGTGATTTCAAAACTTAATATATAATCCTAATAAATTAAAGATGTTGTGGCTACTCTCTAATTTATTAAAAAATTATATTAATCACTTTAACATTAAAATATTTGCATAATATCCCCAATTATAGCAAATAAATTGAATAATATTGCATAAATATTGTTTAACCAAACTTTGCATGTATAATAATCATACATTTATTCACACAAAATCTTAAAAATAAACAAATAAATTATGCATACAATTATTCAATAAATAAAACTCTAAGTTGTCAATTTTAATGTATAAAATATTTAACTTAATATTGCATGTTTCAACAATACCAAAAGAAAACATACAATTTGACAAAAAGGCAAATAATTTTATACATTAAAATTAACTCATAATCATTCTTAATAATAGTTTGCGTGCTAAAGAATTTTATTTAATTATGATGCATATAAAATTATTCTAAACACATAAATATTAATTAAATTTGATAATTTTAGTAAAAAACCGTAAAACCTTTAGTTTAAGAGTGGGTAAAGCATGAGTTCTAAAGCATTGCATAAACACAATGTGTTTTATGTGTAGGACAATTATGTTGTAGCAATTATAAAAGACTGTGCATGAATTTGTTTGCTCATATAAGACAAATAACTGTCAAACTTTAACTGCACACCTAAAGTGCTAAAACAAGTAAATAAGTTAAAACGGTAATTTTTCCAAAAGGGTTTTGATAATGAATCCCAAAACGACACTCATTTATGCGTCTTTTATCTTAATCCAGGTCATTCTAACTTGGTTGAGACCCGTGTAACAAAATAAAATACGATGATTTTCGGTCATTTCTAATATCGAAACCAATTCCCAAATAATAGACATTAAACCAGAACAAACAAATAGCAAGGCAGAGGCATAAAAACAGGCTCTGATACCAAATGTAAACTAGGTGATCTAAACATGTTATAAATCCAAACAACACATTCAGATCAAGAATAAGCGGAAACAAATAATTAGATTGAGGTACTTACCTCCAACCATTGCTTTAATCTCTACCTTCAGTGTTTTGACTTTTCTAAACCTTTACTCACTCAAACTCGATGGTGTGTTTTTCTGAAGAGAGGAGTAGGCACAGTGATCCAAAACAAAGAACACCTTCCAATTTATAGAGCTCTGTCCATCACAGAGTTCAATTGACATAATAGCGCGAATTAATGTCCTTAAACGTTTCGTTAAAATTAATGGGTTATATCTGACTGAAAAATGGACCACATTCAGCCATTGATTTCAAATTCAAACACTAGAATCAATGCCAACTGTAACGAAATTCCTATCATTGATTCTAAATTTGAATAGCTTGTAACAGAAAATTTATTCATGATTTGTAATGGAAAATATGTTACATTTGGTAAATAAAATTCTTTTAGTAGCTGATAGCAGTTTGTGGTATGCTATTTCAAGTAACGTTTTAAATTCTAATTTCTTTATTTTATTTTCTTTTTGCTATTACAATATTAAAAAAGGGTTTTATTACTTATTTTATTTTATTTTTTGGATATTTTTTATATTATACTATTTATTCTAATCATTACATTATTAATTTATTATTTGAAAAAATAAGCTATGCATTGATAGTGTAAAGCTTTTTTACACTGTCATCCAATCACAAATCACCATATATGACAAGTTGTTGTCTTTTGCAATAAATATTTCAAAAGTCATACCAATGGTGATTTCTAATTGGCTAACAGTGTAAAACTTTTTACACTGACAATGCATAACCATTAAACTCTTATTATTTTAATATTAAACTTTAAGATCTTAATAATGAATTAGTAATGTTTTTAAAACTAGACTAGTTATTGAACTAGTCAAGGTACTAGTTCAAGGTTCATTGGTTCAACCATGGTCGAACCAGTATAAATAAAATAATAACAATCATTAAATAATACATAAAATGATATTAAAGAAACATAATATCATAACTTTATAATACTAAAAACTAAAAACAAAAAATAATTTTATATATTCTTAACATTTACAATACCTACAAAAGTTCAAATGAAATATATCATAATTTAAGTTTTAACAATACACATCAACATTTACTAATAAAAACAAGTTTATATTTAGAATAAAAAAGAAAAAAACAAATACTTTAGGTTGATTTTTACTTTTTTAAGGAAAAAATCAAAATGACGTTTTATTAAGCATTTTTCATTAACTCGTAAACTGATTTTTTTCCAGTTTTTGATCAATTTTGACCAATTTTTTGATTCTTTAACTAGTTGTTCTTCGGCCAGTTCTATGGTTTATTTGAACTAATTAAGTGATCGATTCACCAATTTTTTTGTCTGACTGGCTGGTTCGGTCTGCTTTTCAAAACACAATGAATTAGTACGAGAATACTAATACATAATTGTATTTAAAATGTATGCAATGATATTATCATATTAATTAACATAATGAAAGTGCGACGTTTACTTAAAAAGTAGATGTTATTTTTATTTTATATTAAACTTGATTGAAAATATTTAAGATATAATATAAGATTCATAGTAGAATGCACAATATGAAAAAAAAAATGAAACTAAAAATTTCAATTAAATAATTGATCTTTAAATAAAAAAATTATAAAAATTCAAAACTAATTAAAAGAACTAAAATTATAATCACTCAAGAACATAGTTTTATCCATAAAATAAAAGTGAAATTTATAAATATATATATATATATATATATATATACACACACAAGATCATTTCTATCATTTTACATTATTAGTTACTTCAACAGATATTTTATCAAACACTTATAAAAAAATACTAATAACACACTCTTTATCACTCTTTTGAACACATTCTCTATTATTAGTTGAAATTTATTAGAAATCATAAATTTTTGTGGGTCTCACTTCTTATTTAATGAGTTTCTTTCCTGATTTTGTAGTTTTCAATAAGTTTCAACTAATAGTAAAATGTGTGTTAGAAGAAGTACGTTAGATAATGTGTTGTTAGCACTCCTCAACATTTATAATTAAATAAGTTAACTTAAACTTTCAGCTACTAGTTACCTTTTCAACTTTCAACTAACTTATCAACTACTTTTACCAAATATAATTATAATAGGTCAAATTACACTCATGTTTCTTAAAGTTTTATGAAAGTACACTTGATACTCTACCTTTTTTTTTCAAATTACTTTGACCTTTCTTGATTTATATAATTGTATAGGAAATCACGGTGTCACAACTGGGGTCGTGGCGAAACAATGAAAAAGAGTTTTAAAAATAGCAAGTCGCTACCAATATTTATTAAGGAAAAACATTGGAAAAAACTAAAAACAAAATGGTCTACGAAATCAAATTTTGGGTTTGGAAGTCAATTACACGTAGGGAAGGTATTAGTATCTTACAACGTCCGTCATAAAGACGATTACCTCTAATTGACTAAGCAAATTATTAATGACTTTTAAAATATTTATTTCACCCTAGAACAATTGTAAAAAAGAATTTATTTATTATAAAAAAAATTTTTATTTTATCTTAAATTTTATTGTTTTGAGATCGACAGGAGTGGGCCCCTACTCTTGCGTATCTCGTGGTGCAATGGAGAATCAAACTCACATAGTTCTTTCGGTAAAAAAATTTGTGTGTTAATTTTTCATTTTTTATTTTTTGTTAATTGAATTTTAGGATTTCTGAACTGTTGCGATTCATACGTATTTAAAAAAAATTGAAAGAAGTGCACACCCAAGCCAATTCATTATTTTAATTTTGATTTAACATCTTTATTATATTATAATCATTATTATTTTTTAGCATTTTATTTTAGGGAAGAATTTAAAGACGTTAAGCTGTCATAGCTTGTACTTTAAAATTCTAAGAATAAGATGTCACATCCAATTAATTTCTTTGTGATTAGACTTTATTATTCATTATGGATTTATTTTTTTGATTAAATTTGTAGTTATAAAATATTTTTGAAATGAGTCCTAAGACTACCAAGTTGTCACAATTTGTGTCTTAAGAACTCTAAAAACTCAATTATTAAGAGAATGTCACATCCAATTAATCATTTTTCTATTAAAAAAAATTATTTAGTCATTATCATAATTTTTAGTTAAATTATAATTGTTACAAAATATTTATTACATCATTATTTTGTATTATTTATATTATTTAATTTTTGCTTTAATTTAGAGAAAAGTTTTAAGACAACAGTTCTCATAACTTGCGTCCTTAACTCCTAGGTTTAAGAGAATGTTGCATCCAAATAATCCATTCTTTATTAAAGATTTATTGTAATTTTATTACTGTTAATTTAAGTTATAAGTAATTAATTAAGAAGTACTGTTATATATATATATATATATATATATATATATATATATGGTATTATAATCATTAGCATTATTATCTTATCATTACTTAAGCAATTTATATTTTATATTATCATATCTTTAGTTTATTATTTAACCACAACACATTCGTATTTAAAACAAACGTATATGCATCTAAACTAGATCTAATAGCTTAATTATTTAAAAAATAAAACCAATAGTCTAATTTACACTGATTAAAACTAAGCAAACTAGCCAACTAAATAAATGGGCTTGGCCCACGCACAAACAGAAGAACAACAAGAAAATATGCTGGAGCCTATTAACTTCTACAGAAAGCAAGGCCAAGCCCAAATTCTCATTCACAATACGAGTTTATTAACAAAAACAGGAAATAGTAAAAAAGAAAAAAAAGGTGTTTCGGTGTTTTACGAAGCTTCTGGTTCATTCATTCTACAAAGCAATAAGGGGCTTTTCTTTGCCCTGGTCACTGTAAGAGGGGGAAATTGTGCGAGTAGGAGGGAAAAAGGAAACACTCAAGCTTTGGCCACAACGGCCTGACAGTAATGCGACATAGATGCGCAAGCTGCTGTGTTAGTTGTGCGCAAGGGAAGGAAGGGGTTGAGATTTGTTCGCGAGCGGATGGCTACGGGTTCTGGTAGTGGGATTCTATTCTCGGCAATGATGATGGCCACCGCGCGTGACAATGGTGATGGCCGCCGACACAGCAGCAAACCTGCACTTTACCCCCTTTTCTCACCTTCTGACTTTTGTTTTGGCTACTCTCAAATTTATTTATTTTTTTGTAATTTTATTTGATGCTTTTCTGTCACAATTGTTATTGATTGGAAATGAATGCACAAGAGATAGAAGGTGTGTCAAGATAATTTACCTGTTTATGTTAAATGCTGGTAACTGCACTTTCCCCTCTTTGTTACTTTGTTGGAAACTGTATTTCCCTCTCACATTCTCCAATTTCCTCTTCAATTTTACCGATTTCACTAACCATTTTTTTTCTCTTTTACTTGATTGAGTTCTCAGAATTTATAAGCATTTTGATTCATTTTCTTATTCATTTGTTGAGCTGTTTTGTTGAGAATGGTATCATAAGTCCAGGGGAGGCTTGAAAAAATGTTCATTGGCACAGGTTGAAAACAGTGGAGCAGAGGATGTATGAAAAAATGGTCACTAGTAGGTGGAAAACAGTGGAGCAGAAGAAGTTTGAAATAAAAGGATGAAGATGCGGAGGTGGTGATGATTGTGGTCTCGCAAAGAAGAAGACTTATTATTATTTTTATTTTTATTTTATTTTTTACATTCTTTTTATTTTTTGAATTATTTTGTAAATTGAACTGGACATTACTTGTATGGAATTCTAGCATTCAATTGAACTTGATGGGCTTGTAGGCCTAACAGTTTTAATTTTGTCTTGACACAAATTCAATTTTAGATATTAAAAACTATGAAATAAAATAAAGAAATGGACAAAAACAAATTATGAAATAATTATTTGAACAATGAAGGAATTAAACTAAAGGGGTGGACAAAATTGGGTATTCACATATGGTGTTATATTGTCATATAAATTAAGAGAGATTTGTCAAAGAAAAAAAAGGGAGAAATATCAAGTAAAAATTTATTAAATCTTAAAAAATGTAAGTATAATTTATCTTAAAATCTACTCCTATAATATAAATCTAAATTCTTATCTTTAATTAGTAGTTTTAGGAGTTATTTTTCAATGAGAGCATTTTTAGAATTTTTTTTTTAAACAAAAGCATTTTAGGGAGTTATTATCACTCTCATTGAGCTATATGTCTTATCGTGATCTCATATATTGAGTATTTAGTATTATTTTTTATTTTTTTTACCCCTTTCAAATATATTTCATAATTTTACTTTTGCTTAAATATACTTTTGGTCTTTTATCTTTTTAAAAAAATTGTTTTGCTCATTTGTCTTTTAAAATCGTCAATTTGGATCTTTATCTTTTAAATTTAGGTCAAAGTTGTTCTTCTGTCAGGTTACAAGTGTTTTATTTTAAAATAATTAATTTTAAACATAGTAGCGGATTTTAACCACCATTATTTGTAGGCCCCCTAAAAATCCTAAACTTTTACGAATTCAATTACTCATAATTGAAACAACCTTTTTCAAAAATTGATTAAGGGTTTTTCTGTATCTCTTAGATGTGATCAAAAGCTCTCAAAGTTTGCAGCAAATTGCTTCTTGTATTGAGAAATTTTTACGACTATTCGTTGTTGGTGTGTGCATTCTTAAAATTTAATAAAATAAAATTATTATAGTGGTGGTTAAAAACTATCACTATGTTAAAATTAATTATTTTAAAAGTCAGTGAAACAATGTCTTCCTCAACACCCCTCTCCTCCTAGCGGATCTAAATTCGGTTTGAATTCACAAACCCCATCACCTTATGCCTATCCCATCGCTGACCCTTCGCCGGCGGCACCACTGCTTTTAGCATGTTCCCAAACCACGAGCACCAATTGGGGGTGGGCATTCACGTAGTGATCAGCACCAATCTAGCAAAGGAAAGCGTAGAGAGGAGGAGGTAGAGGGTGGATCTATGAGTCGATGGATCTATGAGTCGTGGGTTGGTGTGCGTACGAGGGGGCGTAGGACTTGGGGGAAGAAAGCATGGCTCACACAATAAAGCACTCCACGAGGCACCCATCTAAACCACCTCTTCCTAGATCTACTCTCATTTTAAACCTACTAATAATGGTGGTTAAAAACCGCCACTATGTTTAAAATTAATTATTTTAAACATAAAATACTAACAACATTAGTTTTAACTTGATGAAAGGATAACTTTGATCCAATTTAAAAGATAAAGGACCAAATTGATGATTTTAAAAGATAAATGACCAAATAATTTTTTTAAAAAGATAAAGGACCAAAAGTGTATTTAGGCCTTTTACTTTCAAATTTAATTTGATCTAAAAACTAGCTCAAAAAATTTATTTCTTAATTATCTTAAACCACTCTCCTTTTATCTATATTTGTATACTTATTTTCTTAACCTGCTTATCTCTTTCAATTTATCATTTTCATTGTTATTTCTAATGAATTAGTTTTTAAAGAAATTTTCAATATTTAAAAAGTAACCTTGTATCTTAATATAAATTATTTATCGTAAATCCAAAATCTAATTTATATGTTCAAAAATATTTATTTATTAAAATTATAACTATAATATCCTCTCTATATATAAATTAGAATAGTTGTCTTGTGTGAAAACATTTTTAGTTACTATTCCTTAACGAGAGTGTTTTTAGCTGTCATTATTTAATTTCTTTCAATTTATCATTTTCAATATTTTAGTTTTAAATTGAATATTAATAATTTTTTTAAAAAAAATTATCAATAATTAAAAATTAACATTGTATTACAATAATTGTTTATTATAAATTTAAAAAATAATATATATGTTCAAAAATATTTACCTATTATGAATTTCAATTATAATATAACTTATATATTTAGAAGTATTTATTTATTATAAACTTAAGTTATCTAAAATAAATATTTATTCTATGTAATGCACAACTTAAAATACTAGTAATTTATACATTCAAAAATATTTATTTATTATAAATTTTAGCTCTATAAAAAAATAAAATTTTATTTTATACATTGTACAAACTAAAATACTAGTTTAATATAAAATTCTCAACCCAGTAAAAAGTCTAAGCAACTTAACTCAAAATAGATCAAAATTATGCTTGGATCCATAAAACTGCGTCACTTATTAATTTGATCTGTGGACCCTTTTTTATTAGACTTTGTTTGGATAAAAAATTTTATAATACTCATAAAAAAATAATAAATTAAATTTCTTCCATAAAATATAATTAACTTATACATCTCAGCAGCATGCTCACCATCAAGCAAAGTGCAAATTCTAGATAAGTCTACTTGACACAACTTCATTTCATGAAGAATACTCTCACTACCCATTTTATGAAGAATGTTCTTCGCCGACCATACACCTCGATGATTAGGTCATTGGCTCAATATTTACATTTTCAATTAGCTGGCAAAATCTAATATGTAAAGAATAAATGACATAAAATGGCACACTTCTAATATAGATGTGGATGGGAGATAATGCTGATATATAATTTGTACACTGTACACTGCATGTATTTGTTTAATCTCAAATTCTAATTACTGCAAAGTACAAACACAAAATGGACAATGCTTTTCTTATCTTTGCTCTCAATCGTCACAAATTAAAGTTGATCATAATGCATAAATAGTGAAAGGATTTGTTGCTTAATTGAAGATAGCTTCGTTTTTTTTTCCTAAATAGTTACATTCTATATTTCTATTACACTAGCTAAAAGGTACTCTCGTAGTGAATACAAATTTTCTTTCCTCGATTTAGCTGCTCTTAATTATGTAGTATATATAAATCTGAAAAAAATAAATATATTTTTAATAACATATTTTTTGTCGATAGATAATAATACACGAAATCTTTTATATTTTAAGGTAAATAGGAGAATGTGATAATTAAGCGAACACATTTGATATAGATCTTTACCATTAAAGAGTAAAGGATTTTAATAACTGAGTTAAGTAACATCGTTCAATGACTAATCTTTGTATTCAATTTGATTAGACGATTAATTATATTAAAAAAATATTATACAGAAAATGATATGAAGCTCTAATCGGATTTCCAGTTAAGTTGAACTTATTTTCTTGGGGATAGTTGAAGTCTGTTTTGCAAATGAAGAGTCTCTTTTCTTGAGACTTAATAGTTAATACATTGTAGATCAATTCAACAATCTAAACTCGCATATTTAGAAAGTCTGTCACCCATCATTTTGTACCTTCAAGATATAAATGGAAGCTGTGGAATTTTTATTTTTAAAAAAGAAATCTTCCTAAGAAACGGAGCAAGGTAAGAAATTTCTTATATCACTTTATTAATAATTAACCGCGCGCCACCTAAGGTGGACACATAAAACAACCAAACTAGTTAATACACGTGTTTGAATTCATATCCAGTTTGAGTCTACAGAGAAGACCAGAATAATCAACATATGGATGTTATAAATTAAGGGCATTTGTGTCTTCCGCCATGGGTGGTCATATTCGCATAACATGGACACTCTTCGTAGTGACCATAGGTACCCGAAGGCACACAATTGCACCGATCACAGCACGTCCCACATGCTCTCAAACACAGATTATGCCTTGACGCCAACTGGCACCTCCGGTTGCATTCAGCATCACAATCTACATTTCATTAAAATAATGCACCCACTTCAATTAATAATTTCAAATTAAAAAAAAAAAAAAACAGTTGATTGTTCAATTGTTGCTGAGACACGAAGAAATTAAACCGATCTTAGATTAGCGTTTCAGATTATGAGTTAGATATTTTATTTTTTGAGATTTTAAAAAATCCTTGAAAAATTGTAACTTTATAACATTTACTTTATCCTTTTTAGTATAAAGTGACGGTGAAGAATAAGGTACAAAGCATTAAAATGAATATTATAAATAGTTTTTAAAATTTCATGAATTGAAATATCCTATCTATACAATATCAAAGATTAACTTGACGGTTTACTAAAGAAAATTGTACCGATCTTTGGCGAGGGAGGGCTCGGACTTGGTCTCTTCTCCATGTTCCTGATTATCTGATATTTAAAGAAAGAAAACATAAACAATTCATTTTGAAGGTTGATCGGAAAAAAAAGAAAAATGATTGAGGGCGACACAATTTAAATATATAATTAGAATTTGAACAAAATGAAAAAAAAAAAAAAAAACTATAACAATAAAATAACGGGAAGGGTAGTTTACCATTGTATCTGATTCCACGAGATTCACGACGACTAGAGAAAGGAGGATTGAACCGAGCAAAGCCTTGGAGATGGCCATAGCTTGAAGATGGGGGTTCTGTTTCTTTCACTGGAGCAAAAGGCTTTGGGACTTATATGGATGAAGACAGAAATGTTGTTGTATTTATAACCCGCGAACTGTTATATGTTTACACCGTTACCGTTAAGTTTATCCCTTACTTTTTTTTGTAATTTTTTTTTACTAAAGTGTCTTTTGACAGAAACACATTATCGTTATATATATGTTTGCAATGTTTACAATACATAATGAAAACATGTTTCCATTACGTGCTAATAATAGATACACAATGTGCGTTAACCTTTTTTTGAAAAAGGTACGATACAAGTTATCATTTTTAATAATAATCGAATTAATTATGATACGAATTATCTTTTTTAATAATATCATAAATTGCATCATAATTAATTTAATTATTATTAAAAAAGGTAATTTATTTTATAATTAATTCGATTATCATTAAAAATGGTAACTTGTAACGTATCTTTTTTAAAATTATATTATAATTAATTTGATTATTCGATTACTATTAAAAAGAGTAATTTATATCATAATTAATTTATTACTATTAAAAATAGTAACTTGTATCATAATTAATTTAACTTCGTCAAGTTAAAAAGATAATTTGTATCATAATTAATTTGATTATTATTAAAAAGAATAAATTATGTCGTAATTAATTTAATTTTAATTAAAAAATAAGTTGTATCATAATTAATTTAATTAATATTAAAAAGAATAAATTATATCTTAATTTGTACTATAATTAATTTGATATTAAAAGATAACTTTTTGAAAAAAGTAACTTATATTGTAAATTAATTACACAATATAAATATCTTTTCGCTATATTAATTTTTTTTTTCAAAAAAAATTCTTGATTCAGGTCTCTGCCGCGTATCCGCCCCCCACATCACAATGTCCCACTTACATATCCGCGCATTTATATTGATCTACCCTACTGAGTACTCACCACCTTCTGTTCATACCTCATGCAACTCTCACCATGCACCTATATATATATATACCGGTTCTTCCTGCTTCTCATTCCACACACTTGGCAATCCATCAACATTCCCAAGGTTAAATATGTTTTTAGTCTTTTAAAAATATAATAAAATTAGTTTTAGTTTTCAGAATTTTTTTTTTAAAATAAAGTTTCTCAAATATTAAAAATATCCTAATTAGATTTTTGTGCTAAATTCTATTTAACTTTTTTATTAAACGATGGATACATCAGTTTCCAAGTAAAGTATTTTATTGCCTGAAGTATCCAGTGATAATTTTTAATGAAAAAATGTGTAATTATTTTTGTTTTAGGATTAAAAAAATCTATAGTTTAGAGTTAAATGTGTAATAATTTTGTTCAAAAAGTATGTTACTAATCTGACCCAAACATAACAGTTGACATGAACGACTATATCAAAAAATTAATGGTTACTCTGATACTGATGTGTTTATCATTTAATAGAAAAGTTAAATAGATTTTAACACAAAAATTTAACTAAAGTATTTTTAATACTTGAGGAACTTTATTTGAGAATTTTGTTTTCTAAGAATTAAAACTAATTTGTCATATTTTTGAAGGACCCAAACCTAAAATATATTTAACCCTTCCCAATAACAGTATACACATCTTCAATTAAGCTCCATCCCCTATAGCCATGGATCTTTCTAAGCTTATAGTTGCTTCCCTTCTTGCCGCGCTTCTCCTTCTAGCTTCAACTCGTTGATGCTGATCAATCAATACAATTCAAATATTCTGCATCTTAATTAAAATGTTCTAATTATGTATCATTAAAGATATATGACTTGAATTTTGTATTATAGATAGATAGTTAGATAAATAGATAATAATAGCAACAGAGATTTGTTGAAAAAGCATTGGATTATTTTTCTTAAGGTTTAATTATATTCATCAACACATACACGGAACTCTCACCCGGCAAGTATGCTGTAAACACATCACTAGCAAACCATAATTAAGCCATGAACTGCACCACTAATGTCGCACATATATACATAATTAAGCATGAAACATCATCAAACCTTTTAACCTCCACCACTTCAAACGAACCCTTTTAGCCGGTAGAGAAATCCAGCCAGCCAGCTGTGCCATGAACGAAAAGTGTGAGCTTGGGCATGCTTGTTAAATAACTGAATCCTGTTAAAGCATACTGAGGTTATCATTATCACAATGGGCTGTAGCATATGGCATGACTGTGCACGGTGAGGTTCAACAGCATCTTCAACAATATTAATGAAACTCTTCTTGTTCGTCGTGCCTTTCGTAGTGGTTGCTGTGTTTGTTGTTGTACGTAAAAGAGTCCAAGCGTGGCCTGTGTTATGCGCGTGTCAATCCATACCTTTTTCTCTCACAGATATATATTTTCACGTGCACATCCTTACGGTATCTCAAGTCAATCCAATGTATTGTTAATATGTTATTTTATTGCTTTTTCCTTTTTAACTTCACTAAATTGAATCTGTTCTTGTGTTATTATTATCATTACGTGTTTGTGTATAGAGCTATTAGAAAAAGTTAGTTAAAGCTAAAAAAAATTATTAACACAAAAATATGGAATTTCAGAACGTTTTACAAATTCAAAATAATAAGGAAAACCAAAAAACAATAATGAAACCATAGCAAAATAAAATATCTCGTTCATAACAAAATAATTGGAATCAAGTTTTTAATCTTAATGTTTCCTTTATAGTAAAATCCTTTTAGAAATACATTATTAATAATAATAAAGATAATGTCCTTTATAGTAAAATTCTTCAATAATAATCACAACAATAAAGAATGATGATACAATCTTAAATAAAATATTCTATAACTATTAAAAAAAAATTTTACAATTTAATTAAAATTTGATAATAACAAAATCTTAAATAGAAGAAATGGGACATCTTCTTAATCCTGAGATTTTGATGTACAAGTTGTGACAGCTTAATGTTTTAAAACTCTTTTCTAAAATAAATGTTAAACCAAAATTAAATTTTGACAAGAATTAAAAACTAAAATAATAGATTGTTTGAGTGTACACTTTTGTCAATTTTATATTTTAGGATATATGAGCTGTGGCAATTCAAAAATTCTAAAATGTAATAAAATAAAAATTAAAAATATATATCAACACAAATATTTTACCAAAAGAACTATGTGAGTTTGATTTTCTATTATACTAGGAGATACATAGGAGCAAGAAACCATTCTTATTGATCTCAAAATAATAAAATTTAATAATTTCATGATAAAATAAAACTAAATTTTGTAATAAATATTTTTTTTCATTGTAATTATTTTTTGGGTGAGAAATATTTTAAAGTTATTAATAGTTTGCTTAATTATAGATACCATCTTTATGATTGAAGTTATAAAGTGCTAACACCTTTTCTATACGTAATTAACTCTCAAATTCCAATTTGGTTTTTTGGGACTATTTTCTTTTTAAGGACTTTTCCAATGTTTTTCTCTTAAATAAATATTGGTAGAGACTCCCTATTTTAATTAGAGGTAATTGTCTTTTTGACAGACGTTGTAAGGCATTAGCACTTTTCTTACACGTAATTGACTCTTGAATCCAAAGTTGCTTTCTCAAATTACTTTTTTTTTTTAAAAATTCTATGTTTTTTTTCCTAAATAAATATTGGTAGCCTCTCCCTGTTTTTAAACTTTTTTTTTCCGTCATCCCACTACGACCCAATTGCGACACACACGTGCAACAAAGATGAAAGACTATTCATTTAACAATTTATTTACTAATTGAATACTTGTTTGTAATCATTTTTTGCTTAAACAATTTAAAATATATCACAAGTGTTGTCAACTTTCTCAATTGTTACGTGTACATATATCTAATGAAAAGATGACCATTAATTTAACAGTTTATTTACCTCATACAAAAAATTATTTACATCATTAAATATATGAAAATCTGTATTTTTCCATATTTCATGCTTCAATTATAATGAAAACATTAATTTATACTATTTTAATAATATAATTTTTCTTAACTTTAATTGTAGATTACTTTTAAGATAATAAAAAAACAGTATTTTTCACTAATATAACTCCTCTGCATCATAGTAGTTCAAATGTTGCACAAAGTATTTGAATTTATATGATTATCTAATTGACTAATATGATCTAAATTATTTTTAAAATCATCTAAGATGATCTAATTGTGTAATAATAGATAAATTGGTATGCTCACCAAAAAAATAAATAAATTGGTATTCTTCTATTTTTAAATTAATTGAAATAAAAAAGTATGTGATGATCTAATTGACTGGTGTAACTCATCAAATAAATTAGTGACATTTTCTTTGTTTTTTTTTTAATCTTATTTTACGTTTCCTTAACTGATTATCTTTTTTTGGTATTTTAAACTATTTCAAAGTCTTCTCTATACAACTATATATTTCAGTTTATACTTTGATAGTATAGTATTTTAATGGTATCACCATAATATGAGTAATAATATTCACGTACCAAAATGTTTTCATCATACATATACTTGGTATTTTTAGAAAGCAAGAAAAGATAAAATAAGTTGAAATATGTATATTACTTATTTTAATTCTTTTCCTAATTGTATATATACATACTTAAATATGTATGTCCCGATTTAAGAACAATCAATAGATTACAATTGTAACAAAAAAAAAATCAATAGATTACAATGATTGCCGTATCCTTTGCTTGATATCTCTACAAGTTTTTAAATAGTTTTTAATATTTTTTTAATATAACAATAAGATTTATAAAAAAAATTTATTTATATAATAGTTAAAATTTATTTACAATACATTTATATTTTTATTCTAATTTAAAACTTATACTTTTACATAAAATAACATATTATTATACCTTATTTGTTTGAAAAGTGGATTATAAATAGAGGATTTTCTATAAATGTTTAAAATGAAAAATTAAAATCAAGTCAATTTTGTAAGGTAGATTACAAAATATAAGTTCTTTTGGTGAAAGTATTTTGAATATTTTTTAAGTATTTTAATATCATAAATATTTTCACTTAAAATTTTATTTTGCCTGCTTGAATAATAAAATGTTAAAAGATGAAGTTAATATATAAAAATAATGTTAACCCAATGTAGATAAGTGAAAAGGTTGGAATATTGTACCGTGGGAATATTTGTTTAGAAAGTCTTTGTGGAATGCATTTTACTTTTTTGGGCCATTATGGTGTTTTTTCCACTTTCATCCAAACACATTAGTAATGTTTCTTTATCAAAACAGCAAAATTTACAATTCCATATGTGGGGCCATATGTTTGATATGTTTAGGTACTACTTTAATATTATCAAGGCCTTATCTTGAAGCATTTGAAAATGCAACTATTGAGAAGATTGCATAAATCAATTGTTATACAATCATAGTTATGAAAACTGGATCAGACTAGACCATATTGATTTCACCAGTCTGACCGACAACCGGCCTAGCATTTGGCCCTTATAAACCTTTTTTTTTGCCAATCAAAGAAACATTTATATTGAATAAGGGGTACAAGGGGTACCCCCAACCCTCATACAAAACATTCAAAAGGACTTCATATATACATTGTACTTTTTCATCCCAATAGATGTATTCTTTTCCTACACAGATTCACTACCCTTTTAGACAAAATCAGACTTATAATCCTACATCCCTTTCAAGCATTATAGTGGATTCGCTGCCCACTCATATGCTGTGCAAGAAAAGCCCTTTATCCTATTGGATAACCACACCCAAGACCTGTATTTAATCAATTCTAAAACATATCTAAGTTAGGGACCTCATTATTGAAAATAATGTCACTCCTATGTAACCAAAGAGTCCACACAACAGCAAACCAAACCACGTACCATGTTCTCTTAATCTTCTTTCCATACAGCCCACAATTGTGTTGTAGAAAATGGCTTTTAGTGTCATTATGCAGCACCACTTGAAGTCCAACCCATTTGTAGCATAGTCTCCAAGCCATAAATGAAAATCTGCATGAGAACATAATGTGGGAGGTTGTTTCCTCCTCCAATTTGTAGAATGGGCAGGAGAAATATTGGTTTTGTAGCTATATATTTCTTTTTTTCAAATTTGCCTTGGTTTATATCCTGTCAAGAATCAACCTCCATGCGAAAGCTGAAATATTTGATTGAGCTGGTATGTTCCACAATTGCCAGAAGAGGAGGGTGTCAAGTTGATCACACTTTTAATGCAAGACATCATATGTCGATTTAACAGTGTATCTTCTTGTTTTATCCTGCTTCCAAATCCACAAATCTATTTGTCCTTGTTTAGGTTGATTTGTATTTATAACCTGCAAAAATTCTTCAACCATAGGCTTCTCCCATTCAAACCATTCCCTTTTCCAACTAAACTCCCATTCCCACGCACCCTTCACCCACCTTCCCATCTCCCCTACTGGGCATTGTTGTTGATCCGAATTCTTGTAAAACCTATTGTATTTTTTATCCAGCCGTTAAACGCCTACCCATTTTTCATGCCAGAATTTCACTAACTTCCCATCCCCAATCTGCCTTGAAATGTTTTCCTTAAGCCATCCTTTTTTATCTCCGCTATAGCATACCTGTCCTAAATCTTTCCACCATACTGACCCTTTATTGAAGATTCCTTCCTCTTCTAAATTCTTTAGTACTCTATATTTTGAGCTCAATACCCTGCACTATAAGCTATTTGGCTAGGTCAATATCCTCCACACCCACTTACCTAGCAATGCATCATTAAATACTTTTAAGTCCCTAATTCCCAACCCCCCTCCTTCCTTTGTATAGCACACCTTGTCCCATTTGACCCTTGCTAACCTCCTTCCTCCTTCCTCACTACCCCATAAGAAGTCCCTCTGGATGCTTTTAAGTTTTTTGGCAACATTTACAAGCATTTTAAAGAATGACATAAAAAACAAAGGGAGAGAAGACAAAACAGATTTGATAAGGCACACTCACCCCCCAAAAGATAGTTGTTTATGTTTTGTACCACCAGTTTCCAAGTTTGTTCCTGTCTCGAATTTGCATCAACCGAAATGCCCAAGTAAACAAATGGGAGGGACATTAATTTACAATTCAACACTAAAGTATACCCTTTCAAGATGTTTTCTCCAACTTGTATTCCAACAATCTTACTCTTATGAAAATTTATTTTAAGTCCAGATGCTAATTCAAAGCATCTCAAAATACTCTTCATAACAATCACATTCTACATAGAGGCCTCTGTAAAAAATAATGTATCATCTGCGAACTGTAACAAGGTAATCTCTAAGCTATTCCTACCCACTTTGGGACTTGTGAAAAGTTTATGATGAACAACTTGCCTCATTAATCCAGCCAATCTTTCAGCAATTATCACAAATAAAAAAAGGGCCAAAGGGTCTCCTTGTCTCAATCCTTTTTGCATACTAAACTCCTCTGTAGGGCTCCCATTTACTAGCACAGATACTGTTGCTGATTGCAAACAGCCTTTGATCTAATTAATCCACCTCCTACAAAAACCCAAACAAGCCAACATGTAATACAAAAAGTCCCAACACACCGAGTTGTATACCTTTTCATAGTCAATCTTGAACACTAGGCATGGTTTCTTCTTACTTTTTGCTTCATCCACTACTTTGTTTGCTATAAGTACTCCATCTAGCAAGTTCCTCCCCCCCCCCCCCCCCAATAAACACACATTGCCTTTCATTAATCACCCTCTCCAATACCAACCTTAGCCTTTTGGACAGCACCTTTGCAATAATATTATACATGTATCCAATTAGGGAAATTGGCCGAAAATCCCCCAAATATTGTGGATCCTCTTTCTTAGGGATTAAGGTGATAAATGACGAATTACCACCTTTGGGCAACACTCCATACTCATGAAATTCATGTATAACCTTCACTATGTCTTCTTTTAGTAAGTGCCTAAAAGTTTTGATGAATTTGAAGTTGTAACCGTCTGGTCCGGGACTTTTACTTCCCTCACATTCCCACACTACACCTCTAATCTCCAATTCCTCAAATCTTGCAGTAAGCATACTGTTTTCATCCTCCCTAATTGTTTTGAAGGGTACCTCCTCTAGTAGTGGCCTCTCCTATGAGCTCTCACCAAATCTTTTTTCAAAAAAATCCTTTACTGCATCTTTTATTTTTTGTGGATTTTCTTCCCACCTTCCCTCCCTTCACAGACCTCTTATGGCATTAGATCTTCTCCTCCAATTCATCATAGAGTGGAAAATTTTGGTGTTGCAATCCCCCTCCTTAATCCACTTGTTTCTTGACTTTTGATGCATCAAAGACTCAAATTTTATGGCCACTTTGTGAAATTCAGTGATTAAGCCTGCCCTCTCTTTTACTTCTTCCAAGTTAAGTCCTTCTTCCACATCCTTCAAATCTAACTTATTGATATTACTAACTACCTCTCTGCTTTGTGCTTCCAGATTACCAAAGCATTCTTTGTTCCAATTTTTTACCTCCTTCTTTAGTATCTTTAATTTTTCTTTAAACACATACGCTACCCACCCTTTTACGCCAATGCTACTCCAAGTTTTTTCCACAAAATCTGAAAATCCCGCTTCCATAAACCAACAGTTTAATACTCTGAAAGGCTTCGGTCCCCAATCCATATTTGAATGTTTTAATAACAGAGGACAATGGTCTGAAACATATCTGTTTAGCACAAACTGAACACAACCTAGCCATACATTAATCCATGCTCTGTACACCAAGAACCTATCAAGTCTACTCTTGGCATATCCGTTTGGTCTGTACCATGTATATCTTCTACCCAACAATGGCACATCCTCCAATTCCATTTTATTTATGAGCTGATTCAAACCCTCCATTTCTCTACTTATAGGCTGTGCGCCAACTACTCCACCCCTTCTCTCTTCTTTTTTCCTCACAACGTTGAAGTCTCCTGCTAGACACCAGATTGTTTCACTATTGTTATTTTTTATTGCCTCCAACTCCTCCCACATTTTCCTTTTTTCTGCTATAGAGCATAGGCCATAAATGTTTACAATAATACACGACATATTGGGATCTTTCCACACCCTTCGCAAGCCCAGAAATCCAACTCTAGAGAATGATTCTATCATCTCAAATATCCCTTTTTTCCATAAACAGATCATTCCTCTTGACGTATTAATTACCGGACTAGCCTCCCACTCCACTTCCCTATCCCCCCATATAGTGTAGCAGATTTTCCTATCCAATCTCTCTAATTTAGTCTCTTGGATGCACATAAACTCCACCTATTCTAAACTAACCACTTTACGAATTGCCCTCCATTTTATCCTTGCCCCCAACCCTCTGACATTGTAACTTAAAATCTTCATTTATTAACACATTGACTCCCTCTGCCTTCCCCTTGATTTGCTATCCTAGTCTCTTTGTTGTCTCTTTTTTTTAACTCCATTAGTTTTTCCATCATCATGTCATCACCCCCAAGAAAACAAACACCCAGTACCTTTCTGATTTCCCATAATTTCTTGGCCTCACATATTTCATTTTTCAAACAAAACAACCTATTGCAGTTTACAATATTGCCATCAAACACAGAGTTACTCATGGAGTGACACAAACTTCTTACCTTTTTTCTTCGTTTTGCATCCATAGCCATTTTCACATTCTGTAGTTTTGCCACTTTCAGATGGGTCATCCTATCTCTGCCTTGGTTCTCTGCGTCTTCATATTTTGCGCTCTCTTGGTGTTGGAAATCTCCACTCTTTTCCTATAATTTGATGTCCCAATCTTATGGCTTCTGCTTTTCTTTTTTGCCAATCTTATGGCACTTACAAACCATAAAATCGTTTTTCTAGAAAAATGGATCAGAACAGATAAAATCAGTGGTTCACTGATTTTCAACTGATTTTTCTTAGCCATTGCTGAAACCTGCTATAGGAAGAGGAAAGCTACATCAGCAACACAAAGAAGGGGACATCCCAACAGCAACAACATTGCATATAAGCCAACAACAAAGGTGGTGAAGAGACGCATGGGGGAAAGGAAGATTCTTCCTTGAAGACGGTTCAATGTAGGAGGAAGACACAATGGTGGCAAACTCAATTCAGGTGATACAATGATGGTGAACTCAGTTCAAGATGGTAGCCTATGTTGAAATTATGACAGATGTATAAAAAAAAATTGTAGCTCAAGTCGAGAGCTAACACCATAAACAGAGAAAGGACGGTCTCTTATGCCTCTATAATTGTACAAATTTTTGTTTTTTTAAATATTGTTTTGTTTTGCGATTTTTTTATACATGTTTTGCTATGTGATTTTACCTTTCAAGTTTTAGTAACACATAGGTTTAGTAAAGTTTCTAGCTTTTTATAGTCCTGTAATGATGTTATTGTCAGTTCAACCATGGTTAAAATATTGAGCCTTAAAGCAATAATATCTTTACTAGTTCAGTGATCAGTCTGATTTTTAAAACATTGGTTACAATTATAGGTATTTATGTTTTTGCCTGGTTTTGGGTTGCTATCATGATTTGTAATTTATACTTGAAAGCTTGCAGAGGGTGGGGTGCAAAAAATCTGCTGGTGGTCCATGTGAGAATCTTGACTTTGCTGTTTTTTATACGGGAAATAGCGGAGGTAGATTTTGCTTTGAAGTGATAGCTTTACATCATACTTTTGTATCTACTTTTAATTTGGACGAAGCTTGGATTTTCATAACTTAACATGTTAACCAAAAGAGTAAGAGTGAAAGGGTTTAGGAGGTATGCTTAATTGATTTTAGTCTTTCAGAAAAGGGGGAGGGAGGTGGAGAAGAACGTTTGCATATAAATTTCATTATATTTTTTGGGTACATGTTAATTATTTGTGTTATGCTCATCATAACCTACAGAATTTCTATTGCAATTTAATTGCTAGAGATAAGCGTATAGATTCATCTATTTTCCTAATAATAGAATTGAATTAGGAATTATATTAATAAGAATGTATTTTACGGTACACAAAGGTTTCTATTTTTGGGGATTATAATGTATGAATTCATATTGCAATTTTTATATGGTTAGTTTTTTTATACTTGAGCAATAGTAAAATCCTTATTTTTATTTTAATAAAAATTACTATGCTTTTTGGCGTGGGTATAATATTATTAGCAAATAATTTTTTATAACATTGATAAAAAAAAATTATCGTTTTTTTCATGAGTTTATGAGATTTAGAATTAAATTATCTAAACAAGATTCTTATAATTTTTATAATAATTGTTTTTTCTATATCAAAATCTATGTATACTCTCTTTTTCTTTGAATTTTAGAAAATTATTTAATTTTTTACCATTTATATATAAAAATACTTAAGTTAATATACAATGTAAAGACGGACGTTACTATCTACATGGAAATATATCAATATTAATATAGCATATTAATATTTCTATCAAAATCTATCAATATTTAAATTGCATAGTAAAAATATGAAACAATCTTAATTTGAACTTTGCAATTAGAAGATAAATATTGTATAATTAATTTAAATAATTTATCATTGGTTTAAATGATTTATTTTTTATTCCTACAGGTAGTCTAACGACCAAATTTGTATGAAACCAATCTTTAGAAGAGGATAAAATTTTGAATATAAAATTTCGTTCAAATGTATTTTAGCTTAAATGTAAATTACATTACAAAATATTTAAACACAAAATATCATTAATCAAATAAAAAATGTTATCGTAGCTCGTTCAAAGAAAGTAATATGTACAAATAAATACACGAGTTTAATAGTCATACACTGACAGTGTAAAGTAGTTTTACACTATCATCCAATCAAAAACCACCATTTATTGTAAGTTTGTTGACTTTTATAATAAATACTTTAAAAGTCATATTAATAGTAATTTTTGATTAGATGACAATGTATGACTTTTTACATTGACAGTGCATAACTATTAAACTCTAAATACACACGTAAAAGAGAATATTATACGAGAAAACAAAAAAAAAACCTTAATAGAGAATATATTCAATAAATAAAAAGAAAAAAATTACTTGTATACATATGCTAGGGAATATGTTACAAAACTACAACATATTTCAAGTATTGACCATTAATTTTGTTTTACGTAGATTTTATTTAACTTAGTCGATTCTTTTTAATTTTCAGTGTATTACATTTTTTTTATTGATTTTATGATAATTAGTATTTTCATATCACATTAGAAATTTAACTATTTTAAATTAACTAGGGTAGAAATTTATATGAAAATAAAACAATTTAAAAATTATTTCTTGATTATAATGGAAGTTATATTATTCTTAATTTGATTGAAGCTAGAAATAATTTTGTGTGAACTTGCATATACTTAATGACCATATATTGAGAGTGACAAGTAAGCGAGGATTGGAAACCTTAAAAATAATCTTAAAAAGAAACTTTACTTAATAAAACCCAATTGACCTAAATCTTTTTCTTTTTTTTGTATAGATCACAGATATCTTCCACTGAAGGTAATCCTGTTCGAGCTGGGTAGGACAACTATGAGCGACAAAGTTCTCCCTTTGAGTATTTAAAATAGCTACATACCCAGGACTCGAACTCAAAATTACTGATTAAGCTGAAACAACTCGCATTAGTTGAAAACATTGACATTTAAACTGGGATAATTTTATATTATATCATCATTTTTTTAAAAATTTGTAATTTAAATGTGATTAAAAATATTTTACTTTGGAATATAATTTTACTTTATATCGTGTTAATTTTCCCCGTATTTTCAATATAAAGACAAAGATATCCTTGCGTTGCGGGGGTAGAAAAGATTATTATTCTTGGTTGGGATTTTAGATAAATTTTATCTATTGTTTCAAATGAAAATTCTACACAACTTTTACCTGTTGCAGCTTCACGAACGAAGAGCAGATAAGGTTTAAACATTTTGATTTATGATAAACAAAACTAAATGAGTTTAATTTAGAAATGTTGTATATAAAAAAGTATTTCAAAAGATATAAAATGTATTTGCTCTTTCAAATTTCATTTCATTTTTTTTCCACATTTATTTTTTTTATATTTAAAAAAAAGGACAAAAATTACCAAAAAAAGAATCCATTTTAAATCAACCAATATTTCTATTTTAACTTATACAAAAATTATTATTTCACAAAAGGCATATTATTTCTATTTGAGCATAAAAAATCAAAAAGCACTTTTAATTGTGCAGAAAAAGACATAATTTGTCAAGACATAATAATACATGAAGTCTTTTATATTTTAAGGTAAATAGGAGAAAGTGATAATTAAGGGCAGAAAACATTTGATATAGATCTTTAATTCTTTACCATTAAAGTGTAAATGATTTTAATAACTGAGTTAAGAAACATCTTGCAATGACTAATTTTTGTATTCAATTTGAGTAGACGACTAATTATATAAAACAAAATTTTGTTATACAAAAAAAGATATGTAGTTCTAATTGGATAACAGACGTATCTAGTTAAGTTGAACTTATTTTTTGGGGGGAGATAGTTGAACTCTGTTTTGCAAATGAAGAGTGTCTTTTTCTTGAGACTTAATCCATTGTAGATCAGTTCAACAATCTAAACTTGCATATTTAGAAAGTCTGTCACCCATCATTTTGTACCTTCAAGATTAAAATGAAAGCTGAAGAATTTTTCTTTTTAAAAAAGAAATCTTACTTAAGAAAGGGAGCAAGGTAAGAAATTTCTTTTTTCACTTTATTAATAATTAACCGCACCACCTAAGGTGGACACATAAAACAACCAAACTAATTAATACATGCGTTTGAATTCATATCCAGTTTGACTCTATAGAGAAGACAAGAATAATCAACATCTGGATGTTATAAATTAAGGGCATTTGTGTCTTCCGCCATGGGTGGTCATATTCGCATAACATGGACACTCTTCGTAGTGACCATAGGTACCCGAAGGCACACAATTGCACCGATCACAGCACGTCCCACATGCTCTCAAACACAGATCATGCCTTGACGCCAACTGGCACCTCCGCTTGCATTCAGCATCACAATCTACATTTCATTAAAATAATGCACCCACTTCGATTAATAATTTCAAATTAAAAAAAAAAAAAGTTGATTGTTCAATTGTTGCTGAGGCACGAAGAAATGAAAGCGATCTTAGATTGGTGTTTCAGATTATGAGTTAGATATTTTATTTTTTGAGATTTTAAAAAATCCTTGTTAAATTGTAACTTTATAAAATAACATTTATTTTATCCTCTTTAGTATAAAGTGACGGTGAAGAATAAGGTAAAAAAAAATTAAAATGAATATTATAAAATGATTTTAAAATTTTATGAATTAAAATATCCTATCTATACAATATCAAATATTAACTTGGCGGTTCACTAAAGAAAATTGTACCGATCTTTGCTGAGGGAGGGAACGGACTTGGTCTCTTCTCCATGTTCCTGATAACCTGACATTTAAAGAAACAAAACATATTTCATTTTGAAGGTTGATCGGAAAAAAAGTAAAGAAAAAAAAAAGATTGAGGGCGACACAATTTAAATATATAATTAGGATTTGAACGAAATAAAAAAAAGAAAAAAAAAACTATAACAAGAACTTAACGGGAAAGGAAGTTTACCTTTATATCTGATTCCACGAGATTCACGATGACTAGAGAAATAAGGATTGAAGCGAGCAAAGCCTTGGAGATGGCCATGGCGTGAAGATGGGAGTTTTGTTTCTTTCACCGAATAAAAGGCTTTGGGACTTATATGGATAAGAGAGAAATGTTGTTGTATTTATAGGCCGGGAACTGTTATGTTCACTCCGTTTTAAGTTTACTTTCTTACTCTCTCTTTTTTTGAAAATGTTTTTTGTATTAAAATTGTCTTTTTTAATAGTAGAATAAAGAAATTGTATTATAATTAATTTAATTACTATTAAAAAAGGTAATTTGTATCATAATTAATTCGATTATTATTAAAAATGATAGTATCTTTTTTTTAAAACTGTATCATAATTAATTTGATGACTATTAAAAAGGGTAATTTACATTATAATTAATTCAATTATGATTAAAAATGGTAACTTGTATTTTAATTAATTCAATTTCAATTAAAAAAGTAATTTGTATCATAATTAATTCGATTATTATTAAAAATGATAGTATCTTTTTTTTAAAACTGTATCATAATTAATTTGATTACTATTAAAAAGGGTAATTTACATTATAATTAATTCAATTATGATTAAAAATGGTAACTTGTATTTTAATTAATTCAATTTCAATTAAAAAAGTAATTTGTATCATAATTAATTCGATTATTATTAAAAATAATAATTTATATTGTAATTAATTTAATTTTAACTAAAAAGATAATTTACATTATAATTAATTTGATTAATATTAAAAAGATTAAATTATATCATAATTAATTTTAAAAGTAACCTTTTAAAAAGTGCAACTTGTATTATAAATTAATTATATAATTTAAACATATTTTTGTTGTGTTATTTTCTTTTTTTGAAAAAAAAATCTTGATTCAGGTATCTTAAGCGTATGCGCCACCAGGCACTGCTGGCAACCAAGAAGTGTGTCCCTGCTATGCCAGTTTGACTACTCATGGTGGCAAACGCAAGTGCCCTTAGACTTGGACTTCATTGATCGCTACCAACATCCCATGCATGGCTAGGACATTATATTATAAAATAGGTTAAACTATTAAGTAGGTCTGAAATTTTAGGTAATTTTTAATTAGATTTTTGTATTTTTTTTTAATTGTGTCTTTAATTTTTAAATTTTTTTTAATTGAGTTTTTGGAGTTAAATTGGTGTGAATATTTCATTAACTTACATGAAATATTTCCTGATAAGGACTTAGTTAAAAAAAATTAATATAGAAACTTAATTAAAAATTACATAAAAGTTTAAAGACTTACTCATTAGTATAATCTTATTTTTATTCTTTTATCTTTTTGGCTTTGTTTTATTTTAGAAAAAAAGGGAAAATTATAAAAAGGGATAGAAAACATCTCTCAATATTCAAATACTGTCGCATTATTATTATGTGGCTAAAATTTCATGGACCTGAACATTGACTTGAATGAAATACTTGCATAGACATAATTCATACAAATGGACTATTTGGTTATTCTAAATTAATTTTCCATTTTATAAAATATAAAAAATCTCTACTTTATAAACAAAAGGAAGCAAACTTAATTATTGATGAAAATATTAAATTTTTTTTAGCTAAATTGTACTTTTGGTCCTTACATAATTCTCAATTCGTGATTTTGGTCCCTTTATTTTTAATTTGCGATTTTAATCTTCCAATTTTGTAGGATTTTAGATCCCTTATTTTATTCTATGATTTTATTCCTCAAATTTTAAAAATTTGTAATTTTAGTCTAACCATTAAATGTTCATTCGTTGACTGTTAATGTCTTAACGTTAACCATAATGTGGCATTAGTCTGTTAAATATTATCTACCACGTATTTAGTCTAATGTCACATCATAGTTAACGTTGAAGCACTAATGGTCAACAGATGAACATTTAATAACTGGACCAAAATTGCGAATTTTTAAAATTTGGGCAACTAGAATCGTAGAATTAAAAATATGAGGACTAAAATTGCAAATTTTTAAAAATTGGACAACCAAAATTGCAAAATTAGAAAGAGGGAGACCAAAATTGCGAATTTTTAAAAATTGAAGGATTAAAATAGTGGAATTAGAAGTAGGGTGATCAAAATTGCAGATTGAAAAATATAAGGGACCAAAAGTGTAATTTAGCCTATTTTTTTGTTATCATATTATAGGTGTTAAGTATTTACTGATTTTGTTGATGACTAATATCTATCGGAGACTTTGGCTAACCACTTTTAATGAGATATTCTCCCAACTATCTTTTTTTCATCCATAAGGCACAAACCCAAGACCTTAGTAAACTAACATAATGTTAGTAAATTAAAGGTTAAACTATTGAATAGGTCATTAGGTTCTTGTATTATTTTTTTTAATTGAGTCCTTAATCTTTTTTTCTTTTTTTTTTTTAATTTGGTCCTTGGAGTTAACTTCGCAAACGACAATCAGATGGAAATTAACTCTAGGAACCCAATTAAAAAAAATTAATACATAAACCTAATTAAAAATTGCCTAAAAGTTCAAATACCTACTCAATAATTTAACTTATAAAATAATATATGTAACATGTTGCTTATTGTGCTCCGAAGAGTGAAGAATAACGTCATGAAATATCAAACCCCTTTTTCAATACGTGTTCAATCATCGAGTCTTGGTTCGGATGTGTATTTACAAAATTAATAAGTATGTTGGGAATTTGTGATTCCGTTCTCTCTTATTTGATATCTTCATTTCATTTATAATATCATGTAATGTTTTACTTTTGTAGCAATTATCAGGAATTGCAAAATTATCACCAGAAATTAAACGCAAAATTTCGTTATTTGTGTTTGACTTTCAATTTATTTATTTTTTGGTGGATACTTTCAAATTATTTTATATCCAACAATTCAAATTAGTTTGCACTCAATATTAGAAACAATTACGGTGTTCTTAACTAGCTAATTACACCGTAATAGAAATTATCACTTAGAAATATAAAATTACTATTTTAGTTTTTTACTTTACAATTCGTCACAATCACAAACGTCAGTCAAGTGCTTATATACTTGCAAAACCATCAAATGAACCAAAATTGGCTCTCGACGACATACTAACAATCTAACATCGGGGTCATATCTTAAAAGTAGGAGAATATTTCTTATGCGTTTGAATTAAAAAAATGTTCTAATTATGTATCATTAAAAGTATATGACTTGAATATTGTATTATAGAGATGTAGATAAATAGATAATAAAAGCAACAGAGATTTGTTGAAAAAACATTGGATTATTTTTCTTAAGGTTTAGTTATATTTTTATTCGCTTTAATTTGGTATATGTGTAATTTTGTTTCCTTTGAATTTTGTTTGAACTAATTTAGTTTTTTATATTTTTAAAATTAAGTGAATTTCATTAATTTTTCCTATTACTTAAAACATTTAATTATTATTTTCTATCTAAATACGTGAAGTTTATAAAAGATTTGACATATAAAATAATTTTAAAGGCTTAGAAGTAAAAAAATTGTAAAAATTTAATAAATTTTGAAGGAATTTATAATATGTATTTAGGTTCTAGGAAGAAAAAATTTAAAGTTTTTTATTTGAATAAAATTCAATATTTTACTTTGCATTTTTTAATAAAAAAATAAAATAATTTAATAGATTAAATTTATATAAATTTTAAGAAAAAATAAAAATTAATCGTAAGTAAAAAATTGATGAAAAATCAATTTAGGTTAATCTTAAAAATAAAGAGAGTTAATTAATTTAAAAAATTACAAAAAAACTCTTCAAACTAAAATTTAAATTCACAATTAAAACTTTCCTTAAAACTAGTATTTTAACATGTGCATTGTACAAAATAAATACTTATTTTATATAACATTAAATTGTAATAAATAAATAATTCTGAATATATAATATAAATTATATTATAATTAAAATTCATAATAAATAAATATTTTTAAACACATAAATTATATTTTAAATTTATAATATATAATTTATATTGTGATATAATATCATTTTAATTATTGATAATTTCTTTTAAAAAATATTATAATTTAATTTAAAACTAAAGATATTAAAAATAATAAATTAAAAAATATAAAAGGTTAAAAAAATGTTAAAACTACATTTATTAAAAAATAATAACTAAAAATATTCTTATTAAAAAATAAGAGCTAAAAATGCTGGTCATACGTTATTTTAATTTATATACATACATGATTAAAAGATTGAGAAAACATACGTGTGACAAGCAACGGTCATTGTCTTGACGTTGACTGCTAACTCACACGTGCGTTAGCATTCAGCAACCAAACTTCGATGTTCCGTTTATGCGCATGACAATTACACATGAAATAATTTGGGACTAATGGTATTTTATATTTGAGTTATTATTAATATACATTTACTTTTTATTTTACTTTATTTTTAATATATCACTTATTATATTTGTTATTTTTTATTTTTTTTTATCTCCCTTTCCTTCTATAATATACACCATAAAATAGGATGTATGTTCTTCTTTTCCCTTTATATTTATTAGAGGTGGCAAATCGAACCATCTGGCCTGGCTTAGCCCGACAGTGAAAGCATATTGGGTTAGGCCAAATTTTTTACAGGATGCAGATTTGTTGACCTACCTTAGCATATCAATTGGGTTAAATTAGTCCATTTCCACCTTAAATTTATATAAATTTTATAAAAAAATAAAATTAAAATAATGAATAATAGTAAGCCAAATAGGCTAGTCATTTTTGAGCCCAAATTTTATGAGTTTGGCCTGACATATTGGGCCAAACCAAATTAGCCTTATTTATGAGTTGTACACTCTAGCCCATCATGCTAGGCTCAATTTGCGACTTCTAGTATTTATGACCTTGTTTGGACAAACTTTTTTATAAATACTTATAAAAAAATAAAAATAAAAATTGAAACAAGCTTATCTCATAAGCTAATATTAGTTTATACATTGAAAATCAGCTTTTAGAAAAACTAATTTTAGAGCACTTTTACAAATTAGTTTATATATAAGCTAATTTTATCTTATAAAATAAACTTGTTTCATTTTTCTTTATTATTTTGCCATAAATGTCTACTTACATATAACTGTTATTTCTACAACTATAATCATTGTATGCTTAAAAATGAGTAAATTAAATTAGTTCTTGAATTTTAAAAAAATAAAATAAAATATTAAAATTGCATTTCATCATTTTCCATAGTTTAAAAATACATATGTTCGTTATCTAATACTGTTAATAAGGTTGATGTAATATGTTAAGTATCACCTAATATCCTAATTGTCCTTTCATGTAACATCCACGTCATCACACCAAGATGACAACAGACATCTCTTTTCCTCCTCCTTGTTCAATGATGTCAAGCAATTTCGTCATGTTCACCATGCAATATTTCTGTATATAACTTCCATTTAGTTACCAGACTGTGGGTGAATGTCGCTGAGTGCAGGGATTCTTTGTCTCATTAAAATAGTTATCTTGAACGAGAGTGTTTTAAGTTGCTATTCTTCAATGAGAACATTTTTAGCTGTCATTCTTCATTAAAAGCGTTTTTAAGAAAAAAATTTAACTTCTTATCTCTTTCAATATATCATTTTCAATATCTTTAGTTTTAAATTAAATTTTAATATTTTTTAAAAGAAATTATCAACAATTAAAAATTAACATTGTATTACAATAATTATTATTATAAATTTAAAATATAATCTATATGTTCAAAAATATTTATTTATTATAAATTTTAATTATAATATAATTTATACATTCAAAAGTATATATTTATTATAAATTTAAGTTATATAAAATAAATATTTATTATAAATATCATCAAATTCAACGGTTGGATTGGTTAAATTTAATCTATCTAACCGTTGAATTGTGTGATATTATTTTCATGATCATGTATATCAAATTTCACATCATTTGGACTTTTCTAAATATGTTATCTAACATTGAATATTTACATATATTTTAATATCATATTGTACGTTAAAATAAAGAGATGTGATGAACTACTAAATAGTTTTAGAATTGTATGAAATTTTGTATACTTAATCTAATTAATAAGAACATCAAATTTAACCGTTAGATCGATTAAATTTGCATTTTATAAAAAGTTATTAAAAATGTAATTTAACTAACTTTGATACCTAATGTCAACGGATCCTGACCCTATATATATATATATATATAGAGAGAGAGAGAGAGAGAGAGAGAGAGAGTATCTTATGATAATAGTTAATCTCAACCGTTAAATTAAAATAGAAAATTTAGATTTAAAAATTTAAGAATTCAAATTAAAACATCATGTAACCATAAAATATCTAAAAGATTCTTTAAATAAAAACCAAATATTTAAAAAAATTTGATTATTATGTCTTAAAATATCTCAATTATTACATTATTTTTCTTCAATATATATATATATAAGCTATGCTTGCTCAATTTTTGTTCCCGTACTTGCAACTGTACGTATGAATGATTATGAACATATGATGATGGAAGAGGCCGCTGAGGTGCGGTGTGGTGGGAGATGGTGTTGTGTGTGCTGTGAAACTGCCATTGCACAGATATACACTCTTAAGTCAAGTGTGCTTCCACTCTAGCAAGCATGCGCATTCTTTAATTAAAGCCTTAGATATATATCATTACTCAACTACACTCAAGACCTTATTACTAGTTAGTATAATTAGCATTTTGAGTGAATATACAGGTTTTCTGTTCCAATCATTATATTTCCTTAACTTAGAGTACGTAGACCACACAAGATCTCGATCAGTCAGGGGAGGGAGAATGCGGAGCATTGAAAGGTAAAAAGTATAGACGAAACAAAGAGGAAGTCAACAGGTATACAAAGAAGAGAACATATAAAGAAAACTCGGTGAATAAACAGGGTGCAAAAGAGAAAAATAGCTCACAAGTGAACCTAAAGAGAGTAGTCAAGCATCATTTTGAATCCCTGCGTCGCGCAAACATCCGAGTCTTCCAACACTATATTATTAAGACTAAAAATGTAATTAAAGCATCGATTTTAACTAGTGCTCTTAGTCTAAACAAAAGGAATTAGTATCTCACAAAATGATTAACTGTGATCCAATTTTTCATTGAGACAGACGCTCATATTGAAATGTACTTTGAGTAGGATTATTTTGAGTAAGCGATACACATTGAGAAAATTGAAATGTATTTTGGGTAGGATTATTTTGAGTAAGGGATACACGTTGAAAAATTGTGCGCGCGCGTGAGAATGGGTTTCTTAATCTTATCTTAATATATTAAAAGTAAGTAAGTCTTTAGGGTTTTTTGTTGCCTTAAAACATTTCTCCCACCTAAAACAAGGACAAAAATGACATTATATACTGACTCTTTATAGCCTGACTAAGTTGAACAGCCTAATTTGTAGACCAAGAGAGTACTTTTTTAGCCACGTGACATTAAATTTTATAATGAAATGAATTTCATTGACAATAATGCATAGATATTATTCATATAATATTTGTAATTTTTTTGTCACATTACTCATTTTTTATATTTATTGTTTATTTCTTTCATGATTATATAAAATTTTGTACCTCTTTACTGTAAAAAAAAACAATTTTTTTACATGATAAATAGCATATCATAACTTACTTAGGATGGTTTTAGTAACTTATTTTAAAAAATCACTTCCTGTGTTATGTGAGAATAAGCGTGAAAGATTTTTTTTTCTTGCATTAACCTAATGTTTGTCAGAATTTATTTTAATGAAAAATCACACACACAAGAAAATCAATATTGTTACGGGTAATTGTATTACTTTTTTTTGGTGCATAATGAGAATATATTTAAATAAACATTTAATCTTTTATTTTTAGTTTATGTGAAACAATATATTTAAATAAAAACATTATATATTTGAAAGATTTAATTTTTAAAAATTATAAAATTATTTTATTTGTAATAAAAATAAATTAAAATACAAAAACATGTATTTGATATTTTTAATTTTTAAAAAATTACAAAATTCATTAAATTGATAAAAATTATTTCTATGATATTATGTGTTACCTATTGTTTGTTATAGTATTTGTAGTAGAAATAATTTAAAACACAAAAACACGTTTGATATTTTTAATTTTTTAAAAATTATAAAGCTCATTAAATTAATAAAAATATTTTAATGATAATATATGTCACCTATTACTCTTTCTTTTATATTTATTATATATTTTGTAAGAAAATAAGTTTGGTCCTTGAATCTTATTATCAGTCTAAAACCCTTTAAATATAGAGGTAACAAATTTTGTTAGTGTAAATTACTCAAGTTTTCGTTATGATGTCAAACATAAGTTTCCAAAATGCAAATGAGACATTTATTTTGAATTTCGAAAACGTATTTCCAACGTTCTTTGTATTAAATTTTGGATGGTTCTCTCAGGAGCATGGGAATTTTTTTTTTTTGTAATTTTTAATTTTTAAAAAAAATTATACGTTGATACTTTACAAATTAAGAAAATTATTTGTAGACTTGTGTCCCTTCACAACTAATGACTTCCTTGTGCATAAGGAAAGGATAATAGATATGTAAATGTTGCCATATAGTAAAATAAAAAAATAAAATACTTAAAGACATAGCATACTCAACTTAGATTCCTAAAAACATTTTCATGTATTAGTATCTTCAAGTTGTTACAATTTATAACTCGTGATATCACAACATATAACTATTTGTGAGAGAAAATTAACTTCGAAAGATAAATGACCACATGTTTTAGTGATTATCCTTATTTTTATTTATTATTATTGAGAAAGAAAAAAAATAAAAAATTGTCTACGGTGGAATCTAAAAGGTATCTTGCTATCAGATGGTGTTAATGTTAATGAGTAATTTTTTGGTATGATTATTGTTGATATTATTCACTATTGTCAAAAAAAATTATTATCGTGCAATGTTATCTACATCATTTTATTACTTTATCCAAAAAAAAGACTAATAAATTGTATGAAACTGCATAATAAAAGAAGATTCTCAACAGGATCAATTTGTTTTTTTCTATTTTTCGGGGGGGTGGGGGAGAGTTAGAAATTTTTTGAAGTCGAATGATGAAAGATCTAAATTAAGCCCATTTTGAAGAAGATCTAAGACGGGCTCCCCCTTTTTTGCTAACTTCACCCCGTACTTTATCAAAAAAGAGTGAAATGTTTATTTTGCCCTCTCTCTCTTTGTCTTCTTCTCATTCCATCCCCTACTTTATCAATAGAAACATGTTTTTGTTGTCTTAATTTTTTTCGAAAAAAAACTCAACAAAAATTTCCGTTATATAATTAATTGGCAATATAAGTTATCTTTTTTAAAAAGTTACTTTTTAATATCAAATCATTTATAATATAAATTATCATTTTAAATTAAAATTAAATTAATTACGATATAAGTTATCATTTTTAATAATAATCAAATTAATTATGATTACTATTAAAAAGGATAATTTATGCTATAACTAATTCAATTATTATTAAAATGGTAACTTATATCGTATCTTTTTTAAAATTGCATTAGAATTAATTTGATTGCTATTAAAAAAGGAAATTTGCATTATAATTAATTTGATTATAATTAATAATGATAATGTATATCGTAATTAATTCAATGTCAATTGAAAAAGGTAATTTGTATATAATTAATTTGATTATTATTAAAAAGGGTAAATTGTATTGTAAATAATTTAATTTTAATTAAAAAAATTATTTTATATTATAATTGATTTGATTAATATTAAAAAAATAAATTATATCATAATTATTATTTCAATTAAATTTTTTTGAAAAAAATTAACACAACGAAAACACATTTTCATTGTATTAATTTTTTAACAAAAACATGTGTTAATTTTTTCTCAAAAAAATTAATACAATGGAAACACATTTTTATTATGTATGAATTCACACTATGCAAAGGAAATATTGTGTACAGGGAATTCATATACAACAAAAACGTGTTTTCGTTGTGTTATAGGAGTGTGTCTTCCCTATACACAATGGAAATATGTTTCCGTTGTGCATAATATATAATAGAATTGTGTTTTTATTGTGTATTGAGGTCACATCCTTTTAATACAACAAAAACACGTTTACATTTATGTTGTGCTTTTTGTACAACGGAAACATATTTTTGTCAAAAGTATTTTAATAAAAAAAAAAGTTCAAACAATGTAAAGGGTGAGTTTGATCAAAAATGGGGTGAGAACAACAGTGGCGTTTAAGAAATGGGTTAAGCCCAATTCTCTATCATTGTAACATAAGCATAGTTTAGTGAGGCCTTGCTATTCACACCCAATTTTTTGGTTTTTTCGTCTCATATATTGTTTGTTATTTTTCCCCAAAAACCTCCTGACAAAAATGCTTTTACATAATGGAAACATGTTTCTGTTGTGTTAAGGGGGTGCGCCCTCTATACACTATGAAAACGCATTTTCGTTGTGTATTTTGTACAACAAAAAATATCAATTAAAATATTAATTATTATATAATCTATCCTTTTTAATATTAATCATATTAATTATGATATAGATTATCATTTTTAATTGAAATCAAATTAATTACGATATAATTTACCTTTTTAATAATAATCAAATTAATTATAATAAATTTTAAAAAATATAAGATACAAGTTACCATTTTTAATAATAATCGAATTAATTATGATGCAAACTTTCTTTTTCAACAGTAATCAAATTAATTTTATGATACAATTTTACAAAATATACGATACAAGTTACCATTTTTAATAGTAATTAAATTAATTTGAATATTATTAAAAATGGTAAGTTGTATCGTATATTTTTTCAACATAATTAATTTGATTGCTATTAACAAGGGTAATTTGTATCGTAATTAATTTGATTTTAATTAAAAATGGTAATCTATATCATAATTAATGCGATTAATGTTAAAAAAGGTAAATTATATCATAATTAATTCTATTATTATTAAAAATGGTAACTTATATCGTATATTTTTTAAAATTATATCATAATTAATTTGATTACAATTAAAAAGAAAAATTTACATCATAATTATTTCAATTACTATTATAAATGGTAACTTATCATAATTAATTTAATTTTAATCAAAAAAATTGTATCGTAATTAATTCAATTACTATTAAAAAGAATAAATTGTATTGTAATTAATATGATTTCAATTAAAAATGATAATTTATATCATAATTAATATGATTAATATTAAAAAGGATAAATTATATCATAATTAATATTTTAATTAATTTTTTTGAAAAAAATTAGTACAACAAAAACGTTTTTCTATTGTTTATTGAAATTATATTTCGTTGTGTATCGAACTTCAATACACAACAAAATATGTTTCCATTGTGTACAATACATAAAAAATACATTTTCGTTGGGTATTGTATATAATAAAGACGTGTCTCTTTTGCGTTGATAAATTGAGGGTGGAAAGAAGAGAGATTGTGTAAAAAAGAGTGAGGATAAAATGATAATTGACTATATTTTTGTAAAAATAATGAGTGAAAAGACGGGGGGGGGGGACGGGAATAACAGCCCCTAGCTTAGCTTGTCATATTATTGGGTTACCCCAAAAAAAAAAAAAAACCTCATCATATTATTGCTCGCACCTCGCATAATTAATAAGTTGCCAAGGCAACAGCCTGTAACTCCTAAGGCAATGCGATGCGACAGCAATAAATTCTCAAATTTTCCATCATAGCTAGCTAACAAAATCATCATTTTTTTCTACGAAAGAAACTGTGATTTTTCATTATGTTCAAGAAGATCACATTAAATTTCCAAAAATCATTCCGCGTAAACAAATGTCGTTTTTCAAGATATTTATTTCTCTTAAAAAGCATTTAGTCAGTGAAAAGTCGTGTGGGTGACAAAAACCTGCACAAGTTATGGTTCTCAACATTACTAGCCCCATATAGGAATGTGATGATGGTTACTTCAACCTCAACTTCACCCTATCAATAATGCTGTCACAGAGCAGTCCAGCTGTTTCCGATGGTATATATTTCTTTCCTTTAAAATCAAGGATGGCAAACTTTTCCTTGTACTTATTTCACTCCAACTCTCTCTCAGCTAAGAAAGAGAATATTGCTCACCTTATCAAAAAAAAAAAAGAGAGAGAATATTGCTCAAGACTCAACCCTAACGCAAAAGGAAAGGAAAAAAATTGCTCACCATCAAGCAACGTGCAAATTCTAGAGAATTCTACCTGACAGAACTTCATTTCATGAAGAATACCCTCACCCCCATCATACACATGAAAGAATATTCTTGATCGACCATACACATCGATAACGGGATTGGGTCATTGGCTCAATATTTACATAAATGGCACACTTCTGATATAGATGTAGATGGGAGATAATGCTGATATATAATTTGTACATTGTACACTGCAATTTATTATATTTGTTTAATCTCAAATTCTAATCAATACACTGCAAAGCGCAAACACAAAATGGACAAAGCTTTATATATATATATATATAAATACTGAAAAACGCTCGGCCGGTCACACCTCTTAATTCTTATCTTTGTTCTCAATCGTCACAAATTAAAGTTGATCATAATGCATAAATAGTGAAAGGATTTGTTGCTTAATTGACAGTAGCTTCGTCTTTTTCCTAAATAGTCACATTCTATATTTCTTTCCTCGAGTTAGCTGCTCTTAATTATGTAGTATATATACATCTGAAAAAATTAAATATATTTTTCAATAACATATTTTTTGCCGGCAGATAATAATACATGAAATCTTTTATATTTTAAGGTAAATAGGAGAAAGTGATAATTAAGCGGAGAAAACATTTGATATAGAAGATCTTTACCATTAAAATGTAAAGGATTTTAATAACTGAGTTAAGCAACATCGTTCAATGACTAATCTTTGTAATCAATTTGATTAGACGACTAATTATATAAAATAAAATTTTGCTGTACAGAAAATGATATGTAGTTCTAATCGGATAACAACTGTATCCAGTTAAGTTGAACTTTACTTTTTGGGGGCATACTTGAACTCTGTTAGTCCATTGTAGATCAATTCATCAATCTAAACTCGTCGCATCTTTAGAAAACCCATCACTCATCATTTTGTACCTTCAAGACACAAATTAAGGAAGAGGAATCTTTCTTCCAAAAAAATAAATCTTTCTTAAGAAACGGAGCAAGGTACGAAATTTCTTATTTCACTTTATTAATAATTAACCGCGCGCTACCTTAGGTGGATACATCACACATAACAACGAAACTAGTTAACACACGCATTTGAATTTATATCCAGTTTGACTCTATAGAGAAGACAAGAATCAACAAATGGATGTAATAAATTAAGGGCATTTGTGTTTTCCGCCATGGGTGGTCATATTCGCGTAACATGGACACTCTTCGTAGTGACCATAGGTGCCCGAAGGCACACAATTGCACCGATCACAGCATGTTCCACAAGCTCTCTTACACAGATTTTGTCTTGACGACAACCCGCACCTCCGGTTGCATTCAGCATCACAATCTACATTACATTAAAATTAAACCAATCTTAGATTAGTCCTTCAGATTATGAGATAGATATTTTATTTTTTGATATATTAAATATTCTTTGTTAAATTGTAACTTTAGAAAATAATATTTACTTTATCCTTTTTAGCATAAAGTGACGGTGAAGAATAAAGTAAAAAGAATTGAAATGAATATTGTAAAAAGTTTTTAAAATTTCATGAATTAAAATATCCTATCTATACAATATCAAAGATTAACTTGATGGTTTACTAAAGAAAATTGTACCGATCTTTGGCGGGGAAGGGCTGGGACTTGCTCCCTCCACCATGTTCCTGATTACCTGATATTTAAAAAAACAAAACATCGACAATTCATTTAAAGGTTGATCGGGAAAAAAGGATTGAGGACAACGCAGTTTAAACATATAATTAGGATTTATACGAAATGAAAAATAAATAAATAAAAAATCCTATAACAATAAATAAACGGAAAGGTAGTTTACCATTATATCTGATTCCACGAAATTCACGATGACTAGAGAAATGAGGATTGAAGCGAGCAACGCCCTGGAGATGGCCATGACTTGAAGATGGGAGTTTGTTTCTTTCACTGGATCAAAAGGCTTTTGTATGGATGAAGAGAGAAATGTTGTCGTATTTATAGCCCGCAGACAGAAATGTAGTTGCATTTATGGTCCGCATGGAAGAATTCTATTTAATTAAAGTGCGTACCCATTAAATTTTTAAAACAATGAATAGCGTACCCTTTTATAAAGAATAAATAAGGGTCTAATGGTTATGTATCGTTGGTGTAAAATGTTTTACATAGTCAAACAATCAAAAATCATCGTTAGTATGACTTTTATTTTGAGGTGGTTATTATAAAAGTCAACAAACTTATCATATATGATGGTTTGTGATTGGATGACAGTGTAAAACAGTTTTACACTATTAATACATAACCTCTTTTCTCAATAAATAGTATATGTATTGGTGGTATAAAAGATTTTTATACTGTTATTTAATCACAAATAATTATGTATGATTTGTTATTTTTTTTTTTTTGTATAAACTACAAGTATCTTTCACAGACAGGAATTTTGCTCAAGTCGGATAAAACTATTATAACAACAAAGTTCTATCTTCGAATGTTTCTAATTTGTTAAATTTTATAATAATTACTTTGAATGTTACATTTGATAATGTAAAACGAGAAAAGTTTTAAACTATTGTAATATAATATTAATTTTTTCTAATATTCTATCTATATCTATCTATAAAAACGTAAAATTAAATGTACAATAAATAAATATTTATTAAACATAATGCAAAATTAAATTAAATAACAATTTTAAATATTATAATAATTAATTATAACATATTCTCCAGATATATGATTTTTCATGATAATAAATATATTTAAAAGTTATTATTATAAAAATAATTACTAAAAAATTAATATCTAAAAAATATTCCAAGATAGTTTGTTACTTTTATTATTATTTACAATAAGTTAAATTTATAATCAAATTATATAATTAAAATTACTTACTCATATATTACTAATAAATGCTAGAGTTATTAAATTTAGTACATAATTAATTAAATAATTTTATTAAATATTACATTCAATAATTATGATATATTTCATAGATGTATGATTTTTCATGTTAATTGCCCTTTTTCATGTTAATAAAAACTTATTATTGTCGCAACCGAGGTCACGACGTGACAGCGAAAAATATGTTTAAAAACATAGAGTCGCCACCAATATTTATTTAAGAAAACATTGAAAAAACCTTTAAAAAGAAAATGATCTTCGAAACCAAATTTTGGGTCCGGGAGTCAATTACGTATAGGGAAGGTATTAGCACCCTACAACGTTCGTCATAAAGACGATTACCTCTAATTAAATGTGCACAATTAATATAACTTTAAAATTATTTATTTTACCCCTAAAAAAAACATTTTTTTTGGTGTTTTACTTGCTTATTTATTTATCAAGGAAACTTTGTTATATTTTTTGAAATGATTAAATTTTTATTATTTTTGAGATCGACAGGAGAGGTATCCTGCTCCTACGTATCTCCCGGTACAATGGAGAATCAGACTCACGTAGTTCTTTGGGTAGAAAAAGTTTATGTGTTGATATTTTTTATTCTTGATTTTTTTGTTTTTTTTTATTTTAAAAAAAGGCTTTTGCGATAATCAAACAGGAAGTGCATCCAAAATAATTATCGGTATACCTTTCAAGGCTTTTGTAATACCCAAGCAAGAAGTGCATCCAAACTAAACCTTTATTATTAAATAAATGTTTGTTTTAAATTTTAGATTTTTATTTAAAAGGCTTTTACAATAACCAACTAGGAAGTGCATCCAAAATGATTATCGTTTCACCTTTTAAGATTTTCATGATAGTCAAATAGGAAGTGCATTCAAAATGACTCTCATTAAAACCTTTTTTTTAATTAAACTTAATATGTATAAATATTCAATATATATATATATATATATGTATATATATATGTATATGTATAAATGATAACCAAATAAGAAGTGCATCTAAAATCGTTATCATTAATATTTAAAACTTTAATAATGTCCAAATAGAAAGTGCATCCAAGATGTGCATTATCAAGTTTAATTATTTATTTAAAGAGAATTTATTGATTAATAACTTATTAATTAATTTCATAAAAAAGTTCAAGAGGAAATACGGATGTTATAAATAAAATAAAAAGGGAATAAGCACTTTTTTTTTTAATTGCCAACAAAAAAAAAAATAAGATTATTAAATGTTGTGCCAAAAGGCAAAAGCCTAAAAGACCTCACTGTATTTCCGTTATAAAATTTCATGGCTTTTACTTATCTTTTAATCAGATTTACAAATCTAGGATATATAAAAAAAAATGGATCCAACGTAAAGAAAAAAAGAAGAGAAAAAAAAAAACGTAACTAGCAGACCAAGCTTCGTTTCTTTATGCATCTAAATAGAATAGCATTTGGGCCCAAGCCCACTTCGTCCTTGCAGAAGAATCAGAGGCACATAGCCCCTCTAAGAGGCATGACTTCGACAACCTAGGGGAATTGTGTTGCACCGCTACAACAGATGGGAGGTGGTGGAGAAAAACAAAGTGGAACTAGCAACACCGGAAATGGTGGAGAGCTTGCGCCAAGGCTGGCGAGGAGGTAACGACAAGCGTAGATCTCACCGAAGAAAGTGAAAGAGCCTGTGGAGAGGCCATTTTCGGTGAAGGAGCGTGACAGCGTGGTAGCATAATGGCAAAGATTTGCACAAGAGAAACACGCTTGCACCGACACTGGCGCGTTACGGTGGCACGGCATCACTGTAGTGATGCAACACCATTATAGGGACCAAAAGTGGCCCGCTCCGCTGAGATTGTGCGATCGCACTTATGGCATCACAGAGGGCTGAGCAAATGGGGTTCATGGAATTCTTTGTCCAAATGTTGAGCACTGTGAGGATCTTTATGCATGTTGTTTGTGATCTTTGTTGTAATTGTATAATGTTTGTGATTTTTGGAAAATAAAACGAAATTGATGTATTAAAGACTGAAAATTATTTGTGATTCTGTGTTGATGTGGGAATTGTAAAAACAAATTGAAACAAGTGCATCAATCTAGAAGAGTAAGGGTAGTGTCATGATCCCTATTTGTTTCGTTTTATGTGTTTGAATGAAGCTGTATACAAGAACTGAATCAATGTATCATAATAGGCCTAACTCTGCCTCCTCAGTCTTTGTTGTGGTTCATTGGCAAAATGTATTAATACAAATAATAGAGAGTAATCAAGAGGAAAATTCAGGAGCAACTTAAACACACATATGCAAAGTAAAACTCAAGCAAGCAACGCGATATTGTATTGAAGCATAAAGAACAGAATGGTAAAAAAGGATTAACACCTCTATGGCTTCAAAATAGAGTAACAAATGAACTTCAATGTCCAACACTCCCTCTCTTTCTTTTGTATCCTCTTCACTGCTTGTACTTCTTCTCCTCAATCCCACGGCCCTCTGATTGCTGTGTAAGAGCAAGCGATGTGAGCATCCTAGTTTTTAATTCCCTTCCCCAAAAAATCTCCCCTTCACCATATAATCTTCTCTATTTATTCACCGCTTTCTCTTGCATTGGACGTTGATTTCCTTGTCTTCTTGCAAGGACAAGAGACAAACTAGTAGGGATGGGTTCAGGGTGGTTGGTGGCTTCAGAGATGGTGCCTGCAAAGCTGAAGTGTCTCCACCAAAATGGGAAAAAACAGCAAACAAGGAGAAAGGATGCTTTGTAGCATTCTAAACGTGGATGATTGTGACCCCCTTTTTCTTCATTTGTTTGGTACTTTTATTTTATTAATTTTTAAGCAAACAGAAAGTGAATTTTTGGGCTTGTGGCAGCCCAATCTCACACTGATTTTAGGCTTTTAGAAAAGAATTTGGACAAAAAGAAATTTGGATTTAAAAGAAAATAAGAAAAGAAGCAAATAATTTGAAATAGCCAGGCAAAAAAGAAATTTAAATAAAAATGAAATAGAAATAAAAGGGTGGACAAAATTGGGTATTCACAATTATAATAATAAGTAAGACTTAATTGCAATTTTTTATCTTCCGGTTACCTCAATTCTAAAATTTTGGTCCCTCATATTCTAATTACGCCAATTGAATCCCCTAATTTTTTTTCTCATTTACATTTAAGTTTCTCTGTCAATTTTTCATTAAAAATTTAACAAATCTTGCTAACATGATACTTGCAGCTAACATGACACTGGCATGATAACATAATGGCTGACGTATTCTTTGACACAAATACTAATGTGTAATAGATTTTGCTGATGTAGTGTGCAAAAATGGAAGAAAAATTAACAAAGTGTTAGAAGTGACGAGGTTTGAACTCCCGATACTTATCATTAATATTATTATTTTATTGATGTTTTATTGTAATTTTTAAAATTTTATGTTTTTAATTTATGTGTAGGCATAGACTGATTGACGTATATAAAAACTTAACTAAACCATTAGTTTACTGAAAAGTAGCTTTACTAACATATTTAAAAATTTGTATGATAACATAATGTTTTAAATATGCTTTTTAAATTAAACTATGCATTTATATTAGACTAGACTTAAAAAAAATTGAATTATCTTAAAAAATAATCTATATCACACTTAAAAATTAAATTTTAAAAAAAGGTTTAAATATGTTTAAGTCTTTGCAATTATAATGATTTTTGTTTTTAGTGTTGTACATTTTTATTTATTTATTTATTTTATCTCTGCAATGCTTATTATCACCTGTTTGGTTTCCGCTGAACTTGCCATTAACAATAATATATTTTACGCTCCTACAAATTTAGCATTTTGGTTTTATGACTTTGCAAATTGTAAGAATTGAATTTTGAGTTTAATAGTCATGTATTGACAGTGTAAAGTAAGTTTACACTGTGATTCAATCACAAACAATTATTTATTGTAAGTTTGTTGACTTTTATAATAAATACTTTAAAAATCATATCAATGGTGATTTCTGATTGGATGACAGTATATGATCACTAAACTCGTTTAAAAAACATAGTAAGATTATTTTAAATTAAGGTAATATTATTTTAAAATGTATAATTAAAGTAATTAAGGTAATTAATAAATATATAATTATGGTGCCCATAATTATAAATCATATGATTTATAAATATTTATCATATTAATTAACATAATGAAAGTATGATGTTTACTTAAAAAGTACATGTTACTTTATTTTATATTAAACTTGGTTGAAAATACTTTAAGATATAACATAAGATTAATAGTATAATTTACAATATGAAAAAAAATTGAGACTAAAAATTGCAATTAAAATAATTGATCTTTAAATAAAAAATTATAAGAATTCAAAACTAATTAAAAGAACTAAAATTATAATTACCCAAAAACATATTTTTATCCATAAAATAAAAGTAAAATTTACATAAAAATATCATATAAACCAAATCTTTTCTATCATTTTACATTTATTAGTTATTTCAATAGATAATTTTATCAAACACTTATAAAAAATATTAGTAACATACCCTCTATCACTCTTTTGAATACATTCTCTATTATTGACTAAAATTTATTGAAAATTACAAATTTTTGTGAGTCTCACTTCTTATGTAATAAGTCTCTCTTCTGATTTTATAGTTTTTAATAAGTTTCAACCAATAGTAGAATATGTATTAGAAAGAATGTGTTAGAAAATGTATTGTTAACACTCCTCAACACTTATAATAAAATAAGTTAACTTAATAGCTTTAAGCTACTAATTACCTTTTCAACTTTCAGCTAACTTATTATCAACTACTTTTACCAAATATAACCATAATAGGTCAAACTATACGTCCTTTAAAGTTCTATGAAAGTACACTTGATACTCTACCCTTTTTTTCAAATTACTTTGACCTCTCTTCATTTATATAATTGTATAAGAAATCACGACAGATTTATGTTAGTATGAATAATATACAATGTTATATTATCATATAAATTAAGAGAAATTTGTCAAAGATCAAAAAGGAAGAAATATCAAGTAAAAATTTATTAAATCTTAAAAATTGTAAGTATTATTTATCTTAAAATCTACTCTTATATTATAAATCTCAATTCTTATCTTTAATTAGCGATTTTAGGAATTATTTTTGAACAAGAGCATTTTTAAAAAAATTTCTTAAACAAGAGCGTTTTTAAAAGTTATTATCAACCTCATTGAGTAATTTGTCTTATCGTAATTTTCTATGTTCTCAGAATCGGACCAGACTGGCCGGTTTAACTAGAAAACATATGAACCGGTCCTATGTTCGGTCCAATTAAATTAGAGAACCGGCTAAGCAAAAAACTGGTCTGTGAATCGATCAAAATTGGTAAAAAAACTGGTTTGTAGCGGTTCGATAAAAATGTCTAATAAAATATTATTTTGATGTTTTTTTCTTTAAAAAAATGAAAATCAACCTAAAATATTTGTCATTTTTTTTATTCTAAATATAAACTTGTTTTTATTAATAAATATTGATGTATATTATTAAAACTTAGACTTAAGTATTATAACATATTTAATTTGAACTTTTTTAGGTATTGTATATGTTAAGAACTTATAAAATTATATTTTATTTTTATTTTTTAATATTATAAAGTTATGATATTATATTTTTTTAATTTTTTATGTATTATTTAATTATTATTATTATTATTTTATTAATATCAGTTCGACCACGGTTCAACCCCGGTTGAACCATTAAACCTTGAATTAGTGCCTTGACCGGTTCAATGACCAATCCGGTTTTAAAAACATTGGTAATTTTATATATTGAGCATTTAATATTATTTTTTATTTTTTTACTCCTTTCAATATACTTCTTAATTTTACTTTCAAATTTAATTTGATTTAACAACTAGCTCAAAAAAATTCTTTCTCAATTATCTTAAACCACTCTCCTTTTATCTATATCTGTATACTTATTTTCTGAACCGCTTATCTCTTTCAATTTATCATTTTCATTGTTATTTCTAAATTAAATTTCAATAATTTTTAAAAGAAATTTTCAATAGTTAAAAAATAACCTTGTATCTTAATATACATTATTTATTGTAAATCCAAAACATAGTTTATATGTTCAAAAATATTTATTTATTACAAATTATAATCATAATATAATTTATATATTCAAAAATATTTATTTTTTATAAATTTTAGTTATATAAAAATAAAATTTATTTTATGCATTGCACAAACTAAAATAATAGTTTAATATAAAATTCTCAACCCTAGTAAAAAGTCTAAGCAACTTAACTCAAAATAGATCAAAATTATGCTTGGATCCATAAAACTGCATCACTTATTGATTTGATATGTGGACCCTTTTACTATTAGACTTGTTTGGATAAAAATTTTCATAATACTTATAAAAAAATAATAAATTAAATTAAATTAAATTTATTTCATAAAATATAATTAATTTATACACCTCAACAAAATGAATTTAAGTTGCTTCATTAGTCTGTTACAAAATTGGGAAATATATTGTTGACGATGGAAATTCATTTTAAGAATCGAAATGATAATGATTCTCAAAAGAAAGCTTCTCACAAAGATTCTAACAAACAAGATTTTATTAATAGGACTTAGAATCAAAAAACTCTGTGAGTTCTTTTTATTTGAACAAGTAACGTTATGTTTTCAACTTGAGAAAAACGTAAATTCAATTATTGTATTGAACTTCAATTAAAATCTCAATCTTAACATAATTGTTAGTATACTTCATTCGCAATTAAGAGACTATAATTGATGTATTACAAATATCCATAAATAAATAAAACTGCATGTACAACCTTTGTATTTAATCAAACATCAAAATATGTTGAATGCAGTGACGGATCCAGAAATTATACATGCGGGGATAAAAGTTATATGTGTGTGTGGGTGGGTGGAGTAAGTGGATGGGTGTGCGCGCATGCGTGTGTATATGCGTACATGTGTGTAGTGAATGATCCAAAAATTTTAAGTTGTGAATCATATGTATGTGTGCACCGGTGAAGCTTTGTTGGGACATAGGGAGGCCATGGCCCCCCAAACTGTTTTGCAATTTTTTTTATGAATATTGTGATTTTCTTGTAAATATTTTATGCAAAATTTGTTATGATTTTGACAAAAATATGATTATTTTCTTAAATTTGTGAAAAAATTCATAGAAATTTTAATATTTTGTGTATTCTCATACATTTTTTGTTTTGTACAAAAAGAAAAACTTATTTTGTTTTGCAATTTTATTTTAAAATATAATTTATAGATATTAAGGGGAGTAAAAAAGTAGTAAAAAAAACTCGGAGCGTTTTTATTAAAGTAGAATAAAGATAAATCATAAAAGACAATTAATTATTAAAATAATTAATATTTGAACAGTATCATTGAATGCTTAAAATCATCCATAAGAAATGATATTATTAAAACTATTCTATTTGATTTACTCCTTATAATTTTAATTATTTTGACCCCTCCAAACTTTTTTGTCAAACTCTGTCACTGTGGCTGAAGGAGGGTGCGAGTAAGTGTGCGGCATGTGTGTGCGAGCGTGTATGTGTGTGCATGTGCATGTGCTCGTGAGCATGTGTTTGTTTATTTTTATACAATTAAAATTTAAATAAAAATAAATACGTTTTAGTATATAAATTATATTATAATTAAAATCCATAATAAACAAATATATTTAAATATATAATTTATATTTTGAATTTATAATTAACAATTTAAATTGCAATGTAAGATTTTTAATTATTGATAATTTTTTAAAAAAATAAAATTTAATTTAAAAATAGAGATAAAAGATGTTAGATTAAAAGATATAAACAATTAAGGAAGTTTAAACATACAAATAAAAAAAATGTAGTTTGAAATGATTGAGAGAGAAAATTTTTGGCTAGTTGTGAAGATAGTGTGTAAAATGCGCATTAAGAAAAAAGAATATTGATAATAACTAATTAAGAGAGTGAGAGTAAAAGTAAATTTGTGGGAATAATACTCATTATGAATGGACTTTTTTTTTTTATTACATTTCAAATTATAAGAACAACTTATAATTTTACATATATATTATATTAAGAAAAGCTAGAAAGTTTGTGGGGGCAACTATCCCCACATTGCTAAACATAGATCCGTCGCTGGTTGAATAAACATGCATTTGAAAGTTTCATGAAAAATTATAATTTCAAAAATAACAAAGTTAAGAGTTCAAAGAAGAAACAATGGTTAAGAAGTGAAAAGGTTAAAGGTTTCGAAAAGAAATGTAGTTAATAAGTGAAAAGGTTAAGTTTAGAGAATAAATAGAGATTAAGAAGCGAAAAAGGTAAGAGTTTCAAGAAGAAATTGAGGGAGAAGTAAACCAAAACAATAAATAAAATTCAAACACAAATGAAAGGAAAATAGAATTGCATTGAAATATGGGTGAGAACATACACTGAATCCTTGAAACTGATAACCATATGAGTAAGGCATGTGTGGTATTACAGGAATGTACATACAATGTTTCAATCAAAATGAAAAATGGTTTTGCGATCTCTTATTTATAGACAAACTATGCTAACAGTTGAATTATACAATTTCGACACGTGTACCGTAACTATATTAATTCATATCTAAAAAGTTGTCATTTGTCTTGATTTTATCTCTTTCAAACAATTGTTTTCAACTACATAAAATTTCTTTTTCAAGCATATTTTTGCTGCGATTGAGAATAAAACCTTTTTTGACCGTGTCTTCTTTTTAATTATCTCAAACATCTATTTTTGAAGATTCAGACACTCAGTAATCTTTAACACTTGATCAATTCACAACCCCAACATATATAAAAGAGAATTTTCTTTTATTCTCTTTTTGCAGAGTGGAAAAACATAATTTTGGATACCTCTTCCCTATTAAAAGAAAAGTTTCTTCCAAAATTTTTTTTGAGGGAGAGGTGTGTATGTGTGGCACGATTCTAATATATTCTATAAAAAGATATATTTGGATTGATTAAATTGTGGAATTAATTTCTTTCTTTGTTTTTCAGTAATATTTTTTTATACTCCAAACGGTGTAAATTAACTTTTTTGATTCAAAAATACTTTGTTGACTATGGACACTTATAATTTCTTTCTATGTTTCTCTTTGTCATCTCATATTACCTATTAATTACATTTATACTTTTCTCTTTCTTATTTCTCTCTCTCTCTCTGAGTGTCTGTTAGTATGGGGTGTCTCTATATATCATTTTTTTTTGTGGTAGAGAGCGAACTCATAAAGCTCGTTCTGCTTGTTGTGCATGTGCATGACTGAAACGTAAGCAAACTCTGTCAAGTCAGCAAGGAAAACTTTGAGCGGAATACACGTTAAGAAACATTAACCTGAGGGGAAAAGGAACGAGGGTTACACGGATATTCTTACCCGACTCTAAAGTTTTAAATGAGGCATACATCTTAGCAAATAAATAAGGCATATACCTTTTCCCCTAACGCCTTCCAAATTTCCTGCGATAAGGCGTAACCGTTGTAGAGTTGAGTTAATGAAAATGGCCTTAAAAGCTGGAATTGAGCTTGCACCCAACAAATAAACTTAAGTAGAAACCATAACAGGCCAGAGTTGGTTTCCACCGAAGTGAAGCTTACGCGTACCACCGACAATATATAGTATCTGGAGGAGTTCTTGAGTAAATATTATTTGATAGAAAATTTCTAATAAAGATACAGCTATGGGACTAATCTCTAAAGTTCAGAGTGATAAGAAAGAAAAAAGAAACATTAATTATATAGGTGGCGACTTGATATTTCAGTTTTGTCTGAGATAAATTTCATATAGATTCACTTTGACTATTCCCAACCATCACCAATGTTGGGTCTTGAATATTATTTACTCCAGTAAAAACTTAATAGGTGATACCGCATAGTTATACAAGTCATTGAATTAAAATTATACATTGACGGTTATAAAATTACTGGAATAATACTCCGGAAATATATAACAAATTCTCTAATATATGTAATTCCCTGTTAAAATTTAAAACGGAAAGGAAACGACAAAAGTTTGACTGGATTGTGTTAATGATGTTTTCACCCAAACATTATTTATTACATTCATTTAAATGTAATAGCCAGAAGCCATTTAACATATGTTTATTAAGGATACCACTCCTCCAAAATGAGGGGGGTAAACTTTAAAGTACACTTACGGTTGTTGATTAATAAATTAATAGTTACGATTATGATAAAAATCATATATATATAAAATAAACTTTGAAATTAGACATAATTTCAATTGTTAATTTCCTAATCAACCATTATTAGTGCATTTTATCATCTAATTAAAGTACACTTCTCTTACTTTACAAGAGCTAAATTATTTTATCAAAGGTTTAAATGAGAGTGTTTGCACCAACTGTACTGGGAAAAAAAAAAAACGTCCATTTGAAATTTTGAGTTCTACTTTGAAACAAAAGTATTACTTGATTTGCAGATATTCCTGTTGGTGATAACCCAAACTAACATAGTGAAGCAAGGAAAGTCACACACTTCAGTCCAAAATGCGAGCGAAACAGATGCAGAGTCAAAATGGGCCGGGCTTGAAGGTTAATGAATGTATACTTTGGACCAAAAATATCCTTAATTTTTGTTTAAACTTTTGCAAGTTGTTGATCTAAACATCCAACTTAAGATGTTTCAAAGTAAACAGGGCCCAAACTGAAGGAGTTTGGCTACCAATACATTTTCTAACGTAACTTTTATACGTGACTTATTAAATAAAAAAATAAGATCTATTAAATACGAGTAAAACCCACATTATTTAATTAGTGTTACATAAATTTTATTTAACAATAATGATGTAGTAAAAAATGTGTTAAAAAGTACTACAGTTTTTAACCTTTTCAGCTAAAAAAAACAGAGAGAAAAAATCAGAGTTGCACGTGGTTGTGGCACATTGGGAGTGGCACCATGATTGATTGGTTCCCTAGCTTATTACTATCAATCTCACTGACTACAAATGCAGTGTTTGGGTACACACTTTCACTGAAAATAAACGCAGAGGTTGCAGTTGCAGGTGGTCATAGACAAACACAGAAGGAAGCCAAGAGAACGTGAAACGATAAGAAACTTTTCGTGTTGCATGTAATGCATAGATATGCCATCTGCCACGCCTCGTCTATCCACCTCAAACTCAAATCCATTGTCGCTTCTGTTCTTTTGGGCAACATCACACATCTAATTTACTTTGATAAAAAAAAAACCAAAAAAAAAAAAGAAAATCAACGGCTTTTGACACAAGGTTTACCTTCGCCAGTTAAAGTAGAAATGTACATGGATGAATTTCTTTTTTCACGGGTATTTTTCTTTGGAGTTGATCTTATTTTAGACATTAAGCCTTTGTTTGGTAGAGAAAAGAAAAACAGATAGGAAAGAAATATGTAAAAAATAAGTTAAGAGATGAAAAATAGATAAGAAATAATTTGAAATTTTAGGTTGTTTGGTAGAAGAGAAATAGATGAGAAATAAATAAAAAATAGAAGAGAGATAGAGAGGCGAATGAAAATAAATGAGAAATAGAATAAAAATAAGTAGTGGGACCTAATGGAATTCACCAAAAAATTTTAAAAAAATTTCATTAATTTTCACTCAACCAAACCACCTAAATTTTTAAAAATTCAAAATTTCTTCTCCTCTCGTCTCCTCTCCACTCAACCAAACAAAGCATAAAAGTGAACACTTTTTCTAATAGAGAATTGGACGAATTGGCTTGAATTTTAATTGAGAAAAAAAATAATCAAAATGATTTAGCCTTTTTTTAACTTTATAGTTTTAAACCTATACTAAATCGACAAAATTAACAATTTCATAAAATTTGATAATACTTTTTTATTTTTGAAAATAAAAACAAAGTTTAAATTGACTATTTTTAATAATTATTTTTTAATTAAAAGACACCATATTAGGCATATAAATCAAAAAATTAAAGGCTTAATTTCGTTATTATTTTTCAAGTATTGCAATTGTGTGATTTTAGTCTCTAAGATCTAATTGTGCAAATTAGATCCACCAAATTTCCTCCCATTTATAACCAAGTCCCCATCAGTCTTCCGTTAAATATTTAATAAATTTTGTTGTCATGACATTGGTAGCTAACATGGCACTAACATGCTGATAGAGGTGACAAAATGGATTAACCGACCCATTGTGGGCCAGCTTGATGTGAGCCAAAGGTTTAACGGGCTGGGCTAAAAAGGCTGAATTATATTCGATCTTCTAATTTGATGTCCAAGTCTGGCCCTATGTGGGTTGTTGGCTGTTCAGGTCGACTCGCTATTTTTTTTCTTTTTTGATTGATTTTTTATTTTTCTTCAAAATTTAAAATTGAAATATATTGTGATAATTATTTTTATTGACATATTTATTTTAGTGAAATAAATAAAATATAGATAATTATTTTATTATACTATTATATTATTATATTTTAAAAATTTTGAAATGTGATATTATGACAATCACTATAATTGTTTTTAATACGAAAAACACTTATATATTATGAGGTAATCTCATTTATCATTTTATAAAAGTTACAATAAGAGTAGTTATATATCTAATGGTTTACTCATATGAGTTTGTAAACGTTGCAAATGTCTTATACCACTGTAAATATTAGCTCAAAAATTATATAATATAATACATTTATTTTAATTATGTAAGTAGTCTATGTCAAACAAATTAAAGTTTCAAAGGTCTCCTAGCATCTTAAATATAGGTAACACAAAAAAGAAAAAATATAATTTGAATTATGTACTATAAATTTATAAGTAGCCTGTGTCAAAATCAAATATCAAAGTCTCTGTCAAACAATTGAAAGTTTGAGACAATGAATTAGTGACTATTTTTAGTTTTCTAACAAAACATAAAAAGAAGCGAGTAGCCCGGACCTGACCAAGCTAACTCAGTTTGAACCCAATTATTACACGAGCTTTATCGAATTGGGCTAAAAAAGCCCGCATTTAATTCAAGCCCATAATTTAGAGCCCAGGCCTTATATTTTAGCATGTGAGTCCAAGCCAACTTGACTAGCCCGACCTATTTTGCCACCTCTACATGTTGATGTGATAGCCCAACACATACATTGATGTGGCACTAACATGCTAACATAACAATTGACATGGCATGCAAAATTCGAGAAGAAGTTGACAAAGTGTTGATGTTGCAGTTTGAACCCCACTACTTTTCTCAAAAAACAACACCAAAATCACTAAACAGAGTGTTTGTTTGATATATGAATGGAAACTAAACTACATTTGACATACTAACTTATATTTTTTAATACTGTATATCTTAACTATAACTTAATCACTTGGTGATAAATAAAATTTTCTTTTATAAATTTGTGTTGTTTATTTTTTTATTTTTTATTTTCATATTTTAGTGACTAAAATAAAATATTATTATCGATGTAATAATTTTTTATATGTTTCACTAAAATATTATATTTATATCATATATTTCTAATTAACCTTCCTCTAATATATTTATATCATATCTAATATATTTATATTTGTGGAGAAGTAGATGATGTGGGAAAACCATAAGTGTACGATTATTGTCAAGTAATAAATATTGAATCCACAAGGATTGTGCATTTGAATACTAATTTATTGTAATTCAATAAAATAAAATAGGAAAGAATATAATTTTGAAAGTGATTGAGAGAGAGGGAAAGAAAGAACAACACAATAAAAGAACATGGAATAAAATCAAGAAAATTGCAAGATCAATTGAAGGGGGAATTTAATATCAAGAGAATTTTCAAGATTAGGAGTTTGCACAATGAATCCTATTTTACTATTTTCCTTACCTAAGTATTGTAATTAGTTCTCTATTGAAGGTGAATTAACCTAAGGAGGCATTTATTCCCTTTCAAGACACGAAGGTGTATCTAACTAAATTGATAACTATGTTCAATTAAACCATTTATGCTCTTTGTTAATTTAATTGCTCCTTGAAAGATTAAACCTACTTTCGTGATTTAAAACCCAAGTTCTTTCCCTATGGTTCCAATATTTAGGTTCATCTTTCAGTACTTTCCTAAATGCCTAAGGTTATGAAAAAGGATGGTCAAACGTTTTGCATAAATAAAAATTGATAAGAGAATAAAGAGAATAACATAATAGAACACAAAGATAATTCAACTAAAACATCCAATAATTATCAAGGGCTAAGCCCCAATCCTAGAAAAAGAGGATACAACTTAATCATAGTCATGGAGAAAACCCAAGAGAAAACAATAACATCAAAAACCCATAATCCCCAAAGGGAGGAAGAAGAAAAGAAGAATCCCGCCTACAATCTTGAGCTTAGTATTGTCTCTCCTATGAGGTTTCAACCCCTAAACAATCCCTAAAAGAGGTATTTAAAACCTAGGGTTGGAAGGGGGCCAAGTCCATTCTAATTTCAAAAGCAAAAATAGTCATGAGGCTCCCCAAGGCTAGGACGTGAACAATATGGCCAAGGTGTCTTCACAAAATTTGTAGATATTTTCATCCTTAAAATTTAGGCACTGGTCTCACATCATTTCGATTTCTACAACTCAAAAACACCGTTCCTATGTCAGGCTGTTTGGACAGAACATCAACTTTTACTTTAAGCCTAATTTTCTCTATGATCCATGCTAAATCAAATAAGAGTCTCTTCATGAAAAGTGCAACTCTTTGTTTCAATCTACAATAAGCACTAAGATCACCTCAATAACTTTATTGGAGCCTAAGTTATGACCACTTTGTTTCCTTTTGCTCTAGTTCATTCCACAAGAAATCTTTTTTAAAATCACAAAAACACAATCTAATGCGGTAAAAAGTTCTAAACAAGAGAAATTAAGCAAATAATGATGGAATGAAGCCTAAAACTAACATTAAATGAATGCAAAACAATCTTAAAACATGATGCAAAGAAAGATACATCAATAGATGATATATTTTAATTTATATTTATTAATTTCTTAATTAATATTTAAATATTTTAGCATATATTTATTAATTTATATTTATTAAAATTTAATATTTTTTGTATATATTAATAAGTTAATATTAATAATATAAATTAATAAATATCAATTAGTATGTACATGGATATTAATGTATTAGATATTAACGAATAGAGTAAATTACACTGACACATTTTAAAACTTCGTCAAATTTCTCTCAATACTCTTCCTTTTTTTACCCCTATGTTAATCTCCTTAATTATTTGAAAAATATTACACTAACACCCCTTATATATTACATTAATCCCATTTGATTGTTTAAAGAACATTACACTGTACACTCCTATAAAGGAGGTTGTTGAAAACATTTAAAAAAAAAAGATTTTGTACAATCTCAAAAAATCCCAGGGGCTATGGGTATAATTTATTGTAATAAATATCTACTAATTTATATTTATTAATTATTAGTAGCATTATTTATTTATATTTATATTGTTTATTTAGTAGTAATAAATATATGTGCAATTTTAGTCTCCCATTTAATTTATATTATAGTATAATTTCTATTCATATACCAAACAAACACTTTGACCAAATTGTTCTAGTGTTGGAGTAAAGGAATAGAAGTTTAAACTCCACCACCAACAAACACTTTGTCAAATTTTCCCACCATGTTAACATAATTTGTTAAATATTTAACGGATGACTGGTAGAAAAACTTGATTGTAAATATAAGAAAAGTTGGAATTCAAATTGCACAATTGAAACCTAAGGGACCAAGATATCATAATCACGATATTTGATGGACCAAAAGTATAATTAAGCCAAAATTAAAAAATAAATTAAATTAATTGATGCAAATAATTATATTTATAATAAATATAACATCATCTATATATACATATATATAACAAAAAAGTAAGAAACTTGAATTTTAAATTATGAAATCAATACCACAACAACAACAACAAAAGTTGAATTTTATTAATTTTTTGGTAGAGACCATGTGTATCTTCAAAGGGAGGCAATTTTGTTCGAGTTAGACAGAGCCACTTTAAATGAAAAAACTCCCCTTTGAATATTTAACACAGTTACGTACTCAAGACTCAAAATCGAAACTACTAATTAAGTTAGAATAATCCTGTGCCAATAAATCTACACACTCGGTGATTAAATTATATTAATTTGATCACTCTTAAACTCACACATAAATAAATTTGAATTAAGTCAATTACTTTGATTTCTCAAATATATTGGAATTGTTGAAACCAATAAAAAATAAATCTAAAGTTATCTATTTCTATTTTCTATCCACCCTTCACCATGTTAAGAAAAAAGGCATCAAATAATGTAGTAACAATATTAATGGGGTTGAGTCTAGTAGAAAGGACTAGTCTTTCTAAATATGATAAACCAAGATTTGAATCTCCCTTAAAAAAAGTGTTCACATTTTTGTGCTTTATAGTACCTCAAATAGAATTTTGTTGAAGGATACACGTGAATAAAAAAAAGTAGTAGCAGGAGCATGTAGGATTCAAGTCTCTTCATTGTTTACCATTTAATCTCTATTTGAAATAGAGTTTTAATTTTAGTTTTTATATTCTTTTTTACAATTTGATTTTAAATGAATTTAATTTTATAAATTTAATTTTAATTAAAGGTAAATTTAAAATAAATAAATTTTGTTTAATTTCTTTGTTAACAACAATTTTAACAATAAACACTATTTAGATAATATTAATTAAAATTATTTTTAAATACATAATTATTTAAAATTTGATTCCATTTTAAAAATAATTTAAATATTGTAAGATTGAAATATATATATATATATATATATATATATATATAAGAAATAATTATAGAAAAAGAATACTATTATATTTAAAATAAAAATTATAAGAATTAATTATTTTGTAACCACTGTTGTAGGGGTGTTCATGGGATCGGATTTATCCGATAAACTCGACAATTCAAACCAAACCAATTAAATTAGTTCAAACTGACCCGGTTATCAGTTCTTTTTACTTCAAATCCGAACCAAATCAATTATAATTGGTTCGATTATCGGGTTTATCTCTTTTCAACCCAAACCAATCCAATCAATTATTTTTAAGTTTTAGATTAATATATTTTAAACTTAAAGCTTAAATTTTGCTTCAACTTTTCTATTTTCTTTCTTTTTATTTAATTTATTTTTATGATCTTATATAATGTTATCAAATGTCTTAATTTGACCATGTTTATTATAAAATTTTTATTATATTTTAGGTAAAGAAATTTATAATATATGTAGAGTGATAACTTTAGAAAAATTAAATATTTTAAATAAAATAAATAATTAGTTATTAAAAACATGGAATATTTTTACCTTATATTAATCTAAAATTAAATATTTATATAAACTAGACAATAAGTGTATATAAAAACTTAAAAAAATATAATAATTTAATTTTTTTATTATAACCCAATGACCCAAACCAAACCAATCTAATTTTAATTGATTTGGTTCGGTTTAAATTGACCAAAATTTTTTCAAAACTCAAACCAATCTAATCTAATTAAATATAATTGGTTCAAATTTAATTTAATCTAAATCGAAATCACTCCAATAAGTGAACACCCCCTACACCCTTTTACATTTCTACGATGTAGAGGACACTTGTGTTTGACTGTGTACTTTACATGTCCACTTTAGGCGATGATCCAACGGCTACAGAAAAACGAGGAGGACCGTTGATTTCCTTCAGCAGGAGAAACAATAAACAGCCAGCGTATTCATTTGGTGCAAAACAACAATAAAGGAAAATTCATAGTTGGTTCCACACTATTTTTCCACCCTTTCTTTTTTAAATAATCTCAGTCTAGTAAAAACAGTTGCTAGTGGACCTTTAACACTTAAAAGTTTTTTTCAATTTTGATTAATTCGAGCAAATTAAGTGAATTTGTTTAAGGAAAAATTCGAGCGCAAAAAAAATAAGTTATTTAGCAAAAATAATAATAATTAAAGTGTAGGTAAAAATATATGTTTCACTTTTTTTATAAGATTTAATATATTAGTAGGTTCCTGAATTTTTTAGTATTTTTAATTGAGCTCTTAAATTAAAAAAATATAATTAAATTCTTGATCTTCTATAATTTCTGTTATAAAATTTTTAGAGTTAGTTTATCAGAAAAATAATAATTTGGTTTGATTTTACTAATTTCAGAAACTTAATTACAAAAATTATAAAAAAAATTAGAGATCCAATTATAATTTTTTTAAATTGACAGACCTAATTAAAAATTTTTAAAAGTTGCTGACCTTATTAAACATTTTTATTATTAAAATGATAGTATTTTCTTGTGTGCTTCTTGATTATATTCCTCATGATTGTTATACGGCTGCCGAGGCTATCTGTGCTATTTTCTTATAGGCATAGTTATTGGCCAGAGGATTTTCTGATTTCATTGTTTGTGGTGTGATTTTGATAGTCTAGAATAATATTATCTATCACTCAATAATAATAATAATAATAATAATAATAATAGGAATTAAATGAAAAATATGTTTGACATGTCATATTTGGGCATATTATCTTTCTTTGATATATATTTTTGTACAGATTAACAGTTTTAAATTTTAAGATTTTTGTATATATAATTAGTATTTTATAACTATTTTCTGCTACATAGTCCTTTATTATTAAAGTGTCTTATAATAATATTAAAAAAGTAATTAATAAAATTGAACATGATAAAATATAAAGATGTTGGGTTATTTATGGAACTCATTTAGTAAAATTTTTAATGTTGCTAGGTTGGAAAGAGTTACTTAAGTAATAAAAAGTAAAAAAATTGTAGTGTACAATGGTGGGATTCGTTTAAGACATGTAAAAAGTAAAGAGAGAGAGATGCTGATTGGAGATGCTCTAATAAGACAATGCTGTGAGGACTTAGGTACTATCTAGCAAAATAAAGGGGGAAAATAACTATAAATGTAATTAATTTAACACATGATTTTTGGAAATCCAAATACTTATTTGATATATAGAGAAAGAGATAGAAAGAGAAAAAAATAAAAGTATGATAGGTGATATGATATGAAAAGAGTAATAAAAAAACATAATGAATGTTAATTAGGTGTTTAGAAAAATAAGGTGCATAAAAATCATTACTCTTAATTTAAGCACCACTTCTTCAACTTAATCGAAGCTTCCTTACTTTTGCAAGGAATCATTTCTCACACAGTCATACTTCAATATGTAATTAAAGCTTACAAACGCGCATTTTGAATCTTCCATTTCTCTTTTCTCTACTCCATTCTTTTCTTCAAATACATAAATAAAACACAGGATTTTTCTTCTTCCCCTTTAAATAAATCATTAATGTTTTCTTTATAACCTTAGCCTATAATTTCCATGCTCATAAAACCATAGTGACCGCATGAAATTGAATGCCCCAAATATTCGTGACTGGCAATAAATACTCGTACCACCATTCTCATTTTCCCTTGTGCCTTGCTTTATTGCTCGTTAGATCTTTACCACTCTCCTCACTTTTGGGTCTATTTGCTGCACCTTTATTCATTTTTTAAAAAGAACCTGATTCTCTGAACACGAGGCACCAATTACTTTTGCGGGCTTCTTTTCCACAGAACCACTGTGTAATGTTAGTATGTATGTACCGTACAATCTCATTCTCAAATCTCACTTGCTTTTTGTCTCTCTCAAACACTGGTTTTAGTTTTTCCATTCCACTTCAACTTCACCGGAGATAAACAAACCCAAAGTCCAAACCAACACGTTGAGCCACTGAACCTTCTCTTTTGCTTAGTATTACTCGTTATTATTGTTATTGTTATTGTTTTATTGTTATTTGTTATGAGTCGGTAGTAGAAAGTGGAAAGAAATGGACAAGTCTCGAAACGTGAGGCGTGGAAGCAGTGGGTTCTCAAACGCGAACAAGCGACGACACATTAATAAACAATCTCGACGACACAAACTCTTCGGTGGTAAATTACATAACACCAACTCCTTCTGCTTTTTTCTACGCAAACGGACAAAACCTATTTTATGCTTGTCGTTATTCGTGTCTTTTCTTTTTCTTTCTTTATAACGAAGAGTTTGCAGATAACGCTTCGCTTCGTAGTTTCCCTTCCCTTGTTACCTATCTGAGCGATGGTTTTTCCTTTTGCTTTCTGAGCCATAGTTTTCGGTCGGGGGGACCTTCGATTCTCGGAGAAATCGAAGAAGGAAAAGGTGAGAAGCTTGAGTGCGGTCGGAACAGCCTCGTCGAGCTTCCAAATGGGTTGCCATGTCTCTGAACAACAAACACATGACCCTTCTTCAACCGTCATTGCCACCACCAAGAGATTCAAGGTTCATAAGAATGTATGTTGTTCTTATTATGTGCTTAATATTTTATTTATGGACAAAACTTACCTACCATTTTATAAGTAGTTTCTAGTACTTTCTCTAATCAGAATTCGAGTTTTATTTTGACAATCTATGTTACCTTTAATGTAAAGCTTTACCATACAAATTATCAAGCTAAAACTCTAATTCTGATTCAAGGACGCTACCAAAAACACATAAGGAACTCAATCTAAGTTTTATCCTTTATTTATTTTGTTATTTTTAATTCATGGACTTTCTCATGAGTTTGTTGTGTTTGGTTCTTTCTCTTTCTCGTCCTCCCTTTGAATGATTTGGCAGTTTTTGAATGACTGCAACGGCGCCTCTGTTCCACGGAAGCTACGTTCAGGTGCGTGTGTTTCAAATTCCAAATCAAAGCGTTTGTTATGCATAATATGCACTTTCCTTTTTTTTTTTTTTTTTTCCTCTTTTGCTGTTGATTTTGGATTAGAGTTGAAGCAATCTCTGAGAGTGAGAAGCCTTTTCTTTTTCTTTCTTTGTTGTAATTGTTGGACTACGGATTCGGTTTTGGTCCTTTTTTTTTTTTTTTTACTTTGTGAATTGCTGCAATATATTTTCTTCCACTGAAATACTAATATACTATAAGCTTTTAATTGATCAGGTAGTTTTCTTCTTCTGTATCCAATCTTGTGTAGGAAGTGGGAAAAAAATATTGTTTGCTAAAAATATTATGATTTTGTTTTCTCATTTTAAATTACAGCTACGAAGAAACGCGGTCGCGAATCCATGTTACTTGATTCAGAAAAGGTGACGCACAAGATGGATGGAATAGAATCTTTCGAAAAGGATAGTGTAAAGAAGTCCAAAGTGAGTGTTGTAAGTAAGACATCTGTGGGCTGTGTTTGCCAGTTTCAAAACTCGACCTTTTTGCTTGGTTTTCTAAGCATTTTCGGTTTCTTCACCTTTTGCTTGGAATTTTATGCTTTTGTAGAAACAAGGAATGAGGCGTGACTGGTCCCCAAGAGAAGGACTTTCTGGGCCCATCACAAAAGATGAGCAAGAGGTTGCGGAGACTCTCTATGCCTTGGCTGGAATGTTCCCTGACAATGCCTCCAATCACAAGAGTAAGGAACCAGATGGGGAATCTTTGCCAGATAACTCATCAGTTTTGCAAGACTTGGAGGATAATGCTAGTGCTGCTCTTGAAGGTTATTATTCACTCTCACCCTTATCTGGGATATACTTGTCTTAGCGGTTAACTCATTTTTTATTTTATTTTTTTCCGTTCTCACCTTTTTATTTTTATTTTGCCATGTATTCTATTCTAGCCTCAGAAACTGTTCAGGGTGCAAGTCCTTGTTTTCATGAAAGTTCACCTGGAGAAGCTTCAAAAATCAGTTGTTTGAATGAAGCTGTTGGTCAAGAACAACCTGATTTGCCTGAGAGTGCAATGCTCTTGATGCCATCTCATAGCACTTCTCCAACAATAAATCTTCAGACCATGCCTGTGATAGGTTAAGCGTGAGAATAGCAACAAAATTGCATTGCATGACTCTGAGTTACGTCTAGCAATGGGGTGGGTAGTTTTTTGTTGTATTCTGAAATATCTGTACTTTTTAAGTCCTTTGAGTGTATTTACATGTTTTCTCATCTTATTGCAGATTAAATATGAACAGACAATCACGGATTTCTTATGTTGAGAGGAAACCAGATGTGGAATTTGAGGCGGTGAGCATTTAAACTTTTACAGTTTGTACGGTTTTACCAAAACTTGTTACTTGTTGGCTAGTACTGGTCTTATTGGTGTTGTTGGTTTGCATTTCAGGTCAGAGGTGTTGATTGTAAGCAACAACAGCATATGATCAAGGAACAAAAGGGAAAGGGTATGCTCTTTCAAAGATCTAAATGTCCTTTTGATAGTGTTGATTTCTCATTTCGGTGGTAAAGGCTAAAGGTTTTTACATCAATTTGGCTGATTCTTGGACTTCTTTTGGTTCTTTTACTAGAAGGCCTTGCATTATGGCCAGGCTTGTCTCCAGTGGCACCAGCTGGCCAGGCTTATCAGCAGTAAATTTCTTTCATTCTACATTTTCATCTTGTTAGGTAGCTTGATTTCAATCCTTCTTGTTCTGTTTGTCCAAATCTGATCAATTTTTCTTTCCAAGGTCTTCTGCTACTAAAGCTCCTGATTGGCTGGAAGCTGCAATCTGTTCCTCCAAACTGGATTTGAGGGAAAGTTCAACTTGTTCTTCTAGTGGGAAGGTAAGGAATAAGGACTAACAAATTTATGATTACTACTGTTTTGTGTGACTTACCTATATTATGTTAAAATCTCTTGATCCTAAATGGCGTACACTCCACTCAAACAGCTATTTATTGTTGCCAATTACGAACGTTACGAACCTTGCAGATTTTTAGTCCTAAAAGATCGTGGAAGAGGTGTGCAGCTCATGTTCACATCAGTCATATAATCAATCGTTTAGAGGTGCCAAAAAGACAGGTCATCAAAGAAACTGAGCTTTATGAATGTCATCAAATGAGAGCACATGAAGTATCAAAGCGTGGAGTTCTTTTGGAAGTACACAGCTTAAACGGAATAAAAAATGGAGTTACTTCTTCTACTGTGAGGAATCCCCACGAAAGTAAGAATATTATTCTTCAGCAGCAATGCCATTATCGAGACATATCACAGGCTGTTCCAACACCTGTGGTGTATGGCCATCAAAAGCAAGTAAGCTTAAGGTTAATTTTGGTAAAGATACCACCCCTTGCCCCCTCTTCCTCATGCACTAATGACTATCCTTATTATGCAGAATTTCAATTTCTTGTCCTTGTCAGCAGGAAGTAATGGGTTAAAGGTCGACAATAATTATAATAAAATTGGAAGTAGGTTGGAACCATTGTCAAAATTGCAAGTGCCTTATTTACAGTCACTAGCAGCACAGCAGCATGGGGTCATGCCAATTCCTGCGGCTCAGAGTCAGTATGCCTCCACTTCTTACCTTGATCAGCTTTCCGTCGCAGGACCACAGGTATTAAATCTCTCTTTGCTGCAATAGCATTATTAAGTATTAAATATTAATCAAACAAAATGGGCTCCGAAATCTAGGGTCCAACTTTGGTGTAAAAAGTAAAAACTAGCTGAATGTGATTATCTTTTGAACTATATGAAATGAGGTGGCTAAGATTTATTGCTAATAATGAATTGAATAAACTACTTTAACAAGCAAAAAACAAGGACTTGCAATTTAATATCCTCATAAATATGCCACCCATATTGCCATTCTAATATCGTTACGTAATGCTTTAATTGACTACAGGTTCGGTTGCAGCAACCTCATTATTTTGGTAACCCGTTATGTGGCACTCATTATAGTTCAACGGTCTCACATAAACAAGAGCTCCAAAGCTTTTGGGGGGTGCAACAAGCAGAACAAGGTGGTAGGTCTACAGTTAATTTCAACATTATGAGGACCCAATATCCTAATTGGCAAAATGGAAGGCATGACTCTTCTGCATTGAGTCCATGTGCCCAAGCCATCCTTCCCTATTCCCCTGCATCACAAGAAATATTTGGATCCAAGATTACTTCAATCTCTGGGCAACAGAAGCAGCTCCTTGCCCTCTTCCAGGACAAATGGAAATGGACTAGACCTTCCTCTCCCTTCTGTATGTGAAGAAATTAGAAATTAGAGACAGGCTCCCGTGTAGTGGTGCAATATCGCTGCAAGTGCGATTTTAAAGTGATGAGCAACCTGAATACGATTCATTGTTTTATATTTCTGCACGCCCAGCTTTTAGAGCTACGCCTTTCACATTAAAAGTAGCACAGAACTTGCAAGCTGCTATAGGAGATTGCTCTTGTGAAATCGCGAGGAAACACAAATGTTAACGCAGTGTAGCAAGACCTGAAACTTGACAGGATCACGCTAAAATCTCATTTCCCAGGACACCAAGCGCTCATCTAACTGAAAATAAAACATATACAACGCTTGTTCACTGGTAGTTCATTTGTACCATCAAAATTAATCGGTTTGCATTACTTATATATTGCAATTATCAACTCCAAAAAATTGGTCAAATGAAGCAAAACAGAGTTGTATCTAACAAGTTGCAAGTTTAAACTCCCACTCGTTTCTTTGAAATATGATAAATGTAAGTACTTCTATAAACGTTCTTTATTTTCAAGAAAAAAAAATATTACAATTATCCAGTTATATTTCCATTAAGCGTTTTACTAACTACCAAGAAGAGAAGAAATTTATAAAAAGAAATGAGACACAAGCGAGGCTGTAACAGAAAGGCTACTGAAAACCCTGATTTTATAAATGTCTTACAAATATAAACATAAGCCGAATAAGAAGCGTAGGTAAAGGGCACTGAATACATGGCTCAATGGAAAAGATTTTCAAAATTCTGTATCACAATTCAAATACAAGAATTATGCCAAGGGCATGAGCAAATCATCGAAATCTCCAAACTGCTATGACTGCCGAAAAGTAATGTGTATCACTCCAGTTTTTCCAGTTCCCCCATTCTCTCAATGATAGCCTGCAAGCACAAAAACAGGTTTGTTATGGAATAGAGGTTTTCTTCTATGTCATAGATTTAGCTTGTAAATAAATTTACACCCAGGAAACAATCGTCAGAAGCAGAGAAATATGCTGTAAGAAGCTACCAAAGTAAGCAACTACGCCTGGAATATTTAGTGTAACTACACAGGTTAAACATTACACTAGCAAGTAGCAACCACATGTCAAGTGCTTAGTAACTCCAAAAGAATGCATACCTTCTTGCTTGTTTCTTGCAGTTCACCAGCTAGAATAAATTCATCAAGTATAAGATAGACCTTCAAGACACAAAGGTAAACTACATGAGTAAGGAAACAATAAAATCTTAAGGAAGAAAATACGATCAGATCAATATGGTGGGCAATAACCACTCCAATCCTAACCCTAAGCCATCATGAGCTTTACTTAGAAAGAAAAACAAAACATAAAGAGAAACCGGTAGAACTTATGTTATAGATTAGACATACATACATCCACTGGAGGATGTTAATATATACAGTGATTAGTGCAGCTAAATAAGTTGTAATGAAACTGGGATTTTCCAAATAAACAATCTAGCATATTGATTAGTGCAGGCTATGGTTGGTCAACATTCTACTATAATCTCAAGAGCAAATGCAGAAGAAAAAAAATTAAGAGCAATACCGAGACTAGAAACTATGGCAGATAGACATCTAAATCAACAATCAAACGATTATTTTATTGTAAAATATAAGAAACAAACACAGGATAGGAATTAGAAGACAATTATAGAGGAAAGATAAGATAAATAACATACCTTATGGAAGTTAAAAACCAAATCGAGTTCACACACATTGCTGAAGAAGTGATCCAATATTTCCACAAATAAATGGATGCACTCTAAATATGCCAACTCATTATCAGTGATGTCAACACAGAGCGAGAAAAACAAGCCAGCATATCGCCTGTATATTATCTTGTACGTACGAAACTGCAACAGATGTTACCATCAAACGGTAAGAACACCAACAGATAAAATGTTATAGCAATTTAGACAACCTAAGACCAACAACAAAAAATAGCACAACGTTTTAACAGTCAGCAGCAGAACCTCCTTGAACATTCATCACATAATTAATGCAATTACTTCTTAGCCAAAGCAAAGGAAGAAAGTGAAAATCGTGGAGAGAGTATTGACCTCAACGAAATTTGTGTATTTAGGGTCTCTGTTTACGACGAGGCGATGAACCTGAGAAATTGAGGAAAATTAGGTTAAGGTGTAGCTGTTGTGTATGAAGAAGAAGTGGAATCGCGGGAGAGAAGATGTTACCTCGTATTCGACCTTGTGCTTCTCGGAATCCTCGAGCGGAACGTAGTACTTGGCAAGACGAGTCTTGCCCTGCCTGTTCTGCAACAGAATGAATCGGATCTGCGATTGCAAAAAGGGCAAAACAAAACGTTTTTTAAAATAAAAATAAAAATAAAAATTGGAATCAGAGAGATTATTGTGAAGCGAAACGGAAGAGAATGGTGACCATTTGCAACGATAGATTGGGGTTGGGGAAAGGGGGTGGAGACGTGAATTTTCCAATCTCAGCTTCGATGCCAACTGAAAGAGATGATCATACCAACGACTTTACTTGCCAACTCTCTCTTTTTATTTTATTTTAATTTTAATTTTCTTTTTGCGCTGCAGCTAGCCTAGCGTGTAATGACGCAGATGAGACAAGGTCCGGTTGATGGGTTTTGCCCTTCCTTTACTTTGAAGTTTGTCTGAATATTCAAACTACCCTGCCTTTAAAAAATAACACCCTTTTTTAATTATGCATGTTAATTTTAATACTTGACAAATATTAATAAAACTTAAAAATGAGTAAATATTCTAATATTCCATGTTTTGACAAGGTAAATTATTATTTAATCACAAATTGTCATATATGATTAGTGTGTTGAATTTTATACTAAAATATTTTAAAAGCCATACTTATCATAATTTTTGATTAGTTGACAATATAAAAAAATGGCTTAATTGCACTTTTTGTCTTCCAAGTTTTACAATTTTGTAAATTTTGTCACACTAAAATTTTTTTGCGAATTTTGTCCTCAAAATTTTAATTTTCGTGAATTTTGTCCCTAAGTGGAAAAATCGCCTCAATTAAAGAAAAAACCGCTACAAAATTATCTTAATTGTAGTAGTTTAAAGGAAAAATTGCCACAAAATGTCTTAATTGTGACAATTTTTTTACTTGGGAGCAAAATTCACCAAAATGGAAAATTGGGGGACAAAATTTATAAAAAATATTCTAGGGTGACAAAATTCGTAAAATTATAAAACTTGGGGACAAAAAGTACAATTAAGCCTAAAAAAATTAAACTCTAAAAACAATTGTTCCTTCACAATTAATTTGGAACACTTACAATTATCACTTTATATAATATAATATATATGTATAATTGACAATGAAATCAATTATTACGAACATAATTTCATTTTTATAATCTATATATAGACGGAGAGAAAGAAAATAAGAAAAGGAACAATTAGTTACAATTTACTTCTAGAGTTAATTAATTGATTTTAATTTAATTGTATCAAAAGAAATGAGTAATGTTACTTGTGTAATAATTTTTTACAAAATTTTTACGTATTCACTTTTTTATTTCTCTCCCCCACAATATCTATTTTATTACTCATTTTTTTCTCTTCTTATTTCTTTCTTTTGTATAAAAATTGTTGTAAAATTTTATTATATAAATTACATTACTCTAAAAAAAATAGTTACATACATTAGAGTACCAATCCACTAAAATTATAATATATGGCCGTACAACTAAAGGAGTAAATAAAGATCTAGTGACAAGAGACTTGAATAATTTACATAAAGTTCAAATTTCAATACTACATTTATGAAAAAAATCTTCAACCTCCATTAAGTCACCTTTTCCTCTCTCATATACAAAAGGAAAAATCTTATATTTGGATTCTTCCTTCCAACTTCTTGTTCTTACCCCAGTGCTCAATCAAGGGGAAGCGGTTCCAATAATTACATACCTGCTACATGAACTAAGAATTTTTATTTCCATGATAAGGGTAAATGCCCTATAACTCATGCTTGTACATGGAGTTTGAAGCAGCCAAAAGAGCAGCTCCTATGCCAGATCCATCTTTTGTATGCTCTATCACCACATTGTTTGACTTTTCTGTTCCTAGCAGTTCTTTGACTGAATCATGCAAATAAGCCCTGTATTGAGGATAATTTTCGTATAAGCCCCCATCGATGGCAACAACACTTCTGTTCCCATTCCCAAAGATAAGACCTCTCTGGTCCTCTTCCATTTTTTGTAGAATCCCCACTATTCCTGCACCAGCTAAGCTGCCACCTCGCTTTACAATAGTCTCACAAACCTCTAAAACTGTTTTTCTTTCACTTGAATTGGATTCAACCTGAAGAGAACGAGCAAATGGCAAGAAAATAGAAAATGAAAAATTAATGATGGAGTAATATATGCAATTTTTTAAGCAGATACGATAAAACACATGGCTCATGTTTGACAGTATGACATATTAATATCATCACAATTCTGCATCATCTTGAAAACCTGATCCAAAGGAATCATAATTTTTTTCCCCTTCTACTTAAGCTTTTAAATGAAATACATTTTGAAGAATTAATTTTAAAAAGTTACTGTTGAAAGAATGAGTTTTATATTTTGTTTATATAATAGTTCACTTGGATTTCTTTTGCTATGAAAGAAACTATCCTTTAGTAACATGGAAATGTGAGTTATGCAACAGGTGCTTAAACTTAATGCTACTGCATTGCCATCAGTATAGTTTAGGACAAGAAATTTACCCCTGCTTTATCATAGAGGAGGGTCCCAACTGTTTGTAAATCACCAGAACAGTCCTGCTGCATGGCACATAGATCTGGGGTCCTATTAAATTTATATAAAGGCATATTTCAGTATGAACATAGCTAAAGAGTGTTAAGCAACATAACGTGTATATGATAATAAATTATGAGCAAGACGTTCCCCCTCCCCCTTCCAGAAGAAGGAATAATTGCGAATGGGGGGAAATTGGAAAATGGTAAAATGAAATTAGAACTACATGTATAGAGTAACTGTCATATTATCAAATTTTACTAGTTTGAGCATAGATTTTAACTGAAAATGAAAATTTACCCGAGTATGAAAGATGTAGATAGTTTTTGCGGGACAGAGTTGCCAAACAAACCACCCTCTTCAGCCATTTTCAGTAGCACTCGTCTAACAATTTCGCCTAGATACATTCCTGAGATTGTCTTTTCAAAGATCTGGGAGTGCCAAGTAATATGAAGAGAATGACTCTTCTACTTGCTACTATGTCAGAATCAGAACAACTCAATTATAGAGAAGATGGTACCAAAATTTACCTGCTCACCCGGATTGATGCTAGCAGCATCCATTTCCCTATCAAACTCGGTTAAAGGGAGACCATTTGAGAAAGCCCCCCACTCAGTACTAATGATCTGAATCAAGGAATGCTTTTCTCAGATTAAGATCATCTAGTTCATCCATAGCATTAGAACAAGCTAATATATGAAGAAATGAAGGAGAGTAAGTCTTTATTAACCATTTTCCCAGAAGAAGAGACATGGCCCTGTAACTTAGGAATGGCACTGATCTGCTCAACATAGCAAGCATTGGTTCCAGTTCCCAAAATGACAGCAACCGTGACATCATTGTCCCAGTATTCTGCTCCAGCTAATGTTCCCACAGTATCATTCACCTATCAGGTAGGCATTTACTAAAATTATACCACCACTACATTGGTTTAAACTTTGAGTTTAATTTTGATATACCGTCAATGTAAAATTGTTTTATACTCTTAATCAATTAAAAATCACTCTCTATAAATGACTTTTAAAATAATTATTACAAAAGTCGGCAATTTACAATTATATCATAGGGCAATCCATGGTTGGATCAATGTATTTTAATCAAAATCTTAAACTTTTATAAAACTATGACATTAAAATAACATACCAGAGCAGAAACTCGCATATCTAGTCCTTGCCTTTCCATAGCCTCATTCAGACAAGCAACCACATCTCTTCCCGCCTGTGTAAAGAGTTTGAAGTTCCACGTCATGCTAGTATTGGGTTAATATATTTCTTCTACTATTTAACTATACCAAATTATAAAGATCTAGTTAATGATACTGATTAACAACACAACTTACATTGTCCCTCACAAGTGCAGTGTCACTCTACCTTGTATTAAAAATTAGAGTAAATTAAACTAACACCATGTGAGGTTTCATCAAATCTCTCCTAATATTCTTCCCTTTTTATATCTTTGCACTAACTTCTCTTAACTGTTTGAAATACATTACACTCACACTTCTTATTACCCAAAAAACACATTACATTGTGTATTACTATAAGGGAGTTGATGTAAATATTAAGAAAACAGGGGATCATATGAAATCTCAAAAAATCTTGGGAGGTGTTAATTTGCTCTAAAATTTATCTTTGATTTTTAAAAATAGTGGTAATTAGGATCGATCTCTATCGTCAGAGTTTTGTTTTTTAAGTTTTGTGTGAAAGCACATTACGTCAAATAATAGAGAGTAGCACTTATGACAGAGAGGTAGATAAATACATACTGTTCCAGAGACTGCAAAACCTTTGGTCCACTTGATTAGTATGCCAGAATCAATAGATGTCTGCTTCACAGGAAATGAAAACGTGAACCCAATCTCTCTCTTTCTTCCCGCTGAGACATGAAATCTACCATCCTCCTTGGCCGCAAATTTTGCTAGCCCCGAAGCAATGAAGTCGAATAGCTCCTGTAATTGAAATTGAAATCATTAATGAAATTGAAAACAAATTTTATTGTTTCAGAAAATAAAATAATTATAAACCAAATTAATTAGAGACAAAATTTAGATGCAATTCTTCAGACACTTTTGGTGTTATTTTCCGACCAAAATTGTAATGTGTGTAATTAACTAGAAACAAAACTTAAATGTAATTCCTTAGATACTTTTTAGTGTTGTTATCCAATCAAAATTGAAATTTTATCTAGTAATTTGTATAATAAAAGTTTGCATTAAATATCAACATAGCGAAGTAAACTCTAGTTCTAATTGAAGAAGAACGCTAAAAACACTTATAACACCTCTGTAGAACTGTATCTAAGTGGGTTTTTTTTTTGTTTCATTAACTGGTTACCTCAGATGTACCAAACATGAGGTCTTGAGGTATGGAAACTTGTTCAAACTCAGTGGCGATCACACGCTCATCTTTGCCACCCAACTGCACCCTCAGTACACGGAAGTTTGTTCCCCCGAGATCCAACGCATAGAACAACCCTTTCTCATTCCTGGCATGTCACAACAATAAATCATTAACTTTGTGGAGCATCAAGCAAAAAATGAGGCAATTTAGGAAAGTAAGAATGAAGATACCCAGTGGGAAGATTTTCAACATAGGTAGGTATCATGGGAAGGCCCGGCCCGAGCCCAGGCCCAACCTCTGCGGCAAGCCCAGCTCGCATATCAACAGACATGGTTTTCGCCACTTGCTGAAGAAGGGGCAGAGGAGTGGCGCACTCGTGTTTGAGTTTGGTTAATATTGTGGTTGGGGTAACTGACACCGCGTCGGATCGGAGAGCCACCGTCAACCGCCGCCGTCGCGATCGTGAAAGATAGGACCCCGCGGAGGAGGAAGTGGCGGCGGTAACAGTAACAGACATCATGTTGGCGTCTATCTATGATCTCTTTTCAGCTGATCCAACACTTTATGTGGCCCAAACTATGAAAAAAAGGTAGAGAGTACAGTCACTTATTTGCTCTCACTTCATGATGGACCGTTTTCAGCAACATAACGGGTTACTTTTAAGTTAGTTGAAACACTGTTTATTATTATTAGATGAACCAAAATTGAGGGTGAAGAGTTTTTTAATATATATTAATCGTACTTACAAAAAAATAATTTAAAAAATAACTCAAGCACGAAGGAAGTAAGTTTAAATTAAAATATCTATGCAACGGCCCAACCGTTAGGTACGCGCGACCTAGGTTCAGCTAGATCTATTTTGTGTAATGCATTACTTAATTACATTTTGGCTAGGTTGGGATTGGGGCGGACATTACAATGCAAACCTGACATCTCTGCTTTGTCCTTTTCGGTAAAAAATAAAATCCTTTTTGGGATATTTTAATCTCCAAAATTTGCTGCTCTCTCGATGCTGTTTAAAGAGGAAGAAACAAATGAAACGAGAAACAAGCCATTTTTTAATGAGTAATCTATATATGGTAATGTTAAAACACTTTATTACGTTAATAGACATAGGTTGTGTTTGTTTTATCATTCTCACGTGTAGGTAGCAAAACGGACTTGGTCCGTCGGACCAGCCTGTTTAACCCACTATTTTAGGCGGGTCGAAACATAATTTTCAACCCGCCATCCTATTTTAGTCCATCCCAGTTTGGCCTGCCAAAAAAGGGGACTTGTGGCAGGGCAGGGCTTCAAGCAATAATATTTTTTAATTTTTTGAATTAAGTAAAATAGTAATAAAAAAGTAGTGTACGATCTAAATTTTTGTTTCATTTTAATATGATAGTGGTGCTATCTTTAGGACCTAATATTTTTAGTTAGGAGATAATTGTTAATCATTTTTTTAGTTTTAATAATTTTTCTTTTTAAATTTTTTTATCTTTTTTTTTTAAAAAAATTGCTGGGTCGATACATCCTTAAACGAGATGGGCTACACTTCTCAACCCATACTCTAGAAGTGGGCCAACAAGTCTTGTCTGTTTTTTGTGGGCTAATGGCCAGGCAGGCCAAAGTGGGGCGAGCTGGCCCGTTTTGCCATCCCTCGTCTCATTACAAATATAACTTTGATATTATTATTTAAATTATGAGTAAAAGTTAAATAATTTTTTTATGGAATGACAATTTTTTTATTGAAGCAACAACTTAGGAAGATCAATTCAAGTGATGGAACTCCAACATTGAAAGTAGAAGCAATAACTAAGAAAGATAAATTCAAGTGACGGAACTCCAAATAGTGAAGATAGAAACAAAAACTAAGGAAGATAAAGAGGATAACTTAAAGGTGAAGAAGCTAGTTGTCTCTTTTGTTGTCTTTTGTGCCACTAATGCTTGTAGTGCCACTAGAGCTTGCAGCATTCAGTTCATCTCGGTGGGTGACGAGTAGGTTCCTCTCTTCCTCGAGCCTATGCAACTCCCCTCGTATCACGCTAATTCTAGTCTCCGCTTCACTCCTCAGATCGTCAAGCTTTTCATGTTACTCCACTTGTTGTTTATCATTGATAAAGGCCTAGCCTCCCCATAAAAGGTGCTCTAGATGAAATCATTCCTTTATCTTTATCTCTTCAAAAAGTTTCATCTTCTTTATCCTGCTATAATTCTGGCCTCAACAACTTTAGCATCCATAGCCTTAATATCCATAGCGTGGAGTAATGAAGTGGGATGAAAGATGAAAGCTATTGATCACACTAAGAGCAAAACTTTAATATTGGTTTTGATGAACTAACAAAGACACTATTATATTTAGTGAGGAGTTGTACGTGTGTTTGGATCAGGTAGAAAAGTAGAAACTTATTCTAATGGATGGGGAAAATGCAACATTGAGGGGGTTGTTCATGAAAAATGGATGCACTTTGGGGGCTGTTCTGTTTCCTATGTGCTGGGGAATGTGCTGATCATGTAATTCTAGGCATGTGGGTAAACAGGTTTGGCCCATCGGGCCATCCTATTTAACCCACTATTTTATGTGGGTCGGGACATAATTTTTAACTTGCCAACTCATTTTAGCCTATCCCGTTTTGGCCTGCCAAAAAAGGGGCTTGTGGTGGGGCGGGGTAGGGTATAAGGCCAATAATACTTTTTATTTTTTGGAATTAAGCAAAATAATGATAAAAAATTAGTGTAGGATCTAAATTTTTGTTTCATTTTAATATGAAAATGGTGTTGCCTTTAAGACCTAATATTTTAAGTTAGGAGATAATTTTTTTAGTTTTTATAATCTAATAATTTAGAGTAAATTACACTCGCATCCCTTGTGTTTTATTTTCAAATTGTACCCGATACCCCTCCGAATTTTCTACCTACAAAAAACCCCCTAATTGTTTCCCATGTGTGACATTGAGTACCCCTCCCCCCAAACGACGTTTAAACTTGTAACAGATGCAGGCATGTGCGTTGCATGGGGTTTTTAAAAAAAATTAAAGTTCCAAAAATACCCTCATCCCCTTCCTTTAGTTGCACACATTCATTGCAGGCTCTAAGTCTACCAAAACAATTTCTAGGATGTGGTGGGGAGGCAAAACATAGTTGCATTGTAGCTCTAAGTCCACCAAATTTTTATTTTTTTTTTGGTTCATCACAAAATTAAAAAAAGGGAGAAAAACAGGGGGCCTAAATGATAAAAGCTTTATCCCTCAAATAGTGATGTAAAACCTCCGTGAGAGGGACAACGAAGGTCTTCAAATCTTAAGCATACGAGCACCTATTCCAACCAAGGTGTCAACTACGGTATTGAGCTCACTAAATTTTTTTGCAAAAATGTTGAAAATTCCAAACTAATAATGACAATAAAACACACAAAGAAAAATCCACAACACATTGGAGCAACTTAGATACATACCCATTAAGAAAGGTGACATTTTTATTTTAATCAATGTCAAAGAACAAGTAAAAGAACACACCCCATGAGTTGGATCACCCAAAACACGAAACCCCATGAATAGAAAATGCAAACAAAGTGATGGTCCTAAAGAATGAAGAAGCATTTGGGAAATACTCCACAACTTCTTCATCTTGATATCCGCAGGTGTTCAAAGTCAGTTTCGGAGGAGAGGGTGCTAACGAGGTCTTGCAGGGGTAGCAACGGAGTGGGTTGGAGGGGGAGTAGGGCGATGGTGTCAGAGTGCTAGGCGGAGGTGTCGGCAGCATCGACAAAGTTGTTCATCTAGTTGTTGGAGTTGAAATTGAAGAAGCAAAAGGGGGTGGTGGAGTAGGGATCGAGGCTAGGAGTGAGGGTCGACAATGATGAATGAGAGGCGAACATGGAGAGTGGGTAGCACAGGTGAAGGTGGAAGTGTAGGCTTAGTGAAGATTAGGACCGTTCCTGCAAAAAATCGAGGTGTTTTTGGGTTTTCAGTGAAAAGGGTTTCTCACAACTCTAAAAAGGTATTTTTGTCTAATCATAAATAACAAAAACCGTTACTTAACACCGTTTAAGTGAGGGGCTGAAAGTAACGCAAAAATTTGGAGGGGTATCGAGCGCAATCCAAAAATAATAAGGGGCAATGTAATTTACTCAATAATTTAATAATTTTCCTTTTTATAATTTTTTATCTTTTTATTTTTAATTTTTGGCGGGCCAGCCGACCGACCAGCCAACCCATTCTTAAACAGCACAAGCTACACTTCTCAACCCATATTTTGAAAGTGGGTCAAGCTATCCTGGCCTATTTTTGGTGGGCAATGGCGGGGTGGGCCAAAATGGGCCTAGCTGGCCCATTTTGCCATCCCTAATCTCATTACAAATATAACTTTCATATTATTATTTAAATTATGAGTAAAAGTTACATAATTTTTTTATAGAATGACAATTGTTTTTTTGAAGCAACAACAAAAGAAGATAAATTCAAGTGATGGAACTCCAACATTGAAAATAGAAGCAATAATTGAGGAAGATAAGTTCAAGTGATGGAATTCCAACACTGAAAATAGAAGCAATAACTAAAGAAGACAAATTCAAGTGATGGACCTCCAAACAGTGAACATAGAAACAAAAACTAATGAAGATAAAAAGGACAGCTTAAAGGTGAAGCTAGTTATCTCTTTTGTCGTCTTTTGTACCACTAGTGCTCGTAGTACCACTAGAGCTTGCAACAATCAACTCATCTTGGTAGGCAATGAGCAGGTTCCTCTAATCATCAAGCCTATGCAACTCTCCCCGTATCATGCTAATTTTATTCTCCGCCTCACTCTTCTGATTGTTGAGCTTTTCATGTTATTCCACTTGTCTATCTTTGATAAAAGACCCTGCCTACCCATAAAGGTGCTCTAGAAGAAATCCTTCCTTTATCTCTATCTCTTCATAAAGTTTCTTTTTCTTTCTTCTTATTTTCTTCAACTGCTATAATTATGGCCTTAACATCTTTAGCATCCATAGCCTTAATATCCATAGTGTGGTGTAATGAAGTGAGATGAAAGATGCAAGCTCTTGATCATAGAAAGGGCAAAACTTTAATATTGGTTGTGATGAACTAGTGAAGACACTATTATATTTGTAGAGGAGTTATACGTGTGTTTGGATCAGGTAGAAAAGTAGGTAGGAAAGTAGAAACTTATTCTAATGGGATGGGAAGAGTGCAACATTAAGATGGTTGTTCATGAAAATTAGATGCAGTTTAGCAGTTGTTCTATTTCCTCTGTGTTGGGGAATGTGCTAATCATGTAATTTTAGGTATGTGGGTATAGGTGGCAAAATGGGCTTGGCCAGTGGGGCCAGCCCACTTAACTCACTATTTTAGGTAGGTTGGGACATAATTTTCAACTCAAAAAATTGTTTTAGCTCGTCCCATTTTGCCCCCTCCCCCCAAAACAGGCTTATGGCATCACGAGGCGGGGTGTCAACCAATAATATTTTTTAATTTTTTGAATTATGTAAAATAATAATAAAAAATTAGTGTAGAATCTTAATTTTTGTTTCATTTTAATATGAAAATGGTGTTATCTATAAGATTGAATATTTAAAGTTAAGAGATATTTTTTTAATCATTTTTTCAGTTTTTATAATTTAATAATTTTCCTTTTAATAATTTTTTTTATTTTTGGCGGGCCAGTCCATCCTTAAATAGGACGAACTATACTTCTCAACTTATATTCCGAAAGTGGACCGGCTTGTTTTTGGCGGACTAACAGCAAGGCAAGCCAAAACCAGCTAGGCTCACCCGTTTTGCCATCCATAGTCTCATTACAAATATAACTTTGATATTATTATTTAAATTATGAGTAAAAGTTACATAATATTTTTATAGAATGACATTTATTTATTTGAAGGAACAACTAAAGAAGATAAATTCTAATGATAGAACTCCAACACTGAAAATAGAAGCAATAACTAAGGAAGATAAATTTAAGTGACAAAATTCCAAATAGTGAACATAAAAAAATAAACCAACGAAGATAAAGAGGACAATTTAAAGGTGAAGCTAGTCGTCTCTTTTGTCGTCTTTTGTGCCACTAGTGCTTGTAATGCTGTTAGAGTTTGCATCATCCAGCTCATCTTGGCGGGGAATGAGTAGGTTCCTCTGTTCCTTGAGCCTATGCAATTCCCCCGTATCACACTAATTCTAGTCTCCACCTTACTTCTTAGATCATCGAGCTTTTCATGTTGCCCCACTTGTCTATCATTGATAAAGACCTTGCCTCCTCATAAAGGTGCTCTAGACGAAATGGTTCATTTATCTCTATCTCTTCATAATGTTTCATTTTCTTTATCCTTATTTTCGATTTAACTGTTATAATTTTGACCCTCAACAGCTTTAGCATCCATAGTCTTAATATCCATAGCGTGGTGCAATGAAGTGGGATGAGACTTAACCGCTATATATTAATCAAGTATAAAAAAATAAATCTTTCCAAACTGTCCAAAAAGACAATTCAAGATTCAATACAACAATTAATACTTTAATCATTGTATTGAATCTCAAACGGGAAACTAAAGTTCACTCGTAATACATAAATTGAATGAAAAAAACCACAAACACACAAGCTAATGCATACAATTTCTATAGAAATTTCAGCAGAGTTTTCTCTGTATTCTAGTACTTTCCCAGATATCTGTTTATAGGTATTTAATCACAAGACCAAAGTTAACCTGTCAGACAATCCAATCCACTATCTATTTCAAATTTTCATTCAGTCAGCACATTAACATTAACATTTTTCTAAACAATCCAAATCATCCATTAAGCACATTAACATAAACAATTCAGTGAGCATAATCCAATCCACAACAACTTGTTTAGCAACCATAAATAGATAAATACCAAGACCCATTTCATAGAAATTTAAGCACATTAACATTCAGTGAGCATACAGAATACATATTCACAAACAGTACTTAAAACGAGCAAAGCAAAACATATCTTAATGTGATCCTATTCTAGCTTTATAGCAACCGTAACACCTAACTCACGAAACACAGTTAAAGAACAACCTGCCCACAAAAAAAGAGTTAGTTAGATTAGCACAGTAAAAGTAGTTAATTGACATTGTCACTATCTCAACCTAGACACTCATACTCAAGGGTTCACACTTCTCATAAAAATCTAGCAGAATTTTCTCTATTTTTGGCACTTTTCATCATACCTAACCAAGGGTATATTCAACAATAGACAGAGGTATGATCTATCAATCAACATTCAACATTATTCTATTCATTATTCAAACTCAATTTATATCATATAGGCTCTCATGGCCTACTCATAAGTATTCCTCAATTCATAATTCATTATTATATTCTTACACAATTTCACATTATCTCAGTAACATATCCAAGTCATATTTATCCAAACAATTAAGATAAAGTGAAACAAATCAATTTAATACTTCCATTATGATATTGAAATCAATCAATGATATTATACTCATACACTGTTCTTTTAGAGACAACACTTAAATCTAAGCTCTAAAGTACAATTTAGTAGGCAAGAGACTTAACAATTTTAATTCACTCTACCTAATAGCTAACATTAGTTATGACATAATGAAATATGACCTTAATTCTTACTATGTATAGATAATTCAAACAAGGCTCAAATATATTTTCAATACTTATCTATATGAACTTAATTATTACTCCTTATAAAAATTAAATAGCATAACTTGCCCAAACTATTAGTAATTGTTTTGGGCTCTAATTCAAAACCTCAAGAGTGGAGACCCAAAAAAAGTTAACAAGAATTGTAAATAGAATGAAATCAAAGGCAATGTACAAAAATTGAGACATGACCCTCAACAAAAATAGACATTAGCCAAACCAAAGACAATGTATAATTGCCATTAGAATTTTATTTAATTCAAATAGTCCTACAAAAATGGAGACATCACTCTCAACAAAAATGTACAAACTTCCTACATTGGTTATCTCTAATTCGCATAGACTTTAACACACTCCAAAGTCAAAAGTCCCAAATGACAAGCAAAACACATGGAAAACAAGCTTAGGCGTGAAGGGAGAACTCGTGGGTACCTTAGGTCGTGAATGGAGAACTCACAATAATGACAGCCTCTACGAGCTGCCAACAATGGCAGTCAACCATCTTCTACAAGCTTTGAACTAGCAATGCAATGCAAACAAGCTTCGAGCTTCCACGAGCAAGATGGAGAAAATGGCTCAAGGTTGGAGTTTCGAGCTAGCAATGTAAACGCAAGGAGGAGCTGTGACAAGCAAAAATGGTGCAAAGGAGGAGCTTTTGAGTGGAAAGAGAGGTTCAGAGCAATTTTAAGAAGACACAAATGGTGTTCGAAGAAGCACAAGATAAAATAAGGAGCCTATTTTAAATCGGTTGTGTTTGAACCATTTTAAAAACAAGCTTTTTAAATCAATTCAAACATGAACCAAATTAAAAAACTTGTTTTTAAATCGGTTCAAAAACAACCAATTTAAAAACGTCACTTTTTAGCTCGGTTCAACTCAAATTGAGTTAAAAAAGTAGTTTAATTTTTCAGAAATGTCATTGATGGCAGGTTTTTAAATCGGTTTTTATGAAACCGAGTTAAAAGAATTCATTAAAATTACAAAACTATCACCGCATCTTGGTTTTAACTCTGTTTATTAATAACCAAGTTAAAATCCTATTTTAAAGAACGTTTTTTGTAGTAGTGAATTTTGCTCCACGCCATTAGCAATGGTATTTGAGGGACCCTCAGTCTTCGCCTCGTTGGCCATTAAGATAATTGTAATGTCGGAACTAGTGAACGACAAGGGTGACAACCTGCAACGCTAAATCTATTGACTTAAAAGCGGAAAAGGCTGAATATTAAGGGTTCAAGTCCAATGGTAAATGATTGCTAGCTTACGAGACAGGCAAATAGTTGTTAAAAAACGACTATGGCATGTCCTTGTTACCATCTCAAAAGAAATTATGGATGTAATTGCAGTATCTGATTAGCTTATATATTTGCCACTATTCATAAAATGAACTAATCAAGAAAGGTATATCAATCTAATAATGTTAAAAATGCAAAACACTTCTTTATATGAAATGTATATTACACCTTTCGACAGATGTTGGCTCAATTTTCTTATATTTATATTTTTTAAATAAAACATCAAAGTGCGTTCGTCAATCATTTTTAGACGCTTGTTGTAACATCCTCTCCTTTTTCTTTTTCTTTTTTCCAAATTTCCTATTGTGATAAATAGGATTTATATTCTTATTATTAGTAGTATATATTATTATCATAGACTATCGCAAGTATTTAGATTTTTTTACTTGTAGTTAAAAGAGACGGAGGGAGAAGAGAGATAAATAAAGATAGCATTTTTAAAGATTTTATTCTTGCAAGTTATTAATGGATTTTATTTTTCATAAAATAAAAGGAAAGAAGATTTGAATTGTTCAATTTTGAGAGACAAAATCGTAAACTTAAATAAAATTTTATTATTGGATACAAATTTAAAATTTTTGGCAATATCATTAGGCATTAAAAAGCACTACTTGGGGGAAAAAAACTTGAATATTTACGAAGTGCGCTATAAGTATTAAGTAATTTGAAGGTGATTAACCCAATTAATTGAACTAATTGGTAATTAGTATCATTAATTTGGGTTTGTGTGATGTTTCTTTTTTTCGAAGCCCAATTAGTTGTACAGTTGACTTACTCTCTTTGTTGGGCAATCTGGGACGCTACCTTTTGGCCCATTGATACACTCTCATCTTTTCCAATGCTGGGCTACGGATGATATAGCCCAAGTGTGGCATTCCTTCTTGCCTCTGTTGGGCCAACCAAACTTCGAGCCCACAACCAAATAAAAACTTGGTGCCATCCATCAACTTTGGGGAAAGGCTGGCTGTTGGATGAAGTTCTGGTGCCTAGAAGTCGTTCCCCTTGGTTTTTCTTCTCATGTCATGCATGCTAGTTTCTATAGAATTGATGTTGATTGGGAACCTTGAATGTGTTTGTGTGGCAAAAAGACGAAGCTAAATGTTTGGGAGTACAAATTCGGTCTTGTTGAAGCTCTCCTCTTCAAGACCGAGAGCACCAAGATAAGGGGAGGAGGTTTGTCAAATAATAATTGGCCTAGGAGTAAAATAGATGGACTTCCTTTGGTCTTAGGAATTCTCTTATGCAATGAGGATGTATAAAAATATTACGGAATGAATATAAATTCGTGAATGTGTATATACTCAAACTGTAAGTGCTAATTTGGTTGGATATAAACTGAATTATACAATGGTGATTGGCTGAAATGTTGAAATTTAGTGAATTGATGGCCCTTGAATTAGAACAATTCATTATGATTGCTTGTTATTCAATTTGTATGCAGCTCTGCATAATTAAATATTTATATTTGAAAAACCTGATAGATTTTGGCTCTCAAATTTTGTGGAGTGTATTCTATATGTATCTAGTGCTTGTATATAAAAATTTCATGCCAATGTGAATTTTTTACCATTTTTGTAAGTTGGTCTATCAGTTTTTTGTCCTGTTTAAAAACTGTACTTAAAAACTGAAGAATTCGAAAGTTGAGACTCAAATAAAAAATTGGGTTATGAAGGAAACACCTATTATTACTGGACTGGGAAGTTTAATTTTGAAGAGTAAATTTGTAAATTTATAACTCAAGGTGTGAACTGTTTTTGTCCTTTGAAATATTCAGGGAGTTACCTTAATATGGCTAGTTATCACATGCAAAAGTTTAGAATATGTTGTCCTGTTTTCGATTTTCTACAATTTTTGAAAGTAGATCTACCCCAATTTGTCCTGTTTTGAAATTCTATTATTTTACCCTACTCAACGTTTTTATAAATTAAAGAAGAATGGAAACTCAATATAAGATATTTTATTTATGATCTTTCTAAATTTTCGCTAAAAATTAAATTCATTTGATATGGATGAAGCTTGAAAGAACTAGTAGACACACACACACAAATAATTGTTTGAATTAAAACGTAATTAATAACTTAATATATGTTTTATCTTTTCTTTTTGGTAGATAATATATGTTTTATCTAAAAATATATAAGTTAAAATTTAAAAAAATGTGAGGCAGATTTTTTATGAGTTTTTTCGAATCTGAGTAAACTTGATGGAGATAGGATTGAATTTGAATTTATTATCTCTACTTTTATAAATACGACTTCGAACTCACCTCACCTTTTGCGTGGATAAGGGTGGAGAGAGCCAAATTTGTCTTCGACTCGCCCTGTTGTCATGCCTACTTATAGTGGAGATTTTTCTATACTAGGCCCCGTAGATTTTACTTCTCACATTGAGGGGTTTTTCATGTTAAAAATTTTGTGTCATTGTACCAAATACTTATCCACTTATTTGTTTGGATTGCTGGAATTTTTTTTGTGACTATTTATAGTTCTCTCAAACAAAAAAGGTTATTTTGCCCATTTAATATTTTTGCTTTGTGTGTCCACCTTTTCCAACTGCCCATCTCTAATATGTTTTAGTTCTTTTTTATCTTTATTTTTGTTTTAAAAAGTGATTAAAAGCTATTAATAAAGAGTTTAATGGTTATGTACTAACAAGGTAAAGTTTTTACATAATTCATCAATTATAAATCACCATTGATATGACTTTTAAGATAATTATTGTAAAAGTCAACAAACTTACCATACATGGTGGTTTGTGATTGGATGACAATGTAAAACTGTTTCACACTGTCAATATATAGCCTATTTTCTCATTAAGAAAGAATTTAATGGTTATGCACTGTCAATGTAAAAATTTTTACATGGTCAACCAATCAGAAATCACCATTGGTATGACTTTTAAGATAATTATTGTAAAAGTCAACAAACTTATCATACATGATAGTTTGTGATTAAATGAAAGTGTAAAATTGTTTTACACTGTCAGTGCATAACCTATTTTCTCATTAAGAAAGAGATAAATATATATATTTTTTTATGCAATTATACCCATTTTTCTTCCTAATTTTTATTTGTTTTCCTTACTTGCATTTTCTTTCTTTTATAATTTATTTTTAAATGTTTTAAACTTTTCACATGTGTATGCATGTCCTATTTGTGTTTTTTTTTTCTTCATGTTTTATAGGGATTTAAAAAAATAAAATAATGGAAAAAGTAGCCCTGTGCGGAGAAAAATTATTTTTGAAATAAAAATATTTGAAAAAGAAAAGCAGTTGTTTAAAGGAAACAATAGTTTTTACTAATATTAAAGCATATTATCGGTGAATTATTTATTAGGAAAAAAAAAATCTAATAGGAGGGTTCAATTGTGTTTGGAGCAGGGGCTTGTTCTTTTACTTGCCAACTTCAGTCCGGTCGTATATCCAGTATAATTTTTTAGTGAAAAACACACTTGTACATTTGAATTATCTATTCCTTCTTTTAGGAATTTTAATGAGTTGTATTGTTTTCGCACTATAAAAGAATAATAATTTGTTTTTTTTTTAAAAAAAAACTGTTCCTAACTGGGTAATGAGAGCAGTATGATTAGTTTGAGATCTTTATCAAATTGAGTATTGTCTAACTTTTTTATCCTGTTAATTTGTGATGACATGCACAATACCTTGCAATTTTTTAAAATAAATAATTACTTTTTTATTGCTAACTAAATAAACAAATATTTTTTAATCTTGCTAACTATATAATTAAATTTTAAAAACCAATGTGTACCTTTTATTTAAGAGTTTAATGGTCATGTACTATTAATGTAAAAAAATTTACACTATCATCCAATTAGAAATTACCATTAATATGACTTTTAAAATATTTATTATAAAAGTCGAAAAACTTACAATAAATAATGGTTTATAATTAGATGACAGTCAGTGCATAACTATTAAACTTTTTATTTAATGACCTACTTAAGAAATGTACAAGTATGAAAGAGATCGTTCGTCTGTTACAGAACTAGCACATGTGACACCATTAACTGAATTACAATTGGAATCAGTTGTCATTATTTTACTTTTACTTGACAAGATTCAAAATGTTTACGTATTGAATACTTAGTAAATGTGCCGAACAACGTGATAAAATATCAGTTTAAATATTAAGCTGCAGACAGCATCCAGATAATATTATTTTTACCTTGGTTTTTTATATTTTGATATATTTATATTTATCCTATACTTTTTTAATTTCTCCTTTTGAACATAATATTTATAATTTTCGGTCTCTTTTATTTTATTTCTTCCTTTCTTCCTAAAGTGTATGCACTCTAAAAAAAACTTATTGTATTTTTTATTTTGAAAACTAGTTAGGCACAATATAGTTTTAAAGAATTATTGTTAATCCCAAGGTCATGCAAATTATAAAATATATATTGCCATGTAAGTCTATTGAAAACGTGTTCGGTAGAAATTATTAGAAAACAGATAAATCTAAAATATTACATCGGCGCAAAACATGGACTAATTAGTATATATTATATTAAATTTGATTATATTTTTTATCCTTGTAGTTTGAATTATATGTAATTTTAATTAGGGATAGAACTCCTGAAAAAAATTTATAAAATATGTTTGATTATTAGGTAACTTTTTTAAGAATAATTTGTTTGCGATAAATTATTTTGAAAAATTTATCAATTTTATAACCTTAAAAAGGTTTTATTTTTACCTACAAAATGAGACAATTATATTCTCACTTACTCATAAATTAACATTTTTGAAATATTTTATATTAAAAAAAACATTTTTATTCCCTTCTATTAAATATGAAAAACTTTTATTTCTATAGTTCTCATTACTTTCTCAAAAGTATTAAAACATTTATTATATCAAATGATATTTAAAAGTAAACTTAATATATCCCTAACTTACAAATAATGTAAAGGTAAAATAATATTTATAATACAAATTAATTGGGTTTAATAGCATTTTTGGTATCCCTATTATCATCATTACTTAATTTTGATCTCCCCCCCCCCCCCCCTATTGTTTTTTTTTTTTGTATAAATTTGGTCTCCCTACTATTTTAATTGTGTAATTTGGTTCATCTATTAACTTGGTATTTAATATTTAACGAAAATATTAACATTACACTCTATTACATTGTCACACCAGCACATTCATGTTGATGTGCCACACTCTTTCATTGTCAAGTCATCATTTTTGTTAGATGTTAGACGTCAAATTAATATATGGATTACAATTGCAAAATCCAATCAGTAGGTGAACCAAATTTGGGTAAAAAAAATAGAAGAAGAAGAAGACCAAAAATAAATTTCAACAATAAAAGGGAGTATAAAAGTGCAATTAAGGCAAGTAAGTTTTTTTATTAAAAATCATGTGAGAAAAATTAATGGGAAAAAATAGAGAGTAAAATGCAATTTTTCTCGGATAGTAAGTATATGAGTTTAAAATAAAATAAAATAAAAAGTTGAAAAGAACATTCATAGGTTGATTGTCTAAAGTCGCTATAGCTTTTGAAAATCATTAGAAGTCCTAAGTAACGATAAGAAAACCATGAAACCCAAATTTGTCGTTTTTGCTGTGGAAAAGTACTACAACGAAAAAGCTAAAGCTTAATTTATGATTAAGAAAATGAAACCAGCAATCAGCCATTAGTTACTCCTGCAGCATGGCATTGTGGGATGTTAGATTCGTTAGGAAACTATTGTATTGGAATGTATGACTTCTCCCAAAATACAAATGCTCCAGACAGTGAGAAAAAAACAGTGAATCTCCATGTGCTCGCGCATGTGTTGGCAATTATCATCTTGTGTTCTCCAATGCTCCAAGTCTAGATGCCTTCAAAAAGAAACAAAAAAGGAATAGAAAGCTATCTTCTTCATTATGCCTTGCTTGCTAAAGTTTTGTTTAGTGAAGGACAAGCGAAACCGATCACGTCCCAACCTGCTCCCTCGTCTTTGTTTTCTTGTTCCTTTTTTTCTTTCAATTATTGCATAATACCTCGTCAATTTGACTAACATGATTGTCTCTCCATAAATTGTTAAATGATAGAATTAATTACTGGGATAGTAGATGTTTAGGTTGGGAAAAGAAATTCGTGCATAATTACATTATTTTATAACCATAACAAAATTAAAATTCGGTTAAATATGTTTTTGGTCCTCCAAAAATTGATTTATTTTGGTTTTAATCCTTAGACAAATTTTTCTTTGAATAAAATCCCTTAAATATTAAAAATACCTTAATTAGATCCTTATACTAAACTTTGTTTAACTTTCCTATTAAATAATGGCCACAACAACATCACAATCACCATTAATTCATTGATGTGGCCATTTATGTCAACCGTTATGTCCAAATCAGATTAATAATATACTTTTTGAATAAAATTATTACATGTTTAACCCTAAACTACAAATTTATTTTAACCCTAAAGCAAAAGTAATTACACAATTTTTTATTAAAAATTATCAAGTAATAAAATACTTTACTTGAAAGCTGATGTGTCATCATTTAACAAAAAAGTTAAGCAGAGTTTAACACAGGGATCTAATTAAGGTATTTTTAATATTTGAAGGACTTTATTCAAGCAAAAAAAAATTGAGAACTAAAATCAAAATAAGTCAATTTTTGGAGGACTAAAAACATATTTAACGTTAAAGTTTGAAGACAATAAAAAACTAGATAGTTGACAATGACTTTTAGCCTTTGTTTGGTGAAAAGAAAATAGAGTGGAAAGGAGAAAAATAGATAAGAAATAAAAATGTGAGTATATTTAGCTAAGAAGAAATGAGAGAGGAGAAAAATAAAAATGTGTGAAACCCACTAGTTATTTCTATTTTATTCCTCATTTATTATTATTTTTAGTTCTTATCTATTTTTTAAAATTAAATACTTTTATTTTTACTTTATTTTTCACCTATTTCAATTCACTTTTTTTTTTATTTCTTACTATTTTATTTCTTACCTACTTTTTTTCTTTCTACCAAAAAAAACCCTATTGTTTTACTAATTATTACTATCATTTTGTTTTTGGTATAGACTTTTTCTCCTTGTTTATATAAGGCGTGGACTTACTAATTATTGCAGGACTTGGTAGTGTGTTTCGAATATGACGGGTCAATGTTTTGATGCTTTTGCTGTGCACTCACTCATTTATGGCATGCTGTCTTCGTCACATGAACAGTCAAAATCTTCATTTAATTAGCCAGTAACCAAAAGGTTCAGGACATTAAGAAAATCACACTTTCGGTTACTATATTTATGGACACATAAATAGTATAATATAAACATTTTAAACATATTTCATACGCACATTATAAAGTATTTTTACAAACTAATATATATATAAAGTAAGTTTATTGACTTTTACAAAAATTATATCAATAATAATGTTTGATTAATTAAAAATGTAAAACTTTTTAATCTGATAATACATATTCATTAAACTCATTTTATAAACATTAAAATATTTATAAAAAACTTAAAGGGTTAAATATATTTTTGATTCTCCAAAAATATGACAAAATTAGTTGTAATTCTCATAAATTTTTTTTCTTCAATAAAGTCTGTCAAATATTAAAAATACCCTAATTAGATCTTTGTGCTAAATTCTGTTTAACTTTTCTGTTAAATGACGGTCACATTAATTTCTAAGTAAAATATTTTATTATTTAAAATGTCCAGTAATAATTTTTAATAAAAAATCGTGTAATTAATTTTGTTTTAGAATTAAAAAAAATATGTGGTTTAAGGTTAAATATGTAATAATTTTACATAAAAAAATATGTTACTAACATGATCTGGATATAAGAGTTGACATGAATGACCACATCAGCAAATTAATAGTGACTGTAATATTAATGTGACAATCATTTAACAAAAAAGTTAAATAGAGTTTAACATGTGAATCTAATTAGGATATTTTAATATTTAAGAGACATTATTAAAGAATTTTTTTTTCTGAAAACTAAAAACCAATTTTGTCATATTTTGGAGAACCAAAAACATATTTAACCTAAACTTAAGTCACTTATATTAAAATGGATCTCAGCCATCAAGCAAATTGAACAGAAGCACGCATGCATTCAGTGTATCAGTTGAGCGAAAAGCCATTCATTCTCTAATTAAAAAGTGACTGGGATAATCACAAGGCTGACATCAAACTGGGTTCCACTTCCACCTTCCACTATGGTTGGGTCATGCGTCATGCGTGTGCATGGCAGAACTAGCAGACACGAAGCAAAGAAAGTAAATTACAACATTCTAATTCCATCAGAGAAGCACCAATATTCAGTTATGATGATATATTGTTACACTTTCACATTTTAGTATTTCACGCCCCATGTAACGATCAATAAATTACTAGTCATTAAGTTGTAACTGAAATACACAGATTAACAACTAGTAACTTATTCATTGTTATTATTTGGTTGAGGTATGAAAATTGAAACATAGTACTAGTACTTGTAGTACAAATTAACATTTTGGCTAACACGAAAGCACCTTATAAATGACCACGAAACAAGGAAGGATAGCCTTTGGGTTGAAAACAACTAACTCCTCAAGATTCGAGTAGATTCCGGCGTAGCCAGCTACGGAATCATAGGACGCAACCGACACGTGTTCCTCCTCCGACGGCGCGTCCTCCGCCACGCGCTTCACTCTCCCCGCGATCACGCGGCAGACGAGCATGGCCCTCCGCGTGCCTTCACAGCCGCACACGACGGCGTCGTGGGCCCTACCGCTGCTGGCGGTGGTCTTCACGCCCTTCACCTTCGCCTGGTCGCCGCCGGCGCCTCCACCTTGGAAACCGTGCCTGATGATGGTGCAGACTCCGCAGCCGGGTACGGAGGCGCAGAGGGAGGAGGACCCACGTGCGCCCAGTGCGCACGTTAAGGTGGTGCAGTGGAACCGCAAGAGTTCGTTGCCGTCGGCTGCGCACCTGGGGTTTTTCTTGCTGCTGCTCAGCGCACGGTTCTTTACCGTGTCCCTGCACTCCTCGAACCGTTGGATGGTGCGTTGGGTGTTGTGCACTTTTAGAATCCGTTCGATCTTGCATATCGGGTTGTCCTTCTTCAACCAGCTCGATTTGAAGATTATTTCCACTATGTTCCGACCCGAATCCTCCGGACCTAGCTCCGAGACTGTTTCCCAAATACAAAAATTAAATTAGGGTGAAAAAAGAGAGTAAATTAATATTGGGAGAATTTATTATTAAATATTATCCTTCCCGTGTTGTTTACGTATGCTACAGCAAATAGAATATAAAAAAATGCAATTAAATGGAGAGACAGATAATGTTGATATCATTGATTACAGTTATGAGCAAATAATTTTTCTTATCCAATCCTATTAATTGGAAAATTTCTTTTTGGGACTAATCAATGAAAAATAATTTTATTTGAATAGAATAAAATTATTATCTATAACATGATTCTTTTTTTAAATGTATAAACTTAGACTTAAAACTACTGCTTGTTAAAATGAAACAATCTTTTAATATGCAAATTTACAATTGATATTTGTCAGTTTGTAATAGTTGGGTGGTGGGGTGTCCACCAATAAAGAGCTGGCACGTTGTGGAGGCAGATCATTTATCTTCCTTACAGCGGACAGCTGTGATCTCGTACGTAGACTCCTACAGAACAAGAGATACGGTTGCTCCCACAACTAATGCACTGAAATTTTGGTGGGTGCATCTTGTGAATGGTGAAGAGGTGATTCAATGTTTTTGTTTTTTAAAACATTTAAGGGGGAGAGGTCCAGAGGAGATGTTATTATACTATACTATTTTTATTAGTACAACAACAACAAAAAATACTATATTTTTATTAAAGAATGCAAATAAATTAAAGTGTTGAGAGTGCGATATTAATTGTGTTGTCAGTAATTCATAGTCAAACTTAACACAATTGAAAAATAATTAAGTTTTTCAAACATGTTAAGAGGAATTTAATTCTTGTTAACGTGTTTAAAAAATATTTTATTAGGAGAAGTGAAATCTCTTAAAAAATAATGTAAAAGAATACTCGCTGAGTGTGGGAGGGCAAGAAAGGAAAAATCAAGAGCAAGATTATCGGAGAAACAGTTCCAAAGCAATCAGCATCATGACATGCTTGGGTGGTGGTGTCCATTTTGCTCCATGTTTCAAAGTTCGAAGCTTACTTTTACGTTTTAACCCCACAAACACGATCCCACAAGCACAAGGCAATTCAATCAATTAATATTGATATAGACAGAATTGTTAGCATGCTTGAACAAACCATCAGATCTATATCCGACTATAGTACACTGAAGTTAAAAGTTTTCATTTGCTCAATAAAGTGAAATTCTTTGCATGATATTAGGGAATGGTAAAAGAAAAATAAAAATATTACAGTACTTTAATCGTCCTCTTCACGGAAAACAAAAGAAGTTAATTTTGATAAAGAATATTATCAATGAATGCCTTAAATGAATTAGTTAAAGAATGTTAAATCCATTCTATAAAATATCTTTAATTATTTTAAAAAATAAGTGTTTAATAATTTTTTACATTTTTTATATATTAAAACATTTCCTTTTTTAATGAAAAAAATTCTATTTTTATTCTTCTAATCAATGTTGGAAGGACTTTATTAGTATTTGCCTTTGACAAAAGATGTAAACATCAGCCTTGCTAGTAGCGGTGCACATACGATGAAATAAATTGCATAGTAATGCATTAAAGAAAGGAATTAATGATGCATGTATTCTTCTGAAAGAAAAAATAAAATTAAGAGTTAGGCAAGAGTAAAAAAATAAATAATATTAAGGCGAAAGAGTACCGGCATGGCGAACAGCTTGATGCAGCTCCAAACTTTCCATTTTAGGGAAAACCTCACCACAGTGAGAGCAAGCACACACAGTGCTCCTCGCAATTGGTAACCTGAATTTGCAGTGATTTTCATTAATTTAAGTGTCTGATTATAAGTGGAATATTAAATTTGGAGAAATTAAAGTAATTAGTTTGAAATTTTGAAGTATATATACATACCTGCTAGGGTCAATGATCATGTGACATTCATAACACCCAGATAGCTTCCTGAATTGCATTCCTCTGGAAGATGATGACGTGTAGGATGCTCCACCGTTGGATTTTCCTGATGCGGAGCGAGTTGATGAGACAGGTTTCCTAGTGAGTAACCCAGTTTCCTGACCCAGAGAGCTACTCTCTGGTGAGGAGTTATCAGACCTGTGCACAACACGTGTGTTACCGTGAACCACATCTCTGAAGCTGCATATAGAGCTGCAAGAAGAGCCAAGTTTAGAGTACCCTGTAGCTACTTTGGAGGGGTCATGCACTCTGGAACCTTCGATCTGTTTGCAGGTGATTAGGTTCTTGATTTGGTCCCACGAAGAGGGTGGTTTCTGCTTTTGTTTCTGTTTTTGCTTTTGCTTCTGTTGTTGTTGTTGTTGTTGTGGCTTACGCTTGTGGCGTTTGGGGGTGGACTGTTCAGGCAAGGAAGTTAGGAGAGCCATGAAAGAGAAAAAAATCCTCTCTCTTTCATACAAGGGAGAGACAAAGTGAGGGTGAGGGTTGGGAGGTTCTATTCTATATATTTTGAACAACTTTTTTTTTTTTTGAAGGGGTTTGTGTAAATGAGAGACACTATAATATAGGATCCCAGATGTGTAATAAAGGAGGATGCAGGGGTGCTGTGTGTGGTGTGGGACAGCGACTCATTCTTTTATTCATTAATGTTAGTAAATGTTAGTACCATTTGTATATCACAACTTAATGCGTTGTTTTATTTTATTTTATTTATGTAATTATTAGTTTCCTGCTTTGGACCTACAAACGCGTGAAATTAAAATGGACTTACCTCTGTTACACAATTGGGAATGTAATAAATAAATGTCACACTAAATTTTGGATGTGTTTAATTACCTTTTTTTTGTTGATATTTATGTGTTTACTTTTCTTTACTATAATTTATTACTAGTATATTCCTTCATATTTTCTCACTCTACTTCAGATTAAAGTTTTTAACAATGTACCATTAATTAATAAATCAATTAGTACAGAGTTGTTGTTTAATTAGTAGTTTAAAGTTAAAATAATAAATATACAGTTGTGTTAAATATTCAAAGAAAAAGTTTTACCATACATCATAGTCACATACTGTTTAAACAAAATTATCTCTAGTAAATGTTTTAGAGTAAATTACACCGATACTTTATGAGGTTTCGTTAAATTTTGTTTAATACTCATCTTTTTTTTACCTTTATATTAACTCTCTTAATTGTTTAATAAATATTATACTGATTCCTTTTATACATTACATTAACTTTTTGAATTATTTAAAAAATATTACACCGTATATCTTATAAGAAAAATTATTGTAAACATTAAAAAAGCAATTAGTCAAGGTTTTAACATTGTGTGCCGGGGGGGTGGGGTTGCTTGTCCTTCAACTGAAACACATTCATCTTATGGTTCTGATCTGTTTCGTTAGGAAGGTGTGGCCAACTGCTTCGACGGTGAGGAAAAAACCAACACGTTCACTGTTTGGAGGATGTTTATATCATTGTATGTTTGAACACGCATCGATCCAATTGCTATCCAATCGTTGTTGCAGATTTCCGTTTCTCTTCACTTTTGATTTCCCACGGTCTCTCTCAAAAACTGGCCGGGGAAGAAAAGCTAGGACAAGTGGGTAACTATCATAATGAACTAAGATGTACTAAACTATTATAAATATATAGTTGTTATTATTGTTAGATGTCCAGCAGTGAGCACGTACGAGCCAAGACGAAAACAATCAAAGTTAAATATATAAACTTTACATGAAAAATGTTTGAATAAGATTGTCTACTGCGTCTATATATGTTTACCAATTTTTTTTAAAAAGCAAGGTCAAGTAGACAAGTTATTCTCTTAATATGAATTGCTAACATGAACCTTTGGCAAAATGTGAAACCTCATCAATAACAGGATGAATAAAAGCTAGCGCAGAAATAGGCACTTGACCAGGATGTCTAATTCCTAAAAATCTTGCCACGTATAGGAGATAAAAAATGACTTCTTGATTGTATATATTATTATACATATCTACGTACGGCAACATTTGTTAGTCTCACATGTTCCACACAGCAAACATTAAAGATGAGGATTACAGGTGTACATTTTTAAATAACTTATGTGTTTATATGATTAAAATAGAAGTATTGGGTAAACAAATTTATTTCATTAGTTTATGAGTTTAATTTTAATATATTATCATCACTATAAAGATTTTTATAAAATTAACCAATTAGAAATCACTTAAAGTATAGCTTTTAAAGTAATTATTAAAAAAGTAAATAATTTTATCATAGATAACAATCCATGCATGACTGAAGGACAATATAAAAAACATTTATATTGTCAATATATTTTAATTAAATTGCTAGTTTATAGCTTGTAATTTTTATATGTTACTTGAAACGCTTGAACATATAATTTATTTATTTTTCATCTCAACCTCATTATTTTAATAAAAAAAATCCTCAGTTATTCTCTCCTTTAATATTATACTATTTATTTTAAAAAAATCCTTTGTTAATATTATATTATTTATTTTAATCATTATACTATGTACACTCTTTCTTTTATTTTTAAAAAAATATTTAGTTTTTAAACAAAAAATTATAAAGTTCGAAATTAATTAAAAACTTAAGACTATAATTATATAAAATGCATTTTTTGTCTATAAAATAAAGATAGAATTATATAAAAATCTATAAAAAAATATATTTTTATGTTATTTTACATTTATTTACTAATTTAACAATAAATTTTATGAAACATTTCTATTTCAATAAGGTAACTTAACATCTTTCACTTTCAATTAAAAATCAACTTTTCAAGTTTTAATTAATTTGTCAACTATTTTTTGTTAAACATTGATGTCCAACAAACATATTATTTTTTTCTTTTTGCTTTTGGAATGTTCCTCAACGTCAGAATAAACCAATAAGAATACTGTCAAGTAGATCCGAGAAAGAGGATAGTGTACCGGAGCAACTTGTGAGATTTGTTTACGGTACTGTAGCTTGGGCATTTCGATTCTTTAATTTTGCTACGGTGCAACGATCATATCTGATGGGCCCAAGATTCGGAACGCAAGCAAAAGTTAAAAGCATATGAGCCAAGAAGGCATCATGTAAAACACGCAGAAAGAATAAGCAGCCATATGCCAATTTGAACCTTCCAATGTCATCCCCTATTCTATTCGTTTTCTTTTCTTTTTTCCATGTTTCTAATTTCTGAATACGTATTCCTAGCTCATACGCACAACCATACATTTCGGAAAGTTATAGAATAATTTTTTATTATGTGCATTGTTTGGTAGATAATAGATAGTAAAAACAAAGTAATTTGAAATTTACGACAATATCTTTCTTAATATAAATTATCTTCATATAATTCATATTAATTATCTTAATACGATAATAATGATAGTTGTGGCAACAATGGCAACAACAACAATGATGACAATAACGATGGTAGTGGTGGTGACTATAATGATGGCAACAATGATAGTGGTAGCAATAACAATGATAGTGATGGTGATAGTGGTAACGACAATGACAATGATGGTAGCGATAGTGGTGGTAGTAGTGATGACAATGGTAACAACAATGGTAGTAGGAGAGAGACAAGAGAGAGAAAAATATTATAATTATTAAATGATAAATAAAAATATGTATTTTTTTCTTGTAATTATATATTGTCCTATGATTTATTGAGTAACAAAAAAGGGAGTTTTTATTCTGATCATCTTCTTTTTTATTGTGTTGCCTCATGATCTTTTTTTAAATCAAACAAAAAACAATTATAATTGTACTATATAGTACCTTGTTTTTTAGCAAATCAAAGCACCATTTGTGTCACACATGTATGTTCAAAACATATACTTTCTTGTACGTGCCTTGTAAAACATGAGAAGTATTTTTAATGTTCCCATCAATTTTTGTAATATTCACTTTTAGCCTATTAGACAACGTGAGAGTCATAACTTGTGAGTTAATCTGATTGAATCTGAATTGTTGGTGGGTTTAGTTGGTGAAAGTCAGACTTATTTTTTATTTTTTTTTCAGTTAAAACGAATTGGCTCATTTAACCTGGAATTAAAGTAAGTTAGAATCAGATTAACTCCCTTAACTCTTTTTTTTTTTTTTTTTTTTTTGTTTTTCTAAATCACTTAATTAAAACCGATTTTTTAAATAAGGTTACTAAGGTTGGAGTCAGTACATAATTTATAATATATGGATTTGTTCATAGCGGTTTTGTTTTGTTTTTTTTTTTTTTTCAAATTTTCCTTAAATGTGTTTATGTTTTAGGATTTATTTTTAATTTTTAATTTAGACCAACTAATTTACTTAATTTACCAATCTACAGTAACTTGAGCTGATTTTTTTTTTTTACTCATTAGAAAAGTAAATCAAGTTGAATTGATTAACATTTTTCTCGACCTATGGTGAGTCAATCTAAATGAGTCAAGTTGACTCAGTTTGACACATCCAAAATAATAATAATTTTTTGAACTCTGTCAAAGTGATTTGACAGTTTATAAAGAGTGTGAAATAAAAATGATGTAAAATAAACACTAATTACAACACAGGTTATATGTATATATATAGACACTCCTAAACAAAAATTACATGTACTAATGAAAAAAAAAGTTATTCGTTAGGCTTATTCCGTCGAAATAAATTTTGTTTAACAAAAACTGAAATATTAATATAGATATTATTAGTTTACACTAATAATATTGTCATATTAATAATATGATATATTAATAATTTGTGTTAATTTTTTACATCAAAATAATGGTCTATTGTTATAATATGTTTTATTAACATAGATTCACAATTTGTATAACAACTAATGTTTTTGTTAGTATATATATTTTTTATAGTGAGAACAATATTATGATATATAGAGAGGGGGGAGGGGAGAGATTTACCAATATATTAATAGCATTTCACATAAATCAATATTATGTGTATATAAATAGCATATATTATTCATGATTTAATTTTGAATAAAAAGGTAATCAAGCTAGAAAAGAACCACTATTTGTTACGAATATTAATGTTAGTGTGGTTGGTTTGGTTAGGAGACGTTAGTTTGCAAATTTAACAGTTAGTTATTAATTTTTTACAAAGTTAGTCACGAAGGATTGAGAGTTTCTCTCTATATATTATATAAGTTCATCATTGTATATCCTGAAATATTATTTTTTTCTTGTCAGTCAATTTCAGTTTGCTTTCACCATCCTTCTCTCTCGATCTTCCTTCTGTCTTGACATGTTTCTTTCTTAACACTCGATTTTATATATGTAAGTTACAATGAGATCAACTTAGAGGCTCGTCGTGATGTCTTATAGTTCCCAAGAAAAGGCAGAGTTGAATAAATTATAGATATCAAACAGTAGGATACTAGAACTGAATGAAGGCAAACCATGCATACAACAAATTAATCCGTGAGGAATGGTTAAATAATACTATGGGAAAATACTTCTTTTATCATCAATTAGTAAAATTGCAACAAATTAAATGTGCCGTCTTACCTTAAATGAATAATAAGAAGCCAATACCTCCATCCTTCTTAATTACACCGACCAGCATACTGCCATTGCCCTAATGCTCGATTATCCCGATCACCGAAAGTTATTGTAATTAAGGACTGTGAATAATTTATTTTTTTGGTTACAACTGTGAATAATTTAAAATTAATGTTACACTGAAGAAAAAATTAAATAAAAATTATTTTTTTAACCATGTAATTAGGGCTTTTGGCTCCCTAGTGGGTCCCAAAATATTCTCATAAGCTTCGGTCCTTTGAGTTAGATATGAAACTAATCCTCGATTTTGAACTTAGTCACACTTAACATTCTCCATCCATCCTTCCCTAAAGATGTGTTATGTGAGAATTGAACTCATGTCTTCTCCTACAAGTTCAATGTGTGTTGTCAATCATACCCATTGAATAAAAAAAATCTATAAAACTATATTAAAGGTGATTGTAGGATAAAATATAATTAATGCAACCACTCATCCATTCAAGAGTTAACAAGCATATTAATCCATTATAATTTTTTTATAAACAAATTCATTATATGGTTATCTATTGTCTATTACTTTTTACAATCTAAAATATTATATTCTAATTTTGTAAAAATAATAGACACAACAACGATTAAATTTGATGACTTATGCAAAATATTATAGATAGTGTCAATTGAGTATTAATGCATGAATTGTACCTTCACGGTCTCTCGGCCCCTTGTCGAGGTATGTCTTGGCCCCTCAGTCCCACTACGAGGTCCTTGTCAAAACACATCGCACACTCTTCAAATGATTCACAGTCATCATCATGCATATCATGGCTCATATATATTACCAACTTCCTTTCGATATTTTGTCACCCACAAGGGTGAGTAGCAACGTGTTAGTCAAAAGGCCTCAAGGAGTACTCTTGGCACTCTTCTTAAGTCCTTTCACCTTTTTGGCTCGGGATTGGGGGGCTATGTACCCTCCCAGTCTCCAACCAACCTCGTGGGTAAGGAACACAAGGACCTTTCCCTATGCAAGTCCCTAGCGTGATGAATTCGACAAGGCTCAACTCCTGCTCGGCCATGGGTCGACCCCTCTTGGCAATATACGAAACACTTAGAGAACACCCCCATGTGTATCAGCTTAAGGCCAAGAGTGGCACTGCACCACCATAACATCCTGCTTGGCACGCCATGGATATTGCAACGCTACAACAGCCCATACCCTGTGTATTTCGGAGGCAATACTTTGGCATATCTTCAAGAGAACTGCCCCTACGCAATATCCGGGATACACACACCCATCTTGAGGGTATATAAACCATGAGCGCCTATGGTTAAAGGGACTTTTGACACTTGAATACTCTAGTATTAGGCTTGCATCACCATTGCAATCTTGATACCGGAACATGAATAATAAAAAAAATCAAGTATTAATATAAGTTGAAAGAGAATTATCGATTGTAAGAGCAATAGCATCCTTGGTTGCCAAAGTTTCGTAGATTAGAGTCAAATCTAATGGTTGTTCTATTTGAAAAGAGCACAAATTAAAGGATTTAATTACATTTATAAAATATTTTTTATTTTTATTTTTAATTATAAAAAGGTCACTTTATTTTTATTTTTGTTTTTCATCTTTAAATATTTGTCAATGAAATAATAAAAATATTTTCTTATTTTTTATACAAATCTTAAAAATAAGAAACAAAATAAAAACAAAATATTTTATATAATAATAATGAAATAAAAATAAGAAATATTTTTTAAATCAAACAAGCTCTAATACGTAGAAGGACTTGGGATTTTTGGTTGACTTAATATACTGCATTGACAAGGCTAACGAGGGTCGGACTAATATTGAATTTTGAGACTCATAATATGGAATTAAGTGAAAAACTGAAAAATTTATACCATAGCTATTATATAGCATTTGGTCCAACTATGTGTTCCATCAATAATTTAATTTATTTGTAACCAATAAAAAAACCACAACAACAAAGAAGTGGACTATTATTATTATTATTTTGAGGTTAAGTGGACTATTATTCTGACCCAGCCTACATGTGCATATAGACTTGGGAGACGTTTGTTTCACGGTATAAATTGTGTTTTCAAGAATCACATTTCTAGAAATATTATTTCTATGAACATGTTTAGTTGGCACTTAGTAATTTTAGAAAAAAAATTAAAATTTAATTAATTAAAAATTGAAAAAATAAAAGTGGAAGAAGAAAGATGAAAAAGGGAGTGTAAAAAAAAATAACTTCTATTTTCATGGAAATGCAAGATACACCTACCTTTCACCATGGAAATCAGAAATAAGACAAATATGGGAAACTTATATTCATGGGAAACAATCATTCCTGAAAATGTTTTTCAAAACTTGTATCAAACATGGGAATGTGATATTCTCAAGTTCAATTTCCCAAGAATTTTCTTGATACCTTGAAACAAAGGCAACCTTGATTTACACAAACATAATTTCGGTATCAAAATAAGGGAAAATAGCATATATAATGTGATTATCGAAAGGTAAGTATAAAATATAAGGTAGCATGTTTATCAAAAACAATAGCAAAACTAAGCTAGCATGGAGTTCGTCTTATTACATAATACACATGTCATACTCCATGAATTTCTGTGAGATTCCACGTACAACGCAGAAAAGGATAAGAAATCAATTTTAATATTTAGTAAATGGGGACAAGTCCATATGGAATTAGTATTAGAGTAGTTATTAAGTCAGACATAGATTTGGCCAACCATTCAATTAGCAACGTTAGCATAAAGAAAAGGTATATATAAACTAGATCATCTTTGCAATCCGTATCTTTCCCTTCAATTAAAAAAATAATAATAAATAAAATTAACAACTACAACGAAAAGACGTCATCCACCCTACTATGGCATGCGTCGTTCACCTATCTAATCTTAAGTATCTATCGTTATTCAATTGTTAATTACCTAATCATTCAAGGCTTAGGCAATCGGTTTAGAATCACTTCGTATCCAAATTGATATTGAATTTCTAAAACAAAGAAAACGAACAACTTCAAAAAATTGATGTTCAAATAAGAATTTAATTTTGATATATTATTAGTATAAAATTTTTTACACTATCAATTAATTAAATAATATTCTAAATATGACTTCTAAAATAGTTATCGTAAAAAAAATGATTTTCAATGATATAATAATTTAATATTGATTGACAACATAGAAATTCTTTATATTGTTAGTATATTTTAATTAAATTTATAAAATAATAATTTTAAAAAATAAATGTTAAAAAATCATTTATTTTTGAAAATAATTAAAAAATTAGATGAAGTAGTTTATTTAAATAATAAATCAAATGAAATTTAAAATATAAATATAATTATATTTTAAAATTTTAAGGAATCTATTAATGCTACTCAATGTAAAATTAATTTTAAAATTGAAAAAAAAAAAAACCAAACACGTACTTGTTACTGAATCAATTACAAAAAGTATATTGGGTAGTTCACATGCAATCTTAAGTTTAAATCTCATTGTTATACATAAAAAATTACAAAGAATTGAATATGCTTGAAGCCATGTTGTGTAACTTCTAACCCACATTTGAAGTTTATTAGCGGGCTTTTGTAAGGAAAAGCATGTTTGAACATTTTTATCATTCATAAATTTATTCCTATATCCTTGTCAAGCTAAAGGAGAATTTGAAAATGATTTTATGAAATTTAATTATTTGAATTTATGAAAATAATTTATGATTTTTATAATTTTTTAAGTTTATTTTTTATAAGTTTATAGGGGAATTTTCAAAATAATTTTTTTAATTTATTTTAACAAGTTTCATAATTAAAGATTAACTTACTTTAACTTATATTATTTAATTAATTAATTTTATCTGACAATAGTTATGGGTAAATTTTGAACAATGATGGTCTCAATTTTAGGTAATCCCGGATAGCAAGAGTGGGAACACTAGAAAAATGTGAGTAGATGTAGCCAATGGGAAGATAATAGGGTGTATCTATGATATTTGTGACCTTAGTGCTAATTACCACCCCAAAGTTTTCCACTTGTTATAGAAGTTTTGCACTTCCTCTAATTTTAGGTCCCAAATAGATAGTCCTCAAAGATCATTGAACTTATGACATAGAGTGAGTATCTAGAGCAACAACTGTTGTAGATATTACTTATAATGCAGAAATAATTACAATAATAACTACTATCACTACTACTACCACCACCACTGGAGGTGTTCATAATTTGATCTAATCCAATAAAAATTAAAAAAAAAAGGTCCAAAAATTTAAAAAGTGAATAAATCGATAAGTGAACAAACTAAAAATAAGAAAACTTGAAATTTTTGTATTGGATTGGATTGAATCTCGAATTTATTTTTAAAACCAATTCAATTCAATACAATATGAACTTACACACACACACACACACACACACACACGTGTGTGTGTGTGTGTGTGTTTGTATGTATGTATGATACCACTCATATTTATAATTTTATTTCTTATATATTTCTAAAATTATCACACAACATATATTTATTCATGAAAAATGTATTTAATTAAAGATAATTTTTTAGAAATTATTTGAGTAAAGGTATGTAAATATAATTATCAAGTTGTGTAAATTTATTTTCCATAGTATATATTTAAAAAATTATACTACTGTTAGCTATATAATGACTTAAAGATGAGATATTTGGTATTTAAATTATTTTTTATTATGTTTATTATACATCTTATCATTTATTTAATACTTTATCTAGAGAAAAATAAAAATGATATTAAAATGAAAAATCAATACAATTCAAACCGCTTTAAATTGGACTGAATCAGACTTAAATTTTAAATCAAATCAATTAAATGATAAATTAAGAAAACCAACTTACTTGGACCAGATGAATTTTTTTCTTCAAAACTAATCCAATCCAAATCATGAACACCCTTAACCACCATTATTACCTCATCAAGATTACGAGCGACCACTTTAACGAGGATTGTGATTTATGATGAGGAATTAAGTTTATAGTTTTTTGTTAATATTTTATTTATAGGGTTAATTATGTTTTTGGTCCCTCATTTTTTTATTATGTTTTTAGTCCCTCAAAAAAATTTGTTCGTGTTTTTAGTCCTCAAAATTTTTTCGTTCATGTTTTTAGTTCCTCCCATTAACTTAGACCGTTAAACTTTAATAATTAATTATTATTTTTACATAATTTATATTATTATTTTACACATTATTTCACAGCAAAAATGCAAAAAAAGAAGAAGAAGATTACATGTAGAGGATAATCAAAGAAGTTAGATTGCTAGTATTTTCATAAGAGATTATGAATACCTTGAATTATCGAAGCATAGCGATGAAGAGGTAAGAGAAGTACTATGATAACCTTTTGAGTTATAATTAATTAATAAATTATTAGTTAAAATAAATTTTGAGAAAAAAACTTGTAAGAGTGTAAAATAATAATATAAATTATGTGAAAATAATAATTAATTAATTATTAAAGTTTAACTATTTAAGTTAACGGAATGGACTAAAAACACGAATGAAAAAATTTTGAGGGATTAAAATCAGTCAAACTTCTTTTTTAGGGACTTAAACATAAATTGTAATAAAATGAGAATCATTTTCATAATTTAAATTTTCTGGCGATTGTGAAACCGCCAAAAAAATTACATAAAATTATATCAATTTTTAAAAAATAATTTTTTGTTGCGTGGCTGTCATATCATACTAGTAGTCCACGGGGCTACCAATGTAGATGCCACGTCATCACTTAACGAATCAAGTTAAAGGTAGGGATTAAAAATAAGAATGAAAAATTTATGAAAGACTATAACTGGTCAAAATATTTTTTAGGGACTAAAAGAGAAATTGCCATAAAACGAGGAACCAAAAACATAACTAACCCTTATTTATATATTGAAACTTTTGTGTATTGTAAAAAAAATTCATTTATATATGTTAGGATTTCTTATCTTTATTGTTATTTATATTTCCTATTTATTTAAATGGAATTTATTTTATTCAGGGGAAATTGCAGTCACCACTCTTGAGGTCTCTTTAAATTAGAAACTATAATTAGAAACTAAATCAATATAATAGATATAATTACCAATAATTATAATATTGGACTAAAATTATGTTAATTAACATAATATTGGTTTTTTAATTAAAAAAATGGTGAACCAATTTGAATAAGTTTTGACTGGTTTGCCCAATTTTGATTTGGTTTGCCCAATTTTGAATTTTACTAGTTTTTTACAATGATTTTGTATTAGACTGATTTGAGGGTTGATCAAACCATCATTTCTTGGTTAGACTGGTTGAACTGGCCAGTTTAGCTTGATTTTGACAACTATGATTAAAATACTTTGATTGTCACTATTAGTGACCCATCCCCTAATGGAGCTCACAACAGACATTGTGCCAAATAGTCCATTGAATGAAATATTTAAAAGGAAATAATGTCATATATGATAAACTAAGAAACAATACTAATTGAGAGAAAAATAAGACTTAAAGTATATATATTGATGATCTGAAAAGATTGAGTGTACATGTGACTATTTATACAAGTCAAAATACTAACTTGCTAACAAACTTATAGGTCTGTACCTAATTGATACAAAGTGTGAGTAGTTGATACACGTGTAATATCATACCTTTTCAATATGAAGCCAAAGTTGGGGAGAGATGAGGGAGAATAAAGATCTGTGGGAAGAATGAATCTTATAAGAAAGGCAAAAGTAAAAATAAAGGTAATTCTCAATCTCAATATAGAGTCACTTACTATTATTGTGGCAAGCCAAGTCATGAAAACTTTGAATGCAGATTATGATGAGTTTTACAAACATAATGATTCACAATTATAAAATGTTCATAATACACAAAGCAATTACAGAATTTACAAAGCAATGTTTTTAAAGTCGTACTGGTTATTAAACCTGGTCAAGACATTGGTTCAAGGTTCAACTATATGTGAACTGGGTCAAACTGGTATTAATAAAATAATAATAATAATAATAAAATAAATATAATACCATAACTTTCTAACACTAAAATAAAACATAATTTTATACGTTCTTAACATTTAAAGTACACATAAATATCAAAATCAAATATATCATAAAGAATAGGTTTAAAATTTTAATAAAATACAATAATATCCACTAACAATAACAAGTTTATATCTAGAATGAAAAAAATGACAAATTAATATAATATAAATTATAAGAAATAAAGATATAAAAAAATTGTAAATTAATATAACTGACTAAATTATATGTTTTATAAGAAAATAATAATAATAATTGATAAAATAATTTATACTTATTTGTAATCCTCATTAAATATGTGTTTTTATTTATTTTAAAAATATTTTAGATTAAATTTAAAGAATTAAAAAAATTGAAAAACACCGGCTCAAACCAATTTTTACTAGCTTTGCACTGATTCTGAATTTGTCCAACTTTTTAGGGTTAACAAATCGGTCAAAGAATCGGTTCCCAATCAGATCGGTCCAGTTCGATTTTAAAAACTATGTTAGAAAGTGTGTACTTAAGGGGAGCTTGAATCCATGGTTGTTGCCTTGATCCAAAATATTGTAAACAAAGAAAAGAGAGATACTCTTCTCTATCTGACGACTAAGGTTTTCACATGTTATCCATCACTAAAATTGTCATTATAACGACCTACGATTGTACCTAACTTTGAAATTCATAAAAAACTATTTGTCTTATATTATAACGGGCAACACATTTTTTCATTTTTGTTGTGATAATAATTAAATTTTTATATTCAACAATTAAAAACCAACATTTTTATTTTAGTTTTTTGACTAACAATTTAAATCATTCCCTATTTTTTTATTAAAAAAAATGAAAAAATTCATTCCCCTATATGTTTTAAAAATATAAAATATTTTTATTAGACACTAAATAGTTTCCCTTTCCTTCACCTAATTTCGTTCTTCCTTGCTTTCACCTGCATCACTAGTGTGTTTGGATGTGCATCTATAGAATTATTTTTAGATCAATGTGATTTTCTAGAATTAATTCTAAGGAAAAGTTAGTTTAAAGTAATATGAATTTTATTTGGATAAAAGATATTGGGAAAGTGATTTTCATAAAAAATGTTGTTTAGAAACTTTCAATCAAAATTGATTTTGGGGTGTGTAATTACTAAAATGAGTTTTATTGTCCATAGATATTTTTTCTATTATAATTGTCAAAATATAAACATTAATTATATTAAAAATTAGATTTAATATATAATTTAATTAAAAATATAACATTTAATATAATGAAAACATATTAATAGTAAGACTAGTTATTTTTAGGAATGGATTGTTTTAAAGAAATAATTAATTTCGAAATTCCCTTTAAAATGATTATTTAAAAATTTTAAACTTTGAAATAATTTTTTCTTTTTCTCTTTGTTGTCATTTGAACCTGAATCACCTTGGAATTGCTTCACAACAATTATCATATTTATTCATGTTATAGATCTCAACGAAAATAATATTATTTCTTTTCACACAGTAAGATTAAAAATTTATAATTAAGAACAAGAAAATAAAACCCATATAGAAGAAGCTTGACATGGTCTTCTAGGTGTGAAACATGACAATAGTATTCTAGTGATATAACACATAATTACTCATTTTATTCACAAGATGAGGATTAAATCAAATTGAAAAGAGAAAACTACAACACCAATATGATCTAGTTCTTAGAATCCACAAGTAAATGCTTTTTATCATCTCTCAGACTCTTCGTACATATAGGGAATTATAGAACCACAATCTTGCAGACCTTTTACCTGACCAAGTGAGAATTAACACTGTGAGAATCTAGAGAATTAAATCAGCAAGACCAATATCAATAAAAACATGAAAATAAATAACATTCATCATAATTTTTACAAGATCTAACAGCCTACAAGTGAAATAATATATATATATATATATATATATATATATAAGGGAAATTTAAGAGATGTAGTATTTTGAAACAAGAAGTAAACGAAAATAATAAAAGTTTTTTTTTAATGTTACAGGGTAATATCATGCCACACATAATAAAGAATAGTGAAATATAATAAAAAAAGTTACGTCACGCCCTTGAAAGTTGAAATAAAGATTCTTTTAGGCATTTATAAAAAAAAAAATTCTTTTAGACCTACATGATGATCAACATTCCTCCATCACTTCACAAAAGCCTTGTGATTAGTTCTACCTTCCCTTTGTGGTTTTGGAATAGCAAAAAACACACCTACTGATAAGTTATTATCAAGTGTCAATTGTTTATGGGTGGTAAAGCGAGCTGATCCGTCCTCAACCTATCTAAAGCAGGGCAGGACAGGTTGACCTGCTAGTAGAAGGTGGGTTAAAAAAATACACCCCGCTTCATTTAGAAGTGGGTTGGTAGGTGGCAAAAGATAAATGGCGGGTTGGTAGATTATGGAATGACGGGTTGGCAGGTCAACCCGCTAACAAAAATCAAAATAAAAAGGAAAAAAGGAAAAACATTTAAAAAAATATTAATTCATTTCTTTTTAACACATCATTCATTTTATTATATAAATACACATATTATCTATTTTTAATTATATAAAAATATAAATTTATTTTTGCACCTTAAATATTGGTGAGTTAGGAGGCGGGTTAGGCAGGTTAACCCGCCCTGCCTCGACTTTAATCCACCGGATTGGCAGGTTAGGCGAGGTGGGTTAGGTCAAGTCGATGGGTTGAATCACCTAACCCACTTTGTCATTTTTGGCAGGTTAGATAGGTTGACTCGATGGATTCAACCCACTTTGTCACCCCTAAATGTACAACACATTTACTTTAAGAGATTGTTGATAAGTTATAATGAGGTGCAAATGACATTAGTGCCAGTCTTGAGGCTTCTCAAATTGATTATTAATACATAAAGTTTTCTCTATAAAATGTCCTAATTATTTTATTAACACTCTATTAATGTTGTGCAATTTATAGCTCATTGTTTAATTTCCTGATTCTTTCCTTCACTTAATTTTGATCGTCTCATTTTATGTTCTAGTGGAGATTCTCCTTTCCTACACAAAAAATAAATGAAAATAATAAAAAATAGAAAGGTGAACATATTTAATTTCCTAAATAACATGCCTAAATGTCCCAAAAATAAGAAATAATAATAATAAATTACAACTAAAATGCAATGCATCAAGAATACGACACATATTTTACTTATTCAAGCTCTTATGCTAATCATAATCTAACTTTTACGTAAGTTGTGATTCTTGCAAATTTAAAGTTTCTTGGTTTTAATCTTGTGAGTGTTCATATGACTCAACCTTTTGGATCTTTTTTGCATAATAATGAAGCCACAAATATTCCAGTTAATATGTAAATACTTACACAACAATAAGAAAAAACTATTTGTCAAGCATTAAATACAGAGAACTTATAACCATGAAGAAAACTTTTGTTGTTTTATCACTTGATGAACTCAACAATTTAGCATCTCCTAATAGTTATATATTTTGATTAAAGGCAAAAGAAAGAGAAATTTGAATTACCAACTAGGTACTTTTCCCAAACAATATGTGATGGCTAACTTAGGGTTTTCACCTATTGTAACTTTGGCTTCCTTACTTTTTTAGACTTATGGCAATTTTCTTTTAGCCTTCTTTTTGAAATGAACTTGATGCCTTCCCTTTTTATGCACTTCTTTATCCTCTCTATTCTTTTTTTTTTTTTTGGTAATCATGTTATAAGTGCAAAGTATCCATTGGCTTTATCGATGACTAATCTCTATCTGAAAACCTAACTTGTCACCTTTAGTGGGATCTCCCCTCTTAACCACTTTTTTTCATCCACCAGACTCGAACTCCAAACCTTGCTCAAGAGATCCGCGTCCAATTGTTAAGACAAAGAATGAATTTATGACCCTTATTCATTTTGATAATAACAAACAGTTATAAACAAGTCTTTTCAACCAATCGTCTGTTTACTCGTATATTGCATGTTCGCTATCGTCTGATCATAAGTTGATTTATCGTCTTTCTTTTCTTTAAATGATTTAGTAACTAACTCCTTTTAGACGAAGTTTTAATAATCTGTGCACTGCAAATATGTAAAAGCATAAACAACCTCGAAAGACATGAAGTCTATGTACTTATTCTCGAGAAAAGTTCACTTTACGCGTAAAAAAAAGAATGTGTGTGCGGATGTTAGTACAGAAATACAGATATGTCCACTGCTACAAGGTTTAGTACGAGAAAGGCTAAGATAAGCAAATTGCTTTATCTTATAAAGATGACTAGTTGGTGAAAGGCAATAAATGCTGCATTTAATGCTTCAACGACTCTTTTCCACCAGATGAAGGATAGTCTCCTGCAACAATCACAACGGATACTTTTAGGAGATCACTATAAATGGAAGAAGAGACCTCAATCTCAAATGTTGGTCAATTTGATATATCTTGAACTGTTGAAAAGCTCTCAACTTGTAATTTTCATAGACGCTGTCTGTAAACACTTTCTCTGAACTTCATTGTATATTCGTTTGATAGGACGTTAAAGTAAGTGAGATAACTCACGTTCAACATTTTTCTCTAAGAAATCAGTAGAAGCCGGAAGAGGCTTTAATTCAAAGAATACTGGTGTTTTTACTTGGAGAGGCAAGTTAAAGACTACTTAGGTTGAACCTGAAGAGGCTTGGTTAAAAGAATACTTGTAACTTGATTAAGTTAGTAGAAGAACTTGGTTATTGCTAAGAACTAGATGTAGTCTCTGGGTGAGACGAACCAATATAAATTACGTGTTTCTCTGTTTTACTTTCTTCATTTGTCTTCTCTTAAACATCATTTTAAAAAAATCTTTTGTTAATCAACATCATTTTAAAAAAATCTTTTGTTAATCCTTTAGACAAAACGCTCTTAAAAAGGTTTTTGCAAAAATTTGGTCTAACACAATTCAACATCCCTTCTTGTGTTATTTTTGTGTTTTACAGTTTGGTATCAGAGCTCAGCCTCTAAAGGTTGAGGACCTTAAAAAGTGATAGAAGAAAAGATCCAAATGGCAAACCTTAAGGACAGTTCATACCTGAAGGAGCCTCATTGTCAAGGTCTTTAGCTTTTCATTGGAGAAGATTATGCATACTAGAAAGACAAAATGGAAATGTGCATCAAGTCCACTTACTACAGCATCTGGAGAATCATAACTCATGGAGATCTCATTATAGCAGAGCCAAAAAGTGAATATAATCAAGACGACTTCAACATGCTACAACAAAATGCAAAGGCTAAGTATATTATAACCTGTGCCTTATCTAAAACTGAATATAACAAATTTTGCAGCTGTAAAACAACAAAAGAAATGTGAGATGCTATACGCATAATACATGAAGGTACAAAAGATGTTCGTCTAAGAAGAGCAACAACTCTTCAGAGACATTATGAGATGTTTACTATGAAGAAGACAGAAACCATTGATGAGATGTTTGGAAGATTTCAAACAATTCTCAATGGACTCCAGAGTCTTGGTGTTGAGTTTTCCAAAGCTTAAAATAATCTAAAGATCTTGGATAGTCTTCTAAGAGTATGGGAACCCAAGGCTAAAGCCATAACTGAAGTCAGGGACATGAAGACTGTAACTCTTAATGAATTGCTAGGAGCTTTAAGAGTTCATCTCTTTAAAAGACATAAAGACAAAAACAATAACTCTATAGCTCTAAAGAATGGAGAAACCAATCGAAGAGCAGACGAAAGACCTAAGACGAAAGCTAGCAATAAAGCCCTGAAGGTTCACTCTGATGAATCTGAGAGCTTAGACGAAAGCTCTACTGCTCCACAGACGATAAGATCTCTCTTATAACCAAAAAATTCAAGAAGATGCTAAAAAAGAAAGGAAGATTCAAGCAGTCCTCTAGAAGAAAAGACAATAGATTCAGGAAACCATCCTAAGAAGAAAACAACAAAATTATATGTTTTGAGTGCAAAAGGCCTGGATATATAAAGGCTAAGTGCCCCAAATTAAAAAGGGGATGGAATTCAAAGAAAAAGAACAAGAAGAATAATCTTTTGGCAACATGGGAAGATCTGGACAGCAACAATAGTAGTTTAGATGATGAAAAGGCTAACATCTGTCTCATGGCGAATACTGAAGAAGTAACATTTGAGATAAAATCTATCTCTAAAAATAATCTGCATTCATTTGATAGTTAAGAATCTAAGTCTGATGTCGAAGAAGATATGTCATATGACACTCTTCTTGCGAATTCTTACATGATTTCTCTTGAGTATAAGAAATACAAAGAAAATATCAAGAAGCTATTTTAGAAAATGAAATACTCAAGAAAAATCTAAAGAGAATACATAAGAGTTAAGCCTCAGATCCTGAAAAGATAATACTCCTCTCTGAAGTCGACAAACTAAAGAAAAGAGGTCATTAGTCTAAAATATGATCAGGCTAAATTTGTGAATGGATCCTTAAAACTACAATTAATTTTGAACCATAAAAGGCACCCATCTAACAAATCTGGCACAGGCTTTGTAGAAGACAAAGACACTAAACCATCGTCTTCTAAATTTTATTCAACCTTTTATAACTTTTGTGGCAAATCTGGACACATATCTCAAAGGTGTCAACACAAAAAGGAAACAAAGGCCAAATAAGACCTTTGAGACTAACACAAAAGTACCAAAATCTCAAATAATTCCTATTGCAGATATCCTTAATAGGAAAAAGGGAGGGATTCATTCTAATGCCTGGACAGTGGATACTCATGTCACATGACAGGAGAAAGGTCTATGTTCTTAGACCTCCAACCACATGAAAGAACTGTTTCATTTGAAGGAAATAGAAAAGGCAAAATCATTGGTATAGGCAAAGTTGGTAAGCCACATTTTCCATCTATAGATAATGTGTTGTGTGTTGAAGGACTAAAGTATAACCTGCTTAGCATAAGTCAATTTTGTGATAGTGTGTTTATTGTGTCCTTTAACAAAGAATCATGCATAGTCAAGCGAAATGATGAATCCATTCTTTTTACAATTAAAAGGTAAAACAATCTATACAAAATTGAGTTTGAGGATCTAAACAAACAAAATGTCACTTGCTTAATGACCAAAGAAGATGAAAAATGATTTGGCATAAAAAACATGGGTACATCAATTTGAAACATATTTCAAAACTATATAAAAGGGTTGAGTGAAAGAATTGCCTGAGATTTCTTGGAAAACTCAAGCATGTCAGAAAGGGAAACAAATTAAAACCTTTTTTAAATCCAAAGATGTTGTTCCACTTCCAGACCATTAGAATTATTGCATATGGATTTGTTTGGTCCTACAAAGACTTAGTCTTAGCAGCAAAAAATATGGTTTTGTTATTATAGATGACTATTCTATATATACATAGGTTTACTTCCTAACTCACAAACATGAGTCTTTCAATGTGTTTGAAGTATTCTATAAACGTGTTCAAAATGAGAAAGGTTTTTATATAACTACAATTAGAAGTGACTATGGAATTGAATTTGATAATGCTGAGTTCAAATTCTTTTGTGAAAAGAATGAAATTTTCCACAACTTCTCCTTATTGAGAACACCTCAACAAAATGGGGTAGTTGAAAGGAAAAATAAAACTCAACAAGAAATGGCTAAAACCATGATCTGTGAAAATTCAATTCCTAAGTACTTATATGCAGAAGTTGTAAATACAACTTGTTACGTTCAAAATAGAATATTGATTAGACCATTAATAAATAAGACTCTTTATGAATTATGGAGAGGCAAAAGACCCAACATTTCATACTTTCATCCCTTAGGATGTGAGTGTTACATTCTCAACACTAGATATCAATTGAGAAAATTTGACTCTAAGGTTGACAAAGCTGTTTTTCTAGGATATTCTAATACATCAAAAGCGTTTAGAGTATTTAACTCTAGAACTTCAGTTGTAGAAGAGTCCATTCATGATAAATTTAATAATATACTAACCCCTGATAGGAGACATTAGATCTGGAAGATGATCTTGTAGATTTGCAAATAGGAACGTCTGATCCCATAAGAACAGACAAAGTGAGAGAATATGAAGATAATCCTCAACAGCAGCAAACTGATGATCAGACAAAACAATCTCACAAGGACTGGAAGTTTGTTACCTATCATCCACAAGATCAGATCATTGGAGAACGGACTGAAGGAGTCAAGACAAGGTCATTATTGAAAAACCAAGTTTCTTGCGCTCTAGTCTTAGAAATCGAGCCTAAGACTATTGATGATGCACTAACAGACAATGACTAGGTTATAGCCATGTAAGAAGAACTACATCAATTTACAAGAAATGATGTGTGCATCCTTGTTCCCAAACCATAACATAAAAGCATCATTGGAACAAGATGGTGTTTCACAATAAGCTTGATGAAAATGGAAAAGCAATAAGAAATAAAGTAAGGTTGGTAGCACAAGGTTACGATCAACAGGAACGTATTGACTTCATTGAAACTTTTGCTCCTGTAGCTAAATTAGAAGCTATTAGAATTATGTTTGTCTTTGCTACTCATAAAAACATTAAGCTTTTTCAAATGGATGTTAAAAGCGCCTTCTTAAATGGTTTCATTGAGGAAGAAGTCTATGTCAGACAACCTCTTGGTTTTGAGGATCCAATGCTTTCAAACTATATGTTTAAACTTAAAAAAGCTCTGTATGGTCTTAAACAAGCACCTTGTGCTTGGTATGATAGACAGAGCAGTTTTCTTATCACAAATGGTTTCATGAGAGGCAAAGTTGACATAACTCTCTTTAGAAAAGAATCTAATAAAGATTTCATAATAGTTCAAATTTATGTAAATGACATAATTTTTGGAGTTACTAATGAAATTTTATGTAAGGATTTCTCAAACTTGATGCAAAGCGAGTTTGAAATGAGCATGATGGGAGAATTAAAATTCTTTCTTAGTCTGCAAGTTAAATAAGAGAAGGAAGACATATACATTCATAAACAAAAATACACCAAAGAATTACTCAAAAAGCATAAAATGAAAGAATCAAAGTCTATAAGCACACTTATACATTCGTTTGTTGCCATGACAAAGGATGAATCAGGTAAACTCGTAGACCAAACTGTCTGTAGAGGTATGATTGACTCACTTCTCTATTTAACTACTAGTAGACCATATATTATGCATAGGTTTTGCCTATGTGCTAGATTTCAGTCTAATCTTAGAAAGTCTCACTTGAAAGCTGTTAAAAGAATTTTTAAATATCTTGTTGGTACCTTTATCCTAAACCTGTTTTATGAGAAAAATAGAGATTTTAGGGTAGTAGGATACTGTGATGCAGATTATGCTGGTGACATAATTGAAAGGAAAAGCACAAGTGGTGGATGTCACTTCATTGGACTATGTCTTATATCCTGGACCAGCAAGAAGTAGAACTCAATTGCACTTTCTACTGCTGAAGCAGAATATGTATCAGCTACTAGTTGCTGCTCATAGCTTCTATGGGTAAAATATCAACTTGAAGATTACTCTAGTTTTGAGCATAACATTCCAGTGTTATGTGACAATACTAGTGTAATCAACTTATTCAAAGACCCTATTAACATTCTAAGGCAAAGCCTATAGAAATAAGACATCATTTTATACGTGATTATATTCAAAAAGGTGTTTTTGATATTAAATTTATTGATACAAACCATCAATGAGTTGATATCTTTACAAAAGTTTTACCTAAAGAACGCTTTAACTTTATCTTAGAAAATTTGCATATGAAGGTTTTGCGTGAATAAATTGTCTTGCATCATCGTCTTATCAATTGTTTTGATTATCGTCTTACACTACATCGTTTTACACTTTATTATTGGACTCCGTCTTATTAACACGTGTTTCTTTGAATATGAAAAGTTTTTATTTATTCGTCTGACTTTCCCCTCATGATTACTCATCGATAACCCCCTAAGAAACGTGTGTCGTTCTTCTCTGCCACATCAAGTCATCATAAATGCATGTCCCTTCAGCACTTTCAAACTTCACATATATTCAAAATAATCACCTTTTTTCTCTCTTTACATTCTCAGAAATACTATCTGTGTGACACCCTTTACCCCAAAGCTAATTATTAAATAAATATTACGAAAATATAACATACTTTTCATTTGTGAAATAAAACGATAGTTTATAATCTTTTTCTTCACACGATAAAGGACATCACATGCACAACTCACATTTACTAAAACTCCATAAGATGCTTTACTGATTAACCAAATGATGGTGGCCTATAGTTGACTATACAAGTCCAAATAAAATAAAATAAAATAAAATAAACCAATTTAAAAGTAAAACTATTAGTCTAAAGTTTAAAAGCTAAAATAATAAATAACTAAGACTCCAATGTCACATTACTATTAGAGTTGACAAAACCGAAAAGAAGCTGTAAAATAAACTGCAATGAGGCCAATGCCCTTATTCTAAGACTCCTTTTCAAGGTCTTGCTGAACGTCACCTGTATATCACAGACACATACAGAAAACACCAGAAAACAAGGGAGTGAGATACATCTCACATCATGCTCAAAGTATGACAATGGAGACAGGTAGAATACACATCACATACATAATCAATTAACAGTAATTTGAAAAAACCAGAGTGCACACAAACATATGTAATGCAATACCTAGCTTCTACTTCTTATGTACATGTGGTACCAACTTAAACTTGTCGAAAAGTAGACTAGGAGTAAATGCACGGCCATAAGAAGCGTTATCGGTACCGATGCCTTCGGCTCTCGCACCCTCAACTAGTATGATATCCCCCGGTGACTAGTCAGGGTTACCTAGGTTTGCCAGTACGCCCCGGCTCCATGGGATCAGCATGGACCATTGGAGTTTTCCAAATCGAATAGCCCCCAAGGTTAGAGTTAGACAATCCATTACGGCCTCCACCAGCCAGATTCCTACATACTTCCCTCATCACATAACTCAAATGTTATGATGTATGGTCACATACAATACTTACAACTTTTCACAGGCTTTAATCATGAAACATTAACACAATTTTATATCATACTCAATTTTCTCAAGTAAATAACAGTTGCACAATATAAACTTAACAAGGCATAAAAAGGAACATCAATGAGTTAAAAACTGCAAAAAAAGGAGTTCATAGGCACAAAGAATGAAATAGTCAAAATCGTATCCGTTTGTTGTGCCAGCAGCGAATTTGCCCGGCAGGCTATATATCCCGCCCGGCGTGTCTGCCGCCCAGCGGGTTGTGAACCCCGCCCAGCGGGTCCACGTCATGACCCAACCTGCCCAACGGATTGTTCATCTCACCCGGCGCCAACGCAAAGTGTAGTTTTCAACGAAAGGTTGCCCAGCGGCTATCTAACTCCGCCGGGTGGATCCAAGATACAAATTTTAAAAGAACAATCCATGATAATCCATATAAATTAAACATAGAATTTTCATAAAACATATTAATAATTTGGGGAAAATCGCATTCCCCTTTGCACGTACACAACCATATAATTCACAAACAATTGGGGTCTAGGGCCAACCCCTCTACCCACGACCAAAGCCATACCCATGAGCGAGATAACTCACTCCCCCCTTACCTTGAAAGAGGCGATCTCCAGCAAGAGGATGTGAACGGTGCAGCAGCGTCTTTCTAAGGTTCCTCACTTCTTGACTGCAAAGGCTATGACAATACGGTATCTCCAAGGAGGTACAAGTGAAAGCATAAGGAAAAAGGATTAGGTTTTCAAGAAACCTAAGGAATACTTACAGCTAACTTTGGACTCATAAAACTAAGCCTAATAAAAAGGTTTTAAAACTTTTAAAAACATCCTAATTATAAAACCCCAGTTTAAAAGCCCAATATTTCTTTTTCTCAAAATACCATTCTATTAAAAACAAGGCAAACGAATAATAATAATAATAATAATTAAAGGAAAACATTGGGGTGTTACAATCTGCACTCAAACTCTCTCTCGCTTTTACTCATAAACATGTTAGCCTTCCAAACCTGCATTCATGGCCACTCAGAAATAACTTGTCCCTATGGAAAGATTTCCAAAAAGCGACTTTATGGCTGACAAATGGGTAGATCTAAAGAAAATTGAAGAAGAAGGATTTCCCCTACGTCTTTTTCTCAAAAATGTAGGATGGGGGCCGTTTGTTTAGAAACGAACCCATTGGTATCATACTCCCTATGCCTACTTCTAGGCATCTGCATCTGAGGTGGATGGAACCATCACTGGAACTGTACACAACCAAACCATCATCATCTCGACTGACACCATTGCAGCAGCGTCTGACTACAAGGAAGAAGGCAACTTGTTTACAAAAGACTGGGAAAGAGCCATCACCCCAAAAATAGTCGACCTGGCGTTGTATAGGCGTCCCAGACCTCAAACTGACAATAAGGATGTTCTGAAGAGACTTTTATACTACTTAAACATGAAGCGGGATTGTAGACTCATCCATAACGTCCTCCTGCACATTGTCCCACCACGAAAAGGCTCAAAGGATAATGTATCCTCTAAAGACAGATTTTGCCTGTTTGATTGGACAGAAAGTGAATTTGTTTGCTCTAATCTTGGACAACTAGAGATCATGCCTCACCAAGTCTAAGGAAAGCTCTAGAGGGAAACAAAGGTATCCCATTCCCTATGCCATGTTATTTATTGAAATCATTAAATTGGCTGGCACCAATGAATTTGGCTGGGAGAAGAAGAAACAAGGTTCTGAGATCAACGTATCCATAATAAGGAAGATGAGGATAGCCCATCTATTTCCTGGATACGTAGCCAAGCATCCTGAGTTGGTTTTGATCAAGGAAGAACCTGCTGAAGAAGTGGTCGGAACCACATTCCGAGTTGGATCGTTTGTTGATCCTTCTGTTGGTGCTGCATTTGCTCAACAATCTCAACCTCTACCACCACAAATGAAACCGCAACCAACCCAACCACAACCCAAACAAACCAAAACTCTTAAATCTAAACTTCCCATCAAAAGACCATCTCAAAAACACCCACGACCACAAACACATGACCAACCGTATTCCCCATTCAAAAAACAAAAGTCCCTCACCATTTGTTTGAGATTTAAACCTATTCCCCAACCAGACTCAGACGATGACCTTCCCATCAACACACTACTTACAACCACACACACAACCATCCCTGAACCCCCATCAGAATAACCATTTCCACCATCTATTGCCGTCTATTGCCACTGAACCATCCGCCTCTACTAAACCAACCAAACTATCTAAAAAGTCTTCAAAGTCCAAGAAGATTCCTGAACCTAAAACACAAGCACAAGAGGCAAAATAGCTCAGGAAAGCCAGAGCCGAATCGAAAAAGGCTGAGAAGAAAAGGAAGGAAGAAGAGGATAAGCTTACTAAGCAAGAGGAAGAGCAGATTGAAGAGGCGGTGTTTCAATCAGTTATTGAGCACTCGCTACGAACAGCCCCTCAAGAGCCTGATGAGGAAGAACTGCTCAATTAAGAAGACATCATCGCTACCTCTAGAGGTAGATTGCCTAGATCCCTTCTATGGGAAGTTCCTCAATCTATTTCTATGTCTCAAGTCTTCCAGCGTCTTACTATAGACCTGATGGCTAAACCAACCAATGCTCAGCCTACAGGAGCTGTTACCTTCAGTTTGCCAGAAGTTGAAGACCCTTCGTTTAGAGCATTGACCCAACCTATGATAGACGAAGCTTCACTTGATCTCTACAGATCAGAGACTGATGCGATGCATTTTATACTATAATTGACGTATTAATCCATGAAGATTTACATGTATTTTTAGCTTATTAGGAGTATTTTTAGTACTAATTTCCTTTATTTCCTTCAATCAATCACTTAGAATGCTTGAGGTGTGTTTTTGTGTTGGTGGTGGATTTTTAGGAAAGATTTGGCATATATCAACTTGGCTTTGGAACTTAAAGATTTAAACTGGAAGTAATTTGAAGCCAAGGAAAGCAATGAAGATATTATTGAAGAAAAATGAAGAGAAAAGTAAATCCCACAACCAAAGAGCACTACAGGCTGACCGTGGCAATTGTCACGGGTGTGGCAAAATTTAGCAAATTACCATAAGAGCAACCAAAGAGCGCCACGCCCGTGGCGAGCTACTGACGTTAATAAATATTTATTTTTCTGTTTCTTTTTAGTTTGGGCTTGGACCCTTTTGTACTTTGAGACTTATATAGACTTCTTAGGCTTAAGAAAAAGGATTCGAACCTTGGTTCTTGATGGCTTAGAGCGAGAGCTTTGGATTGGAATCTCTTTTTCCTTTCTTTTCCCATTTGAATGTTTTCTTTTTCTTCTTGTTTGTTTTCCGTGACTATGTGTGAGTAGTCATCCTTGTTCTAGGATTGGGCATAGCCCTATGAATGGTTAACGAATTGATTTCTTTTGCCCTTGTGTAATTCTTGTTTCTCTCTTGATTTCTTCTCTATCGATTTTCTTTATTGTGAAACGAATTGGCCACGTTCTACATAAACTTAGGGATTTAGGGAAGAACCTAGAGGTGAACTTAAATATTGGAACTATAAGGAAGAAACCTAGGTCTAAGACACAAAAGTAGGTGAAACCTATAGGGATTAATTGAATTAACAAAGAACTCATTGGGTCTAATTAAACACAACCACCATAAAAGTAGGAGGCTAATTTGATTAGACACCTCTTTGTATCTTGAAAGGGAACGGAGGGTACCTTAGGTTAATTCACCCTTAAGAAGAATAAATAAGAGCACGGGATAAGAAAATTAATTTAGTAATCGTCATAGGGTGAACCTCAATCCTAAAAGTTTTCTTTATTGAATTATTATCAATCTTAATTGCTTACTTAATTTAATTTCACAATTTCTAATTCTTTTACTTTAAACCTAAATTCTCAAATTGAACTTCTTTGTTTAATTTTTATTAAATTGCGATAATTACAAAGCCAAACACACAGTCCCTGTGGATTCAATATTTTATTACTTGACGACAATTGTACACTTTTGGTTTTTCTCACATCAAAAACTCCTCCGTTTGAACGCCTTCATCGGAATGCCACTTCATTTGAACGACATGAAACCCGAAGCGTTGGCAAGACCAAGGAGTACCAACCTCTAAAGCCCTTCAACCCAAACATTCTTCAAGCTCTCATCAACTATGAACTTGGTGAAGTAAATAACCCGAGGATGTGGACCACCATTATTACTAAAGAATGGCCATTGTTGGTGTGCCATGGGTACACTGAAAAGATGCCTGATGTAGAAGAAGAAGCTACCCCTGCTCTCTCCTATGAGCCTCACACTCAACCATACGTCTGGGAGGAAGGGTACTACACCTTGTCGAAAGCATCTATTTTCATGTACATTACCTTAACCAGAACCATATTTCCCTCTAGATATGAAGTATGGAGACAGCGAGGAATCCACTACCACACCTCCCTATTTATGCTCAAGTGCAACTACTCTGAGTATCTGATCATATGCAGAACCTACAATTACAAGCCCAAGATTATCTATCTGTTTTGCCATGGGATGATCAAGACTTACCCTATCGCCATCCGTCTAGAAGATAGTCTAGACTTTGAAGAATGGCGGATTGGTGATGATGATTGGGAGCTAGGGAGGGTAATGTACAATTTTCTAAAGGAGAAGATACAGATTTCCTTACAATATGCGATTTGCGAAAGAAGGTGTCTTGACCTTAAGCTAGGTTCGCCTAGACTCATGGTAAGACGAATGTCGCTGTTGTTGAAGCCATGGACAACCTTCCATATTTGCTGCCAAAAGACAATCAAGTGTCAAAATCTGTCTATGGGTAAAGGCAAAGAGCCTAAATTCAGACGTAACCCTAAGAAACATTTGATGATTAGAAAGCGGGCGCTTTATCCTGCATAGTTGGCTGCTCTTAAAGGCAAAGAAACTCTATGGAGTTCAAACCAAAAAAGGTTGCAAGAACATGTTGAAGCCCTCAAACATTTTTCTGGTCTAATTGTTGAAGAGAAGAATATTTTGAGCCTTGAAGCTGCTATCTGCCCAACTGGTCACTGGGTGCAGGTCTCTCCTTCATCATAAACGTCTACCTCCAACCCCGATAACCAACTCATAATAAACTGCCACAAAACCTACATATTCTTCTCTATAGATGGAAATACTTCTGAAGTTTTTCTATCTATAGGCCACTTTTGGTTCTGTGGTTCCCTAGTTCCCTATGTGTTTAACTTGTATTTTGTAAAGGAACCCACTAAAGATGAAGCCACAAGCTCTGTTCCTGCTCCAGAACCTTTAGATGTTAGACAAGAAGTCAAAGAACTGAAGCAGACTATTCAATGTCTACAAGTTGCTCTGGTAAAGGAAAGTAAGAAGCGAAAGCTCTGCTTACAAAGTTGGCAAAACAGTTCAAAGGAGAACTAGGCTCATCATCCACACCTTCAGACTCTGAATCCTCTGATTGATGATGCCAAAAAGGGGAGAAAAGAAGAAGAATAAAAAGGGGAGAACAAAAGAAAGATCAACTGTAAAGGGAGTATATTCCTTATATATCTTTTTATTAACAAGTTATTGCATAAAAAATGTTTTCTGTTAAAACTTATGTTGTAAAATCGCTTTTATATATAAAGATTTTTTGTAAAAATTAAAGATGTTTGTCATCATAAAAAACGGGGAGATTGTTAAGACAAAGGACGAATTTATGACCCTCATTCATTTTGATAATAACAAATAGTTACAAACAAGTCTTTTCAAGCAATCATTTGTTTACTCGTATATTGCATGTTCGCTATCGTCTGATCACAAGTTGATCTATCGTCTTTCTTTGCTTTAAAAGATTCAGTAACTAACTCCTTTCAGACGAAGTTTTAATAATTTGTGCACTGCAAATATGTAAAAGCATAAACAACCTCGAAAGACATGAAGTCTACGTACCTACTCTCGAGAAAAGTCCACTTTACGTGTAAAAGAAAGAATGTGTGTGCGGATGTCAGTACGAAAAAGTAGATATGTCCACTGCTACAAGGTTGAGTACGAGAAAGACTAAGATAAGCAGATTGCTTTATCTTATCAAGATGACTCGTTGGTGAAAGGTGTAACGACCCAACTGTCGCCACTAAACATACTCCTTATCAGGTGAATAAAATCAATCATAGCATATCTGTATATATATATATATATATATATATATATATATATATATAGATAGATAGATAGATAGATAGATAGATCGTACATATCAACTGAGAGATCCATCTATCTCTCCTAGTACCATACATGCACATCGGTATATCTATCATCATCATATCATATCAACAATGCGACAACACCAGCCTATATCAAAGATATCAAAATATACAAGTGTTGGGAAAACGGAATACAAAAATCACTCCCTATAACTGGTCAATCTATACAATCCCTTCAAAAAAAACTATACAAAACAACACTTCTAAAACAAAAGGGGTTGCCTCGCAAGTAACTCCACCATCATCTCTGAGCAGCCGGGTCCACTAAAGCCTCGTCGTCTGCTCCCACGCCATAGGATGTGATCATTACAGGCACATCAGCACAAGCAGCAACAACATGACAACCAACAACAACAAAACACGGCAAAGGTAAGCTTACTACAATAATGACATGACATATAATCATGGAGATCATCAATAATTTAAAACATTCAATCACGAGTAATCACCAACAATCCACAACATTCAATTACGAGTATATAGCACCTCATCATACATCTAGAGTCCTCAACGTCTACACACAAAAATATTCATACAGAAGGGTTCTTAACTCAGGACTCTACATTTCATCATAATCACCTCAACTATGTCAATGCATGATGACACGACTCTCGAGAGATTTACAACATATCGGACGATCAGCCAAGTCTCACCCCCTATTGTGGCCTGTCCAAGCACCATTCAGGGATTGCCAAACTCTGATTTGTGAATAAGCTTAGTGGTTTGTTAGGATAAGTGCATATGGGTGGTGGCTTACTGCGACACAAGGCCTGCATCGCCTTGGCCTCTTGTGGAGTCGCCATCCACTCATCCCCAAAGGCCCATCATCAGCTACCCCACGTCTTATCCAGCACTAGGTTGGAGGCCTATCTGAGTACTAACTCTAGTCACCATCCAACTTACGTACCTACCCGCACCACAGCATGAGGTCCATCGTTAGCTACCTCAGCTGCCAACTATGCATGAATGCATGTACTACACACCATCAACTACTCATCCACAACCAATAAACATACGACGTATATATGTATATCAATACAACTAGTGGCAAAGAGGTCCATCGTCAGCTACTTCACGTTACCACTCATCATCCATCAACACCATATTGGCCCTAAATCAGCCTCAATCATAATCAACAGGTAAGGCCCTATCTAAGCAGCCCACCTCGTGAGGAACAATATCATACATCACAAGTGAAGGTCCTATCTAAGCAACCTTCCACTCAACTACCGCTTTCCAACAATTTATCACATAACCCCACAACAATAATAAAGAAAACCAAGAATCCAGTTTAGAATTATAACAGCATGTGGAGGTTCTATTTAAGCAACCTTGCACTTCAACAACATATCCAACAATCTAAAAGTGGTTAAAACAATTAATCTCACAAACTATTAACAACCTCACTTATGGCCGTTCATTATATGATGACATAAACATCCTCAATAATCAAGTATACAATATGAATTGGCCTTTCTTGTGAAGTTTTAACATTTTTCCAAAGTTCTCAATTATATACCAAACATTAAACCAATAACATTCAACCCCATCTTAATGTTTTTTAAAATTTCAACCTTAATGGTCCATACATGGCATCACAAAATTGACACCAAGTATCTCAAAAACAGGGGAGAATTAGGGGTTTTGTCGCTCGGCGCTGTGCTCTTGTCGCCCAGTGTCAACATCACAGAGAGCATTAGCAAAAATCGGAGAAAATGTAGTCCGGCGTCACTTTTTGTCGCCCAGTGACAAAATCCGTCGCTATAGGCAAAATTTTCGTCGCTAAACTAAAATTCTGTCGCTAATTGACAGTATTTCAGACAACATTCTATCAGCTATTGCCCGACAACATAAACTGACGCCCTGGCGCTGAATTGCGATTTCTACAGTTGCAGGGAAGATGACCCACTGCTGTTCTTGACAAAATCAATCCATCCCAAGCACCACAAAACGATTCTAGACACTTTAAATACATTCTTAATCGATTACATTTTGATTTCTCCCACCAATCATCCACAAATTTTGAAAACCCCTTTTCAAAACCCATTTTGTCAAAAACGCACCCCAACTCAGGCACAACCAGATTTGGAACGAATCTAAGGTAAGATTCACACAAAATCATGCTCATACATCACAAATATACAAGTGTAAGCTTCTCTTACCTCTTAGAGCTTTCGAATCTAAGCTTGGAAAAGGGGAAAACATGAGAAACCCCAACTCTTGAGCCAAACCTTCAGAGCAACCACCACTCCTCACCAAAAGGATAGAAAGGCTATGAATTTTGCCTCTATGTAGTGGGTTTGAGAGAATTTTGAGAGAGTGAGAGAAGAGAGACGGGAGAGACGAGAGAATGAGAGAAGGAGGGGGATGGGAAAAATGAGATAAACGAGAAGGGGAGGGAGTTTTATATTTTGAAACCCTCCCTGGGCCTTACAAGGCTTTAGGCCCACTAAAGCTCAGGGTCTGTCTATTCACTCTCCAAAACTCACAACGGTTCTCACTTAACTGCTTTTCTCTCAACAACCCAAACCAATATCAACAACACTCTCAATTTGGCTCAAGCACATTTGTCTCAATTCCCTGAACTCAGATAGGAATTCCAAGTTTACAACATACAACTAACACCATCCAACAACAATTAACAACAATCCACTCATTTATTTATTTTTAAACACCATAGTCATATATTAATTTTTTCACTTTTAGTTATTAAACCACTAAATCATGCATTAAGAAAACACGATGTTACAAAAGGCATTAAATACTGCATTTAATGCTTCAACGACTCTTTTCCACCAGACGAAGGATGTCTCCTGCAACAATCACAACAGATACTTTTTAGGAGAACACTATAAATAGAAAAAGAGACCTCAGCCTCAAATGTTGGTCAATTTGATATATCTTGAACTGTTGAAAAGCTCTCAACTTGTAATTTTCATATACGCTACCTGTAAACACTTTCTCTAAATTTCATTGTATATTCATTTGATAGGACGTTAAACTAAGTGAGATAACTTACGTTCAACCTTTTTCTCTAAGAAATCAGTAGAAGTCTGAAGAGGCTTTGATTTAAAGAATACTTGGGTTTTTACTTGGAGAGGCGAGTTAAAGACTACTTGGTGAGACTTAGTTAAAAAAATACTTGTAACTTGATTAAGTTAGTAGGACTTGGTTGTTGCTAAGAACTGAACGTAGTCTCTGGGGTGAGACGAATCAGTATAAATTCTTTGTGTTTCTCTATTTTGCTTTCTTCATTCGTCTTCTCTCAAACATCATTTTAAAATAATCTTTTGTTTAATTCTTCAAACGAAATGTTCTTAAAAAGGTTTTGCAAAAATTTGGTATAACACAATTCAACCCTTTTCTTGTATTATTTATGTGTTTTACACCAATTTCATTCGAACCAACGTAATGTTGGTTATCCTTTCTATTCCTTTGTTTCTTCTCTGAGTTTTAATTATTATTTTGATGTCCTTTCTCCATTTAAGAGTAATTTTTTCCTTTTTTTCTCTCCAAAGTAAATCCCACCATTTTTGAATAAAATATTTTAATTTCATTCTTTCATTAGTCTATTAATTTTAAACCATTACTTTTAAAGTTTAAATTTTCCTTAAACAAATCAATCAATTTATTCTTAATCAAATCATCCCATTTCTTCCTTTCATACATAAGCAAATCAAATAAATTTGATTCTCAATCAACTTCCTAATCATTATATTCTGCTTTATCATTGAAAGAACATACCAAAATAGAGAATTCAATAAATTTGGAGATCCTTGTCCTTTTTTATACATGGAAAAGAAAAGGACAAACAAATAAAGACCTAATAAAAAGAAGGTTGTCGAAAGGGAAGGAGGAGAGTTAAAAAGAATGGGCAAATTAGAGAAGCCAATAGAACCTTCCATTGCCAGAATATTAGCTTAAGTATCAGTTTCAGGAAGTATATGAGCAACAAAAGCTTCTTATTGACGACCAATGTTGACAATGAATGTAGCATATGAATGGAACAAAGGAATACTGAGACTATTTTTTTTCTTAATTGTATTTTTTCATTTTTTTCAAAATTTTTAATATTTTATATTTTCCTATCATTTTCTTAAATTTAATTTTTATTTCTTTCCCCTTTTTATTATGCCTTTTTAAATTGCTGGAATTAATTTGCATATTGATTTTACAATTAAATAAGGATAAATTTGAAAAAATAGTTAAAAAAACACGATGTCATTAGGGAAAAAAAAAGATGATGCAAAAATTAAAGCCAACATATTCGAAAGGGGAGGCCTAATAACAATTCAGCCTTACTATTCTCACCCCCCTTTTTTTTGCTCTATTCACTCCTTGCTTTTTCAAAAAAACCATGAAAATACAATTTTACCCCTCTTTATATTTTATTTACCCTCCAACCCTTCTTCCTACCACCCTCTTTGTTGCTCGCATCTCCTTTCTTCTTCTCTACACCTAACGCAACACTCCGTCGCATCGGCTCCTCTATTTCAGTACCACTGTTGGTTCATTTGCTTCCTTTGTCGATCACATTGAAGCTCTGTAAGCTTAGCTGCCAACATTCACTCTGATAATCATCTCTGGTAGTTTCTACGTGAGCTCATGACTCTTTTTTTTTCTTTCTACATTTTACAAATTCAACGGAAATGAGTTTCCATTTTGTAACTTTTGTTGTTACAAAACGGAAACGCGTTTCAATTTTGTAACTTCTTTGTTTCGATTTTGTAACATGAAAATTTACAAACTTTGTTTGTTGGTTATTGAGTAAGCGCGGCAAGCAAAGTTTGAATACATTTTTTTTTCTGATGAAGTTAACATGTCAAGTGTTTGGGGAAATATAACTGAAGCAAATGATGATGCTTTTGAGCATCTATTACAAGCAAGTGATAATGCTTTGAAAAATTCTATAGAAGCAAACAAGAAGTATGTAATAGAGAGGTTGGAGATGAACCTACAAGACATGTGTTCTTGATTATAGTGAATTTTTCACTACTATAGTGGTATATTGAATAATTATCTGTTAAGGATTAAAATTTTGTTTGATATTTATTATGATGTTGAATTGATAAAGGATTATTGGAAATAGGTTTTTGCATAATATGATGATTTGTTGAAGTGGGTTCAACGAATAGGGAAAAAGTGTGGATTTGTTATTGTCATAGAACGGTCAAAGATAGGACCAAGGAAGACATTTGTCTTATTGTCTTGTGAAAGGGAAGGAAAGTATAAACAATACAAAGACTTGTTATCCCCAAGTTCACTTAAACCAAAAAATGTGATTGTCCCTTTAGACTAAAAGGATGTTTGTGAAAGCCACCAGATGGAGACTTTTTTTGTTGTGTGTGGATTTCATAACCATAATATAGCTGAGACATTGTTGAGCCATGCATATGCGGGTCAGTTGAGTAGTGAAGAAAAATTTCTACTAGATGAAATGACAAAAAACATGGTGAAGCTTAGTCAGATTTTGCTAACAATCAACAGCCAGGACGAGACGAGTGTTAGCACTATCAAAATCGTATATAATGCATGTCAAAAATATTGTCGACATCTAAGGGGTTCAAGAATTGTAATGCAACACTTAATGAAGTTGATGAAACGTGATGAACATGTCTACCGGTATAGAAGGGTGGATATTGAAGATGTTGTCAGAGATATATTGTGGTCACACCTAAATTCCATAAAGCTTTTAAATTCATGTCCCATTGTGTTGATTATTGATTCCACCTACAAGGTGAACAAATATTGGCTTCCATTATTGGAGATTGTCGAGATCACTTTTACTGAGATGACATTTTTTGTGGTATTTGTTTATTTGGACAATGAGTAAATAGATAATTTTACATGGGTATTAACTAAGGTTAAAGGATTGTTTGTAAAAGATGATCTTTTGCCGCAATTGATGAATGTATTGCAAGATGTTTTTCGAAGTTTAACCAACTTGTGCCAATTGTAAAAAATATCAGAGCAAAATGCAAGATGTATGTGAGTCTTGCGGAGGAATGAAATAATGTGTCAAATGCTTGGAATTGGTTAATGTTATCTCCTAATGAATATGTGTATAACTAACACTTGACAAGCTTTGAAGAGATGTGTTCATGCTTTCATTTCTTGATTGATTATGTCAAAAATATTTGGTTGATACCTCATAAGGAGAAATTTGTCATAGCATGGATAGATCGGGTGATGTAACACCCCAAATTTCATGTATTAGAAATAAACCACGAGGTAACTTTTATTAAGACCCTTCCTATGTGTTATTGGATAAAAACGCCTTAAGAGTTATTGTTATTATTATATTATTATCGTATCTCTTATTATTATTATTGTTCTTATTATTGTTATTATTATATTTATTGTTGTTGTTGTTGTTGTTGTTATTATTATTATTTCTGTGTTGTGTTGTTGTTGTTATATTTATTGTTATTATTACTGTTATTGTTATTGATATCCTAGTGTTAGAAATTAATAGGAATGTTATTATAGAACCCAAAAAGAGCATCTAAGGCCAAATAGGGGACTAAAGCCCACTAAGTCATATACCCACCCACATGTTATAAGAAGGGAATAGAGAAAGAGAGATAGGTTTGGCCGCAAACAAAATAAAAGAAGAAAGAAGTTAGAGAGAATGAGGAGAAAAGGAAGAAGAAGAAGAAGAGGAAGAGAAAGAGAAGAAATAGAGACCAAAAAACCTAAGTCCTAGAACTCAACTCTGCGTGTCCTTAAAGGTGAGTGCTTTCCTCCGTGTCTTGCCTTACTCTTTAGATCATAATTTGTATATCTGTTTATATCCCCCCTTTTGTGCCTAAATTAGGGAATTGATGGGTTTTGAGGGGATTGTGGGTGAGTGAGGAGTTTATAGGATAGATTAACCAATAAGAAAGGTAATAGAAGAAATTAGGATTAATTAATCTATTGGGAGTGTTGGAAGCCAAGGAAAGTTAGCGGTCATGCATTTTGCGAACCCTCGCAAATATGTAGAAATCGCAATTGGCGCTAAGCGCCAGAATTTTGGCACTGAGTGTGAGAGAGATAGAGAGTTATCTAGAGGGTTAATGCTGAGCGCTAGAATTTGGCGCTAAGAATGGGGGAGGCAGGGAGCAACCCTTGGTCCTCTGGAGGTTTGGTGCTGAGCGTGAGTATAATAGAGAATTCCTTATATAAGTGGCGCTAAATGTGATTCATTGAGATACTAAAGTTGATATTATTGACTTTCTACCCCTATTCACTGTATGATTTGCCATTGTTTGAATGCCTTGTTGGATATACTTCTTATGGTTTTTACTTGCCTTAAGAATATGCGTATGTTGTGGACTTGTGTTAAATACTCCAATATGCTTATGTATGATCTCATGCCATGATATGTGTAAAGTAATGAATATTCCACAGCGAAGAGGAACCCAACCTATGAAAGTTGGGATCCTCAGTGTGAAATATTTAAGTGAAGCCATGTGCATTGTTTATGTAGTCATGCATCATAACATTTCAGATATATGATGAAGGAAACTATGCAGGAATCTAACTGGTGGAGACTGTGATGGGTTGTCTAACCCTAACCTAGAAGGTGGTATCCAATTGGAAAACTCCAATGGTCTATGCTGATCTTATGGAGCCAGAACGTACTGGCAAAGTTAGATAACCCTAACTAGTCACCGAGGGATATCATACTAGTTAAGGGTGCGAAAGGCGAAGGCATCAGTACCGATGACGCTTCTTATGGTCATGCACTTACTTCTAGTCTACTTTCCAACATGTTTAAGTTGGTACCACATATGCATAAGTAGAAATTTAGGAACACAACATGTATATGCATTCTGTTGTAGCGTGATATGTTAAAGTGTACTATATTGTAACTATGTGAAGCCTATGTGACCTTGTTCATGAGTGATTGATGTAATGTGTACACATGTGAAAATGTAATTGTGTCTTGTGATGAAGTGTCAAGGTTATGGATATGTGATCATATTATGCATGTGTGTTATTCTTGTTTGATAAAACAAAACAAGGTGTATGTCTAGTTACTAGGCGAATGATGTGAAATAAACGTATGTTTGTAATTATGATTGTCTTTGCTACCCTAAGTATATGTGAGGGGTTAGACCATAAGATAGTGTTATGAGGGTTCTAGTTGGATAAAATAGTTGTGAATGACATAGAGAAAGGGTGAATTCCTACGCTTCTTACACAGCGTAATAGAAAGGTATGTGACAAGTAAGGAGAAACAAATTGAGAGTATTAAGGTAAGTGGTAAAGGAGATTCAAGAGTATTTTAGAATATTTGTAGCCTTAGACTTGACCCTTTGAGGACAACTTTAAATATCAAAAGGTAAAAGAGTAAAATCTAAGCATGAAGGGTTTAAATACTAGAGAGGGTTTTGGGTAAGAAAGTATGAGTAATGAGGATGAGTTCTTAGGTTGAGAATGAGATAGTAAACTAATATAACAGTTGCGAGAATGAGACAGGAGTTAACAAGAAGTATTGACGATTGAAAGGTGTAGACCTGACCATAGGTATGGAGAATTATGAGAGACCTAGTGAGACTAAAGCCATGAGAGATAAATGATGAAGGTTGTCCGAGTAGAAGAGTCTGATCTAGCCGTAGAGTCCTTAGAGCACTCACTGATAGAGCTGTCAAAATGGGTTATGGCCCGTAAGCCAACCTGGCTCACTACGGGTTCGAGCCGAGTTGGGTTGATAAAATTTGGCTCGCTTAAATGGTGGGTCAAACTGGACCTAGCTCACTTAGCTCGCGGCTCACTCGAGTTGAACCCGTGGCGAGTCAGGTTGGCTCACGGGTTGAGGTTTTTTTTTAATATAGCTTACTTTACTAACTTTGTAAGTAATTAAAGTAAGTAACATTTAAACCCAATCATTTAATTCTATTCTAATCATAATAAAGGATAGTAGTATACTAACTTATCTTTTTATATATAGATATAGAATTGGAATGTGAATATAAATTTCCAAATCATTAATATATATAAATTTTGAGACACAATATAATAAACACATTGATACTTTGGATTTCATTAAATGCATCAAAATTTTTATCACTTTAATTTAATTTTTGTATATTTTTTTGATACTTTTTTACTTACGTATTCTATTTTTTTATTTTTTATATTTTAAGTGAGCCAACTTGTATAACCCACCAACCCGTGGTAGGTTGAGCCAGGGTTGAACATTTTTTGGCTCACCAAAAAGTGAACCGAGTTGGGTTGGCTCACTTTTTGACCAATCCGTGGTGAGCCAACCCGGGTGAGCCGAGTTGGCTCACTTTGATAACTCTACTCACTAAGACATTATGTCTCACTTCTTTAGGTTTCACCTTTTTCAGGATACAGGTAAAGATATGTGCAGATGGAGCTTGGAGTCACGTGCAAAAAGATGTAGCCTAGTTTACTTTGTTTCTTTGTATTTTTCATTATATTTTGTAGGACACATTTAGGTGATACATGAGTTGTATTAGGCATGTATGGTATTTTATTGTATTATTCTTATATAAAATCCAATTTTTTTGTGAGTAGCATCTGCATATTGTTTCTATGTTTTTAAGTTTTTTTGTTCTTAAAAATCTAGACTTAGTTACGGTAATACCTCCTAGAGTGTTATAGGTGATGCATTTGGGTACTATAACAACTAACAGGTATTTGTATTAACTTGTTTATTGGCTTGACATATGTCATATGTTATTTATAACAATACACTTTTGTTGACAAATGTACATATTTCCTAACATGGTTGAGGGTGCACATGCAAGATTGAAGAGGTTACTCCAAGATAGCATTGGAGACTTGTGTAGTTCTTGGGATGCAAGGAATAATATGGTCACATTGCAGCACACTGAAATAAAGGCATCATTTCAAAAGAGCATCAATGTAATGAAACATAGGTTTAATAACAGATTCTACTAGAAGCTACGGGGCTTGTATCAACAGAAGCACAGAACTTGATGTTTCATAAGTATAAATTTGTTGACACTATTGGTGCTGATAGTTGTGTTGGTGGCTGCACACTTAGAGCTACTCATGGACTACCTTGTGCATGCGAACTTGTTAGATATAACAATATGTTTGGTTTCATTCCATTACGGTTCATTCATGTGCATTGGAGGAGGTTATCACTTTTTACAGATGAAATGACTCACTAATGGGGGGACTTATCAGTTACACATGAGGTTGATGCATTGTTAAAGTGATTTTCAAAACTTGACATGCTTGGAAAAATCACATTGAAGATTAAAGTCCACGAACTAGCATTTTTATATACCGCTTCAATGTGTCCTCCTAAAGAGAAGGTAAAAATGAAAGAAGCACCAAAGTTTGAGAAATCCACTAAATGTCTTCCTTCGATGTGGGAACGAGTTGATGCAATGCACGTGGTTGTAGACAGTTCATCACCTCTAAGCGTGCCTTGTAAAGTTTTTCGTGATATTAAATGTAAGAAAGGTGTGCCATTTATAAATGAATTTGTAGATGAGTTACATGAATATATTGTCTATATTGTTGACGTGAGATCAGATAGAAATTATGGTTACTAAGCAATTGCAGCTTTGTTAGGTACGGGTGAGGAGTCTTGGCCCCTAATTCATGATGATTTGATTTAGGAACTTCAGCGGTGACACATTGAACAACGAGTGATTGAACTTAAGACCTCTTTGAATCTTTGACCAACACATAATAGTAAGCTATGATAAGTGAATGTCCATTCCTGACATGGGTTATGCTATTGTTAGTCGGCACATTATTGTGTTGGTCCACTTATCTAGGTTGCAAAGCTGGACATTTTTTTTGCTTCGAAGTCGACCCTTACCCGCTAGACATCACCAACTTATTGTTATTGGATTTGTTCACGGTTGTCATGTTGTGCAAGTATATATTTTTTAATTATTTAGTTATTTAGTTATTTAGTATTGTAAGTATGTAAATGTATTCACTAACTATATAAAATTGTGTCCTTTTCTAGGTTTATTTAAAGGATGAACTCCCTTACTTCCTATCTTATCACAATGACATAAATACTGTAATGACGATGCTCGTTCATGGTAAAATCTATACTTGCACCGCATACAATATTTTAATTCCTTATTTGTATCTAGAAGAGATGAATATGTAATAGATATTACTAGAGACTCATTGTAATTAGATGAATATGTAGTAGATCATTTACTTTGTTAGATTAACTTACTTTATGATGATCAATGTAATAATATTGATTTATATTTCAATCGATTGATACTGATTTTGGTTCTATTTTCTGTGAGTACTACCTCTGATATGCAGATATGTAATATGTTATCATACATAACGAAAACACATTTTTATTATATATTGAAATTCAATATATAACAAAAATGTATTTCCATTGTGTTTGTGGAGTGCGACCTACATTCTTTCGATTGTGTATAACACACAATAAAAATACATTTTTGTCGAAAGATGGTTTCCAAAAAAAAATTACCAAACATAATTTAGGGTGAAAAAAAATGAAAAATGGCGGGGGAATAGCAAGGCCGTAACAATTCAGCCCGGGCAAACGATAAAGACGGATTATAGACTTATAGTCCCGAGCCCAAGTGTCTAAAATAAAACGCAACGGTTAATAGATCCAAAATCCTAATACCCTAGTTTGTTTAGCATCGAGTAGAGTCTCGTCTCTGTTAGGGGTTTATGCTTGGTGACGCATGTTGCAGAGACAAACCGCCCATTTTAGTAAAATCTCAGCAGCAAGAAAGTTACATAGATTGATATTATTAGATCTCTCTCTAAATTTGATTCTCAAACACTCAGTTATCAATCTATCTATGAGCCAATAATAGGTGGAATAAATAAATAGATAAATAAAATTGAGAAGAAGATGCGTGAAAGTAGCAGCAGAGTCACTTGGGAAGGTTGCAGCGTCCTTCTCGACATCAACGACGGAGACCGCCTCGTTTTCGCTCGTCTCTCACCCGCTGCGTCAGTTTTCTTCATTCTTTTCTTTTTTTCATTTACTATTATTTATTTATTTATTTATTTCTAAATAATAAAATCGGTTTTGCAGGAAATTGAAGATTGGGAATAAGAACTGCTCTCTGCAACCGTTGATCGGTCGTGCCTTCGGCACTGTTTTTCAAGTCGAAACCGCACCCGATGGACCTTATCTCTCTCCCGCCCAAGGCACGCACGCACGCTCCTTTTCATTTATTTACTATTTTGCCACTCGTATTTGATAACTATCGTGTTCCATTATCGCATAACTTCAGAGACTGTTCCCTAATAGTAGAGTCAAGGTTTTATAAAACAGTTACCGACCACGTCAAGGTTCCAACCGCAATGGGACTGCATTTGTGGCACAATTTCTTGCAAAATAAAGGAACGCCACTGAGACTGCAATTTAAAACCTGCTACCACAATTTAAAACCTTGAGTGGAGTATTATTAGTTGTTGCTATGTCATTCACTAGTGATTATGTATCATTTTCCTTTGTTAGTTTCTAACCGCTTTGTTTGTTATATGTTTATTTCTGTCATGTGAGTGAGGGAGGGAGGGAGGTTCTCTGTGATTGATTTTTGTTTCTTTATGATTAATTGAGATACTTCCTTTGCGCTCTACCGTCTTTTCTCTAGCTCTAACATGTATGGTGCCTCGCTATTTGCAATTTAGTTAATGTTAATAATTCTGAAGAAGTAAGAGATGGTCAAGTGGATGTTGAGTCGAGGGACAAAGTTAATGTTAGTAATGCTGAAGAAGTAAGAGATGGTCAAGAAAATGTTGAGACGAGGGACAATCGCGCACTGGTTGACAATAATACGGCGCAAAGCCTGACTGGTGAAGATATAGAAGCTATGCGAAGGTGAGTGCATCTTCTTCCTTTGGTTGAATTTTCGTTATTGGTATTAGCTTTTGGAGAATTTTTATGCGTTCTTTTGGGATGTTTTGGTTCTATAACTTTGATTTTGCATGTAATGCAAATGCAGTTTTAGTGCCATTCTTTGTTCATGTGAATTCTACTTGCTTTTCTGAAATCAACTGTCGAGTTATTATTTCTTTGCCAATCTTGTGGGATTCAGTGGTGAGAATATCCTGTATCTTTTATGCAGGCAGGGTGCAAGAGGTAATGAAATAATTGAAGCTCTCATTGCCAACAGTGCGACGTTTGAAAAGAAAACATCATTCTCACAGGTATTTTGACGCATGAAAAGCTTACATTGTTTACTTTGGAGCAAATATACAATTTAGTTACCTGAAAATATTGCTTGTATTGTTTTGGTTCCAAAAAGTTTCTGTCTATGCAACGTATTCCCTGAAGTTACCAACTTGCTAATACTTATGTCACTTAGTGCTGGTGAGAGCCCGAACAGAGATGCTGATGTAAAAGGTTAAATGCACATGTGTAATGCTATTTGTCTGTTAGAATGCTTACATGGGATGACAAGCCTACCTCAACCAATTTTTGGGTTTACATCACCTGATTAGGATACTACATGCCTAACTTGCTGAGCTGATGCTATGGATGATGGCGGGACCAAATATGGTTGTAGGTGGGACTGTCATTTCATGTAAGCATTCTAACAGACAAATAACATCATTATATATGTGCATTAACATTTTACATCAGTTTCTCTGTTGGGTCTCACTAATACCAAATAATGGAAGGTTGAACTTGTTAGCAAGTTTACAACTTTGGGGACTACTTTGTATGGATGAAAACTTTTGGAGACCAAAATATCACAATATTGGCTTTGTTGGACCAAATTGTATGTTTATTTTTTATTTTTATTTTAGGAATGAGCTGAATCTTGTGCTATTTTTGCAGGAGAAATATAGACTTAAGAAGCAGAAGAAATATGCACCAAAAGTACTTATGAGGCGTCCTGGTGCTCGAAGGTGACCTTGATTATTTTTCTCTGCTGTTTTTGTCATTAGATTTTCACATTTTGATAATGGTTCACATTTTTGTTTCTGTGCAACCAATAACCATGCCTTGAATATAAAAGATGTACCTTAAAGATCTTGCCTATTTAGAGCTTCTGGGTTTTGTTCTGTTGATGGAAATAAATATTATGCTGTTGCCTTCTGTCTCTGTATTACAAACTGTTTGACTGTGGTGGGACCAGGGGCATTATATCGATTCAACAAACAATAGACAAATAATAATATCAAGCAGATATAATATGCTCTTTGAACATTGGAAAGGAAATTTTCCTGAAAATATCAAGAAAATATAATATTTTTCTCCTATGTAGCTGTTTGTGACTTGTATTTTGTCTGACATATCTTTTGAAGTATACTGTATCAGTTTTTGATATTTTGAGTCTCTACTCTGACTTACGATTGTCATTGTCTGTTTTTCTCCAGTATATGTGAGGCATATTTTAAGAAGTATCCATCTAAAATTGGGTGAGTCTTATCTTGGGCTTATGAATGCAATTTTTCCTTACATGTTTACCATTCTCATATATTTTCCATTAGATTTGAGTTATTCTTATGGAGCATGATGTAAATTATGAAAAGCAGGCATTATAATATCTTTAGTGTATGTATGTGGTTTTCAATCAAAGAAGAGGAAAAGCGAATTTCAACATTGGATATGTTAAAGGTTTGACTAGATAAACAGGCTGTATAATAGCTCATTTTGTGGTTTTTTGTAAACCAAAAACTTGAGTCAATATCTTTAGTGTATGTAGGTGGTTTAAAATCAAAGAAAAGGAAAAAAATAAAATAAACTAAAGGTTTGACTGGATAGACAGGCTGTATAATTGCTCATTTTGTGATTTTTTGTAAACCAAAAACTTAGAGTCGACATTTGGGTTCAAATATTGGTTTTGAGAAGAAGCCAGACTTCTGAAATAGTGGGTTCATTTTCTCTAGATGAAGTGATGCATATATCCTTGATATTGTTTCTAACTAGCTATTAATGATTCAGATTCTTGCGGGTGGACACATTGTCCCTTCTACTTTCCATGGCTAATGTTTCTTCAAATTCTGACGTTCTCATTGTTGATATGGTTGGTGGCCTTCTTACTGGTGCTGTGGCAGAACGTTTAGGAGGTATGATATAAATTAAACTAAGTTGGCCATTTGGATATTGCTATTTTTTCCCCAATAAAAGGTGTAATAACATTTTTGCCTTTCAAAAATAAATAAATAAATAAAAGGTGTAATAAACTATGAATAATCACTAGTCAACATTGATAATATAAAGAAAATAGCACTTTACTGTTAATATATAGATATTTTCACTTTTAACAATCTTCTGACTGATCAAGTGGTAGTGTGAATTTTCATAGGTAAGGAGCTAGTACATGCATTATATGTGAAGTATTGAACAATGTTAAATATTTTACAGGTACCGGTTTTGTATGCAACTCATATTTTGGACAGGCACCATATTCCATGGATATTGTGAGGATATTTAACTTAAGTGATGAAATCTGCAAGAGGTCAGATGATGTGTTTTATTGCATTCATCAAAAAAAAAATCTTGTTAAAATCATCTAAGCATTGTTATCACTCTTCTTGCAGTATTGACTACACTAGAAAAAGAATGAATAGAATCTTTTTAAAGCTTTAAATTTTCAAAGATAGTTTTGGATGTTCTTTGCATTGACCTGGATATTTTTTTACAATATTAATACAATTAGTTTTTCTTCCGAATGAGCAGTTTTAGATACATTTTTTCTTGTAATTTAGTAATTTATGAAGCCCAGAAAAAAGAGAGAAAAGTTTATGGAAGTTTCTTCAGAGATAACGATGGATAAATTAATAGTAATATTAGTTAATGTTATATGCTCTCAAACCATATAAAACTGTTGTGTCTCTGTTGTACTCATATAATTAATAATTAATTTCATGTTACTATCTGAGACCCAAAGAAAATGACTTCAAATCACTTGTTTGTTTACAACCACTTCAGGCGGTCAGTTTGAATGTGCATGTTCTTAGGTTTTGGTGCTTGCCTCTGGCTTTATTATCATCTCTTATTTGTTGCAGAATTGTACGGTCTCCCATTTCTGATTTGTTATCACAAAAAGAATCACCTGAACAAATTGTGCAACATGATGATGTCTGCAATGTGGAAAGCCAGTCAAATGTAAGCAGCACTTATTTGATCTCCTGAACAATTATATCTTCTTGTTTGCGCACTATCAGTTGTTATGATGTGTACAGGATCAAATATGTGCCTCAGCCAGCATGGAGGAAATCTCTAATTCATTAGAAAATGGAATTTCTGATCTTGGGGCTGAGAATACAGAACCTGCTATAGAAGTTCGCAAAGCTCCAAAGGCTGGAGAGAAGGCACAGAAAGAAATCATTGACTTGTGGAAGGAAAATGGTTTTTCTAGGTATCTAAGTTTAAATAGTTGCCTCACTGTTCACAGGATAATTGAATTGAGCATTTTTCTTTTCCATTTGTACAGTCTAATTATTGCTGCACCAGAGTTGGATACTTGGACATTGGTTAGAGATCTCTTGCCCCTTTTAGCAAACTCTGCTCCATTTGCTATTTATCACCAATATCTTCAGGTAATTTATTTCAGGTTTCAAGCTTAATGAATTGTGATATGATTTAAAGGTATCCATGCATGATAATATTTTCAATTAATTGATTTAGTTTCTTTTAATTCTTTCATGTTGGGGATCAAATACTGTTTTTTCCGGGTAGCTTTGGTTATAGCCTTAGGAACAAAGATAGATTATGAATTCTAGAAATTTTTAAGAAGTCAAATGTTTTTTGATTTACATTAATCAAATCCTTATGTATATTTAAAGGAGTGGGGTGCTGCTTTTTTACTATTTGATTGAATAATATACCATGCAGATGATCAACTATTCAACTAAAGTATCCAGTACATATGGAGACTGTAGAAAATGAAAATTTTGGGGGTGAGGGAGGGGTCTAGGGGTGTGGCTGTTTAAAGTTGAAATGCTTTGTTTGCCTCTAAACACTAAATAAATTACGATGGAAACAATGCTCAAAGACTTCCTATTTGGAATGTTTATTCCAGAAGAGGGTGCATGTAAATGTGTAATGGATGGAAGTTATTGCACCTTGCAGTATTTAATTTAGGAGCACTGTGAGTGGGCAGTTATGCTTTGTAGTGAATGGCAGTTATTGCATATGACACTTATGCTTTGTAGTGTTTTAGGACTAGGGTGTAAGTGGATAGTTATGGTGTTGTATTTTAAGTTTGAGGAGAGAGAATATGCTCTGTAGGAGTAGTGAGTCTCTGGGACAGCAATGTCATTGCTGTAGTGTGTACTCCGTGTGTTTTGTGTTTCAATAAATATTTCAATTAGTTCCTGGTGTTCTATCAAATTATGATTCTGCTTATTCACATGTAATAGGAATTGCATACTACTTTATTAATATTTAAATGGAAAAATGGAGCTTAGCTCCTTACTGCAGAGAGAAATATCTGATAAACCAGCAAATACAGACACCTCTACTCTCTAAAATTCTCTCCTACCCCGTCATGTTCCAGCATTACACTCATGATTCTCCAATTCTCTTCCCCCAATCTCCTCTTGCCAGCTGTCCAGTCTGTTAGGCATTTCCATCTCTCTTGCAACTGATTTCTCCACTCCCTTGTTTCATCAAATTTCCTTTCTTGTCCCTTTTTCTCTTCTTTCACAGACCAACGAGCCTTTACTACTGTTGGGCCTATTTTCTGTTTCCTTCCTCATCTGTATATGTGGATCAATTGCCCGTCAGGTTGTTAACAGAAGCTTCTTGTTTGTTCACTGTATAAAATGCAGCCTCTTGCAACTTGCATGCACAATTTACAGCTTGGGAAAATGGCTATTGGATTACAAATAACAGAGCCTTGGCTACGTGAATACCAGGTATAAGTTATTTATATTATTCATATCAATATTATGAAATACATAAGTAAAAAATGGAAAATAAATAAATTTTATCCTATCTACTTCAAGAGTAAGAATTTTCTTAGCTCGATTCATTTATGTCATAAGTTTATGGTTTACAAAAATATTTATAACCTCTTAAGTAGCTTCATGCTCAAAATTTGAAATTATCCATTTGTTGTTTTGGTTGTATGTACTGGGAGATAGGTCTGGGTAATATAGTGATAAAATAAACAAATGCAGTGATACCCTTGTCATTTTTATCTTTATCATCAACCTGATTGAGACATGGAATTATGAAGTGTTATATGCAGGAAGAGTTTTGTTTATGATTGTTGGTTTTCTCAACCTGATGGAGACATGGAATTATAGACCCTTAACGTATGTTTACTCTAGAAAGAATAGATGTGGGCTGAGGCACCAAGAGCGAGCTGCATGTATACAAATGGAGGAATGCGTGAGAATTGAAGGATCTATCCTCGCAGCAGAGAAGAAGACAAAAGAGGTTGTTAACAACCTTGACAGCTGCCCCAATATGAATGGGAAGGACTGAGTGTGTAGTGATTTGGGCATTACCCCCAGTAGGTGGGATAAATGTGAAGGAGAAGTTTTGGAAAGGGTGGGACTGTGGGAGTGGGATGTTCTGTTTCTCTATAGAATTTCCCCCATTATATTCTGTGTTACTCTGCATTATCTTTGTAATTTCTGTTAATATAGGGCTACCCTGGTTGTAAAGAGCCTGGTCTGCATTATTCCTACTCTTACTTATTTGACGTACCTAGCAATCTCCTTAATTTTTTTTTTTAATGGTACAGTTCCCCTTTAACAATTTATTCATATATATGCAGGTACTTCCATCTAGAACTCACCCGTGCATGCAAATGAGTGCGTTTGGGGGCTATATTCTCAGTGGGACTAAGATATGCAGCAGCAGCTAATTCCAGCTCTACCAGAATAGTTTTGCTTTGATTACCCACTTTCTCTATTTTCATCCTTACTCTTGCTACGTTAGTGCATTTTCCAGCTGGTGCATATATATTGGATAATAGCACTGAATCCCAATGCTTTCAGGGACCAATTGTGTCATCTTTTCGGCTGCATAATGTGCCAAATGCCAATTCAACATTTTTGAGTTTCATTCAAGCTTTTGGTCAGCCAAAGGCTAAATATGGCCCATGTACACTAGTTATTTATTTTAATGTTTGCGCATAAGTTTTATTGCGGGCTGTAATCTGATATTTTTACTTTATAGATTTTGTATTTTATTTGATTTTTTTCTCCTAAAATATCAATAGTAGTCAGGCTCTATTTGTTTTATCGCAAGAAATTCGCTTCTAACGCTTTTCAATGTAAAACACATGTCAATGCAATATTTTTAGTCTTTTCAAGATTAATTATATCTAATTCCACTCCAACGCAAACTAAACTGAAACTATTACTAACTGTAAGCCTTCTTGTTACCTACCTCCCCAATTAAGGTAAAATTAAGTAATTTCTTTAATGTCATTGCCTTTTTTTTCCCCCTCTTTATTGAAATCTTGGAGTAGGTTGTTATTAATAGAATAACTAAAGATCCCAAATAACTTCAATTCTGTTTTATCAATCCGTTTGTGAAGCCTTCAACGAAGTTAATTTTGTCATCCCGATAGTACTTTGTTTATCCAACTTTGGGCGACGTTTGGCCGAACATATTTTCAATTATAGTTGGACATATTTTTAATTGACCAAAACTTTTCCGCTTGAAAGCTATCAATGCAGCTAGCACTGTGCCACTGTCACCATCGTCACAAGCACCTGAGAAGAGAAAGACAGTAGAAGGCTGGTAGAGAATCGGATCCTTGGCACCAGTCTTCAGTCTTCACAGTCAGTTTCAAAGACTCGACGGTGCCAATTGAGCTACAAGCTGTTGTTTTTTTTTTGTTGTTAGCAATTGATCTATAAGCTTCTTAGTCAAGTGAAAATCACCTTCACTTCTGTAATAGTATTGCTCGTAGGATTTAAGCTTTTTCTTTTCCATTTAAAAACAAACTGTACTACGTGAACATTCCTATCCAACTTTATTACAATAATTTGATTTCTTATAGGCTAAAATTGAAATTCTATATAATGTCAGCTTTATGATTCTAAAAGGTTTGATATTAATGTTATTGAAAAATTTTCTTATGGTTGTGTTGGCCTAAATTTTATTGTTTTCCTCCCTAAATCTTAAATACTTTTTTTTTTTTTACTTATGTATATTTCTCTTATAATTTTAAATATTTTTATTTATACTTTTTTTAATCATTACTTAAATTAAAAATATCCATATAATACATGAAATACTTATTAGTATGCGTGTAGACTTAGGCAACTTCATTGGAGCAATTCATGAGACGTTAAAATTTGTTTTATATCATTGTTCATTCACACTTTTTCATAATGTCACATCTTTTTTAACCATTTTAAATGACTCAACCAACTTTTTATTCCAACCCAACAATTTTAAAAGTTTTTTTTTTTTAATGAACCCACAACCTTTACTGCAAACCTATTTGTTTTAGAGTTGGCAGAACGATTTTGATAAAATTAATTTTGAATTGTTGAAAGTAATTGAAATGTATGACTAAACTAATATCAAACACAGATTTTATATTTGTCTAAACTACGACAATCAGAGGAGTTAGTTGTTGTACTTTACCAAATAGGCATTACAACAAATTTGTGTTGCTACATGTTAAAAGTAACTGTGGGACCTACCAATAAGTTAAAACTTAAAAGTGAGATATAACAAAAATGAGATTAGGAGTTACTTTTAAAGTTGTTTTTTGAATATTTATTAGGGAAAATCCAACTAAACAACTCCAACAAGTTGTTAATTATTCTATATAAATTTTCACTATGTGAAACAATTCAATCAACTTTTTACTCTAATCCTATTATTCTAAAAAATTTCTTAAATGAGCCTCACAGTTTACCTCATATTTTAATATTTTATTATTTGTATCTATTTTTCAATTCTGTGAGATTTAAAAAAGAAGGAAAGATACAGTTAAATAGTGATTGTTGATTGTTATGGAATCCATTATGTATGAAGAGAAATATATGCTTCCACTAACAATGGATGCTATACAATGCTGGTGATGGATTGCTCTCCGGTGGTCTCTAATTACTATTTAATTTACTTTTTTTTTTATTGCTTTTCCAAGAACAATCTATCATGATGGGCTTGCTCTTCCTGTTAAAGTTGCTGAGTTCATAGGCATATGGCGTGAACTTACTCTTCCAAGAGCATCCATTATGTATTATTATCATGGACTTGCCCTTCCAAGAATATCCATTATGTATTGTTAGCATTTCTCTTGTCAGTAAACAGATGAAAGAGGTATGTAGTGAGAGTCACATAAATGTAAAGTATAGCATTTTGTTTGGGTACACTTAAAAATCTCACATTATTTAGAAATTGAGATCAAATATAATTTATAAGCACACTTCTTCCTTAACCTACTAAAATATGTTTTAAGGATAAAATTGTAAAGACCCACATAAGGACTAAAATAGACAATACCTTAATTGTGGTGATAAGTAAGTAGACTTAAGATCAGAACACCAAACACATTCCATTCTAATGAATGTGGTCCCTAAACCGAGTGCAATGAATGTGATCAGCGACGGATCCAGAAATTTTAAGTTATTGGGACAATACTCACAAATATAAATTAGTGGAGGCAATATTCATATTATAACTTATTTTTTCAAATATATTTTAAATTATGGGGGCAATTTATATATATTGTATTAAGAAAAAAATAAAAATCTTGTGGGCACAACTGCCCCCAAATTCTCTAATGAAAACCCATCCCTGAATGTGATGATACTGATGTGAAAGAGTTGGTTACGGATATCTTCTTAGAGTTGTAACCAAAATATTTATCCCAAGTATATGGAATGCCAGAGTGGATTGAGGTTTTGCTACTTTTGCAGGATTGGTTGGGCTGTCACGCTCAAGGGGAGTTGCATAGCAAAGGGAACTACATTTATAGGCCCGCTTCGGTTATGACTTCATATAAATATTTGGAAGGATTCAAAGCTAATCTCATTCTAAAGACCAAAAAAGAAGAAAACTGATCTCATTCTTGACGTTGATTGAGAAATAACATAATCTAATCTCAACTTTGAATAGGCGTTGTCAAATATGAGTCAAACCAATAGGAATAAAGGGTAGTTGATGCCACGTTTATAAATACTAGTATTTTCCATTTTCCCGCACCACCAAATCATCATCGAAATTATTAGTTACATTTTCGTGCCCCCTTTCTCATCAAAGATATGATATAAATTGATTAAATTCTCCACGATGACGACAATGAAATGGATTTCTGGGACTTGGATAAGATTGTCAAAGCCAATACTAATGGCTAGCGGAAATTCCCTGCCCCAATCCATATCATGTGTTAAAAACTCTTTTTTAACGGTGTAGATTCTCTGCAGTCAACTTTCAGAGAGTTAAGCATGCAGTCATAATCTAATGGCTGATTTATATATATATATATATATATATATTTTATTAATTTTATAAAAGTTGAAAAAATAAAATGAATGATTGAGATTCAAATTTTCTTCTCTCTCTGCAGAGAATCCTCATCCTTTTTTAACCCTTGTGCATTACTTGAGTTTTATCCATTTGGGGTGGGAAAACGCTAGAAACGATGGTACAGTTTGTTTTGGCTATTGCACAATGTTAGGAAACCGGATAAAATTTGCATGAATTTTCAATTTTAGTGCATTATACTGGCCAAGATTGCAAGGTTGTTTTCAATTTCATACTAAAATGTGAGGATATTGAACACTTGAACATCTTACCTCAACATCTTTCCAAATATTTAAAAATCTTTCAACGAATTTCTGGTTCTACTAGAATTTTTGTCAATTAACTAGATTCCAACTTATTTGTCTATATTTCCTATATTTTGTGATTGTACTTTCATTGAAAAAAAATAAAATAAGAACAAAATTATAAAAAATATAAGATATGGCATGTAATGTTTGGATTGTATCCTTTACCTTAAACCGTAATTTAGATAATGCAAACTGAGCTTTATCCTAAAAAAAACTTACATGTTTGAAAAAAAAAAATAGTGATATGTCAACACAAATTTTAGTAATCATGATTTAAGTGGTAGTAGAAAATAGTTGTTTTAATATTACGTCTGAAACATTTATAACCAAAATTAAATATCACAATAAAAAAATATTATTTCATTGAAAATTGCAAATGCTCATTTCATTAAAATTATATAAAATCAAGTCAATTAAAAAACAACCAGATCCTTGTTGTAACGGTACAATTTCTTCTAAAATCCCAAGTCAAACTGAAGTTACATAATATATTGTTCCTTCAAAAAACTAATAATAATAATAATATACTGAACACGTCTGCCTTTCTTTAACGTCAAATTCTAAATACTTTTGACAGTTTACGTTTGAAAGTCGAAACCAAGTAGAATTCCATGGTTCAAACTTTCTACTTACTCCTACTTCCTGTCCTGCACCTAAAAGCTTATCAGAGTATTCATATAATGGGAAAAAGAAAATTCATTGAGGTAGTATTTAGATAGAGAATTTCAAAATTTTAAGAAATTTAAAATATATGGGAATTTAATTATTTTTAATTAATTTTGTTAATTTTTAAATTACTTTATTTATATAAAACAATTTAAATGTCATAGATTTCAAAATCTTTATTTACATAAAATAATTCATTTTTCTTCCTATGTAAAATTTCATTTTTAAATATTTATTTAAAAATTGATATTTTAATATAAAATTTTACCAAAAATAAAAATTACCTAATTTTTAAATAATAAAATTTAAAAAATAGTTTGGAAATTTGAGAATTTTGCAAAAATAAAATAAATAAATGATTGATTATACTATTTTTCATAAATAATCAATAACTATACAAATCTAATATTAATATTCTAATTTCAACATAATTTGTAATTATGAGAATATCATTTAACGAGAAAAAATAAACATTGACAATTTTTCATTATTAATGATTAAGGACAGAGAAAGGTGTGGAAGAGAGAGAAGGAGGAGGAAAGGAGATAGGTGAGGAAGAGGGAGAGGGAGAGAGGTAGGTGTAGAAAAGAGATAGAAAGGATGAGAGAGAGAGAAGCAAAAGAGAGAAAGAGATAGAAAGGGTGAGGGAGAGAGAGGGGTACAAAAGAGAGGAATGGAGAGGAGAGACACAAGGGAAAAGAAAGAGGTGCAATATCGGTATAGTGTGCACTAAAGCTTCAAAATAAGAAAATTCACAGAAAGACTATAAAAGAAAAGAAATTTTTAAATCCTTTTATTTTAAATACTATTTGAAATCCCTTCATTTTACTAAAAAATCACTTATAAAATTTCAATCATTGTGAAAAAAAAATTGTATTTAATATTCATGAAGAATTTTTTCTATAAATATCAGATCGAGGGCAATTGACCCTGTTTCCAATATTTCTAAATTAAAAATGTCAAACCAACTTTTTTGGGTTGATCTGGTGCATTACCAACCTGCTTCACCTAATTCATGCAAAAAGGCATGGAGAGATTGGGAGATGTTGCCTCGTTAATGAAGTTCTGCCTTCCCTGTAAAACTAGGTAATACTGTTGCACTAACATGAAGACCAGCTATACAAAGCAGCCGATGCAAACATCCCGTTGAAATCTAAGTCCATACAAAGTGGCATCAGGCTACAAATGCTTGCATGCCAAGACAAAATTTGTAAAAAATATATAAAATGAAGCAACAAATGGAATGGAAACTTAGGAAAACAGATTTACATTAAGTTTTACAACAATTCAATGCTCATCATTGTCCACCTACCCCTATTATTAAAGGCTAAAAATTGACAAGATTGATGTGCTAACGAGTTCCTGCTGATCGGGTTTTTCTTAGTCTGCCACGTGTAACCCGAATGCTTTCTTCCATTAGGGTCTCTTTTGTAGGAGTAGGAGGATTCCCATTTTCATTTGCTGAAGAGGATGAAGATGGTACTGCTGCTGCTTCAATCTGTTTTGGCTCTGCCTCAGCTGGTGCAGATTGGTTGGTTGTTTCAGGTGCAAGATTGGACTTCTGAGTACTCAAACCTGCTACACCAGACTTCTGAGTACTTAAAGCTGCTACAGGAGTCTTTTGGTTACTTAAACCTGCTACAGGTGAGGCTGATTTAGGCACTTGTGAGAACCCAATTCCTCTGCTACCTCATTCTGGAGCTGACTCGAAGATGTGCTAGAGGTAGGAGATGGCGGTTCCTCAACTTGTGGTTCTGTTGCAGCAGCTGGTTTTGCAGGTGCAGGTTGACGGACCCTCACACCTGGTCGTTGCTGTGATTTCAAGAAACAATTTGTTCATGAGAGTATGCATAAAGAAGAATGAGAAGGAAATGAGATAAAGCCCTCAAAGGTAGCATGGCAAAGAACAAAGAAATATCCTCTCAAGTTTCACTGACCAATCAACAATTAATTAATCTACAAATTTAAAGTTACAAAAGAAATATCAACTGTATAGAACTTTTAACAACAACATACAAACATGGAACGAAATAGTGGTATCTTCAACAGTATCATGGAAAAAGAGAATAATTCCCGGTATTAGTTTCTTTAGAAAAATGAGAATAATTCCCGGTATTAGTTTCTTTCTTTGTGCAGAATATATCTGCTTCCTAGATTAATCGTTTTAAGAGGCATGCAATTGTTTTGACTGCCGCATTTAAATGTACTTATGCATGAATAAAAAACATATCTTGGCATTATAAAACAGAAGAAATAAAGGTAAGTGGCACAATCCAATTCCACATATAAGAAAGCTGAGAATTGATATTCTAGCATAGTTACATTGCACTCAAACATAATAGCAGACACAACCAACCAATGCATAATCATAATCAACCACCTGAGCAGGGCGAGGTGATGGAGTTGATTGTGCAGCAACAAACTGCAAAATGTCATATATTCTAGTCTGACCATAACTGAAAGCTCTTTGCCAATACACAACTGCAATATCCCCTGCCCTTGTCCTTAGTTCCAACAAGTTGCGATCAATTTCTGTCTCATGTTTTGCAACATATGGTCTAAAGAAGGAGTCATAGACATATGTTGTTCCCTAACACAGAAAAATTAAATTTTACAGTCATATTGAAGAGAAGCAAATAAGAAAGTAATATCATGCTTTCTACCATAGTAAATAATTTTATACCTTAGTTTTAGGGTACCACAGAAATATGAAAAATGCCAACTTAGCTTCACTGTACATTGGGACCCTTCATGAACAAATAAATTCAAAATTAAGAAGTCATAATAAACTTTTTTTTTTTTAATAAGGAAAGCAGATATAACATTCTTTGAACACATCCAAGATAGAATCCTCTACCATGATATAAAAGTATCACCAATCCTCTCACATACTGTCAAAACAGCCACCAAAATCCTGCAACACAGGGAAAAGAAGTTGGCATCAGTATTTGTCAGTAGAAGTTGTCATGTTATGTTAAGCACAAACAATCAATCTATAATGTGTGTGTTTGAATTAGCTCTATTTTGAGGAAAAAAATTGCTTTTTTTTCCAAACAACCTGTTGAAAAAGCTTTTGAAAACAAAAATGATTATTTCTCTTGCAAACAGCCGAACCAAACAAGCCAAATGTATACCAATACTGGCACCAAAAGCGAAGTTGTTCAATCTCTGGCTTATTCTTTTCAACTGCTTTATAGCATTCATAAGCTGGATAAGCATAGCCAAAAACCATCCTGCCAATACACCAAATAACAAATAAAACGATTAAATTTAAAATATTACAACGCAAACCATTCATATCAGAAAACACTGGAAACTTGGAACAGCAAAGAACATACACCAGCGCCCAGGTAAGAAAGGATCCTATCATTTTGTATCCCTGACATCGGAAAAAGAAAAGAAAAGATAACCGGTTACTTCAAACAGCATAACATTCAAGCAACTGAAACTGAATAACAACCAATCATTTGCCATAATAACGAAAATGCTATTTTGCACGAATTCTTACTCGTGAAAATTATACGATAATACATGGCATCACCGTGCGTGATCTTTCAAAACTGTAACCCATCACAATGGCTGATTTCTGTCAAATATCCTAATTTTCTATTTTTTAAATTATTATTCAACCAATAACATCGATCCACGTTGATTCGTGTCAAATTCTTGCTGAATTTTCCCGTAATATTTAGCAGTTCTCCCATAATAATTCATGTATTTCAAAACATTCTACAATTCAAAGCCACAAATCCTCCAATTCCAAGCTCATTAAGATTGCAAACACAATGATATCCTAAAGACTACGCCTATAGCCTATTTATCTTTACAAAACGACAATTCCTTTCGGTTTTCTCTCCAAACTTCAACAATAGCAAGTGCAGTGTTCTTAGAACAATAATCTTGAGTTGTCGTAAGTAGTGACCTCATAAACAAGAACAGATAATGCTCATCACAATAATTAATCGTAGAACGCAGAGAACAGTGTAGAGGCACAAACTCATGAATCGAAGAACTAGGTCGAAGCAATGCCAAGTAAAAGTTAAGATCAGCGTCCAAGATCAAATTCCACAACACTAGCACAAGTAATAGAATCATCCAATGCACTAAAACCGTTTGATTTAATTTAATTTGATTTGATTTACAAATCGCAAATCAACAAGAAAACTAACACTTAAAAAAACAGGAAAAAAAAAAGAAGAAATACCTCAAGCAGAGTGCGTTGCGATTGAGAAAGAGAAAGAAGGAAAGTATAGTGTGAATCCGAAGGGAGAAGAGGCAAATCTAGCGGCGGAGGTCGGAAAAGACCGGCGACGACGACGGCGAACCGTTACGTTGTCGGCGAGAGATGCGGGGGAAAAAGAAACAGTGGATAGAGAAAAAAGAAAAGAATAAAAAGGGGATTTGATTTGATTTGATTTGGAGTTACAAGAGAAGAGCCGTTAAATGGTTGTTTTGCAATTTGTAAATGCCGTTTTCCTGTTCATTGAGTCGCTGTGTATGGGTCAGTGTCAGTGTGTGGGCGTAGTATATATAGATAGTGTGTTTAACTATAGACTCACTCTAGTGGCAGTGTGGCGTGATCCTCGCTCATCAATTAGCCTTCACCATTAAACCTACGGTTCCCTGTATCCATTCACTTTGCTTTCTATCCCCTCCTCTTATGTTATCGAAAAGACGATTATTTATTTTTATTAAAGAGAATTTGGAAAGAAAAAAAAATCTTGTGTTATGACAGCAAAAAATTTAAATTTTATTAAATTTCTATCCCTTCCTCTTATGTTCATTTTGATGTTATTTTTAATTTTTATTCGACTAACAAAGTTTTTTTTTTATTTAACAATTGACAAAATAAAATAACATCTAATAGTCGGTTGAATCATGATTAATTCTTAAAATTGACATTTACATAATCAAAGAGAAATAAAATACCACATATGATCATAAATGTATTACAAATATCAAAAAATAAATTACAAATCATTCATAGTCAATCAGGTATATAACCTCAATGTCATAAATTCATAATTTAAAATAAACAAAATGTCCAAACATACATTGAATTACATATTACTATTATCAAAAGTTCAAAATACTACTACACAATGTTACAAATAAATATAAATATATTAAAGATGCAATTCGGTTTAATGTTAACAATTAAAATTGAAATTGAACCAAATCACAATAAAAAATTCTTTTTTTAATTATCACCTTTTAAGTTTAATTTTGAACATTCTTACTTTTCACCTTGTGATAGAATAATTTTTTTATAAGCTTAAATATGTTTTTAGTTCCTGTAAAATGAGTGAATTTTGATTTTAGTTCCTATAAATTTTTTCTTTGTTTTTCATTCCTCTAAAATTTGAAATCATTGTTTTTTATTTATGTAAAATGAATGATTTTCGTTTTGGTCCTACGAAACATTTTTTTCTTTGATTTTCATTCTCTAAAATTTGAAATCACTATTTTTGGTCCCTAACACTCATTTTAAGGTGGATGAATAACATTTATTTTAAAGATCTAGAAATTTTTTTAAAGATGTAACATGCTGATATAGTGCTACAGACACTAATGTATGTCATTTAGGATGGTCATTTGACCTTCTATTAAAAGTATAAGCAATTAACGAATGTCACATAATAATAGGGATCAAAAACAATGATTTTACAATTTTGAGGACTGAAAACTAAAAAAAAAATTTACAAGGACTAAACTCACTCATTTTATAGGAAATAAAAACATATTTAAACCTTATATTGTATTTTGTATATCTCTACTTCTGTAATGCTCTGCTGTTGGTGAAATTGAAGAGAAGTACTGAAGTATATATTTTTAGAGAAACAACAAATAAGATGAATGAAAAATTTTATAAAATGTAAATTATGTTAATGTAATTATTGAATCATATAATATTATTTTCATGATTGTATATATTAAATTTTAGAAGAATTGATGAGTTATTATTTTTTATTTTATTTAGTGTTGACTTCTAAGATTGAAAAATGTATTAATTAAGTTCAACAGGTGTAATATTTACAGAGCTTCAAGACTTCAAAATTTTAGTCCCGTGTGAGTTGAGAAAGTAAAACCCTATTTATTTTGTCAAAAAAAGAAGAAGAAGTAAAATCTTATTGTCATGGACTTTAGTTGTACATGAAAATATGGTTTTATAATCTTCACTATTTACATGTTGAAAAGGTAACTGTACATGTCACACTTTAATTGAATATAATGTATTTCTATGTAGAACTTTTGTATGCTATGTTTATAATTTAAATACGAAATAAAACTTTTGTTTAATTAGCTAAAGTAGAAGTAATCGAGTATTAATATTTAATAGATAAGATTTTATGAAGTGTGAAAATAAGCTCTAAAGTGTTTTTTTTTTTTCCGAGAAAGCTCGAAAGTTATTATTAACACGAGAATGAATTCAAAGACGAATATTTTTTAAAGTAAGTATAGGGACGTATATTATATTTATCCTAATTTGCATTGCTGTCATTCCTAAGACACTTACCGCCCCCCCCCCCGCCCGGGAAAAAAAGACACTTACATTTTAAGATTGAAAAAATAATGACAAAACTTAAGCATTTTATCATAAGTGCTATTAATACTTTTTTTCAATCACAATTGAAATTTTACTTTAATTAATAATCTATGTAATAAAAATTAAAAGTCAACATTAAAAGTTGATGTTTTTTATTTTAAAGTTTCTTTATTTTATATGTAATATAATTTTTAGAAAAAATTATGATTTTTAAATTTAATTACTTTCTCCAATGATGTTCTTTGTATTTAGCTACCACAATTAAATCTAATTGCTTCTTTAATATATATATATATATATATATATATTTGGTATTTGCTCACCATAATTAAAGCAAACTAAATCTGTCACTTGAGAGTTATCAATGTAAAAGTCCAACTTAAATTAAAGAATAATACTATCAAAAACATTTATAATACTGTGTTTAAATTTTATAAAAAGGAGAAACATCTTTTTTTTTTTTTTAAAAGTGTCAACAATTAGCAGCATTGTTTTGCCTTAATTTTAGGAGTAATGCTATTATAACCTGGAATAAAGTGATACCTCAACAGAAGCAACAGAAGAAATTAATTAGAACTTTTGTGATGGTGACATGGAAATAAATTCGTGATAGAATGCTTTATTTTATTTTATTTTTTTGATAAATAGAATGTTTTATTTGTTTTAAAATAACTTTCCATGTAACCAAAAAGCACCTTTCTGGTATTTATGTTGTTAACTAAAGAGAGAAGTTAGTGACAGTAATTTAGATAATTGTGAGCGAGGGGAAGGTACGTAGCGTAGGTGCGACCATGCGAGTATTAAAAATGACGAAGTAACCACTTCAAATTTCAATACAGAGAAGAGGTAGCCAAGTGGGGTGTCCAATCTGAACAGAGAATCTTATCAGTGTGGATAATAAGTAATAAGCATAAATTGAATTATCTAAACAAATCGGTTAACTTGTGGTTAAATTAGGATGTATTCTAACAGTGCTTTATAAGTAAAAGCATAATACATGAATAATGTAATCACACTGACATTACATTAAGGTTTAAATATTATAATAAAATTTGAATCGAGTTCGTAATTGATATTGGCAGAACATGTAGCTAGTGATAGATAAAGAAACAAGACTGCTATTTGTCTGACTAAAAATGTAAAATAATCGAGGTGTACAGTGCAAGCTTGAACACATTTGGAGTTTGGACCACTGCTTACATAGTTCAATTCTCTCTCTCTCTCGCTAACTTTGTTTTGGACAACACATTCATTTATGAACAAATAAGCAACTAGAGATTCAAGGTGAAACATGGAGGGGAGCAGCTAGCAGCGCATTGCTTTAAATAAAGTCATTTGTGAAGCCCCATAGTCACGTGGGATGTGGCTTTGGCGTCTTGTTTGTGCTAAGATGCGTGGCACAATATGTTCCAACACAAATGATGTGGTACATTAAAAAACATTAACGTGTAACGAACCCTTCAAAAATCCCGAGTTGGGCATTTATATATAACTGTTTCAAGGTACACTAGTATAATGCATGAGAACACTCATTTTTATCCACGGTTTGTATCTTTACTTCCTGGTCACATTTGAATATATTGTGGAGATAATAACATATAAGTACTAATTATTTCTTTGTTATTGTTGGCATATTAATTGCTTTAATTAACCATTCATTCATACTCATCAATTTTGTTTTTGTGTTAAAAGCTATTTAAAATTTTTTCAATGGTCTGATTTCTTGGGCACTATATAAAAGAATAGCAACAAGAGTCTTGACACCAAAAGAGTAAGTCTCTACTTCTCAACCTTTCTCTCTTTCTTTCTTCTCCTTTGTATTCTTCTGGGCATTGTTCGTGAGGCTTCAACGTGTTTTGGCCTCGAGTGTATGGGTTCAAGCACGCTGCTATGTAAACTTTGGAGAGCAAACTGGATTTTGGGTTGCATCGGAGGTCCACTGAAATTTGCTTTTAGGGCAGTGATTATTTCCAAGACACAGTATTTCTTTTCCTCTTTTTTATTTTTTAACAATATTTCTAATAATCTAAAAGCAAATGTTTTTCCTTTTTTTTGACTGTGTTATTCTAATGGATTTGTTTCTCAATAAGAATGTCTTGTTTGATATGTCAAAACTCGAACTCTTTAATGGAACCAACTACAAGGAATGGTTACAAAGGTTGCTCATCATCTTTGAGCAACTTGAGATTGGCTACATTTCAAAGATGTGCCAACAATTCCTTTTTAGAGAAGAAATGAGGCTATGGAGATTGCAGTCAAGGTAATCGAAATTATGGAAAACACAACAAACGGATATGTCGCCATCCCTTTAATCATATGCCAAATATATTTTTTTTCAATCTCTTTGTGTCGAATAAATTTGCGAAATCTATTTGAGAAAATTTCATTTATTATTTGGCAAAAATTTATCTAATATGCAGAGATGTAGTTAAAAGACTATTTGACAAAATTTGATTTATTATTTTAATATATATATATATATTGAATTGGTTTGGTTTGAGTTATATACCAAACAAGATATCTTGGAGAAGTTATATAATAACCTTCATAAGAAATTGGATAAAATTGTGGGAGTGTTTAGCTAAAGGTGGACTATCAGTTTTCAAAAGAACAAACATAGGTCCTAAAATAATCAATGTTGTATTTATTGCTTATCAAGAGTTTTACTTAGAAAAAGAGTATAGACTTTTTTATATTTATTCACCAGTAACCAAATTGCTACTATATGTGCTTTAATAGCTTAGGCTGCAATCCATAACTTGGTTATATACCAAATGGATGTAAATACCTTTTTTCGAAATGAAGTTTTAAAAGATGAAATTTATATGAAACAACTATAAGGCTTCATTATGTTGAGACAAGAACACAAAGTATATAAGCTTAAAAAATCTTTGTATGGCTTAAAACATGCACCAAAGTTATGGAATGAAAAATTTAATAACACATTGATGAATTATGGTTTTGTAGTAAACACTTGTCTTGTGTGTATGTAAAAATGGTATATTCTAATTGTGTTATTATATGTTTATATGTGGATGATATGTTGATATATGGAACCTCTTTGAAAGTGGTAATCAAAATTAAAGAGTTTTTAAGTTCCAAATTTGAGATGAATAACTTAGGAGAAGTTGGTGTGATTTTGGGTATTAAAATACGAAAAACTAAAAATGGTTTTTCTTTATGTCAAGCTCATTATGTTATTTTTTTTTTTAAAATAACAGTTTTGATGTTGTACCTACTAGAACATCATTTTATCCTAGTATTCATATTAAGAAAAAATAGTAGAACCTCTGTCTCTTAGTTTGAATATGAAAAAATAATTGGTAATGTCATGTATCTTATGAATTATACTAGATTTGACATTACATATGTTGTAAGTCGATTGAGTAGATACACCAATAATCCTAATAGTGATCATTGGAATGCTTTGTGTCTTGTAAAGTATCTAAAGGGTACTATGGATTGGAGTTTACATTTCAATAACTTTTTCAACTGTCTTAGAAGGGTTTTGTGACTCAAAATGGGTTTCAGACAACAATGAGACAAGTTCTACTAGTGGGTCAAGAAGCAGAGTGGTTGAGAGGCCTAATGGCTAATATACCATTGTGGGGGAGACCTACACCTCCTATATATCTCAATTGTGATTCACAAGCTACAATTGGTGTGGCTAATAACAATAGTGCTTATAATGGTAAGAGAAGGCATACACATATGTGATAAAGTGTTGTTAGAAACATAATTAAATTGTTGATATCTCACTTTAGTATGTGAAAAGTGAGAAAAATCTTATAGATCTTCTTACAAAAGGATTACCCAAGAAAATTGTCTTGGATATGTCGAGGGGGATGAGCTTAAAGCCATGAGTGGAGAAAAGTATGGTGAACACCCAATTGGTGGTCAAACGAAGCCATATGAATACTCCTATGCACTACACTTCTCATCCCTATGGCATGTGGTAGTGCTTAATGTGAGGTTGAGCCTTAAGCTCTTAATAGAGACATAGCCCTTAATATAGGTAGTTTTATAGAAATGCACTTGATGTATCTACCTATGTGAGTGTGAAGGCATAGGCCACCTTGTATGAAAGACTTAGGCTATCTTTCTAGAGCACTCATGAGCAACCCAATGTGCATATATATAAAGGCATAAATTATTGTGCAAAAAAAATTTGATCGCAAAGCTATCATGATTTTAAAGGTAAAAGTGTATGTTGTGAGAGTCTCGTCTTGAGTCTATTAAGTTCAAGAGCAATTCACTTCTTGGACATAGGTGTTACTTCACCACTTCACTACGTGTTAATTCAATCCTTGGGACATTAACACTTAAGCACAAAAACCTTTCCTTGCCCAGTTTTTTTTTTTTCTTTCACTTATTCGCCATTAGTGGGGGATTGTGGAAATAATGGCACATAAGTGCTAATTATGTCTTTGTTACTGTTGGCATATTAATTGCTTTAATTAGTCATTCATTCATACCCATCAGTTTTGTTTTTGTGTTAAAAGCTATTTAAAATTTTTTCAACGGTCTGATTTCTTAGGCACTATATAAGGAAATAGCAACAAGAATCTTGACACCAAGAGAGCAATTTTCTACTTCTCAACCTTTCTCTCTTTCTTTTTTCTCCTTTGTATTATTTTGGGCATTTTTCGTGAGACTCCAATGTGTTTTGGCCTCAAGTGCACAGATTCAAGCATGCTGCTGTGTAAACTTTGGAGAGTAAATCAGATTTTGGGTTGCACCAGAGGTCTACTAAAATTTGCTTTCAAGACACAGTATTTCTTTTCCTCTTTTTTATTTTTTAACAATATTTCTAACATATATATGGTACGATAAATTGAAAATCCGTTGACACTTGGTTATATCTAATGGTCATCCATCTAAATTTATGTCCTTGATGGGGCATGCTTTGGCATTGTCCCTTCAGACAGAAGTTGCACAGAGAAGCAATTGGATTGGGATCATTATCTTTAGGAGGTGGAGTGGAGGGGACGGGTCTTGACAGTTTTTGTCAACCACAAGAAAGCTAAGAGAACAAACATGGTAGATTATTGGCATCAAAAGTAAAAGGTTAGAAGAAAGAGACTCTCAAGTAATAAAGGCTCAAGTATATTTCAGAAAGGCAAAGGGACCCTAGGATGATATGACTACAAGGGTATCATTAATAATATATACATTATAAAGGTAAAGAAAACCAGCAAAAAGGGAGCCATGTGGAAGTTGGATAAGTTGATGTTTCCTCATCGAGAGGAAAAAGGGGAGGGGGAGGGGTGTAAAAAAAAGAAAAAGAAGGAAAGCCTTGGATTCTACGTTTCTCAAAGTATGAGTGAGTCATTCCATTGCATGTTATGGGACATGCGAATGTTCAATATAGATATCATGCACCATGATACCGATTGCCAAAGTTCAACATCAATGTTCAATGTTGGTCATTCATTCCCTCATGTGCCACCTAATTATGTCTATTTGTTAGCCTGTCGCTCTCATATCTATTTATATAATGCCTATTCCCTCTGTCCAACCTTTTTCGTTTTATTTTTCTCTACGCACAACTCGTTTGTTGTTTTTCTTCCTTTACCTTGTATAGAATCTAAGAATAAATGCATGTTTCATCTCCTTATATGTCTGCAGTGTACATTTTCTTTCGTGGATACATCACACTAATTTAGTGTAGTTTCGTTTAACTTATTTTAAAAAAAATAATTACTTATTTTTATCACTTTTTACAGAATTTTTAAAAAATAAATTATCACTAGTAGTTTAACCTATACATTGTACAGAATAAATATTTATTTTATATAACTTAAATTTACAATGAATAAATACTTCTGAATATATAAATTATATTATATTTAAAATTTGTAATAAATAAATGTTTTTGAACATATAGATTATATTTTAAATCTATATTAAACAATTATTATAATACAATGTTAATTTTCAATTATTGGTAATTTCTTTTAAAAAAATATTAAAATTTAATTTAGAACTAAAGACATTGAAAATGATAGATTGAAAGAGATAAAAGGTTAAAAAATTCATAAAAGCACTTTCATTGAAGAATGACAGTTAAAAACGCTCTCGTTGAAGAATAACAGCTACAAACACTTTTGTTGAAAAATAATAGCTAAAAACATTATCGTTTAAGATAGTTGTTTTCATTTAATATATAGGATGAATTTTTCTTAAAAAATGTTCTAAACATGCTTTTAATAATGAGCTTAAATCATGCGGCTAAGAGCCTAAATAAATGTTATAAACTATATTAGCACAATTTTAAATTAGGCAATTTCATTTCTCCAAATCAGATTAATCTCTCACTTAAATAGTGTGGGATATCCTAATAATGACCAAAAATAAAAGCACAAATTTAGAATCCCCCTAGCTAAGTAGCTAGTAATCATAGGGGAAGTAAATATGATGACAAAAATGGAGGTGGACATGGATTTGGGACTCGATCCGAACTTGACTAATCCGATAAAATATTTCTGTGCGGTTTCGAGTGGGTTTTCAGGTAGAGCAAGTTGGAAAATTAGTTTCATATAAATTGTAGCGCCCTAGCAGGTATGTTTGATTTTGGACTTTAAAACTTATCAAAAACCAAACCCAATTGAACAAAAGCAAATAAAATAGAAGCTCATAGTATAAAAATAACAAAACAATGACTAGCCCAAACTCAATGTGTTAGCAATGCTATTATTGGGAATAAAATGCATATAGCACAGAAGGTTATTGTTATTGTTGTGTTAAACATATTATGTTCTTGCATATCATGGTGTGTTCGGAGGGCGTCACAACAAGAGTTGAAACGAAATTTTAAAAAAATTAATAGAGTAGCCATCATTATTATTTAAAAAAAATAATTGAAAAATCTTTCGTTTTAATAAAATAAGTCTTTTAGGAAAAAAAAAAAGACCTTGAATTTGAGAGTCTAATTATGCATAAGGAATGATGAAAACTAAATTCCACTATACTTCTGATACATTCATTAAAAACAATTATCTTTAATTAATTATGTAAAATATTAATAAATTTTGAATATTTATTTTACCTCTTTTACTAGTTACATAATCATGGAAATGAAGATTTATTTTTTGTTATTTTGAACTTAAGAAAATATCTATGAAAAGCTCATTATTTACTTTTATTTAGAGAGAAAATATTTTAAAATTTGTTTTGACCTCGACAAGGATAATTCATGCTCTTAGATATCTTTTGGTACAATGAAGAATTTAGAGTTATGTGGTTCTTTAAAAAAGGATTTACGTGTTGGGTATTTTTTATTAAATTTGGCATCACTAAAACTGTCACAACTCAAGTGTGCCTTATTAAAACATAGTATTAATAAAGTGTCATGCCTAAATTAACCATTTTTATTTTTATTTTTAAAAGAAAATGATAATAATAATAATTCATTTTAACGAAATGTTAGGAGAGTCAAGTTGTCACAACTTAGATGCTTGCCAAATTGAAATTGTAGGATTAACAAGGCACCGTGCTTAAATTAACCTTTTGTTGTTAAATTAACTAGTCAATAATTAATTCTTTACTAACAAGAAATAAATAAATAAAATAAATATGAGATCAATTTATGTTAATTTTATTAGTATTTTTTTTACATATAGTTATTAGTTTCATTTTTGTTAGGAGTTTAATTTTGCACTTGCATGAATGTTAAATAACGGCAAAGAAAACGGAAAGACAAAAATAAATAAATAGATAAAAAGAAATTAATTAATTCTAATTTTTAGCAAGTAAAAGTGACAAGAAAAAGGAAAAAGAGATTGATTAGATTATATTTTGGTGATTAATTATTATTGGATTTGAATCATTAAAATATCTAAATTGATAATTCAGTATTTAGGAGCTATTGACTTTGAATTTAACTTTTTATTCTTTACATACACAACGGTCTAGTCATAAAAGAATTAAAATTAATTTATAAACTGGGGTAAGCCCAAGAGTATGAGAAGACAAAAAAAAAAGTCAGTAGAAGACGGACTCAGCTCACCAACCAACCTAAAAGAATGATGGGGGCTGCTTTTTTCATCCCAATTTTTGCCAATTTCACTTCATACATCCTTGTTTTTCTCTCTTTTTTTGGGTGAATCACCCTTTTTTTTCTTCGTGCCCCTTTTGTATTTTTATATATTTTTTAATTAGATAAAGATATATTTTCTAAAAATTAATTTCAAGAATATGTTTCTGGGTAATTTGTATATTTTGAAATTTACTTTTCGGAATATATTTATTGTATTCTAGAAAGCAAATTTTGGAAGCATTAAAACTTTAACACATTCAACACATTATTGATACACGTTATTATGAGTATTGTGCTTTGTCCTTTCCTTATTCTTTGTCATGTGTTGTCATTTGGTCATAACGCATTATTATGAGTACTGTGTATCACTATCACTTTTTGAGAAGCATTGTTCCAATATATGTTATCACTTCTTTTAACAATTTATTTTAAAAAAATGGCTACCATGATATTGGCATAAAGTATTTACTGACTTTGTCAATGATCAATTTTTACCAAAAAACTTGACTGATAACCTTTAGTTAGGTCTCCTTTCCTAATTATTTTTTCTTTATCCATAAAGCTCGAACCATACTCCTTTTTTGTAGGATTCAAGTCTGGTTCCATTCGGACGGACGTAATGTTGGCCGAAAACTTATTTTTGGATGTCCAAAATGTGTTCCAGAAATAATTTTTCAAATGATAAAAAAAATTAAGTTCCAAAAATTTATTTTCATTTTCGGGTGTTCAAAATGTGTTCCAAAAATAAATTTCTAGAAGGTAACAAAATTTGAGATTCACTTATAAAAAAAAAAGAAAACAAAATTTGAGATTCGAAAATTATATTCTGAAAAAAATACTTTTATAATTTTAGATAGTTTCATAATTTAACTTTTGAAATGATAAAATTAAACACATATAAAAAATATTATCAGAATATAAAAACAATAAAAAAAGGGTGTGAAGAGAAAACATATGGTGGAAATATAATTTCCCTAAATCAAGTGGGAAAAAAAAAAACATTAGAACATATACTAGTCTCGAGCTTGCATAAGAAAAGATGGTGAGCGATAATATCACAAAACCAAAACACGTGAAAATCAATAGTATATATATTTCAAAACACTTTCATAGAAACTTTTAACACATGTCTTCCTTTCATGATTCCATCTCACCCATGATATTATTATATGCATTTTATACTTTTCTATTCATAGAAATTTCAAAGGCTATTATCACTTTTGCTTTTACACACCCACACACACTCACATATATATATATATATATATATATATATATATAGTAAAAGTAAAATCGTAAGAACATATCTATTCCTTCTCATTTTATAGGTTGTAGGTTCTTTTTCTTTCCAACATCGTTTAGCCCATTTTGTAAAAAGGTAAACAACACCCAAGATTTTTTAAGTCAATAACATGTAAAAACCCTTTATTCATCTATTATCTTCTGACTTTTGCTTATCAGCCATTAAGGAAGCACATAAAATGCATTCTTGCTTGTTGTTGTTCATCTCTCTCATATTTCCTTACTTGTGTATCTTTGATATCTACTTCATGCGCCATTATGAATGATTTCAATTTGAGTATGAATTTGTCCAACTTTTGCCTCTTGTATTTGTTTGTTATTTGTATTGGTGTTTAGGTAGGATTTTGAAATTGGAGTTTAGGGTTTTGAATTTTTAAGTTGTTTTAATTTTTTTTCTTTTGAAATTTCAAAAATAAGAATTTGTTTGTTTCCTTTATGGTGTTGTCTACATATTTTGTTACCAATTTTCATCTTATCCCTCTATTTGTGTCCTCTAAACCATTTTCACCTTTTGGATTTTTAATTAGAAATTTGAATTTTTGTTCTAGGCTTGTGCAATGGCTCTAAGATTTGATTTCATCTCTAATGTTACTCTCGCAAAGGAAACATGGACTATAATGGTGAGGGTTGTTCGTCTTTGGTAAGTAGTTGATTTCAATAGGTATAGTTACCCTTTTCACTAAATATGTTGCTACTAGATGGAAAGATATGACATAGTTGCAATATCTTCTACAACTTTTTCCTAATATTTCGTGAAAATCTTCAAATAAATTTTCTATTTTGTGGTTATTGTTGTTTTTGTTTTTGCATGCTCAAGGAGACAAAATCGATGCCTGTTTTGGTATAAGAGAAGGACTAAGACAAGGATATAAGAAAAGACATTTATAGAATGCTTCATTTCTATCAAAAGTTATACAAATGTTTTGGTATCTTGGGGAAGAGATAGGGAAGAAGAGCAATATAACAAAATAATGAACCAAACCCACCACTAATTACAAACAAAGGTTTTTCAATTTGATAAGTATTCGAAATCTGTAAGGCTTTTGAGAACAACTGTTATAAGCTTCAAGGGACATGTCAACTCAAGTTAAAAACATGGGACATATACATAAACCCAACGTACACATAAACCCAACCTTAGCACAATTGAAACTTAACAAGGACAATACTAACTTAACAATCCATGAAAAATTATATGTACCTTCTCTTTTTCGTCTTGAATAAATTGAATCCTTTGTTGTAATTTTAGGATCTGCAAGATTGCAACATAATAAAAGAAATAGATGCATTTAATTTTTTGTAAAATTTGGGATTTATTACATCACTCTATCACTAACTTTGGCTTGAAACTATATACATCAATCATCATCACAATGACAAGAAAGACAAGGCTTTTATGTCTGGTAATTATTATCTATTATCATGAACATAATATCATGTTTTTTTTTTGGTAGAGATCATATGTTTCCTCCAGTGGAGGCAATCCTGCATGAGCTGAATATGACCACTAATATCATAGTTAATAGAATTATACTAGTATTAAAACACGTTGTATCAAGAACATATTATAGGACAAATAGTTAGAATGTCATTCAAAAAGCTTAAGCCAAACACTCTGAACTTTAGGTCATTATACATATAACAATTGAAATGTTTTAAAAGCTCCACATAGTCACATGAGTTACATAATTAGTAAAAGTGTAAAACATAAGATAAAGAAGAGTGCTAGCAACCTATTTTCTAATCTACTTTTTTTTTAACACATTTTCTCTTATTAGTTAAAAGTTTAATTGAAAATCACAAAATTAAGATAGAGGTTCATTAAATAATATGTGGAACCCACAATTTTTTATAATTTTTAATAAATTTTAATGTGTTCAAAATAGTGTATTATAAGATTTGTCTAATAAAATGAAATGAGATTCGAGAGAGTAAGAGGGAACCATCTAGGTCCAATTGACTTGACCCAAGGCCGAGACTTGATGGGTTTGAGTTTGCCAATGTGTCTGTACTAAACTATTATAAAGTCTCAAATATGAAATCTGAATGAAACTTTCCTCTTCTCACTCAAATTCAAATTCGTGTAACCCTAACATTCTTTCTCCCTCTCCCACAACCATGATTTGCTTAGTTTGCTTCACCATTTTGATTGTCTCTCTTCTCTTGCTGTGTAAGCTTTTATATCATTGTATGGTTTGCTTGCTGTTGCTTTTATTCTTGAATAACTTTATTTCTGAATGTTTTGGTTGTTGTTGTACCAATTGAATTTCATCTGAAACAAACTCATGATGAGTATTTTCTTTTTACAACATTTAGTGGAGATAAATAAAAATTTCCAACTCTTTATGATTTTAATTTGTGTATCATTTGCAAGTTTTGAGAAGATTAATTTTCCATGGCCAATAATCCATCCCAGCTTCTCCTATTAGGTTTTTGATTTCATTATTTATTTATTTTTAATTTTTTTCGGTAATCAATCCAATGTAGCATTGAAGTGTGTTGAAGAGAATTTATGATTTGCGATAGAGCTGTTAAATGGGTTGACCCAATCAAGCCAATTTGACTTGGCCCGGTAAGCCAAATGGGCCAAACAGGACTTAGAAAATGCTAGCTCAAAAAACACTAGGCCTTTTTGACTTGATATTATAATTATTTTGTTCTTTTAAAATTTATATAAATTTAAATTAAAAAAATAAACTAGCCAATTTTGGTCTTTTTTTTCTTTAATTTTTGGCGGGCTCCTACTAGCCCATCCTTAAATGAGACGGGCTACACTTCTCAACCCATATTTCTAAAGTGGGCTAGCCAATCTTGGCCCGTTTTTGGTGGGATAATGGCGAAGTGGGCCAAAATGGGTCAAGCCGACCCATTTTGTGTAACACTCCTTTAATTTTACATATAATTCATATTAATTTAATTATTAATTTAAGTTGATGAAAATGTTGGTAATTTTTTTTTTATAATAGAAAATTTCTAAATTTGATAGAATTTGAAAATAGAAGTGAAATGATAAAAGCCGCTTATGTATATATGTATATATATCAAACGGTATATCATGGTTTGAGGATAATACATAACAGTCGGAAAACAAAAGTACATTGAAAGACATATACTACCTAGCCCACTATATACATCGAAAAGATCCTATACAGAGCAGTGTTTATCTACCCTATCCCTCATACAAAAAGAAAAATACTATAGGTCTTCAGGTCCTCCCCTATTGAGATGTTCTCTATCTCGTACTCAGCATCACGAAGCGTTAATGTCGTCTTTAATAATCACGATTAATCATACACAGAAGAAAATAATGGAGTGAGGTGTTTTGTTCTAAAATCACTTTTACATGTACGGTAGGAAATCTATCATAAAACAAAGATAAAACACAACTGACAACACAAGGGATCCTAAGGTTCATTTTAAGTTGTATCAGACTACCCTTGACTAGGTATGGATCCATACTTCCCATTAATGGGTAATAGTTCTCAACAAAACTTGGGAAGTGACTCGGAGTACATATACCTCATCAACATCATCACATGGTACATTACTCATCATTATTGAGGAAAATAACAGTTAGGATATCCATTTATAGAGGTATACTTTCAACCAATCCTGAAATGCTGAACAGTTGTTGGGGTTATCGAGTTTGGTCAGGCAAATATCTCGGCTCAAGGGCGCTACCCTGGCCATTGGGACCTTTACTACTCAATGCCTACCCCCAAGACCTTCGCAAGTGGGCCCTTGCCTTTCATTCCTCAGCATATCAAACTGTAGCTTCCTTAGTAGGGTGCCATGCCACTGCATATCACTCGCTTTACATTACTCACTAAGCTATCAATTTCTAACTTCTCAAGCAGAGGTTTCCCTAGTCTCATTTAATTTGAGTACCAATACAATCAACATTTCTGCCTTATTTTGCAGAAATTGTATAATACCAAAATTTTAACAGAATAACAATTTAGTAATCATATATAACTTTAGCAGAATAACAATATAGTAATTATAATTTAATTACTAAAATATTGGCAGAATAACAAATAAACAAATGCATTTTGATTTTCTCAATTTGAGTAAAGTAACAGCTTAGCAAATGCATTTTTATTTTCTAAAATTGAACAGAGTAACAGCTTAGCAAGTAAAATTTAATAATTTAAATTTGAGTAGAGTAACAATTTAGTAATTATGATTTAATAATATAAATTTGGGCAGAGTACAACTTTGCAAAAATTAAAGTTTAACATTAAACCATAATAAAACTTAATCCTAAACGGGTTTAGGAAAAAACCTTTCCTACTAACATGCAAAGTGATAATAATTTAGAACTAACCCCACTCCCCCCATTACCTCTAAGATAGTTGATGAAGAGGATGAAATTGTTGATGCAAAGCTCTTAGGAAGAGAACTTTACTAGTTGTTGGAAAACTAGTAAAATTTTAGCATAAAAACAAAGTAAAATAATTTTTTTTTTCTAGAGAGAGAAGCTCTCTAAGAATTTGGCTAGCTTGAGAGAGGAAAGGATGAGTGAAAATCTGAAAATTTTGAGGCCTATTTATAGAAGAAGGAGGGGGTTAGGTGTCCAAAGATTTACATAATCCATTATGTAAGCATTATGTCATAAATCAAATTTTTATTTATTTTTAATCCAATTTAGGGACACATATCCCAAATAGGTGGTGAAAAGGGTTGGGGACGTGCTCCACCAGCTATCCCAAGCCTCCATGTGTCAAATTTTATCTGTAGGTGAATTAACCGATACCGATAAAAACGCCTAAACTTGAAAAATTAGCTTTTAATATCAAAATAATGCATTTTAATGAAAAAATAGACAAATACATTATTTTTCATCAAAAATAAATTTCTAATAATAAATTTGAATTTTTATTAATTTATTTCAAATTATATGTATTATTTTGTATTTTTAAGCTAGAAAATTCATAGAAAATCCATTTTAATTCAATAAATACAAAATTTTTATGAAAATTATAAAATTAAATATTTTACCCATACATATACTAAAATTACCATTTTCACTCTTTTTGAATGTCAAACAAATACTGGCTGGCTTATTAGACACGCAAGGGCATTTTAGTCATTTTACACAGAAAATTCCCAAAAATTATATTTTAATATATATGACATAATTTCAAGTTCAAATTGACATTTTAATGTCAATTGAATCTTTTTCTCATGTCAGTCCTTAATGTTGAGAAATAGGGACATAATTGTCATTTTCTAATTTCTCTAGGTTCCGACTCGGAAAAATTATTAAAAATCACGATTAAATAACTCTTGAAATTTTGAGCAAAATGGTGGGAGTCAAAATTTTGAAATTCCTTTCCGATTTTTTAGAATTGCATTGTCAAATATTAAAAAAACAGTGAAAGAATTGAAATAGGATTGTTATATTTTTCACTACTTTTCTTTCAAAATAAAGTTTTTATAATGAGAGATACTTAGTATAAAATTTTTAAAATATTTTGAAGTCAAAAAGTCTTTGGTTGCTTACTACAGTCAACCAGGGGTATTTTTGCCATTTTACAAAAATTATCTCAATAAATTCTAGAAAAATTTCTAAAATTATTATTGATTGTTCTACATACATTGATGACTTAAAAATAATTTTTAAACATATAGAATAATTTGTTATATAAAAGCAGGGGTGTTACATTTTGCATCCCTAGTATCATTACAAATATAACTTTGATATTATTATTTAAATTATGAGTAAAAGTTACATAATTTTTTTATAGAATGACAATTGTTTTTTTGAAGCAACAACTAAGGAGGATTAATTCAAGTAACATTACTCCAACACTGAAAATATAAGCAATAACTAAAGACGATAAATTCGAGTGACAGAACTCCAAATATAAAAATAGAAACAAAAACTAAGGAAGATAAAGAAGATGGCTTAAAGATGAAGATAATCATCTATTTTGTCCTCATCTTGGCAAACAATAAGTAGGTTCCTCTCTTCCTCAAGTCTATGCAAAAAAGTGTTGAATACATTGATTTTGTTGGGTTTTTAACATAGGAAAAATGAGCACTAGTGAGAAGTTTCAAATTGTTGACTCAGATTTCTACCTTTCCTTCTTGTTTGGGTCACAAGTCGGACTGTAGGAATGTGATTGAAGTGATCTTGGTCTTTATGGAAAACTTAAACATAGATATACACTTTTCATGAAGAGAGTTTGACGAGATTCATTATGAATCATAGAAAAAATGAAGCTTGAGGTTGAAATTGACGTGTTATCCTGACGACACTGACATAGGTGCATTGTTTTGAGCATATCTCGAGTTATAGATATCGAAACAACGTGAGACTAGTGCCATTTTTTAAAGACAGAATTTTCACAACTTTATGAAGACACCAAAAGCCACTTTTACTTGTATCACTTACAGTAGACTCAAAATTGAACCAGCACTACACAAATCCACTCAATGTGAGCGTTCCACACTCAGTGCGAGCGAGTCTTTCCTCCACGACTTCGCCTCTACGCTTAGCGAGAGCAAGGGCCAATTAGAGTGCCCACGTCCTTGGGTTTGATGCACAAAAAATAAAGAAAAAGTGGTTCGAAATTAGTTTAAAAAGAGTAAAAGGTCTCTTTATGGAGTATTCTTGGACTCATCTAAGGACCGAAAGCGAGGAAGAGCTTGAAGATTCTCTAGCTTTGGATCTTGAATAATTGGGGTTTGATTCTCAAGATTCATGGTGTTCTTTCTATCTTCTTTTTCTTTTATTTGCGTGCTTAGTTTCTCTAAGAGTTTCTAAACCCCTTTGGGGTTAGGTTAGAATGAACCTTGTTTTGAATTTAATTTAATCGATTTGTTTTCTAAATCTTTTCTTGTTTCTGTTAATTTAGTTGTTGAATTTGCACTTAATGTTTTTCCATGATTGACACTCATTAAGAAATTGATTAATAATCTAAATCTTGCAATTGAAAAATTGGAGTTTAGATCGTTCCAATTCAATAACCATACAACTCTTAAGCCTAGGGATAGGGAAAGATTGTATGCCTTCATGTAAATTTCCTTCTCTTAATGCTTATGACTGATTTTGCTTGCTTAAGGGATTAGGGTTCATCATTAGAATTAAAGGGTTTAACACCTAAGGAATTAGGGTTAAACTAAGTTAGAGAAATTGAAGGTAAATTACTTAACAAGAAGGGATTTAGGAAGAAAGAGCTTACTTTAGGAAAGAATCAAGGGGATTCCGAAACCTAATTGCTTTTATTCATTAAATTTTTATACATTTTTAAATTGTGTTCTTCGTTCTTTACTCTTTTAATTCAAAAACCCTAAAAATTCTTAATCTTTCTTTAATTTTTAAACATGTAAGTAATTAGTTGGCTGAATTGAGATTAAACCACAATTCTTGTGGAGACGATAACTCTACTTTTCACTTTATTGTATGACTGATACACTAGTCGTGATCTTAACATCACGCTAATTCTAGTCTCCGCCTCATTCCTCATATCGTTGAGCTTTCCATGATGCTCCAGTTGTGTACCATTTGTAAAGACCTTGCCTCCCCACAAAGGTGCTCTAGACAAAATCTTTACTTTATCTTTATCTCTTTAGAAAGTTTCATTTTCTTTATCCTTATTTTCAATTCAACTATTATAATTCTGGCCTCAACAGCTTTAGCATTCATAGCCTTAATATCCATAGTGTGGTGTAATGAAGTGGAATGAAAGATGCCAGCTATTGATCACAGCAAGGGCAAAGCTTTAATACTAGTTTTGATGAACTAGCGAAGGCACTATTGTATTTACAGAGGAGTTGTATGTGTGTTTGGATCAGGTAGGAAAGTAGGTAGGAAAGTAAAAACTTATTCTAATAGGATAGGAAGAGCGCAACATTGAAGGGGTTGTTCATGAAAATTGAATGTAGTTCGCGAGTTGTTCTATTTCCCATGTGTTGGGGAATGTACAAATAATGTAATTCTAGGCATGTGGAGAATGCAAAATGTATTAAATGACAAGCGTAAAAACTTAACATTATAAATAAAAATTGTTTAAAATCATAATCCTTTTCAACATAGTTAATTGTTGTAGGACTTTTTTTGTTGATATTTTAAATTGGATAGCTTGAATTATATTTATATAACAGTGACAAATTAAACACCATTTGAACCTTGATGTATTGCTTATTAATATACTAAGCTTAAATCATGAGCAACCACTTTATTTGTTTGTATACAAAATCTTTGCAACATTCTTTTGAATTTTTTTAAAGAGTTATAACACTTCTTCATTATTTTTTATCATAACTATTTTCAAGAAAAAAATATTTTAAACATTTTTTTAAAATATGGATATTTCTAAATTATAAATTCCTCTAACTAATCTTCAAAATAATCCATCAAATTTTAAAGAAATATATTAAATGTTTGTTTTATTTATAAGGTGTTGACAGAGTTGGCAAATGGGTAGACCCAGTTTGGCCCGGCCAAATGGTGAAAAGTGAACTAGCCCGACCCAGCCCAAATCTTTTACAAGCTATGTTTTTGTTGGCCCGACCTAACACGATAACCTTGTGGGCCGATCCGAGTTTGGCTTGTAAAATAGTGATCCAAAAAGAACCGGGCCAATTTAGCCCAAATCGATAGGCCAAACGGGCCAAGCTAGGGTTAGAAAATGTTGGTCTAAAAAACACTGTGCCTATTTGACACGGTATTATTATTTTTTTTTATCTTTTTTCTTTTAAAGTTCAGATAAATTTAAATTAAAAAATAAACAGGGCCAATTTTGATCTTTTTTTTTTTTAATTTTTGGTGGGCCTACACTTTTTAACCTATGTTCTAGTAGTCGACCAATTGGTTTTTGGTAGGCCAAAACAGGCTGGGTTGGCCTATTTTGTCGTCCCTAATCTTATTACAAATATAGCTTTGATATTATTATTTAAAATGAGTAAAAGTTACATAATTTTTTTATAGAATGGCAATTTTTTTTGAAGTAACAACTAAGGAAGATAAATTCAAGTGACAAAACTCCAACACTGAAAATAGAAGCAGTAACTAAGGTCCATAAATTCAATTGATAGAACTCCAAATAGTAAAAATAGAAACAAAAACTAAGGAAGATAAGAGGACATCTTAAAGGTGAAGCTAGTCATTTCTTTTGTTGTCTTTTATGCCAATAGAGCTTGCAACATTAAGCTCATCTTGGCGAGCAATGGGTAGGTTCCTCTCTTCCTCAAGCCTATGCAACTCCCCCTGTATCATGCTAATTCTAGTCTCTGCCTCACTCCTTAGATCGTTGAGCCTTCCATAATGCTCCATTTATCTATCATTAATAAAGACCCTGCCTCCCTATAAAGCTACTCTAGACGAAATCATTCCTTTATCTCTATCTCTTCATAAAGTTTCATTTTCTTGATCCTTATTTTCGATTCAATTGCTATAATTTTGGTCTCAACAGCTTTAGCATCCATAACCTTAATATCCGTAACGTGGTGTAATGAAGTGGGATGAAAGATGCAAGCTATGGATCATAGCAAGGGAAAAACTTTAATACTAGTTTTGATGAACTAGCGAAGACATTATTGTATTTTACAAAGGAGTTGTATGTGTGTTTGGATCAGGTAGGAAAGTAGGCAGAAAAGTAGAAACTTATTCTAATGGGATGGGAAGAGTGCAACATTGAAAGGGCTGTTTATGAAAATTGGATGCATATTGGGGGTTGTTTTGTTTCCCATGTGTTGGGGAATGTGCTGATCATGTAATTCTAGGCATGTGGAGAATGCATGATGTGATGAGCGTAAAAACTTGACATTACAAATAAAAATTGTTTAAAATCATAATCCTTTTCAACACAATTAATTGTTGTAGGACTTTTTGTTGTTGAATATTTTAAATTGAATAGCTTGATTCATCTTTATATAATAGTGAAAAATTAAACACTATTTAAGCCTTGATGTATTGCTTATTAATATTCTAAGCTTAAATCATGAGCAATTGCTTTATTTGTTTGTGTACAAAATCTTTGCAACATTCTTTTGAATTTTCTTTTAAAGAATTATAACACTTCTTCATTATTTTTTATCATAACTATTTTCTAGAAAAAAATTATTTTTAACATTTTTTTAAAATATGGATGTTTCTTAATTCCTCTTATCAATCTTCAAAATAATCCATCAAATTTTAAAGAAAGTGGGCTAGCCTAGCACAGCCTCGAATCTCTTGTAGGCTATGTTTTTTTTGGCTGGGTTAGGTTGAGTTAGGCTTATAAAATAGTGGCCCAAAAAGAACCAAGCCAATTTGGCCTGGCCTGGTGGGCCAAATTGGACCTATTTGACCAGGTATTATTATTTTTATACTTTTTTTTTACAATTTATATAAATTTAAATTAAAAAAATAAAAAGGTCAATTTTGGTCTTTTTTTTCTTAATTTTTGGGGGGTTAGCCCGCTGGCCTACTAGTCCATCTTTAAATGAGACGGGCTACACTTTTGACTTAACCCATATTCTAAAAGTGTGCCTACTCATCTAAGTCATTTTTGGTAGACTAATGACAGAGCGGGTCAAAACGGGCCGGACTTGCCTGTTTTGCCATCCCTAATTTGTGATGGAAATATGAAAAGTTGATGGACCGATGTATAGGTTCCAAAATATGGGTGATAATGAAAGGTGACAAGTAGCTTGTTGGTACTCTTAGAGGCTTTGATGTTTATGTCAACATCGCCCTTGAAGATGTAACTGAATAGTAAGTAAAACCTGCATTGTTGTATGTTATTCTTCTTTGTTGTTTTGTTATTGGATTTTGTGTACATTTGCTTGTTTATCTGTAAATGATGTGTTTATTGGGAAGGAAGGGCCATTACAAAATTTAACAAAACATGGCCAGTTAATCTGCTAGTCAAGAGGACATGCCCCAAAGTAACTGTATGCGGGTCTTATATAATGTAGTGTAACCATTTTCACCTGTCAAGGTGGATAGAAACACCCTATGCATGCTAAAGGAGCCCAATCTCTACCTTTCTTGGAGCTATATAACCAAGAGGCCTCTTTAAGTAGTTTGCATGCAGTCTTTTCTGCTTTGCCATTATCGTCTTTTAAACTAGTCAGAAACATGCATTATTGTTATGTCTAGGTTTAGTGTGAGTGTCTAGGTTCAGTATATCATGAATCTAGTAAATAGCAAAATTGTATCTTTCTATTTATTCTATTCATTTAGTGTTGTTAAATAGCAGCTATAGCGGTGCTATAGCACTATTGTGTTGCGAAATTCCTCAGATCCGCAATCGCGACTCTGTCCGTTATTGTGGCTGCTATGGGTGTTATGGTTGCAGCATGCTTCCTGCATCCTCTTGTCGTCTCTGGCGAGTCCATCCAATTGAACTTTTTGAGTTAATGTTATGCCAATTTTTATGCACTTAATATTTTTTGCATACAACTTATTTTTTATAAATAATATTTCAACTGCTATTTGACTTCCGCTATTTGCCCAAGATGCCATCCATCATATGATATAGCAAATTATTGGCTTTTCGCCATTTTCCACGATCTGCAATTGATAACACTCTCATTATATAAATATTGAGTCCATGACGTAGTTGACAGTGGTTTTCAGCATATGCTTATCTTTTCTCTTTCTCTCAAGAGAGTATCTAGAGTCTTGGTGGACCTACTGTCCTCTAGTGTTTTTTTCTTGTGAGTGACCGTGTTTCAACTACTGTTTGCCGCCCAATCTGCTCTGCTCATTTTTTTAGGTGGCCTTTTCTCTGCAGCTGTTGGTGTAGATCTGCTGTTGTTTGAATGTAAACACCACCGGCTGACCTTAGCTTGTCCAGCCTAACAGGCCCCTCCCCCCAAAAATTTTGTTTGCGGGAGTTACCTGGACTATGATTGAACTGTTTTTCTTTATCAGTTTCTTATGTTATATGTTTCTGCTCTTGCTTTTTGGTTAAGAAGCCTGAAATATCTGGTGTAAATTTGTTGGAGGAACTTTGCAGCGTTTCTGATTATCAACTTGATTGTTTCAATTTGTACTTACAGAGGACTTAGTTACCATGGCTTTTGCGTCTGCATGATTTGTATTTGCTTTTGATTCTTTGATTTGTATGTTCATGTATGCACATACATGGGTATGCGTAGGGCATGTAATAATTTGATTTGGTTTGTTGCTTTCATATTCATGCAACGGTGAGATCACTGCTGAAGGAAGACGGATAACCAAGCTTGATTAGATTTTACTCAATGGAAACAACATTGCCATTGTAAGTCAATATTCAATTATTTTCCATTTACTTGAAATCTTTGGAGTATTAATAAATCATTTGATGTGGCAACTTTAGAAAGTGTTGATAATAATCTAACATGATTTTTAGTTGTTCCTCACAAGTGTTATACTGATACTAACAATTATCTGGTATAATGCAATTGGTACCTGATGGTTCACCTGAGTCAGAATGAATAGTGCTATTTGGTTACCAATATTAAATCTCCGATGTTGCTCAAGCACGTCTTATATTTTAACGAGGATTCTGAGGCCACTAGGTATTTACTTCCATAAGTTTGTTTTTATGATACATGGCTGTAGTGTAATGACTATTCAACTTTTATCATCACGTTGAACTGTGGATTGTCCAGTGTAACAAGTAATGCTACTGATTATGACAAAATTTGTGTGCCTTTATATTCCTATTCCTACTTCCGTTACTATCAGCTTTCACTCTCTCAACGAGGTGATTGAGTCAATTGGACTCCTCTATATCATTTTCAGTTGCTCCCGTTTTTTAATATGTAATTAAAGCTTGATCAGATACGAGAAAATGAAGCTTGTTATTTGTATAGGTATAACAATATAGTTAAGATAGGACATGCATCACCAAGGGGTGACATACTTGATAACTTGAGGATACGAACCACTTAGGTCGAGGTCAATTGATCTAAAAGCTTGATTGGGAGCGTTTATAGATTGGATTAGATTGAATTGAATTGAATTGGTTTTGAAGCAAACAAATCAATTCAATTCCGTTAGTTTTTTTATATTTTATCTTTTACTTGGTTTGATTTTAAATTTAAATATAATTTAGTTTAATTTAAAGTGGTTTGGATTTGATTGATCCTTTGGTTTTAATTTTTTGTTGAATTAGAAAGTGGGAAATTTACTCTTAATCATAACTAGTTATCTTTTTGGTACTGTAGACAGGTTATTGAGCTTTCTTTATGAATAATAAGTAGTGTTATTTTATAAAAAAATTAGGACATAAATATTTCTTGTTTTTTATTTACCCTATATATTAAATGAGATCAGTTATCTTGAATGAGAGCGTTTTTAGCTGCTATTATTCGACGAGAGAGTTTTTAGCTATTATTCTTCAATGAAAGCGTTTTTAGGAATTTTTAACCTCTTATCTCTTTCAATCTATCATTTTTAATATCTTTAGTTCTAAATTGAATTTTGATATTTTTTTTAAAAGAAATTATCAATAATTAAAAAATTAACATTGTATTACAATAATTGTTTATTATAAATTTAAAATACAATCTATATATTAAAAATATTTATTTATTATAAATTTTAGTTATAATATAATTTATATGTTTATTATAAATTTAAATTATATAATATAATTTATATATTCAAAAATTAACATTGTACTATTACTAGGTGATGGGCGGGGTGGGCTAGGTGGCTTAACCCACTAGCCTGCCCCACCCAACCTACCAACCTGGCGGGCTAGGGTGGGTTGGCCCTTGAAGCCATTGTTTTTTTAAAATATTTTTTAAAGCTTGATAATATTAAGATCTAAAAAAGTGTAAACATCAATCAAGTAAAGCAACTTGTTATTTGCTCCTTGATCCCTTGCTAGTTAGAAATAAGAAAAAAAAGGATAACTAAATTAGCAACTAACATTAAGAATTAAATACCTCTAGTATACTCAAACATATACTTCTACTTTCAAAAAGTTAACATTAAAACATATATAATATTTTAATTAATTAATCAAGAATTATAATTGTATTAAATTTTTTATTGAACTTGAATTTTTTTTCCCTCTTTCTTCCTTATTTTTTATTTTTATTATTTTTTTTAATTTCTGGCGGGCCAACCCACCAGCTTGCCCCTAAACAGGATGGGCCAAAACTTTCAGCCCACCCTTAATAGGATAGCCAGCCGCCCAACCTGTTTTTCGTGGGTTGGTGGCGAGGCAAGTCAAAATGGGCCGAGTCGGCCTGCTTTGCTACCCCTAATCTTAAGCAGGAACTTTTGTCCTAATGTACTTTAAAAATAAAATTGTGCAAATATCCAACTGGCCTCTAAAAATTATTTTTTATTTACACTTGAATCTTTAAATTTATTTATGTGTGTAAATTAATCCTTGAATTTATAGAACTCATTAGTTCTTCTTGTATTTCGTAGTTGTCATTAATTAATAAACACTAACTTTATATAAAGTTTTAAAATTTGAGGACTAGCTTGTATATATAAATATGTTTAAGAACTAAACTGTAAGTAAATATAATTCTGAAAATCAAGATACCAATTTACTCTAACAAAATACATTAGACTTGTACTCATTTTTTTTTAATCTTATTAAACATGCAGCAAAGAAAGATGTTGGGTTGGAGTGCCAACATGAGTTGTTGGATCACGGGCTTTCCAAAATGATGGGCTTTGGGGTGATAAAATTTGATAAGCCTAGTTCAATTCCGCCAAGGAATTGAAATGCCTGGTCATGATAATAGAGCCACGTGGAAGATGGGACAATGACTATGTGGTCGTTACTGCCTCTAGTTTTGGTTGGATGATGTTGTTGGGAGTTTCATTGCCACACTTCCTCATTTTGTTAACGATTCGTTTTCAGTTGAGTTCAGATACCGGAGAACTGGACAAAAAAAGAATTGAATTTGAAGTGAAGGGAGTGAGAGATGACACTATCTCCTTCTCTTTCCCTCCCTAACTTGCATTCTTCCTTTCTTTGCTGCCCTCTAAAATCCAAGCCATCAGCTAGAAATATAATTCAACCAAAACCCACTTCTTATCCACGCATTAGAGCTTTGGAGCTTGATCAAAACACGGTTCCTCCTTCTATTTCTTCTTTAGTTATTTATTTGTTTAGCTTAAGAAACATAATATTTCTTTCTATTGTTTTAATCAGATTGAGTTATTACATTATAAATGTTTTTAATTTCAGGTAGTGGCTATAAGTGTAGGTCTTGTGAGTGTGGCTGTCGGGATTGGCATTCCAGTGTTCTATGAAACCCAAATCGATAATGCTGTGAAGTGTTTTTACTTTACACTATACCATTCATTTATTTTATCTTATTTTATTTATCATCTAATGTTTTGGTATTTCTAGTTGGGTTTTGATTGATTGCAGCTTCTCTTTGTTGCAGGCTAAGCGAGAAAACACTCAGCCCTGCTTCCCATGCAATGGATCTGGCGCTCGTAAGTATTATCTCTTATTTTTCTCTTCATCATACTTCATACTTGATGCTTGGACTCTATATAGGGAAAATTTTCTAGGTAGCAGGTCACAAATTGTAATTGTAGAATAAAGATGCGTTCCGCTAAATAATTAAGCATTTATTCAATAAGTTCTTATCTCATAAGATCTTATATCAAAATTTTGACCATGAAACTAAAATGAGCTAAAAAGAGCTTATAGGAGTCATATGCTAGCTTCGTAAGCTCCGTAGAAGTTCTTCCAAATGTCTCCTGGGTCTTAGGAGGTGGAGCCATTCAGTTGCTGGGGTCCAAACACTTCCTAATTGCAGCTCTTATGAGACCCTCTAATGTGGTCTAGGGGAGGAGGTGGGTGTTAGGATCCAATTGCAAGTTATGAGACTTGAGTCTCACATTAAAAATATGGAATTCTAGTGTGGGGTTTATAAGGTTTCAGGCTCTTTAATTATAATAATTAACTTTTGTGATGTGGTTCTCCCAAGGTTCTTATCAATTGATATTTGAGCCTTTCACCATGTCTGTCAACTACAAACAATCAGTTGGTGGGATGTTAACACAGGACAACATTATTTTCCATTTTATCATTCAGTATTTATTCCAATGAGAGAAAATCTGATTCCTTCCCTTCAATTCCAAATATAACATAATAGGTTGTGATGCTTATGAGGATGTCAAATTGAACCTGTTTAATTTGTGCCAAACATGTAATAAGTTCAACTCCACATAGTGAAAGTATACTTGGTTATATAGTTGCAGTCTAGGATAATAATTATCTCCTTGAGGTATATATGTCTTTTGTGTTTATGTGCTATGATGTGAAAATTAACTCTCACAGGCACTTTGTCTCCCCCATGAGTGAGTGTGTTGGTGAAAATTTACAATCAATTATATGGTACAGCATAAGAATGGAAAAGGGAAACAATTCCACTGTGCTGAATTAATAAGAATAAAGAAGACAAGAAGTCACCAGTTACGACAATTTGATCGTCTCAGTCAGCACTACAGCAAGCCAGGGATATGCTATTTCATATATTTACCAGTTTAAACTTCTTCCATTTAAAACTGATAATTCAATTGTTGATAGTTTTTTGACCAATCTTGTTTGAAATTGTTACATTTTCGCCAGAGAAATGCAGATTTTGCTTGGGATCTGGCAATGTGACAGTTGAACTTGGTGGAGGTGAGAAGGAGGTCTCTCGATGCATAAATTGTGATGGTGTTGGTTCACTGACATGCACAACTTGTCAAGGATCCGGAATTCAACCTCGTTACCTTGACCGCAGGTATGGAGTTCTGCAGTCTGATGATTTTCCTAATTTACCAATGAGGAGTGTCAGTAACATACTCTCTCTACTATTAGTTAAAATTTATTAAAAACTATTAAATCACGAGTGTGACTCATTAGATAAGAAGTGAGCTTACAAAATTTTGTGGTTTCTAATAAATTTCAGCCAATAATAGTATGTTCAAAAAAGTATGTTAAAAAGTGTGTTGCTAATATTTCTATTTACTCATTGAACAAATTTAGTCATTATGCATATCATGACAATTTTTGTCAATCGGCACTCATTTTGCAATAACAATAAGGCTATAAGGAATGAGTCAGCATGTAAGAGGCTAAAAGGATTAATGGTTTTGAGAAATCATAAAGACTTAAGATTGCTTAGGTTAGTGTATCGGCTAGTAAAATCACTAATCACTTCTGGCAATAATCTGATGATAATTATAGAAGAGTATTGAAGTTTCTCTATTGTATTGTTAACCACTGTTTTGTGTTTCATACTAATCAGAGAATTCAAAGATGATGACTGAGACAAGCTAAGAATAAGTGGCGCTGATTTTGGATGTAATTATGAGGTTATTGTACTTATTTAATTTCTTTGATCTGTGTACACACCTAATGCAACTGTCAAAATCATGTCGATGCTTTCATTTGGTTTACATTTAAATCGATGATACTAGTCCACTCACTTTCATTGCCTATCTGTGTAAATTTCTAACAAACTAATAACAACAAAGTAATATTTCTAGCAAACTACTTTTAACACTCCCTCACAAGGTGATAAGTGGTATTACCATAATCATCTTAAATTACAAAGAACAAAGAAGCAAATAATAATAATAATAATAATAATAATAATAATAATAATAATAATAATAATATGTAGAAAATATATAAATTTTTTTACATACATTGATATATGAGACAAAAGAAAAAAAAAAGACCAAGAAAAAAAAGGGGGGCCCAAATGCATTGAAACCCAACCAGGGACCTGCTATTCCCACTCCAATTTTCGTTCTTTTCATCCCAAGATTTGTTTGTTAATTTTTTTTTATAAATATTCCTTGACGAAAATGTATTTCTATTGTATATTGTGCACAATGGAAACGTGTTTCTATTGTGTATCGAATTTGATACACAACGGAAACACATTTTCGTTATGTTAATTTTTTGAAAAAAATTAATTGAAATAAATTACCATTTGTAAGAATAATCAAAATAACTATGATACAAATTTTTCTTTTTAATAGTAATCAAATTAATTATGAAACAATTTTAAAAAATATACAACACAAGTTACCATTTTTAATAAGAATCGAATTAATTATGATATAAATTATCCTTTTTAATAGTAATTAAATTAATTATGATGCAATTTATGATACTATTAAAAAAGGTAATTTGAATCATAATTAATTTGATTACTATTAGAAAGGGTAATTTACATCATAATTAATTCAAATCTTATTAAAAATAATAACTTATATAATATATTTTTTAAAATTATATCACGATTAATTTAATTACTACTAAAAAAGGAATTTGTATCATAATTATTTTGATTATTATTAAAAATAGTAAATTATATCGTAATTAATTTAATTTTAATTAAAAGAGTAATTTATATTATAATTAATTCGATTAATATTAACAGGGGTAAATTATATCATAATTAATATTTTAATTAAATTTTTTTGAAAAAATTCACACAACAAAAATGTATTTTAATTTGTTGTGTAAAATAGGGATGGGAAGAAGATAAAGAAAGAGTAAAAGAGGGTAAGGAAAAAAAATGGGTATTTTACACTTTTTGTAAAAGTTAGAGGTGAAAAAAAAAGAAGGGTGAGAATAGCAGGGCCTTGCCTAGCAAAGGGTTAGGGTAATCAACATTCTCATACCAAAATAGATCCTTTGTAGCCAATTTTGTCTGCAGCCAACATCCAGCCAAATCACAACCATTGATTACTTATTACACAATAATTATATAAGTGAGAATATGTGATTAATGGTTTAGATTTTTGCTATAGAGAACATTCTACTGCAGAGGCAACAGAGGATCCTTGTCCTTCTCGCACACTGATTGCCACCAAAGTAGCAACCTGTGCTCTCACACCAAAGGAGTTAAAAAAAGTGTTTCAATCACTAATGAAGACCAAAAACTCAATGGAGATTTGTCAGAGTTGGAAATCATTGTCGGATTTGACTAATTTTTCGGTTACCAAAGGGGTCAAAAGCGAGCGAGAGCAAGAAGGCATAGGGATGGATTTCACGAAGTCGTTCATGCACTCACCACAAATTACGTCAGGGAGAGTGGCGAGTGTTTCGACGAAGACACGTTTCTCGTTGTGGTAGCACCAATATGATAGTGTGTCGGTGATTGGGAGCAGTGACTAAGATAGTGCATTTTACATGGTATGATAGAGAGTGGCGGTTGGGTTGAAAGTGCGAGAGGTGAAATCTTTGTAGAAAAAGCAAAGAAAATGGAATGACGAACGATGATTTCCACCGAGATTAAACGAAATATGCTTCGAAAACTCAAAGGTCTCGCTTCATTCGCTGATTTTCCACTCTAATACGATCTACAACATCAAAATCTAGTTGTGAAGCCTCTCAATTGATTCCAGTGAGTCAAGGATGAAGCTATTTTGCTTCTCCAACACTGGTGCACGAAATTGCTTTTTTTCGCCATTTGTTTTCTCTTTGGAATAACAAATTTTGAACGTTGATGAAAGGTTGCGAACAAATTGCATTTGCAAGAAGGAAGAGAAGATCTAGTTATTGGTGAAAAATTGGATTGGAATTTTCACAATTGATGGTCTTTGTTGTCTCTATTTCTTCTGCATCTAAAATCACTGTGTTATCTCAGCTACAATCGTATTTTGTTCATTCGCATCATTTTTCGCAGTGGAATCATTGTTATCTCCATGAGAGAGCTCTAATAACATATCAGAATTTTAAGAATAGATGCAAGTGAATCCAACATAATGTGACCATGCATCATAGAGTTCAAAATAGAGAAGAGTAATACTATATAAAATTGTTATATTGATTGAATGATAAAAAATACAAATGGACTGTGTAGGTTCTCTATTTATGGAGCTTGTTAGAGGTAACTTTCTAACAAACTAATAACAACAATGTAATATTTCTAACAAACTACTCTTAACAGACAGATCCACTTCTATGTTGATTTGGACATGTCTGGTAAAGTTGCAGAAATAATTAAGGGTCTAGGCTTTTGCCCATCGATTGGCTTACCTGGTTTATATTTATACAATGTTACTATGCCTTATAAAGAACTGAGGATAGTTCATCACTTGCGTTAAATATAATTCTTTTACCTTCCATTTAGAAGTTGATGTTATTTTTTTTATTATTAGTATCTTACATTGTACATCAACACATTCTATCAAAATTTCGTTATTCAATTTCCTTTCATTATTACGTTTTTATTAATTTTTAAAATTAAAAATTACTTTTTTTAAGGCCTGTTAAGATACATGGATTTGGATTATACGTGATATACCTATTTGCAAGGCAATGGCCTTGGCTGCTTAGTGACTGAAAGTACCACAAGAAGCAAGTAGCTTCAAGGTTGAATTAGAATCTGTTTGGATAAATTTATTTATAAGCACTTTTAGGAGAAAAAAATAAGAAGAAAAAACTGAAATAAATTTCTCAAAAAGTTAAAATTAACTTATGCATAAGCTAATTTTAGCTTTTGAAAAAGCTTATTTTATTTTTTCTTCTTATTTTCTTCTTCTATAAGTGGTTTTTGGTACAATGTCATATAACGAAAATTAAAAGAGTTTGAAGGTAAGTATTTTCATTGTATTCTCTTTCGTTTAGCAATTCTAAACTATTTTTAACAAATTTTAAAATAATTTTTAACTCATAACATATACAAAATATTTAATTCATGGAATTTTATAATTTAAAAAGTTAATCTAATAATAATAAAATATTATAAGAATTTTTTAAACTCAAATGTATATCTCTATATAGGGATTACTCCAATAATTATTGATAAAATATATTAAAATTAACTAATTAGTACAAATATCACAATCAAATCAATTCAAACAAATCAATAATTTTATTTTACAGTTAACTTAATTTATTCATAATTTTTAAATAAGGTTATATTAACACTGATTTTTAAACTTTGGTGGTTACACAATTTGGAATATATTTCAACACAACTATTAGTTCACTAAAAAAGCCACAAGTATTAGGTGTCAACAAAACTAAGGTATCAACAATACCTAAGCCAAAGATAAAAATGCATTTAATAGAGATACCTAAGCCAGCATAAGCAATGCTAAACTACGGTGTCAACAAAACATTACAAAGCACGAAGCCAATACCAGAGGCTACATAAACCTGTGCACTAAAAACGAAAGCCTCCTATGTATGGCGTTTTTTACATCCAAATTGTACCCGCCTACAAAATACTAGCTTGCTGCAAGCAAAGAATAAGCCCCTGACATAAGGACCAAAGGATAAGCACCATATATAGCCAAAGTCAAAATGCACCTCCACGTGGTCTTATTCCACAAAATCCAGCATGCAGGGTCTTTGTGAATGAAACTCCCCCCGGGTCTATGTTGTCTCACGCCTTGGTATTTACATATTGCTGCACAATTATTGCTGTCCACCCCTCTTGTCAGTTCCTTTAGCCACAACGAACCACAAAAGACACCTCCCCCAAGCACACTTGCCACCACCCAGACTTTCTACATGCAGCACCCAAACTGAATCTAAGCCAACACTATTGCCCCTCGATATAAGCAACAAAATTGATTTGTCTGCCTTCATCTATATTCTGATCTGAGCAATCCAACTGTGCTAAATCCACAAAGTTACCTCACCTCATATGCCTCGTGATGTGTCTCTTTCCTCGGAGCAACTTGTGCCTATGAAGCACAGACACCTCTCAAGTTTGAGGTGTTGCGATGTTAGACACATTTCCGACACCGACACCTATCTAACATTTCCGATACATTAAAATAAATGTTAAATTACTAACGGTCAATGCAAGAAGTTTGATAGAAAGACCAAAATCGTGAATTTAAAAAAAAAATAAAAAGACCAAAATTGCTAATTAAAAAAATAAAAGGATCAAAAATACAATTTAGTCTTTTTTTAATTAGCTGAATGAAGCCAGTGATACAACAGATGTCTTCTGAATTTGTCAGTATACTTGTAATTACAAATTAAATATTTCTGAAAGAAAATTTGTCTACTACCTTCGCCCTATGTTTGGAACGCTTTAAAATTGAAGAGAATGTATTTGAAATAAAATGATTTACCAATTCGATCTAAAGTGGTTTGATTTACAAATCACAAATATTGTATAAAATAATTTCCAAAATGGATTGAACTTTTAAAACAAAATCATTCTAAAAAAGTTGTTCTGTCATTCATAGAATTTCCCACGCGGCCATAGAAATACTATACCTGTTCATGCCCAATTAATAGGACATATTTAGTGAAACATTTGATGATTTAAATCTGCATATCTATTCTGGGTAAAACCAAAGGTCCATAAATCACACTAACATACATACGGCACCATCACAAAACGTGCATCTAGAATAATGGTATTTGTGAGCTACATTAGCACTTTCATCAAACACTTGTTTATATTTAATCAATAGGTAACAAAGATGCAAATTAAATGATTCATAAAAGTCATATATGAAGAAATAACTATGGAAATAAAGTCCAGATGAAATAGCACTTATAAACAAACAATTACGGCAGGTTCCAAGAGTTAAAACTTAAAACGGGATTACTTACAGTCAAACAAAAAGAAGGGTATACTAAATGACATATTTGTGACTAAGTAATTACAGCTGATTTCAAAATGGCTTAAACCTATTCTAATGGAAGGGACTTTTACTGCACTTTCCTTGTAACCATGTCAACCGTATCTTGACACTTTTTAAAGAGATGAATGTCTCCCTTAAGCTAGGGTTCTCAAAGAGATCCAGAGCAGAAAAGTAGAGCTGTTGATCAATGCCTTCTATCTCATCTAGAGCCTTAATGCAGTTTGTTATGGAAAATTTATCATCACTTACACTTGAAACAACTGCCCTTAACCTTGAAACAGCAACCATATCTAACAAGGCTTCTGCCATAGCATTGCAGGTGTCTTGATCCAGACTAGTAGTTTGCGTCTCACACGTCCGTTTCCTTTTCCTATCTAGTGAGTTCTTGGTCACCTTCTCAGCAGTTGAGATATTCCCTGGAATAGATTTTGATGTTGATGGGTTTTCATAATGTGAGACCTTGGCTTCTGAACATGAAGTAAAGCCGGCTGCTTCTGTTCCAATAGATTTGTCCAACTCTTCATAATGACTAGATTGGGCATATTTCCCATCAGCGGCTGAATCTATGAATATTGTGCAGAGTTGCTCATATATTGGACAATCTTTCACTTTAACTGTTTCATGCCTAGCCTGTGCCTGTACACAAAACCTAGCAAAGTTCAGATTAAAAATAAAGAAAAGGAAAAGATCGCTATAGTGAAAGGAATTTACCCCTATATCTTCCCACTGTTCAAAGCCAATGCAACAGGAATCATCCATTACAATGTCATTATTTTGATCATAAGCAGATTTCAAATTATAGAAGCGCGTCCGAAGAACATCTAGATGCTTCCTCAATTGATTATTATTGAAATTAAGATCTGTTTGCCTATTAAACTCATCACGAATGTGATTCCATGTTTTCTTGTCAAAAACATTGTTTGGTCTGTTCCCCAGCTGAATCTGCTTGACAACCAAGTCTGCAAATATCTTGTCAAGGGTTGCTGTCCATCTTGTCCTTGAACGCTCTTGCTTGGGTTGATTACTGGCTTCAAGTTCCATCTACACCTGCACAAATGCTTATAATTCAACAGTTAACTCTTTTAACATTCTCATAAAAGCACCTCTTGCAATGATCACACTAAAATTTAAGAAAAAGTAAAAGGGCCTCTTGGCTCAGAAGCTTATACTTACCCAACCCAAGTCACAGATCAACAATTTCATTTTACAAAAGTGTTGCAACTATCCAGTAGGGCACCATGACAAGAGAGGCATCAGAAGTAAATAAACAAAACTTGCCAACAAATTTGGCTAAAAAAAGGAAAAAGTAGTAAAACCTCTGTTTTTTTAAAGGAAAATAGTAGAGACTAATAAGTCAGCCAGGGAAGATTCTAGAGTCTAACTATGTGTAGGAAAAATGGAGGACTTAAACCCCACTAGCATCACTACAGCATCAGTTTAAGTAGCTAATTGAGCAAGAAAAGGAGGAAAGAAAAAAGGCCTCATATTTCACCTCCTTTTGTCATTATTTTTTTCCCTTTTGCCTTTTTTTCCTGGCTTTCTTTTTCATATTATGAATCACCATACTATATGAAGAGAAAAAGGAAAGAAAATGACACATGTACAATAATATCGAAAGACCTCCAAGATATGATATATTATTTAAATATATCAATATGTATAAAAATTCAAAAGAACAGTATAGATAAACCAAGAAATGTTAAACCACGGGGTGAAAGGGAAAGGAACCCATTCCAATACTACGGAATTATCAACAAAACTTATGCTGAGCATCCTCCTTTACAACAAGGAATTCCAATCACTCTGCATTTCCAGGCTCGAGCTCACCAAAACAATTCGGATAAGTACTCAACTAACAGCTGACTATATATGTTAGAAAATTAGAATACATGTAATTAAAGCACTATCTGTCTTAATTGGGAAAAAGAAGAAAATAAATGATATTCACAAATACTCAAGTCTCAGGTTCATTCAAATTTTCATCACAACCACATAAGAATGGAATTCCCTTATTCGTGGCCTATGATCAAGAAAAAGATTCTTGTGTGGATCTATGTAGGGCCAATGCAGACAACAGTCTCTTGTTGCCTGGAGTTCATGGATCCTACATGACAAGCAGCTATCAGATACTCTGATATTAAAAATCTTGTCAGACAGTCAAGTGTTATTCTACTAATCTATTCTATGACAGGTATAGTTAAAAAAAAATTATATAATTCCTTTTAACAGAAAGAAAGGGATAAGATATGGGTACATCACAAACACAACAAAAGCTCGCTAACTTTCACCTTGAATTGACTTCTGATTCAAACAATCCGATTGCTGTATGCACATGACACAAACTGAGCCCTTCTGCATGTTTGTATAATATATAAAGGCAACGTAAATAGCAACACCAAAAATTGAATCAAAATCAATGTTGTTAAATGCCACCGCCATGGTGGAATGGCGTGGCAAATTTCTTGCCAACTGTCATGGTCAATTCGTGAAGGGAGGCCCACTATTGCGGCGCCATAGGCCGCAATGGCTTGTTTATATGGCAGAATTTTGGCATTCTGCCATCTGTCATTGATTAACACTGGTCAAAATAAACATTTCATCCAGATTTCTAATGTCTCGAGGCAAAACACAATAAAAATTGAAATAAAATTTTATAGTGATCCCATAAAAAACCGCAAAGCTAAAACCAAACCAAACTTTTACAGTGATCCCATACAAAACTGCAACTAAAATCAATCCAAAATACTAATACGAATGAAACAGCAATGCATGCTAACAGGTACATGGAATGGAACACAAACAAGGTCGACAGTGACAACAACATCAACAGATAATTGAATTGTACAATGGTTGTGCCAACACACACACGTGCACGGGTGTTAACACAGATTAAAACCCTTTACTGATATTAAGAATAGGTTAATTCAAGCCCGTGATCAGTGATTAAGCAAAATGGCAATGCCTTTCAACGAAATTACTGTTACTCACATCAGTAAAAGGGTGAAAATCGATAAAAAAAAATTAAAACCCTAAGAGGGTGAAAGTTTTGATGAAGGGGCAATGGGGATCGATGATTGTATATGCATATATCGGAATTAAAGGAGCGCGGTAACAGTGGTACCTCACCTGCGAATTGAAGTTTCGTAAGCGAGAGTGTGAGAGAGATTTGTCAATTGAAATGCCGAATTCTCTTTCCCAATTCAACTCTGCATCTCTCCGTACACACACAGACGTATTCAATCTCAATCGAATTGTCAAACAAAGTGCATTTTTAATTTTAATTTTTTATTTAAAATTTTAAAATTTCAAAACAGGAATGGAATATTAATATTAACAATTACAATTAATAATTTGTAACAGGTGGAAGGAAACATGTCACAACGCAATTGGTTGGTTTTCACAGTTTCCTCCACGGTGTGTCATTTTGTGGGCGTCTTCCACACTATTTATTTAAGGTAATTATCATTTATCACTGGTTGGAATACACGTTGCACATGTTGTACAGTTCTGTGTTGTTGTTTAATTACAAATCATTATGATAAGTTGATTAATTTTTATAATAATTATTTTAAAATTCATATCAATAATAATTTTTAATTGATTAATAGTGTAAATTTTTTTTACATTGACAATAAATAAATATTAAACTCTTACTTAAATATAAAAATATAATTTGAATATATAAAAATTATATTAAGAAATAAACTTTTATCAGTTTATAATTTATTATAAATAATTCATCATAAATAGTATTTTTAAAAATTGTGTGTGTGTGTTTTTATCAAAATTAACTATGTTAATTATTAATTTTTAATGATATTATAATTAAAAAAATAAAATAATCAAATATTATGGTTTATTGAAATAATTTGTTAAATATTTTCTTGAAGACTATATATCTCATATTTATTAATATTTTAAAAAATGGAAAAATAAAAAATAATTAGCCTACTCTATAATCATTGAAAGTATAAATCTAAGTTTATAGCATATAATTATAATAATGTTGTAAGTGATTTCACATTTATATGATCAATATGAAACCAAAAAAAAAAAAAAATGCATGATCAAACATTTTTTTTATTTTTTGTCCATGAGTGTTTTAATTTAATAATAATAAATTAAATTATATACCAAATAAATAAATAATAATTTTAAAAATTTTTGTATAATTACAATGTTTGCCTAGTTTAAAATTAAGATATGTTACTTTGGTCATATATTATAGTTAAATTTAATTAATTTTATATAAAATTAAGAATAAACAATATTAAACAAAATTATTTTTCAACAATATATTGTATCATTAAACTTATCCTTTTATATATATAAACGTGTAAAACTATCTGTGTTCTCAGCCATTCACACTCCCAACCCTCTCTTATATTCACTTCCATTTGAATACTCACCTTTTATGAAGAGATAGACTTCACTCTCTTAATATGCATTTGGTATATCCTCTTATACTTTTAATATCAACTAAACGGTTTAACAAGCTGTAATTGAGTTTTTTTTTTACTTTGGGGGAGGCCAAAAGGCCACTATAGAGGGATAGACTAGGGTAACAGGTACCTATCAAATTGTGTCAAACAAGAGAGGTAGGCTCATGTAGAACATGTAGGCTAGAAGTGTTCACATCCAAACCGATCAAAAAAATATATTGAAAACCGGTCCAAAAAACCAAAAACCGAAACAAATCGAAATTTTTTGGATTTCATTAGATGGTGTTGGTGGCCAACTGATTGGTTCGGTTTGATTTTCAGTTGGTGGCTCTAAAACTAAACCGAATTGAACCGAAATAATAATACTAAATATGTGTGTTAAGCAAGTGTTGAATTATTATCATATATGTGTCATGCTCAATGTTATCAGACTCGAACTGGTCCTCGACTCGGTCGAGGTACTGGGTCACTGGGTTACTGGTCGAACCGGTGGGTGACTAGTTGAACCGCATGACCCGGTCCATATTAAAAATTCTCAATATTTCATAACCTGTAAAGTTTTATACTTCAAAAAATCATGAAAAGAGCACACTATACCTTAAAAATTCTCAAAAAATTCACAACACAAATTATCATAAATCCACAAGTTCATTCTCTAAATTCAAATCCATCACCAAGATATAAGTTCTAATTAAACAAACAAGGTCTTCACATAAAAGAAACTTACCAATAAGTTCTAAACATAATAATTCACAACTCAGTCAACTAAAATAACAAAAACAATTACAATAATTAATAATCTATTTATGTCCAAGGAGTCAAAGTGGTGTCCAATTCGGGTCCTCGTTCTTCATCCAAGAAATCAGAAGCTTCACCAACATTGCTTTCATTTTGATTCACATTTTCCATGGTGTTCTCATGTGCATCATCATCATCTTCATCTTCATCCAAATTTAATTGATCTATGACAATATTATTATAAAAATAAATTAGCAATTAACATCAAGTGATATTAATTATAACACAATAAAGTTATATTTATAATGTAATAAGGATATACCAATATCATTTGAAATTGGTTGAAGAGTCATATTTGCAAGGTCATTACGTAATGCCTCCACCTCCTCATTGGTTAAGAATGGTGGTGACTCCTCCAATACCCAATTACCATGGTCATCAAGTGTTTCAAAGTTGATAGGATCATAATTTTGCTTCCTTAATCGATTCCTAAATTTATTAATTTGATCATAATCAATATACAAAAATCCAAACATGATAAACAATCAATAAAGAATAAACATACTTATTTATACCTTTGTTGCAACCTCAAGTTGTAACGAACGAAAACAAGATCATTGAGCTTTTGATGCTCCAACCTATTTCTTTTCTTTGAATGTATGTGCTCAAATAAACTCCAATTTCGTTCACAACCTGAAGCACTACAAGTTTGGCTTAAGACACGGATAGGCAACTTTTGCAAATTTAGTGCACCACATCTATAAGATTCCCACCATTGATCTACATTGGATTAAAAAAATAAATCAATCTACATATTAAACTAAACCTAAGATGAAAGATCATAGATAATGAAAGTTATAAACATCTAATTCTACCTGACATCACTATATTTCGTTCACGCATAACAGCTTGCCTTCCAAAATCTAACTCAGCATTCTTGAGTATTCTCATCTCACTTGTCAATTTAGATTGCAAATCAGGATCTCCATGAGAATACCTTTCAATGACATCCAAAAGTCCAGATGTTGTGGACCTGTAATTTTCAAATTCTCTAGCATTAAACCGACAAGATGGATTTAACCAATAACCAGCAGCATGAATATTTTTGTGAAGCCGAGAATCCCAACGTCTATCTAAGATGTTCAAGTAAGGCTCCACTTTCTTCTTATTTCTTCTAAATCTCCTCACCATCTCCTCCCTAGCCTTATATATTGCTTGGTAAAGAAAACCCATAGCAGGTTTATTTTCACTGTCAACAATACGCAAAACACGCACAAGTGGTTCAGTAAGTTTCACAATATCAACACATTTTTTCCAAAACCCAGAATCTAAGACTTGTTCCACAAATCTTTTTGCCTTGGCTTCTTTAGCATAAGCTGAGCTTGTCCATTCTCTAGATGTTACCATGGCTCTTAGTGCATCTTTTTGAGCCAAAATACTTTGTAAGGCAATGAAATTTGTGGCAAAGCGGGTTGGAGCAGGACGAAGTATTTCTCTTCCACCTGTATGCTTCCTCATCAAATACAAAGAATAACAATGATTATATATGTATTTGGTAATTTGTGAGGCTAGGGACACGGTCTCACTTACTTCCTCTAATTTTCCAATGTCATGCAACATCAAATTAATGCAATGTGCTGCACAAGGAGACCAATATAACTTTGGAAACTCAGCTTCCAATAACTTGCCAGCATCAACATAATTTGCAGCATTATCTGTGACTATGTGAACAACATTTTCAGGACCAACATATAACACCACCTCCTTGAAAAGCTTATATAACAATTCTGCAATTTTAGAAGCATGAGAAGCATCCATGGACTTTAGAAAGATAGTTCCTTTAGGGCAATAAACCAAAAAGTTGATAAGAGTTTGCCTACACCGATCAGTCCACCCATCTGCCATAAGAGTACAACCAGTTTCCTTCCAAACATCACAGTAACTCTCAACAAGCTTCTTCACATCATCAACCCACTTATTTAACAAATAGCCACGAACATTATGAAAATTTGGACCTTTATACCCTGGTCCCATGCTACAAATAGCATCAATCATAGGCTGGTAATATCTTGAATTAACTGCATTGAATGGCACAGAAGCATCAATCATCCATTTTGCAATTGCAAGGTCACACTTTTCTACCACTTCTTTACTTTGCAACACACTTTTTAAAGTTGGTTGAGCTCCAGGAGTTGTTCTAGGCATGAAATAATCACCAATGTGGCTAGCACTCTTCCCCTTTTGAGATCCAGGAGCTGTTGGTCTTTGTGGAAGATCACCAACTATTCTCACACTATCTTCATCAAGTGGAAAATTATCCTCATAGTCTTCTTGGACTTTTCGTTTCTTGCTTCTACATTCATCAATATTTTGCTTCATTTGAAAACGAACATCTGCAAGCACTTTTTTGCTTTGTTCAACTTGTCCTTTTTCTCCAGCCAAATGACTTTTGAATCTATTAATTCCACTTCCTCTAATAATTTTATCACAATAGAGACATAGTAAAACAGTTTTTCCATTCTCCTCAACAAGTTGTTTACAATGTCCCCATGCTGGATCAGTTTTCCTCCGAAGCCTTGAATTTAAAGTTGATGCTTCTTGTGATGATGGTTGCTCGGGTTCAGAAGATGCCATCTTTAAATCTGTTATTTAGTAGTACAAAATACAAATTGAACCATGACAACACATTAAGGATAATATGTAAGAGAACAAATTCAAAAATAAAAACTAACTATAGTGCCATCACTATGTGCCAACATCTTGCAAAATACATCAACCTGAATAACAATGTAATGTAAGTCAAACCATATTCTCAATTCTAACAATAACACATTAACACACATTATTCTCTAGTAATTTTTATAAGTCTCTATACTATACACAGCCACACAGATCAAAAATTGATAGATAATATACTTTCATAGAAGACATTTGTGACTACAATACAACTCTACAATTGCACAAGTATTTGGAAATTAGAAATTTAGAATTACTTTTACAAAATTGCAAAAGCCACAAAGGTTGCTGGTTTTTTGAAGTTCCAGGTTCCAACAATGAATGTGTTACTGTTCTTATTTGGATTGCACAATAGCACAAGCCACAAGTCGTCGGTGACGGAGCAGAACCGACGGAGGAAGCACTTGTGCTCTGTCGTCACCGTTGAGCCGCGCGTCTCGACGCCAGTGACGGAGGAGAAGCGCAACGAGGAGGTGAAAGTGACGCAGCCCGTAGGTGTTGCTGGAGCCTAGAGGATGACGAACGAAGAGAGCGGCGAGTGGCGAGCGACGTGCGACGAGCAGCGAGCGACGAGCTGCGAGTGGCGAGCCTAGAGGAGGAAGAAGAACAGAGGCAGGGCAGGCGGGGCTGGCGGGCAGAGGCGTCGGCGTGTTGGGGACAACACAAAACAAAAACCCTTTCTGTTTTGTGCCCCCTAACCCCAATGACGTCGTCTTGGGTGCCAGGGGGAAAAAAAAAAACCCCAACCCTAAACGACGTCGTTTTGGGACCCAGAAAAAAAAAAAAAAAAGTGTGACCCAATCGGTTCGAATTGACTCGCCGGGTCGCCGAGTCACCGATTCGACCTCCAAACCGTCCGAGTCACACCGGTTCGAACCGGTTCTGGAACGTATCTGGTCCAACAAGTGGCTCGGACCGGTTGCATGACCGATTCCCAGCCGAACCGGCCGGTCCGGTCCGAGTCTGCTAACATTGGTCATGCTTAGAGGGAAGTAGCATTTTTTTTTCCTAAAATTTACAGTACCAAAATCACGTATACTTCTAAGTCTGCATATATAGGTATATGTAAACATATATATTTGAACACTTACTAGTATCTATTTTAAATTTGCAATACCAAAATCACGTACACTTACTAGCAACTTGTTTAGTTAAACACTTGATGTATTTGGTAGTTGATGCACTTGATGAATTAAAGTATTTACCAGTTTCCTTATTTTTCTCTTTACATATCTTATTTTTCTCATGTATGGATTAAGAAAATAGGAAATTAAAGAATCGGTAAAAATGGTTGGTAAAAACTGAATCAACTGATCCAATCCAAACCATATTTTTTAATTGGATCGGATTAGATTTTTTTATGTAGGTCATCCAAACCGAATTAAACCGCATGTTTTTTTTCAGTGTTTGGATTGAATAACTTTTTAGCTCAAAATCGATCAACCGATCTACGAACACCGCTAATGCAGGCAACGAGGAAATTGACGCGCGAAATTAGCCAAGGAGTCAGCAGGCTTGTTGCCTTCCCTAAGGCATGGGTTACGAGGACCCGCTAAGGCTTCTGGATCAATAGATCATGCTCTGGAGAATATTACCATAGGGATGAGTATGCAACTTTCGATTTTTGATGAGGGTGACCGACGTAAGTAAGTCTGATTCAACCCACAACCACGTATATCCTTTGTCCCAAGCCAGCGGTAACGCTGTGTAAATCGCCCACAACTCTGCCAACAGAATAAAGCAAAAACCCAGATTTCTTACAAACGCAAAGACTCATATACTCGATGCATCTCGCAGGAGGCCCCCACAAGTTGCCTAGCCATCTTCCTGCCTAAGAGATCCATCCACATTGAACTTTACCCATGGCTCTGAAGGAAAGGACCAACCCACCACGCACTCTCGGTACCTGTTGCCAGCAAGAAGTAACTCAGCATTGGAATTAAGGACCTCCAGGATATATCGAGTTGCATGGTGCCCAACTTTCTCTGGTTGAAAAGCCTTGTTGTCAAAAATATGCTGATTCCTATGGTGCCAGCAGATGCACCAAAAGATCATCCCAAACTTAATGGGCCAATCTACATCCTAACTCGCAATAGTACCCTGTAAGTTAGCCTAGAGCCCACAAGCCACCTTGATTCATCACAGACTGCCAGCCCACAAGCCCGAAAGCATTCCAAACCCCCCGGGTCCTCTCACAATCACATAAAACATGGCTTGCACTCTCAAGACGTACATGACACAGACGACACGTAGCATCCCTCGCCAGTCCACACCGGCACCGCCGCTAAATTGTTTTTAACTCGTCCTTTACTACCATCCACAGAAAGCATTGGAAACGATGAGGCCCTTTCCAGGCCCAAATGTGCATTTGATATGTTTTTAATATGTTTTTAATATCAATTGAATGGTTTAATAAGCTACAACTGAATATCAAAAATTATTTTTAAATATATATATTTTTTATTTTCAAAATTTAAATATGTTCCTAACATGCATATGATATTTCTCTAAAAGTATTTTTAACTGTCATTCTTTAACGATAGTCTTTTTAGAAATTTTTCTTAATCTTTTATCTTTTTCAATCTATTATTTTCAACATCTTCATTTTTAACTTGAATTTCAATATTTATTTTAAAAAAATTATCAATACCTAAAAATAATATTGTATCACAATATAAAGTATTTATCATAAATCTAAAATATAATTTATGTTATAAAATATTTATTTATTGCAAATTTACTTATAATATAATTTATATTTTTAGAAGTATTTATTTATTATAAATTTTAGTTATATAAAATAAATATTTATTTTGTACAATACACAGGCAAAAATACTAGTAAGTTATTAAAAGTAGAAAAAAATGTATTATAGAATATCTCTCATAAGCATTAGATTTAATTATAATAAATGGTTGTACTCAACAATTCAATATTAAAAGGGTCTCCACCTTTATCATTTGTTGTAATTTCGAATTGAAATAAAAAGATTGGATGAAATAAAAAATTTGTAATGATTTTAATTTAAAATTATATTGTCATGATAAATAAAATATTCAAAAAATATTATATCACTAACATAAAATAAATTATTATATTATTTATTTTAAGAATTAAATTTCTATGCATTGAAGTGTAAACAACTTTACACTATTAATGATATTATTATAAATTCTTGACAAACGTAAGTTAATAATTTATATTTTAAAACTAAAAGATGATAGAAAAATCTAGATATGTAAGTTCTATAATAACATTAAATATTATACTAATACTTATGCTCAAATTTATATTTTTAAAGTTTAGTTGAATTTTTTGTCTCCAAAGTCTCAACCTCACAAAATTTGTCCCCAAATAATTTTTTTCATAAATTTTTCCTTTACATAGAAAACTGTTACAATTAAGACAAATTGTGATTTTTTATAAATTAGAAGGCAAAATTCACCAAAAAAAAATTTGGGGCAAAAATTGCAAGATTATGAAACTTTGGGATAAAAAGTGTAATTAAGCCAATTTTTAAATTAGTTACTTTAAAATATATTTTATGAATAATAATAATTAAAAGTAATGATTTCATAAATATGTAGTTAAATTTAAAATATTTCATAATATTTTATTTTAATTAATAATTAAGGATAGAAATTAAGAAATAAATCATTATGTATATATATCAATATTTTTATTATTATATTAATACTTATGCTCAAATGTATATATGTGTTAGTTATTTTAAAATTTATTACACAAATAATAATAGTTAAAAGTAATGATTTTATAAATATGTAGTTAAATTTAAAATAATTAATGATATTTTATTTTAATTAATAATTAAGGATAAAAATTAAGAGATAAATTATTATAAATCATTTTAATTTTAACTACATATTTAAAAAATCATTGCTTTTAATAATTATTGTCCGTGAAATATATTTTAATAACTAAATTAAAAAATAAAGTATACTGATATAAACACAATAATTTATTTATTAATTTCTATTCTTAATTATTAAGTAAAATAACATATTATGAATTAATTTAACATATTTATATATTGATTACTTTTAGTTAGTATTGTTCATGGAGTTTTATTTAAAGAAACTAATTTTTTTAAAAAAATGAGCATAAGTAGTAATATAATAGTTAATGTTATTACCTATTATCAAGATTAATATTTTATTGTCAAAATTGTATAATAAATAGCATGTTACTACTTAATGTCAATATTATAAAAATTAATATTTAATTATCAAAATTATATAATAAATAACATTAATGTAAGTAATTTAATTCTTTATTAAATACAATTTGTTCTGTTAAATTTAGTTAGATCCAATCAATGGCTATTGTAAAGTTGAAGTTTTGATCAATGCAAGAGCGGTACCAAATCGAGGCAAACTCTAAATACTAGATATGACCTCCAAACAATAAGGGTCAAGGTTGGCCAGTGAGACGATGGGGGATAAGCTTCATCGTTGAGAAGGGAAACAACCCGGATCACCAGCTAAGGCCCCTAAATGACCGCTTAGTGATAAAGGAGGTAAGGGTGCAGAGACAACCAAGAGGTTTGCCTAGAAGCAGCCACCCTTGAAAGAGTGCGTAATAGCTCACTACTTGAGCGCTCTTGTGCCAATGTTTGTTGAAGCCTCATTTACATATATTTATAGATTATCACATGGGTTTATATGACTATCAAGATTGAAGAAGGAATTCTTGTCTTCATCCAATTTTTTCTTCCTTAATAATATCTTACCTTTTTTGAGCAATGATATACTATATATTAAATACTTTATTAGGTTTAGTAAGTTTGGTGCTCTACTAGAGTTATGGAAATGTCTTCTTATCTTGCTCTTCTTCCCTCACAATCAGAGAAGTCATTTGACACAGGGTCACATGTATCATTTTGAGACAAAGTGTTAGGGAAGAGCCTCCTCCTCCAACTTGCCAAAGAGTGAATCTTATTGAGCAAAAGCTTGTGCACATTGATTTTGAGGGAGGTAATCTCCTCTTTTGAAAATCGAGGGCGGAGTCCCTCACTACTTCAAGAATATTGTGTACCTTGGCAAGATGTCCTTATTGTGAAATTGTTGGGGAAATCAGTTGGATTTACTATAATGAATGATTGTTTAAGTTGTCTATGAAAGTCGGTAATAAGTTTTGATTTAATGGATATGGACAACGGCTATTAAATGGACAAATTTGATGTTGAAGAGAAAAGAGATAAAGTTGTCGCTGAAGGACTATGGTGCTTTTTGACCATTATTTGGCAATGAGTGCATGGACTCTCCAGTTGATATCATCAGAAGCAAAGATAGATAAGACAATGACATGGGATCGATTCCCGAGTCTAAATATGTTGTATTATGATGAAAGTTTTCTTCTTGTTTTGGGTGATTGGTAAACCAATTAGAGTGGACACCAACACTCTTAAGGTGGTAAAGGGGCGATTCGCTCGAGTTTGTGTTGAGATCAATCTTTGTAAGCCTGACATTGGCAAAGTTCAAGTTGATGGACATTAGTATAAAGTTATTTATAAAAGGTTACCTATCATTTGTTCTTCTTATGGGTGTCGTGAACTTGTAACCGATGATTGCCCTACTCCACCAAACCCTTAGTTGAGCCATAAAAGATGATAACGGCGAATAACAAAGACGGTGGTAATGGTAGTATCATTAATCAAGGAATTACTCCCATTATGGAAAATATTTCATCTCCTAATTTTTCGAAACCTATCCGTGGAGATGGGATGGTTGTTTATAGGAAAAAAAAAAGCATATCAATAATAATGGTGTGTCAGCCAAAAAGGTGGAGCAGAATATGGATAAAATGGTACGTGTTAATAAATTTCAAAATCTAGTTGTTAATGATTTGGATCAGACGCAAAAAGCAGGAAGGTGAGGGAATTTCCAAAAATTCCGAGCCTAACACTAGCACCTCACGTGATCCAAAAGTTTGGTTGGGGAAAAAAAAGAAAAAAAGGCCTTGCGTTATTGACTCGCAGGCGGAGCAAACACCAATTGCAATGATGGTTCAAAATGCTTTAAAGACAAAAGTGAGCCTTCATGTGAGACAAAACCTAGATGTGGACAGAATGGTTAGAAATGTTGAAACAGTGCATGATAAAGCTAAGGCAAAAGTTTTCATTTTGCGCAGGAAACCTGAAGCAGATTCTAATACTCAAACGTCTATCGCTAGAAACATTCAATGTGACCTTATGCTTATGGCCTATCCCAAGGGTCCCATGCATGTTGTCCCCCTTGATTTAGTTATGGAGACCGAACCCATCCAAATTGAGAGCGAAGGCATTGTTCCAAATGCTCAAGTTATGAACGTGACAGAAAATGTAATGGATTGCCATGATACAAACTAACAGTGCATCCTCGATTATGTTTAATCTCCATTTTTCTGAATTTTCAATGATTGGTTTCGAAGATTTTATTATTTTATCCTGGAATGTTCGTGGTGCAGGAAATAAGACGCGTCAAAGACACATTCGAGAATTGTGCTAAAGATACCAACCCACCCTTTTGTTTATTTTAGAAACTCACATAGCTTTCTCCATTATAACTATGAGATTCTGAAATAAGATTGGTTATGAGTATGTGGTAATCTCTGAAGCCTAAGGGCATGTTGGAGGCATTTGGGCTTTGAAGTTTATTGGGGCAAGTTTCAAGTCTCAACTATCAATGTCTCTCATCAAGCTTTTACTGTTCAAATTTAGAATGGTTCTCAGACTTGGATACGTGCAGGTATTTATGCTAGTCCTATTTCGTCCATCTGGGATGGCCTTTAGGATCGCGTTAAATTGATGAGATCTCACATAGACATTTTGTGGCTTATGATAGGGGACTTCAATGATATTTTATTCTCTTTTGAATAAAAATGAGGTAGGTTCCCAAATGCCAGAGCCTTGAGTTTTGCAAACATGATGGATTTTTGCAGTTTTGTAGACATTCACTCTGTTGGAGGCCAATTTGCCTAACAACGCCGATGCTGCAACAATATTATTGTATCGAGGAAACTTGATGGTTCTATGGCTAATGGCCTAATGATAGTTGGCAAGAAGCCTTTCCTAAAGCCTTCCTAATTAATATAGTTTATAATTAAGTAAACTATATTCCTTTCTCTTATATGATGCCTAAATTATACTTTTATCTCCACTTATTTTAAAATATACACCATCTTTAGTTGAAAGATGATCGAGTATGTGCTACCTTTTATTGTAAATGAAATTTTTAAAGAATTTTTCTCACGATAATTTTCAACATAATTAATAATTAGTATTGAATATCTTCTATGAATTTGTGACATTAAAAGATGAAGTAAATTATTTAAAAGAATTTCCAAAGTTGATAATAGACGTATTTACATCTTCATTTTACATTCTAAAATTAATAATAAGATATTTAAATCTTCATTTTATATTGCGCGTAACACATGATTCATATATAGAATCTTATTTTATATGATAAAATAGTACTATATTAGATGCGTTTTAATAACTAAGTGAGATTGATTGTTAAATCACTTAAACTTATAATTTTTTTATATTTTGAAAATATAATAATTATTTAAAAGTGTAAGTGAAGTAAATGTTTTGGGGTAGTTCGCTAAGAATCTAAAATGAAGGGTGGGGGTTGCAATTCTCACCTCAATATTTGCTAATTTCAACCCATACTTTGTTTTTTTCACAAAAATATTCTTGAGGGAAATACATGTTTATTGTACAAAATACACAACGAAAACATGTTTTTGTTGTGTTAGGGGTGTGGCCTCTATACACAACAGAAACACAAGGAAACTTGTTTTTGTTGTGTATAGAGGTCATACCCCTAACACAACGGAAAAACATTTCCATTGTGTTAATTTTTTTCAATAAAATTAATTATAATATAATTTATCCTTTTTAATATTAATAAATTAATTATAATATAAATTACCATATTTAATTGAAAATCATATTAATTACAATACAATTTACCTTTTTTAATAGTAATCAAATTCATTATGATACAATTTTTTTTTAATTGAAATTGAATTGATTACAACAATTTACCATTTTTAATAATAATCAAAATAATTATGATGTAAATTTTCATTTTTAATAGTTTCAAATTAATTGTAATACAATTTTAAAAAATATACAATACAAGTTATCATTTTTAATAATAATCAAATTAATTATGATGTAAATTATCTTTTTTAATAGTAATTGAATTAATTATGATCCAATTTATGATACTATTAAAAGGGTAATTTGTATCATAATTAATTCAATTAATATTAAAGGTCTATTTGAATAAACTTCTCCATAAACACTTTTAGGAGGAAAAAAATAAGAAAAAAAATAAAATAAGCTTCTCCAAAAGTTAAAATTAGCTTATGCATAAGTTAAAATCAGCTTTTGGAAAAGCTGATATGAAAGAGCTTTTACAAATTAGCTTATGCATTTGCTAATTTTAGCTTTTGGAGAAGCTTATTTCATTGTTTTTTCTTCTTATTTTCTTCTTATATAAGTGCTTATAGAGAAGTTCATCCAAACAGCTCCTAAAAATGGTAAATTTTATCGTAATTAATTTAATTTTCATTAAAAAGGATAATTTTATAATTGATTTGATATTAAAAGGAAATTTTTTAAAAAAGGTAAACTAATTAATACAACAGAAACATGTTCCCATGGTGTTAATTTTTTCAACAAAAAAAAACTATGAAAACATGTTTTTGTTGTGTTAATTTTTTTAAAAAAAATACAGCAGAAACATATTTTCGTTGATAAAGTAGGGGCGTGAAGAATAGAGAGTAAAAAGAGAATAAAGACAAAATGGACATTTTATTCTTTTTTGAAAAAATAAGGGGGAAAAGAAACTGTGGGAATAGCAGGACCCAATGAAGGGTCCATGTAACTAGACTAAACAGTCACCAAATCTTAAGTAGGTAGGAATAGGATATGGAGCAACTCAAGAGCCCACCCATGAAACTAACCTTGAACATCTGTTGGACTTAAAAATTTTGATATTTTTTTTTTTGGATCAGAAATAAATATTTACTATTTTATTTTGAGTAAATTACACTAATCTCTTTTAGTTTCTTGTGAGATTGCACATTAACCCTTTTTTTTAACGTTTACAGTAACTTCTCTTATAAAGGTACACAGTATAATGTTTTTAAAACAATTAAGAAGAGTTTGTATAATGTATAGGGAATGTTAGTGTAATATTTTTCAAATAATTAAAGAAAATTAATGTAGGAATAAAAAAGAGAAAAGTAATGAGAAGAATTTAACGAAACTTATGAGAGTGATAGTGTAATTTATTCTTTTATTTTTTAGCACCTCAATTCTTCTTTGGTTGATTTATACTTCAAGTATTGTATTTTTCCTATCAATGCTAATATTTCCAGAAATTTGTTAAAAGTTTAATAGTTTCCTAAAATTGTATTAAATATTATATTATATATTATATATTATTCTAATTCCTATACAAGTACCATATCGTATGTTATCAGACTTTTTAGTGTTGAACTGTACAAGGGCGCATAAAAATTGTATAGCAAAACCAGGCTTCTTGACCATATTGGTAATAAAAAAAAAATTATTAAAATATTGTAGAAAAAAAACATTTTACCGAAGTAGGTTGTTTGGGAAACTGTGTCAAAGAAAGCGCTACTCAGAGTAGCGCCATGCTTGGTTCAAAAGCGAAAAAAAAAGGTGCCTGTAGTATCAGCGCCATTGAAAATTCTACCCCCTTTCACCACGTGGCACCCATGCACGGGAGGGAGGAGAAGTCCCGTCGAGGCACAGGGGCGCGCCTGCCACCAGCGCCGCACGAGCCGTCCCATCCCCCCCTTTTCCGCTGACGACTGACCGGCACCACAGGAGGCGCCACTGCCATGGGCGCCTCTCGTGGCCGTCCCATCCCTCCATCATGGGCGCAAGAGGCGCCACTGCCACCGGCGCCTCTTGTGTCTCGTCCCATCGCCGCCCCCCCCCCCCCCCCCCCCCCCCCCCCCTCTTTTTTTTTACAGCAGGTTCACAGGTTTAATAAGATGTGTTCATTTAAATGGGCAGAGAGGAGGAGATTGGTGAAGAAATTGGTAAAATTTTCATTTTTCATTTTAATATAGTATTGTGTTATCTTTTAAAAATTTAATGAAGTTGTTATATTGTTATATGTTAATTTATGACGTTTATATAAATATATATTTTTTATATTGATAATAATTTAAGACTGTTGAGTATTGATTTGAGACTTATTTATTGTATTGTAGATTAAAAATTAAAGATTAGATTTTGCAGGTACTATAATTTAGGGTGGAATTGGTAAAACACTTTAATGAAATGAATTTCATTTGCAAATATAAATTTATACGTTTTTAAGTTATATATATATAAACGTAAGAGAAATTACGTTATATATATAATTTTAGTTACATATATATAAACGTAAGAAAATTCATTACGTTATATTTAAAGTTATTTATAGTTATATATATATATGTGTGTGTGTGTGTGTGTGTGTGTGTGTGTGTGTGTGTGTGTGTGTGTGTGTGTGTGTGTGTGTGTGTGTATATATACACACATGTGTGTGTATATATACACACATGTGTATATATACACACATGTGTATATATATACACACACATGTGTATATATATATAGATATACACACACACACACACACACACACACACACACACACACACACACATATATATATATATACATATATATACACGTTTTTAAATTATATAAATGTGTAGTTATAATTTAGATCGTAATTCGAAATGAGAAAAAATTGTACATAATTTATGATTTAGAAATTATGGTTTAAATAATTTATTGTATTAGTGACCTAGTTAAGAAATATTACACTATAATATTGTAAATAATTTAAAAGTTAAATAACATGTACCTAATTTTTGATGTAAGTAAATAACATTTACTAGTTTAATTACTAGGTTTTTATTTTAGTGTTATATAATTTATAATTGTTAACAATATACATATTACTTTTTTTTTTTTTTTTGTTGATTACATGTAGTATGGCAAGCCAAACCGTACACCCTGGTCCACATGATGATTTGTTGTTACGTCTTCAGCTTGTACATGTATTTGAACACGTATGGAATAGGGCACCAGATCGCATTTTGAATGTCAGACGGGCCTTAAAAACTGCTCGGTGTGAGACATTGTTCCCAGAAGAGATTGGGGACCTTTTACAACATGCTGGATTTCTAGGCGTCGCTCAAATTGATTTTTTCCATTTAGATCATAATCTGATTTCTGCACTAGTTGAGCGCTGGAGGCCGGAGACACACACTTTCCACATGGTACAGGGAGAATGTACCATCACATTAGAGGATGTTGCTGTGCAGCTAGGTTTACGAATCGATGGAGATCCGATAACTAGTAAGGCATCAAGTTTATATCGGCTTATGGTGGAGCAATTATTAGGGATAATGCCATCGGAAAATGAAATGCGAGGAGCAAGATTAAAAATGAATTGGCTCGATCAGCATTTCAGTGAAGTCCAAATGCATGCCTGTAGTCCTTTGCAGTTGCAACGGTTTTCCCGAGCATACATTTTGCGTATTTTGGGGGGAATGCTTTTCCCAAATCATTCAGGTACATATGTGCCACTAAGGTTTCTTCCGTTCCTTGAAGACTTTGATCCGTGTGGGCAGTTAAGCTGGGGATCAGCTGTCCTTAGCTACTTGTATCGTGAGTTGTGTCTGTCCACCAACTACGACCGGAAGGAGATGGGAGGCGCTGGCATTTTAGTGCAACTATGGGCATGGGATAGGTTTCCCTTCTGTGCACCCACCAACTCTCCAATGCAAGTTCCTAATGTTCCATTCGGTGCACGGCTAGTATAATGAATAACATTATACCTGCATGAAAAAGTTTGTATACATATATCATTTTAACTTTATTCATTTATTGATGAGCAGGTGGCATCGTACACTCCATTGAACATTCAGATTCCAAAAACAAAACCTTCCAGGCTATAGAGAGGCATTTGACAAGATGAGGTAGGATGATGTAAGTTCTTTCGAAATATGATTTATTAATTTATGTTTGATGAAATATTATGTGTGACGTATTCTTCACATGTGTAGATTGTTTGGACTCCATATATGGGGCATTATGATATGCTACCAGGTTATTGTACAGAGGGGGTTAATGTTTGGAGATCGGTAGTACCACTAATTAATTTCAATATCATTGAATGGCACCAACCGGATCAAGTAATGCATCAATTTAATATGGTGCAAGATATTCCATCTATTCCACGTCAACCAGAGCAGCTCCATGACCTTACGCTGCGAGGAAAGCAAGACATGGATTGGCGACAACAACACATTGTCTACATAGATGAATGGAACAACCTTCATGCTCGCCAATATAATACCATGATTGCCAATAGCCTGCAACTCACACATAATTCAGGGTACATGACATGGTATAGGAAACGTACTCGATGATGGATCAGTCGATTAGGGGCAAAAAAGGGTTTTGTGGTAAGAATGTTTTTTATTTCTACAAAGTATACTTTAATCATATAACATAAGCATTATTTGGTTTTATGCAACGAATATCCAAATTAATTACTGTATTGTTCTTGTAGATTGATAGCCTCGAGCAGATGTACCATTGTGTAACCGAGGACCAGCGAAGCAGCTTCAACTTTGATGAATTGAGAAAAGATCTTGCGAACTGCTTGGAGGTATACACAAAGATAGATCAAGTTATCGATGCTGCTGAAGAAGCGCCCCCATCACAACAGTTACCTGAGCTTATAATTAGTGAAGAGACAGGAACAAGGCGGAGGGAAGGTCAAGGATTACACCGTCACTATAGGCGTGTTGACCATGAACCACTTGTGCTACCAGCCCCCCCAGCAGTACCGACATAGGGGACCTTTATGTATCTCCCTCTTTACCTCATGGTGACTTTGTTTATTATCAGTACCCGTCACAACAACCTATCTCACTAGTGGACTTAATCCAAAATCCATTCACACTTAGTACTAGTCAAACACCAGGGCAAGGTTCGTGTTATGTTCCTGATCCACCCACATATTCGACTCCACCAATTTATCCACATCTTATGTTCACACCAGGAGTGCCTTTTCATTTGAGCCATCCATGGCTAGACACATCAGTGCTGTCCCCGACATCTGGCAGGGCAATGTTTCCAGGTAGTAATTCTTCGCATCAGCATGACCCCCCTGGGGTAGGGTTTAACCTAAATGAAGCTTTTACGGGAGAAGCCAGTGCGTCACATGCAGAGGAACATATTAGGAGGAACCCAGATCGTGGCGCGAGACATAGGCAACGTGGGTGTATTTTGACACCAAATGATCCTGAGGATGAGCGCTGGAGACCTAGGAAATGAGTCATGTTTAATGTTGTTCTTGACATGTTTATCATGTGTTGTATATGCTATATGTACTATTTGTTGTCAATGTCAATATTAAATAAGAAGGCCACGTTAATTTTACGTAAGTAAAAAAAAATGAACAACAAATATAAATTTAATGATAATAGGTAGAACGTGCTAACAAGTTTAATAACGATACGACCAATAATACATACGTCATACATAGTCAGAAGACAATTACACACAAGGACTAGTTTTGATCATTTTGATTATCATCACCGAGACCATGCTCTTGCACAATGTGGGGACATAAACTTCGATTGTGGCCCTCTTGCTTACAATAACCACAACGTTGTCTACGTTGTGATTCCCTCCAATCCATTTCGTTCCTTAAACGTGTTGACTTCGGGCGCCCTTTGCTGCGAATCATGGACTCATTTGGGACAATCTTGGGACCACTTCCACCACCAATGTTAGACTCATTTCCAATAGGCCACCACTGGCCAGAGTAAGCATTAATGACGTTTTCAATTGAGTACACAGGGTCCACATAATGATGATAATAATCGATACTAACTTTGGCACATGCAGCTATGACATGTGAACACGGATATTTGTATGCTTGGAATGCACCACACTCACATTGTTGTGCATTTAAAACAACCGCCCATGTCTGACCACCCTTTTGTGTAATTGGATTGAAAGATTCTTCAACTTTAAACCTAGTGGATTCAATGTTGTACAAACGAACGTTCTGCGTGCAAGCATCCTCTATATTTTTTTGCAAGGCATCTAGTAACCTCTTGCAATACCTTTGACTAGAACTAAACTCAGCTTTTGCTTGGGTTCTTCTCTGAACAAAATACTCCACCAATCTCATGTAAGTGCTTCTCACTAAAGCAGTAACTGGCAAATTACGTGAACCTTTTAATATCTTATTAACAGCCTCGGACAAGTTTGTCGTCATATGGCCATATCTACGCCCTTCTTCATCATGTGCTATGCTCCATTTTGATAGCGAGATTATGTCAATCCACCTACGTATTTCAGGGCTAGTCTCACGGAATGCTTCCAAACGCCTTTCAAACTGGTGTTTACATGTTATGTATCCTGCAACAACGAGAACAAAACAAAAGTATCTAAGAAAACATCACCAACGACAACAATAAAACATAAAACTAAACGGAAATAAATTTACCCATGCTTATCAACTCTTGTTTCAATTTCGCATTTTTAAACCGGTGGTTAAAATTGCTTGCAATGTGATGGATGCAATACACATGGTACGCACTTGGTGGCTGCCTACCGAGGTTTGCATTTGAAACAACTGATTTAATGCTCTGATGACGATCAGAAATCAAACATGAGCCTTGCTTTTGGGTCACATGGCATCTTATCTTTTGTAAGAACTAAGACCAATCGCTTAATGTCTCCCCTTCAACAATAGCAAACGCAAGTGGCAATACACATGCATTCCCATCTTGTGTTGTGGCGATAAGCAACATTCCTCGATACTTGCCGTACAAAAATGTCCCATCTATCTGGATAATCGATTTGTAGAAGTTGAATGCATCACAAACTGGTTTAAACGTCCAAAATACGCGACGAAACTTGCGGAACCAACCGTCAACTTCATTATTGAAGACAAAATCAGTTGTCTCCAATTTATATGTTGATCCTGGACAACACTCGACCATTCTGTCTAACCACCTTGGTAATAAATCGTACGATTCGTCCCAGTCATCAAAGACCCTTGCAATTGCCTTTTGCTTAGCCTTCCAAGCCTTTCTGTATGTGATTTTATAATTATATTGACCACTTATTCGTTCTTGTATCATTGAGACAGAAACAGACAAGTCTTCATTCACCATACCTAAGCACAAAAATGATAATAAAACAAACAAAGTCATATACAGTTCGAAAAATGCAATATCGACTTAATTAATAATACCATGTATAAAATAGAGTAAACAATTTTGCACCTATTATGCATGAACAGATGAACTCAGAGTCTAATTTCTGGTGGTCTTGAGATAGCATAATGTTCATACACAAGTGTCTACTGCCTCATTTAGTAATGGTCCATTTATCAGTCTTCTTGGACAATATTGCTCTCATTTTCCACGGGCAACCATCTGCACTATTCGGACATGTCATTGACAAAACTGTCGGTTTGGATTCCACAACACGATATGACTGGTGTGTCTTCATTGAATAAAGCTTTATAGCCATCTGCACATCACGTTTGGTGTCAAACCGTAAACCCGTGTAAAGCTCGTCACCCATACTCCAGTTGAGGGACACATCCGACCCATGAAAAGAAAACTCTTGGTCAGGGTGATCCTAATTGATATATTTGTAGTGGGGTGACATATTCCAAAACGGTGCTTGTGTTTGGCCTAAATATGATAAAACAAATTGCATGAAACAAGTGTTATTACATTAAAAAAAATACAAAATAAACATTTGAAATTACTTGCATATTGTGGTTGTTGTTCATCAATTGGTAATGATGAATTGATAGGGGATGCACTAAAAAAATTAGTTGCTAAGTTGTTAGGCTCAAGATTGGCATCAAAGTCTCCATCTACATCCGTATCTGAAGAACTCCCGTCTGGAATTTGACCCTCATTTTCATCATCGTCACTTTCATCTCCATCATCGCTTAAATGCGTGGTAACTTGAAGATCAACGTCAACATTCAACTCTGCACGTTCAGCAACATAGTTGAACTCCTGCTGAGATGTACCACCTCTTGAATCAATAGACATGTGAGGTTGAGTATGATCTATCTCAGCTGGTAATGAGGAACAACCAGCAGTCTCAACGTCAACATATATCTCAAGGATTGTCATGACAAATTATTGTTCAAATGCATTAATCATACACTCAATATCTTCATCGTCACATATTAGAACACCAGAATATGTGATCAGGTTTTGGCATGTCAAAAATCTACAAGTCAAGTTAGAAATAAATTGATATCCTGAAAGCTTCAATTTATCAGAAATCTTTTTTGTTAACACATCATAAGTGACACCACGTTTAATTTGAATTGTTCTTTTATCACCTTCAAAAGTTATGCCCTGTGGACCATTAAATTTTCTACCATTTGAATAAATAAACGTAATAATAGAAGTCATCTTTAAAATCCAAAAGAAGATGCAAAAAATGAGAGACAAAAGAAAAATATTAAGAGCACGTAAGCAAAAAATAACTTCAATGTGGAATGATAGGAGAGCAAACAAAAGCACAAAAGCAAGAGAAAAATGCAGAGCAGAGAAGTATACTTCTACTGCATATCAAATTCGTATTTATAAACTCAGTAACCTAATTATAAAATAATTAAATGTCATTTCAGAATCAGAATCAGAATCAGAATCGGAATAAGAATCGAAATAAGAATAAAAATCGAAATCAGAATACGAATCGGAATATTATTGCACACGGACGACAATCATCGTATACTGAATGCATGCGCGGAATAAGAATAAAAATCAAAATCAGAATATGAATCGAAATATTACTGCACACAGACGACAATTATTGTATTTTGAATGCATGAGCGGGAGCTGTTAAAGTACAGGTGGCGCTGGTTTGACCAACGCCTTTGACTGTACTGAAGGCATTAGTCTGACCAGCGCCTTTGACCAGAACTGAAGGCACTAGTCTGACCAGCGCCTTCCACTAAAGGACAAAACGTCCCACGTCGGTCAAAAGCAACATGACATATACTGTTTCGCAAAAGACAAAAAATCAAGTCAACTACAGAAGGAGCTGGTCTGATCAGTGTCTTCTGCTACGAGACAAAAAAAATCACTTCGATCAAACTTGCAAGTGGCATAGATTGCAGTGGCGCCTTGTGTTATTTTATATGGCGCCAGTTAGACTAGCGCCTTCTATACATCCTAAAACCACTCATTTTAGTAAAATGTTTTTTTTTTATATTATTATAGTAAATTGTTTTTTTTTTTAATATTATTTTGGTTTTTTAACCAGCAAAACCATTTTCCAATTCCAGGAGATATTCCACGCACGTTAGCAGACCCAAGCACGTATATCAAGGATGATGTGTCAGTGTCGAGCTCTTATCAAGTTTAGTCACCACATCTTCAGCAGTTTATTCCTTTACCTAATCTGCAACTTGGCTTCTTTCTTCTCTGACTAATGTCCTCACTTCCATCCATTGTAAAAGAAGCTTGCAATTGATTGAGTGTATGAACATCAACCACTTGTTTGCTTTTGCTGTAAAGTGCAAACTGTGACGTCTAGATATTAATATCTAATAATTTGGAGCGAAATTTGATTTGGCATTATTAAACCCATGTTTAATTTAAAATTATAAAAGTAATTTTACAAATTTTAATACAAAATTGTGCGTTTTAATGCATAAAATGAAAAGAAATGATTTGTTACTTTACAAGGAAAAGTGCTTTTGGGCTTCATCAACTTTAATCTAAACCTACATTAACCCATCACCAATTATTTGCTATTTGGTAAATGTAGAAGGGGATCCTATTATGATCTCTCTCTCTCTCTCTTTTGGAGGATTCATTATGATCTCTCTAATAGCTTTTAAGCAATCAATTTGAGACTTTTAGATTATATATATCAATTTTACTCTATTTTTTACCTTTAATTCTCTTCACGCTATTTAGCTTCTTTTAAAAGCTTATTTTAATTTATGTATAAGCTAATTTAACTTATGAGAGAAATTTATTTTAATTTTTCTTCTTATTACTTTTTCTTATAAATACTTATAAAAAAACTTATCAAAACGGGGCCTATGTCAGGATCCAATTCTAAGCTATCATTATATACTTCTTTTGCATCTACATCTACGTAGTTGTGACTACTACCAGCAGTGTGATCTTTAGCTTTGCAGAGTTTTTTTTTTTTTTTTGGGTTTGGTGAATTTTTTTAGCTTTGCAGAGTAGTAAGAATATTTTAGGAGAGAAAACAAATTTTAGTTTATACTTCAAATCTCAAGTCACAACCAAGAATTAAAATTACGAGTTTTAAACGATAATAAATTTTAGTTTTTACTTCAAATCTCAAGTGACAACCAAGAATTAAAATTATGAGTTTTAAGCAATAGTTGAATTGACAAAAAAAATAATGAATATTGGTATAAGAACTGGGGAAGTCCACATCAATTAACATCAGTGACTAAAGGTCTCCAAGACTTGCATTATGTTTGATTTAAAAGAAGGGAAGAGAAGAGAAATATTTTAATAGATCGAAGAGAGTAGATAGAAGGAAAAGAAAGAAAAAGTCCCCACTTAGCTTGGTTAAAGAATAGGAGAAAAGAGAAAGAGAAATTCCTGTTTACTTAAGAAGGAAAGTGAATGGAAAATAATAACAATATATTACTATGCCTTTATAAATATCATAAAAGATATGAGAGAATAAATAATATTTATAAAATAATTTTGTTAATATACTCAAAAAGTTATAATTTTTTTTTTAAATCTCTTAATATTAAAAATAAAATAAAATCTATAACAATAATAAAGAGAATACTTCTATTTAGTGTACACATTTTCTTTGACGTTTTTATTCTTCTAGTTCTGCAAATCGCTCCCTCCCACACATGCTATCTAATTCTTTCTCACCGACCCTCTGAATAAAATATATTGTTCCTTCGCACGAGAAAGTTACTGTTTTTAATGAGTTAAACAATATGCAGTGCTACGTATTAAGTAAAAAATAAGTTAAAATTTAAAACAACATACACATTAATATATAATAAAAAAACTATAATAAAATATCTAATTTTATATCTTACCAAAAAAAATTAAAAAAAATGTGGATAAACAGCACAATGTTTGTCTTTCTACTAGTAAAAATAAAAGAGAAATATTTTAATCCCTTTATTTTTACTTCCAACTAAATTTTTAAACTAAATGAAACAAAGTTCAAAAATTTCTCCTCCTCCTCTTACCTCTTCCTTCAAACAAACAAAAAAATGGTATGTGAGTGATTAAAAAGCATAAAGGGAAATAGGGGTGTTCATGGTTAGGTTATTTGAATAACCTAACCAAAACCATATAATAACCATATGGTAATTGGAGTTTATAACCATAACCATAACTTATTTTTCATAACCAATTTTGGTTTTGTAAAACTGGTGTTGATTTTTAAAAAACCAGTTATATAACTGGTTATAGTCTAAAACTAGTTTTGAAAAAAAAATTAAATTTAACCCGAGGTCGAGCTGAAGATGCTCTGGTTTGTGGCTAAGTCAAAGCTACCCTAATTGTGGCCGAGCTGAAAATGCCCTAATTGAGACTGAGCCGAAGATGTCTTGGCCGAGATCGAGCCAAAGATGTCTTGGCCGAAGCCAAGCCAAAGATGCTTTGGCTGTCACTGAGACGAAGATGCCCCGATTGAGACCGAGGCAAAGATGCCTTAGTCAAGGCCAAGCAGAAGATGCCATGGTCAAGGGCGTGCCAAAGATGCACTAGCGGAGGGTGAGCCAAAGATGCTCTGGTCGTGGCCAAACTGGCTGAGGCTGAGCCAAAGATGCCCTCATCTAGGCCAAGCCGAAAATGTCCTAACTGAGACCGAGCTAAAGATGCCTTGGCCTAAGCTGAGCCGAAGATACCCTAGTTGAGGCTGAGCTGAAGATGTCTTGGCCGAGGTCAAGCCAAAGATGCCCTTGCCGAAGATGCACTGGCTGAGGCCGAGCCGAAGATGCTCTGACCGAGATCGAGCCGAAGATACATTGGCTGTAGCCGAGCAGCAGATGTGATGCGCTAAAAATACACTTATGGGCAAACGTACCCTTGTCACATTAGTAACAATAGGACGTAAGTCCCGATATTTGTAACACTTGGCTGCTTGCAGGATCGAAGACTGTTCCCACAAACCAACACAAGACTTTTCAGCTTGCTTTGTCTTCACTCATACGCTTCCTAAGAAACGTCCTAGGAGGTCACCCATCCCAAAATTGCTCCAAGCCAAGCACACTTAACTATGGAGTTCTTAAGTGATAAGCTACCGAAAAGTAAATGCATCTTGTTGGTATAGTTAGCACTTATTAATTCCTTTAAGTTAACTTCCACTGTATAGTCCCATATCTGCACAACCTCTAGATCCCTATCAATCTGGTGTGTATTCGATTCATTCATGTGTCCCTCTTGCTGGAAGCCTGCCAGGAGCCGCTCCTTGTCCGTGCCTCATCTTTTTTGCATTGGCGATCACTCCCCGCCCTCGTCAGTGCCCGAGATGTCACATGCCCACCAGCTTCCACTTGGTTCGTCCTCGAACCACACCATATTGGGAGAGAGGCCCTGCTTTGATACCACTTTGTAACGCCTGGCCGCTTTTAAGATTAGTGACTATCCCCACAAGCCAACACAAGACTTTTTAACGTGCTTTGTCCTCACTCGCACGCTTCCTGAGAAACTTTCCAAAAGGTCACCCATCCTAGAATTGCTCCAAGTCAAGCACGCTTAATTATGGAGTTCTTAAGAAATAGGCTACTGAAAAGTAGATGCATCTTGTTGGTATAGATAGCACTTATTAATTCCTTTAAACTCTCCTCAACTGTACAGTCCCATACCTGCACAGCCTTTGGATCCCTCTCATTCCGATGTGTATTCGATTCATTCATGTGTCTCTCCCGCTAGAAACCTGCCAGGAGCCGCTCCTTGTCCGTGCCTTATCACTTTTGCACCGATGATCACTCCCTGCCCTCGTCAACGTTTGGGATGTTACATGCCCACCAGCTTCCACTTGGTTCGTCCTCAAACCATACCGTACTAGGAGAGAGCCCAGGAAGCGTGAGAGTGAGGACAAAGCATGCTGAAAAGTCTTGTGTTGGTTTGTGGGGACAGCCATCGATCCTGAAAGCAGCCAAGCATTATAGTATTGAACCCAAAGGACTAAGTGGCAATTACTAGTTTCCAAAGATTCTTTTTTTATTTAGGTAAAATTAAATGGGTAGCTGATTGGTTTAATAATGAAAAAAAAAAAACATACAACAGAAATTGTAAAACAAATTGTGGCAAGTGGAGAAAAATAGGCTTAAGATTATGGTTTTCGTTATATTCTTAAATTCCTTCACATCTAGTTCTAACTGAATCTCGTAAAATTTGTCAATTACCAATGTTCCCCTACAAATTTTATTGTTAATTGTTGATCATGAATTGCAACAATCCTTTCTAAGTTAAATTCCTAATTGATCATATGAGAGATTAAAGCCCTTGGAAGGCACGAAGAACTAAAGGGATAATTAATTAATTATTTAATCTGATTGAAAATTAGGAATGAAGGTTGATTATGCAATAAACCCAATTTGATTACTTTACACGTCTACTAATTAATTGCGGTACGACCACCGTTCAATTAATCATTTTAGAGCATGCACAAGATGATCAATTCCAAGTAAGAAATAAAAATAGTAGAGCAATTTAATTGACTAAATAACACAAGAATTCAATTAAAATTAAACATTTAGGGATTCCAAGCACAAAGTACACCACAACCCTAATAGAAAATTTAGCTACTCATGGTAAGATGAGAAACTAGAATTCTAGAGTAATACATCAAGGAAAAGAAAAGAAGAAATCTTTTACAAGAAAAGAGATTCTTCAATCTCTAACTCTGAGTATCCTATTTGTCTAGAAGAATCCTCCTTCCCAAAAACCAAATATCGAAATGAAAAACTAAAAATAAAGTAAAAGATAAAGAAGAAGATAAGATCAAAAGTTTGGTTTCCTCCTTTTTATTTGTAGTAGAATTTCAGGATTGAAGTCCAAGAGTAGAGAGCTGAACCCGATCAAGTATCTGTGAAATCCAGGCCCATTATGCGTAAGAACAAATTAAAATTTGGACCTTGGACCCGCCTGGCGAGGTTAAATAGTGGTTGGGCGGCTATTTTTCCAAACCTGGACTCCGAGTTGGGTAAGGTACCACTGGGGCGAGGCCTTCTGGGCAGGTGCGACTTCGAGCACTCTGTTTTGCACTTCTAATCTCCTCTTTAACTCGTTCTTGTGCTTGTGGGCTTCTTTTGCGGTCCTCACTTTAGTTCTTGCTTCTTTTAATACCTCTTTGACTAGCATAATACTCCTCTGTGTCTATGGATTGTATTTTCTTTCTCTGCTCATCTAACTACCCTTCACCGAATCCAATAAAATCAAGACAATTCATGCAATTTTAAATAGAAAGCTTAGAAACACACATCACATGAAATCATTCATTAATGGTCTATTTTCCCAGTAATTTCCTATGAACTAATGCAAAAATCATGTGAACTTGCTCATAAATCTACATAAATTATAGATTTATCAAGATGCCCTGGTCGAGGCTAAGCGAAAAATGCCCTGGCCGAGGTTGAGCAGAAGATGCCCTGGCTGTGGTCAAGCTAAAGATGCTCTCGTCGTAGCCGAGCTGAAGATGCCCTGGCCGAGGCCAAGCCGAAGATGCCCTAACCGAGGTGTAGATGCTTTGGCCGAGGCCGAGACTAAGTTGAAGATGCTCTGGCCGAGGCCGAGCTAAAGATACTTTGGCTGAGGAGAAATGAGAAATGGTAAAAAGTTTTTAGTGTCTATAACCAGTTATGAAATAGATATCTAACCATAACCAACCATTTTAAAAAATAGCTAACCAAATTTTAACTTAAAAAATAAAGTGGTTAAATTTTGTAACCAAATTTAATTAACCGGTTATTATAAAACCGGTTAAATATGATTATGATTAATTTTTATATAACCGGTTATTTTGAGTACCCCTAAAGGGAGAAGCTGACGGGAATGTTTATTTTCAAGTTAACTTTCAGCAGAATAATTTTTGAATTGTGTAAAATTCGCATGGAGGCCCCATATTCTTGAATTTGAGTGCGTTCATGAAATTCCCTCAACTTCCAAAACGTCAATCCGTTTTTGTCTCATTTCCCACAACTCAGTGCACGTATGAATTTTTTATTTCTATTCCCCGATGGCTATACATTTTCAAAGGTCGAGTGATATTTTTGACGAGAAATTGATGTGAAACTAAAGGTAGAAGATTGGAATCAAAGTTCATTTAACACATGTGAACATAAGGAAAAAGCTACGCAATGGTTCAACAGCAAACAAACCTTTGGTGGGACATCGACCAATTCCTAATTACATCATTAAGGTCATATTATCAAACCTTAAATCAGTAATTAGTTTCATTTGCCTTTTCTTTTAATCTTCTGACCAGGAGAAAAAGGAAAAATTGAAGATTGATGCTCACAAAAAGCGAGTGATTCCCATCTCCACGGGATATATAGTTTATCAAGCATGCTGATGCTTATCCAAAACCTCAAATAAAAGAGGGAAAAAAGCTAGGACGACAATGACTTGAAAGTCATGGGTAAAAGGGTGTTTTTTTTTATTCTTTCTTTTGAATGATATTATCAACTTTCCACATTTGCTACTCCTTCTAAATCTAAAGATTAATGCTACCACTTGTTTAATAATGATCGACGGTGACCCAAAACAAGTGTTATATGACATGTATAATATTTAGATAATTATGAGGAGACATTACCTTTTAATTGTAATTAAATTATACTCATAAAATTTGTTCACGTGAATAAGCTTGTTAAATTAATCAAGACTAGGTCACAGACTAAGGTAGATTAAATAACCCTTTGCTGCTGAGTATTTTGGTGGGATTGTTTGATCACCACGTCAGATTGAAATATGTCAGATCAATGGTTTTGTAACTTTGAGAAACATGTTACATTAAATTTAAGAATTTTAACAACTTTATACACTAGTGTAATAATCTAAAAACTTAGAATAGGTCCTATACATTATCTCATAAAATAATTTTTTAATCATAAGAACCAGTTACTGTATAAGACCTGGTTCTTACAATTAAAAGACATGTTAGACATCAATCAAAAAAAAAAAAAAAGACATGTTAGACTCCTTCAATAGTAATTATAAGTAAGAACCAATTCTAAGTTTCTTAATCTTAAGAATCTTACAAGAACGTACATTTGAGATGCTCTAAAACCTACCTTAAGGTCCAATTTCAAAACTAATAATAATAAGAAGAAGAAGAAGAATTTTGTAAAAACATTATGAAAGAATGTGTTGATTGAGAGTGCACAAGAGTGATATACAAAAGAGTTGTCAAAGTGAGCTTATCCAGCTCATCCCAAATTGGCTCACTATGGGGTTGGTCAAAAAGTGAGCTAATCCAACATGGCTCACTTTTTAGTGAGCCAAAAAGAGTTTAACCTAGCTCAACCCATCACGAGTTGGTAGGTTATACGGGGTTGACTCACTTAAAATTAAAAAAATTAAAAATTAAAAAAATAGAATACATAAGTAAAAAAAAATCAAAAAATATACAAAAGTAAAATTGAGGTGATAAAAATTTTGATGTGCTTAATAAAAACCAAAGTATCAATATGTTTATTACATTGTGTCTCACAGTTTATATATATTAATGATTTGAAAAGTCATATCCGCATTCCAATTATATATCTATATATAAAAAGATAAGTTAGTATATTACTATCCTTTGTTATGATTAGAATATAATTAAATAATTTGGTTTACATGTTACTTACTTCAATTATTTAGAAAGTTAGTATAGTAAGTTATAATTTAAAAAAAAAAAAAAAAACCTCAACCCATAAGCCAACCTAGCTCACCACAAGAACAACTCAAGTGGGCCATGAGCTAAGTGAGCCATGAGCCAAGTGAACAGGGTCAAATTTGACCCACCATCTAAACGAATCAAATTTTACCAACCCAACCCGACTCAAACTTGTGGTAAGCCGAGTTAGCTCATAGACTATGACCCATATTGACAACATACAATCATGTAAAAACATCTTTTACAATGACCTACCATGTATGGTTATTAATTCTTACTTTTCGTATCCACTTTCGTAACAATCCCTTTGTACTAAATAATAATAATAATAATAATTTGTGGATCCTGTTCTTATTTTAATAGCAAACAACCTCTAGGGTTGGTTAAGTAGAATAAGATAAGATTGTATTTGATTTGACAGGTCGCAGGTTCGAATTCTTACTTATCTCCTTAGTGTAAGATAAATATAAATACTTCTATAAACATTTTTTAAATTCGAAAACTTTTTTATCTTAAGCTGAAATGTTTTTCTCTGTCTCTAAATTTTTTATCAAAAAAAATAAAATTCCAATAGCGAAACGCCTTGCCCACGGGAGCACTCACTGGTTCATTGTCCCTAGGCCTATATCTGCCAACATCAATATAGCTCATGATAAAGAAATTCTGAAGTGTTGTGCAGGAAAGAAAGATCTATTGTATTGCATAATTAGAAATTTAGAATTAGAATTAAAATTCTCTTATACCTATTTCTCTTCAAGAACACCAACTAAAGTTTTAACAGGGGTCATTCACTCGCCCTTGTCGGTTGTCACTTTCTTTGTCCTACCCTTTTGTTTTATACACGTGGCACCTTGTTTATTTGTCTACTGGATACCGTCACCATCAGGTGTTTTGTTCAATTATTATTCTCGTAAAAATGAATTTTTAAAAAGAAAAAAAAACCCGGGACTTAAAAGATGAGTACGGGTTTATTGAAATTTTAATGTGCAGGAAAACGGGGTCAAATACACAATTTCTTCTTTAATTAGAAGATGGTAATTAGACTCAAATCTAATAATATATATTTACAAAATGAAATGAATTATAAAAATTATTTTCAAATTTTCTCTTTTCTTCTCTCTATTTTTTTAATAAAACTTACTCCACACATTATACTCCATTTCTAAATCAATTGAAATCAGATCTAGCTTTTATCTATCCAATCACAACCAGTCCGAAAATTTTGAATCCATGGGACAGGGACAAAATTAGGAAACCTGGAATTAGGTAAGTTACTATGATTAATCCCACAAATTGCAAGTGGGTTCAATCGGGCACCGTGAGTTGATTAGAATAAGACCCATAAAATGTAGTTCTCACTCCATATTTGAATAACTTTTTTTAAAAGAAAAAGAAAAAGATGAAAACAAACAAGGGGGATGATGAAGGTGGCTAAAAATAATAAGATAATTCATCTATCATAAACTTAATAATACTACTAGCAATGTCTATTCATTTTATCCAACATTGCACCACACCCCCCACCCCCGTCTTTTCTATTCAATTTTTTGTTTATTTCAATGTGTCACCATCGTTGCCTTTCCATATCAATCTCTTTTAATTGAAAGTTGTCTGCAACTACCCATTACTAATCGTTGCAACTTACCAAAAATAATTAATGTACGACTCGACATTCAGATGCTGATCCGACTCTATTTTAACGATGGAAACTGTTATTTGCAGTGTTGTTTGACCAAGGATATGAATGAAAAGAAAGGGTGGGTAATTACAAAAATAGTTTGATGCTAAAGTCAACAACTAACCCGGTAGAATAATAATAAAGTATTCGGACGAAGGTGAGAGTTAGAACCACGTGAACCATCTAGTTATGCGCCAACTGTTTCAGAATCGCACGATCCTATTTGATAAAGTCATTGAGAATATTCCAAAAGCATAACACGTCTTCCTCTGCATCGGGCGATGTCGAGGTAACTTCTCCATCGACCTAATTTTATGATGAAATTTATGATATAAATCTTCGTGTGACTAAAAAATAATGAATAAGCATTTAATTAAATTATTTTTGCAATTCACGGTTGATGTAATAGACTTAAGAAAAAATACCAAAAAAAAAGGAGACTAAAATAGTATAACAATAATATATTAAAGTTTTTTTTTTTTTTAACGAAATCACTTGTATTTTTTATTAGAGACAATCTTAGTTGAGTCAGCTACAATTACTATGAGCAGTAAAGTTGTTTTTTTTCAAGTATATAAAGAAACTATATATTTAGGATTCAAACTCGATTATTAGTTATGCTAAAACAACTGCATACTACGATTGATCTATGTGCTTAGCGGTAAAACATATATTTCTTGAGTACTTCTACAAAAATTATATAATAACTTTCATTAGTAGTTTTAAATTACTTTTATTATCATATAACATACGAGATTTCCAAATTCAAATACAAGTTTATATAAACGCATGTACTTTGTTAATGAACAAAATTTAGAAAAATAGTTAATCTAAGTTCTTGCAGGGATTTATTGTGTCAATTTGTGTATTTAATAATAGGCAGAAATTTAAAAAGCTAATCAATTTATAAACTGAATAATTGTTTGAAATAACTATTTAGAAAGTACCAATCACTGCACTGAAGCCAGCTTTACTAAATAGCACAAAATCTCTAAACATAAGCACCGATAATTAATGATGGAAATTCTCTAATGCTTTGATCATATAGGTCAGATTCTGACCGGCAATTAGTTGGTAATTAAGAAAATACACGATGTCAGCCAAAAGGCTTGATTTGTATTGAGATTTGAGAAAGCTATTTTGTAATGGGGAAGAGAAAATGTGTAGATTCGACTTGGTTAAAAAGAAATGTCTGATTTTGCAGTGTTAACTGTTTACTAACACTGTTGGTCCATCTCCCAACTTTGCTTTGGTGCCACGCCACAGTGCTTGGGGACGTATTCCTGGTAAAATTAACAAGGTAATATCAAATGAACAAAAAGTTGTAGCAGACAAAATTTAAGAGAACAAAAAATTGTAGAAAAAGAAACATAATAGTTCTTTCTCTCGTACATTTGTTTACTCTCTTTCTTGCATAAAGCCAAATCAAATGAGGAGAAAAATAAAAGAAAAACCAATGAAATGCTTATGAACTATTTGAATGAAATGGTAATTAAGAAGATATGATTTGCAAATTAAACAATAAATTTAGTTAGAGCATGTGGGATGGAAAATGGAAAATGGAAAATTGGGAATTGCATTGCATTATGTACCTCAAGCTTGCACACGAGGTCTTGGGCAGTTTGGGCAGACACAATAATGTGACGGGCAGCGGGTGTTATGAAACCTTCGTCTACGGCATTGTCCATGAATGACAGCAACGAGTTGTAGTACCCATCCACGTTCAACAACCCCACCTGCTACCAACGCATCTTCTCATTTCTCCATTTTTTCCGTTAATCATTCATTTACACAGTTATCGCTTTCCAATGATTTAAGACCCTCATCGTGTCTTTTCTTTATCATCATGAACGGATTATAATATGCCATGTTAGTTAATAGTAAATTTCAAAGACTTTTTTTTTTTCACAAAACTAATTGATTGTATTTTACATGTGATGTGATGGATATGATAAAAATCAAAATATTCCATCACAAGAAGGAAAAGGGATTTATTTATTTATTTATTTCTTCAGATTACTATTAAAGAGGCACTAGTGTGCGTCACATTTGTAATAGGTTTTAGTCTTTTCGATACGTGCCCAACAGCAATGTTTCTTTGATACGGACTTACAATAATATAAGTTTTTACTGTAGTCGCATTAGGTACACTTCCACTATGGAGCAGTTCCTTAAATTATAATATATTAAAAAGAAACTGCAAAAGGGTTTTGATTTCGATATCTTACGGGTTTATCGTGGATTCCTAGTTGAGCCCAGGTGATCACTTCAAGTAGTTCTTCCAGGGTGCCATATCCTCCTACAAGAATATAAATTTCCAATAAATTAGTATATTCTTTATTTTTTGTACATTAAATTAGTGCATTCGTGCTTTTACTATAACTATAAAATAATTAAACTAAAAAAAAACAACAACTATGCAATAATGCATAAATAGAAACTTCAAAACCGCTGCAGGAATCTTATTAATTGCAGCATACAGTTGACAGTTATGATCCGTTATTGATAAAGATATCTTGAGAAGCTATTTTCTCTGCGCGGGACACGAGACAACTGAAGATATATTTGGCCCCAATTTTTAGTTAAAATTATTTTAAAGTTAAAATTTAAAATAAAGTACAAATTATATGACAATTTTTATTATTTTTTGCTTAAGAGAAAGTACTAGAAAGAAAAAGGAGAGATGACAGAAAGAAAGTAAGGAGAGAGAAAGGAGCACAAGAGATAGAAAAAGGGTAGTCAGTCTTTTTCTAGGTTCCTTCACCTAATTTTTTTTTTAAAATTACTTGTTTTCCTTTTCAATTTTTATAAAAATTAATCTCCTTAATATTTTAAGAGTTCTTCAAAAAATATATTGGTCCAAATTTTCTTTTAAAAAAAATATAAGAAAAGTTGAAACATATTTTTTGGGAAGCTAAATTATATGTTATATTTATATATATATGAATTTTTAAACATATTTTTTGTTTTAAAAATATTAAGTATTTAAAAATTAAGTAAATAATAAACATAAATTTTATTAAGAAAATAATATAGTATTAAATTTATCGTAGAGTATTCAGTGTAATATAAAAAAGGACTACAACAGTTTACTAATATTGCAATAAATATATTAATTTTTTAAGTGTTTTAAAAATAGAAGGCGATAATAGGCTTTTAAGTTTAGATAAAGACAAGGGCCAAACCAATTTATTTACTATATATTAGTCGTATATATCAGTTCAAACTTCAAAGTCAGCATTTGTTACCAACATTCAACTTTCTTTTAAGTTACGTTTTATGTCCGCATTTGTTATTATTAGTCTTTCAGTTACTTTTTAACCTTTCACTTTTTGATTCTGAGAAATTTATTCTCGTAATTAAAAAAAACGATATTTTTATCATAACTTATGGGAAAGCCAGGTTATGCCATTGAGAAGCACGCACGGATCCGAGAATATCATTGTGAGGGCGTGCCCCACAAACTTTTTAATTTTTCTTCATATAACATGTATAATTATAAATTATTTCCATAATTTAAAATATAGTAAAAAAAAGTTAACTAATATCAGTATTGTTCTCCCAACGTAGTTAACTTTTTTGTTTTCACTTTTTTAATTAGACATTTTTAATATTTCCTCTCTTCTCTTAATTTGATATGCATTTTATAAGCTATTTATGTAATTAGTTGAAAATTTCCCCTCCCAATTATTCCAGATTTAACTGTATATCACTTTTAATATACATTCTTTTTTCTCTATCTCTAAATTGAATTTTAATAGTTTAAAATATTTTTTATCACAATTTAAAGTGTTCATTATAAATGTTAAATATAATTTATATGTTTAAATATTTATTTATTATGAAATTCAATTAAAACATACTTTATCTATTAAAAAATAATTATTTATTATTTAAATTTTAAATATATGAAAATAAAAATTTATTATATATAATACATAAACTAAAATACTAATTTATATATATAAATATTGTGTCTATAATTTAAAATTTCTAAATATGCCACTATTGAGAAGCTCGGTCATTCATGAAATATGCAATAACATGAACTGTTTATATTAGTGAAAGGATAAAATGCTTTGAAAACTGAGATGCTTAAGAATCATATCTACATATAATATAAAAATTATTATATTAAAATTGCTACATGATAATTTTTTAGTTTTTATTTTTTATTCTTTAGATTTAATTATTTCATTTATTTTTTTATTAATTTTAATTAATTTTCATTTATTTCGTGTATATGATTTTTATTTTTTATATTTCTAACCTCTCAACTTTTATTTTTTAAAATTTTTATAGTTATTCTTCTCTAAATTTTTAAAAAAATAGTAATAAAAAAATTTAATTTTTAATAAATTAGAAAAAACATATTAAATAAATGAATCTTTAATAAGGAGAGAATAAAAAATATATAATATATTGTTTATTAATCATTATTTTTCATTTATTTATAAATTCTATTTTCTTTTAATATTCACTTATTATTCATATTTATCTGTTAACTTTTTATGTTATAAAAAAATTTCAAACTTAATATATTAAAAGTATAAAATTTGAAAGATTATAAATATGACAAATCAAGAAATATACACATTAAATAATATGTTTAAAAAATTAAAATAAATGTACTAATTATCAATAAAAATAGAACAAATTATCCTAACACTTTGTAAGGTTTTATTAAATTTCTTTCAATATTGTTTTTTACTCCTTCACGAACTTTCTTTAATTATTTAAAAAATATTATACCGATACTCTTTAATTGTTTGAAAATATTATATCATGAAACCCTATAACAGAAATCGCTAGAAATGTTAAAAAAATAATAAGTTATGTACAATTTTAATAAATTTCAAAAATGTCACTATAATTTATTCATAAAATAACAGGATACGTTATGGAATTTTTAATTTAAATAAAAATAGATAAAAATTGTTATCGCAGAAAAGGTCAGAATCTCTGCCATCACATCGTACATACGTGTATCCATAATTCAGAGAACAAGTGGGAAAAGAGAAGAGAAGAAGAGAGATAATATCAAAAAAAAAAAAAAGAGGGAGAGAGAGAAGAAGAGAGAAAAATAAGAAAAACAAACCTGGCAGCGCAATAAATGCATCGGCTTGTCGAGCCATTTCTGCCTTGCGTTGGTGCATGCCCGACACTGCTCTCACTTCCCCCACAGTCTCTCCCGTGATCTGAACCCAAACACTCCTCAATTAACATTTCCATCACTTTTTTAACATATATGCTAATAGATTAATTAATCGATTAAACTTATGACTGCTGCAACAGCATATATAATATATTTATTGAAAAATAAAATAAAACAAGATACCTCTGTTGGCATAAGAGTGGTTGGAATGACCCTGCAATAATAGGAAGCTTCTTCAACATCACAAGTACAGAAATATAGGGAAGGGTGGGACATGACACAGCGAAGAATTACCCTAACACGTGGCGTCCACCATCAAACACAACTTGTGAGATTAAACCCATCAATCCAATGCTCCCTCCTCCGTAAACCAAGTCGATGTTCCTCTCCACCTGCATTCAATTCTCACTTCTTAATCTTTTACGACGTTATCGATCTAATTAAACTCATAATAAGTAATAACTAATAACCCTTCAATTATCTATTCATATTTGCATGTATATATTCATTCCCTGATTACTATTCCAACCCGTAAAAATTTTAATCAGCCGAGGGCAGGGGACTCTGATTTGGTACATATCTTGGAAGAGAAAGAAAATTAAGTGGTGACAAAATAAGTTGTGTTATGGTTTGTGAGTATTCTAATTCTACTGATAGTCTGAAATTTATAAAAATAAAATAAAAAAAATCAAGAAGTGATCGATTGGAGACAGAAAAACATGGATTAATAACTGAGAATGAGAAGTGTTGACATTACTAGTTGTTTGCCGAGTTGGATAGCAGCGAGTTGGTAACTGGGGTTCTTCCCTGGGCTAGTGCCACAGAAGACACAGATACGTCTGAACCTAGACTTCATGGGTTTCTGTTCAATTTCCATAATAGGAAAAGTGAATTGGTTGAGTTGAGGGTAAAATAAAATGAAGGGTGGGAGAGGGACAGAGAGAATAGAATAGAACAAAGAGGAGTAAAGGAAATTAAGCAGAAGAAGGGAGGGGGCAATCTTTCTGAAAACAAATGCCCAAAAGTTGTGAGAATTGGTGTCAGTTGTTCTCTTAAATAATCTAAGGATCAGATCCATCTTCTATGCCCCCCGCCCACACACACGCGATAATATCGCATACATACCAATGTCTGCAATGCATCACGTATTACATCATTATCTCAATTTATCGTCATCTCCACTCGTGACATATTCTTCATTTAAGATTCTGATTTGGCTTCCCATTATCTTATTCTATTTTGACTTAATTGTATTTTTGTCCTTTAATACGAGAATGACGTGACAGTTATGGTCGATGATGTGCCATGCAAACACCCTTAACCACTAAATTAATGAATTTATTTAGTATATGAATGCAAAATATAATATATGTAATTTAAATGGAGATAAAAAATGTACATATATTTACTACAACTAAATAAACAAATTTATATATATTATTAGTATTAATAATATTATTAATATATTAATACTAATATTATTTTTAATAATATTATTAGTATATTAATAGATAAATTAATTATTTAATAAATATAAATTATTTAAAATATAATAAAAATATATGAATATTTGATATAAATTATTAAATTGATTTAAAATATATGATATAAATATAAATTTTAGTGATTAAAATATGCAAATTAGATGCTCAATATCATCATAGATCTCAACTGCCTTAACATTGATATTAATAATATTATTAATACTAATGTATACTTCTACATAAATATATCAATAAAATAATAATACTAATAATATTAATATATTTTTGTAGGATTATTATTTTATTAATATATTTATTATATCAAATTTTATATAATTTATATTTATTAAATTATTAATTTATCTATTAATATATTAATAATATATAAAAATATTATTAATAATAATATTAGTATTAATTTATTAATAATATTAATAATATATATATATATATAATAAGTATAAAAAATTTTATTTAGCAGTAGTAAATATATGTACAACTTTGGTCTCCATTTAAGTTACATATATTATATTTTTCATTCATATGCTAAAAAAATTATTGTGTAGTAGTTAAAGGTTATTATTAGAACCTAAAGTGAGGGGTTTTAATCCCAATAAGGCCAACTTAATAATTTTATCTTTTATTTTTGCATGTCACATCATCATGTCACGTCTTCGACACATCAACCATGTCATCGTCATGTCAGTCGCTACGTCATCCACCAAGGCCACGTCATCTGCCATGTCATCCATTATGGTATGTTTAGTTGGAAGGAAAGGAAAGAAAAGAAGGAGGAAAGAAAACACAGATAACGAAGTGTTTTCTTTTGTTTGGTTGGAGAGAAAATGGAAGGAAAAGGGAAGGAAAAGTTGACTTTTAGAAACAAAAATTTAAACTTTTTCTTCCTTCCACATTCCCTTCAATTCAAATTTCAAACTTTTCTCTCCTCTCATGTTTTCCATCCACCGAACCAAACAGGCCCTTAGTGTCATGTCAACAAATTTCGTTAACCGATAAAGAAAGTCGTTGGAGCATTAAATGCAGCATTTAATGCTTTTTACCAACTTGTCATATGATAAGATAAAGTAGTCTGTTTATCTTTTCTATTCTTGTACTCAATTTTGTAGCAGTTGTCGTGTCTGTTTTCCCAGTCTAACATTCACACACATATTCATTCTTTTTCGTTGACTTTCTTCAAGAGTAGGTATGTAGGCTTTATACGTTTCGAGGTAACTTACGCTCTGATTGATGTGCAGATCATTTTAGAACATTGTCATCGTCTGTAAAATTTATTAGTTACAAAATTTATCTAATCAAAAGATAAGACAATATTCATTTTAAAAACATCAGACGATTGCTTGCGAACTGTAACACCCTCACTTTTATTTAATTAATTGTTTTATTTATTTATTTATTCTATATTTAATTCTGAAAAATCAGGAAGGAATCTAAAAATTCTGATCCCCACGGTTAAACTCAGAATATTGAAAACTATCTAATCGTGATTTTCAATAATTTTTCCAAGTTGAAGCCCGGAGAAATTCGAAAATGACGATTTTGTCCTTATTTGTCAATATTAAGGGCTGACATGAGAAAAAGATTCAATTGATATTAAAATGTCAAATTGAGTTTAAAATCATGTCATATGTATTAAAATATAATTTTGGAAATTTTTTGGGAATTTTCTAAGATTCCTGTACAACATGACCAAAATACCCCTAGTTGTCAAATAACCAACTCAGTATTGGTTTGACATCCAAAAATGATGAAAATGATATTTTTAGTACATTTCTAGGTAAAACATGTAATTTTATAATTTTCATAAAAATTTGAGCATTTATTGAATTAAAATGAATTTAATATGAATTTTCTAAGCTTAAAATATATAATATATATATTTATAATTCGAAAAAAATTAAAATTTATTTTTAGAAATTATTTTTGATGAAAAATATTACATTTTTTCAGATTTATATTTAAATTAATTATTTTGGTATTAAAAGTTAATTTTTTCAAGTTTAGGCGATTTTATCGGTACCGGATAATTAATTAACAGTCAAAATTTATACTGAGATTCTTTGGGACAGCTGCTATCCCACGTTTCTGATCTACCAAGAGGTGATTCACCACCTACTTACATATGTGTCCCTAATTTTCAATTAAACATAAATCAAAAATTGTATTTTTGACATCATGGATGATCTCATCAATGGACACCTAGGTTCATTTTTTTCCTATAAATAGCCATCACTTAGAACTGAATTTTTCATCCCATTCCTCCTTTCACCACCGTAAGCTTCCATAGAGAAATTTTCTCTCTTTAGAAAATTTTCTTTTACTTTGTTTTTATGCTAAAATTCTACTAGTTTTCCGATAACTAGTAAAAATCCTCTTCCTAGGAGCTCTGTACCAACAACTTCACCAACTCTTTGAGGTAATGGGGAGAGTGGGGTTGGTTCTAATTTTCAATTACTTTGCATGTTGGTAGGAAGGGTTTTCCCCGAAACCCGTTTAGGCTTTAGTTTTACTATTAATATTATTGTTATATTATTTGATGTTAAACTTTAAATTTTGCTAAGTTATTATTTTGCTCAAATTTAAATTATTAAATTATACCAAAGCTGTTACTCTGCTCAATTTTAGAAAATTAAAATGCACTTGCTAAGCTATTACTCTGCTCATTTTTAGAAAATTAAAATACATTTACTAAGATGTTACTCTGCTCAATTTTAGATAATTAAAATACTCTTATTAAGTAGTTATGCTGCTCAAATTTAGACAACCATAATATAATTATTAAGTTGTTATACTGCTCGAATTTAAACAAAGCTGTTATACTGCCCAAATTTAGAAAAAATATTTTTAGCTATTATGATAAATAATTAAATTATTAAATTATCAAATTTTAGTAATACTCAATTATTTTAGCAAAATAGTAGAAGAAATAAACCATAAATCTCATAATATGAAACTAAAGATAGAAATTATTTTATGAGCTATTTATGAATTTATTTTTAGAAAACTACTATAGAAATTTCAGTTTAAGTTCTTATCGTTCAGGTAAGGTCTAGACACACTAATAGACCATCTGTACAAATTTCATAAATTTTAAAGCTTATTTAGTACTTCTAATTGTGCTTTATAAGTGCCTGTGGACACATTTTTCTTAGAAATACTAAATTTCAAAAATTTTCGAAAAAATTCTAAAAATTCATGATAAAATTCTAATTATTTTTCTAAGTTCAAAAATTATTTTTATGGAAATTTTTGACCATTCTATGATTTAATTCTTAATTATCAGTCTTTATTTTAATTTGTATATCTTTATTTTTATTGAACTATTGCTTAAGTGCTTTAATTTGAATTATGACTTATGTGAATGATATGTATGGATCAAATCTCTGTAATATAAGGCAGAGATATTAGTAGAAATTATACTGGTGCTCAAATACTTGAGACCAGAATGAACCTTTAAAAATTAATAGATTAGTGAGTAATGTAAAGCAAGGGACATGCAGTGGCATGACACCCTATTGGGGAAGCTACAGTTTGGTACGCTGAGGAATGAAAGGCAAGGACCCATTTGGGAGGTCTCGGGGGTAGGCATCGAGTGGTGAAAGTCCTAATAGCCAGGGTAGCGCCCGTGAGCTGGGATATTCACCTGACCAAGCTCGATAACCCCGACAACTGCTCAGCATTCCGGGATTGGTTCGAGAATATACCTCTATAAATGGACGTCCTAACTGATATTTGTTCCTCATTGATGATGAGGACTGTACCATGTGATGATGTTGATGAAGTATATATACTCCCAGTCACTTCCCAGGTTCTGTTAAGAACTATTACTCACTGATGGGAAGTATGGATCCATACCAAGTCAAGGGTAGTGTAGTATAACTCAGAATAAACCCTAGGTTCCCTTCATTAATTGTATTTAAATTCCTACCATACATGTGAAAGTGATTTAGAACAAATCACCTCACTCCATTATTTTGTTATGCATGTTGAATCATGATTATTGAAGATGATAACAATGCCTGATGATGCTGAGGAAGAGCCAAAGGATACTTCTCCAGATTTGAAGACCTAGTTTATAATATTTTCTTAAGGGATAAGGTAGATAAACACTGCTCTGTATAGGATCCTTTTTTTTATGTATATATTGGGTTAGGTAGTATATGTCTTTTGATGTACTTTGTTTTCTCTTTGACTATTATATATTACTCAAACCATGATGTACAGTTGGATATATATATATACATAAGCAGTTTTTATCATTTCACTTCTATTTCTAAATTCTATTTTGCTAGTATCAAAAAAAAAAAATTACTCACATTTTCATCAACTTAAAGTAATAATTAAAAAAATATGAATTATACTTAAAATTAAAGGAGTGTTACACGAATGAATGATCAAACGATTATGTAAGGACATATATAATTTAACTGTTGTTATTATCAAAATATTTGAGGGTTATAAATTCGTCTTTTGTCTTAACAAAATATTTAACGAAAAATTGATGAAGGGACCACAATCGTACAATTATGATACTTGAGGGATCTAATTTACATAATTAGAACTTGGGGAACCAAAATTACACAATTACAATACTTGAGGGACAAAACGTGTAATTATGCCTTTTTATTTTCATTTTAACTTTTGCATTTTTCTTATAGTTTTAAAAATGTAAACATTACAATTGTTATTTTAAGTATAATTACTTAAAAGTATGTTTGGTTAGGAAAAAAAATTGAAAAAAGGAAGGAAAAACAGTTGAAAGCATGTATATAAATGAAAGAAAAGGAAAGTAAATTTCTTTTCTTGTTTGAGTGTGTAGAAATTAAAAGAAAAAAAAAAGTACATATATAAATGATCATAAATATCTTAATAAAAAAAAGAAGTATGTAAAAATAAAATAATTTAGTATTTTGACTACACAAAATTAGATTGAGAAAGCACTAGGCCCACTTGGTTTTTCATACTTCCTTCTTACCTGGAGCAATACTAAATAGTGGAAGGAAATAATTTTGTATTCTTTTCCATTTGTCAGTAAACACTTGTTGTCTTGCTGTTGTTTCAAACATAGTTTAAGAATTTAATTTTCATGTATTGTTAATATAAAAATTTTTATATTATTAATCAATTAAAAATTACTTGGATATGTCTTTTTATAATAATTATTACAAAATCAATAAATTTACTATACATAACAATTTATGAATGGATGACAATATAAAAAATACATTCTAATTAAATTTACTTAATCATGATTTTTGACTCTATACTAAAGGATTATTAAATCTTACAATTATACTTGCAAAAATATCAAATATAAAATTATTATTGTTTGCATATATTTAGATTTGTCATTATTTGCGACTTTTTTTTTGAAAAAAAAAAAACAAGAATTGTGTTCTTTACATCTAAAACTTTGAAATTATATGTTATGATATATATGCTATTTTATTGTGATTCTCTATAAAACTTTTAAATCAAAAAATGTAAAAGAGAGTATAAAATTTATATAATAAATTTATATAGGTTTAAATATGTTTTAAGTTCCTACAAATACAACCCTATCTGATTTTAGTCCTTGCAAAAAAATTTGTTATTTTTAGATCCTTAACATTTTCTTAGTTTTTTTTTTAGTTCTTATCATTAACTATGATTAATATAGTGTTGACATGACTAACAAAATAAAGAATATTAATTAAGATAGTTAAGGTAATGAAAATATTTTAAATTAAAATAATTAGATTATTTTTAGGTGTGTAATTTAATTAAGTAATGTATTTATTATTTTACATAAATAAGATAATTACATATAATTCAATTTTATAATTTATTTTTAATTTTTAATATATTATGAATAGTGATTTTTATTACTTTTAGTATTGTTCTTACTTTTCATTTCACTAATTTATTTTTAACATTGTAATTTTATAATTTACTTAAACGTTTATAATTTACTTTTAATATATTACTTTGATGTTATTTTTACATTTTAATTCATTAATTTTGACTAATTGCAATATAATTTATTTTTTTAATATATCACAAGTAGTGATTTTGTCTCTCAAGATAAAAGTGATATATTAAAAATAAATTATAAATGTCTAAGTTAAATTATAATTTTTTACAAAGTACAATGTTAAATTAATTAGTGAATTAAAAAGTAAGAACAATATAAAGCAATAAAAATCATTGTTTATAATATATTAAAAATTACAATAAATTATAAAATAAATTTTATGTAATTACTTTATTTATATAAAATAATAAATACATTATTTAATTGAATTATATACCTAAAAATAATCTAATTATCTTAATTTAAAATATTCTTTATTACCTTAATTATCTTAATTAATATTCTTTATTTTGTTAGCTATATCAATACTAAATTAACTAGAGTTAATGGTAAGGACTAAAAAAAACACTAAAAAAATGTCAGGGATCTAAAACTAACAAAAAAATTTGTAAGGACTAAAATCAAAAAGAGCTATATTTGTAGGGAGTTAAAACATATTTAAGCCATTTATGTATATGCATATTTATTTATATAAATGAACGTATGTATGTTTGGTTGCTATTAACCTATAAATATCATTTATTAATGCACAACTAAATATATGCTTGGATAGGCTTTTGAGAAAACAAACTTAGTTTTGCCAAAAAGTGTGATGTTTCGTTGTTCTAAATAAAACTTGCTTTAGCTTTTAAAAGCACATTAGCTTAGAAGAAAAAAATATAGTTTAGGTTAGGTAGAGAATTTTATACTAAATTTTACTATAAAATTTATTTTTAAAATAACATTTTTTAAGCATAAACTACTTTAGTTTAAATTCACTTTTAACTAAAATCAAATATATAAAATTAAGTTTCCAAACATTCATCCAAACACGTATTTTTTATTTATTTTTGGTAGTTACTCATTTAATTTGGTATACCTAATTGAGGTTAGAGATATATACAAAATATCACTTTTCTTACTTATTTATATAAATAATAGTAACTGAAAATTTGCATTGCAAATAAATCAAACATAATTTAACATTATTCAACCACACATTTTTATATTTGTCAATGAGAAAAGTGAAATCTTTCAACACTCCCAGTCTCTTTCACTTGATGACTATCCTTCTATCACATGGTTTTGAAAATTGAACTGGACTAGACGAATGAACCAACAAATTGATCCAGTGTCTAAATAATCGTTAATTAAAATTAAATTGATGTTCCTAAGAATTGGATGAAGTGAGAAAAAGTTGGTCCTTCACCAATTTGGACTGGTTTCCAAACCTTGGAAAATTTGGAAAGCTCCACTGTTATGAAGTTGAAATCCATATGCTTCTTACCATTAATTCAAGATTAATAACTTACGTCTTAAATAATGCTTAAAATAATATGCATTTTTTTATTAATATTATCTATTCAATATCTATTTATTTATTTGCATAGCTTTCATAATTACTTTTTCATCTTAAAAACTATAATATTTTTTTATGTTGATATATAATTTCATCTAACTTTATTTCTTATGACATATATTATTTATCATAGAATATATTATACAATATTAAATATATATATATATATATATATATATATATATATATATATATAATTGATATCAATTAGTCAGATAAAACTAACAAACCTTGAAACAATTCCTATATTCATTTACTGGTTAAATATGTTTTTGATTTATATAATATTTCATAATTTTAATTTTAGTATCTACAATTTTTTTTTTTACCAACTTTTAGTCTTTCATTTATTTTTTGTTAGTAATTCCAGTCTCGTGACATTCACGTGACAACTTGTATGACGATACAATCACGTGACAATTTGTATGACTTGGCATTCACGCAACATCTACACAGGTAGTTATGTGTAAGTGTTGTCATTTCAAAAATATTTTTTCATTCTTAAAAATTTTCAAATTTTGGTTTTAGTTACCATAAAATTCAAATTTAATTTTAGTTTTTAATTAATTTTTATTTTGTTTTAGTCATTTTTGAAATCTCTAATCTCTACTTCACTCACTTTCACCTTCTCACCAACATCATCACACAATATCGTTCAAATCATTATTAAGAATTAGCAACAAAGGTGAAAGTGGAACCACTGTGACTTGCTTTGATGACAAATGGGTAACCCAAATCCAAATCGAGGGTCAAAACCTCTAATGCATGTTCTCTAATACCCTTCAGTAACTAACAAACTTCCAACTCTTGAAATTTTAATTCAATAGCCTCTGCAAATTTATCATCAGTCTATGCCACTTAGTAAAGGGCTGAGAAAATCAAAGACGAGAGCAAGACACAATCACCAAGTCAACCACAATGACTTATTGATACCTATTTACCATTAATGTAATTATATTTTGTATGGCAAATGTTTTATAATTTGAATATTAATGTATTCATGCATTAGTCATCACTATCAAATGTTTTACTTTAATGTATTCATGCATTTTGTTATATATGTTTTTAAAGCCCATACATTTTAATGTGCTTTGAAATGTTAGTGTGTGTGTGTCTATCAAGTTCAAAAATATTTTAAATTATTGTTTTTGTCCCAAATCACATAATAGAGACTGATTTAACGACTGATATTTTTAAAAACTAAATAAAAAAATTCTTGTTAAATCAGTCTCTAAAATTGATCTCAAAAACAAACTTTAAAATCAATCTTTAAATGTGTCTCTAAAATTGGCATGTAAATCATTTTTTAAATTGATATCTAAATATGTCTCTAAAGTTGGTCTCTAAATCAATCACTGAAATTAACCAACAGTGATTTAACGATCAAATCGGTCATCTAAGATCAACAATAAAAGTTCGTTTTCTTGTTCTCTGTCAAATTCATTTTTCTCTGTTTAGTTTATTTGATTCAATACTCAAAAATAATTTTGTTCCTAACAATGCCAAAAAAAAGTCTTTGTCTATCAATTTTGTTTCTTTCTCTTTTTCGTTGTTAAAAATTCGTAGTCAGTAAAGGATAAGAAAAAATGAAAAGTCGCCGCTCATCTTAACTTGTTGGTAGCCAGATTTGTTAAAAGAAAATGAACTTAGATGTGGTCAAATAATTAGATGAGTGCAAAAAAATCAAACATATACTACCAATAAATAAACCATATACTTTTCAATATATATGAAGTTTTCCTTTGAGGCATCGAAAGGGGCAATGAACAAACTTCAAAATAGTATACAGAAGCGTCAAGTTTTTATTTATTTATTTTTTTCAGTAAAGCACGCAGTTAGTTAATTGTTTCAAAGCAATTTCCATGCAATGCAAGCACCGTTAATTAATTTATCAACATGTTTGTTGATTCGAGCTTCTGTTAACTTTTAATTGCATTTTGAAAAAAGTAAGCCTTGCATCTTGTAAGTAAAAGAAAACTCCAGGAAAAAAAAAAAGAAAAAAAAAGGCACATTTGTGAATTGACTCTAGGAAAAGATGAAGGTTAGCATGGGTAAGATGGATAGGTCTCCCACCGTGAAAGAGCTTTTTACAACCATTAAATAAAATAATTTTTAATCAAATGGTTTAAATTTTTTCTTTTTTTTCTTTTTCCCCCTTTCCCGATTTACCCTTTCTTCTTTTTTCTCTCTCCTCCTCTTCCCACTCCTTTGCCTCATTCCCTCTCTCTGCGGCTCTTCCTCATCCTTTTTCATGTCTTCACCATAACTTTTGAAGTAGCGAACTCCTGGAAGTGGCAATTGACAGATTCGAAGGCAACTTTGGCAATGGCGCGGTCGAGCATGTTGGCACCGACGTTGGCCCACCAGGTGGACACGCGGTTGAGGAGGGTGTCATTCTCGCAGAATGTGACGAGCAAGGATGCAGCCCAGGGTTTCGGTGATGAAGAAGAGAAGGTTGTTGCTAGGGAGTCGAAGCACTCAGAGATCTCCTTGTTGCAGTTGGCGATAAGCTTCGTGAGGTGGTACGAGGGGATCGCAGCAAAGATGGAGACAGTGATGGCGATGACGTTGGAGTCGTGGTCGAGGAAGTGGAGGTCGATGAAACTGCAACTTGGAGAAGACAAGAGGTAGGGGTAAATGGAGGAAAGAGAGGGAAAGGAAAAAAAGAAAAAATTTAGTCATCCGATTGTCACTAATTAAATCTAACAGTCTGTAAAAAGCTCTCCCACGATAGGAAACCTATCCACCTTACCCACGCTAGTCTTCATCCTAGGAAAATGACATGTGTCTTGAAACCTAGTTTGTCTGCTCCGTGATGATTTGTGAATTGCTTTTCCTGACACAAAAGGCGAGGAGGAAAAGAAAAGATAATATATATATATATATACTTAAATTGCATTTAAATGAATTGAAATGGAAATAATAGAGAAATAAAAATAAAAAGGAAAAATAATAGATATAGAGTCGGTTTGATATAGATTAAAAAAGTGTTCCTAACGTACAATAATTTAGTGATTTTAAAAAACTAGAAGCTAATTTTTATTTGTTTACAATCATAAAAATTATTTTTTTAAGAAGCAGTTGATTTTTATAAGAAGTTATTTAAAATAGCTTCTGATTTTAATCATATTTTCAATTTTTTTCAGTTTCTAACTATTTTAAAAAAGTTAAAATAAAGAGTTTAATTACTATAATCTATCAATGTAAAAACTTTTACAATGTCAATCAATCGAAAGTAGTTTTAATGTGACTTTTAGGATGGTTACTATCAAAGACAACAAACTTACCATATACAATGAGTTGTGATTGGATGACATTATAAAACTATTTTACATTGTCAGTACATAGCCTATTTTCTCTAAAACAAATATATGAAAAACTTTTAAAAGTGATCATTTTTAAAAAGAAGGTAATCTTTTACTAAAAAAAACTGTAACAAACAAACCTATAATAAATAATGTGATGGGAAAGTAAAAGAAAAATGAAAAAATATAGACTAAAAATGACATGGCAGAGAAAATGAATATATATTTACAAGAGAAGTGTTAACAACACTCTCTTTCTGATATTTTCTTTATTATTAACTGAAATTTATTAAAATCACAAATTTTGATGGGTTCTATTTTTAAATAAGGAGAGAAACTCATTAAATAAGAAGTAGAATCTACCAAAATTTGTTATTTTTAATAAATTTTGATTAATAGTAGAAAGAATATTAAAAAGAGAGTATTTAAAGAGTGTTGCTAGCATTCCTCGTATTTATAATTACTGGAAAAAAAAACATGTTGTTGGAAATTTACAATTTGTTATTAGGAGATCAATGCCCACAATATTATTGATGGGAAAAAACAAAATAAAAAAATGAAATGAAAATACTGAAATAATAACCTGAAATCGGAAATACAAGTACCTCTGGTTAGTTAGTTTTTTCTCAAGAATTTAGTTAATTTGCATGAACTCATAAAATTAAACACCAATTGTTACTATTACTTTTTTAAAACTGCTGAGATTACAATATTGAATGTGAGAAAGTATGAACTGTTTGGCGGAATTTATGCAACTTTTGTACACTTTCGTCGAAGAATGTTAAGAACAGTTTTAATTTGATTTGATTCAATTTTTTAATTTAAAAATGGTTATGAATAATTTCTTGTTTTTCTTCATATGTGAGAAATACTATATTATCACCTTAAGAACAGTCTCAGCTCAGTGTTCTGTTTTTTTTTCTTTGAATATTAAACTCTCATTCGTAGCTAACCATTTTACGGGTCTATCATTTTCTAAACGAATAGGACAATACAGGGATGTAATGTTTGAGGAATATTTGGTTCCCTTTATTCATAAAAGTCCATCTTTCACAGTTGCTAATGAGTGTAGATCACTCTTTCCAATTTTCTTGCCAATTTAACTGCTTTCATATTGCGGACTTGTGGTCCTCTGTTTTCATTCTCTGCGGTATGATTTATTCCAAATGAGTTAGGGATTGGAGCCTTGTTTCAATAATTTGTACGAAAGGAAAAAGAGTTGAAGAGAGAAAAGAAAAAGATGACACTGGTCCAATAAAATTTCGCTTTCAATTTCATTCACAGCCTTCCATGTATTTCAGCCTTTTCGAAAACATTCTTCTCATAAGTAGGGGCAGTTTTCATTTCCTCAACCTTGTGTTTGGTTGGAGAATTTTAAGAGGATAATTTATTTTTTTAGAAAATTTAAAATGTTTTATGATAAAATATGTTGTTTAGATAGAATATTGAGCAAGAAATTAAAATTATAGTAATTTGTGAAGGTCTTTTAATTATATAAAATTGTAGAATTTTAAATTTTATCTAAAAAATAAGAATTTGAAAATTTTCATATTTATTTTTTCTTTTTTCTCTTACCTTTATGTCTCTTTTCTCTCTCTATCTCCTCTCTCTCTCTCTCTTCTCTCTCTTTTCTTTTATCTCCCCTCTTTTTGTTCTCTCTTTTTTTATGGCCTCTTTCTTTTCTCTCTCTCTCTCCCCTCCCTCTCTTCTCCGTCTCCTCTCTTCTCCCATCTCTCTCTTCACTCCTTCTTTCTTTTCTCTCTACTTTCTCCTCTCTCTCTTCCCTTCATCAATATTGATCTAAAAAATATCAATATTTGTATTTTTTGAATTATTAAATATTATCTAATATAAATTATTTTAAAATTATCAGATATTTAAAAATTGGCTAAAGTTTATTTTCAATAAAGTTTAATATTAAAATTTTTATTTTTAAATATATATTTAAAAATTAAATTTTGCATATGGTGGAAATTAAAATGTCATATCCAAGCTAAGAATTTGAAATTTAAGAAATTGAATTGATTTATCCAAACAAAGTATTTAATAAATGAAAGAAATTTAAATCAAAACAAATCAAGTTTTAAGTATTTCAAATTTCTTGAATTTTAAAATTCTTCATCCAAACACACTATAAGACTTTATATTTTACATTCACACAACACAATATTCTACGATAGGCTAGAAGTGGTGGCTCACGTAATAATTATTTGATACAAAGCTTCTTATTTAAAATTTAATTTTTATACAATGTTAGTATAAAAAATTTTATATTGTTAACCATTTAGAAATCATCATTTATATGACTTTTACTATAATTATTGTAAAAGTCAACAAATTTACCATACATAACGATTTGTAATTAGATGTATGTGTAAAACTTCTTTACACTATTAGTGAATACACAATTTTCTCTTTTATTTAATAATGTATTATTTCTCCTAGGTTTATGAAAAATTATAAATTTTGCAACTGAAAAATTTATTTAATCAAGAAAAATAATCATTTTTAAATTATTTCCGGATACTACAAAAATTTTCACTTCAAAATAAACCAAAAAACTGAACTACCATTTGTCAAAGGACAAAACTTAAATACAGTACTTTAGATATTATTCTTTAATCAAAAGTGGAGTTTCATATTAGTAATATAGTATAATAAAAATATACATTAAAAAATTATGCATGTTATCATGGTAAAACTTTACTTTTGATTAGAGAATAACACCAACAACATCTAAAATATTGTATCTAAGTTTTGTCCACAAGTGACCACAAGTACTAATAGGTAGTTAGTTCAAATACTAAATGTCTAATTATCCTTGAATAAAATCTCAAGTTTGAGCCTTATTCATGGAAAAATTTTCCACTAAGAGTTAATCCCAATATGTTATAGATCTCTCCTAGCTCAAATAGGACTACCTTTTGAGTAAGATACACGAATATTGGAACTCTTAAGAGGATTTGGAGCTTCCTTTATTTTATGATACATGGTGGCCTCAAAACCAATATATTTGCATGGCTTAGGGATTAATGAACTTTGACAGGTGCCTTCTCTATCATCAGTTTCCCAAGACCCTATTCATGTTCTTTGAGATTACTTGTGTGTTAAAGAGTAAGTGGGACATTGCTCATAGTTGGGGTTAGACACGGTTCTTTATGTAAGATCTACATACATGAATGAGATGAACTTAAATGGGCATAACACAAGGTCTTTCACTAAGAATTGAGTTTCTTAGTATGTAGTTCTTACCTAAAATATTTGGAAAGCTCGTAATAAGGTGATCTTCCAAGGCAACTATTTTGTTTAATGAGATTATACCATCAATAAGATGTCAAATCCTATCATATGATCATAGTAATAATAGTGGGACGATTGCTCACAATTCAATAGTTAAATATAAACAAATTCTGATATGTTGAGATTTTCATTTTCATGGGTGGCTTATGTTCAACATAGATGGGTTTTGTGAGGGATGACTTAAGGCATGTAGGATGTTGGAAGTCCTCTTAGATTCCTTGAATTCATGGGTTATAGGTTTTGTTACAAACCTACGTATAACTCGTGTAATTATTACTAAGCTTTGGGCCATATACACATATATGGAAATTATGTGAAATAAAAGCATTAACAAGCTTTAAATTGAGGAATAGTCTTCTCTGACTATAAAGTGGGCTCAAGAAGGTTGCAATGAGTTTTGCATCAAAATTATTAGATTTTGACATAATAAAAAGGAGAAATTGGATTATCTGGTTATTTTGTAGTAGATGTGAATAAGGAGAATGCTATGATAAATTAGCTTGTGAAATGTGCCCATGATTGTTAGATTCCATCTTAAAATCAATTGACATTAAGTGAAGTTTTCTAGCAAATATATAAGCTACACCATAGGAATCGAGGCAACCAATGCGGGACTTTCCAACACTCCCTCCATAAATGTTTGCCAGAATAGGCGATGTCTACTAGAATAGGCAATTCATGAAGATATGTTGGGAAAATCAATCCAAATTCCAAATAATAATGTAAATGAGTGGAAATTGAAGAGGTGCATTCCAAGAAGTAGTAGTGACTCTTGGAAAACCCTACTACTATAATGAGAGGGTAGATGGAGAGGTGGGATAATTAAATTGAATCATTAATTGAGTCATGAACCTATACTATAAAAGGAGGGCCTTGTGATGAGAGAAGTCACCACCCAACTTGAAGAGAGGGGGTCACCACCCAAGTGAGAAGGGGGGTTTGTAATGAGACGGTTTCTTAAGTTTGTCTAAAAAACTTGTAATTGGGGAGTTGCTCAAGATTTTCCAAAAAACTTGTAATCTTATTTAAGATGGTGAAAACTCTTTTGAGATGTTCCTGTGAACGTATGCAAGAGGTGTTGAACCACATTAAATTCGTGTCTTTTGCTATTTTTATATGTGTTGTGTTGTGTGTGCTTTATCCTTTGATCTTTATTATTGTGTGTGAAGGGGATTTTCCCCCAAACAAGATGGGCTATAGGATCTCATACAATGTTAGATTCTACCTTAAAAGCCAATTGTCATCAAGTGAACTTTCCTAACAAATATTTAAGTTGCATCCTAAGAATTAAGGTAAACAATGAGAAATCTATTAGGTCTTACATCCTCGATCACCCTCCTAATAGGCATATTCTCTTACTCTTTCAAGACTATATTAAGACATCTTTTCATTTGTGGTGTTTTAATGTAGTTATAACTAGAGGTGTTCATGGAACAGGTTGAGACAGGTTTACCTTGTCCTTACCCAGCTCGAAATTTAGATAGAATCAAGTTTGTGAACCCAACTCTGACTTGATAAAGACTTCGGACAAGACCAGGGTCAACCCGACTTGTTGACATAATATATTAATCTTAACATTATATATAGTTATATTGTAGAGCTGAAAATACAACTACAATTAAGGTATATTTTACAATATATATTTTAAAATAATTGATATCAACATAAATATAATGTCATGTTAGACAACATTATTTGTTAATTCAAGAAATTGTATTAGTAATACATAATTGTTTAAAAAATTATACTTTTTAAAAGAATATATGACATTAGACCGGGTTGGGAAGACCTAAGGTATAACCCCGAACCTATCCCAAAAGTGTACCGTGTCTAATTTTTTAAATCCAAACCTGTCAAAAGTTCCTTCAAGCTGGGTGGGGTTGGTGGGACAGGACAAATCATGAACACCCCTAGTTATAGAGGTGTCAAATGGCAAGCCTGGCCTGGCCTGGCTCGACTGGCTAAGCGTGAAAAGTGGGCCTGTCTAGGTTGGCCCGAAGTATAACGGGTAGTGTTTTTTTGGCCTAACTGGCCCGGGGGGCCCATGACTCTTTTTTTTCTTAATTTTTTATATATTTTACAAAGAAAAAAAATATAGCATCGAACCAACTAGGCCCGATACCTTATGGGCCAATTTTTCTCAAGCCTAGCTCGACTTGGGCCGCCGAACTGGGCCAATTTTACCAGCTCTACCTAGTTATAACTTTACCTCTCATGTTTACCAGAAAAAGAAGATATTATACCTCTTAAGTTTAAAAGTTTTATCCATAAGGTTAAAATATGATGACAATACAAAAAATTAAAGTTAAATGTTCAAACTTAAGATGCTTCGAACACTCACAACTTAACTCTTAAAAGTCACCTTTATGTGAAAAATAGTCATAATTTTGAAAAGTAAGGACATTTTTTTTATCATACTATTTTTTTAAATGCATGTGATTTCTTCATTATTTAATATTCTTTCTATATTTTAAAAATTTTAGATTATTAGTTATCCTAAAAAATTTCTTTCACATTAACATTTCCCTTAAATCTAAACCTTTTTAAAATAAATATACTTAAATAACTTTTTAATCTCTATAATATAGGGTTGCTTTCCTTTTAGTTCTTTTATTTTTTTTTCTATTTCAGTCCCTATAAAAGGTTTTTATTTTGTTCTAGTCCCTAATGTTACTATTTAGGTTCTTATAAAATTGTAAACTTTTTATATAGACTCTTCTATATTGAAAGATTTTCATTTTGACCTCTCTTATATTGAAATTTTTCATTTTAATCTCTGTTACTTAAGAAACATCAAACTTGTTTGCCAATTTCTATTAGCCATATCATCACTTAATAAGAGTCCTAAAGTTGATCAGGGACTAAAAAAAATAATAAGAACCAAACATGGAAAAAATGTTAAGAACTTAAGATGACCCGGATGAAAGCAACTTGATATTATATTGATTACAAAGTTATTTAAGCCAAATAATTATTGTTAAGTTTTCCTTTTACGTTAATTTTTTTTCATTTCAATTCTTAGCTACTTATTCTTTCAAATTAATTCCTTTCAATTTCTTTTTTTAAAAAAAATGGTTCTGTTCTCCTTAAATATGATCTACTTATTTTTCTGTTAATTCATTTTAATTAATTATATATATGTTCCTTATAAATTTTATTTTTTAAAATATTTTCTTTTGTTTATATTTTTAAATTTTACCTAAATTAAAGAATATTAAGTATGTTAGATATCATTGTAAATATATCTTACCATGTTAGCAAGATCTCAATTTTGAGATTTGTGTTTTAAAAAAATCTCTACTAGGAGAACTAGCCTCCCCATACTATGGATGTTTATGGTTCAAACAAGATTGCTTATTGTAAAAGATAATTGTGGTCTAGACCAAAAAATAGAGTTATTAAAACCAAATTGGATTGGGTGGTCAGACCAATTTGAGTAGAAATTGAAGTTATAATCGATTTGGTTAAACATTCAAATCATTTATGCATCAGCTCAATAAAATCTGGTCAACTCAACTTTAAACCAAAAGAATCACTCAATTAGTCCATTTGCTTCACAACTATTTTTGGGCTCTACACTATGAGAAGATGAGCCTAGCAATTTTGTCTCTTAGATTACGTTAAACATAAAAATGTAAATGTTGGCGCACCAAGATTCGAACTCAAAACATAATAAGCCTTTCTAAAAGATAATTTGTCACTAAGCTAACTTTTTTAACATATATATACATAATATATTATATATAGTAAAAAAATTACAAAATTAATATATAGCGCTTTATTCTATTCAACTAGTTACTTGCTTGTTTGACCAATGACTCATTAATTCAATATCTCAGTCGAGTCAATGATCAATCTAAGTCTGATAACACTACTAGGAAAGGTAAATATATCTTGTTTATTAATAATTTGATCTAAAATTAACAAAAAACTACTCTAATACTCTCTCACTCGTGCATGCATTTTTTATTAAGTATTATAAAATTATTGAAATTAATATTTGATGTGAATATAAAAAACTCAAACGAAGATCAAATATGTGCCATAAAGATATCATAACTTAATTTAAAAATATTGTTAAACGAGAAAATCATCTCAAATTTGCTTTCTCCAAATTGCAAGGCATGGATCAAAAGTTACTTACCAATAAAATTTGATATAGTTGGCAAATAGTTGGATCCCTTAAATATATTGATATAATGGTTTAATTTTTTACTGTATTTAGACAAAAGGCTAATTTAAAGAAATAAATTTCACTTCAATAATCTCAATGCTTTCAACGAATTAGTCTTAAAGTGTTAATTTAGAGATGCCCCTATATACCAAAAAGGAATTAAGAGTTACCTAATAAGAAGATGCAAAACATAAAGTGAGATCAATAATTTATTTTTATAATCAACCTCGTTTTTACTAATTTTAAAATACTCTATCTTTCATTATTTAGAAAGGATTTTATTTCACTGTCATCTTTAATTTAAATATTATTTTCGTAATTTTTTTCATAAAAGCACCTTATCAAAAACCAAAAGAAAGAAGGACAGACACTCAATATTAATGATAAGTTACACTTTCCAAACTATAATATCTTGATATATATCTAATGATATGCATGATGTAATGCATAAATTGAGTGGACTCAATAATTTGTTATCATTATAATCAACCTCATTTTTGTTGATTATAAAATAGTCATCACTCATTTTGAACAGTTTTATTTAGCAACCATCTTTAATTTAAAGATTAATCTCATAATTATTTCCATGATAGAATTTGATCAAACAAAAAGTAAAAAAAAAAAAAAAAAGACACCCATCCATGATAAATTCCACTTTCCAAACTCATAATGCCACGTGAGAAATAATGGGTGGAACCAAAATGCTGATGGAATCCCTGTCCCACACACAGTGCAAAAAGGTGGATCTTCGGGTTCTCAGTTCTTTAATTTGTTTGTTGCTTTTTCTTGGAAAAAAAAATAATTCTTTCGGGTACACGATAAATTATTATAAAATTTTGTGTTTATTTTTCTTCTAATAAATATTAAATAAACTTTGGTTTTTAAATATTTATTAAAAACCATAAAATTTCAATATAACTTTATCACGTTAAAACTATTCTAGCTAACATGAGAGAAATCCATTTTCACTTTTTAATCCTCATGGCCAGGTGGGAATCACCCTCTCGATCTCAGTCTCAGTGCTGCATACATGGTGCCACTTTGTTTATTTATTTTGTTACTTTCCACTTTGTTTATTTAATACTTTAGTTTTCTTTTCAATCAAATAATAAAATAGGATCCCTAAACTTCTATGTGGACTTCTTCTGAGTGCTCTACCTATTATAACAATAGAAATGAATCTTATACGCCTCAATTCAAACTTATCCAATTCAGAACTTTCCCCACAATCTTATCTAATTCAGGTGGTGCTTGCCTCGTACTTCGTCGCAGACTCTTTCTAGTGTTTGTATCATTTCTTTTCTTTTTTCTTTCTATAGTATATGATTTTAAAAAAAAAAATCCTATTCTACAGCTGTGAATTTATGATTTGTGAATCTGTTTAATGTAACAAATATAATGATACTTCTTTCCTTGGTACAATTTTTTTAAAAATTAGTCTTTGACTTTCGATAAAGGGATATCCTAGGTTTATTCCAAAAAAAAATTTTGTACATAAATATAATATACTTTAGAGTTTAATTTTAGTGTATCATTAATATATAATAATATTATATTATCATTTAATAATATATGATCACATTATTCAATAGATTTGATAATATAAAGCTTATTAAATAATAAAACACATTATTTACATTCATAATTATTCAACTAAAATTCTGTTTCTTAATCTTAATTAGTGAGCCTGCTGTTTCCAAAAGGCAAGGACATATTATGAAATATAAACCACGCAAAATTGGCCATAAACGTGATGTTTCTCTAGCACCTCAAACGTATTCCTTACATGATCCTACACACCGGTTGATTACTTGATTACATATTTAATTCAAGGAAGATTATTGAATGTACAATAGAGTCGGTTTGAACATTGAACTTATAATTTTTTTTATTAATATGGTTTATTCACCATGAAAAGTCATTCAATTAGGTGGCATTTGACTGAGGTTTATTTAAATTCATAAGAATTGATAACGTGGTTTCAGAAAAAAATTAGATAATTAGGGTAGAAGCCGTTTCATGTTAAACTTGATCCTTTAGAAGGTTGGAGAAGAAATAAATTAAGCTAAGTCTTTCTCAGTAGCACAAAATGAGGAGGCTTATTCGTTTGAAGTCTATTGGGCAAGAGAGAATTGGGGGTGTATAGTCAAATTGGGAGCTAACAACAATATAAGATATATATATATATATATATATATATTCTTATAATTTATTATCCTCTCTCGCATGGCTTTTCTTGAGTTGGTTACGTCCTGTGAACTATATATCTACTCCAATGGCTCTGGCTTAAGAAAAAGCCACTTGGCATATTACTGATACACTTGGTAGTAGGAATACCTATATATAACGTAGAGAAGACCCCAGGTATCGTGGTTGACAAGTTTGGAAGAGACAAGAATCATGTTGTAAAAATTAATCTATTTCACGAAACTATTAATAGTGATTTAATATACATCGATTAGTGAATGATTTGAGTAGGTGATAAGAAATCATAAATTTAAAATTTCATGTCGTGATTGTAAAAAATATATATATATAATAAGTCATGATAGATTTGTGACATGATCGATTGGAATTCCAACACTAAAAAATAAATAAAAAGTTTTTTTAAAAAAATATTGACTTTCTTAATTTTTATCTGATTGATTGAATTTGACTGAAAAACGTTAAATCTCATCCTTTAATCAGGTGGGGGAAAAAATTCATTCTTAATACTATATAAATATTAAATTAAAAGCCGATTGTGAAAGGCGTTGGGGCCAGACATCCTTGCTGTTGGCCAATAAGATGCATGTCGAATGTGCCTTCCATTATCTTTGAATAGTATCATTGGCTTTGGATTCCTCTCTTCCTTTTTATTTCCTAATTTAGAGTAGTTAATTATATAAATGGATAGGAGATTTAGCAACCACAAATTTTATGCTATTAAATTAGCATAGTTTGAAGTGATCGGATAGTGATCCATTAAAAATAATAGGTAATCATCATTGAAAACCACTACTCGCATCTTTCATCCAGATATTTGGAATCCATAATCGGATCCATTTTTTGGGAAACATATGTATGATATCCTCATGTTTTTTTCACAAAGGGAAGATATCATTACATCATATTAAATATAATTTACTTGTTTTAAATATGATTTTCGTCTCTGTATTTTAACGTTTTTTTATTTTTCGTTTCTGTAAAAAAAAAAATCAAAATTATCCCTGTACTTTAGCACTTTTTTCATTTTTAGTCCCTATCGTCCCACTTCGTTATAAAAAATGTTAAATTGCTGACATCAACACATAACTTGTTAGCAAATGACGTCATCATGTGACATGTCATCACTATCATGTCAGCAAAAAATGTCATGTCATTAATAGTGTCACGTCATCGTTATTGTAGAGGGATTAAAAATGAAAAAAAAACGTTTATGGGGACTAAAAAAAGAATGTACAGGGACAAAAAAAAATTACATTGGCTAAAAGGAAAAAAAAAAAAAGCCATATTTGCAGGCACAGAAAAAATTAAGCTTTAAATATAATGTATAAATTTAATTTATATTTAATATAAAATAAAAATCTTAATGATAAAAACACTATAGCCAAAGAGTTAGGTACTCCAAGATAAAAACAATACCATATAATCAAAATTGCTTGGCTAATCCCACACTCATGTGCCAATATGATCCAATGATATAACAAAAACATAACTGTAGCACCTAGCTGACTCATCATCATCAATCCAAATATCCAATTGAATAGGAAAATGATACATTTATCTGAAATGTGACTGATTGGACCCGTTGTTATGATTGACATAATTATTTAAATGGCTTGACAGCAGAGGATGACTAAAGTGTATCAGGTGCACTGTTTTGTTTTTGTGTATTGTTGCTTGTGTTCTGTATAAAGGGCACCTTTGATTTTAAGGTTTTGGTCTCGTCCACACAATCTTTTATAGTAAATTTTAGTTCTTATCATTATTTTTATAATTTTTTTATTTGTAGGCTGAGGATGTTGTTGTTCTTGTATTAGCCTAACATTGATGGCCAAATTTGGTTTGGCAGTTTGTTTATCTCTTTCAAGTTTTCTACTTTTCTTAATCAATCTAGTTACTCTCAATTGTTTCATTTGATCCATGACTTCTAGATACCTATTATTAGAGCATATCAATTGAGTTTTGTATTTTCTTTTTTGAATCAATTTTGGTTAATTCAAGTTGTGTCTTAGTTTTATGATTTATCATATGAAGATATCTTATTGCCATTCTTGCATGTGTTTTTTTTAGTCTTACATGCAATCATAATTACCATTCTTGCATGTGTTATTCTTCTCTACTTCCTCTTCTGCTTAAACTTTTGATTTTGATCAATTTGTTTGGATTTCTCTAAAGTTTGAATGCCATAAATAATTGTTATGCTAGTTCTTTTGTTCTTTTTTAAATAAAATATGAGTTATGGCTACTATGAAATTTAAGTACTCTTTTTGGCATGGTATGAAGGTTACCAGAGTAAACGAAAATAGACAATAAATGAAACTATATGATTGGGTTAATTTATAGCAAAAGATTGTGAAAATAGTTAAAAATATTTGGAAGATGTAGCAAAGGATTGACTAATTTTTTTTCATGCCTGCAAATATATATTTTTTTCTTCTTTTAGTCAACGTAATTGTTTTCATTTTTTCATTCTTGTAATTTCTTTTTTTCTCATTTTTAGCCCCTGTAATTTTTTTTTTCATTTTTGTCCCTTTATAGTAACGATGACGTGACATTTTTGCTTACACATCACTTGTACCAATGTGTCACATGATGATGTCACGATATCATTTGCTGATGTGCCATGTGCTAACATCAGCAATTTAACGTTTTTTGCAATGGAGTTGAACAGTAGGAACTAAAAATGAAAAAGCGCTAAAATACAAGGACAATTTTGAAAAAAAAAATTATAGGGAAGAAAAATGAAAAAACGCTAAAGTACAGGGACGAAAATCATGTTTAAACCAATATACTTTTAGTAAATAATGGTTTGGTTAATTAGGACAAAAAGGTTTTAATTTAGACTTTTGGATTTAATTTTTACTGAATGTTTCGTTAAACAACAATGTCCATAGGTCTTTTGAGTGCAAAAGATTTAAGTATTAGATTTGATGTCCTTTAGTTAAGAATGTAATAAATTTGATCCTAATCACATATAAAAACTTTTAGTTGTATGTAGGTAACGTGTATAGGGATGTATAGGGATATTTGTTAAACAGGCATTTATGAAATTTATATGTATTCATAGATATTTGTTAAAATATAAATTTTTTAAACAAAAATTAAAAAATAAAACTAAAAATAAATGTTTTTAGGACTTATATTTATACTAAAAAAATAATTTTGTAACATATTTATACTAAAAATAAATAAGTTTAAAAAATATATTTGTACTAAAAATAAATTAGAGCAATTTACTTTATATATAATTAAGAGTATTTAAGTAATTACAAAGTGCAGGTATCTATGGGTATGAGTACCTTACTATCCGCCCCTACCCTATTAATAAGCGAATACTCATCAAACTATTCATTTTCAATTTGTAACGGGTTTTACTAATAGGTTTTTCCAGTACGAATTTTTTTTTTTTTGCCATCCTTAAATGTGTATATTAATTTACATTGATGTTTAGTTGGTCTAACATTAATTAACTATAATGATACACTAATAAGTTCTTATTGAGATCTATGACAATTGACAACTACTTTAAGCTCACATGATAGATTTAGGGTGTATTTGATACACACTAAGATACAGCACAAAAAGAACAACACAGGACAAATGGTTAAGTTACAAAACAATTTTTTATCCTGTGCATTGTTTGGTAGACAATAGACTACACAAGCAAAATAATGTGACATTTACTTTATTACCCTTCTTGATATTAATTATCTTAATAAAATTTATATTAATTATTTTAATATGACGATGATGAAGTGGTAGTGACGACAATGATGACAGTGACGATGTGTGGTTGTGGTGGCATTGTCGACGACGGTAGTGGGTATTGTAGCGATGACAATGGTGGTGGTGGTGGTGGTAACAGTAACAATAGCAGTGGGAGAAAGACAAGAGAAAAAAATATAATTATTAAATGAGAAATAAGTATGAGTATTTTTGCCATTTAAGTATGTTGTACTTGAGACAAAAAGTTGCCCTATGATTTATTGAGTAACAAAAAATTGAGTTTTTGTTCTGTCCATCTTTTCTTGATTTGTGTTGTCCTATGATCTTTTCTTTAATCAAAATGGAACAATTATATTTGTGTTGCCCAATACTATGTGTTTAGCAAATCAAATAGACCTTCATATTCAAACAACTCACGATTGATGAGTCATCTTAGGTTGATCACGTGGGACCTCATTAATTATGGGGTGACTTTATTATTAACTCTCATTAAACCACATTAATTCACTGCTTCCGTTACACAACCTTCCCTTACCACATGTTAATAAAGAATTCATATAAGCAAACACACATGGAAAAACTAGGGTAGACAACTCATTTCGAGACATAGCACTTGACATTGTGAATGGACATGATTAGCCTTGATACACAAGTGGCGTGAAACAAGACTTGACACTTATCGCCTTCACGTTATAAGCTCGATGCTTAAGGAGTTGTTGACCGTATCAATCAAGTTATGTTAGCTTTTCGGCTAACCTAAGATCTTCGTAATGAGGCAGACTAGTCAAGCGATAGATGACATTATTAAGTCACCCTTCATTATGAGACAACCCATCAATATTCCTTAAATTTTTCTTAATCTCTTATATACGTTACACATGACATTTTACCTTCGTCGATTATCTAAAACATCCTATTAATAGAATCCACTTGATACAACAAGGGCAACTTATCCAAAATATTGCTCCTCTACATTAGGAAGACCTAAAATGTTGTAGCGGGAACAATAACCTTAAAATTAGACAACATTCATTCCCTTAAACATGTATCTGAAATGGATAAATACTATGCCTTCCAATGGAGTACTTAGTTCATAACTTACATTGTGTATGCATTAATTGCAAACCTATGTTTTGTTTCATTCTTTTGAGTTGGGGTAGAACTAAGAGATTCATATCTTAATTAATATTTATTTATTCACCAATTTACTAGTATACTATTTTTGTTAAATTATTTTTACATAACATTTGAGAGTTAAATAGACATGCACTATTAGTTTAGAAGTTTTTATGTTGTCAACTAATTAGAAATCATCTTTAATATAACTTTTAAATAGTTATTATAAAAGTCAGCAAACTCACCATATATGGTAATTTGTGATTAGATAACAATGTACAAAAAACCTTTACGCTATCAATATATGTATTATTTATTCAACATTTCATTAGGTAATAAAATATGATAATTACTTTTTTAACATACTCTATATCTTTCTGTTCCAAACAAGTAAATGTAGAAAACATTTATTATTGAATAATTAAAATGTTTAAAAAATAATTTTAAATATTACTTAACAAATATTTCAAAAAGGTTTTTTTTTGCTGAAAAATTCTTGGTTTAATTTAGAATAGTTTTAAAAGTAGAGCTATCAGTACGGAACCCCCAAAATCCATAACCCGATAGGCGTGGACGATTTAAAAAAAAAAACACACACACACACACACTTTTGGAAGCGGGGCTCACAAGAGAAAAGTTATGCTTATCCAATAACTGTTGGGTTATAAAGTTGTCAAAATGTTGTGGAAGCTTCAATGAAATCCTCGATATAAATAAATGTTTCCCTAAATTATAGATTTTCTTAACTAAATTTCGAAATAATTCTCTTTATTATTAAAAGGGTTTAATTTATATGTACTATGAGGGTAAACCATTTTACATAAACATCCAATAGGAATTTATCTTATTTTCACGTCTATGATATGATAGAATGGTTAAACTTTATTATATGTCTATGTAAAAGAATTTTATATTAATAGTGTATATCAATAGTTTTTGTTAAAAAATATTAATTTTATTGTTATTTTTATGTTATAATTAATTTTTATTAAAAACTATTTTTATTGTTCGGAAAGCTCTCCGATTTGTGAAAAGGTTCATTCGTCACACAGTTTACTTCTTAATTTTATGGGATCCACGCATTGCACGTGTAAGTATAAGCGTTGTCGTCATAAATGATTACAGTATGATTTTTCGTTCTCCACGTGATTTGGCTTTTAAATATGTCCAAAATTTCAATTTATTTGTTTAAACACTTAGGTCTATTTTCTGTGACTAAAATAATCAATAGTGTTACGACAAGGAAATTCACAAATTTATCTTCAGTTCAATGATTTTTTTTCAAACGATGACAGCAATGAAATGTCTTTAATTTTTCGAAACTACTCACCTTTTAAGTTTTCTTTATTAACTTATTCTTACAGTTTCAATAATTTTACATAATTTTTTCTTTTTGGGATATACATTAAGAGAAAGATTATCAATCCCTAAAATTAAGATTAAAATTCAGTAGTAAATTTTTCATACTAAATTTCAAAATAACTTTACATCTATTTTAGTGATATTTTAAAGAAATAATAAACATAAATATTGTTGATTTGATATTATTCAAATTCAGTAATGCCCTTTGAGTTTTGAGAAAAGAGTAGCTTAGGACGGAGAGCGAGGGGTAATCATGAAATTTTGAGAATTGAAATTCAGTGCTCCACCTTGCTTCCTTAGCTTCTTTCACATAATACATAAATACAAATACAATGCTCATCTTTAGACATCACGAAAGGACTCAAATTTGAAGCAATGTATCTTTCGTTCTTCATCATCCAACACAATTCAATACGGCCATGATTTTTCCCCCTGCTTTATTATGGTTATGAACTTATCTCAATGAGTCAATTTCGATAATGTTAACGAAAAAGTTCGCTCACTGTTACCCAGAGATCAAACTAGCAAGTGGAAAATTTGACCCCACAAATTTCACAGGACAATAAAATTTTAACTTGGCCACCTGTAACACATTTCTAAAAACACAACATATTCCCTTACCCTAACATATTTAAAAAAGTGAGCACTTGGCTACCTTTTATTTTAAGAGGATACTGATACCTTTTCAATTTCATATTGAAACAATAAAAACCAACCATCTTTACATTAAAATCTTATCATAAATGAGTTATAAATCAATTTTAATTGTGTTTTAAATTTTATAATTGTAAAAATTCCATCTCCATCCATCAAGATTTTTTTATTTTTTTTAAATTCAATATTAAACATAAAAATATACAAGTATAAATAGAATGGACAACAAAAGTAATTCTAAGGGTCATTTAACAATTAAAAAATAATAAATCCTAACAATAAGTCATATTATCAATTCCATATTATTATGTGTTTATTCTTTATTGATTTACTCAAAAAAGATACCAACATCCTTTGAAACATATGGGCAAAGTAGAATTTGTAATTTAAAAAGGAATACATATTTAAAGAAGCATATATTTTTTTTAAAGTCACAAGTTTACAGGTTTATACAAATTAAGAGAATAATTGGAATACACTATTAGTGTAAACCACTTTACACTAACAATATTATTGAATGTCAGTTCAAAGTGGTTTTACACTAAGTGTATACTAATTAATCTTTGTTTTTAAAATAAAAAATAGTTTAGTAGACTTACGAGACGAAAATAATTTATTAAAAAAAAGAAACATATTTGTATCAAGATGCTATATTTACACAATCTCTCTTCTTACATATGCAAGATTTATAAATTGTTAACGTAATTAATAATGCACACATATTTTTTTTGCTTAATTATACTTTTTGCTCTCATAGTTTCATGATTTTGTGAGTTTTGCGTACCAATTTTTTTTTTGCACATATTACCCCTATATTTTTAAATTTTCACAAACTTTGCCCTTGCATTAGTTAACCATTCATTCCGTTAGTTGACCGCTAATGTGACAGCATTAACTACTGATGCGGCACTCTAATGATGATGTGGCAGTACATGTGATGCTGACATGGATTGATGACATGGCATTGACCTAATGACGTGTGATTAGGAGACAAAATGTGTAATATTTTGAAAGTATGGGGACAAAATGCGAGAAAAATAATAAATGATAAAAATATTGGTATTTATTGTCTTTGAACCTTCCTAAACTATTCTAACCTATAAACACTACTTTCTCACAAACTAAGCCATGTTATTGTCAATCATAAACTACCATTTGACCTCCTTTAACTCAACCCTATCACCTAAAGCTAGGAAATGCTACTATATAATTCTCAAAAGGTTTCTTACTGAAATTTTTGATGTCATCATACAGGTTCATCTTCAAAGAAATGAATTTGAAATGTAGTCGTCATGGTTTCCTCTTTGAAAAGAATAAAAATGAAATACTTTCTTCAAACTAATTCATTTTATGCCGCACGATTTTGTGATTGATCACTAATAAGACATCGAAATTTGTTGGGGCTCCAGAAATTCTATTTTGCGAGATTTGCTAGTTGTTGGAAGAAAATTAGGAAGTTTAAATAGAAAAGGACTATAATACCTAATTTATAAATAATAATAGAAGATTAAAGAAAATGTACTATCTTCCATGGTCAAAAGTTATAATAGATGGAAGAGCTTGTAATACAACGAAGAAGCTGCTAAAGAACATGCAAGTATGTGTAATTTTGTACATCATATTTATGCAAAGTAGATCAAAGGAAGATTATAAATGAATACATGGCTAATCACAATTTGCACACCCAAAGCTTTTCAGAGGATCAGGTTCTGTACATAATAAATGAGTACGTAATCATGGCTTTAGGTGGTAGGGTTGGGTTAAAGGGGTCAAATGGTGGTTTAGGATTGATAATGACATGGTTTGGTCTGTGATAAGGTAGTGTTTGTAGGCTGGAATGGTTTAGGGAGGTTTAAAGACAACAAATACCAATATTTTTATCATTTTTATGAGCACCACGTGTATTGTCACTTCATCATCAAAGTGTCACATCATCAATCAACATCACATCAATAGTCAACTAACGAAATCGATGGTCTATTAACAGAAGAGTAAAATTCGCAAAAATTTAAAAATAAATTTAAATATGTTTTTAGTTCCTATAAAATATCATTTTTTGTTTTTGGTCCCTGTAAAATTATTTTTTTAAAATAGTCCTTGAAAATTTGTTTTTTTGGTTTTGGTCCTTTTATTTGTTCTAATCCTTTTAATATATTTATTTTTTATTTTAGTTTCTATAATATTTTGTTTATTTTAAATTAGTCCTTTGAAAAAAATTTGATTAGAACTAAAAGCAAATTGTTTACATATTACAAGAACAAAAATATAAATATAAATATATTACAAAGATTAAAAAAAATAACAAAGACCAACATCCAAAAAAAAAAATTACAAGAGCCATTTTAAAAAAAATATTTTTATAAGAACCAAAACCAAAAATACATTATATTACAAAGACTAAAAATATATTTAAGCTTTAAGAATATAAAGACAAAATGCGCAAAAAATAATTGAGGTCAAAAGATAATTGTCAAAAGAAAAATAATGCACGCATATATAACTGAAATTCTACTGACCTCTTTTAAATGTTAGTTATAATAAAAGTATACATTGAAAAATACATTTAACAGACGATTAGCCGATCGCCCCAATATGACCTTAGTAACTGATTGACTGAGTTGTTCATTAATTAAATCAAATTTAATACGTGACATACTCGGCTAAATACATAATTGCCCATCATTTCTCATGCTCAACACATCAGTTAAAAATAAGAAACAAGCATCACGGACTGAAATAAAAGAATACCTCTTTTAGAGATATAAATCTAGCTTCGGGAACAAAAACACAATCAGTTGAATGGCCTATCAAGTAGAAAAATGTTATCAAACCTGAGTTCTAGGGGTTATAATTTGACACTCATCTATTCAAATGGAAAATTGGTTATTGTCTCGACTAGACATAATAGCAGAAAATGCAAGTACAACTCTCAAACTTCAGACTAACTGAGAGCAAAAGATATGGTACAACAATTTTTAATTCGTAGGGAAAAACATTCCCTGGACGAAATGAATTTACTTGCGACTGTAACCAGGTGGTGGCATTGGATTCCTGTTTCCCCTTCTATCTAATAAAGAATATTGATTGGACGAATGATGACCATATTCCCTGTGCCCACTCGGGTTGTTTCGTGGAGTCCAATTCTGATAAGCCCTAGATGGTTGGAAGTTTTGGCTGTGGTGACTAACTTCATGATGGTGACTATTATATGCACCTTGTGTATTCATAAACCTGGCATTCTGATTATTTCCTGATTGATATCCATGCCTTGAGCTACCCCCACTACCCTGATGGTGATTTCTTTCATAATGTGATCCAGGGTGTTGATAGTCATTTCTTCCGTAAGAATTTGATTGCTGACGAGGATTGTACACCCCCGGCGGTGGCGGGTATGGTTGATTATAACCATACTGCTGAGCAGTAGGGACAGCATTGTAAGGTGCAAACTGTGGTCTGCCTTGAAGTGAAGGAGCTGAAATAGGAGGCGGCATTGCAACGTATCCTGGGCGTGATTCATAACTATAGGAAGGCACTGGTTGTCGATGATCCATTGGTGAAGGATAAGATAAAGGAGGTCCATTATGTGAATGGCGGTATCCATTAGTGTCAACCTTTGCCTGCAAGGAATTGACAACGAGTCTGTGTGCTGCCTCTCCAAGCTCCCGACCAGAGATAGATCCTGAAGGGTATTTCCTGAAATAGAAAACCAGAGCCCGTCAGTTTTAGCCAACTAGATGACCACATGCTGCATACAATACAACAGTAAATCATAAATTTAACCACCAAAGTCTTTTAGCTCAATATAACTAAAATAAAGCCTTACCTCCCATTTTCAGCATTATGTCTCCTACCTGAATCTTCATGCCATAAAACAGGTTCAGGTTTTAGATCCCCAATTGTAACAATCTGTAAACAAAGCACATAACTTAATTTTCCCACCTTCATTATGGTATAAGTAGACGAAACACAAGGAAGCATGCTAGTTTAAAGTGTCTTAATGGTAAAGCTTTCAAATTGAACACTAAACTCGGAAAGGGACTTGGAAGTTGGAAGGTATAAATAAGCAGCAGCTAGAAAATTTAATACCTTCTTTGGAAATTTAACTCCTTGTGGTGGTTGGGTAATGTGTTTATGCACATCTGGGAGTCTATATATTGCACATCTGAATAACGAGGTATGAAAAGGCAAATAAGATAAATCACATCAACTTTCACATCCATGACCATAAATCATGTTCTTATTAAATTATACCCAGCATTACGAGACTTACATAACATGGTTGTCCATGATATCTTCCATGCTTGCAACAGGAGACCTAAAGATAGGAGGGCAAGGTTCTCCAGCACATAAGGATATGTAACCATTCATTCCACCACTGCATGTATCCCTAAATAACATCAGAAAATAGTCCAGCAAGATCTTAAAAATGTCATTACGAATTTGAATATATAAAGTAAACAAACTTGACAATTTCATGCATTTGAAAACTATAGTGAAGTTCTATTGAATCAACAAACAGCTATTGTGCTTGTCTTGGGAGAAAAAAAAAATCATTATCAATTTTCAAACAATTGCTTCTTCGCTACTCAAAAAACACTATCCTCAAAACTTACAAGGCCCACTCACGTTATCATAATATACTAGTATGTTATATGTTCACATAATAATGTGGCATAGCTGAACATAAGTGCCTAAGCACAGAATAGTACTAATTCCAGTCTAGCACTGACACAAATGACGTGTATTGTTTAAAATGTCAGCTATTGGTAAAATGTGGCTACTTCAAAATTATCCACCAAGTGGCTAAACCAATTCGTGGACTTAAAAATTAACTACGAACTAAATTGGAATTTCAGCAGCTTTTAGCTTACTGGTGATAAAATGCTCCACTAAATAATGCTCTCCTGAGACAAATTGAGTGGCTCATGACCATAAATAATGCTCCATCAGATGCAATAAATCCACTACTATGATCAGAAGGAAATTCAACTAAAACCTTATCATCATCCAAAAGTTTGCTTAGAAAATTGCAAAGCATTAGGCACCAACCTTTCTTTGGGATTTATTTTTTCCTTGACCACAGCCCGTTGACTGGTTGACATGTTTTTACACTTGTTGTCAAGTGTACTTATGCACGCAGAGAGAGGATGACAAGAATTCACAAAGAGCAAGTCGAACATTATAGCATTCCGTCGCTTTTCCTCTGCCTTTTTTTTTAATAGAGATAGGATATGACAAAATATAAGCGTAGCTAAGTAAAAAAAAAATTGGGGGGGGGGGGGGAGTTGAGAACAGTGAATTGAACCAAATGTGCATTTAAACTCAAAGGACAAAGGAGGACAGAGACATACTGTTAACAAGTTTTCAATCTTTTGAACTTCCGCAAGAAGACGCACTTCATCAATAAAAGGCAACTTCGCAATACCCTTCAAAGAGGAAGGATGATATTATGAGCTATGATGCAGTCATGTCTAGAAAATACTAAAGAAAAAGGCAAAGGTAAACGAGGATTGAACCTGCCAAGCATAGCGTTTGCCATTCATATCCACTTCAAAGTCTGACACACATCATTAATATTAAATAGGGAGCAATACTCATAACACAGTGGAACTTCTAAAACTTAAATTGATAGCCCACTTTAATAAAAACATACCAAATGGATAGAAGTCAATGATTGGTGAGTTTGGATCTGTCATAAGTCTCCTATAAGGCTCAGGAAGTGCATGAGAGCTGCAGATATATCATAGTTTCAAAAATGTTACACCAACTTAAGTTTAGCAAGCTACAATTCTTTACAAAATAATGAGTTGGATAGCAAGCAAACCTTGCAGCAGGAAAGACCCCTAGAAGCTGATCAAATGGTTTGAATGGGGTACCCAGCTTAAAGCTAATATCAAGTTCACCAAGGCCCTTGAGATCAGACGCAAAGGGGGCATAATGATAAGGATAAAACCTGTTTTATAACAAAAAATAAAATTGATAAAATAAGACATGCAATTCTTGTAGATGCACTCTGGATCAAGAAAACATGAAATTCACAAGCAAGACTGAAGTAAAAAATTGTTCTTATTCTTGCCCTAGCTGTGCTTTCCTTACTTTTATCTCTAAAAAAGCAACCCAGTGTGCAAGGTTCCCCACATAGTGGGATCTAGGAAGGATAGATGTATGTAGCCTTACCAGTCACACAGCAAACATTGGTCTTCTAACAAGTGCATTTAGCTTGTGCTGGGGTTAATATTGTCAATACAGGTGATGAGATTACACTTACAGTATTAAAAGCCTAAAACAGCATTTGCTCCAACATTTCCAAACAAAGGACTTTGCCCAATTGTAGTAGTTCATAGGAGTTACAGTTTTCCAATTACAATCAGATATTACTATCTCTAAAAAGATGTGCACGCTTGACATTTAGAAGAAACTAAGATGCTAAATTGTAAACCAACCAATACCTTATGGACCTGAACATTCTGACAAATCAGGGGAAGACATATTTAGAACTAGGAAGATAACACAGATTATGGGAAAGATTAAAGTATCTCACCATGACTAGACCAAATATATCCTTAGTCATATCTTAATTGTCCCTACAATAGTCACTGGGATAGATAGTGGTCCAGACCATGAGAATAAAATTGAAGACATAGTTGGAGATGTAGAGGAAGAACTGCAAGAGCATTTGATATCAGAGAATGAGGATGACAATGATCTCAAGGATGATGAATGAGTATGAGACCAGGGGGTAGGAAGTAGGAAATAGCAATCTGCATTTTGCCATAGTGATTTTTTTTAGGGCTTGAACACTTTAACTTTCTGCAGCTAGCCACTGTTTTTTGTTATTTTGATTTATGACTTGGATCTTGGATTATTTTGAAGTTCATATATGAAATATTAGGTTATATAAACAAAGTGCTTATTTCCCTTAATATTAATCCCAACCAAAAATACACTTACATCAAAGTACTTTCACAAATTCTAAACTAATTCATAGATCACACATTGCCATAAAAATTTAGCCTCTTCATTTCTACTAAAACCATGAAAGCTAATCTGATAGACCATGGTCCCATATTAAGAAGGTTTATGTGAGGAGGAATAGGGGTGCTACAAGGGATCATTCCCTTAGAATAGATCATAATCATGTAACAGACTAACAGTAGTTAGTTAGTTACAGAATAGGGTGAAAGAATATTAAAAGACTGAAAAGGGAGGAGGGGAGGCATCAAAGATTGTAGGAGGGAATTGTTGGGGAGAGCACTGGTTTCTCAAATACCAGTAATAAAGATTCATTTCTGTACTCCATCTGAACCAGTTGCTATCATAATATCAAGAATTGGTCAAGGGACCTCAGACACTGATACCCAAATTCACCAAAAATATTAAATAAGGAGTTTGGTTACGAAACTCCAACAGAACAATCAAAGAACAGACCAGGAACAGGTTATGAGCAAGCATCACACATTACACAATTTTGGTTTCAACCAAACAAGTGTTAAAATTAAGCACTCAACACCTAAAATTAGGTCATCACAAATTTGATCATCAAGGTGAGGAAAGAGAAAAATACTGTAAGTACCATAGTATAGGTAAAGGAATTAAGGAAAGCCAACATAATTTCAGATTCATACAGTTCTCCAGAAAAAACTAGAAAAGGAACTCACCATTGCCAAGAACAAACACCTTCATAATAATAGTGCATCACCCAACATAGGCCTTCAGTGTATTTCAAGACCTAAACAATAAATTGCAATAAGAAAAACTAGATCTCCATATGAATCAAAATTAGTAACAGTACAATTCATTAACTTACAACATCTTTCCGTATCGCTTCAAGTTCCTCAGGAGTTTTAGCAGAAAATTTTTCGTCATAATATCTCTCTTTCCAGCCTGCTTCTCCCAACTTAATCTGTTGAAACCATAAATATTAGCTAACATGAAGTGAAATAACTTAAAATGATAAAGAGAAATAACTTTCAACAAACAAAAATACAGTAAAAGAGTCACAATTGCAAGCATTACATACGGATGCATGTCATACTTCTCAAAATACCAAGCCTAGATCCAAAACGAATTTAGAAGGTTTTGCACATAATTCAATTCCAAAATGTGGTAGTCCCAATCCTTGTAGCATAACTAAGATGCAGTGAGCATCTGAATTACAACATCCAAACACAAACATCTACTGAATGCTGGGGTTATCATCCAACCAATCCCCCCCCCCCCCCCCCCCCCCCCCCCCCCACACAAAAGGGACAGTTTGGTGCTATAAGCTCCTGTTAAGCACAGGCTTGAGGGAAGGGTAGCACCACTATGTCGCCAAGAGGCTGATTTCATAAACTGAACTTGTTGCAGGTCACATGGCAACAACTCCAACCATTCCCTCCAGCACACAAGTAAAAATTGTGTTCTAAATGAATCAACACTATCACATAAACAAGTATAAATGGATAATCCTTCCTAGGCATGCACTTCGAATTCAAAATCCATTTTGGAAGTAAAGAATAACTCCAGATCCATAACTTGACAAATTGTAAAGTTCAAAGGCTTGGTTAATTTTCTAGAGTTTTATGTTTTTGTACATTGAAGGTTCAACCCGGACTCAATTGGAAAAATGTTAAAAGTAGGGAAAAAACATGAATACAGCCCAAAAATACAGCGACAAGCCTATATTATATAATAATGGAGACAAAATCCATTTCAGTTTGTTTCATCAATTTAATTATTTAATATTTTGTTTCATTTTTTTCTTTTATAGGAAAGTTAACTTGTCAACATCAGCATAATTAACATTCTGAGATCCCAAAAAACTCCTAAAATTTCCTCAACATAAATTATAGTTTCTAGGATGGGAAAATAAATAACAATTACCAACAGACTTATCCTCACAACCCCACCAAGGTTGTCAAATCGGAATTCATATCATGAATCAAAAGATTTATTTTCCGAATTGTGAATCGTAAGATTCATGATTTAACAACAAAAACATTAAAAATACCAATATTGGTATTTTAAAGTCAAATAGCTCACTACATAGCTAATAATGTGAGATATAAACTTCAAAATAATTGGAAAAAACTAATTTTTCAAATTCAAATCCATAGCACCTAAAAATGTTTTAGAAAAAGCAACTATAATTTAACCAGGATACAAATTGTACGATTCATGCAATTCTAATTACCATGATCTCCACTACCACTAGGTGGGTATGGGAAAATTAGTAATGCAATATAACTAAATCATTAAGATATCCACAGGCAGGATAATTTACATATCATTTGTTGCTTACTAAATACAAATAAAACCACAAGCATAAATGCATAGGAAAACTAAAATACTAAACAAAAAAACTGTAAGAACTCTTAAGTTTTACCTTGTCCTCTTCGGCATTTTTTGAGTTGAATACATCAGATTTCTCACGAAGTATCTCCTTCAATTTTGTTTTCAATTCGTCTTTATTATCTTGAACCTGAAAGGTAAAAGAATACTAAACTCATACAAGACATGGAGGAAATAACCAGCTCATTGTAAAAACCTTAAAGTTCGAATAACAATGATTTGACATGATAACAAAGTGCATTTAATTCCTCGCCAGGCTCATACCCAGTAATAGGTTAGCCCATATATTAGTTCTAAAGAATGCCTCTCCTGAAGCAGGAAAACATACTTCTGTTTCAAGACTACTTTCAGCTTCAACAATAGCAGCAGCAACAGTTGCTCCTGAAGATAACCTAGCAACTTTACTAGGTCTCTCAAAGGCTTCTTTATTGTCTTTCCTAACTGACGAGGACACTTGAGAATTATAATGCCCAGATTGTTGAAATGGTGAAGGTTTTGGAGCCGAAGCTAGACGAGAACCATGGAATCGTGAAACTGCAACTAAAGACTCTGGTTGAAATTGAGGCTCAGCATCATCTCCCTTTCTTGCCTGTGCCTTTTCACGCTTTATTCTTTCCGTTTGTCGCTGAAGGAAAAACAATAAATACAAAAGAATCACTTCAGAACACACAGTCAAACATCTATATCTAAGAAAAAAAACTATATAGGAGTATAAATTTTTATCATCTCTCACTCTTTCAAAAATGTTCCCTTTGTATATTACATGGCTCTAAATTATGACAAAAATTGAACAGTCACACTTCCTCAATAGCATGACATACACACTGCACCAATACGCACAAATAGATGATCTCTCTCTATCTAGTCCTCAAAGGGGAAAGTGATGCAACTAAACACAATGATATGAGGAAATATTGAAAAACAATTAAGTATCAGCAAACCATAGAATCTTGCAATTCAACATGCATGAAAAATATCTGAATAATTTAAACATCCTTATCACGAAGCCAGACAAACTTGACAATTGTAGATGATTGCATAACAAAGCCTCAGGGTTCTTTTCTTAATTCTCTCAAGACCAGAATAGAATAATATTTACAGTACTAATCAATCAAAGCTAACGGCAGGCTCAAGTTCAACAGACCTGATGCAATCGAGCTCTTTTCTGGAATATTTTATCCTCATAAGATCCGACAGCCTGAATGAAGTGCTCCACCCTGCTCAAATTTGGCTGAAAAAAAGCAGGAAAGAAAAGGACAAATTATGAACAAACATTTAGATGAAAAGTGGCACCGCATATCACACAAATCACCCCACGTTACCATCACCTACCGTGCTTCCATTGGTTAAATAACCACCCAATTCCCTAAATTCCTTCTTGTACACTGCTATCAGCAAGTTAATTGCACCCTAAATAAAAATGAAATTCCCAACAAATAGATCAGTTACATAACCTAAAGCAGCATATAAAACATCACATATCAAGTCAGATAATATACAGCCAATATCATAACACCATAATTAATGCTATACATCAAAAATTAAGAAATTAAAAAGGATGTTAAAGATTAGGACTTCTGCCTCTGCGCCTCAACATTGAGACCATCCTTGATATTAAGAGGGCAAGAAATAGGATTCTGATCCATTTCTCTGCACTTAAAAATTATACAATGAATTATCCTATGTTAAAATTAAAAAAAAAAATACCATTATTTTTTGTCTTAATTGATTAACTCAACAGAACAACTGAGGTTAGAATCACAGATTACATTCTCTATTATTGTACCAGTAAACCCATTGGAAAGGTCACATTGATATGACAACACCCTTATGGCTTGTCCCATTTTTACATGTCAAAATTAAACCTAAAATCTAAATTCCAAACTTGGCCAAAACTGACTACAAAGCAGACCTCATGAAATGCTAGGTCACTGCAAATTAAAGGTCACCTAAACTCCCATACATCTTCCAACAAAAATTATGTGAAAAAACAAACAGATATGTTATTTCAAAGCCATTACTACTTTTGCAAAACCATGAAGACTGATCCATAGTCCATACCATATATTTTAAAACAGTTTTGATTCAGTGACATACAGAAATGCACGCTTGTCTAAAAAGCTCACTTCTAAAGTTTTTTCATGTCAGATATATTACAACATCGGTTTGCCTCCATCTAAAAGCTTGAGCTTTTGGGATAGTTGTTTCTAATCCTAGACAATGAAATCCTGCATGACCACTCACATGCTTTAATTTAAATTAAATTTCACAGCAAGGTAAAGTGGGCTTGAAACTTTATTCATGCTTCAATCCAAAGCACTTAGGCCTTGTGGTACTAACAATTTAAGCTTTCTTGATAGTTACTTCCTTGTTATTTAGATAAAAAGAAGAAACCCGTCATTTTCAAAATTAACCCAAATTGTTTACATTAGCTACCAAAATCCAAACATGGAAAAGGGGGGGGGGGGGGAAGAGGCTCCCATATACATCCAAGACCAGTTAGGTTCAGTCAAGGACAAAATCCACAATTAATGCTTACAAATTACAAGACCAGTCCTGAAATTGATTCACCAAATATATAGAAAATAGGAGAGAGTGAGAGTGAGAACAAGAGATCTAGAATACCAGACCTCACGAATCTCCAGTGTAGGCATATGTGGTAGGAAATCGTTGCCGACAAAAAAACACATGAAGATAAAATCATCCACAATGCATTCAAAATCAATTTTGAGAGGAGAATTAGGTATTCTCATCTCATACTCCAGATATTCCCTCAGAGTCCAAATGTTCAGGAACTACAAAAGAAAAAGAAAAAAAAAGGAAGTGAGAATTAAGAACTAAAGTACCAAAACTATATTGTCATATGCAATATAAGATAACTTTATGACACATGAATTTCAAATCACAAATCCTGACCTGGAAGGGCTTTTTCGCCACAATAGCCTCTCCTTTTTCATCAAACTCTCCTGCCTTCCTTTTTGCCTTTCCTTCACAGTTTGCAGCCACATGACCCATCTGACCACAGAGGAAGCATTTGTCTTGTCCAGGAGTAAATACAATCTGCAATAACCCATTATTTACCAACAAAGTCTGATGGAAAGAAGCCAAAAACATTGCACAAAATTTATAACAATCATTCTTCACTGTCAACAAAATGTAATTATTTTACTATGCTAATATACTCTAATTCAGAGACAAAGAACAACTCACTACACACAAACCTCTCTAAGAATTGAAAAATGGATTTCATGGGTAGCCAATGCCAACATAATCAAATCGGCATCCTGTCATCAGACACCAAATGATAGGCACTAGTTAGTTATACAAATGATAAATAAAGCAAAGACACTTGCGTGAAAGTCAAAAAGAAGTTGGATTTTCATTTTTCTCTTCTTTTATAGACAAAAACAAAGTTGAATTTTGAAGAGTAACAAGATGTTGGAAGTAAGATATATACCAAACCATATAGGCAATGTCTTGTATTTGGATCATAACCTTTAAGATTTCTCTGCAGGCGAATATAGGACATAATCTTATGCTCCCCTTCACCAGGAACATTTGCATCAGAAAGAATAACCTTCAGACATAAACATAAACCATAGCATTAAGATCCTCCTGTCCACTGAGACACACATTTTCCACGGCCACACAATTTATGTAAAATGAACTCTCTACCTTAATATTTTGCCAACCAGGGTCATTGTTCAACCTAAGATGAATATAGTACTGAAGAGCAATTGACAAAACAGCCATAAATTCAGTTCCAGGTGTAATGACATTTGAATCAAAAGTCTGCGACTCTTCTTTAGGAGGAAGCTTTCTGCCCTCCTTCTCAAATTCCTCCCTTAACCTTGCTTCTTCAGCAGCCTATCACACAAGAGAAACACAAGCAAACATGGGAAAATCATATCTAGGCATCTTTTCAAAAATTTGGCCATTTTCTTGACAGATGAAAGTTGCTCACATACACATCAGTATCATATGACAGCAACAACATTAGTCCCAAAGGAAGAGATGAAAGCAAGAAAAACTACCAGTTGCACACCAGACCAGACTATTAATGAGAGAACTTGTATTTTATCATAAGACACTATCTCCCACTTCAAAAAATATTTTACCAGTAGATGTAAGCCACAAAACTGAGATAAAAAAAGTGTAGTAGATAAATGGTTAAATACTCAAAACCAATACCAGAGAATTCACTATTTCAACATATATCAGTAATCAGACAACTGCGCTGGCATGACATTGATTTAATTCAACTGAATTGTTGATAACAACCTAAGAGTGTAAGTTCATACAAAGTCCACAACAATTGCTAGATAGAGATGTGTTATTCATACAACAATTTATACCACAATACTTTTCTCTCTCTCTCTCTCTATTACATCATTTATTACATCTCATACTTCTCTCTTTCCTCTCTCTCTCTCTCTTAGTTGTAAAATTTGTAGTACAAATAACATTTCTCTGCTAGATACTAAGAAACACAAATGATTTAAGTCTATATCGCATCCCAAAGTGTCCAAAACCACACAACACCGAATGAATGGAAAAATAACTCAGCAAAACACATACCGCATCAGCTGCATCTTTCGCAGACCTAAACCGCCTAGACCGCTGCTGGTTCATTTTCGCCCTCGGCGCAACACCGTCTACAAGTTGAACCAAACAAAACAAACAAGCGTCACCAATAACACACACGACGCAATTACGAGTCACAAATAATCACAGCGAAAGAAACACACACCAATAGCCATATAGAGCAGCTTCCGAGGCCGCACCATGACGAACAGCCTGTCAATGTAGTCAAACATGCACTCAAACACCTCATCGAACGACGTCGGAGACGGCTGCAACCAAACAACAAATATCCGTTCACATTGACATTCTCGAAATTCAGAAAATAATAAAGTTATGAAGAGGAACATGTGAGAACGAGAAGAAATGTTACCCTATCCTCGGGGTGGAAACAAGGGTGAATGATGCCGTTCATGTCGAGGTAGAGGTTATCGTATTCGATGTTGTTAGGGTTCTTCTTGCTCGTATCGACGGGGATTTGAACGCCGTCGATGACGACCGGTTCCTCTTCGATTGCGTCCACCACCACCAGTGGATATTTCTCCGCCAGCCATCGATAGAACGCTGGGACTCCCATCTTTCACTCGCCTCGTGAACTCAGATCAATTCGCCGAAAGCTCTCTTACCCAATTCCCTTCTCTCTCAAATCTGAACGGAGAAGAATATGCGAGAACACGCAAACACTGATTCCACTGCGCGGGCCCGATTCCTTACTTGCGCTATAATACCGGCTCGCGCGTGTTCGCTTGCTAGGGCACTGAACCGAATCGAAGGGACGATACTGCCCCTTTCCGAATTTCGCTATGTGGGATGATTTTCGTGATATTTAAGTCTTTTAAGAGTGCTTTTTTGTCTTTCTGCAAATACACAGATGGCTAGGTTTTAATCGTCAATCGTCATCCCTTTCCAGCAGGCCTAGGTTTAAGGGCTCAGCGCGGCCAGATATTTTTCTGCCCATGTGTCCTAAGAATAGTATTATTAATTTTTTATATGAAAGTAGTGAAACAATACTATTATCTGCTTCAATAAAATGCTGGTTTGCCTTTAAAAAAAAAAAAAAATGAAACAATACTACTAGAGAAAATTTTACAGATATATGATATACTTAAAGATTTCAAAATAATAGTAATTATTATTCAAGAAATTTTAATTTAAATTTTGTTACTAAAATTTATTGATTCAAAATACATAATATGTAATGTTTAATTATTATTATATTATTATTATCTTACTCAACAATAAAATAAATATTTTCTTAAGCTGATATTTAATCATTATCATTATTAGTATTTTAATCTGTAAATTACACATAATAATTTATTTTATATAACATAAATTTATAATAAATAAATACTTCTTAATATATAATATAAAATATATTACAATTAAAATTCATAATAAATAAATATTTTGAAAATATAAATTATATTTTAAATTTATAATATATAATTTATATGAAAAAATAGGTTATGAACTGACATTATAAAGCAGTTTTACACTGTTATCTAATTACAGCCCATTGTGTATAGTAAGTTTGTTGACTTTGATAATGATCATCCTAAAAGTCACACTAAAACTGATTTTCGATTGGTTAACAGTGTAAAAGTTTTTACTCTGACAGTGCATAATAATTAAACTACATTTTTATTGTGATACAATGTTATTCTAATTATTGATAATTTCTTTTGAAAATATTAAAATTTAATTTGAAATTAAAAATATTAAAAATGATAGATTAAAATATATGAGAAATTAAAAAAATTTAAAAACACTCTTATTGAATAATGACAACTAAAAACATTCTCATTAAAAAATAACAGCTAAAAACGCTTTCATGCAAAACAGTTATTCTATTTTATATAGAGAGAAGATAAATATAATGTTAAATATTAATTGTATCATTAGCTTTTGAATAGTGAATCTAATTTCCTTTTTTTTTTTTTTGAGGTTGTGAATCTAATCTCCTTGGAAATACAGCTCAGTGGAGGTTGTATTGATAACGTAGGATAGCCATATATAACTTAGTTGATAAACCAATCCAATTTAACAAAAATAGAGCAAATCAATCCAAAAAACTAAAAATTGAATAAACTGGAAATTGAAAAAATTGAAATTTTTTATAGAATTGAATCGAATTTCAAATTTGATTTTAAAAACAAGTTCAATCAAAACCAAACTTATGCAAATGTATATATTTTTATTTATAAATTTATTATATCATTCATGTTTATATTTTTATTTTTTATATATTTATAAAATTATCACATAACTTATGCTTATTTATGAAAAATATATTTAATTAAAGATAATTTTTTATTAATTATTTGATTAAAGGTATATAAATGTAATTATCAAATTTATTTTTTATAGTATATATTTAAAGGGTTATACTACTATTAGCTATATAATAACTTATATATGCAATATTTTATATCTTAATTATTTTCAATTGCGCTTATTAAATATTTTATTATTTATTTAATACTTTCTCCAAAGAAAAATAAAAGTAAAACTAAAATCGAAAATCAATCCAATCCAAACCACTTTAGAATGGATTGGATTGGATTGGATTAAAATTTTATATCAAACTGATTTGATGATGAATTAAAAAAATCAAAGTAATTGAATCGAATGATTTTTTTCTTCAAAGCTAATTTAATCCAATCCATGAACACCCCACCCCTATAAGTTTGTTTACGTGAGTCTTTTTTTTTTTTTTTGTTCTTTTAATTTGTTGTTTTTTTATCTCTTGATTTCTACATTACTAGGCTAGTAATAAAAAAAATATTAAGTGGTATATCTAAATAAATTTATTTATAACTAGGGCTCTTCATTTTTTTAAAATAAATAAATAAATAAATAAAAGAGAGTGTAGTGAATAGTTTAGACTTTAGAGAAAAGTTAAAGGTTAAAATAGTAAATAATTTAGAAAGTAATTAAAGGATATAGTAGTTCAATAAAAAATTAAAATCAAAAGAAGGTATCCTCTTTATTATAGATATAGATTATGATAGTGGATTATAATTTTGTTATAAATTTCTTTTAATTTATTTCAATAAATTTCATACAGAAATTTTTTAAGACATTTTTAAACTTATTTGAATAAGTTTCACATTCAAATTCACAAATAAATACCCATTAATAAGATTTGATTAATTAAGTATTTAATTAGGCTATTTATTCAAATTTGCTTAGAGTTCATTTGTTTCATTTTTTTTCATAAAAGTCATTTTTATTTAAAAAATGTTTTAAAAATACTTAGTATATTTATTTTAACTTTTGAAAAAAAAAATTAATATTTTGAGAAAATATTTATTAATTCAAAGAGCCCATAGAGTGAAATCTAAATCACTATCTTTACAAATTGTCAATTTGGTCCAGACTTATTTAAGCTAACTAGTTATAAGCTGTGCCAAATATCATTCGGTATCATGATCTAATTTGAATGAACTTTTTAATAAATACTTATAAAAAATAATAATAACGAAGTAAAATAAATAAAACCTTTTTTTGTGAATTAAAATTTATGCATTATAGAGAAATTAGACAAGAGTTTTCAAAAAAGTTAAAATACATTACTTAATTTTAGCACGAAAGAAATTTTGGTTCATTTTATCTTATCATTCTCTTCTCCTAGAGAGATTTATCTAATCTGAACTGTATTCGCTTGTAATATCAAACTTAATACCAACTGACATACCACAATTTGGTCTCTTCGGTAAGAACCACCGGGAAGCCCATTCTTCTTGACTCCTGGAGGCTCAACGTTAAACATGGCCTTTTAAAATATCTTTGTTAGTGATTAGAGCGCCCTCCCTGAACCAATGTGGCGCACGACATGGGAGGGGTATGAAATTTCCGAGAGGAGAGGTTTCACGTATTTTTATCTCCGTACTGCCTTTGATAGAAAAAATATTGAAGGGAAGAAAAGCTAATTTTAGTTCTATTTTATTTGCTGAAATGATCTTTTGTCATTTCTGACACTGGTTATCACTTGAAAAATCACTTATACATTGTCGTTGGTAAAGAATCAAGGTATGATGCATAAATTTGTGAAATACAACATATTCAACATATCCTGTAATAGTTCAGAGAGTATGTCAATGTTTGCTAATTAAATTACAAAACAGAGGGAATAAAACAATGGAAAGGAAAAGAAGAAAACATATGCTTACCATGTACAACCATTAGATACAAGAATCACCCGATATTCATGGCATCCTGTCCTTTAACTACATAAACCTCCCAAAAACTCAATTCTGTTAAATCATGAAGGGGGTTGAACCTTGATGCTTTCCAAATGCCATTACGTGGCCACGCCCTAAATCATGAATTCTCGTCGGCCATGCATGCTACAAGCTCAATGACCGTTTTTTCCTTTTGATGAAAAGAATCTACTAAAACCTCGGGGATGTTTCTCTGGTGTAGGAGTGGAAGAAGCTGAAGAAGAGGTTGACTTCATAGGCCTGTGGTTTGGATTCTGTACAGGAGATATGGCTGGAAAGTTGGACTCATTATCTGGTGGACTATATAAACTGTTAGCAAAATGTAAGGGGGACTCCCCACCCAGTCTTTGCACAAATGCAGAAGTAGCACTGTCCATCTCTGCCTGATCTTGCAAATTTGGGCTATTAGTGGTAGGTTCACGCTCTGTGAAGCCTTCAGCCTTTGAATAAGGAGATCCCATTGGTTCTGTTTGAGGATGCAGAGCTTTTAACTGCTTGCCAAGAAGAAATATGGTTTCCTGACACTCAGCTAACTTTTCAGCAGCAGCTGTACAAGTCTCTCTCCTATGATTGAAAAAAAATAGATGAATCTTAGATTGTCAACTCATCACAGACTCCCATATTGAGATACATATTATGATATTATGATTATGATAAGATCTTAAAGTTTTCCAACTTAATAGTATTTTCATGTATTTGGAAATACAACTTTAAATCGAGCATACATGGCTGTCTATTTGAATGGAGTTACAGCTTTACCTGCTTAGTCTTAATGTCATTATCAGCAGCTGAGCTCTCATTCCTAACAGAGTAACATGGGAAATTAGGAATTAGAAATAGAACCAGCATGAGAGATTCACATAAAATAATTGAAAACCTGTGTCCCAAGTTAATGTTCGCAAGAAAATTAAATACATGCAATGCTACCATTATCCTATATCTTTTTACTTAAACCAACGTAAACAAAATACAAATGCTGTGATAAAAAACCTGCAAGTAGGACTGCACTATGCAGAATGTGTAATTTCAGTACTTATAAACAATAGATATTGAATGTGTGTCTAACCTTTGTAATTGTTCTTCTAGCTCCCTGTACTTAGCCAAAGCTGCTTCATGAGCCCTCATTTCATCTTCAAGTTCATTCTCCAGAGTTTCTGTCTTCATTCGCAGATGATTAAGCTCAGTTTCAAATTCCTTTGCACGTGTTTCAATTGACCTGTACGATTCTGTCATACATTTTAGTTGCGTCTCAGCCAGGCTGTTTGATCTTTGAGCAGAAGCCAATTGTGATTTAACTTCAGCTAGATGTTGCTCTGTCTCTAGTAACCGAGACTTTGTCATTTCAAGATTTTCAGTACATTTTGACAGATCAGCGACTGCCTTCTCTTTCTCTAATTTCAATTCTTCAAAGTCCTCCACTGAGAACTTCTGTGGTGTGCCATTTGATTCATAGCCTGAGGCCAAATTTCCATCATCAGGAACCTCAGGATCAGAACAGGGATTAAGAATATGGGAATGACCATTTTGATATCTCTCTCCTGATGAATTCTCTTGAACTAACTTATTTTCTGGCAGAGCAATCTTATCTATGCAATCAGGACTGTTACTTTCAGCTTCCGTACCCTTGTAACCAAGGATATTAAATCTGAATTCACTTGCTTTGGATAGAACATTAGACAGGTCTAGAACAAACTGTAGCAAACTTGCTTCATTGGATGTAACTTTATTAAAAGTGACAGAGAACTCCTGCATCTTTTGGCTTATTCCATCTCCATCAGAAGATATATGATGTGCTGCCATTGCTTCTTTGGCTAGGAACAATACAAAGTCATGAATTTGTGAAATTGCGGCTTCTAAATCCGAAGTTATCTGCACATATTCTGTAGGTTGCTGGGATGAAATCATTTCTCTTTCTGCATTTAAGCCAGCATCTTCAGTACTACCCTGCTTATCACATGTAGTATCAGAAGGCTTGACATCATGGGGAATGGCAGATACAGAGTCCTGGATGGAAGTGTCCCATGCATCTTCAAGAACGTGTTTAATATCCTTCAGGATCTTCCCCATATCAGCATCCTTAGCCATGGACTCGAAAACTGATAATATTCTTGATCGAAGCTCTGCTAGCGACAAGCCAGGAACATCAGATTGGGGATCAGGTGCTGACAATTCCTCAGCAGAAGACTCCTCACTTGGCAATGGATTTGGATCACTATTCTCTTTGGAGTTAGAGGGAACATCTTTCCCAGTACTGACTTCTGATACATCATTGGTTACAGTTTCATTTGTTATATTGTTTGAAGTAACTGAAACTCCACTGGAATCATTTGATAATCGAGCCAATTTCTCCACCTCCAGAAAGTCATCCATTAGTTCCAACTTCTTACTGGCATCAGATTTGCTGAATTCCTCAGTATTCTTTTCTTTAGGGAATTGGGACAGCTCAGGGAGAATTGCTATGGACCAAGACTCAGCACAACTTCCCACATCATCAATTCCATCTTCAGACATGGAGATCAAGCTTGGTGCATTGCTTTCATGGTTTACATGGATGATGGATTTAGGAGATCCCTTCTGCTGATGACTTGTCTGAACTTGTGCTTCCAAAATTTGAAGTTTGCTCAAAGTTTTAGCACACATACTCCTTGAAGCCTGCAATTCACTGTTGCGTTTTGCCAAAGCTTCTTTCAGCATCTTTGTTTCTTCTTCCATTGCCAACAAACGCTCTGTAAGAAATTCATTATCTTTGTGGAATTTCTGTGCATTATCTAGGGAGAACCCAGGCAATGGGGACAGGTGAGAACTGGCAGGTTTGACAGGAGACTTCCTTAATCGAGTTTCTCCATATTCTCGGCCAAGACTTTCAACTTCTAGCTTCATTTGTGCAAGTGCAGCAGGACCAGGTAACTTTTTCCGCACTAGACCACGTAATCTTTGGCACTCTGCCTCTAATTTAGCAATTTTTTTAACACCCTCCATGTGCTGCTTGTTTGCAGCTTCTGCGGACCTCATACTCATGTTCTTTTCTTCATTGCGAATCTCAAGCTCCTTGGAAATAACATGAAGCTCATATTTGAGTGAATTGATTTCTCTTTTGCATGATTCGATGTTGCCCTTAAGAAGCTCAATTTCAGCCTCAGCATGAGCTTTTTCTTCACTTAATTTGATTAGCATGTTAGAGCGCTCTTGCAAGGACCTTGACAAAGCTGCATTGTCGGCAGCAGACATGAGGAGTTCCTGTTCAAAGTTCACTATCTTAGCCTCAAACTCACCCTTAATCTTGTCCAATTGCTTGGTTTTTGTGAGAGCAACTTCCTGTATTTTCTGTTCATGTTCTTCCTTCAGGTTTCTTATCTGTCGCATACACTCTTTAAGAGCACCATCTAACTGTGATGCCTGGTCCTCAGCAGTGAGTTTTGAGAGAGTGACAGATTCCAGATGGTTCTTCAATGCCAAGGCTTCTGCTTCAGCCTTTTCCCAGCCTGTGGAGTTTTAATAGAATTTTAATTCCAAGAACAATAAGAAGCACTTCATATCAAGGAAGACTTTGAGCTTTGAATATCTTTAAGTAGGAAGGAACCATGAAAGCAGTATACCTGAGACAGCCTCTTCTGCTACTTTAGCATGCTGTTTTACCAAGCTTTCCTTGGTATTTATCTCTGAATTAGCTGCTGACAATTTTTCATTTAATTCCTTGATCTCATCTTCCAGTGTCTGAACTTTTTCTTCATATGTCTTCACTTGATCCTCCAAACCAGTCAGATGGGAATATGACTCCACAGAGATTTGGACGTAGCTTGGCTTCTTGTTAACCCCAAAAAAAAAAATATGATCTTATGTAAAATTTGCAAACAAAATTAAAGACACAAATAATGGTGAAAAGAGTAAAGGTCCAAAATCCAAATTGAGCCTTTGAAAAAAAGTTACGGTAGAAAATTTAGTCCCTAGAAAAAAAATAATAATAATCATTTAGTCCTTCAAGATTACAAACGTGGGACACATTAGTTCTTCAGTCATTTTCTCTCCATTGTAAGTATATGGTTAGTCCCTAAAGAAGTTAATCGTGTACTAATTTAGTCCTTGGCAAAATAACCAATGACCAATATTGGTCCTTGAAAAAGTTAACTCAAATGGACAAAAGGACTAAAGCATCCCATGTTTGTAATCTTGAAGGACCAAATGGAATTTTTCTTTTTTTTCCAGGGATCCAATTGTCCCCAATTTTTGGGTGGGGGGACCAATTTGGGCATTTTGCTCTTGTTAAAACTTAAAAATTATCACGTGCAAGTCAAGAAGGTGAGAAAAAAATTATGGGAAAATTTCCTCGAGCACAAATATTAGAAACGAGTTCTCAGCTTTTTTTAATATGAAATATGAAACTAGTTCTTAGCTTTAGTGAAACGACAATACAATAAATAGTTAAATACATACCTGATTACCCTGAGTGGAAGCACCCGCAGAGTCCAATTCCGCAGCTGCTTTCTCAAGCACGGCCTTGTCCGACGATTTTTTCTTCCATGGCCAGCGTCGGTCCATTGAAAAGTACGGACACCTTACAATCCAAAACAGTTAAAATTAAAAGGAGGTTTTCGTTTTCTTTTTCTTTTTCTTTTTCTTTTAACCAGTTGGCACTGCTGAATTTCCACACACACTATTATTAGACAACAAATAGTAATTCAAACCGGATACTCAACTATCCCACATTCCCACCGTTTCCCAAAAAGGCCATCGCGATACCCTCACACAAGTGGCTTCCGTTTTCAACACTCGTAAAAGTAAATGGCTATATGGACTCGTCGGTAGTGTCGGTGGTGATAGAAAGCACACAAGACACAGCACCAAAAGCAAACAGTGCAACAGGGCAGAGCCAAATTGTAGATTGCTCATAATTTGGCCCCCATTTTGGGACCCTGATTGACTCCTATAACTATATTTGTGCTGCTGATGCTTTCAGTCACACAGTGAGCCACAGTAGCAAACATAAGCCAATGATGCTAACTGCGATCTCCGAGATCTAACCATCGCACTTCCCTTCTTCTCATTCCATGATATCATACACCCGTACACCCGAATAAAAATGCATTTTCTCTTCAGAAAATTGAAAATGAAAGATAATTAAAATAAAAAATAAAAAAACAAGAGCCTCAGTTTCTTTTAGACAATCCTGATCGAGTTGACCATTATGAACGATAATTTAAAGCTTTCCTTCTAAGTATTTAATTTAAAGCTACGTAATCAGGATTCGAACTCGAGAGCACTAATTGAGCTCTGAATTAATTCATGCATTTGGTGGTAGAGCCTCAGTTATGAACATTTATAAACAAAGGTCTTTGTGGCTCAAAATTAGATCCAAATTAATCAAGATTTTTGAAAATGGAAAATATATAATCCTGGAATTAATTAATCTGAGGAAAAAAATGCATCAAATTTTCGGAAATGAATGGCCGAATTGGACACTCTGCGACTTCGTTCTTCCTAATTTAGAAACAAGGAAGATGTAATATTAACCGCAGCAATTGAATTGGAAGCGCTCTGAACACAACCTCGACTCACCGACAAAAATTAAGAAAAGAAGAGAGTAATCGAAACAAAGCAAAACGACGTCGAAGAGAAATTAAGCAATAGAAGTCGTATTCTCCGCACAGAAGACAGTAGGAATGATCAGTGGATGGAAAATTTTAAAAATGAAAAAAACAAAAAACAAAAACAAAAACGAGGTAGTTAACAACAGCATTCAACGATTGAGTGGGAGAAGAGAAACCGGCGAGGGCAAAATCGACTTACCGGTAAAAAATGCAAAAATGCGAGTAGTTGATGCTGCAATGAGAGAATGCTCAGATATTCGGATTAGGATTTTTTGCGCTTTTTCGGAGAAAGTGAATGTGGCAGTGGCAATGGTGGAGTGGTGGTGGAGGTTGGGTGGGCTAAGATATTCGGAATTAGGTGCTTCTTAAAAAGCAAGACGTTGCAGAAGCTCCAAAATCCATCACCTTTTCACACCTCTCTGTGTTTCTCTTCGAATTCAATAAATAATAAATATTAATTAATATACTCCTCTGTCAACATTTTTACGTATGTACAAAAAATAATAAATAACTATAAGCTTTATATTTAATATTGTTGAATGACGTAACTGGCCTCGTGAATGCGCGGAAATAGCGAGAGGGGAAAGAGAGCTTGCGGCAGAAGCAGGCGTATGGTGAGGGTGAGCTGTATCCGATAATGGGAGAGGGAAGGCATTATAATTATTATTATTATGTATTTATTGTTTTCGCTTCTTTTTTTTTTCATTAAAAATGGGTTTAAAGGAAACAGAGATTGGAATTAATTATGGTAGCGAACAGAGACAAGCGTGATTACGAAGACTTTGGACCACCGCCACTCACTGGCATTCTACCCTGTACAGCTCACGAGTTTGGTATCTAGCTCCCTCGCAGCGAAGACGTATGAGTTGGCTGCTTTCTAAATGCGTTAGTGTTGCCACTTCTTGACATGACATCAACGTGGTGTTAGAAAATCGACTAGGTTACAATTTATTTATTTTTTCCAACTCGAAACATCTCTAATTAAGAATTAGAAACTACTTCTTAGATATACTGATGATATCTATTTACATAAATGACATCTTTTAATAGATATTTTTTCATATACACAAATCTGAAAATCAAACTCTTGATCACATATTCAAGAAGCATAATTATCTATTAGTCATATCACACTATGTTAATACTCGTTTAGGGTTACTCTACTTGTAGTAATTGTATATCTTTACCATTTTTGTAACCTTGGCTAGCTTCAATTTCTAAGGTTAAACGGGTGAGACACGTCGTTAATTAAGCACGATCAACTTTCAAAAGGGGAATGCTGTTAAAATAAAATGCGTCTGGGAAGCAGGAAGCCCCCAAGAGCGAAAATAAGGGTTCAAATCAAAGCACACGTATTTAAGGATCATAAAGAAATATTGTACATAAGTTTATTTTTTTAATCTTAAATTCGAGGAGCCAATAAATCAACGAACTGACCAATTCCTATCGAAGATTCAAATGGAGTGAAGCGACAATATTTTCTAAATAGTTTTACATACATTGGATAATATTTAAATGCTTAAAATGATGCTTAATGGATTTCATTATCTATCACATCACCTTATCTTTAAGTAAACTAGCCAAATAAAATTTTGTGAGTACGTACAAAATGACATAAAACTAGCTGTACTCGGATAATAAGACATATATGTAATGGCGTCTGGAATTAAACATAGAATTGCAATATTTATTTTAATTTTCTTATTTGAAAAGTCTTTTTAAAATTATAATATTTTATGATAATTTTATAGAATTATAAAATAACTAGTTTAAGTTATTTTTTATTCTTAATTAATATCCTAAAAATTATAATTTCATGTCTAAGAATTAACTAAAGATAAAGATAGCAACAAATTGATCAATTTCACTTGATTCAAATATTAAAAGTCGAGTTGAATCCCGTGTGAATAAATTTTAAATTTATTCTGTCGTCCAATTCAATTCAATTTTATTATTTTTGGGTTTTTTAAATAAATGACGATCCAAATTATATAAAAATAGTTTTGATTCAGGTTAAATGTAAAATTTCTTTTCTGATTCAGGAAAAATGTCAAATTTCTTCCAAAAAAATAACCCAATCTTTCTCACCTTGTTTAATTAGTTTAGATCATATTTTTTTTCCCAAACATGACCTAGCCCCATTTAATTAATAGTATAATAAATAAATTTTAATATGAGTCAGATAATTAATTTTTTTAATTTAGATCTTATATTTAAATAATAAAATTAGAATCCAATTCAAAATGATAATACTATGTCATATTTCTTTACATAATCAAAACATAAAATCTATAATTTTTAACTAATTTCAATTTTAATAGAATTAAAATTACAAAGTATAATTTTAATTTAGTTATTTAACGGAGCCTAAAAATATAAAATAATACGTATGAAAATAGAAATTAACTCACATGTACGGACGGTATAGATATTTTCTAAATTGTTATCCAATCATCTGTTTTTTTTTGTATCCAATCATAAGTTATTGCGATAATAAAATTGTTGGCTTTTATAATAATTGTTTTAAATTTTATATCTATAATGAATTTTGATTAGTTGATAATATAAAAACTTTAAAATTCTATGTAAGTGATGGGTAATACTATTTATAGCATTATAAATTTTTAGATAATCATGACATAGGTGCAAAGTATTCACCGACTTTGTCGATAATTAATTTTTGCCGAAAAACTTAACTAACCACCTTTAATGGGGTCTCCTCTCCCAACCACGATTTTTTTTCCATTTACAAGATTCGAACCCGATATTTTGCTTAAGGAATCCAAGCCTAATATTACTGGGACCAATGACATGTTGTTATTGTGTTATAAATTTACTTTGTTTAATTAAAATAACATTATATTATTTTACATCTAATAATATAGCGAATTAGTCTCTAAAATCATAAGTATTGGTTTGTTATAGACTTTCGATGTTTAGAAACTTTATTGAGTTTTGGCTAATTTGAATTGAATCGAGTGAACATATTAAAGGGGGTACAAAAGTAAAAGCTATATCAGCACATATTTGACTCACTAGGGTCGACCTAGTAGTGAGAGGTTTGAATAGTTTGCATAGAGTTTTATATTCTAACATCATTGTTGCTATTGTACACTACAAAAATAACGCATAAATCTTTATTCATAAAACTTAACCTTGTTGGCAGACACAAGAAACAACACAATTCATAACGATTCATTCGTTTTGTTTGTTCTTCCATTTCTTTTTCCGTAACCCCTCTCTCTCTCTCTCTCTCTCTCTCTCTCTCTTCAACAATGGAAATTCATCGTCAGCTGCCAGCCTCCGTTGACGACGACACCATTGCGCCCATCCATCGTCCCAATTGTATGAAGAGGGGCTTATCTTCTTCCTCCCCTTCCCCTACCCCAAAGTCCTTAAATATACTCCCTCTCCCTTTGAACCTCTGTGGTGCAATAAGATTCACAACACCACTCCTCTCAACATCATCACCCTCTCCAAGATCGTTGCTCGCTATTTTCTCCCCCATTGCCTCCTTTATCTACCTCCTCATCTTATTTGGCATCTACTTTGTCTACTCCTTCAACTTATACACCTCTCATGGCGTTTGAGACCTTGATGACATCGTCTTCAAGCCATCAATTCCCAGATTGCTCCCTCATGAAGTGGCATTGGCATTGGCATTGCTTTTCCTTCCTCGTCTTTTTCAAGCTCCAACGCATATAGGTTATAACCAGGGCCAGATTGTGTGTGTGAAGTAACGTGATGTTTTTTTAAAATGAAAATCCACATTCTCAAATCCTTTTTTCCTAGTGTTGAAAGTGAATATAAAACTATTTTAAAATTAAGTTAAAAATCATTCTAGCTTCATTTTAGTCAAACACGTTTTGTTTTGAAAACGTTTGGGGATGTTTATAGTTGTGGTTTCAAAACTTTAAAAACTACAACCAATTTTTAGTTTTACAATTTCAATTTTTTTTCTCTAGTTTTTACTTTCAAAATAAACTCATAACTACAAACCTTTACAATACAATGATGAGGAAGAACAACAAACAACAAACAGGGAGACAAGATTCGTAGCTCCACCCCCTCCATGTTGTCACCCTCTTCGAGATCGTCACCAATGGGATGAAACAAGAAACAACAAATCGTGACATTGTTGGGTCTAATTGCAATTCTAGTTTTAAGTTTTTAAAAGTTGTCTTGTCTCTTTCGATGCTTTCCTTCACCCTTTTTTGACCTAACCAAGCACATCTGAGGAAATGAAGGACTTAGGCTTTAAATTTTAAGCATAAATTAAATATTGGCCTTTTAATGGGCTTAGCTCTTAAACGCCCATACAAATCATGCTTTTCAATGTGCTTGGGCCTCATTTTAAAAGCCCAAATTGAATTTGGGTATTTTGGCTCAACCAGCAATAGTTTGCAACCCACATCGTGCTTGTAATTGACCTAACTCAAACCCCACTTGATAAAATGTAGGGATTGGGCATTAAATTTTGAGCATGAATTAAATCTAAGCCTTATTAATCGATTCAATCATAGTCTGATTTAGATTTAGCCTACAAAAAACTCATATAAATTGAGCTTTTCACTAGGTTTGGGCCTCATTTTAGAAGCCTGAATTGAATGTGGTATTTTAGGCAAGACACATTGCAGCTCGCAACCCGCATTGAGCTCGCAATCGACCTAACTCAAACTTGTTCGATGAAATGTTAGGCTTAGGCTTTAAATTTTGAACATGAATTAAACCTGGGCCTTTTTTGCCCGATCTGAGCTTAACCCACTAAAAATAATGTGCAAATTTGGTTTTAATCGAGCTTAGACCTCATTTTAAAAGATTCAATTGCATTTGGGTTTTTTTGGCCTGATCCACATCGAGCATGTGACTGGCTTGATCTAAACCTGCTAATGAAATCTAAGTTTTGGGCTTTAAATTTTGAGCACAAATTAAATTTAGGTCTTTTAACCTAACTTGATCATGTCTGATATGAGCCTAGCCCGCAAAAGGCCCATACATATCGGTCTTTTACCAAACTTGAGTCTCATTTCAAAGTCTCGAATTGAATTTGAGCCTTTTGACCTCACCAACTATAACCTGCAACTAACCTAAGTCAATTTTGCTTGATGAAATGTAGAACTTGAGCTTTAAATTTTGACTATCAATTAAATCTTTGCCTTTTTACATAGATACAATCATGACTTGTTTTGGGCTTAGCCTTAAAAACATCCTTTCATCACATCCTCATGAGAAGAGTTTCACATATTTTTAGTGGTTATTTTTTACAAGAAACATAAGCTTGATAACAAATTTTTAAGATTGGAAACAAAAAAATTAAAACTAAAAACTATTTTTAACTTTTAAAAATTTAAAAACTTAAACCTAAAATTTATTCCAAACAAGACTTCATAAAGGTAAATTAAGCTTTTTATCCCTTATATCTTTCGGCTAGACCATTTTAAAAAATCAAAACTAAAAATTACTAAATAAAAAATATGTAATATATTTAAATTCTAAAATTATCTAATTGTTAATAAATAATCAATATATTTTTTTAATTCCTAATGTGTACATTAAGGCATCTCGTCTACAATTTTTTTTTTAATAAATGTGACATTTAGAGATTAGTTTTTCAATGTAATTTTAACATACTATTATTGTAAAAAAAAATTACACGATAAAATAATTTACAAATCACTTTAGATGTGATTTTTAAAGTTATTAAAAGAGGATAATAATTTATAATTGGAGAGGGATCAAATTACACCAGTATAACTTTTACTAACTACAACATCTAATGACTTTTAATTAGATGATGTTTTCTCAAAATCTACCATTATATTGAAAGTTCATTTTCACTTGGATCATATATACCAAATTTTATATTAATACAAAATTGTTTGATACCTCCATCATATAGATCAAAATCGATGTAATATATACTTTTTAAAATATACCAAAATATGAATAATTTAACCACCTTCTTATTGTCCTTTAGTTTTGAAAATTTTTGATACAAACAATCATGATAATATAAAGTTATAATTCAATGGTTGAATTAATAAAATTCTCCTTTTATATAAAGTTATTAATGGTGTAATAGTTGATAAAAATTGCAAAGGTGTAATTTGATCCCTCCCCTTTATAATTACATGAGAGTATACAAATTTTTTATGCTGATAGTATGTTCCAAATAAATTATTAATTTTTTCAAATGAATATTCTAATAAAATAGATAATCCTCTAATTTGTTTACCGTTCCTCATTTATTTTTGAATAAACCATCAATTTTATCCCTAAAGTATTATTCTTTCTTTTAAATAGTCCCTAAAGTAAACAAATTATATAAGTAATCTCTCGAGTATTAGAAATCACACTAAATAGTCCTCTAAGTATTGAAAAATTCTTTAAATCAGTTCTTGAACATTAGTAAAATATATCAACGTGATGAATATTCAATACGTTAGGCTATGTTTGGATTGGCGGTAGGAAATAAAACGGAGTAGATTGGAATATAATAAAGCAGAATTGTATGGAATGAAATGGATCAAAAATGTCATTCCACTATTTAGATATTTTAAAATGGAATGAAACAAAAATTTCGTTCTATCGTTTGAAAAAAGAATGGAATGGAATGAGTTATAACTTTTAAATTCCCTCATTGCCCTTCTTTAAAAATATTTTTTATTTTATTTATTTACTTTCTGATGCATTATTTTATTAAAACCATAAAATTGAAAGAAAGATACAACAAAAAATGACTTAATAAAATATACATGTCATATTTTAATTTTTGATATTTTTAAAAGTAATTTACTCCTATACTATAAATCAAAATCCTCAACTTGAAAAATGAAGCTCCCACTCCTCTTGCTCTTTCAATTACAGATTCTTAATACTCTCTTATCTTTTTAGGATGTGCATTTCATATATTATCCCTATAACTAGCCAAAAAAATGATTTTCTTAATCGCTTATCCATTTCAATTTAAAGATAACTTTATATTACAATTTAAACTATTTATTATAAATTCAAAATATATTATATACATTTAACCATATTTGTTTATCATGAATTTTAATTATAATATAATTTAAAATTTTAAAAATACTTATTTATGATAAATTATAATTATATACCAATAAATATTTATCTAGTGCAATGCACATACTAAAATACTAGTTTTTTAATATATCATAATATATTAGGAAATTTTTTTATCATAATTTAGTTGGTTATTGTCATTCTTATCAAATGTTCGATGTTGAAGACAAAGAAGAGAGCAAGGCACATGAAAAAAAGAGTGAGACATGTGAGAAGAGGGTGAGGCACGTGAGAACAGGGTGAGACATGTGAGAAGAGGGTGAGGTACGAAGTAGTCAAAGCAAACACAAGAGAGTGAGGTGAGAAGTGGGAACTAATATACAAGATAAATACAATAAGGTTAAAAATGTCAATGCATAATAAAATATTTGTGTTCCATCACATTCCTCCCAAATTAGAGTGGAAGAAAAATGCTTATAAATAATGTAATGGAATTGATCTCATTCTATCATTTTTTAATGAGTTCCATCTTAATTTATAAAATCCAAATAATGGCATCACTTACCTTCTCATTCCATCTCCTACCATTAGTCCAAACATAGTCTTAGAGACTGGTTATATAATTTCATTATTTTAAGGACTATTTAGGAGAGGAAGTAATACTTGAGTGGTTAAATTAATGCGTTACTTTTATTTATTAAACAATAATACTCGTTACCTACTCCGGTTGGTGGTGATCTCGCAAATTTTGACGGAAATTAGGATTTTTTTATTACTTGTCAGTTTTCACCCACAAAATCAATTAGCAATGTGAAATAAGGTGAATCCAATTGTTTCTTACTTAATATTTAAGAATGTGTGTTATATGTCTAGACAACTCAAATTTATATCTTGAGCTAATATTTATGCAATTTAATTAATTGTTTAAGGTTTAATTACCTTTTTGGTTCTTATATTTTTGTGAATTTTACTTTTTGATCCCTATAGTTGAAAATAATTTCTTTTAGTCCCTATATATGCACTTTTGATACCGGTTTGGTCCTTGCCGTCAAATGTGTCTTAATTTTGTGAAAAAAAACCGTTACAAAATGAAAATTGGCAGTGAAAAACTGCCACAAATTGACATTTTAGGTGTTTTTTATTCAATTTGTGGCGGTTTACAATGGTAGGGACTAAACCGATATCAAAAGTACATGTATAGGGACTAAAACAAATTATTTTAAACTATAGGGATCAAAAGGTAAAGTTTGCACAACTATAAAGACAAAAAAGATAATTAAACCATTGTTTAATTACTCATTTGATCCATATACTTGCACTATTTTTACGTTTTGGTCCCTATATTTAGAAATTATTCGTTTTAGTTCTTACACATGCACTTTTAATATTGTTTTGGTCCTCGTCATCAAGGGTGTCTTAACTCTATTAAGTAAAACCATCACAAAATGAAAATTAGCAGTATAAAACCATCACAATTTTTTTGGCAGTGTAAAACCACCATAAATTTTATGTGCTTTTTATTTTATGAGACCAATTTGTGGCTGTTTAATAACCGTTATAAAATTTGTGGTAGTTTTAGACCGCCAATTTCCATTTTGTGGCGGTTTTACTTTAGAGTTAAGAAGTAGTTGACTATAGGGACCAAAATAATATCAAAAGTGTGAGTGTAAAGACTAAAATGAATAATTTCTATATATAGATACCAAAACATAAAAATAATGAAAATATAAGGAATAAATAAATAATTAAACCTTAATTAATCTATCTATATATATCGATGCAGAGTTGAATACACCTTTAAAATTGAGTGGTGAGTGAAACAACTAATCCACGTACAAAACTAACTAGACAATTAGAAAAACAAAATATTGGTTTGCTCCTACTTGACTTGGCTTAGATTAAAATTGACTAATGAAGTCAATATCTATTATGAAAAATGTTAATAACACATTTTTTTAGCATAAATTACACTAATCTATTGAGGTTTCTTGAGATTGTACATAATTTTATTTTATTTTTTTAATGTTGACAGCAACCTTCTTATAGGGTACATTATATAATTTTTTTAAATAGTTAAGGGGAGTTTATATAATATATCAGGAATGTTACTGTAATATTTTTCAAACAATTAATGTGGTTAGAGTAGAGATAACAACAACAAAAAAAGAAGGAAGGGTTATTGAGGAGAATTTGACAAAACTTTGAGAGAGGTTAATGTAATTTACTCTATTTTTTAAATACGCTTTTTATTATTAGTTAAAATTTATTAAAAATTACATAATTGTGTAGGTCTTATACTACTAGAAATGTGTCATTTTCTTGCGACTATACACTTATTTTTATCTAACAACATCAAGCTTGGGATTAGTTAAATTGAACTTAACCTTGTGATTACACACTTATAAAAATTTTGGTTGCAATAAATAAGCCTAATTTCAATTGAGCTCGCAACTATTTTAAGAACTTGGTGTTACGTAGGAATCAGTACAAAATTTATCTATACAAGTATCTGTCCTCGATCTGAAGGTTTTTTTTTCCCCTTAATATATGTTGCAATTGAAAACAAGACTTTACCAAACCACATAAGAATTATTCATTAAAATAATGTTATAACCGTTTTATGTCAAAAAAAAATAAAAAAATACAACGACATTGATTTTTTGCAGCATGTCAAGTAAATAAATAACTCACTGGTCCAATGACAATCGTTTTAGGTGGAATACGCTTTTTAATTACATTTTGTTGATAATCTAGCGATTACCAAATAGTTTGCTTTATTCTGTAAGATGATTTTTTTAAGTAGTATTTTTGACATGTACATATTAATGACATTCTAACATCTATTTTATAGGTAAGCATTATAGTATATATATCTCTATTCATGTCAAACTATTCCATGTCTTTTTTGTAAAGAAAAATCCAAAAACGATGAAAACTGATTAGAGGTATGAAAATAGTTTTTTTTTCTTTTATTTTGGTCTTTCATTAAATATATTTCCACAAATTAAATTGTGAGACTAATTCTCAAGTTTTCTTTAGACTAATTCTCAAGTTAAGAATAGTAATTAGGTAAAAAAAAATTATTAGTGAATACAAGACTTTAAAATTTAAATTCTTAGAGTGCATTTGTTTCATGAATTAAAAGTTTATTTCTGGAAATGTAATATACTCATGCTTGTTACAAGCTTTGAACAATTATTCCTGAGTATTGTTAATTTTCAAGAAAGTTGTAACTTCCCCCTTTTCTTTTTATGTTTTCTTACATTTTTTTTCTTGTGAGGAGGGTTGGGAAATTGATATTCTTATGGGAATATAAGTAGTTATTTTCTAACACACTGAAACTTCTATTTTTGTTTATTTTTCATTTAAATTATTTTAAATTTTAAAAAATATTCACAGGAATATTAAAATGTAATCAAACACGTTTTTAAATATACCTAAGAATAATATTCCTAAGAATATAATATGATACCTTAAAACAAACGCCCCCTTAATATTTTTGGTGAAAAATTTGTCTAAAATTATAATTCACTTTTATTACATTAAAAACTGTTGACCGTATGAGATTAGGTCAAACACTTCCATATAACATGGTATTTTAAAACTTGCCGAAACGACCGTGTGATTAGGGGTTTGAGATTAGATCTAACAAATATTCATAGGAGAAACAGCGTATTATGGGTTGCGATTATAAAATTCATTTTCCTATTGTATTATATTTTAGTAACCTATTATCATCCATTTTTTTTATTTTCCGTCGAATACCAATATACAAGCCAATCGTTTTCTTGAATAAACTATTTGACAAGGACTAGAGAAATCATTTTTTATTGGATGGCCCCAGAACAATAACAAATGATAAATGGTCATCAGAACAAGGTTATCTGCATGAATGAATGAGAAAGCGATTTGGAGATTTGTTTACTGCTTTGAGCAAATTTCGATACGCATGTTAAATTGAGGTGCTCAATTCCAGTACAATGGGCATCCCCGTCCATATATTTCCTTTGCAAAATCCATAATACAGTATGTTACGAGACTTTCCAAGTGCAGCCAGACAATCCACATTGAAAACCTTGCCTATTTCTTTGGATTCTACAGTTGTGTAATCTAGCTATGCCGTATGTTGGGAGCTGAAAAGTATAGGTTCCTTGTCCAAAATAATTGAAACAAAAGTATTGATTCCACTCAGAAGAATGAAGTGGGCACAGTAAAAAATATTCTAATAATTCGAAAGAGTTTTAATTTTAAACTATTGATGAACTTTTTTTATCTCTAATAAGAAGTACGGAATACTAACCAAATTAGTTGTTTCTTCCATATATTTTGACTTTAAATTTTATCGCAACAGTGTAGACATTAACATTGTATATTTTTAAATATAGTTATAATAATAGCTATTTCTTGTATAAAATCATATTATTATAAAACTTACGTTCGAAATTGAAATAAAAATTTATTTCGAATTAATATTGTTTATGAAGAAAAGTCTTCAGATAACTTCAAAGCCACATGTTTAAGTCACGAAATTGATATTTAAAAATGTAAGGTAATTTTATATAAATATACTTGCAAACACTCAATTTTATTTGAGTAAATAAAAATATTTAAAATTAGGATTTGCTAACGTACACACATTTGTTTTTTAGTTGAAGTATATTAGCAAACTACACTGTAAGTGTATTTTAAGATATATTGTAGTTATAGCTTGCTAACGTACTCCAACTAAAAACATAGAAGGAAAGAGAAAAATGAGAAAACTTTTCAATAGAAAAAAGGTTGATAAATACATTTTTTATGTTGGGAGACATGTGAAGATGAAGTCATATCTTGAGTAATATTTATCCAAATAAGGTGTTCTTTGTGTTGTTGGAAAGTTAAGAGAAAGATTTACAACTTATATTTCTAATCTCTAAATCAAAATTGACCTCTGTTTCTATGGAAAATAGTCCAAAAGTAGGTTATCTATCAATGATATAAACTTTCTCTTAATCTCACTTGTGAAGTCTATATTGGATAAACTATTCATTTGCAGTCTATCCTTTCCCTATATAAGGAAAGGATCACCAAACATTAGAAATGGGATAGGTGTACTAAAGGATAGGAATTGGAAGAATAATGTAGTGGATATCATCAAGGTTGAGAATAGGATCATGTAATCAAATTTTGTAGGAAAAAGAAACGTTCAATATGATGTGTATGCACCTCGTGATCTCATAACTGGCATTACAACACATCTCAAGGTGTTGCAATTTATACTAATGTTGAAATAGAACTATTTTAGACTTTTTGTTAGATAGTAAAACACACATTTATTGAATCAAGAGGGACTAACCCTAACGATAAAAACCTATAACAAGAAGCAAGTATTCAAGAGAAAGTTATAAACTTGTATTTGGGTAAGAATAATGAAAATTGAAGTTTGGAAAACTTTAACTTTCATTTGTTAACCTCCTTTTTAGAGTCCTTCTCAACTCCTTTATATTATTTTCAATTCTCATCATATTTATCCAAATATCAACTTATATAAAGAAAAATACATTAAAATATTAATCTTAATAGAAAAGTTTTGGTGACAAAATGAAATATAAAAAAAAATTATAGATGAAAGAGTTATTTTCACAAATTATTTAAAGAATGATGTGTCACATTAATAGAATCAATTTTTGTTCAATAAAGATGATAATCAAATTATGCCTTTTATTGTGAAATTTAGGGGTATTTATAGATAGGGTTGACTCAACCAATCCAACTTAAGCTAAAAATATAAAAAAAAATGCATAATGTTTAATAACCTTAGTTTTCTATTTTATTCATTTATTCCTTTTTTAGACCTTACTATTGGAACAAAATATCTATTTGCTTTCAATTTTTATAATTTATAGTTTTTCCTTACCCCCCCCCCCCCCCCCCCCACCTATTTAGTTTTTTTTTAAAGTTGAAAAGGCATGAAAAAGCATCATTATAGAAAAAGAAATCCCAACTAAGTTAACACCTTATACCTTATCAATCATTTATAGCACACCTTATATTTATTGAAAAGGAGAGGAAAATAAAGAATACAAAAGCATGGGGGGACTTAGACCAAAACCTATGAGGAAACACAAGTATTATTTGAATCTAAAATTAGGGAGACCGAACTTATTACGGCTAAAATCCTCACTAATGATACTAGGTAGTGAATCCCACCAAGTAAACCCTTGGATGTTAGTCCCATAAAAAGGCAAGCTTATCGATGTTGCCTTCACGGTAAATGTGGGATACTCTAAGATTCATTCTTTGGGTGATAAACAAACAATTTCTCTAATGACTTATGAGTTTCCAAGGGACCATATCAACTATTCCAAAAGTAGCTACCATAAGCGATGAGTCACATTCTAACCACAATTTATTCTAGCCCTTTTGATAACTATTCTCAATTGCCATTATAATTGCAACTAGCTCTACTTGAAGAGAAGATTAATACCAATGTTGGTTGCAAAGCAACCAAGAATAGTTGCCTTCCTATCTCGAAAGATACCACCACATGTAGCAATGCTAGGAGCTCCTTTTGCAGCACCATTAGAATTGTGCCAATCTAGCCTGGCTTGGCAGGCTAAACGGGCTGACAGAATTCAAGCTCGAAAAGCACCGAGCCTATTTTGGCCTGTGTATTTTTTTTTCCTTTCTAAAAATTAAATAAAATTAGGGAAAAAATAAAAACGAAACAATTTTGGCTTGACCTAGCAGGCCAACAAGCTAGGCATGGCCAAAGAAAGTGCAACCCATTAAGAATACGGGCTAGCCTGCTTCCCACCCTTTAGCTTATCAGGTCGGGCCGAGCGGCCCATTTTGACGCCTTTAGGCATCATCAATATTGCATTTGATCAAATTACAAAGGGGAGGATGCCAATCACCTTGCTTAATAGTAGGTGCTCTACAAGCATAACCAAACACAAAGAAAGATTTTTAGATATTGAATTCTATCAAAGAAGCAGACATTGAGCCCCTTGACAGGTTTTCGATAAGAGAGATTGCTGTTATAACGACGTTAATGGCACCCTTCATTGAGACATTTCTATTGTCAAACTTGTTTTTGTTTCTGTTGTGCCAAATGACCCAAAATGTGTTGATGACAACTGTTATGACAACACCCTTTAGCTGGGAGCTCCAAGTTCGATTATAAGTTGACAAAATAAAGAGGAAGGAAGAGAGGTAGATCTAAAAGATTCATTTGTGACCCCATAGTGATTACACATTGAGACAATTATGCATCCCCTTAACCATAAATTATCATCCATAGGCATTTTATTATAAAGCAACCTCCATACTAATACAAACTTTGAAGGAGGAATGTGAGGGCTCCATATAAGCTTGCCCCAAGATATAGGCTACCTATTGGAATTTAGGAAAAGAAATGTGTCTTTAAAATTTAACAAATCGGGGTCAGTACTATGCCACACCATTTGGTCCTCGTAGGAAATAATGGGATGGGAACCTACCTGATTTTGGCTACTAAGGCAAAGAGAGGACTTAGAAATAAATGCAAATGGGATGGACTAAAAGGTATTACAGATAAAATTTGCTACTTGAGCCTCTAATGCGTTATGAACGATTTTAAGAGCCTGAAGAAGATGCACAATAGGCTAAGCTAAGAAATCCATGTGTTTGTTCAAAAATTAATTTGCTTTCCATCACCTACGTACCAAGAAGTGTTATCCATTATTATTTAGATGTGGCTTCTACAGACAGGCCAAATAAAGGATTTAATGTAATGGGAAATTGGAGAGTTACGCTTGAGGAATTGTGCTTTAATGAGACGAGCCCATTGACTATTTGAATAAATCAAATTCCAACTTAGTTTAAGCATAGAAGCTTTGTTTTATGGACTTGATAGTTTTAAGGCCAAGGCCACCATCTAAAAAAAGGGTGCAAACTTTATGCCAAGCCACTGTGACAATTTTCTTTGTATATGTATCTCCTAACTAGATGAAATTTCAAATCCACTTATTAATGATCTTTAGCAGTGAAATTGGCCACGCATAGACATGGAAACGGTTTCGGCAAAATTTGGTCTTTCTTTTCCAATGCGTTCCTCCTATCTGGAATCGCTACAACTTCAACCTCCTTCCCTTTGTTGTACGACACTTCTCCTTCCTCACTCCAAGGTTGCGCCAGTGGGGGGTACCTACAAAGACACTCCAACACTCAAGTTAGGGGGTCGTGGATCATGCAAAGTTTAGAGGGATAATAAGTCAAAAATTAGGGTTAGAAAGTGTGCACTTGGGTCATATATATGGAGAGATATGTCTTACTAAGTTGCGAGATATTCTCGTCTTTATTACAGGGATACGATGCATAGTTTCCCTCATTACACGCAAGTTTCCTAGTTACCTGATTTACATTGGGTCGAGCTATGCTCTACAGTCCACCTCAGTCAGAGGCCGAAGGGCTATTCAGTCTAATGCTAAAGTGCCAAATCCAAACGGTACAAAAACTATAAACAAGCATTCCATGTATGACAGATTTCACAAGCTACACCCTACCTGTGATGGACAACATTAAGTCTTTCCAAGCCGCCAGCTTAGCCTTTATCATATCTATAATAGGATGAAGATGAATCTTCTTAGGCTTACCTTTGAAGAGAGGCATACCTAGATAATTGAATAGCAGTTGGCCAGGCGAGAACCCAAGAACATTGCTAATATTAGCAATTTTGTTTATAGATAAGCTTCCTAAGTAGAACTTGTTCTTTACAAGACTTATAACTTCATTGGAGGCTTCTCCATATGCTTTGAAGAGAAATATTAGAGTTTTCAAGTTGTTTTTGGCTCCTTTACAAAAGATCATAATGTCATTGGCATTAGGGGTATTAAAAGCCATAGGTCCTAACATAGGCTTTAGCAGGCCTGATTGCATCAAAAGTAAGACTCATCTACTAAATACATTTTTTGCTAGACAAAATAAAAAGGGAGAGAAGGGGTCACTTTGTCTAACACCCTTCTTAAATGAAAAGAAGCCAATTGGGTGCCTATGTATAAAAATAGGATAACTTTGTAGATTGTAAAATCACTTGAACCCACTTACAAAACACCAAAGGCAGATAAGACCTTTAAAAGGAAGTTCCAATCAATAGTATCAAAAGCCTTTTTGATGTTTAACTTTAAAGCCAAATTACCTCCAAAGGACTAGTTATATAGCATGTTGATTGACTCAGAAGCAATACACACAATCTAAAATTTGGCGCCCCTTTAATAAAGCCATTCGCTATTCAGAGATGACTTTAGGCGTAATAATTGCCAATGTCAGCTAAAACTTTGGTGATGATTTTGAAGTGGAAGTTTGCCAAAGCAATGGGCCTAAATTTCTTAATTCTATCTGCTCTAGGGAATTTAGGGATTTGATCCACCAAGATTGAATTAAGGTTAGGGAGAATCTAGCCTTGAGTAAAAAAAAAATGCAAGATTGAATTAAATACATCAAAGTCAATAATATCCCAATATGTTTGAAAAAAAATCCACCAAACTCGTCAAGACTAGGGACATTGCTGCCATACATATAAAAAAGATAACTTTCACATTTTTTTTTGTAGGTAAATTGGTCAGCATATGGTTGTCCACAGCTGTGATCACAAGAGGAATAATTCACACATGAATTATTAGATGCCTAAAGGGAGTTGTAGAAGTCAAGCACAGGCTTTTCAATCTCAAAGCACTATCTAAAGATACATTCGCCCTATGTGAGGAAAAACATTTGTTTAATTGCACATGTGGAAAAAGGAAATGTTTCTATCTCCATAAGAGTGCCAATACTTTCCTATTTTGGGAAAAAAATGCTTAAAGCCTTTAAGTTGTTTAAGTCTTAAAAGATTAAATTCTCACCATTTCCTAAAATAAACAAACTCAATCCTTATGTCATTGTTCTGGACTGACCTTTAGCCTTTCAGCTTCCACTGCTTTGCCACCTTATAGGTAGGCCCTGGAGATCAGATTTGTGATATCACTCCATGATTGTGTCGTACGAAGTCCTCCAAGACCAACCAACCTTGGACCAGAACTGACGTGTGTACGCCAAATTCTAAAGATCTATTAGCCGACTTATCTCATCATGCGTCTCGCATGACCGCAATTGCCATGTTGATATGAAAAACAAAGTACTCATCAAATTAAAGTAGCTAAAGCTTTGAAGAAAATATGCAAAATAATTAAATAAAAAGAAAAATATACACTAATGAAAATGTACTATTTGAAGAATGTTGATATATTAACGTAATATTTTAAATAACAATATTAATATAAAAAAATAAAAAAAGAAATCAAATCATTTAATCCAATTCGATTTAAAACATTTTCAATAAGATTATTAAATTTAACATTATATTCCTATCAATTCCATTTGAACCATAATTTATTTTTATACTAGTATGTTAACCCGTGCGACGCACAGGGTAAAGTGTTTGATTGTGTGGGTTGTGAAAATATATAATACACAATAATATATAATTTTAAACAACAAAATTTGTTTTTTCAAAACGTAAAAAGTAGTATATAATATTTAATTAATAAAATTTACTTATAATAAAAATAAAATTGTATTTATAATTATAATCAATGGTTAGGCTGAATAATGATAATAAAAAATCATTTGAAAGTGTATATTGCTGATTTTTGAGAAGAAAAAGAAAGTTTTAATATAAAAATTACAAAAAAAAGAAACCTTAAAGTATAAAAATTAACATAATTAATATTTTGAGAATTTTAAAAAATATACAAATAAATATTAAATAATGATAAAAAATACTTATAAAAAAAAATATACATATGTGTGTGTGTGTGTGTATGTGTATGTGTGTGCGTGTGTGTATGTATGTATGTATATCATAAAAGACATTTTCGATTTTATCAATTATTTTTAAGAATGTTTTTATTGCAATGGTATATAACAAATGGAATTGACAAACATAATGAATTACCTTTTTGCAGTCTTTCAGAGTCAGAATGGTTTTCATAGGCGTCAAAGAAAGAAAATCTTCCTCAACATTTATTGGGAAAGGATCAGCTAGTTGAGTCAAGCCTTGAGATAGAGATTTGTTGCTTTTAAATCTCCTATAATAAAGCTTTATAATTATGACATGTTTTAAAAAATTATGTAATATACGGATACAAAAAAATTTAAATTCTTAATACTACCTTTTCCTAAGTTTGTGGGGCTTAGGACAATCGAGGATTGAATATCAACTGGGTACAGTATTTCGCATTTTGCAAATTAAATTTTCTTGTAGCAAAGCCACAAAAAGAATCAAAGAGGTTAAAGGTAAAATGAAGACAAGGTTCATGTACATATGAATGAAATTTAACCTTGGAAAGTCTTGGCTTTTGCAAGCTAAAGGATAACAACGACATTTTCTAGGTTCCTAGAACCAAGAAATGCATTTAACTCATCTATATATGGTTCAAATAAGGTGCAATCTATTTTATAATTGTTTCATCAAAAATAAAAAACATAGGAAATAAAAAAATAGAATTATGTAAAAGAATATATAGTTAGCAAAAAAAATACTCGTAAGCCTCTAATACAATATAATTCTTTTTAAACTTCAGGCCGTTTTTTTTCATTTTCCTTTTTAGTCCCATAGCTCATTAGAATTCGATTACATCTTAAAAAATCATATAAAGAGGAAATATAAGATTGAGATTAAAACATTAGGATAAAAATCGAGAACATGCAATTTAATTTTTTGGACTTACCAATCAAAACTTTGAAATCTGTTCCACCACTGCAAATCTGACTAATAGGAACAAATGAATACATATTTGTAGCTAATGGTCCATCATCAACCTTAACAACCTTTTTTCTAGATTGAAAGTTGATCCTGTACTTATGTGAGGTAGGTCTGAAATTCTCAATATTAGGAGTGACACTGAGTAAATGAATAGAGTAAACAAAACCCTCATCCATAATATTTTGAAACTAATAAATGAGAACCTTATGAATAGAAGCTTAAATTTTACACTCCTGCATAAAAAATGATAAGAATAGATCATGGTATTTATATACATATAAAACGATTCAATATATTAAAAAAAATACACAAAAATACATTTGCCTCCATTAAAACCAACTTCATAGAGCGATAATTGTTTGGCTTATTTGAATTTAATTCTGGAACCAACCAAAGTCGAACTAATCTTGCCTTGATGATCCAATTAGGGCAAAGACAAATGAAAGTGAATCATATTTCACAGAAGATACTATTACGATTGAAACAAAGAGTAGAATAGTAGAGAGAAATGAAAGAGAAGTATCAAAAAAACTGTGTAACAACTAACCATTTAAAGGAAAAAGATAAATCATTTGAAATCTTAAAGATATTTCCATGTTTTTATTATTATTTGAAATTTAAAAAAAAATAGATTTGAAATTAAAAAAGAAAAGAAACCTTAAAGTATAATATTATTCTTTTGTTTAATCATCATATTGCTGAAAAAAGATAAGTCATTATCTTTTTAATGAAAAAGATAAATATTTGTGTATCCTAACTTTTATGTATAGGCATATCTCTTGTACCCGGAAAATATGGAGTTGCATTCAAATGTTTTTTCTTTAAAGTACATGTTTATTTAAATTTTCATGTTTCCGCTATTATTTGAAATTTTAAAAAAAATAATTTTGAATTTGACAAAGAAAAGAAATCTTAAAGTATATTATCATTCTTTTGTCTAATTATCTTATTGTTGGAAAATGATAAATCATTATCTTTTTTAATGAAAAAGATAAATATTTATACATCCTTATTTGTATAATTACAAATTTGATATACATAAGTGACTTTAAATGTAAATTTAAATTTGATATCAATGAAATTTGATATCAATTTATATATATTTCTATATTTTCATTATTATTTGACTGTCATATTTCCATATTTCCGTTATTATTTGAATTTGATATAGTTGTTATTTTCGTTATTATTTGAATTTGATATGGTTCTTATTTCCATTTTTAAGTGATAATTAATTTATTTTTATTTGTAAATATGTTTTAATTTAGATTTCTTTTTTAGCAAGGTGTAAATAAGAGTATTTTGGAAGACATTACACCAGGTGAGGACACGTGACAATGCTTTCCTCTAAAATGAGTTGCAAATGTATAATATATAGATAGATATAAATTTGGGTCATATGACTTTTTACATAAAATATACCCAGACCAAACCACTAATATCCCTAATAAGTATATAATGATAAAAAAATGTTTTTTTCACCCTATATTGCGGCTAATATGCCATTTTTGTCTCACAATAATTTTTGTTCAAATTAAAAATTTGATTTCTTTTTTTACTCCTCATAATTGAGTCCTTTCGTTAGTTTTTTTCTAGCTAAATTCTTAAATCCTTATTTTTTTTTTACCATCGAGTGCACGGTAGGAGTTGTTCTAACTTAACTAGTGGTCTCGAGTTTAAGTTCTGAATATGCAGCTGTGTTAAATATACGGAAGAAAAGTTTTGCCGTCCATCGTGATCTTATTCGGCTCGAACAGAATTGGGTTTTTTTACCAAAATAATTCAAAAAAAAACATTATTTCCCAAACTACACTACCTCCAAACATTATTTCCCAATATACACCAAATTACTATTCATTCTAAGAACACCCCCCAGGACTTGACTTCTCACCCCCATTTTTTTTTTGGACCCGTTGGGAATTCGGGTCCCTAGGACCCGACTTCACAATGGGGTTTTTTTTTTATTATTATTTTTACTTTTGTTAATTTTATTATTTTTGTTAAATATAAATTTAATTTAATTATTATTATAATTATGGGTTAAATAATACATTTAGAGGTTAATTAAAATAATTATACTTGACCAAAAATATTAAATATTAGACAATCGTATTAAACTAGTTGTTATATTTGGCAAATTAAGACACCAAATTAAAATTGTCATTCGTCATTAAAATAATTAGTTGGAAATAAAATGAATAAATATTACATAAGAGGCAGGAGACTTAATCTTCGTAATGGTGTCCAGTTCCACACAATGGAGGTCGCCTTCTACACGGAGGATTTCGACGGATTTGTCTTTGTTGTCATACTACATTCTCCTCGTTATCAACAGTTGGCTAATAAGTTGCATGATGGTCGACATGTGGTGTTGACGAACTTCCAACAAGTTGATGGTAGGGGTGGCAATACGGGTTCGGGGTGAGTAAGTGACTGAAACCCGCCAACCCGTTTCAACCCACCCCGCCTAACTCGCCAACCTGGCGGGCCAACCTGGCTGGGTTAGGCAGGTCAACCCGCATCTGAAAACCTACCAGTATGCTAGTAATTTTTAATCCTATGTAACTTTTATTAATTTAATTCATTATTATTTTAATCCTTCCCTGTGTTTTTTTTTTAAATTATTTGCTTATTCAACCACAATTACATTTTCCCATAAAATTACTACATTAGTAAAATTAAACATATTAATTATTTTAATTTGCCAAATATAACAACTAGTTTAATACGATTGTCTAATATTTAATATTTTTGGTCAAGTATAATTATTTTAATTAACCTCTAAATGTATTATTTAACCCATAATTATAATAATAATTAAATTAAATTTATATTTAACAAAAATAATAAAATTAACAAAAGTAAAAAAAAAAAAAAACCCATTGTGAAGACGGGTCCTAGGGACTCGAATTCCCAACGGGTCCAAAAAAAATGGGGGTGAGAAGTCAAGTCTTGGGAGGTGTTCTTAGAATGAACAGTAATTTGGTGTATATTGGGAAATAATGTTTGGAGGTAGTGTAGTTTGGGAAATAATTTTTTTTTTAAAATTATTTTGGTAAAAAAACCACAGAATTGCCTTTAATGGAAGATTCTTGTAGTCTTTACCAAAAAAAATGTAAATTCATTTATAGTGAAGCAAAGATTTCAAAGAAGTAACAAATTAGGTTTTTTGAACGAAATATATATAAGTAACATTATTTAAAAATAAAAATACATTCCAATATCTCTATAGTTGTTTAGTTTTAAAATGAATAAAAATATTTTTTAACTATTGAATGAAATTAAAATATATATTTAAATTAATTTTAATAAATTTATATTAAAACGCACGCTTGATTTTCTGACATCAAATCAAATAGAAACTTGCTTTGACACAGACAAGAGAGAGAAGCAAGAAGGATCCAATGATAAATATAATTAAAAAAAAAAGGAGAAGAAGGAAAAACACGAGAACAAGGACTTATTTATGAAGGAGAGAAGGTACCACTCACCCACACGGCCACACGCATTCATTGATTTTGGATGGCGCTTTCATGGAGAGGGGGCCAGTCCATGGAGAAGATAGCACACGCGTCTGGAAACCTCAAACTCACTTCTCTTTTGCGTCGGCAGAGACACTGTGCTTATTTTTAATAATTAAAAACTAAATAAAACAAAAGTGGGTAACCAAAAAAGGTAAATAAAAAAATAACATAGAACACATGTGATAGAGTAAGTTACCTTGTGCGTCTGCAGGTGTCAACTGTCTCGCGTGCCCAAGAAACCTAATTTTTTTACCACAACTAACATGGAAAACCAAACCGCGATGGCATCACCATTCACCACCAACTACAAATAATAATAATATGGTGTACACCATTCTTTTATTTTTTGCCAATAGAAAAACTTAGGATTTACCCATTGTTTGTTTGGTTGAATAAAAATTGAAAAAAGAAAAATAGGTAAGAAAAAATAGTTTTATATTATTTGTTTAAGGAGAGAAGTAGAAAATTGAGAAAATATATACGTGAGACCCACTCAAAAATAAATCTCTCATTTGTTCGAGAGAAAAAAGAAAAAAGCAAGATAAAAAATTGCGAGACCCACTCAAAATTACATTTCTAATCTTATTGCTTCTTTCTATCTCACAAGATCTATATATATTAAGAGTAAACATGTCTTTACAAGAAAAATTCATTCTCTTTCTCTTCACTTTTCTATCTAACCAAACAAGTGAAGAGAAAACTTAACTTTTCTTTCTCTTCTATTTCTCTCATAGTTCTTTTAATCTAAACACCTTAAAAATCTACTCATTCTCTATTTATTCTCTCTTCTCTACTTTTTTCTTTAGTCAAGCAAAGCATAATGATTTATCACTTTGACAAACTTCGTCCTCATCCATTCTTTGTATGCCTTTCGAATCCTTGACTTGTTTCGATACAATAGGATTCATCACTTTGACAATTTTTTTAATTTTGCATTATTTTATTGATTTTTTTCCTTTCTAAATATTGAAACAAAAATTTAACACATACTTACCTTGAGGGAAAAAATCTATGCTCGTAAATATGGTTGAAATAAAAAAAAAAAGAAAAAAAAATTGTGCTATCTTAAGGAAAAAGAATTTTGTGTGGGTCTCACCTTGCCTTTCTAATCCAATTTAGGAGCTTTTCAAAATTTCTTCAAACTTACTGTTCACAAATTCTTTCTACCCAACTTTCGTATACCAAACAATATGTAAACAGTCAACAAAGATTGGTTCAGTTGGTAAGGATTGAACTCATATTTCATAAGGACGTGAGTTCAAATTTTGCTACCAATGCAAAGACCTTCATGGTAAGTAATCTGTAAGTATTTTTATAAGCACTCTTTGAACCTTGAAGTCTGTTCCGACTTTGGTGGGTCTTTGAAACCCAACATATATACAGAATAAATATATTTGAACTAATTTTAACAGTGCTTCGTAAAACTAACTGTTCCAAAAAGTACCTTGTCTAGTAGGGTCAGAGAAGGAAAGAGACAATATTAGAAAGAAAAGATATCAAACAAAAAAAATTAAAAAAAAGATAATTTATTCATATTTAAACAATATTTATAATTAAATGTGTTTAATAATTTTCTTAATTTTTGTACAACATTTAACGAACTGTTTAAAGTAAATGGTTAGAGTAGCAAAATTCATGACTCTGTATGATTGAAATGATATTAAAGTAAGAAGATAAATTATACTATTTTAATGATGACTTGTGATTTTTCCAAATAAATAAATAAAAGTGTTATATGGAGGCAAAATAAAAAAGAATGTATTATCTCATTATGAGACAACAAATTGGTGAAGCATATTCACTTTATTTATTTTCTTCTTGAAATGATGAAACAGAGTCAATTACAAACAAAATAGGCATGGTCGAATGACTTTGCAGTTTCTCGCCATAAAGGAGCAGTACAACTTATATACAACAGTACAAGCAAGTATACAATTACACATTCATTGGGGGGGCGGGGAGATAATCCAATCTTGTATTAATGCTATCCAATTACAAAATCAAGTGGAAAACACCAATGAATCTTTTAAGTATTAAGGTGTTACCAAAGTTGGGTGTAAAGAATTTGTATTAGATATTTGAGACTTGTTTTGTTTTAGCTTTTTTATTTGTATAAATTTTCGGCCATTCCTTGTAGCCCTTTTTAGAATAGCATGCATGTTGCCTAGCTTATTGGTGCTAAACAACAAGTCGGCGCCCCCTGCTAATTTAATGTGATATATATAGTCGTTTTTCTCTTCAAACTTTATTTATTCCCAACAAAATATCTCTTCCTATTTGATTCCTTAAACAAATGATCGATTCTTAATTCCTATTATCATTCAATGAATATATAGATGCGAAGTCTAAACACTAGCTTGAAATGGCATCACGCACATATATAAAGAAATGACTGGTGAAGCAAACAAGCTAACAACCAGATTAGAAGGGAATTATTATCCAATACAAATCCTAATCAAGGGACCTTGTCATAATATTCAAAGCTAATGGATATTATTTTCAATCGTAAACACACCAACCAGACTTTTGTGTGGAAAGGAGCAAAGATCAATCTTATCATGCTCGTACATTTGCTTTGAATTTCATATTAGAGATGAGATCCATGCCACCATTTATGGGTCGGTCCCAACTCCCAACCACGGTGACACAAACTCCATATTTTGGGTCAAAAAAATTACTATTTCTCCTCATTTTACTTTAGACTTGTCCTCTTTGTCTTTTACCATCATGATTATTCATTAGACATGCAAACAATAACAGGACACCATCACCCTAGGCCTACGATAATTCCAAGACATCAACATAATGTCAACTAGACAGCCTAATGATAATATAAATACGTATTTACAATCATTCGAATTGCGATTCGGATAATGACCAGATGGTGACACTCAATAACAAGAAGCTGCAAGAAAAATAAAAAAGTTAAAAACCAGTGGGGTGTGGAGACCGTTGCTCATTTATTCTCTTAATCAAATAATTATATTTGTTTTCCGGTAACTGTTGCATAATAGAAATAAAACATAGACCTATATTGCAATATCAGTCCATCTTGATATTCCGTCCTGGTTGTGTTTAATCCCTCCTGCTGCTAAATTTTATGACAGACACAGGTTAGATAAATGTTCTATTTCTTCTTAGGTGTTGTGCTTATCTTTTCGCAAGAATCATTAAAGTTATATAATATAATTAATAATCATAGAAAACTGTTTTGCGTACCAATTTAAGATTACTTAAATTTGATCATAAGATAATGTTGTAAAACTATAATTAAACAATATATAAATATTTTTTTGCTAGCATAAATAGAAAATGGATAGATCGTATGAAATTTTTACTAAACTAATTAGTTATATTTTGTAACTTAAAAATAAATTTAAATGCTAATGAATTGGCATCTACTCTAGACTTGGTAATGTTGATGTCAGCAGACCAGAAAAGTCAGTAATGTTGATGTCAACGGTTCTATTCTCTGGCATCTTTTTCCCTCTCGTACTTAGTTTACTTGTATCTCTAATGTATTTGTAAAAAAATATTAAAAAGGTGTGGGTGTTCACCTTTTTTTTTTTCCAACTCTCAAATGAGCAAAAATAAATAGTGTCACTTTTAACAATTAAATACTCTTATTTTTATTTTATTTTTCTTAAACCAAACACTTATTATTTTATTTCTTATCTATTTTTATTTCTTTTATTTTTTCTTTTTTATTTTCATCCACTCTATTTCTCACCTATTTCTTTCCTTTCTATTCATCATATATATAACCTTCAGTCTCAAATTTACAAGAATACCTTTGCCACCTCACTACTAATATATGAGTGGCAGCCGAGAAATGGTTTGAATTAAAAAATATATAAAGAAAATAATATGATACTTCCTTGTTGCGTCTGTTTTGTTGTCTTGAATTCGCCAGCTGGAACAATAGCGTCCTTGAATAAAAATATAACAAACCAATGCATATATATGGTTTGTCTGTAAATGCGAATCAAGAGACAATGTGGGCGTTCTGCTCTTTATTGTTGGTTTGGTTTGTGTTGTGGTGTTGTCACTGGTAAGTGCCCCACGTAGCGGTGCTTGATACAATATATATACATTTCCCCGGATCCATGTAATTAAGGTATCTTGCATATATTCGTTAATCATTGTTGGTTTCATAATAGTCTTTAGAGTTAGTTAAGTGTAGTTAATAATTAAATAAATAGGGTATGTTTAGTTTGTTCTTTATTTTATTTTTAATTGATATGTTTTTATTAACAACAAATAGAAAATGTTTCTGGTCCTTTTCAAACAAAATTCTATATTCGAGTTAGAACATTATGTATACAAAAGAAACTTATTAAAAGAGTTAATTAGATTCATTATATTATACATTTTTCAGCTTGAATGGAATCGTCTCCCTATTTACACGTAATTAATTATATGCTTTAATATGATATAAAAGCATAAAAAATAATAAATACGATGTGTATGGAGCTGCCACAAATATTTACTTACAGCAAACAACACATAATTTACATGCTAGACTAGGATTGATTGATATAGAGAATACAAATTACTAATCATATTATCAAATAGTTTTGAGAATGTGTTTTTAATCTAGTCAATAGTCATTATAATATACTTAGCTATCACGTTCATTTTGTATATAAAGTTTTATAAAGACTTAAATTACAAATTATATATTTAAATGGAAAACAATTTTAATTAGTTTAATTATATCTTAATATATTGACACAAATTAATAGAGTTGAAACTAAACTTCAATCGAAATGAAATTCTATTAGTATTAATATGGGTTAATGCACTCTTTGTATTAGAATATAGAGTTAATTTTCTGATTTTAATTATTTGAGCACTATTTTTTAAAAATAATTCACATAAAATATAATAATTTACAATTATGCATCTCACTCTTCACGATTATATATGAAATTCATATTTTTTATACAGATTTGGTTAATGTATGCTTTTCGGGTACAAGTAATATATATATATCAATTACTTATATATTTTAATTATCTAAAAAATATACACTTTTTAATTTTTAAAATATTAAATAGTTTTACCTTTTATATAATAATTTATATTACTCAACATGGATACTTTTACAAAACCTTATTTTCATTTATTGAGTCCCATATGTATTTTTCTTTAAACGAATCCTCATGAAATGTGAAAAGGTGTGTAAACTTAGCAAAGCAAGCACTAAGGAGCATCTCATTGGCCACTGTTTATAGTTTTTCTCAAGTTACACGCACATGCATGTACAAAGTAACATCAATTTATTCCTTCGCAAAATTTTCCAGCGACAATGCCAATAATTTATGCGTAGCTTCATGTGTAAAGGTGTGAGACGCTTATCACAATGCTGCCACAAATCTGTTTTTGAATACCTCTCCAACTGCGAACTAACTCGTAATTCTTAACAAGTAGGGTAAACAGTATGATCAGTAAAACAAATTAAAGCAGATTAGGTCAATGCGGTGAGTGATTCACTATTCACATTAATGCTGAACGAAAATCATAGAGCTATTGGATTTATATTTTATATAGAAAATTTATAAGTAGTAAGTGACTATTAATTCAGTGTAGCTCCCTAGTGTCTAGAACGTGACCTGTCTGTGAATAAGTGCGGTGGTGAAACTGCGTTATAGACTTGGTGGGATACAATGATGACCAAACATAGCGCGTCAGTTTTAATAATTTTATACCCATGCGTTTGATCTTTTAGTGTCGAAACTTTCAACCTTGCTTTCTTGGTACGAAAGAATTTTTAACAATGCAGGGCTGAATGGAGTAAAATAATGGGCGTGGCATCATAAAATACACTCTGCAGACCCATCAATATACATATAATGTGAAAATTAATAATTCCTATTCTGTTTATATTACCCCAAAGATTTTTTTTCTTGTTTTTTTGAACCCTTTTTCTTCCTTTCTTTCTTCGGATTCGATTTGCCTTTGGTACTTGTAGAAGCAATCTCTTTAGCGCAAAAAAGTAAAGCAAAAAGTTCCTGCCTGCACTTTACATTGTGCTTTGTGTGTTTTTCCCCGTCTTCCTCTGAATGCTAAATGTACTGTATCCAATGATCCAGATCTCAATCTATTATTTCCAAACCACTTTAATTAAGGCTAATTATGACAAAGTCAAGTACTGTTCATAAGCATCTTTATTTAGTTGTTCATAATGCCATATATTACAGTTTTGTTTTTGGATGAAAACAAGGGTATAACAATCATCCGAGATACTCAATTACTCTTTCCATCTCAGTTTAATTGTAACTTTAACCATATTTTTATGTCTCAAATTATTTATCATGTTTAAATATTAAGAAAATATTAATTATTTTTTCTAATAATACCCTCAAAAAATAAACACATTGGTAAATATATAATTACAACTTTCTAGTGTAGTTTTTTTTTTTTTAGGAAAACTTTTCAGTACTATAAATATTAAGAAAATTAATCATTTTTTTAATAATACCCTCAAAAAAATAAACACATTAGTAAATATATAATTACAACTTTCTAGTGTAGTTTTTTTTTTTTTTGGAGGAAAACTTTTCAGTATAGTTAATCATTTATGAAGTAAGGATATTTTAGTTAAGTTAGATTTATTGTTCTACATTTGATGTAACGTCTGTCATGAGACAGACGTTTGTTTCTTCTTCATCTTCTTCTTCAAATGAAGACAAATCTAGGTCTTCCATGTCGTCATGAGACCTTTCTTGTACTTCTCAAAGAAGGGTTTCTTCTTGTTCTTTTTTAGGTTTGGACACTCAGACTTGAAGTGCCTAGACTTTTTGCACTTATAACATATTAATGGACTCTTCTCCTTAGTCTTTTTTGGAAACTTCTTTTTGAAGTTTCTCATCCTAGAACCACCTTTCTTCTTCCACACAGAGTGGATCTTTTTGGATATAAAGGATAGGTTGTCTTCATCATTCTTTTGATTGCTCGTTAGAAGATTCTTCTCCATTAAGTGCTTTGGACGATGATCCTCTCTGAGCTTTTTGAGCTTTAAGAGCAATGGATTTGTCCTTTTCTTTTACCTTCATCCTCCTTTAGCTTTATCTCGTGAACTTTGAGAGTTCTAAAGAGCTAGTCTAATGCTATCCTTAAAGTTTAGTAGATACCTCGTTTTTTGTTCTTTTGTCCAGGCAGTACAAAGGAGCTTAACACTATTCTCACCTTTTGGAATGTAGTTGCCTTTTTCTACAACATGCCACATGTCTATGTGATATGCATCAAAGAATGTAATCATTATTTGCTTCCAATAGTCATAGTTTTGTCCCTTGAAGAAAAGAGGTGTGCTTATAGCGTATTCTTCGTTTTTCATCGTGCTCCAAGATTGTTTCTACCCCTACACTTGTTAGATGCTCAACTCCTAGAGGTTGAGCTCTAATACCAACTGAAATAAACAAGATACACATAAGAAAAGGATTGAATTGTGTGTATGTGCACTTTGAAAACTTTTCGCAAATATGTTTGTATGTGATAAGATAGAATAGCCGAAAACAGATTGTCCAAGAAAATGTATGTCAAAGAAAAAGAATAAGGGATGAGAGAAAGCACACAACAAATTTTATACTAGTTCACTCTTCAACTAAGAGCTACGTTTAGTCTCTTTTGCTCATAGGTTTTCCACTAACAATAACACTTACAACAAGTATTTTTTACAACCTTTTCAAGCCTTACACTAAACATAATCTCAACCCGAGATTACTTATACCAAGTATTTTTTTCATTAAGTCTCTTAAGGCTTTCACAAAACAAATCTTTGTAGGTTAACTCACACTTGTAAGGATATGAAACTTAAGTTCAAAGTACAAAACTTTGTGACTACAAAGAATATGAAACCTGAATGCTACAACTATCGTCTTGTGACTTAGTTTAGAGCTTAGAGTTGGTTAGATAGGCTTGTTCACATAACTCCCTACTTTCTTCATTAAGAAGGCCATTTTTATAATTGAGGTGAAGATATTTGTTGGAAAAAAAATCTTCTCATTTTAATGTTGCGTTAAATGCATGAGATACGTCCTTCATGCTACATCAAAACTTTTTGTCTCTATCAACAAGAAAGAGAATGGATGTAGACAACTGCGCACACAGTTATACCCAAATGTATATTGCTTTTCTGACACATCAAAAGTTCTTTATGCATCTATCTATTTTTCACGCTTTGGGAAATGCTCATGGCTGATAAGTTGACATGCTTCGTGCTTTATGGTACTATGATTTAGGACTGATGAAAGCTTTCAAATAAAATATATTTCAAAACGATTTGGTGTGAGTAAACGTTCAAACTTAGCCCTTTTTCAAAAACAAATCGTATAAAGCTTTTGAAATGTTTGCACTTGATAAAAGACTATCCTTGTATATATGAAAGCTTTGTTTAAAACTCTTTGGATGATCTATTCACAAGACATTGGACAGTTATTTTGCAAAATGTTTGGATGGTTAAGAAGAGAATGTACTGGACGCTTATAGTGAAAACTTATTATAAACAACTTATTTCATAAGGCATTTTTTGTAAAAACTTATAAGTATAAAGTCAAACTACATAAGACATGCACTTGTTAGAGATTCATAAATTTTAATAGTCTTTATTGTCATCAAAACTTTTTAAGGGTTATATGCTTGATATGCCTTTGGTTCTAATAGATTACACCCTTATTAGTGAGTTTTGAGTAAAAAACAGTTGACTCAATTTAATTTGTAAAGCTTATGAGTAAAACATTAGCTTTTGAGGGTTTTCATTTGAAAATAAATAAAAAAGAAAATAAAATATGCTTAATTTTGAAATAAAAAATAATTTATTTGAAAAAAGTTAAAAAAGCAAAATTAATTTTATAGTTTGTTTGGATTAGAAATGGAATAGAGAGGGAAAAAATAGGAAGAAAAGAAATAGAAATGTTAAAAATAGAAGAGAAATAGGATGAAAATGATATTTTGTTTGGATAGATAGAAATAGAAAGAGAGGAAGTAGAGGAATTTCTCTCTAATAGTTTAAATGAGTGAAAAAGAGGGTGAAAAAATAAATGATTTATATATAAAAAATATTTTTATAATAATTAAAAAGTGTAATTTTTTAATCTAATATTTTTTCTTAACATTAAATTATTTATTATATATTAAAAAATTATATATTATAAAAAAGAAAAAAGAGAAATCGTTTATCTCCCATTTCATTCTAATTTGAGGAAAAAATTATTTTCTGGTAGGTCTCATGAAAAGAACTTTCTTTTTTCTTATTTCTCTTCTCCAACAAATGATAGAAATTCAATATTTTCATCCTATCTCTCCCCCTATTTCTTTTCACTTGAATCCAAACAAACAAGGGGATAGTCTAAATTAAGAGGACACAAAAAATATAATTAAGCTTAGATATTTTTTTTAGCTTGGCATGAATCAAGACATATATTTATATATGATAAAGATAAATGATCAAATAATGTTTATTTCCTTTAAAAATACCTCATTTTTAATTTGATGTTTGGTACATATATTTAACATAAATGGTTACAATTAAAACAACAAAAATAAGAAAGTATTATATATTTGCAATAAGTCACCATTCTTATCTTTTAAGAGAAATTAACCATTTTTATTTGAATAAATAATATATGCATTAACAATGTAAATGTTTTTTACACTATCATCTAATTATAAATCGTCATATATAATAAGTTTGTTGATTTTTAAAATTTAAATAATTATTTTAAAAATCATATTAAAGATGATTTCTAATTAGTATAGTGTAAAAAATTTTACATTAACAATATATGTCTATCAAATTCTTTTTATTTGTGTGGAGTAATTGAAATGACACTCACCCCTAATACTTTATTTCAACATCTTTTTATATATTAAATAGAAAGTTTATATTTTTGCATTGTAGATTTAAAATATAATCGAATTAAGTACAACTTAGTTGGCAATCTAAGTTTCATTGTTTCATATAGACGTATTTTACCTACAATACAAAAGTTTGCATTTCACTATTATAGCACGTGGAATCAGGGCCACACCATTAAATACATAAGCAAAAATTTAGTTTGATGTCAATAAAGCGATCCCACGCATCATGGGAAAATAAAAAGATTATACCACATATATATTTTTTGCTCAAAAAAAGTTTATACCATATAATCTAAACTGACTGATAAAAAAATATAAAGTGTTGCATATTAAACATGATACATAGCGAAGTATTTTAATAACAAGTTAAAAATATTTAATCAAACAACAATATTTAATTTGTAAAATGTGCAAAGAACTTCAATTTGTTTATGTTTAATTGACATATATATGCTAATAACAAAAGAAAATAAAATTAATTGCATATCATTTTTATTGAGAATATATGTTCCAACATTCTTTAAAGTTAACGTTAACTACATTCACATTCTTCTTAATTAAAAAATCATACGCAATTTCCTTATATCTCTCTTACTTTATTGTTTTCAAAAATAAATTAGCACAAGAAATTGCCAAAATAGCAGTAGACCGTATGTGACGGTTAAATGGGGATGCAAATGGGTAAGGTATTATAGTGCCTTGGCTTTATACCTACATTTCAAAAAATACATATATCTAGGCTTATATCCATGCGGATAGCAACTTTATAATCTTCATCCATGTACCTGTTAGGTACCTATGTATCCATATCTGCATACTTAAGTGCAAAGCCGTGACAAAAAGTTTTTGAAGCATTAGGCGAAATTTATATTCAAAATTTAATTTAATATAATATACCAAATCTCATTTTATTTTTTTATTAACAACAAAATCATTGATCAAAATTTTATAATTATTTTTTCTAACATTTCATTATCAATATATAAATGCAAATTCATTCAATGTATCCTTTAAAAAAATTATGATCAACAATAACAATAATTACAAATATTTCAATAATATTTTAAAAGCAATGCATGTATTTGAAAAAAAATACAATCTTTTGTACGAATTCTTTTTTGGAATTTAATTTATGTATAATGTCACTACAAATTTTTTTACATAGACATCTAAAAAAATTTGATTATTTCCTTACATCTTCCTATTTATTAATATGATGTGGCAGTATGGTGAATTTTTATTGGATATAAATGTAAAAATATTTTATACTAACGATACATATAAATTAAACTCTTATTTTTGTTTGTATTTCTTGCAATATCTTTATTTTTAAAAATAAATCAAAATCTTTAATATTATAATATTTGTAAAACACAAAAAAAACACAAGAAGGGAGGTTGAATTGTGTTATAGCAAATTTGCGCAAAACATTTTTGAATTACGTATCGTCTGAAGGATTGAACAAAAGAGTTTTTCAAAAACGTTTTTGAAAGAAAGGTGAATGCAAAAAAAGAAACTGGAATGCACACAGGAGTTATACTAGTTCGTCTCACCCCAAAGACTACATCTAGTTCTTGGCAACTACCAAGTTCCACTAACTTATCCAAGTTACAAGTATTCTTTGAATAAGCATCTTTAGGCTTAAGCCAAGTAATCTTTAACTTGCCTCTCCAAGCAAAAACTCAAGTATTCTTTGAATCAAAGCCTCTTCAGGCTTTCGCCAGTTTCTTTGGAAAAAGGTTAATTGTGAGTTACCTCACTAGGTTTAACGTCTTAATAGATGAATATACAATGAAGAACAAATAAAGTTTTTACAAACTGAGTTTTATGATTGTCACAATATCAGAGCTTGATAGATAGAGATTTGAAAAACAATGAACCAACTAACTAGCTGTGAACTTGAGGTCTCTTCTTTTATTTATAGACTTCTCCAGAAAAGTATCTATTATGAGTGTTTAAGGGAGACAGTCTTCGTTTGGTGGAAAGAGTCGTTAGAGCATTTAATGTCTTTCACCAACTTGTCACATTGATAAGATAACGCAGTCTGCTTATCTTTACCATTCTCATACTTTATCTTGTAACAGTGGACATATCTACTTTTCGTTCTGACAGCCGCACACATATTCTTCTTTTACGTGCAAAGTGAATTTTCCCTTGAGATTAGGTGCGTAGCCTTCATTTATTTTGAGATTGTTTATGCTCTTATAGTTGACCAGTGTGCAGATCTTTAGAACATTGTCTAAGAGAAGTTAATTACTGAAAACTTTGAAACACGATTAAAGACGATACACGAGAAAAAAGATCAAACGATAGCAAGCAAAAGATATTCAATTAACCTAGACGATTGTTTGAAAAGCTCTTTTTAATTGTTTGTTATCATCAAAACATTTGAGGGTTATAAATTCGTCCTTTGTCTTAACAATTTCCTTTTTTTTTATAATGACAAACATATGTAATATTTATGGAGCATATTTATATGAAAAATCTTTTTGTGATGTGAGTGTTTAGTTTAAAAAGCATTTTTCATACTAAAATACTTCAGTTAAGTAGATGCAATATCAGAGAGAGAAACATATAGACGATATAATTGAATATAACTGAATGAAACCAAACGATATTCATGTATAAAAGAAAGTTCATTATATATAAAGCGAATACTACCCCTAAGACTAATACTTCGTTCTATTCTCCCATTTTTTTGATATTTTTCTCTTTTCATATATCTCCCCTTTTTGGCATCATCATTCAGAAGATTCAGAGTTTGAAGGTGTAGACTGATGAGCCGAGGTCACCCTTGAAGCGTTTGGCCAGCTTGGCTAACAGTGCTTTTGTGCGTTTGTGTTTCCTGCACTCCTTTACTAGATTAGCTTCAAGACGTTGGACTGTTTGTTTCAATTCATTGAATTCTTGTCTGACGTCTGGTGTAGGTGTAGAGCTGGTAGCTGCTTCATCAGTGGGTTCCTCTACAAAACATAAATTGAAAACATATGGTGTAGGGGGGTCCATAAAACTAGAAGTGGCCGCAAGGGGGGAAATTTCAAAGGTTTCTGAAGAGAAGAAGATGTAGGTTTGGACTTGGTTTATTGAAAATTGATTGTTAGGAGTGGATGTACAGGTGGAAGGAGAGGGAGAGATTTGCATCCAGTGGCTGTCGGATGAATGGCAGCTTCATGGCTCAAAAGATTCTTCTCTTCTGCAGTCAGACCCAAAACATGTTTAAGGGCTTCAACATAGTCTTGCAACCCTTTTCGTTCTGTGCTTCAGAGAATTTCTTTTCCTTTAAGTTTTGCCAATTGTGCAGGTGAGAGTGCTCTCTTTCGAATCACTAAGTGTCGTCTGGGGTCGTGTCTGAACTTCAGCTCTTTGCCTTTACCCATAGATAGATTCTGACATTTTATCAGTCTTTGGACAGCAGATGCGAAAAGTGGTCCATGGCTTCATCAGAAGCGACATTCGAGTAGCCATAAGTCTAGGCGAACCTAGCTCAAGGTTTGGACATCTTCGTTTGCACATGGCATGCTGTAGGGAAATCTGCATTTTCTCCCTCAGGAAGTTGTTCACCACCCTCCCCAACTCTTAATCGCCATCACCAATCCGCTAGTCTTCAAAGTCTGGACTGTCTTCTGGACGGATGGCGAGGGGATAAGTCTTGATCTTCGCATGGAAAAACGGGTAAATGATCTTAGGCTTGTAGTGATATGTTTTGCACATGATTAGATACTCAGAATAATTACATTTCAGTATAAAAGGAGAGGTATGGTAAAGAGTCCAGCGTTGTCTCCATATTTCATATCCAGATGGGAATTTGATTCTAGGTTGAGGTTGGGTAGATGAAGATTGGAGCGTCCGATAAAGTACTATACCCTTCCTTCCAAACGTATGGAGTGATGTGGGCTCATATGAGAGAGCTTGGGTTGCTACGTCTTCAACATCAGGGAACTTCTCAACATACCCACGGCACACCAAGAGGGGCCATTCCTTAATGATAAAGGTTGTCCACATCCTCAGATTATTGACTTCGCCCCGTTCATAATTGATAAGAGCTTGAAGAACTTCTGGGTCTAAAGGCTCTAGTAGTTGATATTCTTTGTTTTTCCTAACACTGCAAGGCTTTTGTGGAAAGTATGTGACTTGTTTTATGCACAGACGTTTAGATGGAGGAGTTTCTAATCTAAATTATTCAAGCGAGGCTTTGTCTATCAACAGTTCAGCTCCTCCAGACGATTGTTCTTCTACTTCAAGCAAATTAAAGGAAACAGCCCTTACAGGCTAATCATGGTTAGGTGCAGCTGTTAGGTCTATAGAAATACGTTTGAAGACTTAAGATAAAGAAACAAACTAAGGAACTTCCTAGAAAAGAGATCTAGGTAATCTACCTCTTAAGGTAGCTATAATATCTGCTTGAGTAAACAGCTCTTCCTCAGCAGGTTTTGCAGGGACTGTTTGTAGCGAGTGCTCAATAACAGATTGCAGCACCGCTTCCTCAATCTGCTTTTGTTCTTCCGCAGCCAACTTCTCTTCTTCTTCTTTCTTCTTCTTCTCGGCCTTTTTTGATTCAGCTTTGGCTCTTTTGAGCTTCTTGTCCTCTTGAGCTCAAGCTTTAGGTACAAGAATCTTTTTGGATTTAGAGAGCTTTTTGGAAGGTTGGGCAGAGGTAGCTAGTTCAATGGTAGGTGGAGGTGGTTGTTCTGACGAGGTTTAGGGATGGTTGTGCTTGTGGTTGTAAGAACGGTGTTGATGGGAAGGTCATCATCTAAGTCAAGTTGAGGAACTGGTTTGGATTTTAGACGAATGGTTAAGGGATTTTGTTTTTATAAGGGGAAAACGGTTGAGGCTATGTTTGTGGTTTAGGGTCTTGTAGAGGTGGTCTTTTATGGGTAACTTGGGTTTTTGTGGTTTGGTCTATTTGGGTTGTGGTTTTGTTTATAGCGAAGGTTGAGTAGACTGCAGTACTAACAGAAGGATCAGCAGACAATCCAACTTTAAAAGCAGTTCTAACAACTTCTTCCGGAGGTTCTTCCTTGATTAAAGCCAACTCATGATGTCTAGCTACGTATCTAGAGAAAATATGGGCTATCCTCATCTTCCTGATAATCGATACATCAATCTTAGAACATTGTTTCATCTTTTTCAATCCAACTTCATTGATTCCCACCAAACGAATGATCTCAGTGAAGAGCATGGCGTACGGAATTGGATGCTTCTGTTTGCTCTGGGCACTCTTCTTTAACTTGGAGAGGCAGGATCACCGGTTATCTAAGATAAAAGCAGGCAGATTTACCTTCTGACCAATCAGCATTTTGTAGATGCAGAACATGTCCTTGGAGGTTACATTATCCTTTGAGCACTTTTTTGGCAGAATAATGTGTAAGAGGACGTTGTGGATGAGTCTGCATTCTAGCTTCATGTTCGAAGAGTACAGAAACTTCTTCTGAACATCCTTGTTGTCAGTCTGTGGTTTGATGCTTCTGTAGAGAGCCAAATCAATTGTTCCTCGGGTGATGACCTTCTCCTGGTCTTCTATGAACAGATCACCTTCCTCCTTACAGCCAGACGCTATTGCAAAGGTGTCTATTGAAATGATGATAACTTAGTTGTCAATAGTTCCAGTGATGGTTCCATTCACCTCAAACGCAGAAGCCCAGAAATATGCATATGGTGCATGATACCAGGCAATTCACTTCTAAACAAACGCTTCCCATCCAACATTTTTTATGTAAGTCTACAGAGGAAATCCTTCTTCTTCAAGTTTCTACAAGTCGACCAATTTTCCAACAACGAAGTCACCTTTTGGGAATCTCTACACGGGGACAAGTTGTTTCTGGGTGGCCATTGGTGCAGGTTTGAGAGATTAGGATTTTGAGAGTAAAAACGAGAGAGAAGGTTTGAGTTTAGAGGGTTTGAATAGATTCCAGAGTATGTAAAGAAAAATAAAGCGATTATTTTGAATAAAAGAAAAGTTTGAAAGTACTGAAAGGACGTGCATTTATGGCGACTTGATGTGGCAGAGAAAATGACGCACGTTTCGTGGGTGGTTATCGATAAATAATCATAAGGGAAAATTTTAGACGAATAAATTAAAAACTTTTCATATTCAAAGAAGAACGTGTCAGCAAGACGAAATATAATAAAATGTAAGATGATATGGAGTAAGATGAAACTTAAATAATTGATCAAGACAATGCATGTAAGATGTTTTACTCTTGCAATACTTTCATGTGCAAGTTTTCTAAAATGAAGTTAAAACATTCTTTAGGTAAAGCTTTTGTAAAGATATCAGCCCATTGATGGTCTGTATCAATGAACTTAATATCAAAGACACCTTTTTGAACATAATCACGAATAAAGTGATGTCTTATTTCTATATGCTTTGCTTTGGAATGCTGAATAGGGTTTTTAGATAGATTGATTGTACTAGTGTTATCACATAACATAGGAATGTTATGCTCAAAGCTAGAGTAATCTTCAAGTTGATACTTTACCCATAGAAGTTGTGAGCAGCAAGTAGCAACAGATACATATTCTGCCTCAGCAGGAGACAATGCAATTGAGTTCTGCTTCTTGCTAGTCCAAGATATGAGACATGGTTCGATGAAGTGACATCACCGCTTGTGCTTTTCCTTTCAAGTCTGTCACCAGCATAGTCTGCATGATAGTATCCTACTAACTTGAAATCTTTATTTTTCTCATAGAATAAGCTTAGGTTAGAAGTACCAAACGAGATATATAAAAATCCTCTTAATTGCTTTTAAATGAGACTCTCTAGGGTCAGATTGAAATCTAGCACATAGGCAGACGTTGTGCATGATATCGAATCTACTAGCAGTTAAGTAGAGAAGTGAGCCAATCATACCTCTGTAAACAGTCTGGTCTACTAGTTTACCTGATTTGTCTTTTATCATGACTACAAACGAATGCATTGGTGTGCTCATAGGCTTTGATTCATTTATCTTATACTTCTTGAGTAGTTCTTTGGTGTATTTTTGTTGATGAATGTATCTACCTTCCTTCTCTTGTTTAACTTGTAAGCCAAGAAAGAATTTCAATTCTCCTATCATGCTCATTTCAAATTCACTCTGTATCAAATCTGGGAAATCCTTACACAGAGTTTCATTAGTAGCTCCAAAAATTATGTCATCTACATAAATTCGAACTATTATGAAATCTTTGTTAGATTTCTTTCTAAAGAGAGTTGTGTCTGCTTTGCCTTTCATAAATCCATTTGAAATGAGAAAACTGCTTAGTCTGTCATACCAAGCACGAGGTGCTTATTTAAGACCATACAGAGCCTTTTGAGTTTAAACACATAGTTTGGGAGGATTGGATCCTCAAAACCAAGAGGTTGTCTAACATAAACTTCTTCCTCAATAAAACTATTTAAAAAGGCACTCTTGACATCCATTTGAAAAAGCTTAATGTTTTTATAAGCAGCAAAGGCAAGCACAATTCTAATAGCTTTTAATCTAGCAACAGCTGCAAAAGTTTCAGTGAAGTCTATGCCTTCTTGGTGATTGTAACCTTAAGCCACTAACCTTGCTTTATTTCTGATTACCTTTCCATTTTCATCGAGCTTGTTGCAGAATACCCATCTTGTTCCAATGATGCTCTTATGTTCTAGTTTAGAAACAAGAATCCAAACATCATTTCTTGTGAATTGATGTAATTCTTCTTGCATAGCTATTACCCAGTCATCGTCCGTCAATGCTTCTTCTATCGTCTTAGGTTCAATTTCTGAGACTAGAGTGCAAGATGCTTGATTCTTTAGTGATGACCTTGTCTTAACTTCTTCAATTCATTCTCCAATGATTTGATCTTGACGTTGATAGGTAACGAACTTCCAATCCTTGTGAGATCCCTTCGTCTGATAGTCAATCTGTTGTTGTTAAGAAGTATCTTCTGATTCTTTTACTTTGTCTGTTCTTGTTTGATCAAACGATCCAATCTGTAAGTCTGCAAGATCATCTTCTAAATCTGATAGTCTTTTATCAGGGGTTAGTGCATCATTGAATTTAACATGAATGGATTCTACTAGAACAGAAGTTCTATAGTTAAATACTCTAAATGCTTTTGATGTATCAAAATATCCTAGAAAGATTCCTTTATCAACCTTAGAGTCAAATTTTGCCAAATGATCTCTAGTGTTAAGAATGTAACACTCACATCCAAAAGAATGAAAATATGAAATGTTGGGTCTTCTACCTCTCCACAATTCATAAGGAGTCTTATTAATTAATGATCTAATTAATATTTTGTTTTGAACATAGCATGCTGTGTTTACAGCTTCTACCCAAAAGTACTTAGGAATTGAATTTTCATAGACCATGGTTCTAGCCATCTCTTGTAGAGTTCTATTTTTCCTTTTAACTACCCCATTTTGTTGAGGTATTCTCGGTGAAGAGAAGTTGTGGAAAATTTCATTCTTTTTACAAAAGAATTTGAACTCAGTATTATCAAATTCAGTTCCATGGTCACTTTTAATTACAGTAATGCAAAAACCTTTTTTATTTTGAACTGGTTTACAGAATATTTCAAACACATTGAAAGACTCGTGCTTGTGAGTTAGGAAGTAAACCCATGTGTATCTAGAATAGTCATCAATAATAACAAAACCATACTTTTTCTCACCAAGACTGAGAGTCTTTGTAGGTCCAAACAAATCCATATGTAACAGTTCTAATGGTCTGGAAATGGAAATAACATCTTTGGATTTAAAAGATGTTTTAATTTGTTTTCATTTCTGACATGCTTCACAAAGAAGATGAGTTTTCCAAGAAATCTCAGGCAATCCTTTCACTAAACATTTTTTTTATAGAGTTTTGAAATGTGTTTCAGATTGATATGCCCAAGCTTTTTATGCCAAATTCATTTTTCATCTTCTTTGGTCATTAAGCAAGTAACATTTTGTTTATTCAGATCCTCAAACTCAATCTTGTACACGTTGTTTTGTCTTTTGGCAGTAAAAAGAATAGATTCGTCATTTCTTTTGACTATGCATGATTCCTTGTTAAAAGGATACAATAAACCCACTGTCACAAAATTGACTTATGCTAAGTAGGTTGTACTTTAGTCGTTTAACACATAAAACATTATCTATAGATGGAAGAGGAGGCTTACCAACTTTGCCTATACCAATGATTTTTCTTTTCCCATTTCCTCTAAAGGAGACCGTTCCTTCATGTGGTTGGAGGTCTAGGACATAGACTTTTCTCCCGTCATATGACGTGAGCATCCACTATCCAAGTACCAAAATGAATCATTCCTTTTTCCTATTAAGGGTATATGCAACAGGAATTATTTGAGATTTTGGTACCCAAATACTTTTGGGTCCTTTTGTGCTAGTCCCAATGATCTTGTTTGACCTTTGTTTCCTCTTGTGTTGACACCTTTGGAATGAGTGTTCAGATTTACCACAAAAGTTACAAAAGGTTGAATAAGATTTAGAAGACGTTGGTTTAGAATTATTGTCTTCTACAAATCCTATGCCAGATTTGCTAGACAGAGGTCTTCTATGTTTTTAAAATCATTTGAAGTTTTGAAGATCTATCCACAAATTTGGCCAGATCATGTTTCAAACTAATGATCTCTTTCTTTAGTCTGTCAACTTCAAAAAGAAGCATTTTCTTCTCACGATCTGAAACTTGGCTCTTATGCATTCTCTCCAGATCTTTCTTAAGTATTTTGTTTTTTGAAATAGCTTCTTGATATTTTTCTTTATATTTCTTATACTCAAGAGCAATCATGTGAGAATTAGCAAGAAGAATGTCATAAGACATATCTTTGTCATCAGACTCAGATTCACTACCATTAGACGAATGCAAAGAATTTTTAGAGATAGAGTATACCTCAGATATTACATCCTCAGTATCTGCCATAAGACAGATATTAGCCTTTTTATCATTTGAACTACTACTGCTGCTATCCAGGTCTTCCTAGGTAGCTACAAGATTCTTCTTCTTGTTCCTTTTTTTGGAATTCCATCCTCTTTTCAGTTTGGGACATTCAGTCTTAATGTGTCCAGGCTTTTTGCACTCAAAACAGATGATTTCATTGTTTTCTTCTTGAGGATGCCCTCTATATCTAGTGTCCTTCTTTCTAGAGGATTGCTTAAATCTTCCTTTTTTCTTGAGCATCTTTTTGAATTTCTTGGTTATGAGAGAGATCCCATCGTCTGTTGAGTAGCTGTAGCTTTCGTCTGAGCTCTTAGATTCATCAAACTGAACCTTCAGGGCTTTGTTCCTGGCTTTCGTCTCAATTTTTTCGTCTGCTCTTCGACTTGATTCTCCATTTTAGAGCAATTGAGTCATTATTTTTTACTTTATCTCTTTTGAAGAGATGAACTTCGTGGACTCTTAGAGCTACTAGTAACTCATCTAGAGTTAAAGTCTTCATGTCCCGTGCTTTAGCTATTACTGTAGCCTTGGGTTCCCACACTTTTAGAAGATTATCCAAGATTTTGAGATTGTTCTGAGCCTTGGGGAACTCAACACCGAGACTCTAAAGTCCACTTAGAATTGTTTGAAATCTTCCAAACATCTCATCAATGATTTCTGTCTATTTCATGGTGAACATCTTATAGTGTCTTTGAAGAATGGCTGCTCTTCTAAGACGAACATCTTCTATGCCTTCATGCGTTATACGTATAGCATTCCACATTTCCTTTGCAGTTCTGCAGCTGCAAAATTTATCATATTCAGTTTTGGATAGGGCACAAGTTATAATATACTTATGTCTCCATTCTGTCTTTCCAATACACATAATCTTCTCCATTGAAGGCTAGAGACCTTGACAGTGAGGCTCCTTCAGGAATGAACTGTCCTTCACGGTTTGTTATGCGAATCTTTTCCTTTAACACTTGTTAAGGTGCTCAACCCTTAGAGACTAAGCTCCGATACCAAATTGTAAAACACAAAGATAACATAAGAAAAGAGTTGAATTGTGTTATAGCAAATTTGCACAAAACCTTTTTGAATTACGTATCGTCTGAAGGATTGAACAAAAGAGATTTTCAAAAACATTTTTGAAAGAAAGGTGAGTGCAGAAAAAGAAACTGGAATGCGCATAAGAGTTATACTAGTTCGTCTCACCCCAAAGATTACATTTAGTTCTTGGCGACTACCAATTTCCACTAACTTATCCAAGTTACAAGTATTCTTTCAACAAGCCTTTTCAGGCTCAACCCAAGTAGTCTTTAACTTGCCTCTCCAAGCAAAAACCCAAGTATTCTTTGAATCAAAGCCTCTTCAGGCTTCCGCCAGTTTCTTTGGAAAAAGATTAATTGTGAATTACCTCACTAGGTTTAACGTCTTAATAGATGAATATACAATGAAGAACAAATAAAGATTTTACAAATTGAGTTTTATGATTGTCACAATATCAGAGCTTGATAGGTAGAGATTTGAAAAACAATGAACCAACTAACTAACTGTGAACTTGAGGTCTCTTATTTTATTTATAGACTTCTCCAAAAAAGTATCTGTTGTGAGTGTTTAAGGGAGACAATCTTCGTCTGAATGGAAAGAGTCGTTAGAGCATTAAATGCAGCATTTAATGCCTTTCACCAACTTGTCACATTGATAAGATAACGCAGTCTGCTTATCTTTACCATTCTCGTACTCTATCTTGTAATAGTGGACATATCTGCTTTTCATTCTGACATCCGCACGCATATTCCTTCTTTTACACACAAAGTAAATTTTCCCTTGAGATTAAATGCATAGACTTCATTTATTTTGAGATTGTTTACACTCTTATAGCTGACCAGTGTGCAAATCTTTAGAACATCATCTGAGAGAAGTTAACTACTAAAAACTTTGAAACACGATTAAAGATGATACACGAGCAAAAAGATCAAACTATAGCAAGAATAAGATATTCAAGTAACCAGACGATTGTTTGAAAAGCTCTTTTTAATTATTTGTTATTATCAAAATATTTGAGGGTTATAAATTCGTCATTTGTCTTAACCATATTCATTATAGGTTATTTTACATTGTCAACCAATAAAAAATAATCTTAAACATGACTAATAAAGTAGTCATTTCAAAAGTTAACAATCTTGTTGTACATGGTAATCTATAATTAGATGAGAATGTAATTTTTTTTGAGTTTAATGATTTTTAAGGTATTTATTACAAAAGTCAACAAATTTACCATACATGACGGGTTGTGATTGGATGACAGTGTAAAACTGTTTTACACTATTAGTGCATAGCCTATTTTTTTATTTTTTTTTTTACACTATCAGCATATTTAAATTAAATACAGTAATTATTATATTAAAAATATAAAATTCATTTAACACTTATTTTAAAAAAATAAAATATGTAATACGATATATTTGTACCCTTAAAACACTCTTTAGCAAGAACTTAAACTTTAACATAAATAAGATATTGTTAACATAAGACATTCTTTGTATCGATATAACTTAATCAAAGATAGGTAGCAATTGTATCAAAAGACAACTTCCATTGATTAATGTCGCAACCGGGATTACGATGAAGACGGCTAAAAAAAAACTTTAAATAGAGTCACCACCAAAATCTTATTTGAGAAAAAAATATTGAAAAACTTTTAAAAAATGGTCTTTGAAATTAGAGATAAGTTCGGGAGTCAATTACATATAGGAAAAATATTAGCATTCGACAGTGCCCGTTAAAAACGGTACCTCTAATTAATTACGCAAAATTATATAACTTTATGAATACTTATTTTACCCCAATAAGAAAACAAGAGAAAAAATGTTTTTGAGATTTTTTATTTTTATTTTTTTTGTATTTCCAAAGATAAGAAGAAATTTATTTTTTTTATCTTTTATAAAAAACTTTAAATTGAATTTGAAAAGATACATATTTTTAAGGATTTTTGTCTTTTATCTTTATGATAAAGAGAACTTGAAAAGATATTTTTTATTTACCAAAAAAGGGAAAAGCTTAAAATTCAAAAGGAATTTTTTTTGGAAAAGATTATTATTATTTTTTTAAAATTAAAAAGAAACATTTTGTATATTTTAAAAGAAAAAAAAAATCCTCGCGTAAGAGTTCAAGCTAGCAAATGGCTAGTCACTAAACTCTTACGATCCAAATAATGTTAAAGATAGTATATGTTATTCAATTAACATTATTGGCCATTGCATATTGGATAGATTTTATTTTATTTTTCCAAAAAGAAAACAACTTTGATTTCAATGTATGCGCAAAGTTTATGTTAGCAAATGACTATTTTATAAACTCTGATTCAAATGGCATTGAAGGTAGCATTCACTACTCAATCAATATCACGCGTTATGCATAAATCAAAATTATTATTTTTATCGAGAAAAAAGAAAGAATATACATACAACTCTAGAATCAATTGAAATTTGAGATTTAAAGAAAGTTATACTGCTCTTAAAATATTTAAAAAATCAAGACTAGCAGATAAAACATTCTTAAATATTAATTTTTAATTTTTCAAATAATCAGAAACCATAGCAAAGAAAATAAACAAAATGTAACCAAAATATTTCAAATGTAACCAAAAGAAAATAAACAAACATGGCTATCACATACACAATAAAAGATAAAAGAAAAAAAAAAGCGTACTAAGAAAAAGAAAAGGTGAAACCGAATCTAAAAAAAATGAAAAAGATAGAAACAAATATATGTAACCTACTATGCTAACATAAAAAGAAAAGGAAATTAAACGAATCTACTATAACATGATAAAAGAGCCAATGAAAAAAAAGGAAAAAAACGAAAGCTAGATCAGAAAACAAAAAAAAAAAAAAAAAGAAACTGAAGCTAATGTATAACACTATAGCCAAATAATAATAATAATAATAATACTAAAAGCAAAAGAAAAAACACAAGGAAACTAGTCTCATATATTAATGGAATGAAAAGAATCAGTGAGAAAAAAAGGAAATTGAACGTGATCTGATATGCTAAACAAAGAACGAGAATCGATAAGATGAAAAAACTTAAGCTTTATATAGTCAATCGACAAGGAAACATGTGCACAAAAGCCTATACTATAGAGGCATTTGACAAAAATTACGAAAGAAAAAAATATACTGAATGTTGCTCCTCCAATAGTCTTCACGTGCAACAAAGAATGAGAGGTTACTGCTATGGCCAGTGTGATTTTTTCTTCTAAATTTTTTTTTGGGGTGTCAAAGTGAATGAGTGAGAGAAGTTGCACACCCCAACGAGAGATCCCGTCCCTGTGAGTGTTCGTGGCCCTTTTAATAACAAAACTGGCTTACAACTGACTGCCCATGATCTCTTATCTTTTAATTACGTGACCGTCGTCTTCTAGTAACCAACTTATTTTCTCATATTCTCCTCTTCTTTGGTTGCCTGCTGTTAATTTCCTCTATCCATAACTAACTAATTATCTCCACTTTTTTTTTTTTTCCTTTTTCACATCAAAAAATAGATCCAGACAAAATTGGTTATTCACAATTAACTACACCAATCTAGAAGAAAAATATACCTTTTTTTAGGAAAAATGACATTAAAGGTGATAGTTAGGTGCATTTACTAATTACTAAGGCTAAACTGCACTTTTGATTTCCTATAATATTTAATTTACAATTTTGGCCTCCTAAATTTTAATTCCGCAATTTTTTTTCTCTAATTTTGTAAAACCACAATTTTGGTCTAACTGTTAAGGCCATCTGCAACACCCAACAAATTGTCAGTTCTTCCAAATAAGAAGTAGTGCTTATCCAGAATGATGTGTTGTAGTGAAATCTTATTAAGTGGGAAGTGTCAAAATTGGTCCAACCCGGTAAGTCAACCCGTATAATCTGATAAAATGAGTTGGGTTAGGTTATGTAGTTCAACCCTCCAACCTGCATAACCTAACCTGTTGAACCCGCCAACCCAACAAACTAAATGACGAGTTGGGTTGGGTTTTTTTTCTTCCTTTCATTAGGTTTTCATTCAACACATTTTTCCCCTTTTATTTTATTGTTGTTAAATGTTGATGGACTTGTTAAGTGCGTCTCATTAAAGATTTGAAATTTTGAATCATTGGGTTAGAGGTATGACATTATATCTTGAGTCTTTAAGTTGAGATTGTATTATAGCTCATGAAATATTTGATGTTATAGCTTCTTTTTATTTAAATATGTCATATGTAAAGTCCCAAGACAAAAAGACAATTTTTGTGGTCTTTAGAATTTAAGACAAATAAAAATTATAGCTTAAAGTTTATGATCAATTGATAATTTCTTAAGTATTAAGTAGGTTTTTTTATTTACTAATTTTATAACATTTTTTCTTTTTAATTTGATATTTGATCATAAAATTTTAAAATAATAATTCAAAATAATATTATACTTTTTTTAATGGGTTAGCAGGTCAATCCAATCCTAACCCGCCACGAGTTGGGAATCCTAACCCAATCAAAAAATGATTCAATCCAACTTAACTTGTTTTTCAGCTAGTTGAGTTGGGTTGACCTGTTTTGCATTCCTATTATTAAGGACTGGGTGCTTGTATAAGCACCGGTTCCTATTTGTTATAGTAGTGGGCCAACTTGTCAGCTTTATATATTTTAAAAAAAATAAAAATTAATTTGAAAACTGATTTAGGTGCAACAAATTGTGGAAATTGAAACTGACTTTGGGTAAAACAAGTAGAAGCTGATTTATATTTAAAAAAATAAAAATTAATTATGGGAAGATTGAATGCTGATTTTTATTGAAACTACCCGTGCAGCAAAATTTGAATTGCAGGTGCTTGAAACTGTGCAGAGTGATGTATAAAAATTTTAACGTTAAGCATGTAACGTTATGAAATTTTAACATTAAAACTTTAACCGCTGTTTGATTTAAATATTAATTTTTATATGTATATAAATATGAGTAACATGAAATTTTTTTACGCAACCAATCTTTTCCAATTTCTCTTATTTGTTCTCCATCAAATTTCTTTCTCCTTTTACACATATTCTCTCAAAGTTCTATCTCATCATATTTCTCTTATTTGGCCTCACATATCTCAAATTGTCAAGTTTCTCTTTTATTTGTTTTCATCTAATGAATCCAAACCAATTCAATCTCAATCCTGACAACGTTTTGGGTGCGATAGTCAACAAAATTAATTATTGTTTTAATTATGTAATTTTTATTATTTTAATGGTAGTTTTTAATTTGTGAAAATTGGCCTTTTTTTTTAAGTTTTATTTTGTATTAGTAAAAAATATTTTGCAAAGAAATAATACAAATAAATCTCTTATTTTTTATAATTTAATTATTTCATAAATAAAATAATTATAACTTAATACATAAATTATTGATGAAATGTAAGGATGTGAGGTTATTCATAGTACTCATTTAGTAAATTTTTTGGAGTTACTTGCTGGGTTGGAGGGGTGGGGTTCTTAAGTTTAAAAAGGTAAAAAAGAGTCATAGATACAAGTGGAACCCATTTAAGAATCCCAAATAGAAATGCTAGGCTGTGGATGCTCTAAATGTTTATTCATTGACCATTAAAATTATATCGTTAACCATGACCTGTCATTAAGTAGATGACGTGACAATTAAAATTTAAGCTAAATTACACTTTTAGTCCCCTTATAATATCCAATCAGCAATTTAGGTTCTCCAATTTTTTAATTATGCGATTTTAGTCCCTCAACTAAATTTATGTTTTAGAAAATGGTAGAAGTAATTAAAGAAGATTTGAACCCATAACATTTCCCTTCTTTTTTAGAACCAAAACCACTAAGTCATTTTACTTATTTGAATCATAATATAAACACTATATTATATATAACAAAAATAAATATATTTTTTAAATACTTATTTAATGTTAAATTTAGTTTAAAAATAATAAATAATAAATATATATAACAAAAATAAATATAATTTTTTAATAAATAAATTATATAATTTTTATAATTATTAAAAATATAAACTAATTATTTTAATAGTTAAATAATTTAAATTATAACAATAATTAAATAACAAACTTATAATTATACATTAAACTAAAAGTATAATTTAGTTCTTAAATTTTTATTTTCAAATTCTTTGTTATTTATTGATTTTTATATATTGTTTGAATTTAAATATAATGAATAAATTAATATACAATTTATTTAAAAATGTATGAGTAAATACATAGCCTATTTCGTCTTAAAAAAATATAAACCTGGCTCTTTTAAACCCAAACCTGTCCCACCTTTTGTGGGAACGAGGAGAGCAAAATCTGCTTTCGACTCGTCTTGTTGCCATGCATAAATATATCTAAAAAGGACGATCCTTAGATGCAATTGCAATTTCCTTCCCATTGCTTTCAATTACCAACCAGGATCAAAAGAGTAACAACATATCATATACTTATGACTTTCTTATCTTTATCCCCTTTTTTTTTATATTGTGCCCTAGGAATATATTTTGTCTTCTCTTCTTGAAATTAAAGACATACACATTTCTTCTCTCCCAAAGCACCCATAATATCAAAAAAGCACCCATCATATCAAAACCATTTACATCCCATCACTTGCACTATCAAGCTCCCAACCCTTGGCGCTCGGTGTGTGTTTGGAAACAAATCCAAAATGCACATATACAGTGAAAATCACGTCAAAATAAGGACATTAAGCAAAGGCTATAATGCCTTTTTGGTTTTGCGTTTGCCAAGCAAAAATGCATGTAAAAGATGTGGAAATCAAAAGCTAATACATATAGCTTCTTTGTTAATGTTGAAATCATATGCAAGTAATTTATGACTCAACAAACAACCAAACACATTGTCAAACCCTCACTTGCGATTAAACCCTCACCCAGATGAATGTTGTGGCTCTGATGAACACTATGCAAAACTTAGGTTTCCTCTTTTGGAAGAACTACAAAGGAAAATGGAGTGACCTAGTTGTACAGATGAATACGAAAAACTCATAATACAGATGAGCACCCCAGGTTCTTAAACTATCTTTCATCCTCTAAAACGTCTGTGGTCCCACTTCCCTTGAGTGTATTCTTATATTTTGATTTTTGGAACTAGAAGTAGAGAGACAAAGCAATTTCGCTGACTTTGACCTTTCTCTTTGAAATAGGGTTTTCATCGACAATGCCGATTCCTCCACAGCTACTTTGATCAAGGTAATTGCTAACTTTGACCTTTCTTTCAAGAAAAGGTTTTGTTTTCTTGTAAATAAAAAATAAATATATAATGGGTTGATAAATTTAAAAGATAACAAAGGAGTGATTTACTACTGTGTAGTAGTAGAAATAATGCATGGATAATGTCTAAAAATGTAAATTTAAGAGATTATCTTATCTAAAAATATTTAATATTTTTGTTCCGGTCATAAAAGGTTACCTAAGACTAGAACATTCAAAAGTGTATTCTGTCTTTTTTTTTTCATGTCTAAGGGAATTTTAAACTCAAGCATGTGTGTGATTATTCAAATTATAGAAGATCTCTTGTTATTTTCTATCTTATTTTCTTAATCGTTGAATCTTTAGATAAAAGCTAGCGTATTAGCTCATGACATGAGGTCTTAAGAGGCATTAAATTGTAAGCATAATATTTGGTGATAAGTCGATTTAGGACTGTGAATGTTAATTGGCCTAAAGTGTGGAGGGTACAGTTTTGAATCTTTTACTCTCTTATTTATGTATTATTACGTCAGGCTGATTCTCACCGAGTGGCCCATGTGTGGAGTTGCTTGTGTAATTTTGTGAATGTGGCACAACGAGTGGTGAGATGGTGCACATTCACAAAGTGCCACAGAAAGGGTGCCTCATCTCATCGATGTCAATTGTTGGGTTGTGTGTTTTGGCAATAAGTACAGTAGAAGGGGTTGAGGTCACGCCCCACAACTAGTTCTGTGGTCCGGCCTGCTGTTGCAAAATCTTGGACATGACACTGAAGGTGTACGTTTTGAAGGTTCACATGCCACTCTCTGCAAATGTCTCTCTCACATGCATTCCTAGTTATATTTACCTCATTGGATTCTGCCCACTGGGCCTCCTCACTTTAATTAAGATTTTACCAATTACCATTATTCATGCTTCTCCTCACCTGCTCAGTTCTTGCACATTTCTTTGCAAAAATTTTAGACTTTGATGTAACTAGTGTAGAAAATATTTATTTTTTATTCTAGACTTTTAATATCTGAAAGCAACATTAAATCTTGACTAATTTGAGTATCCAAGACCTTGTTCAAATGTAACTGAGCTTCTGTCACTTGAATCATCACAGCTAGAAAACGCATGTATGAAGAAAAAAACACAGCTAAAAAATGTTCAATTTTAACAGTATATTTAATTATATCATACATTTATTACTCATTGATGCCTTTTCAGATAAAACTTTTGACTAAAGTACTTAAAGAAAAAAAGAAAAAACTCTACCTGTTAATTTTATGAATTTGGACATGTGATTTACACGTTCTTTTTATAAAGTTATATAATATTGGATGGATAATTTTTTTATATAAATTTATACAATTAAATAATTGTCTACAAAAATTATTTTCATGTTACCGGCGATGCATGACCTTCAGAGTCAAGATAAAAAGCTGCTGTGTAAGACTAATCGAGAAAAGCAACATTGGGATTTTCTGAACCTTTTGGCTGCTTTGGTTCTACAACAACCAGCATTGTGATTAATACACCCTACCCCACTCCATGAATTCTTTCGTACCATTTATTCACATCATTACTGGATCATATTTCCTGACCTTTCCGGGTCATACTTCCAGTTTCCATCTCTATTTTTTACCTCTTCCGCAAAGGATTAAATTTAAATATGCATAGATTATATATAATTTATCTACCATTCAAAATAATTAAAATAGTATTAAATATTAATTTTTATATCTCTCGATTTCAAATTGTTCTTTGTAGCATGATAGAGTAACTTGACTCCATCTTCTTTATTAAAGAGGATAAGCCTCACATTAATAAATTAGAAAAAAAATTAAAAGACATATACGTAAGAAGATAATGAATTTAAATTGTGAAAACATTTTTATACAAAAAATTCAGTTCAAAAATCTATTAACACCTAGAAACAAATTTTAATATTCTTCTCCGTTTATATAGAGGTTATCTTCTCTCTTTTTGGTATTACGTGGGTGGGGATACGTACATTTTCTTGGTACGATCGTCATTACCTGCATAACTGTTTTGGCATTGTGCATGTTTCAATCATGATGAGGGACCAAAACTCTTATATTTCGAGGCAACGTGCTTACGAGCTTGCAGCTCAAGACCCATGAAAAAGGGACCGAAACAATTTCTTTATCGATTGAAATGAAAGATATTAATAAAATGAATATTTTAAGAATTCTAATGAAGAATAGTTTTATCCACGTAGCGGAAACCGACCCAATTGTATTGTGGGCCAATTGTTCCTTAACTTGAGACAGGGTGAGGGATGGGTCTTGTACTGTTGGCCCAAAAGAGTGATGGGTTTCTTTGTCCTAAGCCCTATCCTTTTTACGACCAACAGCAAAGATTGGACTTTGGAGTTTTCTAGAACCATTTTAGGCTTTCTTTCTTCTTTTCAATTTGGACCTCATCACGGTTATTGCTAGTAGAGCTGGGCTCTTCTCATCAAAAGGTCCGATTCCCTGAATTCCCAGATAAGGCCCAATAAGGAAGCTATTTTTTCTGATAATGGTTCTTTAACATTTTTTTTGGTTGAGAAATCTAAAACCTAACGGTTGAAAGCAGGCTTTTTGCACCGGAGTGTTGACAGTAAAATTGTAATCGGCCATTAGGTAATTCTTCCAAAATTCCAAATTGTTGCAATAGCAGTTTTATGACCCCACAATTAAAATTTGGAAAATGATAAAATGGATACCTATATGCTATTTAACACCAAGAGATAAAGAGATAGAAGAGAGGGAAGTGTAAACCTTAAAATTTAGGATAAATTGTATTTTTGGTCTCTTTATTTTTTCTAATTTGCAATTTTATTTCCCCTATTTTTTTTACCGATATTTAGTCTCTCTATTTTTAAAAATTCGTAATTTTGGTCCTTTTAATTTTTTTAGAGACATTAGTCCTCCTATTTTTAAAAATTTGCAATTTTGGTTCCGTCGTCAAATCTCTTGTGTTAATTATTAGTGATTTAACGTTGACTCTGACATGTCAACTTTGACTCTAATACTAACTCTGACACGTCATTTAAGTACTGACACGTCCAAATCAACATTAAATAACTAACCGTCAATTTTGGCCCTGCCGTCAAATTTCTTGTGTTAACTCCTAACACGTCATTTAAGTGCTAACTATTATTTTTAAAAATTTGTAATTTTGGCCTTGCCGTCAAATCTCTTTAGTTAATCATTAGTGATTTAACGTTAATTCTGACGTGTCAACTTTGACTCTAATGCTAACTTTGACTTTGACTCTGACACGTCATTTAAGTACTGACACATTAGAGTCAACATTAAATAACTAATGGTCAATGCAAGAAATTTGACGGCGAAACCAAAATTACAGATTTTTAAAAATTAGGAGACTAAATATCTCTAAAAAAAAATAGGAGGATCAAAAATACAATTTATTCTAAAATTTACAACTAGTGTCACGTTTATTGAACTGTTCAATCAAACCAATCTATTTTAAAATTTGGATTAACTGTAAAATAAATTAATATTTTATTCAATTATATATATTTTTTATTTATGAATTTAAAAATCAGTCTAAATTGAACTTAACCTACATATATGTATAATTTTGTTTATGAATGCATCATATTAAAGTTACTTATATATTTACTTTTTTATATTTTCATAAAATTACGATACAAGATGTATTTGTTTACGAATTACACATTTGAGTTAAAATAGTTTTTTAGTAAATATTTAAATAGAAATCACATTTGAATGAACATAAATAGTTTAATTTAATATTGTTGGAGAACAAATTTCACAGTGGTGTGTTAGAAACAAATAAAATAGTATATAAGTAAGAGAGTTAAAAGTCCAAAATGTTTAAAGACAATTTTTAACAAATAAGCACTTAAGCTAGCTAAAACTCATAAACCCACTCTCATATTCTTGGAGGTAGCTTTCATATAAATTTTAATATGGTACTATAGTCCATATGTAAGGAAAGACTTGAAGCCTCCCAAAAAAATATTAGTGAAAAAAATTGAAAGTTCTCAAAAGTGTGGTCTCTAAACTCATAAAAATGGAAAACAATTCCAGACAATAAGTAAAAGCAACACTTGTGGTCTCTCAAGCCAAAACTTAAAATATAGATCTAGAATGACTATTGAAAATAAGTAAGAACCCGGTCAAATCAATTGAAGTGTTGGAAAATAAGCCCCACATTAATGGGTTAGAAACAAATAAAATACTATATTTGTATAATTTAATTTTGTCATCTCAAACAAAATAAATTGATTTATTAAACATGATTCTAAATTGAATTGTGATTGCTGATGCAGATCTTGTGGTGTGTTGTAAACTGGAATGCCAATGCCCAATTGGGTCACCATCACCACCTTCCAAATTCAAAATGATTGGTACGGTTCAGGCTTTCCAACAGCAAAAATGCTTACGTATCAGTTGGTCTTTTGCTTTCTTTCTATCTCCATTGTTTTCCAAGGAAAACAAGTGACAAGGATTTCCACCTCCACTACCCATGTGTCTCGGGACTATTTGGATACATATTAAAAGATTTTTTGAGAGTTTATTTTTTAGAATAAATATTTTGTTATGTAAAAAGTGGTGTTTTGATGTACATTTTTTTTTAGTTTTTGGAAAAGTAAAAGCTTCCAGTAAAGTTTATGATTAAACTAAAATTTTCAGCTTCTCAAATAATTATCATTTTGAACAAGTACTTAAGAATGTATTATCCTAAATACAATATTAATTTTTTTTAAAAATCTTTTCATAATAAAACTTCTAAATAAGTTTTTTTTCTATAAATTCTTTTAGAAAAACTCTTCCAAATAGACCCTCAATAGTCCCTTATAGAATTTCTATGCTATCAAAAAACAAATGTGAAATTCGTGTAACAGCTTTTTCCGTATCTTGAGCACTTAGGCTTAAAGGCCATATACAGTTGAAAGAAGCTATGATTGTGACACCAATATTCTTTGGGCTGGGTCACACCTTTCGTCAAGGGATTCGCATGAACGCCATGCTTCAAACACGCATGGTGGAGGCCCATGCGACTTCATTTGTCACAAGATTTTTCTTTTGTCCAGGTTGTATACATTCAATGAAAATAACACTGAAAAAGCTTAATCTTACTCATACATGCATCAAGTTCGTGTGTCAGCGTTCCTTTGCTATTTCCTTTTTTTATCCTTAATACTATATATTAAAATTTTAGGTTTAATTGCACTTTGTGCCACCCAAATTTTATTAATTTGTGAATTTGTCTCCACGTTTTTTCCACCCTCATATTTTCTCACCTTATTTTTGTAATCTTGTAAATTTTGTCCAATTGTCAACTGTTTATTAAATGACAAAAGAACGATGACGTGTCTGTAATGAGTTAACATTAAACATCCACTCCAACTTTTTTTAAAAAATATTTTTCTAAAAAAATAAAAAATTGTTTGGAAAAAAAAATTCCTAAAAGCTATGTGGAACATAAACTTGGTATTTTTTTCAAACAATTTTATTTTTTCAAAAATATTTTTTTCAAAAAAAGAATTAGCGTGAATGTTTAATGCCAACTTATTACAAACAAGTCATCATTCTATTTGTCTTTTTACAGACAATTAGATGGCAAAATATAATGCAAGAAAAAAAAATAGTGACAAAATCTACAAAATGATGAAAGTTGAATGGCACAAAGTACAATTAAACTAAAATTTTATAATTCATTAGAGTTGGCCTAATAATAAAGAGTTTGAGTTTTCATAAAATCTTAAATTTAAATCTTATCGCCAATATATACATATATTAAGATTACGTTGCGCTTATTTAAACTTGCAATTTTATTACGTTATCTATTGATTACTACCACCGAAATATTTCTCCTTTCTAAGGAGATAAGAAAAGGCCCTCGATTAAGGATGTCAGAATACGGAGGTTATCAAGCCCATTGATTAGGCCTGCTGTCGCATTCTCGGTATGTATTAATTAAAGTAATTGAAACAGTCATCAGAATTTATTTTTTTTATCCGTCTGAAAAATCATCATCATCATCATCATCAGAATTATTAACAAAATTATTTGCAACTTTCTCCAAATAATAACTTTTTAAAATTATATTTGTAAACCTAGTCTCCCTTGATAAGAGGATACGTTAATTGGAATTATTTACAGCATCTTAGCTTACATACTAGTATTTTATAGGAATAAATACCTGTGATTAATTAGGTGAGGACCTAGCTGGCATAAAGACTCTCTCTCTTTCTTCCTCTCTTAAAAATGAAGACTCTTCTTTTGCATGATTGTGATCATGTTCACTTTCTTTTGGTCACTGAAGTTCCTTTTTTGTTAAATTAAAATTTTATGTTTTATAAATTTTAACTAATTTTACTTTAATGTTTTTTTTTTCCAAATCAGACATCGTACATACATTAAATAATACTAACCACATAATATATAAATGCTTATGATTACTCTTTTTATTTCATATTATCTGTCTGTCAAAGTATTTCACACTTCTTTAAAAAAAAAAAGTTAATTACACGATGAATTATATTATGATAAAATAAATGTGTTTAACAAAAATGCCCTTATTTAAAGAATTAGAGTAATTGTGAATCTATTTAAATATTGGAGCTGGATACTAAAAAATGAAAATGTTATTAAAAAAAAATTAAAATTTTAAATTTTTTAAAATAACATATTTTTAAAAAAAATAAGTTATACACTGACAGTACAAAATAGTTTTACAATGTCATTTAATTACAAATCATCATGTATAATAAGTTTGTTGATTTTTATAATAACTATCTTCAAAGCCATATCAATTATGATTTTTTATTGGTTAATAATATAAAACTTTTTACACTGACAATGCATAATCATTAAGCTTATATTTTTAAACAAAATAAAAAATTTAAAGAGACATATAATATAAAACAGAGAAAATGCTTAATACTCTTTAAAATAATTCCTTCTGTCGTTTTCTATCATAACATCGTTAAATTAGTCCTTAACAAACAATTTGAAGTAAAAATACCCTACAATACCATAAAAGAACTAGTTAATTGAAAAGAAAGCAAGTGAGAGGAGAATAACGCCAAGAAGAGACCACCCCCCGCACTCATCACAGTGTTTTTGGGACAAAACCGAAATCAGGTGAAAACATAGCAAGTGAGTGGTAGAGAATTTGCGTTGCTTTCACGTGGGTTGGTGTCATTATAACTCCCACAACTGCTACCGTGATTGCAACGTCCACACAAACAAACAATCTTTACAACAATATTTAATGCATAACTCAAAACATAAAAAATAATAACGAAATTTCAAGGCACCGAACGAAGATTACATAAATATTTGTCAATTAACTACTAGTACCAATTCACTAGTTGTCAAAGATGGCACTATCATAGAGACACCGCTGTCAACCCAATTATAGTAATTAATAGATAAAAAAAAAAAGTACTACTTTACGTACGATGAATTTTAATTTAATTTCAAATTTTAAAAATCTTTTTTCATTTTTAAAAATTATATTTTCTAAGAATTATATTTTTTTAGAATCATTTTTTTAAAAATGTCACAAATATATTTAGTATGCCTAAAATATTTTTAAAAATAAAAAATATAATTAAAAACAAACTTTTTTCTTATATAAGAATCTTGAATTTTCATCCCTTTTTATAAAAAAGATTTAATAAAAAATTTAATTAAAAAATAATTCTAAAGACCTGTTTGATAGGGTAGAAGAAAAATATAAGAGAAAAGAAAATTTTGAAAAACTTGAAATTTCTCTACAATTTCATTTCCATTCATCAAATCACATACATACACATACTTTACATTTGACTGCTTCCATATGGCGAGAGACTCATATCTCAGCTTGAAAATAGCTATGAAATCACAGCCTCCACTCCGATCCGAACCCGGGACGACTGAGTGGACGATTTCGATACTCTCCCACCCTTGTGCCATCTCCTGGATCGTCATTCCACGAACCACTCTAACAATGCTCATATATGTGTAACGCAAATAACATAAAATGCACTTACTAGCCTCTCATAAATGAGATCTTAATGTAATAATGTGCTTCTCCTATATAAGTACCATTAAAACTCTAGCACATCCCCTCGTGAGGTAATAAAAATATAAAAATTTTCTCATCACTCAAATTTCCCTTTATATGAAAACCAAAACGAGGGTCAAACTGTCCGTTGCAAAACTCGGCCGAGTCACCATTGAACCGAACCGTCTCTGTAACCTCAGGTAGGTAAAAAACCGAACATAACCGGTTCGGTTGGGTTGGGTTGGGTCGGGCAGTTACCAGATGGTTTTGTCAGTGGGACAGTGCAGGAGCGGTCGAGACTCGGGCCAGAAGTCGAGGTTGTTGCTGATGCCGACGTGGCAGTGTCGCTGGAAGTCGTCGAGTTTGAGGTTTAAAAACCGGTTCGATTTTCCGGACTCGGACCGGGAGATGAACCGGAGAACCTCTTGGAAGAGCTTTTCGTCGCAGGGGATGGCCAAGGGTCCGTGGTTAGTGAAGCCGTACTCTTCCTCGGCTTCGAGGAGAAGCTTCTTGAAGACGGGGTGGTTCAGGTACGTTGCGCGCACTATGAATCTGGTGCAGTTGGTGCCCACGCAGACCGCCACGTGTCCCGCGGGCACATCGGACGGTGCCCGGTTCGCGGACATGCGGGCCTTGTTGCGCCACCGCCGCAGCATCTGCCGGAGCCGGACAATGTGCCGGATTTGGCTGCATTTCGATGACATTTTGATCTCTTCTTCTGCTTCTTTCTTCCCCTGTTGTTGCAGGCCCAAGCCCAGCCCAACCAGTTGCAATGATAGTGAAAAGGATGATGAAGGCTTGAACTTAAAATCGAGGTTGCGGGGATTTCAAGAATGAGAGAGGTTTGGAATTTATAGTGGCGAGGGTGGGAAAGTGCCCTTGGTGTTTGGGGATAATTACCAACTACTATCTCCAGTTCTTGTAGCAGTCTTCAGGGGTAGTGATTGGTTAGCTGACTGGCAACGTCATTTATTTATTTATTTAAGAGAGTAATGAAAAACTTTTTTAGCGTTCTGTTCCATTATTTTATAGGGAAAACTTGCTCTTATGTATAATTTTTGTGGATTGCTTGTTATTTTTTTGTTGCGTTTCTTTTGGAAAGAAACTATATATATTTTTATGGGAAGGAATGGTGTTTGATTCAGATAAAATTATTATGAATAATGTTAATTGTACAACCCATTTTAGGGTGTATTTGATTTAAGAAAAAAGAGTAAAAAAAAAAAGACAAAAAATAGAAAGTGAAATGATTTTTAAGTTGTTGATATGAGTAAAAAAGAAAGAAAAGAAAAGTAAAAATTTTCTTTTTCCTTGTTTGAATGAAAAAAAAGTAAAAAAAATATATATGTATATAAAAGAACATAAATATTCCTTAAAACAGAAATGTGTTAAAAAAATGTAATTTAATATTTTAATCAAATAAGAGCAATTTTCACCTTCTTTTTGTCCAAATTGGACAGATTAAAAACTTGATAGGTCTCACACACCCTTTTACGATTCTTTCCTTACTCATTACCAAATTGTGGAAAGATTAGTTTTTGAATTTTATCCTTTCTATTGCTTTATGTTCTTTTATCTTTCAATGGTTCCAAATAGAATGTTAAAGTAGATTGAAGTGAAAGATAAAAATAAAAAAAAATAGAGAGAGAAAGTATTAGGTGTGACGTGTGATATGATGAAAAAGATAGAAAGAGATAAAAAAAATAGAAAATAGAAGTGAGTTGTTAGAAAATAAAATAAATATTCACAATAATTCAATTATTATAAGTGGCAAAATTTTTCCTCCAAATATTTAACACAAATAAATACTCAAAATTCAAGCTCAAAATTATTCGTTAAACTCAAATGATAAACGATGGGTGTTTTATTTCCTTTGTTGCATTGTGTTAGGAATTTGGTAGTCATGTCAAGTTTGCTTCAAGCACGTTAAAACGTGAGTTAATAATATGTTAAAACGCATTATTTTGCTTCAAGATTCCTAGGAAGGGCAAAAACTCCCTCGTGGGTAATATCCCACCAACGGTTTCACAGGGCGAGAAGATCATGAGTGTGGGGCCCACTTGCGGTACCCACCAAGGTATCCAAACCCCATAACAAAAAGGGAACCCTTTTATGGGGACGGCTCAACATTCCCTCATGATTTTCTTGTAACACCCTTACTTTTATATATTAAATTATTCTGTGTGTTTAAAAATTATTTTTAAGTCATCAATGTATTTAGAACAATTAATAATAATTTTAGAAATTTTTCTAGAATTTATTGAGATAATTTTTGTAAAATGACAAAAATACCCTTGGTTGACTGTGAGAACCAATCAGAGACTTTTTGACCTCAAAATATTTTATTAAGTATCTCTCATTATAAAAACTTTATTTTAAGAGAAAAGTAGTGAAAAATATAATAATCCTATTTCAATTCTTTCCTATTTTTTTTATAATATTTGGTAATACAATTCTGAAAAATCGAAAAGGAATTTTGAAATTTTGACTCCCACCATTTTGCTCAAAATTTCAAGAGCTATTTAATCGTGATTTTTAATAATTTTCTGAGCCGGAGCCCGGAAAAATTAGAAAATAACAATTTTGTCCCTATTTCTCAACATTAAGAATTGACATGAGGAAAAGATTCAATTGACATTAAAATGTAAATTTGAGCTTGGAATTATGTCATATATATTAAAATATAATTTTTGAAATTTTTGGGAATTTTCTAGAATTTATGTGTAAAATGACCAAAATGCCCCTGCGTATCTAATAAGCCAGCCAATACTGGTTTGACATTCAAAAGGGTGAAAATGTAATTTTAGTTTAATTATGGGTAAAATATTTAAGTTTATAATTTTGATAAAAAATTTTGGTATTTATTGAATTAAAATGGATTTTCTATGAATTTTCTAGCTTAAAAATACAAAATAAATACATATAATTTGAAATAAATTAATAAAAATTGAAATTTATTTTTGATGAAAAATAATGTATTTGTCCAGTTTTGGATTAAAATACATTATTTTGATATTAAAAGCTAATTTTTCAAGTTTAGGCCTTTTTATCGGTACCGATTAATTCACCTACAGATAAAATTTGACACATGGAGGCTTGGGACAGCTGGTGGAGCACGTCCCCAACCCTAAAATAGGTGATTCACCACCTATTTGGGATATGTGTTCCTAAATTGGATTAAAAATAAATAAAAATTGGATTTATGACATAATAGTGACATAATGGATGATGTAAAATGGTGGGACACCTAAGCCTCCTCTTCCTCTATAAATACCACCATCCATGGAGAAGATTTTCACCATCCTTCTCCTCCATAAGCTAGAGAGCCTCTCTCTCTAAAAATCTTCTCTCTCTAGAAAATTTTCTTAATTAGTTTTTATGTTAAAATTTTGCTAGTTTTCAACTAATAAAATTTTTCCTCCTAGAAGCTCTGCATCAATAATTCCATTCTCTTCATCAACCGCTTTAGAGGTAACGGGGGGAGTGGGGTTGGTTCTAAATTACTATCACTTTGCATGTTGGTAGGAAGGATTTTCCCCTAAACCCGTTTAGGCTTGAGTTTTATTATTGTTTAATGTTAAACTTTAATTTTTGCTAAGTTGTTATTCTGCCCAAATTTATATTATTAAATCATAATTACTAAATTGTTACTCTGCTCAAATTTAAATTATTAAATTATACTTGCTAAGCTGTTACTCTGTTCAATTTTAGAAAATTAAAATGCATTTGTTAAGTTTTTACTCTGCTCAAATTTAGAAAATCAAAATGCATTTATTTAGTTATTATTTTGCCAAAATTTTAGTAATTGAATTATAATTACTATATTGTTATTCTGCAAAAATTTTATATAAGTACTAAATTGTTATTCCGTTAAAATTTTGGTATTACACAATTTTTGCAAAATAAGGCAAAAATGTTGATTGTACTGGTGCTCAAATTAAATGAGACCAGGGAAACCTCTACTTGAGAAGTTAGAAATTGATAGTTTAGTGAGTAATGTAAAGCAAGTGACATGCGGTGGCATGACACCCTGCTAGGGAAGTTACAGTTTGGTACGCTGAAGAATGAAAGGCAGGGACCCACTTGCGAAGGTCTTGGGGGTAGGCATTGAGTGGTGAAGGTCTCAATGGCTAGGGTAGTGCCCTTGGGCTGAAATATTCGCCTGACCAAACTCGACAACCCCGACAACTGCTCAGCATTCCAAGATTGGTTTGAGAGTATACCTCTATAAATGAATATCCTAAATTGTTATTTTGTTCCTCAATGATGACGAGGACTGTACCATGTGATGGTGTTGAGAGAGGTATATGTATTATCAGTCACTTCCCAAGTTCTGTTGAGAACTTTTACCCACTAATAAGAAATATGGATCCATACCTAGTCAAGGGTAGTCGGATACAACTTAGAACGAACCTTAGGATCTCCTGTGTTGTTAGTTGTGTTTTATCTTTGCTTTATGGTAGATTTCCTACCGTACATGTAAAAATAATTTTAGAACAAAACTCTTCACTCCATTATTTTCTTCTATGTATGATTGATCGTGATTATTGAAGACGACATTAACGATCCGTGATGCTGAGTACGAAATAGAGAACATCTCAACGGGGGAGGACCTGAAGACCTATAGTATTTTCTTTTTGTATAAGGGATAGGGTAGATAAATACTGCTTTGTATAAGATCTTTTTGATGTATATAGTGGGCTAGGTAGTGTATGTATTTTGATGTACTTTTGTTTTCTGATTGTTAAGTATTACTCAAACCATGATGTACAGTTTTATGAAATATATGTATATATCTTTCATATTTTATTACCATTTACAAATTCTGTTAAGTTTGAAATTTTTTTTAAAACTGGAAAAATTTTACACGTATTTTTATTTACTTAAACTTAATAACTAAATTAATATGAATTATATTTAAAATTAAAAGAGTGTTAAACTTCTCGCCCCGTGGAACCACTGGTGGGATATTACCCACAGGAGAGTTTTGTCCTTCCCAAAAATCAAACCCCTAACCATTAGGATGTTACGGGGGCAAACCCTGGTAGCACTAAAGGTTGGGGGTTCGATTCCTGAGAAGGGCAAAAACTCACCCACAAGTAATATCCCATCAACGATTCTGTTGGGGTCGAGAAAATCATGAATTACGGCTAGTCCGTAATAGTTTCATATGAAAAGAAAAGAATATTTAGACCCTTATTTAACTACGTGAAACAAGCAATAGTTTTGAAAAAATAAGTTGATAATTTAATTACTATTTATTAGTATAATTTAAGTACATGTGTATTTACTTTTTACTCACGCCATTTCATATTTATATATATTTTTATTATTTGAGGGTTAGAAGGGAAAAAAGTTGAAGTATCAGTACGTATTATTTAAAAAAAATAAAAATCTGATCATAAGGAAGTACCTAAATACTGTTAACTTCGCGTTTGTACTTTACCAGTTTACACTATAACTATAACGGGAAGAAAAGTTTGACCAATTGACCTACTTTTCGTTCGGGTTATTGAATGAATAAATATACTGACACTGACACGTACAGTTTTGTTTTTTGTTTTTTGAGAAAGAGACATAATATTAGTTATTAACTTTTTATTATAGATAATAAAAATCGAAACTTTTTTTTTTTTGACGGCATAAAAATCGAAACTTGAAGTTGAGGATATATTTAAATTTGAATAAAATAAATAAATTGAAAGAGAGTGGAATAGAATAATATCAAGTTTCATTATTTAAAACAAGATAGGGAAAATGAAACTTTAGCATTTAATTCATTGATATTGGTCCAAAATTTATACATTTGGAATTTAGCTTTAATATTAATATTGTACAATATCTTATTCAAATACTTCTACCTCGTTTTTTAAATAAATTATTATTAAGCACATGTTTGAACGAAATTATGTTTAAAAATGTTTTAATAAATTTTAAATTTTTTTCCAAAATATCTTATTTGTAAAGCAAAATATAAACGTAATCTTGGAAATGTGAAAAATATAATGGATTAGTATTAATTATTAGTTTATTTGAATTAAAATTAATTAATATTATTTTAATATGTATTATGGTATTTATATATTATAGATTACTATAAACTATTTCGAATATAAAATAAGTTAACCTAAAACTACTAAGATGATCTAGTTTTTCTTTCACAGTTCTGATTGTGGATATACAAAATTTTATTAGCTGACGGCTCATTTAATTATTTTGGTCCTAGCATGTAGCAAATCGTCAATTTTGAACCATCAGTTTGATTAACTTTTAATCTCAGGATTTTTATGTAAATTATTGTTAATTGTCAGACCACAAGGTGTTTCATTTCATTTTCTTGCGGAAGTAATTCTAATTTTACACATTTAATTTACGCACTGTCTTCATAATTTTTATTTTGCTTTTCAATTAATAGATGACAACTAAATCTTATTTAATTTTTTTTTCAGTAGCCGAATATTTTAACGCCGTGACATAAAAAAGAAAAAATATATATATAATATAAACACTGCTCACTAATTGAATTGGCCACATCTATTGTGACATTTTACGAGTTTAATTTATGGGAGTCTTCGTTTTAATTTTATCTTGCATGTATAGTAGCGGTTGCTGATCCGGGCCCTAGTTTCGTCTTTTGGATTAGAAAAAAAACAGGTTAAAAAGAAAAGGCAATAACAATGACTTAACAGGAAGAGAAAAAAAAGAGAACGATATCATATGGGTCAATCACATGCATAAGATGTAGGATATCCAAAATGAGAGAAATGATAGTAATATATGTTTTGGCATTTATAAATATATTTTTTATTATTAATTAAAGTTTATATAAAACCTATTAAATTATGTAAATGTAATTTATATTTAATAAGATTTATATAAATTTTTAACAAAGTGAAGTATGTTTTTAGTCTCTCAAATTTGGAATGAATTCATTTTTGGTCTCTCAAATTTAAAAGTAATTTTTTAGTCCTTCTAATTTAAAAAAATTATTTTAGTCTTTCAGGACCACTTATAATATCATCGATTGGACAGATTGAGTCAGTTATATAGCATCAGTTGAATTGGGTGTGATGTTTTCACTGACAGACACATTACTAGTAATTTGTGTGTAACAGATTCACTAACTGCGTTTAAACAAAATGATTAAAACATGTTTTTTTTTTTTTTAAATTACAGAGACTAAAGAGATCACTTTAAAATTTGAAAACCAAAAATAAACTTATCCTAAATTTGAGTTAGTCTTTTCAATAATTAAAAAATATAATGCTAACGTTTCACATATTTAATTAATTGATAACGTAAACAGACAGCAGTCAAACAAAGAACTGGTCATAACCATAACGCCTAAAATTGCTCGAACGAGTTGGAGCACAAACATGGGTGAAACAGCTTGCATTGGGCAATGCAACAATTTGAGGGCACACAGAAACAATGTAACAATTTGACCGCTACTCCTTTCTTTATATACCTCTCAAAAATAATACTCCGTATATTGTTTTTATTTAAAGTTTTATGAAAAGCAAAGGGGTTGTGAAATTTAGTTAAATGATATTTATAATATTTTTTATAAAAATTGAATTTTATCAATTTCACTTTAAATCATATGATATTGTTGCATTGACTATATATACTACATTTTCACTCATCATATATATGTAATTTAATAGTAGAAATTTATTTATATTTTAAATATCGATCATATGATGTATTAAATAAAGTAGTGTAATAAGGAGTTGATTAACTTTTAAATTATATAAAATTTTATAGAGTTAATACATTTCATGAGAATTTTTATTACAATGATCGAATTGATGAAATTTAATATTTATCAAAAGTTATTAAAATATCATTTTATCAAGTATAATTCTTATCGTCAATTGATAGCGTCTCATTGATAAATCAATCATTCAAGAGTAATGGGAAATATGTAACTTAGTTCAACTCACTACATTAGAGATTAAGCATCACAATCAAACCCAAACTTGATAGAAATCCATAAAAATGACTCATAATAAGTATGGCTTTTTATCCATTAATCAGGTTTGGTCTATATAAGAATAATTGCTAATTACTTACAATTATAAATATAAGTACATGGATGAGTATTATCATAACTAACCCGACTTATATTCGTATAATATATTTAATATTTTATAATTAAAAATTGAAATATTTAAAATAATTTTTAAATTTAGTAATTAGTTCTATTTGTGCTGATTTATAGTGAAGAATTGAATTATTTTTAATATTATTTAATTAAATTATATATTATACTTTTAATTATTTTTTCATTGTTAATGTCAGTATTATAATAATATTCATGTTTTACAAATTTATCAAATAAATATAATATGAGAAATTATGTTCAAGTTAATTAAATATGGATAATCAATTTAGATATAAATATGTATGTATCTAAGGAGAAAAAAATACGTATATTAAAAATCACTCTAGTATAAATTCGGGTACAAACACTTTTCTTAAATGCTAATATAAAAACAAGTACTGTAGTATGCTATTATTTATTACAATTCCTTTTAAGAAATGCATTATTTCCTTAACTTTATATGAGAAAAGTGGACAGTCAATTAACTAGTTATAAATAGTTTTGCTGTCAAAAAAAACTAGTTATAAATAGTTTTCGAAACTAAAATTAAAATTATGTTACGTTATTAAATGATAAGGTAACGTTTCAATAGTTTCTAATCTTAAATGCATATGTACAATAAATTGTCAATATTTGCTTTATCAATTTACACAATAAGATACTATATATATATATATATATATATGCACGCACACACGAATTTTATTATGTTCAGTTAGAAATATTTTCAAATAATTTAAAAAGTTATTAGAAATTAATTAATGAAAATTAAAATTATTGATTTTTCATATCCCTACCCTACGTAGTCCGTGCGGTAGGTTTCTTTTTGACGCACGAAGTGGATGTCTGAAATTTCAAACTAGAAAAGCAGAAACAAAGGCCCCGCGCATGAACAGTTGGGGAAAAGGATGGGCATTGAGGGTCTTGCCCTCGAGAATGACAAGACACGTACGGATTTATTCAAAAGATTTTTCGAAAAATTTAACAAAAATCAAAAGATGATTTCTTTTAAAACACAAGAAGTTTGGTATCATCGCAAGGGAAAAAATGAATAAAAAAAATCAGAAATAGATATATAATGGCTTTCCTGTTTAATATCATTAAATAAAAATGGATTTTTCTTTTCTTAGTTTTATGTAAAATATATAGATACATATTAATTTCTTTTATCATTTTATTGTTAAAATAAATTTACTTGAAAATTTTGTACAGTAAGTATGATAAATATAAGACCCACGACAATCATTTTTTTTTCTTTCCAAAGTGAGCATCAGATTTAGCCTATAAAGTCATATCTAGTCTCTTTATGAGATTTTTAAGTGAATCCTACTTGTAAATATAACTCATTTTTAACTTGTTTTTTAACTTAAGCACTTTATGAGCCCTCATTTTCTCTAACCCAACAACTCCAAAAAATTTACTAAATGGGCCCACCAATAACCCCACATTCTTATATTTCATTAATAATTTATTTATTAAGTTATAATTATCTTATCTATGAAACAATTAAATTATTTTACTTCACCCAAAATTAGCTTTCAGTTGTTTCACCCAAAATCAACTTCCAAAATAATTTTTATTTTCTTTAAAATATATAAAACTAACATGCTGTCCCACAATGATCAAATAGGAATTGATGTTTGTAGAAGCACCCGATCCTTAATAAGATCTCACTCCAACGCATTGCATTGAATAGGCACTACTCCTTAATTGGAAGGACTTGAAATTTTTGTATCATTGCTGATGGCCTAATAAACTCAACTTGAGGTACCCTAATGGTCGAAGTCTAGCATCTTAGCTAATATTTTTTGGGCTACTAAAGACAATAGGACTTGGTCTTTCCTTAACCAAGATCAACATCTTACATTGTGACCTCGAACTAGCCCATTCCAAAAAGCATTACAAGAAAAAAGTACTAATCATATTTAAGAGATAATGTCCTCTTAGAAAGTTTGACGTACCCCTCCCATCATGTTAACTTCGCCTTGTCACTCCAAGTCCTCTGAGAAGATTGGTGGGTAAACCTTGATCGTTGATTCTTACCATAGTAACATACATTTAATGGTTTCCTGCATTTCATCCTGAGATATGATGCTATAGTTAGCCACCAATTTACCAGAGTTGATAATCATCACATACCTCGGAGACAATCGCTTTCACCTATAAATATCATACTTCTCTCCTCACACGTGTCTTTTGAATCCTTTTTATGTTACTTTGTTAAAATTATTTCTTGACTAGCGTATTAGAATCTTTACAGATGTAACTACCTTACCTTACTTATCACACACCATCACATCTCGTCAATCCCTAAAGTAGCATCCACTTTGAGAATCATTTAATCTTAATGTAGACTCATCTCTCTTAGACTACCTTGAATGATTTTTCTTTCTCTTCTCATATTTTCACCAAAGAAAAAAATGCAAATAATACTATTTTTATTGGCTTTAAGAAAAAAATTAATTCCTCTCTCCTTTTTTCCCCCCTTTATAATAACTAGCAGACGAAAGATAAGCACTACGTGTTTGTCTATCTGCATAAAAATATTTAGGATTTTTTTGTGCTAACACAAATATCAAATTTTAGACAAGATATGAAATTTGATATTTATGTTAGAAAAAAATGATATTTATAATATTTTCGATTATATACTAATGTGTGTTAATTTTAATTTTAATTTATTTTTTGTTTAATAATATCGTTACATATTTTTTCCATAATGATTTTATAGAAGTATGATATTTTTTAACGATTTTTTTCATCCAAATTTACCAAATAATTATAATGGATTGTAAATGTTCAAAAGGTGTTATTGGTGAGTCTCCCTTAACTCAAAATGGACAACAAAGAAGAGAAAACGAGATATTTAATTTTGAGAAAATATGCAGTTATAATGAGGGGTAAAATAGGTAAAAAAATATGAAAACCAGAACTTATTATCCCTTTATTATTGTTATAAATAATAATAATAATAATTCACATTACAACTCTTCCGAACAATGCATTTCTTTCTTTCCTTCCTAATCAACTCAACCAATCAATGCCTGTGGCTAGGCTGGCAAACATTAAAAATTGTTTTTTGTTCACCTCAAAAAAAGGGAACCGTAAAATATTGGAACAAACAACAAACGTAAATTTAATATACAGCTTTTCTAAAAAGGCAGCATTTCGCAAACCTCCAAATCTGACCATACACCATGTGCGGGGTTACCCCATTGCTTTCTTTCTTTATATTTTACGAATGAACTGCCAAAAAACCCTTCTTATCTCCCATATATTGAGCATCTTAAATCAGATTTCAATGTAATTCGCTACTTATTTTATGATTATTAGTTTATTGACATTTGGCACTTGGCTGACCATTAAAACTAATCATTTGCAATATTCTCTTAAAAATCTTTTAGAATCTGCATCACTATACCCTAATATTGCAAGACCATTATATCATTTAGATATTAGAGTTAAAATGTTGACCAATTCGGATTTATGGGTCCACTTCGCTAGCTTTGGCAAGAACTAATTAAGCATGGTGCATCCCCCTAAATGTTACATTTGTTTAACTTGATTTGAGCATAGAACCCCTCTTGTTAGAACCTAAGGGTCATGGCATTTATTTGCCTTGTTCAATGTTTTTCAACAAAACACACATCCCAGAAAATCTCCAAATCTAATTAAGAAACTTGAAGGGCCAAAAAAGATGTGAATAATGTCATTTGTAGCTTGCGAATTATGTTCCATTCGTGTAGTTTGGTGTTTTGTTTCCGGGCTTTCATGAAAATTTATTTCATTTGTTTGTGCTGACACAGAAATTGTGAGGAAGACAGGAAGAATATATGCTGGATTTGAAAAGGGGCATTTCCGAATATACAGCCAGTGCCATTTTATTTGCTAACATTTTCTCTTACCTTTCTTGAGAGAAATCTCAATTCATAGTAGTTTGTAGAGGATGGTTCCTATTCAAATGTTCATTTTCTCTTACTTTTTTCTTCATCCTAACAAAACATAAACAACAAGATAAAAAGAAATAATTAGAATAAATCATAATTCACACACTTGATGGATTGAGTGTGATTTCTCCAACGCCACTCAATTCCAAAGTAAGGAATGTTGTGTGTATTTATCATCAGCTTTCAATTCCCTAAAATTATTTTTCTTTTACATAAAATTTATATTTTAAGATACATCTCTTTATTATTATATAAAAGTAATTATTGTTTTGTCATGGAATGATTGGGTAGCTAAACTAGTTTTTCATGACAGTAATGATGGCAAATCAACGATTGGGGATTAGGGATGGGAATAGGTCAGGCTAGGCCAGGCTTTACATAAATAGGCCTGGCCTATTTTATAAATCTAAGGCCTAAGCCTGGCCTATTATCTATCAGAGGCTTTTTTTTAGACTTGGCCTGGCCTTTTTAAAAGCTTAACCTGGCCTATTAGCCTATGTAAAAGCCTATCTATATTAAGGCTTCTAAATAGGCCAACAAGCCTCTTTGTAAATAAGCTGACTCATTAAACAAGCCAACAGGCCTAATTGTAAATAGGCCAAATAAGGTAAACAGACCGACAAGCCTATTTATATGCAACAGACCTGTTTCTAATTTTAAGTGAACACTGTGAAATAACTAAGTAAGGATCTTGTGTTATTTTATTTTATTATAAAAATATTTTATTTTATTTTAGTGTTAATGATAATCTGAATTCATTATATTTAAATGAATAAATAGGCTAGCCTATTAGGCTTAGAAGAATTTTTTATAAGCCCCAGCCTGGCTTATTTAAATAAACAAGCTTTTTTAAAAGCTCAAGCCTAGCGTTTTTATTAAAAAGGTCAGGCTTTAAATAGGCTAGGCCATAGGCTCCTGATTGTGGCCTGGCCTATTCCCATCCCTATTGGGGATGAACTTGCAAAAGCACCTTAAGGTCCAAGTAAGTATCATAGAATATGTAAGTGAATAATGAATTAAAATTATTTGCTTAGAAGTGGTGGATAGGGAAGACATGGTAGAAATGGGAGTACTAGTCCAAGGTTGTGGAAATTGTGGGCAGCCAAGGGAGTTACTTTCATATAGCCATTGTGGGTAGGGATGGGAATAGGTCAGGCTTTACATAAATAGGCCTAGCCTATTTTATAAATCTAAGGCCTAAGCCTGGCTTATTATCTATTAGATGCTTTTTTTTAGGCTTGGCCTAGTCTTTTTAAAAGCCTAGCCTGGCCTATTAGCCTATGTAAAAGCCTATCTATATTAAGGCTTCTAAATAGATCAACAAGCCTCTTTGTAAATAGGCTGACTCATTAAACAGGCCTAATTGTAAATAGGTCGGATAAGGTAAACAGGCTGGCAAGCCTATTTATATGCAACAGACCTATTTCTAATTTTAAGTGAAGACTGTGAAGTAACTAAATAAGGATATTGTGTTATTTTATTTTAGTATAAAAATATTTTATTTTATTTTAGTGTTAATGATAATCTGAATTCATTATATTTAAATGAATAAATAGGGTAGCTTATTAGGCTTAGAAGGCTTTTTTATAAGCCCAAGCCTAGCCTATTTAAATAAACAGGCTTTTTTAAAAGCTCAAACCTGTTTAATAAAAAGGCCAAGCCAGGCCAAACTTTAAATAGGCTAGGCCATAGGCCCCTGATTGTGGTCTAGCCTATTCTCATCCCTAATTGTGGGTCATGGTGGCCGGTGGAGCAAGAATCACAACAAATTTTTGTTGCCATTTACTAACAATTTAGTATTAAATTAGCTTCTGTTGGTATAACATTTTCTCTAACGAAAATTAAGTTATTAGTATAGATGTTATGAGTTTATATTAAGAATATGATATATCAATAAACAATCTCCATTAGTGTAACATATTAATATATGTTACCTATACATCAAATGGTAGTATAATATATTATGTTCAAAGTTTATTTTAATAGTTAAATTTTCCTTAGACAAAACTTATACTAATGAAATCAACACTAGCCCTGTTTGAATAAACTTTTTCATAAGCACTTATAAAAGAAGAAAAAAAGAAGAAAAAATAAAATTATCTTTTCCCATAATTTAAAATTAGTTTATGCATAAACTAATTTGTAAAATCTCTCTCATATTAACTTCTTTGATAGCTGATTTTAACTTATGCATAAACTAATTTAGCTTATGGAAAAAATTTATTTCATTTTTTCATCTTTTTTTTTTCCCAATAAGTGCTTATAAAAAAAGATAGGTTAATTATGTTTTTGGTCCCTCATTTTTTGTCGATTTTTGTTTTTAGCCCCTCAAAAATATTTTGACTGGTCATAGTCCCTCATAAATTTTCCGTCTGTGTTTTTAGTCCCTGCCATTAACTTGAACTGTTAAGTGATGACGTGGCTCCACATGGGCTGCCATGTGGACTACTAGACTGACGTGGCAGCCACATGGCAATTTAAAAAAAAATTGATAAAAAATGTAAATTATGAAAATGGTCTCTCATTTTACACAATTTACGTTTTTAGTCCCCCAAAAAATAGTTTGATCGGTTTTAGTCCCTTAAAATTTTGTCATTCACGTTTTTAGTCCCTCCCGTTAACTTACACAGTTAAACTTTAATAATTAATCAATTAATTATTATTTACACTCATACAAGTTTTTTCCTCAAAATTTATTTTAACCAATAATTAATTAGTTAATTATAGCTTAAAAGCTTATCACAACACTTCTCTTACCTTTTTATCGCTAAGCTTCGATAATTCAAGGTATTTGTAATCTCTTATGAAAAGACTAGCAATCTAACCTCTTTGATTATCCTTTACAAGTAATCTTTTTTTTTTCTTTTTTTGCATTTTTGTTGTGAAATAATGTGTAAAATAATAATATGTCAAAATAATAATTGATTAATTATTAAAGTTTAACTGTGTAAGTTAACGGGGGGGACTAAAAACATGAATGACAAAATTTTGAGAGACTAAAACCGGTCAAACTATTTTTTGGGGACTAAAAACGTAAATCGTGTAAAATGAGAGACCATTTTCATAATTTACATTTTTTATCAATTTTTTTAAAATTGCCACGTGGCTACCACGTCAGCCTAGTAGTCCACGTGGCAGCCCATGTGGAGCCACGTCATCACTTAACGGTTCAAGTTAACGGCAGGGACTAAAAACACAGACGAAAAATTTATGAGGGACTATAACCGGTCAAAATATTTTTGAGGGACTAAAAACAAAAATTGACAAAAAATGAGGAACCAAAAACATAATTAACTCAAAAAAGATTATCCTATAAATTTTTGTGTTATTTACTATGAGAAAAAAAAATATAAAAAAAATGCATGTCTATCTTTTTATGTGATTGGATAGAATTAAAAAAAAAACAAATAATTAATTTTTTTCATTATCACATCAAAAATTCTCTCATTTAAAATATATATATATATATATGCATAATATATTTTTAAATAGTAAATATTTATTAGATGGAAGCTTACACATAATGTCATAACTTTTAAAAAATTTAGAAGGATATGACCTTCAGATCTTGAAAAAGAATATAAATTTAATTTATTATCACTGTATTCTATATTATTATTATTATTATTAGGATAAATGGAATATTTAATTCTTGAAAATTTTCTAAAATTTGATCTTATTGCTCCATTTTCAAAACATTAATTTTAGTACTTATATTTTTTGAAAAACCTAAACTTTAGTTCATATATAGGAGGAAAAATGTTAGTTTTAGAAACTAAAGTTTGGATATTTTCAAAAATACGAAAATTATTAATTTTAATAGTTGGAAAAAAACAAATTTAAAAATTTATTTTACAAAATCTAAAAATACTATTAACCCTTATTATTATTATTTGACATATTGAAATATTGTAAAAGAAAATACTTACAAACCCTTCAAAATCTATTATCTATTATATATTATAAAAGAAGGTTTTATAACATGAAAAGATGTCATGTGGCAACACTATATTCACTTTTTTCCCGCTTAAATTCCACAAACTTTTTTTTTTGGTTTTTTTTATTTATATAAATACGTTATTATATTTAATTATAGTAATTAAGATGTTTATAATTAAGGCATTTATAATAAGTATATATTCTACTTAAATTCATCAATTAAATAATTAAATCTTAAATTAATTTTAATTTTATATAACAATAAAATCAATTTTTAAAATTTTATTAAATGTTATTTATGATCACAGTAATTATGATAATTATGGTAATATTTTTTATCATGATAATTAAAGCATTTATAATGCATAATCTATTATATTTATTATCTATTATTCTATTATATATTATAAAAGAAGATCTTGTCACGTAGGCAAATGTTACATGACATTAACATATTCTTTTTTTTTTTTTGCCTAAATTTCATCATTTTTTTAATTCATAGAAATATATTATTATATTTATGTAATTATAGTAACAAAGGCATTTATAACAAGTATATATTCTAATTTAATTAATTAATTCAATCATTAAGTCTTAAATGGATCTTGATTTTATAATTATGGTGATTTTTTATTATTATGCTTTTATAATAACTAACCGTAATACTATTATAATGAATAACAATCAATATTACCTTAAATACTACTTGATTACGTGTTAATAAATCAATAACATGTAATTGCTATATTATAATGATAATTATGATAATAAATTATTATATTACATTAAATACTAATACTAATACAACGAATAATAATGAGTATTTTTATTCTATTATTTTATGTGATTTAAACATTCAAACTTTCCTTTTTAAAAAAAATTATAAGTAGTATAAATGATTTATTTAGTGAATAGCAAGCCTTGCGACAATTTTTTTCCTGCCTAATGTCTTTCAATTTGACTTCATTGTAGACAATATTGTCCAACATGATCAAAAGTTGAGGAAATTATGAATCCTAATGCTTTTTTTTATTTAATTTTTTCTTTTAATTGGTTCATGCTTTTGTTATATATCTCTTTCATTATTAGTCAATTCATTTATTTTGATCGTTTTAAAGTTTTTTTTTTTATCTTTTTCTCTAAGGTAATGTTGTAACTTTTTAATTCTCCTTGAATATATTTTTATTTTTTTAATATTTAAAATTTGACATTTGAATGATATTATTTTTATTGCTTCAACTATTAAAAGCATGCTTGCTTTAACGTTACAACTACTCGAACGGATGTTCCAACAAATGAGACAAATCATTGCCTTTTGATATGACATTAGAACATGTGCTAACGGCTACACAAACACACCCTAAGATGACATAAAATGTTTAAAAGAGGGGATTCACAAAAGAAAAATAAAAAAGTATTATTACGTTACAAAAATAAGGTTATTTTTTTCTTTAGAATTTAATTTTATATATAAATATTTGTTTAGTAGTTCTTTCTTCTTTGCTAAAAATATCTCTTTTATTAATTTTTTTTTATATTTTATCTTTTCATCTTATTAGTAAACTTCTATCGTTTTTTTTATTTTTTTATAATTTTTTTTTCAAATTTTTTATAATATTTAGCATTTTAAGTTTAGTTTTTGACATTGTTTTGTATGATTTACATTTGCAATAATTAAGATGAAGCAAAATGCTTAAAAGAGGAAGTTTTATAAAGAAAAAAGTCTTAATGATATGTCCAAAAAATACGTATTAGTAAATGTAATACCGGTTATTTTCCTAATCTGTTTTAAGTGATTTGAAATAATTACAAGATAAATATAAATTAAATTTCATGAAAATGTAATAAATAAATATTTGGTAAATTTTGGTGCAAGTTTCAGTAGAAGATTCTATCGAAATTAAGACTATCTTGTGAACTGACAGTGTAAGAGTACACTGTAAAAGTAAGCAAACAATCAGAAGTCTTACAAATTTATTTATGATTAGTCAAATCTAGTCATAATTAAATTTATATGCAAGTTGTACTGTTGCTTGGGTATCGTTGATTAGAATAGTAGTCTGTTAATTAAATTTTGTAGTCTGAAGTTAGGAATTTCTAGGAGCTGAGAAATTCATTGAGTCAAACTTTTTAAAAAAAAAAATTCTAATTATTTTGAAGAGTTACTTATTTGTTGATTTTCGAGTTATTTTGAATTCTAAAGAGATTATGGGTTATTTAGAAAGAGTAAAGCAGTGAGTGGAAGGGGCTTTGGTGAGAAACCCATTTAAGAGCACTCTCCCATTTCTTCTCTTATCTCTCCCACGTAGAACACACACAAAAATCAGTTGCTCTCTCTCATTTTTCATCCTCTTCACGAGGTTCTCTCAATATCTTTCAAGATTGGTGTTGATTCTTCCAAAATAGCATATTTCTCTTCCCCTTTTTGAGTTGTTCTTCCCATTGGTTCAAGGGTTTCCCTTTTCTTCCTCTTCTTCTCAAAATTTCAAGTGCTTGAAGAACTACTTTGAGGTAAGGGAAGCTTACTATTGGTTGGCCTATGTTAATTGTAACGCCTAGCAGCTTTTAGGATGAGTGGCTGTTCCCACAAATTAATACAAGACTTTTCAGCGTGCTTTGCCCTCACTCACACACTTACTGGGAAACTTCCCAGGAGGTCACCCATCCCTAAATTGCTCCAAGTCAAGCACGCTTAACTGTGGAGTTCTTAAGTGATAGGCTACCGAAAAGTATATGCATCTTGTTGGTATAGGTAGCATTTATTAATTCTTTTAAGCTATCATCAACTGTACAGTCCCATACCTGCATAGCCTCTGGATCCCTCTCATTCGGGTGTGTATTCGATTCATTCATGTATCCCTCTTGCTGGAAGCCTGCCAGGAGCCGCTCCTTGTCCGTGCCTTATCTCTTTTGCACCGGCGATCACTCCCGGCATCGTCAGCGCCCGAGATGTTACATGCCCACCAGCTTCCGTTTGGTTTGTCCTTGAACCACACCGTACTGGGAGAAAGGTCCTGCTCTGATACCACTTTGTAACGCCTGGCCGCTTTCAAGATGAGTGACTGTCCCCACAAACCAACACAAGACTTTGCAGCGTGCTTTGTCCTCACTCACACACTTCTTGGGAAACTTTGTAACGCCTGGCCGCTTTCAAGATGAGTGACTGTCCCCACAAACCAACACAAGACTTTGCAGCGTGCTTTGTCCTCACTCACACACTTCTTGGGAAACTTCCTAGGAGGTCACCCATCCCTCAATTGCTCCAAGTTAAGCACGCTTAACTGTAGAGTTCTTAAGTGATAGGCTATCGAAAAGTATATGCATCTTGTTGGTATAGATAACACTTATTAATTTCTTTAAGCTATCCTCAACTGTACAGTCCCATACCTGCATAGCCTCTGGATCCCTCTCATTTGGGTGTGTATTCGATTCATTCATGTATCCCTCTCACTGGAAGCCTGTCAGGAGCAGCTCCTTGTCCGTGCCTCATCTCTTTTGCACCGGCGATCACTCCCCGCCCTTGTCAGCGCCCTAGATGTTACATTAGTGATTGTTAATATGTTGATTTCATGCTTTGGAAATGGTTGAAATCTTTGTGAATGTTGCCATGTATGGCTTTTTGGGTGAAAATGGGTTTTTGCGGAGATTTGTGATTTTGGTGATGAAATGTTGAATTAGTTATACAAACTAATGCATATGAGCTTTGTTGAGATGGATTAATGATGTTGGAACTCTCAATGAGTAAAAATCTGGATATATGTTGTGGGGAAGTTTGAGTTTTCTACAGAAAAATTGTGTTTTTCACAACTCTGTTGCAAATAATCAATTATGGGAGCCTTATAATTGATTATCTGGAGTTCTAAAAGCTGTCTTCATGATTCTGGTTCTAAAATAATCAATTATGGAAGCTAATAATCGATTATCTGTGCTTCAGGAATTGTTTTCTTGACACTAGTTCTAAAATAATCGATTATGAAGATTGATAATTGATTATCACTGTTAGGAAGTGAATTCTGGTGCATTTTTCTAACTGATTTAATCTATTATACAGAAGATAATCTGTTAGTACAGTATTTAATCTATTATTTCATAATTTAATATGTTATTTTAGAATTTAAAACTTTCGCTTCATAATGTGATCCATTATATATATACTTATATATAAAAATGGTGTTATGCATTTTCTAAAAGTTATATTTATCTTGTATGCTTGATTTTCTAAGGTTTGTGTCGGAGGGAATATTGTTAAGTATGAGTTTTGTTGTTGCTCTCAAAGGGTTTGAGAATACTGATGAATTGATGAAGTGGAAGGTTGCTTAGATAGGACCTCCATTTGTTATTGAGGGAATTTGTGTTGGATCGAGCGCTTACCACTAGGCCAAAAGCTATAGCTGATAGTCAGGGCACAACTCTTTCTACTTAACCGTAGCAGCCCAAGCGCCACGAGTCGATTGTGACTTGACCCACCTAGGCCTCCGCCACGAAACAATTGATGCCACACATCGGACAACAATCTCCCCCTCAATAATTGCCTCGCTAGGAATCGAACTCGTGACCTTGGCTCTGATACCAATTGTTGGATCGAGCGCTTACCACTTTTGGCCTAGTGGTAAGCGCTCGATCTAACAATTGGTATTAGAGCCAAGGTCACGAGTTCGATTCCCAATGAGGCAATTAATGAGGGGGAGATTGTTGTCTGGTGTGTGGCATCAATTGTCTCGTGGCGGAGGCCCAAGTGGGTTAAGTCACAGTCGACTCGTGGTGCTTGGGCTGCTATAGTTAAGTAGAAAGAGTTGCGCCCTGACTATCAGCTATAGCTTTTGGCCTAGTAGTAAGTGCTTGATCCAACCAAAGACTACTTAGGTTGAGCCTGAAGAGGCTTGGTTAAAAGAATACTTGTAACTTGATTAAGTTAGTGGGACTTGGTTGTTGCCAAGAATTGCACGTAATTTTTGGGGTGAGACGAACCAATATAAATTGTTTGTGTTTCTCTATTTTGCTTTCTTCATTCGTCTTGTCCCAAATATCATTTTAGAAAATCTTTTGTTTAATCCTTCAGATGAAACTTTCTTAAAAAGGTTTTTGTGAAAATTTGGTATAACACAATTCAACCCCTCATTCTTGTGTTATTTCTGTGTTTTACAAAAACTATATATTATAAATTAACATTTGTGCAGGACACGAGTTATTACACTAGCTAAATATAAAATTAATGTTTCTTGTGTATATATTTTATTGGGTTAAATATGTTTTTAGTCATCCAAAAATATGACAGAATTGATTTTAGTCCCCAGAAAATATTGTCCTTGAATAAAGTCTTTCAAATATTAAAAATACCCTAATTAAATTGTTGTGCTAAACTTTGTTTAAGTTTTCTATTAAATGATGGCTATATCAACATCAAAGTCACCATTAATTTGTTGATGTGGCCATCCATGTCAATTGTTATGTCCATGTCAGATTAGTAATATGCTTTTTAAATAAAATTATTACATGTTTAATCCTAAACCATAGATTTTTCTTAACCCTAAAACAAAATTAATTACACAATTTTTTATTAAAAATTATCACTGGATACTTTAGGTAATAAAATACTTTACTTGAAAGCTGGTATAGCCATCATTTTATAAAAAAGTTAAACAAGGTTTAACACAAGGATCTAATTAGGATATTTTTAATATTTAAAAATTTTATTTTTAAATTTTTTTAAAATACTAAGATCAATTCTATTATATTTTTAGAAGAACAAAAATATATTTAACCTTATTTTATTTTTTGTACTTCCCTTTTTTAAAAGGAGGTCCAGGTTCGGATCCGCCTAGTTGTACTCAAACGGTGTCACGGACCTCACGGACCCACGGCTCCGCTGCTACTTTTTAGTACAGCCAGTGGCAATGCAACTATAATTTTAAAACAGTAAACCCAAGTTGGACTTTAAGTAATTATTATATTTTTCAAAAGTTTGTTATTAAAACAGCCCTTTAAATAAATAGTTGAAATATCATTTTATGATAGAATAATCTACCAGTAGGTCTCTAAACTTTTAAATAATGTTTTATTAAGTCTATATACTATAAAAATTTGTAATTGAGTTATTAATCTTTTAATTTTTTTTAATTGGGTCCCTACCATTAAATTGTTGTGAATATTCTGTTAACTTAGACAAAACATTCCCCAGTAAAGACTCAATTAAAAAAATAGTATAGGGACATAATTAAAATTTATCTAAAAGTTTAAGGACCTACTCAATAGTTTAACTTTATTTTTATTTTTTTTATCTTGATTTTGCCTTTGTTTTATTTTAAAAAAAGGAAAAATTATAGAAAGGGATAGAGAGCATCTTTCAATATTCAAATGCTATCACATTATTATTATGTAACTATATTATATTTTTGGTCTTCCTATAATTCTCAATCCATGATTTTAGTCTCCCTATTTTAATTCCGCAATTTTAGTCCTCTAATTTCTAAAAATCCTAAATTTTAGATCCCCCTATTTTTTATTTTACAATTTTAGTCCTCCAAATTTTAAAAATCTTCAATTTTGGTCTAACTTTTAAATGTTCATTCGTTGACTATTAATGTCTTAACGTTAACTATGACATGACATTAGTTTGTTAAATATTATATACCATGTGTTCAGTCTGATGTCACATCATAGTTAATGTTAAGGCATTAACAGTCAATAGATGAACATTTAACAGTTGGACCAAAATTACAGATTTTTAAAATTTGGGAGACTAAAATCGTAGAATTAAAAATAGGTGCGAATTATTTACTGCTTTTGTCGATGACTAATCTCTACCAGAAAATTTGACTAACTACTTTTAATGAGGTATCTTCTCTCAACTCCCTTTTTTCCATCCACAAGGTTCAAACCTAAGACTTTACTGGACTAATATAATGTTAGTAAACTAAAGGTTAAACTATTGAGTACATCTAGAGCTGGCAAAATTGGCCTGGCCCGACAGGCCAGGCTAAGCTGGGCCGTTAAATGTTTGGCCTAATAAAAATTGGGCCAAAATGGCCCGGCTCAATTGGCCCGTCAGGCCAGGCTAGGCCACAAAAAAATGGCCGGAATGAAACCGGCCCTATTTGGCCCGGTACTATATATTTTTTTTCTTTGTAAAATATACAAAAAACTAAGAAAAAAATAGTCATGGGCCATTTTGGCCCGGGTCACAAAAAATATAGCCTATTAAGAATTTGGCCCGGACCAGTCCGCTTTCGACACTTGGCCCCCCGAGCTAGGGCGGGCCTAGCCCATTTGAGAGCTCTAAGTACATCCCTAAACTTTTAGGCATTTTTAATTAGATCCTTGTATTATTTTTTTTAATTGAGTCCTTAATCTTTTAATTTTTTTTAATTTGGTTTCTGGAGCAAATGACAATCAAACGGAAGTTAACTCCAAGTACCTAATTAAAAAATTTTAAAGATTAAGGATTTAATTACAAATTTTTATAATATAAGGACCTAATTAAAAATTGCCTAAAAATTTAGGAACCTACTGATGTATTATCCTTTTTATAATTTAAAAGGTATTTTAGTCTATACATTATATAGGATAGATGTTTAATTTTTATATAATTAATTTTTATAATAAATAAATATTTTTGAAAGTAAATTTTTTTATTATTGCAAAGATAGTTTGTAAAATGAGTCTCAAAAGACACTACTAGAAAAATTTAATTTAATAACATACCATAATTTTTATCAAATAGCGACGAATTTTGTGATGAAGTTGAATTTTTATTACTCAGTGTCAGATTTAGTGACAAAAAAAAAATTCTCTCTAAAATTTTCGTCACATATTTATAATATATGAATATATTAGAATGCATTAGGTCATTGTAAAGGTTTTTTTTTACACTATTATCTAATAATAGATATATTGTCATGTATAATATGATTGAAAACTTTTATAATAATTACTTTAAAAATTATATCTAAGATGATATATAATTAGTTGAAAGTCTAGTTAGTTGAAAATGCAAAAATATTTATATTAATAATATATAATATTAAACATTATCATTTTACTAATATCTAAAAAATTATTATAAAAGAAGTCCATTGAAATGTTAATCTATCATTACTTTTTTTTTTTTTACCAACTTAGTCATTTTATATAATTATTTTTGCTGTAAATAATTAAAAAAGAAAATTGATTAAAATTTTCAGAAATTAGTGCATGTGACAAGGTTTAAGATATTTGAGGAATTAATTTAATGACTAAATTTTTAAAAATTAATATAATAATGCGTGTAACTAAAACATAATTTCAGAGTTTACTCAATTTATTCCTATATATTATAAAAATTAGAATTTACTACTTGGAGAGTCCCTCTACTTTCTCATTTATACATTCTCAATATTCTTTCACTTATCTCAGGGTGTATTTCACACATTATTCTTTCAATTAACAATAAAAAAATAAAAAAATCTCAACCATCTCAAACTATTTTCTCTTTATCTTTGTTTGTATTGTTTTTTTAACCACTTATTCCTTTCAATCTAGTTTTTTTTTTGTCTCTGTCTCTAAATTGAATTTCAATATTTTTTTAAAACGAAATTGTCCATGGTTAAAAATAATTTTGTATCACAATTTAAATTAATTATTATAAATTAAAATATAATTTATATATTCAAAAATATTTATGTATTATGAATTTTAATTATTATATAATTTATCTATTCAAAAACACTTATTTATTATAAATTTTAATTATATAAAAATAAACAATTTTCTTATACAATTCACGGGCTAAAATTCTAATTTTAAATTTAAAGTATAAAAAAAAGGAAAGAAATGTTAGATCTTATTCTTATGTCATGTATATTGTCACTCATTACAGTCTCACACAGGAATTAAATTTTAACAATTTGCCACTGCAATTACAGTTGCAAATCGTCATTCGCTCACGTACTCCTTGTTAAATATTTATCGGCTCCACTCCTTCTCTTTTTTTACTTCATCAACAAATCCAATAAAGTATATATGAAGCTGAACAAATTAATACATACCATTTTCTGATTTCTGCGGCCAACGTATATATAATTTACTTTTATATTTCTTCAAATAAATTGGCTATAGAGATTCGGATTGTTGACGAAGATGCATTAATGCGCCATCAAAGTTATACCCAAGCATATGCTACGTACTTGTATACATTACTCAAATCAATAAAAAAAAAATGGCAAACAAAGATATGTGTCATTTTGAAAAATATCAAAGTTTAAAACAAGTAACACCTGACATCCATCGTACTCTATTCAAACTTTCAACAATTTCGTGTGTCATTATTTTCACATTTGGATTTCAATGATATGTTCCTGACTGTATATATACATATTAAAATAATATCGTTTTAATATTGAACAGATGTTTTCATTTAACAACGATTATAAAAGTATATAATTACATAATGATTCATGTTGGATATAGAATCTGCTATTCAGTATTCCCTTATTTTTTGTTTTAAGTGATTACATATCTTGGATGTACAACAAATACATTATTTTCATTTGAATGACTGAAGGCTATTATTTTCACTCGCAATGTTGATCAGATAAACTAGTGTCTAATCTAGGATCGGAGGCATTTTGATTTTTGAAATTATATTTGAATGATCGTTTAAAAGAACATCATGATCAATGAGAACAAAGATAAAGAAACTAAAAAATTATGACTTTTAATTAAACAACTCTTAAAGTTTGTTTGGTTGGGTAGATGAAAAACAATGGAAAATAGAAAATTTTGAAATTTGAATTAAGAAAAAAGTGGAAGAAAATAAAAATTCAATTTTTTTTTCTAAAAGTCAACTTTTTTCTCTTTCTCTTTTTTTTCTATTTTTAACTAAACAAAAAAAAGGGTTTAATTTTTATACATTGTGATTGTAAAAACAATTATATTGTCAACTAATAAAAATTATAGTAGTTATGATTTATAAGAAAATTATTGTAAAAATCAATGCACTTATTATGTATTACAATTTATGATTAAATAATAATATAAAATCTTTTCACACTGTAAATATATGGACCAAGATTCCTACCGTCATAAAGTAACTGCAAGTCTACAGTCATAATTGAAAGGTCCAATTTTTTTTTGGATTATATTATTTAATACATACAATTTATTTTGAACAGTTAAATTCATGCGATCACAAAATTGACAAAAGAGAATTCTATTTTGTGAATATATAAACTATTTTTCTCAAAAAAAAAATTATTATCAGTTTTTTTTTCTCTATTTTCCTTCCAAGATGCAATTAGTTCATGATTCATGAGCATTTAAGCTTGTCGGCACTTGGCACCGAGTTTTAGTACTATCTATTTTTACAACTCATAGCAAAGAGAGAGGAGTGGGGTGGGGGGGGGGGGGGGGGAAGGAGTCTGTGTTAAGTTGATGACTTTATTATGTTTCTGTTCGTACTTATAAGTTGGTTAAGGTTTTAAACTGTGATCATGACGAGCATTTTGGAGACTTTCAAAATTTTAATATCACGAGAAGTTGTAAATACAATCATATATATTTTTTTTGGGTAGAGACACGGTATCCTCCAATAGTCAATCTTGATTGAGCAAGTAGTACCACTATAGGTGGTAAAAGCTCTATCTCTAGTCTAAATATTTAATGCAACTATATATATAAGACTCAAATTTGAGACTATTGATTAAACAAAAACAACCACGTGCTTGTAAATACAATTATGTGAAAACTTAATCTAAAATTTTAATATTACAATCATAATTGCAATTGTGAATCACAGTTCGAGATCTAGATAAAGACTATAGGTATGACAGTGTTGCTGCTAAACAAAATTAGAGAGATATTATATTTATACAATAAAATTATATAACATTTTTTTTCTCTCTCTCTCTCTCTCTCTCTTTTTCCTATGACGTTACCCATCTTATCTTTCTCTTTTTATTCCTCTCGGCCCATCTTTAACATAGGCATCTTACCTTGTTTTTGAGAGAGAAGAGATGAGATGAGCAACTTTTGTTGCATACAGAAGTAACGATGAATTTGCATACAAAAGTAATGATGTTTAGTGTAAAAAGCAGGTTCCCTACAAAAGCAACTACAAAAGATGAAGATAAAATACAAACTATTACGTGTATGTGGATTTGCTCTAGCTAGGGTAGGAATATCGCTAAAGATGAAGATAAAATGCAAACTACCCTGTGTATGTAGATTCGTTTCAGTCGGGATAGAAAGATTGCTAAAGATGAAGATAAAGAAAGCGAACTATCCCGTGTATGTGAATTCGCTCTAGCCTGGGTAGGAAGACCGCTTCGACTGAGATAGAAAGACTTCTATCTCGTCGGATATGTATAAGGCTCATCAAGTACAAAAAAGGCGAAAAGTATATATAACAAATATATATATATTGAAATTCATTTCAGGTATAAAACAAAGCAAAAAGCAACAACTTAACTGAGAAGTGGAATAACATCGAAACTTATTTTTCACTTTAAACTAACATTTTGCAGGAAGAGAGCAAATGTGGCAGTAAAAGCCTAGCCACATGACTCAAAAAACAAGCCAGTGCTCGTGTCAACATGAGCCACCGACTTCGAGGCTACTATTCTAGACTCCCTTTGGGCCTAGCCATGTGGCCTAGGTCTATGGTAACTTACTTACTACATTGTTACTATATAAGGCATTACATGTCTTTAGGTACAAAGTTAAGTCTCATTATTCATTGCTTACAGACACTGACTTAAGCATTGAAGTGTCTTTGCAGGTGATAACTAGGTGTTGCTACTTGCCGGAGCCGCCTGAATTGTCCACCCCCTTTGAGGTACTAAAATACTCTCAAACACTTAGTTAAAGAGAGAAGCCTTTATAACAGTACAAGCAACAATGATAATTTTACAGACAGATTTACTCTTATTTATAAAAAAAATATAAATGAAAATTCTCAAATTACAGTGCCTAGTATGACGTAGATGGCACATGCTATGCTGCTTGAATTATATGTTTGGTTAGAAGGAAAGAGGAAAGAAAAAAAATACGGATAACGAAATGTTTTTTTTTATTTAGTTGGAGAAAAAAGTAAAAAGAAAAAGAAAGAAAAAGTTGTCTTTTAGAAACAAAAATTTAAAATTTTCTTTTCTTTCACATTTCTTTCAATTCAAATTTTAACTTTTTTTCTCTTATCCATATTTTTCATCCACCAACCAAGCAGGCCTACAGCTCCTGGTATTTCCTAGCTAACCTAAAACAAAATTCGCGCAGCCACTTTGTATGATAATTTATGCTGTGGATTCATAATCACAACTCACAAGCTTTCGGTGCGTACAAAACGACCATCAGAGACTGCCACGTTTCTTGTTCCATTTTTTCAATCTTGTCGCTAATATCATCGATCGTCATAATAATATATAACTAATTTAATTCTACCATGCCCATAATTAAGATAAACAAAAATGGAGTTTGATTACTTTCCACATGCGCTGGCGCTGGTGCTTCCTGAATGGAGTCTCGATCCGTAAAGTGAATGAACGGTTCTTTCGTTGGTGGAATTTTATATTTTAATAATTAATATGGACTAATATTATAAGATAATTATATTAGCTATTTATTATTAGTGGACTTTATTTTATGTGGTCAAATTAAGTGAGCTCATTAAACTTTTAAATAAGATGATATGAATTTAAATGAACAAATGTCAGTATTGACTGATTAGGAGATAATGAGAACCCTATTAGGTTAACACACTATAAGATAGTTATGGTCTCTAATACACCAAATCACAAAAGACTCCTCCTTTCTCCCCATCTGAAGAGAGGCTAAGGTCCCATTGGAAACTCGAGAGATTCGGTTGAGAAAGAACCATAAAGCCACCGGCTCTCTTTGTTCGTGTTTGTGATAAATTGCCTTGAAGATTCTGTGAAGAACGCTTAGATCAGGAACCGATTATAGATCCAGGTATTTATCCTATCCTTAGTAATCCAGCATGTTATAGATCCTGTGTGAATAAGAACGAGTTGTTCTTGATATATACATGCTTTTGTTATTATATATTTCTGCCTAAAATTTTCTTGAATTAAAGACTAAATAAAGCATGCCTTTAAAAAATTATTTTCCACATCGGTTTGATACATGGAATTCATTATGTATATGTGTTGTATCCATGAATTTAATAAAAACTTAAGGATAAGCTTTTACATTATGAGGCACCGCGTATAATCTTCTGTCAGATCGAAATCAGCAATATCGTTGCCACACTCATCCATGCACATAAAGGAAATGTTAATAATATTAAAATATGCATATATGAAGAGATAAAACAAACCAACATATTTAGATTAGATTCTTGATAGATGAATAAATCAAAGGCTCATGCTATGAGATGATGCATGCCTAGCTAGCTACTTGCGGATGATGCATGCCTAGCTAGCTACTTGCGGGTTAGCATTGTAAATATGTATTGACATCGGCACTTGGGTGTATGATTAATACATTGACCTTTTGTATGTGTTAGGAACGTTTTTTGCGAATGCGCCAAAATCACAATCGGTTGCGTTCTTTGGGAGTTTCATAGATAATATAATTATCTAATTACCAAAACGCCAACTCTATGAATAAGACTTGATCAAGAATATTTGTTTATATAAATACCATACGCCGCATCTAATTAAAAGAGTGAATTTATAGTACTACGGCTACTGCTGCTGGCATTTGCCAACCTCAGCTCTGTATCTCGTCGATGTTGACCTATTGATTCTTTTTCTCTTCATTCTAGCTCAAAAATTTTGACTTCTAAAAATAAGAAATAAATTATATTAGTGTGGATACTTCATATTCCATACAGCTGTGAAGAAATTAAAAGCCATACAGCTAACCATTCAAAAAATCCATGGAGTTGATCGTGTGATACTTGTGAGCACAAAATGAACATTTTTTTTTCTCTCTTTCTAACAATGTATGTTAATTTCTTTGACATTTTCTCGACCCCAAAAGCTATAATTACGTTTTCTCAATATATGTCAAGTGAATGGAACTGTATTATTTCTTTGTCAAACGTCACCTTTGTTTTTATCTAATACAATCAGAGCATATATAAACAGAGTAACACGTACTCATTCATTTTTTTCATTTGACTTTTTGTTCCCAAGTTTAATTTCCGTCAGGTAAGTAACAAAGCATATTTTTCTTTTCAAAAGAGAAAGATATCACTATTATATGTTGCTTCCAATTGAGCTCAAAAGAAAAACATGTTGAATATTGATTTATTTATAAATGATGTGAAAATTCCAAACCTTCGTCATAAGTCTCAAGACAATTTTTAATTATACAAATCTATTTTTGGAACGTGCCTTTTTTTTCTTCTTCTCATTATGTAGGCTTGTAGTTGTAATATATTTAATATAAATATGGCTGCACATGGAGTATTTGATCCGCACCTCGCGCCCCTGCTGTCATTATCGAAACAGCCCTTCTGGGCTAGCTACCAGAAAAATTGCGGTGGAAAAGGAATTAAAATATGTGGATTGAACAAAATGGTACTAATGTGTTCATATTACTTCAGAGATTGCAAACGCGTGTTCATACTACTTACATTACATGATTCTTTTATTACATAGAGTTTTATTAAATTCGTGAACATATATAAAATATTACAATCAATGATTAGCAGAGCTTATGCAGAGAAAGAGAGAGAACTAGAGAAGCTAGTTTGGCGACCTCCTCATAGGTCGTTGACACACTCTTGCAGCTACTTCGTGCTCGCAAAATGAACTTCAATGAAAGGAATAGGTCAACCACTGGTACATAATTTAAAGCTTCTATTCTAATTTTATATTAATTCTTTTAATATTAGCTTAATTGCACATCGTGCCATTTTGGTTACTTATGTTCCAATCACGCTAAATGGATTTCCAACTTTCTTTTATTTTACAGGCAAGTCCTGCTACTAGTTGTTCATTAATTATTTAATAGATTTTTCTGTCATAGTTGATTGATACATATCTGACGTGTTGTTGGTTGCATAATATTATATTGTTCATTTAGTAGTAGAAAATGTATGAGTAATTTTGGTCTTCATGCATTTAGCTAATATATAACATAATTTTCATACATATAAAAAAAAATAACTTGGTGATTTTTGTCATGGTAAGAATCATTAATAGTGTGTTTGGATTGGTGCTGGAAAATCATGGTAAGTGTAAAATTATGGTGAAATCAATACAAATGCAACTATTTATTACTTCAAAAAATTACGGTGAGTGCAACTCACCGTGTTACTAAACATATAATAAGCCAATTTATGTGTTACCAACTATTATGTGCATAAAATTATATTATATATAATTTAAATGCGTGAGGATCAAAATTGCATATACATTTCCTATTACTAAACACACAATATAATATTATAAAATTAAACAAATAGTAATTTTTATTTTTTTAATAATATATTTTTTAATTTTAACTTAAGCACTCTTATTTAAATAATTTTTTCTTTTATAAAATTGTGTTATTTTAATTTTTATGTTTCTTCTTTCCATACTTTCATAACTGAAATAAAATATTATTATGAATATAATGATTTTTCTTTATTTCACAAAAAAATATATTTATATCATATTTTTTCAATTAACCTTCTTTTAATCTATTATATCACTTCCAATATATAATTTTCCCCCTTGAGTCACTCCTTTTAACCCTCATTAATCTCTCCACATGTGACCTCCAACCCATTTTGTAACAATTGAATATTATTTTAGATTTTTTTTTCAAATCACCTAGTTAGTGTGGTGATGTTAGACCAAGCTTGGTCACACTAAGTCACATAATGCAAGTTCTAATTTTTGGCTCCTGGTGTGGTGACATGTTGTTGGCGTGATGACATTGCCTTTTCGAATACTAACTTTGATTCTTTTTTAATCTTCTTCATTAATTTCTCTTTTAATTTTTTCATCTTTCCAAGTCAAATCCATACAAAACAGATATAACAAATTAAACAAGTCTAGTGTTGGATTATCTAATTCAAAGATGTACAATTATGTCCCTCTTTTCATTAAAAATCATCAAGATTGGGATTTCTTATGCTCAAATTCAGATATGCTTTAAAACATGTTACTTAGTTAAAATATAGGACAAAATACAATATTCATAGGAAATGAAATGAGACAACTTAATTTTATGTAAATATCGTAACTAAAAGCTAATATTTCCTAATCCTTAACCCTTAATTACCTTATAAATTACAATTATTAATATCATCTTTACACTGTATAACTACTCTCCTTATATTTGTCACTCTTGCCAATGCCAACACCGTCAATGCTCCATTATTGTCACTGCCATGATGGGGCCACAAGTATAACAATTCATCGCAAGTAATAATAAAACGGGAAAAATTCAGTATCATTCTTACGGATTAATGATCAATTTGCCATTCACAAAGACAATTTCTAGTAGGGCCTATACTAAGAAAGATTTAGATTTAATTTGGTTGGGAAAAACAATAATTAAAATTGGTGAAAGTAATAAAGATTTGCGTTTAAAATTTTTCTTTTAAATCAAGGACACCAAGAATGCCAAGGAAATAACTTTAATACGATCAATGAAGATGTTGGGGCTAAAATTTCTTCTACGTCACTTATGAATTTTTGAATTGGGATTAATTCAATTTGGTTCTCTAATTTGCCTACTAGATCTACTAATTTATTTGGACATTAATTCTTAGGTAAACAAATCTTTATTCTAAATTAAAGGCCTTAATTTCTTAGATGAAATTAAAGAGGAATAAGTGTAAAGATCAAGAATTTCTAGAGGTAGCGAGTGTTTAATTATTATTCTTAGCCTAAAGAATCACAAGATTCAATTCTCAAAATACATCCATACATTAAATTTTCGTTTAACATAAAAATAAAAAAATGAAAAATCATTCAAATAAAAGTGGTGTTCAATGCCCCAAAATATTATTAAGAAAATGGTATTTGGTGATTTGTATTGATATGAAACAGTGAATAAATACACAGTCCTATCTACAAACTCTCCATGATTATAGGAGATAAATACATAATCTCTATGATTATAGGAGATATAAAATCGAATTAGAATCACAAGATATAAATGAGAAGATATACAAGGATTTGGATCAATTACAATTTGAATTCAAATTATAGCTAGTCCCTAATTATTTCCAACACCCTTTCTCAAGTTGGTGCATGGATACGACACATACCCAACTTGTCAAAAGAACTACTAAGAGCCTTGGATGCTACTGCCTTGGTAAGCATATCTGCAAGTTGTTGTTCTAATTTTACAAAAGGAAAGGCAATAATACCAGCTTCAATTTTTTCTTTGATGAAATGCCTGTCAATTTCCACATGTTTTGTATGATCATGTTGGACAGGGTTGTTAGCAATCTCTGTGGTTGATTTATTATCACAGTAAAGCTTCATCGCGTCCTTCTGTTCATATCCAATATCCTTCAATAGATTTTTCATCCATAGCAGTTCACATATTCCTACTGCTATCCCTCTGAACTTCGCTTCTGCACTTGATCTAGCAATTACTTGTTGCTTTTTACTCCTCTAAGTTACTAGATTTCCTCCCACAAAAGTGAAGTACCTTGCAGTAGACCTTCTGTCATCTGCTGATCTGGCCCAATTAGTGTAGTATAACCTTCAACTTTGAGGTGGCCATGTTTTGAGAATAACAAACTTTTCCTAGAGCAGATTTTAAGTACCTCAATATTCGTTCAACAACATCCATATGCGATTTTTATGGGTCATGCATAAATTGGCTCACAAGATTCATTGCATATGCTATGTCTAGCCTAGCATGAGACAAGTAGAGTAGCTTCCCAACAAGTCTTTGATATCTTCCTTTGTCTATACTAGTTGCATCAGTACAATGAAAATTCTTATGATTTTGTTTTATGGGAGTATCAATTGGTTTACAGCCAAGCATTCTTGTCTCAGTTAACAAGTCTAAAACATCTTTTCTTTAAGAAAGAAAGATTCCATGTTTGGACCTTGCAACTTCGATCCCTAAAAAATATTTGAGATCTCCAAGCTGTTTCATGTCAAATTCGAAAGCTAAATATCTTTGCAGGCTTAAAATTTCATCAGGATCATTTCTAGTTACAATCATATCATCAACATATATTATCAATGCAGTGATTTTACCTTGATTATGCTTAAGAAACAAGGTGTGATCAAAATTACTTTGAGTAACCAAAAAACTTCATAAACTTTGTAAATCTTCCAAACCAAGCTCTTGGTGATTGTTTCAATCCATATAGGGCCTTTTTAAGCTTGCAGACCATAGGAATATGTAAGTACTTTGGCATACCGGGAGGAGGATCCATATAAACTTCTTCCATTAAATCTCCATGTAAGAAGGAATTTTTTACATCGAATTGAAGAAATGGCCAATCTTGATTTACTGCTAGTGATAATAGCACCCTCATTGTATTGAGCTTTGCAATTGGTGCAAAGGTTTCTTGATAATCAACTCCATAGGATTGAGTGTAACCCTTTGCAGCTAGCCTTGCTTTATACCTCTCAACACTTCCATCAGCTTTATGTTTGATAGTAAACACCCATCTACAACCTACAGTGTTCTTTCCAACCGGTATGGGCACAAGTTCCCAAGTAGCATTTTTCTCCAATGCTTCCATTTCTGCTGCCATTGCTTAGATCCACCTAGAATCTGCTAGAGCTTCCTGCATATTACTAGGTATAGAGACAATGGATAATTGAGATGTAAAATTAGCATATGACTTGGACAACTTTTCAGATGACACATAGTTGTTTATAGGATATTTGACCTACAATTAAGATCAGGTTCATACTTGATCAGGGGCTTTCCTCTGTTAGTACGAGGTGGAAGAGTGTAAGGGCTCACTATAGGGTTAGGATTTGACTGACTAGAAGTAGAGACATTGCTTTGTGTATCAGCAGAAACATAGTGTTGTGTATCAGCAATAGAATGAATAGAAGCAATAGTTTCAGGTGATACCTCTACAGAATTATCCAGGGACTAGATCAGCCATGGATTTGAGATTAAAGAAGATATTATACTATCATTTTCTTTAGCCATATTCTCATTTTCATTATCTTGAATTTCATCCTCTTTTGTTGCTGGCATAACATCAAATGACCTTATATCTTGATTAAACATATCATGATTCTGCACCTCCTTATCACACCCCTCTAAGTTGAAGAATGACATTTTTTTAAGGGAAAAAACATTTCATGTTCATGAAATGTAACATCCATTGATACAAGTTTTTTTTTTAAGATGGATGATAAGCTTTATATCCCTTTTGAGTGGTGTTGTATCCCACAAAACACATTTCATTGCTCTGGATTCTAATTTTGTTCGTTAATGAGGATGCAAATGCACATATATGACAACCAAAAATATGGGGTGGTAAATTATTGACAGAATTAAGTGTGCAATGATTAGAAAGGACATCAAGAGGTCTCCTAAAATTTAACACACTTGAGGGAACTCTATTAATAAGATAAACTGCACAACTTAAAGCTTCACCCTATAGGTAAGAAGGAACATAACTACCAATTAGGAGTAATCTAGTAACCTCCAAAAGATGTCTATTTTTTCTCTCAGCTACTCCATTTTGCCGAAGGGAATTAGGACATGATGTTTGATGAAGAATACTAACAGATTTCATAAAATTTGTCAACTCATTATTGTAGTATTCCCCTTCATTACCTAATCTAACTATCTTGATTGGAGTTTTAAATTGTGTAGTTATCATTTTGTGAAATACTTGAAAAACATTACACACATCACTTTTGTGTTTAAGAAGATATAACCAAGTCATTCTTGTACAATCATCCACAAAGGTCACAAACCATTGCATCCCATTGTGTATGGGATGAGGGGTTGGTCCCCAAACATCAGGGTGAATAATTGAAAAGGGAGCATTAGCTCTACTGTCATGTATAGGAAAAGTAACACGATGGATTTTTGCCATTACACAAGGTTCAAATTTAAAACCAGAGATATTACAACAGCTAAACAATGAAGGAAATAACCTCTTAAGTTAGCTAAAAGAGGGATGTCTTAATCACTTGTGCCATTGCCAAATCTATCCATTAGCATTTACAATGACTGAAACAGGACTGTTAGATGATAAATATGTAAACATATGTCTATCACAAGTCATACGATCTATTGCACCTGTATCAATTATCTAATCACTACCCCTAGTAACAACAGAAAAACCACAAGCAGATTGAGATGTACCTGACTTAGCAACAAATCCAATAACAGTTGTCGCAACCAGGGTCATGACAAGACGGTGAAACAGAGTTTTAAAAACAAGGAGTAACCACCAATATTTATTTAGGAAAAACATTGGAAAAATCTAAAAAGAAAATGGTTTATGAAATCAAATTTTGAGCTAGGGAGTCAATTACATGTAGGGAAGGTATTAACATCCTACGATGTCTGTCATAAAGACGGTTACCTCTAATTGATTAAGAAAATTATTAATGACTTTTAAAATATGTATCTCATCCTAAAAATAATTTCAAAAAGAATTTTATTTATTATAAAAAAGGATTTTTATTGTATCTTAAATTTTATTATTTTTGAGATCGACAAGAGTGGGTCCCTGTTCCTACCTATCTCCTAGTGCAATGGAGAATCAGACTCACATAGTTCTTTTATAGAAAATATTTGTGTCTTGTCATTTTTTAATTTTGTTTATTAAATTTTAAGATTTCTAAACTGTCACGGCTTATACGTTCTAAAAATAGAATCAACAAAGGTGTATACCCAAGTCAATCCATTGAAGCAAGTTAGTTTTAGCTTAACATTTTTATTTTTTATGTTGTTTTATTTTACTTTATAGAGGAGTCTTAAGACACCAAGCTGTTGCAACTTGTGCCTTAACATCTCGGGATTAAGAAGATGTCACATCCAATTATTCCTTTTCTCTATTTAAGATATTTAAAAAAAGTATATTTCTAATTAAAATAACAATAAAAACATAGAGAAAAAATAATAATAACAATAACATTTTTTTATTTTTGTAACAATTTGATTTTAATTTAACATTTTTAATTTTAGAGAGAAGTTTAAAGACATCAAGTTGTCACAACGTGTGCCTTAAAACCTTAGGATTAAAAAGATGTCACATCCAATTAATCTTTCTCTAAAAAATTAATTAAATATAAAATATTTCTAATTTGAAAAGGACATACAAAGAATAAAATTTAACAAAATAACAATGACAAAAAAAGGAAATAAAACATATATATAAAAAAGATAAGATAGGCAAATTTACCTCAAGATACAATTTGTGGTGAACACAAAACAATCAACCACAAGCTTCTAGTAAAAACTCCAAGAGAGAAAAAATAAAAGAGATAATAATAAAAAAATTAAACTTTCATAGGCTCCATGCTTTGCATTAAGCCCATAATTAATGGATTTTTGGCCTCCCCCCATTGCTTGGTAGCATATCTTTATATAGGGGAAGGAGAAGATTCATTAGTCTAGATTGTCTAATGTGGGACTTTTAAGTGAAGGGAAGGAATGTGGGACTTGAGTTTTTTTATGATTAAATGCCTCACTTTAGGGTTGATTTTCATCAAGATAAAATTTGATTTTGGTTTTTGAGGTAGAGATATGAGTTGTAGATCTTTCTACAAGCTTTTCAACGGTGCAAAGAACACCTCAAACGGACAAGTATAACTCAAGATATGACATTTCCTTTCCATGGTATTCATCATAAAAAAAAGAGCTTTTTTCCTTCAAAAGTTCTCTTACTTCTTTTTTCCTTTCCTTTTATATTTTATTTTCATTTGCCCGGACAAAATTGGGTGTTCACAACAGTGATAGGGTTGTCCTTGGGAACCCCCTCCTTTTTCCCTTTTGGGTGCCACTCAGGATAACCGTGTAACTTAAAGTAAGTATCCATTGTATGGTTGTTGCCATTACAATGTGTACATTTACGATTTCCTTTCTTGTAGTTAGCTGTGTTTTTCATAGCCATGGCAGCGCCTTCATTCTGTGTTCCACAAAGCATGGCTTCTTGGCGATTTACCTCAACACAAACATTTGCATATACAATTTGTATACTCAAGAGTGGTATGGTTGCAAAGATTTGACCACAGACCCCATCCAAGTGTGAATCAAGGCCAGCTAAGAAGATGTATACACATTGGGCATTCAATTTATTAGTATATGTCTCAATATCTTTTGTGCACTCCATGGTACAATTCTCAATCTCGTCAATTTCCTGCCACAGTTTTTGTAATTTTGCGGAGTAAGTAACAACAGAACCACCATTTCTTTAACAGATATTACCTCACAATAAAGCTGATACGCTTTTGATGCATCTTGATTGACTGAGTAAGTCTCCTTGATAGAGTCCCAAATCTTCTTGCCTGTAGGTAAACAGATGAAAAGTGACCTAACATCTTTGGTCATTGCATCCAAGAGCCAAGATTTGACCATACAATTCTCATCTTCCCAGGTGTCATATTCCTCAGAGGTTTTATCCGTAGGTGCAACCATCTTCCCAGAGATGTAACCCTAACGCCTACGACCTTTTATCTTGTTCTCTGCATTCAGGGCCCATTCCATATAATTCATACCATTAAAACGCTCAGGTGTAAGGACTGAAGACAGATCTTGCATATGTAGAGCAGGATCTAATTTATTTGACCTATTCTCCATTTTCGTACTCAAAAGCTAGTTTCCAATTCTTAGAGACGAGAGGTAATTGGAATTGGCTCTGATACCATATTAAGAAAATGGTATTTGGTGATTTGTATTGATATGAAACAGTGAATAAATACACAGTCCTATCTACAAACTCTCTATGATTATGAGAGATAAATACAGAATCTCCATGATTATAGGAGATATAAAATCGAAACAGAATCACAAGATATAAATGAGAAGATATACAAAGGTTTAGATCAGTTACAATTTGAATTCCAATTATAGCTAGTCCCTAATTATTTCCAACAAATATCAAAAAAAATTCTCTACTTTATATGGGGTGGAATGCCTAATATATCAAAGAAAAGGACGCTTAAGGCCCCAAAATTTGAGAAGGCATGCAATGTGTGAGCATGGCGCAAAAGGGAGAGGCGCTTAGTGCCCAAGCATCTATGTAGGGCACCTAGCTTCCTACAAATTTTGATGGGTTGCCTAGCTTTCCTCGTAAGGGGATGTAAAACACTAGATGTTTACATTTAAGAGGAGTGTTAGCCACACATTTTTTTTAATACACACTCTATTATTAATTAAAATTTATTAAAAATTATAAAATCAGGAGAGAGACTAATTAAATTAGAAGTGAGACCTACTAAAATTTATGATTTCTAATAAATTTCAGCCTATAATAGAGAGTGTGTTTAAAAGAATATGTTACTAGTATTTCTCCTACATATAATGTTAGTATCTTACCTACATGTCTGGCTACTTACAATGTTCTTAACACTTACAAGCTCTATCATTGTGATTCTTTTTGGTCCTTTTGAGATCAGTTTTTCTCCTCTTTATTAGTTGAAATCAAAACATCAAAAATAAGATTAAAAGGAGAAAAATCATACTAAAACTTAAACAAATTTAATCAAATGATTTTTATTTCTTACTACCATAAAATACACTCTTTTGAAGACAAATTTAGAGAAATAATTTAGAAGAGTGACATAATTTACACAATATAAAAATGTGCAATTTTTGTGGAATTGGTTTCTTTGAAAATTAGCGTCTATTTTACTCTAAAATACTTTGGTTTAATAATAGGGCAAACAATAGTATAATATGGTAATTTGATTCTACTTGAAACATAATTCCATCGAAAGCCTACAACTTGAATATGTGGCAAGAAACAACAATGCACAACTGCACTTATATGAAAGAGAAATCATGAAAAAAAAAATGCGCAAATGTGTCGTTGACAATAAAATTATCAAATTATTCATATTTGCATATGTACCATGCATGTATGTCGGGGTGAAAATAGGCCAGGCTACCAGTAAGGGACCTATGACCTGGCTCGTTTGTTAAAGAGGTCAAGTTTAGGCGTTGCAAAAAGCCTATTTAGATAAAAATACCAAGCCTTAGGCCTTAAAAAAAGCCTATTAAGCCTAACAGGCTACCCTATATATATATATATATATATATATATATATATATATAATAAAATATTATTATATATTATACTATATTATATATACATAATTATATATAATACATATATTACATATAATAATATAAAAGGATATATAATTTCTAATGGGCCTTCTTAGACCAATAGACTTGCTTAGGCCAATAGGCTTATCAGCCTTTTTATAGGCCTTATAAGAAAATAGGTGTTTAAGCAGGCTTGAGGCCAGGCTCAGGCCTTCAAAAAAGGCCTATAATAAGTAAATAGGCTAGGCTCAGGCTTTATATTTTTAATAAAGATCAAGCTCAGGCCTACCAAAGTCTAGCCTGGCCTAGCTTATTTTCACCCCTACATGTATGTTTTGTCATACTCTTTATTAGGACAATATCAACAAGGGTGTACTTGGAACAAATCATATGACTCACGTTAAGGGTGATGCAAAAGTTACTTCCAAATGCTTCAATTAGACTTGAGCCTACAACTTGAAATCATGTTTTCAACACACATCCAAACATCATCATCTATGAAAATATCAAGTTTGACCCATCTAGACTCAAGTTAAGTCATCCAAATGCACATCCAAACATAGCCTAAGTGCCAACAATTAGTCAATTATGTATAACGAGTTTCTAAAACTGTATAATATCATAAATATATAATTAAATTTTGAAAACTAACTAAAAACTTAAACTTTTTCATGTTTGTCAAAAGAACTATAAATTTACATACATTATAGATATGTGTATTGTAGATCGAATTATTATAAATATACATCCACTTTCTATTTAATCTATTTTTACTTTTCCTATCTTTTTTCTTCTTTTTCATCACATCATTTATCTCATATATCACCTTTTTTTTTATCTCTCTCTTTATTTTTCACTTACATATATACCCAAGAATGGGGTATACCTTTAGTATTTTCCTTGTAGATTTATCATTGAACTCATCAATAAAAGGAATCAAAATCCACGCGTGCTTGGTTAGGGAACGGAGCACCGCCTAGCTAGCGGCATAGCGTCCTCAGGAGTGATAAAAATTCACACAAAATAATTTTTTCAACAATTTATCATCTTATTATTGAAGAACGTACTACGATGAGCCTAGCTAACAATAACTTAAGCAGCAGTACTTGGAAAGCTCCTGCGTCGCAATCTTCATTTATTCCTTCCTGTTTCTTCGGTGAATTTCTTTTCGCCTCAATTTTTTCTGAGATTTTTTATTTCTTTTTTTTCTTTTAATGTGTCGGTAGCTTTTTAGTTCTCTCATATTTTGTCATTTTTTATGTATGGAGGAGCTGAAATAAATTACTTCCCCACTGCACCAACAGTTTATTTATACAGGAGATTGTAAGAGTCAAGACTTAATTTACTTTGATAATGAGAACTTTGTTGTATTTGTCCGTAACTCTGTCTAGTATGTGGGAAATTATTAGGTGGCTCAGACAATTATAATCCCAACTAATCTCCATATGACACATAATAGTATGTTATTAATTATTTCTTATAAATTGAAAAACTTGAATACATGTTATATAAATATTGATTGGGGTCATAAATACTTAATAGTTCTAGACTACTTAATAATTTTTCCTATTCTGGCATACCTTTTTATTTTTTGTTTATTTATTCTGTTGGTGGTCTGGTGTAACTTTTTATTCTACCTTTTACTTTTAGTTAACTAACAACTAATTCACACGTAATAGATTAAACTTATCTGTTGCTGAAACGGGTGGGAACTGGGAAGTTCGATCTATAATTTCGCGGTGAGGGAATATGTCCTAAAAGAAACGCTATGAGAATCTTGGACCCAACATTGCGAATTTTGGTTGTATATATTGATACATGTTAACACCAATGTTTAGAGTAAATAAGATTTTGATGCAAGCAATAATATAAAAATAGAGCCAGAGTGCAGTTCTGATAAAAAAAGATTATTGTTGTGTATGGATATTGTAATCAGTTAGGGATATAAAAATATTATTGTTGTAATGTCCTCCATCTAAGAAAATAATGTTTGCCTTTTCTCACGGTGGTGTCGATGCATGCCAATGATGCCAGGCCTAACCCAATCAAAGCCTCTGCTGCAACTGACGCTCTTTAAATTAAACTTAATAAACTGTTTCACTATGACTCCAATTAAAAAAAAAAAGCTTCCACGCTCTCTTGAATTGTCAGAGGCATAATTTGGACGGTGATCATCTTATAACCATATAAGAATATTTTCTTGTTATACAATCACTATGATAGATTACATCACAACTACAAAGACCCAAGATTGAAGATTCCTCTTACCCTTAACTCAGAATCGGAGAGATATAGAAATACATACTATACTCACAATTGGGTTATGGGAGTTCTGCATAATTGATTAGTCAATGGGCATCTAGGGAAGCCCACTAACCAATCTGATTGGTTGGCAATGAAACTCGTACACATTATATAATAGTAATTTAGTATGATACTTGATTATTATTCTCTCTTTTTAATCTAGCTACAACCTTTTTGGGGTGACTGAAGCACCCACCAAACAATCCAAGACAAAATTTCCGTACCCAAAAGGAGTGCCTTTTAGTTATCACTTCATGAACAATACTTGTCACCTATTCCCTTTTACTCTTCAAAATCCCAATTTAAATCAAATGCCAGCCCGGTTTTGTCCTCCACTCTCTCATCATCACACACTGTTAGTTACTATCTTTATGTTAATTAGCTGCAGCCTTACCAATATGCTTTGCATGCTCAGCTCAAAGTTTATCACTCAAACACGCCAACACTCTCATGAACATTAACAATCAACAATTTATGCATGCCCTTCTTGAGTATGGGAGTTGGATATGCACCTTTCATCTCACAATTCCAATTCCCAATAAAATTGATTGAGAATTAATTATCTTCTGCTTAGGCCCCATTGTACTCTCAATATTGGAAGCAGAGCAGGGTAACAGGTCATATCGCATGGTATATTTGACCTACATTATTCTAGTTGGAAAATGGAAATCATTTTTCTGTGGTTGTTTCTCAATTGGTATTGTACTAAGGAATTATTGTATTTATATAATAAATTTGTGTAATTTTTTGTACAACTAAAAAAAAATAAGATGAATTTTTGTTACAGACAAGTATTATGTAGGGGAGGCAATCCTGTTAGAGTGGGTAGGATCATTATAAACGGCAAAGTATAATGAATAATATAAGGTGATCGCTTCAGTGTTTTTTATTTTAAGAGAGTATCGATATCTTTTTATATTAAAACAATAAAAAATAACTATTCGTATGTTAAAATCATATCATAAATGAGCTAAAATTTATTTTTAATAGTGTTTTTTATAATTGCAAAAAGTTCCATCAATCAAGATTTATTTTATTTTTTTTAAAATTCAATATTAAACATGAAAAATATGAGTGTAAATAGAATGGATAAAAAAGTAATCTTAAGAGTACTTTAGCAATTAAAAAATAACAAGATCCTAAACAATAAATTATATTATTAATTCCGTGTTATTTTGTATTTATTATTTGTTGTTCTACTAAAAAAAGGTACCAATACTCATTAAAATATATAGGCGCCGTCAAATTTACCATAATATAATAGTTTTATATCTAAAATTCGAACTCAAGACCATTAAGTTGAAACAACTTCATGTTCGTTGATTCACACATCTAGTAGTAAAAATAAATAAATAAAAATATGATGAATGATATAATAAAAAATAAAAATAGAAAAAATATATTATTGAAAGTATTATTAAAAATTTTCATACAAATAATATAACTGTATTCCATTTATGTCATCCGTTGCTAGCTCTAGCTGTCCAATCACATCCACTTTTTAAAATGCTTTTTGATATATATGTAATGTAGACCCCCAATTGTTGAAATGGAAGTATAAAATGAAAATTAAGGAATATTAATCGTTCTCTTTTGGCGTGAATAAGTTACGGTTGACGAAGTTAACAAACATCATGATGCCAAGAGGAGACTTCACTGCGCAACAGTTATGCATTATGATAGAGAGATTAATGTGCCGGACAAATTTTGTTGGGTGGGGGCATCGCCCCTAATTACGATCAATTCCCTAATCATATCCATTAACTGTTTTAATTTGTTTAGTACATCAAATGATTGATACATGCACTAACAACTACATCAATGAGCCATTCAATTAGAAATTGCCTGCGTTACGAACAGACACAGATTACCTCTTTCCTTCTATTTTCTTGTTTACTTAACACTTCTACTAATAACCTTCATAATAAATCCATGCATATAAGCTACATCGTGCCTTAAAAATGATTAAATTGTATTTCTATTTTAAGCACAGAGACTTCCTATGTAGATAGGTTATGGTCCCAAATGTTCGCAAAGCGTACTGGGGAAAAACGAAGCTACCCAAAGCAAATAAACATCTTTTTTTTTTTTTTTTTTGAGGTTAAATAAACATTTTGAAATACAATGAATTGAAAAAGTTAATTTCTTTGAAAAAAATTACTCATGAACTTATATCTAACCGTTTACAATTTTTAATTTGATTTTTACGTTGTTAGATATATGGTTAATAATAATCTGAGCTCTGGAATGCCTAAGTTCTCCACTCTGAATTGGTTAGTCCAATGCACTTAAAAAAAAAAGCAATAATACAATCGTGTTTAGGTCATTTTCACATATAATTTTTTTAAAACCCTTTGGTATGAACATTTTCACCAATCAGTAATCACTTTGTCACAGGGAAGAATCAATAAGCAGAGTGTAAATTTTCTGACCCGGAATGACCATCCAATCTCTCATTATCACCCCCAACCCAATTATTATTTTTTTCTTCACATGTACGTAACAGTATCTTGATCGACTACATCATTTTCATTTATCAAATTAAATGCAAGTGATATCAACTTGACAGGGGTCTTTGGCAATAGACATGTCCAAAAAGGTCAAAATATATTAACAGAGAGAAAGAGTAGTAAAAGAGCATGGACAATGGACGGAAATTAATGGTTGACGCTCATCATGCTCTTTGTATTTCATGCATATTACATAACTAGAATGAGTAAAAGTCATGTTCTAATGCCGGATTCTACGGGAGACTTTTGTCATTTTTGTGGTTATGTGTATTAAACAAGAAGGCCTCACATGGGGGTTGGATGCAGCTGAGAATAATTCACCAACTCCAAGCACCCCTTCTTCTTTCTAACTCTTGAGAATAAGTTAACATACATTAATATAATAACTTACTTGTATAACAGAATTTAATTTAAAATATGAGTAGATTTTAGCTTTCTCAAAATGGGGGCTGAAGGTGTCTTTGATAGATGCTTCATACCAGAAGATGACGATAAAAGCGATACACATGAGCTGCACAAAGAAAAGATAACCGCAAGGCCAATCATAGGCCTTGATGCTGATGAAGTTTGCAGGATCCCAAATCTTCCCTTAAAATGATTGGCAAACCAATTGGATTTTATTCAAATCTGGACCCCTGGTGCGCATTTATCGAGATCTTTCCACCGTTGCCGTCGCATACAAAAATTGCAAATCCAACTTACAAGCTGCAAGAGTCAGAGTAGCAAATGATTTTGCTCAACCCAGATTATTTAATTTGGGTGCAATGTACATACATTTTGAAAAATGAATTCGGTCCAAAGATAGTCAGGTCAAGTAACTTTATCTTGAGTTTGCTTCTTTTTATGGGCTTATCCTAGCAAATTTAGCTAATGTGTAAGTGGCTGGGCTTTATTTTCACTTTTCAGTCAGACAGACACGATAGTATTGGACTAAATGCATGGTTTGTTTTCGAGAAAATAATTGTCTTTTTTATTTTTTGAGAACTTTTTATTTTATTTTTTTTCAAATGTGATTATTTCTTTTTAAAAAGTTATACCCATAGCTCTCACGTGTCGCCTCAATTCAATAGCACAAAAAGTTAGAACTCGTTTTAACTTAAAATTAGTTTCTTTTTGGTATATGAGAAGGGACCAAGGTCCAAAACAATTAAAAAGAAAACCTTTAAAGTGAAAATCCGTGGGAAGAAGAATAAAGAGTAAGAATGTCCGTGAACCAATTTTATGCATTACAAATTATAAAAATTGAATTCAAAAGTTGTAAATTGGACACAAAATAAAAATAAAAAGTCTTTTGATTGCAATCCACACTAACTTATAATATATAATTATGTACAATTTTCTTTGTGACACTATCGTATCATATATAGGGATAACAATGATGCATATTCCTCAGTTATTATCTGCAAAATTTCGTGGTTATGGATAATATGTACCCAACCTACCACACACACTGAAATTAAGGTTTAAAAGATATTTAAATATTTTCTAATTTAGTTTGACTTTCTAATTATAATTAATGGTTTTATTTTATTATTTTTTCATAATTAGTTTTGATATTAAATTATATTTTTGTTTTACTAATTGGTTGAAAAACATGTTAAAATATTTCATTTAATTACAATGTAAGTAATGAATCTATATATCGTGTTTGTGTGTGTGTACACAGTTACTTGCATAGGTATGGATGTACGACTTTTGCTTTTGTAAATGTAGATATGAGCACAAATGTTGTAGTATCCTATCCAAATCAGACCATTACCATTCTTAACCACTTATACTTGTATAAAAAAAATATTAGAAATTATTATACTAATTTATTTTTCCAATATTTTTGTTATCTAAAATACATTTTATTAATCTAATATTTTTAATAAGTTTAGCAATTCTAAAATAGTTTGAAATTTATATTTTATCATTCATGTTTCCAATTATATATTTTTTTAATTTTATATTGATGAATAAGTTTTAAATAAGTATTTGTTGAAGGAACAAAATAAAATAAATAAATATCTTTAACAATATCACAGAATAAATCACAATAAAAGCAAATAGGTTAGCTTGTAAATTAAAAATATTGGTTGTGGTATCATGTAAATTCATTTGTAGTGGTTTAAATAAAAAATAAGATATAATAATTTTAAGTTTTGCAGCAATTGATTATAAAATGAAATGTTTGACACTTTAAATTAATTTTTATTATACTTATTGTGTATTACAAGATTTATATATAATTTACCAAACAATAAAATAAAATAAAAACTGAAAAATAAAAGCCAAACTATTAGATGATAAAATCATTGGTTTAAATTAAATTTAATTAAGACCTTTAAATTTGAAACCAAACTATCAGATACCATCGAGCACATGTGAGTCAATTAGTACGAAGTTGTTCCAACTTAATCACTGGTATCATGTTCAAGTCCTAGGTATTCAGTTGTTTTAAATGCTTAAAAGAATAATTTTGTCACACATAGTGATCCTATTGGCTCGAGTAGCATTGTCTACTTGTTTAAAGTTCTATTTTGTAAAAAAAGTTAATAAGGCCTATTGACCTATGTAAGTCTATCGACCTAAATAAGCCTATTAGTAATTATACATTTTTATATAATTATGAGTAATATATGTATAGAATTTGCTAATATACACTCAGTTAATTTTTAATTAAAGTACATTAGCAAGTTATAACTAAGAATTATCTTAAAATACACTCACGGTGTAGCTTGCTAATTGTAACACCCCTACTTTTATATATTAAATTATTCTATATTTAATTATTTTATATGTATTCTATATATTAAACTATTTCTAGAAAACCAGATGGAAATCTCAAAAGATTGATCCCTATAGTTATGTGTATATTACAAAGTAGTATTTAACTTAGATTTTTAATAATTTTTGAGAAACGGAGTTTGAAAATTTATAAAATGACCGTTTTGTCCTTAAAATGCTAAATAACAGAATTAATAAATAAAAATATTTGGAAGGGTTTAAAAAAAATTTTAAGTCATTAATATACTTAGAATAATTAATAATAATTTTAGAAATTTTTTGTAAATTTATTGAAACAATTTTTTAAAAAAGACAAAAATACCCTTAGTCGATTACGGAAACCAACTAAAGACTTTTTTACTTTAAAATATTTTAAAAAATTTATATTAAGTATATTTTGTTATAAAAATTTTATTTTGAAAGAAAAATAGTGAAAAATATAACAACCCTATTTTAATTTTGTCAATCGTTTTTCTAATATTTAACAATATAATTTTGAAAAATGGGGAAGGAAATTCGAAATTCTAATCCCTACCATTATGCTTAGAATTTCAAGATTTATTTAATTTTTATTTTTAATAAATGTTTCGAGTCGGAGCCCTGAGAAATTAGAAAATAACAGTTTTTTCTCTATTTCTCAACATTAAGGGCTGACATCAGAAAAAAATTCAATTGACATTAAAATGTCAATTTGAGCTTGGAATCATGTTATATGTATTAAAATATAATTTTGAAAATTTTCTGGAAATTTTCTAGAATTCCTATATAAAATGACTAAAATGTCCCTAGGTGTCTGTTAAGCCGAATCGGTATTGGTTTGAATTCCAAAAAGGGTGAAAATGGTATTTTTAGTTTCTTTTTGGGTAAAATATTTAATTTTAGAATTTTCTTCAAAATTTTGGTATTGTGTACTTTTTGCAAAATAAGGTAGAAATGTTGATTGTACTTCTGCTCAACTTAAGCGAGACCAGGAAAACCTTTGCTTGAGAAATTAGAAATTGACAATTTAGTGAGTAATGTAAAGCAAGTAACATGCAGTGGCATGACACCCTGCTAGGGAAGCTGCAGTTTGGTATGTTGAGGAATGAAAGGCAAGGACCTACTTGAAGAGGTCTCAAGCGTAGGCTTCGAGTGGTGAAGGTCTCAATGGCTAGGGTAGCGCCCTCAAGCTGGGATATTCGCCTGACCAAACTCGATAACCTGACAATTGCTCAGCATTCCAGGATTAGTTGAGAGTATACCTTTATAAATGGATATCCTGACTGTTATTTTCCTCAATAATGATGAGGACTGTACCATGTGATGATGTTGATGAGATATATGTACTCCTAGTCACTTCCCAGGTTCTATTGAGAACTATTACCCACTAATGAAATGTATGGATCCATATCTAGTTAAGGGTAGTCTGATATAACTTAGAATAAACCTTAGGTTCCCTTCTATTGTCAACTGTGTTTCACCTTTATTTTATGGTAGATTTCTTACCATACATGTAAAAGTGATTTTAGAACAAATCACCTCACTTCATTGTTTTTCTTCTTGTATGATTGATCGCAATTATTGAAGATGACGGCAATGCATGATGATGCTAAGGATGAGTTAGAGGATACTCTTCCAGATTTATAGACCTAGTTTATAATATTTTTCTTGAGGGACAGGATAGATAAATATTATTCTGTATAGGATCTTTTTGATGTATATATTGGGCTAGTTAGTATATGTCTTTTGAAGTACTTTTGTTTTCTTTTTGACTGTTATGTATTGCTCAAACCATGATGTACAGTTTTATACACACACACACACACACAAAAACAGTTTTTATCATTTCACTTCTATTTCCAAATTCTCTTAAATTTTGAATTTTTCTATTATAAAATCGAAAAAAATTTACTCACATTTTCATCAACTTAATTTAATAATTAAATTAATATGAACTATATTTAAATTTAAAGGAGTGTTACATTTAGTGGTACCAGAACAGTTCTGTCCTGTCAAAGCCTAGGGTATGACCTGGACCATTTTTGTGCTGTGTGTTCTTTAATTTATTGTTGATAAAACAGGAATGAAAAATGAACTATTTGTTCTTATATTTGTTTTGGACGTCTAACTTTATTACAGAAAGTGGTCTGCACACGTAATCGAAGACTTTGCTAAGAATAAACCTAATGTTAGCTGTTGGGTTTAGTATAAGTGATTAATGCATGTCTAAGTAGGTTCTGGCTAGGAAAAAGTTGGTACTTAAGAGTGTCAATTGTGACCCACCTCTCTTTCCTATGAATCTATCTGGTGTACTATTTCACATGTTATTTTCACTCACCTAACATATGGTTTTATTCAAAGCAATGAACTAAGACATTGATTCTCTTTTTCAAACAATGGTCGAAAGACTACGACACGACGCTACTCAACAAATACTTGAAAGAATGGCTGTTGTCCTTGAAAATATGAATCAAGGACGAGACAATAAACCTACAGAATATTGAGGGCTTGCAGCTTTTCACAAGAATAACCCTCCAACAATCAAAGGCAGATTCGATCCTAATGGTACTCAAAACTAGATTATGGAGATTGAGAAAATCTTTACTGCCATGAAATGCACTAATGCACACAAAGTGACTTATGCCACCTTTATGTTGTCCGAAGAGGCAAAATATTGGTGGAGGTATGCTAAGCAACAAGAAGAAGCTGAAGGAAAACTAAAAACTTAGGAAGTATTTCGTTTGAAGTTTTTGAGGAAGTATTTCCCTGAAGACCTAAGGTCGAAAAGAGAAATAGAATTCCTTGAGTTGAAGCAGGAAAATATGTTCGTTAGGGAATATGTTGCTAAATTTGACGAATTGTCGAAATACTGCCCCTATTTTCAAAACGAAGTTGATGAAAGGTCACGATGCTCCAAATTTGAGAGTGGATTGAGGCCTGACATCAAGCAGGCAGTGGGGTATCTTGAGATAGCCCAATTTCCTACCTTGGTGAACCGTTGTAGGATTTATGAAGATGACACAAAGGTGAGGCAGACCCAATGGAAGAATGTTGGGCCACAAAGGAATAAAAGAAAGGAATTCTTCACTAAGAAGAAACCTTGTCAGTTCCTTGGAAATTCTTTGGGCTAGAAGAATTTGGCCATTACTAATAACTCTAATTCCGAAGTTAACAACCCTGTTTGTTGTTTTCGTTGTGGAGGACCCCACTTTGCAAAAGATTGTACTACACAAATGGTTATTTGCTACAATTATGGAAAACCAGGCCATTATAGAACAAATTGCAAAGAATCAAAGAAAGAACATGGTGATGGAGGCAGAAACAACAATGGGAAGGCTCAAGTTGGAAGGCCTAAAGCAACATGCAAAGTTTTTACTATGAGTGGAACCAAAGCTATTCAATTTGACAACCTCATTCAAGGTAAATGCATTATAAACAGACATCTTTTAAATGTACTATATGATTCAGGTGCCACTCATTCATTCATATCACATGATTGTGCAAAATATCTAAAATAACCTGTTTCTCTGTTACCCTACGATTTGACTATTTTTACCCCTACAAATGTTCTTATCATTACTTCCTTCGCATGTTTGAATTGTTGCATTTTTATAGAAAGTAGAAATTTCTTTGTAAATTTAATCTGCCTACCTTTATCTCATCTAGATATTGTATTAGGCATGGACTAGTTATCTTCCAATCATGTCCTCCTCAACTGTCATGATAAAACTCCAGTTTTTGAGTCAGAAATTGATAAAAGTTATGAATCAAAAGATTTAAGAGTACCTATTGCCAACCAAACTAAGGCTTCAAAAAGAGCTTAAGTTTACTTGATCCTTACTTCTCTAGAAGTAAAGGAAAACCCTGATGTTAGTAAGTTTCCTGTAGTCCATGATTACCCTGATGTTTTCCTTAAAGATATTCCTGGTTTACCTCTGGAAAGAGAGACAGAGTTTTACCATAGACTTGGTACTAGGATCAGGTCCTATATTTATAGCCCCCTATAGGATGTTGCCTCTAGAGTTAGCAAAATTGAAGAAGCAAATTGAGGAACTGTTGAAAAAACAATTTATAAGACTTAGTGTTTCTCCTTAGGGTGCTCCAGTACTATTAGTTAAAAAGAAATATAGAAGTATAAGGTTGTGTGTGGATTACCATCAACTTAACAAAATTACCATTAAGAATAGATATCCTGTTCCTAGGATTAATGATTTGATGGACCAGTTAAGGGGTACTACTGTGTTTTCCAAGATTGACTTGAAATCTGGTTATCATCAGATTCAAGTCAAGGCTGAAGATATTCCAAATACTGCTTTTAGAACGAGATACGATCATTACGAGTACTTGGTAATGCCTTTCGGTGTGACCAATGCTCCTGCCATTTTTATGGATTATATGAACCGTATTTTTCATCAGTTTTTGGATAAGTTTGTAGCAGTCTTCATAGACAACATACTAGTGTATTCTAGAAGTCATGAAGAACATCTACAAATTGTTTTGCAATTTTGAGAGAAAGACAGTTGTATGAAAAACTCTCAAAATGTGAATTTTGGTTGGAACAAGTACAATTCTTGGGGCATGTAATATCGCAAGGTGGGATTTCTTTTGATCCTACGAAAGTGGTATCAGAGTAGGGCCTCTCTCCCAGTACGGTATGGTTCAAGGACGAACCAAGCGGAAGTTAGTGGGCATGTAACATCCCGGTGCTAACGAAAGTAGAGAGTGATCGCCGATGCAAAAGAGATAAGGCACAGACAAGGAGCGGCTCTTGGTAGGCTTCTAGCAGGAGGGGTATATGAATGAATCGAATACACACCGAAATGAGAGGGATCCAGAGGCTGTGCAGGTATGAGACTGTACAGTTGAGGATAGCTTAAAGGAATTAATAAATGCTACCTATACCAACAAGATACATATACTTTTTGGTAGCGTATCACTTAAGAACTCCACAGTTAAACATGCTTGACTTGGAGCAATTTTGGGATGAGTGACCTCCTGGGAAGCGTGTAAGTGAGGACAAAGCATGCTAAAAAGTCTTGTGTTGGTTTGTGGGAACAGTATTTGATCCTAAAAGCTGCCAGGCATTACACTAATGTACTCCAACTAAAAAATAAGTGGTGTACATTAGCAAGTGCTTGTGGGGTTTGCTAACGTACACCCACTTATTTTTTAATTGGAGTATGTTAGCAAATTATAATTAGGATTATCTAAAAATACATCAATGGTATAGCTAGCTAACATATTCTAATTAAAAAATAAGTAGGTGTACGTTAGCAAATTTTTATATATGTTATATATATGTATTATATATCATTATGTATATATAATATGACATAATGTATAATACAATAATATTATATTATAATATATTACTATATAAAACAAGTTGTCTTATGAAACTTAGTAGGTTTTTTTTAAAGCCTAAAGTTCAATCTTTTTACTTAAATATATATATTTTTAAATTAAATATGAATTTTTTATTAAATAAGTCAGACTAAGTCAAATCTTACGTCGGCTTCTCACAGACCGTCTGACCTATTTCTACCTTTACACAAAATTAGCCCCAATATACATGAATAACCTAAACATGAAGTGGCTTTCTTATAGAAAATGAGGATTGCTTTGGAACATGGGAGCAGGGCACGATTATTCCTACTGGCTACTTTAAAAAATTTTAAATATATATTAAAAAAACATATGTTTAAGTTACGCACGTTTGTGATTAAAAAAAAAAAAAGTTATGCACGTTTTATTTTGTGATGTTAAAAAATTATTATTCATAATTTATTCAAAAAAATTTATATATAGAACACATTTATATTTTTCTTATTCTTTGGTTTTTAATTGTTTTCTACTAAGACTTTTAAATTCACTCGTGTTACAAGAATTTAACATGTTACAAGGGAAAGATACAAAACAATTACAGTAAAATTCACCATATACGTATAGGACTTAGTAGTTTAATTTAGGTATCTTTTCAATATTGTTATGTTTCTTACTAACATAAGAGCATTTCGTTCCCTTCATTACCATTGATACCTTTACAATCGTTCATGATTGGTCTAAGTGTAAGGCAATTAAAGTTCTTAATTATTTTGGGATTACCATATCATTGGTGCGAAGTAATTACTTTATTATGACTAATCTCTGTCATAAAACCTAATTGGTCACCTTTAGCGTGAAGGTTAAAACCTATGACATTATGTATACTGTCTCAATTCCCTTTCCCCCTAGGTTGACCCCAGTGGGTTATCAAAAAAAGAATTTGAAATGAAGTTACACGATCAATGACATTAATAGAAAGGATTTTACTTCGAAAAAAGGGATCCCTCATGTTATTATGATTCTCTCTTTTTTAATTAATAACTCTTGTATTTATCTCATTAGTTGACTTATTTATCTCAAAATCAAATAGATTTTGAAATAAAGTTATATTTTGTTTAAATTAAAAATCATGTTACATTTAGAAGTTTTAATAAACAATTTACAACTAATGTGAAAATTTAGCACGGGATGTGTTTTTAACATCTCCAACAAATATTCAATAGAGTTGCAATGATTATAAGTTTAAGTTGAAAATTTATAAAATTATTAAATAATTTTAACTTTATTTATTGGAATTTTAATTTTAAAATAATTTTAAAAATGAAAAAAAAAATGGTCTCTGCTGCTATCATTATATAGATAAAATTACGCGAAAGGGGCTATAATTTCTCACAATGTAGAGAAACAAAGTCCGAAATGTCTATACTCTTTCAAGGATAGTGATTTATTTATGCCATCAATCTTGCCACACACAAAAACTGGAATGCATCATAGTCGAAGTTTGAAATGTCTATACTTTTTCAAGGATGGTGATTTATTTAAGGGCCCGTAACTGCTCAAGTGTGGAACATAAAAAGGCCCTGCATTAGAAAAAAAAATGTGATAGATCCAAACCCGAAATAAAGAAAAACTTGTTTCTGTTGTTGTTAGGTCTTTGAAGCTGGATTTCCAACATAAGCAAAGGATAGATCCATTCTGTGAACCCAAGCCCCATGTAGGACAAGGGCCTTACCGAAGGGTTAGAACTTAGGAGCACTGTTCATAGTGGGATTTGTTTCAATTATTGGGTCACAGTCTGGTAAACATGGTTGACAGTTAGATTTTTTGCCCCTCAGATTCCAATAAGCAAGATATTTTACGAACTTTTGTGAGAGGGATTTAAGTTTTTATTTTATTTTTCAATAATAACTTCTATTAATAAAAAATTATATTTCTTTCTTAGTGATAATATTCTTTTAGTTAATTATTAGTGAAAATAAAAGAATATTTAACATTTGGGTTTAACAATAGAAAAAAAAAGACAGGATTTATATTTTTCTAGCAAATATCTCTTCATTGTACGAATATTTGTAAATACATGTAAAATATAAAAAAATATAAATTTAAAAATGAATTTACTTTTAATAGAAATATAAATTAAAATATAAAAAATATACATATATTTGAAATTTTTAATTTCAAAACTGAAAAATTAGTATAATTAATATAATATTATTTTAATAATAATTTCAAAATATTTTATCATATTTTATGTTGATTGAAGAAATTTGAGTATTAATAAGATAAATTAAGGAAAGTAAAAGATTTATTTGATTGAATAATTAACCAAACGAAGAAAAAAACATTTATCTGACTCTATATAAAAGTTCATAAGACAAGTGTGAACAATAAAGAAGACATGTGATTATATAAGGAAAGTAAGTGTTGATATTGTCTTATTTTCAGAATTAAGGACTTAAATTTATAATATAAGAATTTTTGTAGGAAAATAATTAATGAAGAGTAGGGACATTTAGTTAAAAATAAGAATCTTTTGAAATGATTTGTCTTTAAAATACACAAGTAAATACGTATTATATTCTTGAACTTTAATCTGTTAAAATTAATTATAATTTATTATATAATACTTTAAAGATAAATGAAGTTTTTTGATTTGCCGTCCTGTCATGATATCAATTGCAACACATATAAACTAGTTGACTCACTTATAAACTAATCAATTGTTTTATCAAACACACATTTGGTCCTTGATTTGTACAATTTTGCGAAATATATATCATTCACTTTAGTTTTTAACATCAGGAAAAGAAATCGTAGAAAAAGATTAAAATAAATAATATTTAATTTGTAACATTTTACAAGGCCAGGGATTAAATTAATAAGTTTGTAAAATTGAAAATGAAAATAAAAATACTTATAATATTAAGGACCAAAGTATGAGTTTCTCTACAAGTCTTGTTAATTAGCATTTTAAGGTTTAAGAAATTGATAAATAATTTTTTAATAAAATTTGTATTAGAAACATATTAAAAATTATGATAAAATACATTAACAATGTTTTTTATATAAAATTTAGTTTTATTTCTTTGATAAATACCGATAAAGATTGTCTTGCTCTATTTATATTCATGGGCTTCATTTATTCCAACGTTATTTGCAAACCACGACAATCATTACTATGACGATACAGTAGTAAAGTACTAAGCTGTGTTGCGTAAATGTTCAATTGCCTTTTTGACTCTTCTAAGCAATTTTTCGCAATTTCTACTCACCTTTCGACTTTAGCAATTTGTTTTTGTTTTTTTCTTCCACACCGAATAAAGAGGGAGGAAAAAGAGATATAAAAAGGTTTGAGACCGAAACATCAAAATTAATATGGATGATATAAGTCAATGGTGTTGGGTGGAGCCAATGAGATTTGTGATAATTGAGTAGCTAGCTTGCTTGCATGCATGCTCAATTCCAACTTTGTTGCACTTTGTCGTAGAACTTTTTATAAAAGTAAAAAGTGGCAATTGAGTAGATTTTCAATGATCGCATTCACATAAATAATAATCATGCTAATTAATAGATAGGGCAATGAATTTGCATGCCTGCCCGCGTCCGTAAAAACCCTAAACTACCACATATCATAATAGAGACAATAATCTTCATTATTAACGTCACAATTATGAAGAGCATGTTTAGTTGAGTAAATGAAAATTTGATTCTAAAACTAACTTTCATTTAAAAATAAAAGTCATACTTGAATTTTAATATCACTTTCATGAAATGGCACCCTACCAATAATGCATAACAATTCTGTTTTTCCATCACTAAACTAAATTTAGTGACTGATTTTTCAATTGCTATATAAAGTAACTTTTTTTTTTGGGGCTAAACTAAGATCGTTTTTAAAAATCAAAATTCAGTAGCTATATATTTTGTATTTTTAATTAATTACTTAGCAACCAATTTTTCCATGGTTATACTTAGTGACTGATTAAATAAGTTTTTTGAATATGAAATTTTGGTTGTTAAATATTAAAATTTAATTTTAACTAATAATTTGGTGATTGGTTTTTCGGTTACTAAACCTGAATTTAGCAACCAAAAAATAATCACTGAAAAAATAGTTTTTATTTTAGTTAGTAAAATTGTTTAACGTACACTTTTTTGCAAAAAAAAAATTAGATTCGGTGTCTGTATCAGTCACAAAATGACCAAACTTTTTTGGCCTCTAAATTGTGAACTAGGAGTGTTTTATTTTTATTTTTTTTATTTTTATACAGATTTCTTCTCATGGTTTGGGTATAGATAACATGTTAATAAATAATTTAATTTCAAGAGACAATCACTTTTTCAAACAAACTTTTAAAGTGCTAACACACACTTATTGTTTCCCTAAGTTCAATACGAGTCACACGACCAATTTGTATATGAAACACGACCTGTAGTTGTTCACATATCTATGATCGGCCATAACTGTATTAGACTTTAAACAAATTAGACAGTGGCCAAAGGCCTAAAAAATATTTAAACTTTTAATAAAATTCACTCATTATTAGTATAAGTTATTGAGTGATAAATTTTATTAAAAATATTTCTTATTATTTTAAGTGTATATAAAATTCTAATTATCACTCTTTTTTCTTACCTATTTGTCTCACCAGTAAGCCTCATCTTTCTAACTTTTAGTTTTCATTTCTAATTTGTTATCGTGCTACTACAATACTAGTCAGTTGTTTCATTTTCTTATTCAAAGAATTGGAGTGAATGTTTGAAATGGTCAAGTGGATTGTAAAGGTGTTGAAGTCTTAAAACTTGAAGTGATGCATCGATTATTTAAGTGAATATAGATGATCTTGATTTATTTTCAAAATGAAAGATATTTAAAAAAAAAAAAAAGATGCTAACAAAAAAATTAATATTTCATTATAAGTATTAAATTATATTAAAAGATTAAATTCTTTTCTAACCACTATATTACTTATAAAATTTGATTCAAAACATTATAATTGTTGTTATTGTTGAAAGAGTTTTTTTTTAAAAATTAAATTACTTAAATTTTAATTAAAATCAGTTATGTATTAAGATGCATTAAATAAGTTAGTTTATTAAAAATATTGAAATACCTTAAATATAAAATTTTGATAAATAATTTTATAATTAAAAAATAAAAATCAATCAAATGAATATTTAAGCACAGGCTTGTGTGACCGAACCAACATATCATAAAGATAACAATGAAACATGTCATGATAAAAGTTTCCCGTCCCTTTTATAAGGTGTTAACAACCACGAAGGAGAATTGGGCGAAAAAGCACCCTATTTGAATGTAGGCCTAAGATCTGAAAGCAAATCATTCTACTACCAAAGTCTCGAAGGCCTGACCATTGAGAACCACTTTCTCAAGCTTACTGTGAGAACAATTCCTAAACAAGATTATGTTTGTCGTGTTTTGCGATCAGTTTAAGATATCCGCTAGTGCAAAAAGCATAAATGTACTCCATTTGTGTTTTAAATCATGGGATTTCATCCTTTCAAAGCAAATTAATACACTTTAAAAGATAATAAATATCATATATTTTCCAAAGGAAATTAATAATTAAGATCTTAATAATTTTAAAGTTTATTATCATATATTTTATATTTTATTACAATTTTAATCAATAATTATAACTAGATTTTATTTTTTAAAGCATAATTCTTCACTTTATAATAACCAAATCATAAGATTGTTTTGGGTGAACTTGGGAAATGAGATATCTTCAAGTTGAAAATCAAGTACTAATATCTCAAGATACTATTATATTGAGATTTATTTAAAAACTAATATCTCTTCATTCTTAACAAACATTATTTCATACATCTGAACTTGTGCATTAAATCTCTTACGAGGTGTTCAAACAACATGATTGTATGTCAATCATGCTACACCACATTGGTATCAAATCATAAGATGATAGCATATTCTCTCTCTTCTGTGTTCAAACAAACAAAAAAATCCACAATTTATTTTTCCAAAAAGTGAAAATTCCATACTGACCAATTGAGAAAAGGAATAAATGACCTTGGAGACAAGAGAGGCGTATCGAACGAATGGGAGACAAAAGCCAAATGAAGAATAGGCAAAGGTGACTTTCTCTTTTCCTCTCATTGGAAAATCCCTTTTAACTTTGAAATGGCATTGAGTCTACAATACACACATACAGGCCCGCGGTTACTCACAGAATGAGGGCAGAGAGAGAGACATAGTGTAGTACACTACAAGCTCAGGCACTGAGCCTTTGATTGGTTGGTCCTATTAGGAAAAAAAAATAGAGAGTAACTAAAAAGAGAGAATATAATAACTAAATAATGAATTATGACAATATTATTATCATTATTATGGATAGATCATGTGTTGTTAGTTGTTGGCGTGTGGAGGACAAAATGAAGATAGCTGTCATGAAAAGGTGCAGAAGGCATTGTCCCTTTAAATCCCAACACCATACACTGCTTCCATGCTCCCCCTCAGACCACGCCACCCACCTTCTTGCTTAGGTTCTATCGCACTCACTTTTTGTTTGGACTGCGTGCACTCTGTAAAAAGGAAATTAGAAATAACAGTGGACCCCCTCCCTTCCAGAGGCACAGGCAAGGGCAATTCCACCCTCACAACAAGTCACACCCCACACACCGCACCGCATCAGTCTTCATTCTTCTGTCCCTCACCAGACCTGACCACCAACAACAATATGCATGTCCTGTTCAAAGTGTTCTTATATTCTCTCTTCCATCTCTCCACAAAACTACACTACAGTTTGAAATTAGTTTTACTTACCGAAAAAGATGAATGAAATCTTTTGTTTCCTTAAAATCAATCAAAATTAAATTTCTGCCATGGCAAATTCTATGGTAGTTCACCTATAGACCACTTTTCTAAATCATTAGATATATAAATAAAAAACAAATCAATAATTCAGTTTTGTTAATTTGATTAACCATCTCAACTGTTAATTTTTTTTATTCATATATTTAACGATTTAGAAAGATAGTTCACCAATGACCATTTGATTTACTTCTTTACTGTAAAAACCGCTATAAGGTGATTGCCAATGTAAATAAAGAGGCATATTCATTATCTCATTAATTGGATATTCCCAATTATCTATTCTCTTTTTATCTTTATTAATTATTTTAGGAGTTTAATAGTTATGTACTGATAGTGTAAAGTAGTTTTACACTGTCATCCAATCACAAACCACCATTTATTGTAAGTTTGTTGATTTTTATAATAAATACTTTAAAAGTCATATTAATAGTGATTTATGATTAGATGACAATGTAAAACTTTTTACACTAACAGTGCATGACCATTAAACTCTAATTTTAGCGCAAACCAAATACTGATTATAATTTTCTCCTTTTTATTTGTTTATAAGCAAAATATTTTTATTGAAAATTTGTAGCCTAACTAACTAGTACAAAATGTGCCAAAAAGGGACCACAATAATAGATATTTTCTCTTTTATTTAACTAAAATTTTATAAATAATTGTTGTAATGAAATTGAAAAACCAATTGTTATTTTAAATAGTACATTGTAATTGAAGCAAATGCAGCAAACTAGCGTAATGACCCGTAGAATATACGAAGTTGTATTGCATACAATTAAAATATAAAATGTAATGAATAATTTTCATTTAAAAATGTAAAAAAAAATCAATTTCTATGATTTGATTTAGTCAGCAAGTTATTTTATTAGAGATTTCTTTGACTTGATTTATTAACAAATTATTGTGTTAGAGGGTGAATGATTTTTAGTGTTAACACTAATCGTGAGATTTTTATATGATTGAGGCATTTTTTTTCTTTAACTAGAGCCACATAAATCACTTTTATAATATTCACTTCTTAATCTCTTAGAACCTAATATTATCTATTTGTTGTGTTAAATTAGCTTCTCACAAGCCAAAAAAGGTAGATTTTGCTGGGGCAATCATCATCTTTCTCTAAGAGTTGTACGGGTAAGAGAAAGACGAAAAAAGGTGGTAGCCCATGTCTCTTCAAAGATTTATGGGGTTTTTCTCTATCCCTTTCTTTTTGTTTTTGTTTCTATTTTCTTGATGTTTACCTAAACATGTGTTTGTTGACATTAGGTGAATTTTGATGTATCAATGGGTCACTAATTTGGGTTACTAATGAAATTTGATTTCATTCACTTTGTGTTTGTGTTCTCTATAATTAATGTTTCTTAAGACTTGATCATTCTTGGAAATATTTTGATCTATTTTGTAAATATAAATTTACTCTGTGGATATGTTTTAACCTAGCAATCCTTTACTGTCAAGAATAGTCATTAGATGCTCGCTATCTTTAAGCATTTATACGCTTGAAGCTTATTTACATTTAATTTGACCCAAATAATTAAGGTTATTAGTTAAGAATAAAGGTTTAATTGCATAAACACTTGAGAGTTAAATGAATTAGCCAATATGGTAGACAAAGTAGAAATTAGAAATCAATGGAATTAATACTCATATTAGGAATTTTGGATGAAATTGAATGATACCTAATCCCAATGTTCCTTTCATTTGACTTAAATCCAAATTCTTTGCATTTTGTTTTCTTGTTTATTTAAAGAAAACCCCAAAATAAATCTTTATTGTTTTCATTTAAATTTTAATTACTATCTTCTCTCAAATAATTTAAAATAAAATGCTTTCTCTCTTGATTTATATTAGAATTGTGTTTGTGAACTGTGAGTCACCATTTAATCCCTAAAAACAATAGCTCGAACTTAACCTATTTTCAAAATTATTACCTTCAATGACCTTACATATTTATTGAGGTCACATCATTGATTCAATAAGATCTTCATCATTGACATCAAAACCAATCTCTTCCAACAAGGTTAGGGTGGTTGTAAGCTTCCAATTTTTGGATTTCAAATCTAAAATTGGAAACAAAACTTATTTGGATAAAAAAAAAGTTTAAATGATTTTTAAATGAATTACAAAACCTTTTTAACTCACTTCTAAAAAAAAATGTTTTCTACTTCTAGTTTTAAGTTTTTAGAAATTGTATCATCCTTTTCAATACTTTATTGCACCCTTCTTCACCTCCCACCTAATCTTCTTCGCCTCTTGTTTAGTCTTCACTAGAGGTGAAAAAATGAATTGGGTTTACTCAAACCCACCTAATGAAATGTAGGACTTGGACTTTAAATTTTTAGTAGGAATTAAATTTGGATCATTTTAGTGGGCTTAGCCCACAAAAGCTGATACAAATTGGGCTTTCATTGGGCTTGGGCCCTTATTTTGGAAGCCTAAATTGAACTTGGGCTTTTTGGCTTGACCTGTTATAGCTGCAACTTGCATTGAGTTGCGAGTGGTCTATTGACAAAGAAGAACCGCAAGTGCAATGCATCAAACTACTCCTGAAATCCACAAACAAACACAAAAACACACCTCATGAGTTATGAGTAGTTAAACTAAGGAAATTAGTGCTAAAACTACTCCTAACAAGCTAAAATGCAAGTGAACCTACGTGGATTAAAATGCAAATAACAGTATAAAATGCTGCACATCACCTTGAGCATGAATTAAGTCTGGGTCTTTTTTAGTTGGATTCGATCATGACCCGATATGGAATTAGCCTATAAAAAGCTTATACAAATTAGATTTAGGCCTCATTTTAGAAACCTGGATTGAATTTGGACTTTTTGGTCTAAGCCTGTTGCAACTTGCAATTTGATCAAGATCGCAAAACAACCAACCCTACTTAAAACTCACTTTATGAAATGTTCGGCTTAGGCTTTAAATTTTGAGCGCACATTAAAATATAGCCTTTTACCCAATTTGTTCTTAACCCACAAAAAGCTTGTGCAAAATCAATTTAGACCTTGTTTTAAAGGCCCTAATTGAATATAAGTTTCTTAACCCAACCAACATCAAGCCCATGATCAATCAATCTAAACTCACCTGATGGAATATTGGACTTAGATTTTAAATATTGAGCACAAAAAAAATCTAGACCTCTTTAGCCTAAATTGATCATGGTCCAATCTAGGCTTAGCCCATAAAGAGTTTGTACAAATTAGGCTTTCACTAGGCTTGAGCCAAAATTCTAGAAGCCTGAATTGACTCCATACTTTTGGCTTGACTCGTTATAGTCCACAACCTGCATTAAGCCTGTGGTTGACTCATCCCAAACTCACCCGATGAAATATAAGACCTAGACTTTAAACTTTGAGCACAATTTAAGTCTAAACCTTTTTAGCTTGATATAATCATGGCTCGATATAGGCTTGGCCCATAAAACTTAAACATTTTCTTTTCTATTTTTATATACTCTCACTTCAAATCTTCTTATCACTACTTCATGTGAAGAACCTCACATATTTTTAGTGAACTTTTTAAAGAAAATTATAATTTTGAAAATAAGTATTTAAAATTGAAAAAAAATTGAATTACAAACTAAAATTTGAAAATTATTTTTAATTATTTAAAATATAAAAACCAAAAACTAATGTTTTGAAAACTATATTGGATTGGTCAGTCGAATTGAAAAATTGGTGAATCAGGCAAATTCAATTCAAATAAACTACAAAATCGGCTTGGAGAAAAATTGACCAAAGAACATGAAACTGATCAAAAACTAATAAAACTGATAAAAATTGAAAAAAAAAAAACCAAATTCACAATTGATTAATGAAAAATGCTTAATACAACATTATTTTGATTTTTTTTTCTTAAAAGAATGAAAAATCAACCTAAAGTATTTGTCAATTTCTTTTTTATTCTAGTTGTAAAGTCCTTATTGTTGATGAATATTGTTGTGTATTGTTGAAATTTAGACCTTAGTATTATGATATATTTGATTTAAACTTTTATGTTTACTTTCAATGTTAAAACCAATAAAATTATGTTTTATTTTTAGTTTTTAGTGTTATAAAATTATGATATTATGCTTTTTTAATATTATTTTACATATTTTTAATTATTATTATTTATTAATACTGATTCAATCACAATTTAATCACTGTTAAATTATTGAACTTTGAACCGATGTCTCGACCTGTTCAATGATTGACCAAATTTAAAAACATTGTTAAAAACCATCCTAACAGGACCTAAAATATCTAAAGAACCAAGGTAAATGGGAAGTATAAAAAGGTATAAACTCATTTTATTTTCTTAAAATTTAAATTGATAGATACATTTAAATTTTATGCATGAAAAAAAATCATATCAAAATTACTTGTCTGCCTAAGTGCCTACTGTGAATTAGAATCAAAGTTTTTGCGGTGAATTGCTGCCTAATCTTTGAAATTGCTAAAATACAAAAGAATCACATCGCATAAGTTGAAGTTGGTAAAAAATTGGTTAGGAAAAGTAACGATATTAATATATTATGATTACCCGCGAGTCCTTGGCTACGAAGTCTTCGGTCTTTATTTATTTATATTTTATTTTGGCAGCTGATTTTGAAGTCAGACTCAGACCTTCCTTTTGTTGCTCCAACAAATTATTAGTCATGATTCAGACGCATGACATCTTCCCAATCATCATAAACCTGAAAACCGGAAATATTCAAACATATAAATGAGTATGCCTATATGGCTTGCGAGGCTTAATCTTTTTTGGTAGTGATTGCGAGGCTTAATCTAATCTAAACCAGAGTTTGTTGTCCTTCGTCCTTAATTGAAAAAAAAAGAAAAGAGAGAGTTTATATTGTTAAGGGTCTTTTTCTCCTCTTTCTTTCAGACTTAAACAAATGTTTCCACAGCAGTAAAATATCAATTTAATACCTAAAACTGACATTACTGGTTAAGTAAATCCTCATATTAATTTTTAAGATGAAGTGACTGTTTTAATTTGCAAAATTTTAAGTTATTGACTGTGCATAAAGATACTCATTTTAGTTTTTTTATTTCATTTTTTATGGTCATTTTGCACTAAAAAGAATTAAAGTGAATGTCATTATATAAAATTAAAAATTAAAATAAGAAATTTGTAAAGCCAAATAAAAATTGACCAATATGTACAATTTTAGATACTATAATGGTAGTTAGTCATTACAGATTACTTTTGATTCTTGGCATTTTAGAAAATATTAATTTGATTTTTGATATTATAAAAAAATAAATCTAATCTCTAATTTTAGCAGCTATTAGTCAATTTCATTTTACATTGGTGTGCAACAATTAATTTGGTCCTAACTTTAGTGTGTCTTAAGAGCTTATTTTAAAATGTTTACTATTATACTTCTTTATAAAGTTTTAACACTAAATTGATTGATACTTATAAAAAATTGAAAATTAAAGAAAAAAAATCAAATTAGCAGTTGTGTAGTGTAATTTTAAGAATCGAAATAATTGACAATTATTAAAATTAGATATTAAATTTACTTTATTTTAATAATATAAAAAACTAAATTAATTGAAAGTGTAATTCTAGGTGTATATTGGTATGTTTCTTTTATATTAACTTATTACATTCTTTATAGGACGAGTTGCGACTTGACTAACACTTTGGTCCCCCTTGTTGCAAAAAAAAAAAAAAAAAAAAAGGAAGAAGAAGAAAAAGAAAAAAGGGTTAAGGAGCTGATTACCTCCCCCACGCCAAACTGCCATTATAGACTCCTATAAAATGTCATGGCCAACACAAATTAGAAATGATGTCTTTTTTTTTTTTTACCACAAGTATTCTATATGGAAGACAATCTTGTTTGAGTTGAGTAGGAATATTATGAATGATAAAATTCTTTCTCTGAGTATTTAATATAGCTACATATGTAAGACTTGAGCTTGAAATCATTAGTTAAATTGGAATAATTTCGTGTCAATTGATTCATGCACTAATATAAAGTAAGTACTGTATTTTAAGAAACAAGTAAAGTTATAATTATAGATTAAAATATTAGCCATTAATATTTGTGAACAATCAATTTTGTCTTGATAAATAAAAAAAAAATGAAAAAAATGAAAAGAAAAAAGAATAAAAAAGACAATAAAATAAAAAAACAACAAAATGTCCAATCATCATTTGTTTTGTTTTAATTTAATATTGAACCCAAAAATATGATTTTTGTGTTTTTTTTATTGAGTTTGTGGCTCAATTTCTAAAAATACCATATCAAAAATAAAATAAAATAAGATATATTAAAAATGAGATGTGTAAACACTCAATTTTGTCCAAGTAAAATATAAAAAAAGGAAGAAAACAAAGGAGAACTTTAATTAATGATTTTTTTAATGTTAAGAAGCATGAAAATATGAGGTAATATCTTGAGTTATACATTTTCATTTGATGTGTTCTTTGCATCATTAGAAAGTTAGGAGAAAGATTTGCAACTTATATTTCTATCTTGTAAGCCAAAATTAATTTTTATTTTGATGAAAAACAACCCAAAAATAGGTTATCCAACCATAGTAGAAACTCTCTTAACCTGATCACTTAAAAAGTCTTATATTAGACAAATTATTTCCTTGCACCCTCTCCTTCCTCTATGTAAAGAAAAGTCTTACATTAGCTAGATTATTCCCTTGCATCTTCTCCTCCTCTTATATAAAGAGACCACCAAACAATAAAGGATATATAAAAAAAAAATGGACCACTTTTTGATAAAAAAAAAATCATATAAACCTAGTGTAGAGGATATGACATGTGACTTAGTTTATTATTATTATTATTATTTTGGAGCTTCAAACCATAGGTGCATGAGTTGTTTTGGATTGGTTTATGCATCGTGCCTATCAAGAATTGTTGTCTTGAGATAAATTTGTTTATCTTAATTTTTTTATGTCTTATTTACTTTCCATCATTATTGTTGCAATCGTTTTTATTCTTTTTGTGTTTTTTTTAAATTAAAACGAATTTTTCCCCCCAAAATTTATAAAAAGTTTTTTTTAAAAAAAACAATGGTGGTCACTTTGGATGCCAGTTGTGTTTGGTTATTGCAAAAGCCTTGGTTAAAAAATAAAAAGTTTAATGATAATCATTTGAATACACTTTATGTTTGATTGTCGTAAAAGTCTTTTAAATTAAAAAATTATAAAAAATAAAAGTTTAGTGATAGTCTTTTTAAATGTTTGATTATTGCAAAAACTTTAGTTAAAAAATAAAATGGTTAATGATATCTATTTTTGATGCACTCACTATTTGGTTATCATGAAAGCCTTTTAAATTATATATATATATATATATATATATATATATATATATATATATATATATATTTAAAAAATAAAGGTTTAATCATAGTTATTTTAGATGCACTTCTTGTTAGATAATCACAAAAGTCTTTTCAATTAAAAAATTAAAAATAAAAGGTTTAAACTAAATTTTAAAAAATAATAATTATATGTCATCTGTAGGCAATTGTTTCTTACAAAAATACTATATAACTTTGATTTTTCCATTGCACTTGGGAATACATAGGAGCAAGAGACTGCTGTTATCGAGTTGAAAAAAAATATTCTTAAATTGTCTCTTATTTCAATAATAATAATTTTTTTTTAAATAATACAAATTCTCGTAATAAAAAATAATAAATAAAATGTCCAAAAATATTCTTGTTTTTTAAGGGTAAAATAAATATTTTTAAAATTATTTTAATTTTGTATATTTAATTAGAGGTAATCATTTTAGGACAAATGTTCTAAGATACTAAAATATTTTTTACGCATAATTGACTTTGGAACCCAAAATATAATTTTGAAGATCATATTATTTTTAAAGATTTTCCATTTTTCCTAAAAAATTAAACCTTAATAATGATTCCATATTTTAATTCCTAATTCTTTTGGGTTCATCGTCCAGTGCGCAATCCTGATTACGATAATATTATAATGAAACATGTTTACTCGTATAATAAATTATGAAGTCAATTAAATTTAGAATAAATCTCTCAAGTTGATCTTTTAAAGTTATATGCATTATTATATTATTTTTTAAAGAATCAAAAGGTCATTATATTAAATTTTTAACTATTTTATGATCAATTTTAATTCTTAATGATTTAATATAGTGTTGAATCGATTCCTCAAATATTTTTTTGATACTACCTTAGTATTCTACAAGAATGAATATTGTAATATTTTAGATTTTAAAAGGATAAATTTATATGACAAAGTTTTAAAATACTAATATAATAGCATTTTATACCCACCCTTAAAGGACTAATTAATTTGATGATTAAATTATTTAAAAAATTAATATAATGATAGAAAAGGGAAATTCTTAAAAAAAAAACGTAGAAAAGGTTCTTTCTCTCGATCCTCTCCACAATCCTTGTTAATTAGATACTACTTGATATTCAAACATTATTAGCCTCTTCTTTCTTTTGTTTAGGGATGGAAACAAAAATTTGTACCTGCAAATACATGTGGGTAGAATCCATTACGAATTAAAAATAGATAGTTTAATAGATACTCGCTTATTAATGGAGTAATAATAAGTTATCCGTACCTATAGATACTTACATTTTAGAATTACTTGAGTACTCTTAATTATATATAAAATAAGTTGGTTTAATTTATTTTTAGTATAAATATATGTTATAATTTTTTTAACATAAATATATGTTTTTAAAATATTTATTTTTAGCTTTATTTCTTTTACTTTTGTTTAAAATTTTATATTGTAACAAATATTTATGAATAACCATAAATACTTGCATATATATATATATATATATATATCCGCTTAACGGATACCCATACATATGAAGCAGGTCACGGGGAGTAATTACTCACGTCTATCCTGCCCTGTTATCATCTCTACAGTTGTCTTTATAAATAAAGAGTTTTGAAGTTTTTAGCAGGGGATTATATGCCTTTTTTGAAGCTGATCCATTGCAACTAGCGTACTGTTTTTTTTTTTCATTGCAAAACTCCTAAGCCAATTCCCTTGATCTCCTTATAAGCCCGAAACCTTAATTTTCATCAACAATAAGTATGCCAATAAAAATATTTCGTTCTGTTTAATTAAGGGGCCAGTTGGAGTAGCTGCAACATCACTCCTTAATGCAGTGGATAATTGGATTGTGATCACCGCTCTTTCTGGTCCCTGCCTCTATAATCTTCAATTATTACCGTAGATGTTTGGCTTTAGTTGGTCATACACATAAATAACCCAAAAGTTATTCGCTGAGATGCTTGCGGGTGCTATAGATAGTCTTTCTTTCTAAAGATCATGACATATAGACAATTGTTAATGACAGGAGAATAAAGCATAAGAGCTTCTCAAGCATTTAAAATCAGAATAAATTACAGTAAATTCTGTGGTTCAATTTTGGAATTAATATATTCCATTTTATTTAAAATGTCATGTTTTGTTTCAATGTAGTCTCGTCCATTGTTACATAAGGAAAATACTTCTTAATACCAAACAAAAATTCAATCCCTGAATTTAATTTATGAAGTGTGATCCGTGATAATGCAGGATTATTTTTCTCTCACACATCAATTTAAAAGCCACACCGGGATTGGTCAATTTAAAATTCATTAAAAATCGTACTTAGATATTGTGTACTAAATAATAGTATTGATTACGTAAATATTTTGTGGGGTTTGTCTCATCTATTTTTTAAGGAAAAATGCATTAAAGTTGTATTTTTTTTTATAGAAATACATGTATCAGAATTGTAAAAATAAGAGTAAATTATATGTTGAATAATTATAAAAGTGTCGCCGTTCAATAATATTTTGGCTTTTCTAAAACTTTTAGCATGAGGAACAACTAATTTTGAATATCTTATTATTGATTTTAGTATTTAAGAAAGTAACATGAAGTTTTAAATGCTGCTATTATCAAATTTGAAATTACATATGAAATCTTTATTTTATCTTTTAAGATCACAGACTTGACAATAAATATTCAAAATTAGTTACAAATTATGTTCAGAATTATCACACACACACACACAAAAAACTCTAAAATACTCATTTACATTAAAACGGACTTCAATATAATACATATTGATCTTTAAAGAAAGTAGAATGTATATTTTAAAATAAGTGGGGATGGAAGTGTAATTTAAGCATTTTTATAGAAGAGGAAAATGTAATTTACTCTATAAATAATTATAATGTTAAAAAAGAGTTGTAAAAAAAAACTTCATGATTGACTTAGGAGCTTTAATAAAGTTGAAAATTAAATATTCAATTATTAAAAAAAATATCAAATCTCATAGCATGAAAATGATGAACAAATGCTATATTTTGAAAACCGGACTGGATCGGTTGATTAGACCGAAAATCAATGAACCGGTCACCTGACCAGTTCAAATAAACCACAGAACCGGCCTGAAGAAAAACTGGTCAAAGAACCGAAAACTGGTCAAAAATAGGTCAAAACCGGTTCACAGTAAGTCAAAGAAAAATGTTTAATACAACATTATTTTAATTTTTTTCTTAAAAAAATTAAAACCAACCTATAGTATTTATTATTTTCTTTTTTATTTTAAATATAAACTTGTTTTTATTAATAAATATTGATGTATATAGTTGAAACTTATACTTAAGTATCATGACATATTTGATTTGCACTTTTGTAAGTATTGTAAATGTAAAGAACCTATAAAATTATGTTCTATTTTTAATTTTAATATTATAAAAGTTATGATATTATGTTTTTAATATTATTTTATGTATTATTTAATTATTATTATTTTATTAATACCGATTCGACCATGGTTCAACCATAATTTAATCATTGAACCTTGAATCAGTGCATTAACCGGTTCAATAACCGGTCCAATTTTAAAAACATTGAACAAATGAACCAATTATGAGACTCTCTTTTTTTTTTTTTAATGTTATAAACAACAATGCTTTACTTTTCTTATAAAAGAATGTACAATCATAATTGAGATTTGGGTAATAATAATTTTTTAAAGGGTAAATGCTCAAATTGGTCATCTAAAGTTACGTGAGATATCATGTTCGTGCTCCAAAGACTTTTGATATGAAATGATCATTCATATCTATACTATAAAAGAATTATCATTTATAATTCAAAGTAGGCTTAATTGCACATTTTGTCACCCATCTTTGATGATTTTGCGAATTTTGCCACCCAACTATTTTAATTACACATTTTGCCTACCCAACTTTTAAAATTTGTATATTTTGCCACCCCTTTTTAGTTGACCGTTGATTGGCAATTAACAATTGGGGTGGCAAAATGTGCGAATTTTGAAAGTTGTATGGAAAAATTCACAAAGTCATTAAAGATGAGTGGCAAAATGCCTTCAAAGTATTAATTATTTCAATCAGTAATTGATGTCCAAATATATATTAGAGGACTAAAACGGATGTCCACTTTAAACACATTGAATGCGTTGGATATGCATTAAAGTACGACGCAAGGAAAATATTATAGGACAAACACTTAAGTTATAGGACAATTTTTTATCTTGTACATTGTTCAGTGGACAATGGATAACACAAGCAAAATAGTGTGAAATTTACTACAATATCCTTTTTAATATTAATTATCTTAATACAAGTTCATATTAATTATCTTAATATGACGACGGTGGTAGTGACAAGTAGGAGTTGTAGCTGTAGTAGCGGTGGGAGTGTTCAGGGAGACAGTGATGGTGGCGGTGGTGGCAGAGATGACGACAACGACGACCATAATGACAGTGGTGGTGGAGGCAATGACAATAGTGGTGATGGTAATAACAATGGTGGTGACAGTGATGATAATGATAGTGGTGGCGGTGATGACAATGATGGTGGCAGCGACGATGGTAATGATGGAGGTAGAGGTAGCAATAATGGTGGTGACAGCGACGACAATGATAGTGGGTATTTTTGTCTTTTGAGTATTTTGTACTTAGGACAAAAAGTCGTCTCATAATTTGTTGAGTAACAAAAAATTGAGTTTTTGTCCTATCCATCATCACTTGAGTTGTGTTGTCTCATGATCCTTTTTCAAATCAAACGTAAATATTATATATTAACAAATCAAACGGCCCATTAAGAGACCATGTTTATGTTCAACAGATTTAGAGGACCAACTTTATATGTCATATATCACAATAATTTGGATTTTTATTCAAATTTTGAATTATAAGACATGTCTTTCTTTAAAATTTAAATAAAAAAATGGTATGATGGTAACAGATGGTTATGTATTAATGGAGGAAATTGCGACATATTGTTACCTTTCAAACGAAACAAAAATAAATTGATCATTTCAAGTCAAACAGAAGGATAAATTATAATAGATTTTATTTAATTTGATGAACTGTTAATGTCAAAAAAAGTTTTATATTTGTATTTAATGATATTAATCAACCAATTTCTTTAACAAGTTTTGACATTTGATGTATTTATTAATATAGTCAAATGCTTTAAATAATAGTATGTCATTGAATGGAAGTTTAAAAGTTTTTTCGATTTTGTCATTGAATGTCATAAAGGCACAAATTAAGAAATATTTATATATTATATTATATTATTATTTTTTATATTTATTAAATAGTTTTATATTTTTAATATACTACTTTTTATTTTTATTAAATATTTTTAACTGTTATTTTTTTAATCAATACCTTAAAAACATTTGTTAGCTTTTATTTCTTTTAACACCAATATATGATCAAACTCAAATTCATTATCCTTAATTTCATTTAAAAAGACTTAAGTAAAACTATTTAGGTACTTATCTCTAATAAAAAAAACATGACATATATTTTTTTCTACACCTCAAATATGAAAACCATTAAAAAAGAAGATAAAGATATAAGCTGGTGTTATATCTTACTAAAAACAATAGTATCACAATTGGGATGACAAAATAGACCAACTCAGTCTGCCTTCATCTTGTAAAAAAATGAGTTGGGTTGAATAACTAGTTTTGAGAGTGAGTTGAAAATCAAAATTTCAACCTAATCCAATCTGTGTGTTGTAAGTTGGATTAAGTTGGCTCACCATATATAATTTTTATAAAAAAATGATTTACAAAAGGGTGACCTATGGATTGACCCAGTAAATAAATAAAAAATTAAAAAACATAAATTATCCAAATATAATCACAATAACCATTAATTAGTTTATCAAAACATCCTAATATTTGAAACATCAAATACATCTACTAATGACTTTAAAAGGCTAAAATTAGAAACATTAATATTTTAGTTCTTGAACATCAATAAATTCACAACCACAAGTATGTCTTGGTGGGTTACAATGAATAATTGAATACAACAAAAAAATAAAAATGAAAAAGAAAGTCAACCCAACCCAATGAACCTGTCTTCAATCTATTAAATTTTTTCTTTTTTTGAGTTAGGTTGAACTTGTTTTCATAGTGAGTTAAAAATTTTCAACCAAATTATCTGATTTAGTAAGTTACACGAAAAAACCAAATAAATAGACCCATTTTATCTTTACTAACCACGATTATATAAAAGAATTTGAATAATTTTTTAGGGGAGGGAATATTCTACTTTCTTTTACTGAAAATATACAATATTCTCTGCTTGAGTTTATCTAAAAAGGATATAAGATGAATTTAACGTAAGAGATTTGTTAAAAGGTTGACAAGCTTGCAAAGGAATCGAAAAGATTTAAATGAGAAATAGGACTTGTGAGTTTCTAATGTATTAAATGTTTTATTTTTCATTGAATATTTTTTAACTCTTTGACCAATGTATTTAAGATCTTCGTTATACTTTTTTTTACAATTAATTCTTACATAATAAAACTAAATTAACATTTTTGAGAGTGAGATAACTGTGTTAAGTATTCTCATTACTGCATAAGAATAATTAAGTTGGGAATAAACATATATGTGAATAGTGATCAGGGCAAAAAAACCATTTATAATTATTATCAATAGGGAGTGGTTCCATATAGAAGAATGGTAGCCTCTTCCCAGTGAGTTTTTCCTTTTAAACAAAACCAGACAGTATTTCTCCATATTTAGCTTCCGGTAGACCAAACAAGGTAGGGAATATTGCTATCATGTCAGATATAGATATAGCTAGGTGACTGCCAATGGAAGAAGACAACATAGCAGTGGCTTTGACATAGAATACTTAAAAAAGTAAAGATAAACATTCATGCATTTAGACAATTATTTTAATTTCTTTTATCACACAAGAGTGCAATTTGGCAAACCAGACACAAAGCTGGGCTAGATACGTAGATTGTCAATAGATTAACTCCTAGTGGTCAAGATTGCCGTAAAAGATTGGCATACTCTTAAATCTTAATTAAACAAGTTGAATTACAAGATAATCAACAGAATTCTTCATGCACAAGTCACTCCGAAGACTTAAAATAGGCTAGTAAGTATAAGGTCATTGTCAAGAAACCTACAAAAGTACATACTTATTCGATTTTTCTTCACTAAATTTATGGCGTAAATTTGAATTTGACTTCTAATATATGCTTAACAAAAGGAAGGAACAAATTTGACGTGTGTGTTTTTTAATTTTCTTAAGCATTAGTTGTGTGGATTGAATTAAAGAGAAAAAGAATTATAGAACACACCATGAGTTGGACACGTGGGATTTTGTGCTGTATTTGTTTGTGTAGAAGTGTGAAAGAGTGTAATAGAGGATAAGAGGAGAACATTATTGATGCAAAGGAGAGATAAAAAGGGCGAAGGGGGAGAAAAATAGTAAGAGATCTACCAAAAATAAAATCTTTTTACTGAGGTGAGAATTTGGACAACAATTAGAGCAATATTTTTAAATACTAAATTTAACTTTCATAGGGTACACTTTAATTTACTAAAAAAGATATATGATGTATTACATTATATACATAAAATAATATTATATACATTTGAATTTACTTTTTACTCGTTTAAATAAGCTAAGAAAAACTTAATTTTTCTCTTCTATTTCTTTTCTCGTTCCCTGTATTCAAAAACACCTAAAAAATTACTAGTATTTAATTTATACTCATCCGGCCCCCCTCTTCTTCTTCTTCTTCTTTTTAATTTTTTTCCTTTCTATTTATTCTAACATTCTAACAAAACATAATTAAAGATAAAAACAAGGAAGGAGATTAAGTTTTTTATGTAAGTTCATATAAAAAGAATTCTCTCGTCACAAGGAGAATTTCTCCTATTTGATATTTATCCCTTTCAGTGTGAGATTTCTTAAAAAAATAAAAAATTCTCTTTTCATTTTTCATTTTTCTTATTTTTTCTTTACATAAGAATATATATATATATATATATATATATATACTTGTTCCTTTTTTTTAATCATCCAAACTTTGTCTTTTCTGGTGCATACATAGTAAAAATTAAGATAATTTAGAAAAAAATACAATTTTTTTAAAAGCCTGAGTCCTTTTCAAGTTAAATAGTTTATTTTAATTTTTTTGCTAAAAAGAAAAAGCAGGTCAAAAAGGAGGGAACGCGGAATATCAAATGTGGAAAACGGCGCCGTGAGAAAATAGACAGCACAGTGACACGTGTCATATATCTTTAATCATTTCACACTTACACCTCATTGGTTTTGGTTTGTCGTGAAGCGCACGCGTGACGAACGGTCAAACATCAGGTGCTAAACCACTGCTCAGAAGCCGGAGAAAATGCTTTTTATATTTCTATTTTCTAATTTCTTTCCAAGAAATAATGTTTTTTTTATCAATAAAGTAGAATATACTGCAGATCGTTTTCTTCTTACAAAACCACACTATTTCTTTTTTGGGAAAAAACTTGATAGTTATAAATTCTGCCAGTTATTGACTACAACATCAAATAAATAATGTCCCCACTTTGACATTTCTACTAATTTATGGTTGTGCAACATTATTATTGTTTTAGTTAATACATTGTTGCTTATTTCCCAATGAAAAAAAATAAATAAAACGGTTATGATTCAATTTTTTTAGTATATTTATTATTAAAATTTTAATGTATGAAAAAAAATGAATTTGTAGAAATTTTGGTTACATTTTCTCTCTAACTGTACTGAATCCGTATTCCAAAATAATATCAAACATGAAAATGCCTTAAGAAGAAAAGAAGATATTAGGAAAATGGTAGAAGCAGCAAAACAAATTAGCAAGGGCACATAAACCATGCCAGAGAAAGCACCCATTGTATTGGGGATATATTAGCAATCCACGTGACAATTGGAGCTATATTAATAAATCATCTAAGTTTTCTTTTCTCTTCGTTCTTCGTTCGAGAAGAAAATGGTCCATCTCTATGATTTAGGGTAATTTAGGTTGAGAAAACGTATTTTATTTTTATTTTTAAATATAAAAATATTGTTGTGCGTTTCTTTTATTTATACTTTTTAAAGATTTATATTTATATAAGAAACGATAAGAATAATGTGATTGTTTTTACTTTTCGAAAAAAATTTTAAAAATAAAAATAAGATAATATTTTTGTAATAAATTATAAAATTAAAAATAAAACTATAAACATTTTTCCAAACTAAATAACTCTTAAATCTTTTTCTTCCTTTTCTTTTTTGCAACCATTTAGAATATAGTAGAGTTAATTCTTTTAAGAGAAGTTTGTTTTAACACAGGTCTTGTACGAAACTTTATTTTTAAAAAATAAAACACAATCTACTGACCTAAACTTCCTTCGTTATAAAATAAATCTTGTTGCACATTAATATATGTATATATTTTTTGTTGAAATGCACATTTATATTATTAAAGTACACACACATTTCTCACTCAAAATAAACAAATAAATAAAACACGTCTCTTTTCATTAATTGGTGGCAAAATAATCTCGCATCAATATATGCCTGAAAAATAAGGTAGAATCAAATCAACATAATCAAATGTTAAGAATCTGAATAATGCAAAAGCTAGTGTGTGTAGCGGTGCTAGTGATTGATTACATTTCGTCATTTCCTGAGCTGAGGTGAGGTTGATAGTGTGTAGTAGTGTACTGTTTCCGTGTTGTTACAGACTAGCTTCAGTTCTCCCATTTTCATTTAATACAAGTAAACTAGTTTTTTGTTTTGGTCTTTAATTATTTAAATGATATTAAATAGCTCAAAGCTGCAAAGGGTAGGACTTGGTAGCATGCACACTACTTGCTGTTTGAGGCAAAGAGAAGGAAGAGAGAGAAAAGAAGAGACAGGGAGGCTTTAGTTTTTGGCATTGGTGCTTGTGCTTGAGGAATGGAAAAGAAAGAAAGAAAGAAGGGAACAGTATCAGCGTCAGTATGATGAGTGGTTTCGCTGAAAGGTTGGTTTCTTTTCAAGATAGAAAGAGGAAAAAAAAAGGCACAAGTAGAGTAGTAGTACTCAACTCAACCCAATAATACAAGCCACTCATGCTTAGGTCCGCGTGCTTTGATGCAAACTGATGGACTTTAATTTGGTTGCTTTGTGCCGAGCCCCACCCGTTGAAAGAAAGATCTGCACTGTAACTTTTTCACAGGTTTTGTTCCGCTTTTCAGCTTGCGTGGATTCCTTGTTTTCTCGGAGGACAAAAACACATGCGATTCTTGTATTGACAACGTGGACCCTTCTTCTCTTTTTCTTCTTCTTCTTCTTCCACTCACTGTCTTGTTCTTCTTTCTCTCAAATGGGGTGGTGAGTCAAGGTAGTGTTGGGGGAGGAGAGAAAGGAGAGTTTTTGTTTGGTGGGGATGCAACTTTTGAAGGTTGTGAATTGAAGACGTAGAAACACAGGTTCCTCTAGTGGTTTAAGTTGAAGACGTAGAGAGTGGTGCAGCATAAGAATAGGATATGATGGCTTCCGTAGAAGAAAAGATTAAAACTGGAGGTGTTGGAGTTGGAGTTGGAGGAGGAATGGTTGTCGGGGGTCAAACTCTAGTGGCCGAGATGAAACTGCTAAAAGAAATGCAGGAACATTCTGGTCTGTTTCATTTTTTTTTTTGTTTTTGTTCTGGTCTCTTCGAATCATGAATATGTATATGGTTTCATATTTGTAGTTATGAAACCAATATCATTTTTACCTTTTGGTTACATTTTATTGACAGGCTTGTTTGACGTTACTAAATTTTGCAGGGCTCAGAAAGACTTTAAATTCAGAGTTATGGCATGCTTGTGCAGGCCCTCTTGTGTCATTACCTCAGGTTGGGAGCCTTGTGTTTTACTTCCCTCAGGGACATAGTGAGCAGGTGAATGAATCTCTTGCTTTATTATCTCTAACTCCTTAGTTTCTTTGTATATTTAGCCAAGATTCTGAGCTGAGTGACTTTGTCTGTTTTGGTTGGCTGAAGCATGTTTGCGTCCCCTTTATTTGAATATGAACAGGTGGCAGCTTCTACTAGAAGAACAGCAACCTCTCAGATTCCAAACTACCCCAATCTTCCATCTCAGTTGCTGTGCCAAGTTCAAAATGTCACACTTCATGTGAGTGCTGTGTTCTGGGTGACCACTTGTTGCATTAGTCCTCGAGCTCATTTCAACTTCAAATCATCATAACTCGAAACAAAATCTTACCATTTTGTTCTGTATCTTATGACAGGCAGACAAGGAGACAGATGAAATCTATGCTCAAATGACTCTCCAACCACTGAATTCTGTAAGCTTGGAACTTTTGTTATTGAACATTTACATGTCAAGGTTGTTATGGTATATTGGACATTCTTCTCAGTTTGAATTTGAATTTGTGTCAGGAAAAAGAAGTCTTTCCCGTATCCGATTTTGGGCTAAAGCACAGTAAACATCCCAGTGAGTTCTTCTGCAAAACCTTGACTGCTAGTGACACGAGTACACATGGCGGTTTTTCAGTTCCACGCAGGGCAGCAGAGAAGCTCTTTCCGTCATTGGTATGGCTATAACACCAGCTGGTTGCAAATCGTGTTTTGCCCATGTTTGGGAAGATTTTGTATATGAAGTTTTATTTCATTGATATGTTTTATTTTTCACCTCAGGATTACACAATTCAACCCCCAACCCAAGAACTTGTTGTTCGAGATTTGCATGATAACACCTGGACATTTCGACATATTTACCGGGGTGAGTATGCATTTGGCATTCAACTCATCTATTGCTTTGGTAGAAAATATAAATGGATGTGTTGTTGTGGATTCAATTTCATATTAAGCACTGCATGCTTCTTTTTTGCTTCAAGTTATTGTTTGGCTTTGCGGCTTTCTGCTGAAGGCATTTTCATTTTAAGTATTTTAACCTTAAGTGGATTAGAGTCCTCACATTATTGTTTGAAAAGGCTGAAGATTAGAGTCCTCACTTTTATTTTTAACATTTTTTTAGGTCAACCAAAGAGACACCTTCTCACAACAGGATGGAGTTTGTTTGTAGGCTCAAAAAGGCTTAGAGCTGGTGATTCTGTTCTTTTCATCAGGTACCTGCCTAATTGTTGTTGGCTACAAGCAGCATTCTTTATTTGCATGTTATCATATAGAAGACAGCATTTTCAATTTTCAAGGGAAAGGGAAGTAACAATATCTAGTACTAAATTTCTGTGCAAAACAAAGTCTGCAAAATTCTTGTAATAATGTTGTCTATTTATTCCCCATGGTGACATTGCAATATAATGAAGCCAACCCAAAATATTGTGAAAATTATGGAATTCAGATTGGCAACATATTCCTTTCAGTTATGACTACTGAGTGTTGTTGCACAACTTTCTTCTTACTAAAATGATATGTCAACTGCTACAAGGGATGAGAAATCGCAATTGCGAGTTGGTGTGAGGCGTGTTAACCGTCAACAGACAACACTGCCATCATCAGTACTTTCTGCTGATAGCATGCACATTGGTGTGCTTGCTGCTGCGGCTCACGCTGCTGCCAATCGAAGTCCATTCACTATTTTCTACAATCCAAGGTATATTTAGTATGTTCATATCCTCACCTAAAATATGTTTAAGATATAATTTTGTTGCAAATATGATATCCTCACCTAACATAGTGTAATATCTATTTCTACTTATTTATTTGTAGGGCATGCCCTTCAGAATTTGTTATTCCACTGGGTAAATACAGAAAAGCTGTGTTTGGGACTCAGGTCTCAGTTGGTATGAGATTTGGCATGATGTTTGAGACAGAAGAATCGGGTAAGCGCAGGTAAATTCCCGAGTGCTTGGATCATGCTATAGCCAAATATGTCTGCTGAACTATTTTGGTGATAGGTGTAAAGTCCCAAACAAGCATGAAAAGTTGACACATACTTCATCTTTTTGCAGATATATGGGTACAATAGTTGGTATCAGTGATGTGGATCCTTTGAGGTGGCCTGGTTCCAAATGGAGAAATATTCAGGTGCATTATGTTCTGGTTATCTCCATCAAAAACTTGTTCTTTAACATTGGTTCAATATTAAGTTCTATCATTCATATTTTGTTGTATGGTTCAATGAAATCTAATACTTCTACGAAGCATAGTGCATATTGGGGCTTAAGTTTAGGGGAAATAGTTGGCCTAATTTTGTAGCTCAGCACCATAACAACTTAATGATTTCTCTGCAAACAGGTGGAGTGGGATGAGCCAGGGTGTGGTGATAAGCAGAATAGAGTTAGTGTATGGGAGATTGAGACTCCTGAAAGCCTTTTTATCTTTCCTTCTTTGACTTCAAGTCTAAAACGGCCATTACAGTCTGGACTTTTGGGTTAGTTTGTTTCTTATATTTCCTTTCCTAGTGTGTAGATGGGTCTCCTATTTGATGACTAATTGTGTTGGTTGGTGCAGAAAATGAGTGGGGAACTTTGTTAAGAAGACCTTTTACAAGAGTTCCAGAAAATGGAACTATGGAGCTCTCAAACTCAATTCCAAATCTCTACTCTGAACACCTGATGAAAATGCTTTTTAAACCCCAGATTATTAATAATAATGGAGCATTTTTATCCGTCATGCATCAAGAATCTGCTGCTACAAGAGGTCCCTTGCAAGAGATGAAGACCACACTGGCAGCAGAGAACATACCTCTTAAAAATCTACATTCTCAATCTATCCCTGACCAACCTAATGCCTTAAACATGCAATCACTGTTGAAAAGTGATCAACCTGAAAAATTGCATCCTCTGGCCAAAATTGATAATCATCTGCCTTCTGGAACAGTTACTGACAAGCAAAAATTAGTATCTGAGGTATTACCTGATCATATGATTGACTACCCTTCCATGGAAGGCTGCAACATTGAAAAGGTGGCAGCAAATCCTGTTAACCAGCAAGGCCTAGCAAGCCAATTGACATTCCATAATCAAAACCAAAGTCCACTATTCACTCAATCTAGTCCATGGCCTATGCAACCACAGGTAGAATCGTCCATACCCCATCCTCAAATGATTGACATGGCTCAAGCTGAATCTGCTATGGTAAATGGCCTGCTTCCTCAGCTAGACATTGATGAATGGATGGTGTATGCTTCTTCCCAACCTTTTACTGGTCAGAACAGACCAGCTGCACCTTTATCAGACTTGCAAGAACACACCTCACTTCAAGCTCAAGCAGTGAATCCTCCTTTGCCTTCAATGAACCATGAAGTGTGGGATCACTATGTGAAGAATTTGAAGTTCTTATCTCAAGCAGACCAGCTAACATCCGTCTGTCAGCCAGGGCTGTATGGCCTCAATGGCATGTCTAGTTCAAACAATTTGAGGGATCTTTCAGCTGAGAGCAACAACCAAAGTGAGATTTGTGTCAACGTTGATGTTAGCAACAGTGTAGGCACCACCATGGTTGATCCTTCTACTTCAAGCACCATTTTGGATGAGTTTTGCACAATGAAGGACAGAGAATTTCAGAATCCACAAGATTGCATGGTGGGCAACTTGAGTTCAAGCCAGGATGTCCAGTCTCAAATAACCTCCGCAAGTCTAGCTGAGTCACATGCGTTTTCTTTGAGAGACAACTCAGGTGGTACTTCTTCAAGCCATGTTGATTTTGATGAAAGCAGCTTTCTGCAGAATAACTCATGGCAGCAAGTACCTGCGCCCATCCGAACTTACACAAAGGTTTGTAGTGGAGAGAAAAAAGCAAAAACTCTTTCCTCATTTGCATTCATGCTATATAATATATATGCTAGTGCTAATTAATCTTTGGTTTATTTTGTCATATGATTCATGAAATTTTGTCAACTATATTATTTGGCTCAACATCTTAAATCAGGTATATCATCATGGTTTTGGTTTCTGACAGGTGCAAAAGGCAGGTTCGGTAGGAAGATCAATTGATGTTACTACTTTCAAAAACTATGAGGAGTTGATCCGTGCAATTGAATGCATGTTTGGACTCGATGGTCTGCTGAATGACACTAAAGGTTCAGGATGGAAATTGGTGTATGTAGATTATGAGAATGATGTTCTGCTTGTTGGGGATGATCCTTGGGAGTAAGTTTCTTACCTAGGCTTAATATGCTTGAAATTCCTTTGAACCAAAATAATGATCCTTTGAGTTTAGAACCTTGGGAACAATCGTTATCTTGTGTGGCAATCTGATTATAAAATGTTGTGTGTAGGGAATTTGTGGGCTGTGTCCGCTGCATCAGAATTTTATCACCTTCAGAAGTTCAGCAGATGAGTGAAGAGGGCATGAAGCTTCTAAACAGTGGAGCTTTGCAAGGGATGAGTGTTTGAATATATCAGGTGGGTGCATCCAATGTCACTAAGCCATGCTTTGCGATTTTCTTGTATGAGGTTGTTGGCCTCAAATGGTTTTATCGTCCAAGCAATCTTTCAAAAGCAAAGGCATATGTTGTGGAAGAAGTCATATATAATATTACCTTGTCTTTACAAGGGTGTCATGTGATGTATGAACTAAAGGACACTCGTTATTGAAACATTAGTTGGTATGGAACAAACCTTGAAGATGGAAGAGTTTTAGTTTATTATCACAGATCAAAAGTTGTAATATGTTCCAATGAGTCAAGGGTTACATACCTGATGTTGTAAGACATTCTTGCAGGCAAGTGGAAATATTATGTTTTATTATTAGTAGTACTACGCATTCGGACCTTTCCAAATAATCAACCATCCAATGCTACATTATTTGCATCCTAGTTGGGATATAAACCAAAGTTAAGCAAATCAAAAGAGCATAAAAATGAACACTTAACAAACAACAATAATAAAGAATACAACAGAGTAGTGCCTAGAAAGCATGGTATAATATAAGGCCCGAATTCAATGGCAAACACGGAGGTATAACGATTTTTAAAATATAGAACGATATGGCTGTAATATTAGAGTTTAACAAGTATGCATTTTCAGTGTACTTTGCACTATTGATATCATTCTTGGTTTAACTTTTAAGATAAATTATTACAAAACTCAATAAATTTGTTATATATGACAGTTTGTAATTAGATGATAGTATAAAAGACTTTTACACTGTCAGTACATATATTATTTATTCATAAAATTGGGAGTAAGTGTATGCATTTTACAGTGTAAAGTGTTGTTACATGGTTATCTAATTACAAATTGTTATATACAATAAATTTGTTGACTTTAATAATAATTATCTTAAATGTCATACCTACCATGATTTTTTTTAGTAATAGGGTAAATTTTTACACTAATAGTATATAGAAATTAAACTTTATAATAAGTATAAAATTAATATCTATTAGGAAATACGAAGGATAAAATATTAGGGGGATTTCTATCAATTGGTCACAATCAAACCACAAGTGAACTTACACTACATCCAACTCAAAACTTTAAGACATTAGATTTATGAGTATTTTTCATTTATATATTGCTCAATGTGTTCGTTACTACCCATGTGAGACTTCTTACTTGGCACTACAATGACAAACATAAATCTTAAACGAGAGTATGTTTCAAAAGTATGAATTTCAATAAACTATCTAAATATTGAAATATTCTTTTCTATATTGGTATAAAAATTAAAAAATAAATGCAAAGAAATTATCAAATATAATACTTCCTATTTTAAAGTGTCCTGTACAATATCGAGCCTCAATGCTGTAATTGTATACCAAAAAGTGTTCTTTGCTTTTGGACCATTTTTTTTCTTTCCATTTTATTTCCAAGCAAATTTTTCTCCTTTTTTTCCATTTTATTTCCAAGCAAAATAACAACAGCGAACCAATTTTTAGGTAAACTATTGAGAGTTAGAAACTAATTTTTCTAGGTAGTGAAATCCATTTAAAGGATTGACTTCTCTCAACAAATATTATTCCATACATACATACCTCTAGATCGAACCCTAACTAGACAATCTAGCTAGGCCAATAACATCTATTTTAGGTGAACTGTTAAGAGTTAGAAACTAATTTCTCGAAATAGTAAAACCTATTTAAAAGACTATCCTCTTCCAACAAATATTATTCTATACACACCAACCTCAAGATCGAACCTTAACTAAATACTCAAAAAATATCGTTATCTCACAATCATACCACAATATTGGTGGGCCAGCAACATTTAAAGCTACTTGAGTTCCCACAATGAATGGGCTAAATATTACGTACAATCACTACTGTTACATCGTTTATGTCAATTTGACTTCATTTTTGTGGATTTCTGATTTTCCATCTTGGACTTATAGTCAATCACTAACAAATCTTGATGAATATGACGGTGTAATAACAAGTAGTATTTTGAGACTTGCGAAAGTGCACGCATCAATGAGACGATTGATTAACGGGGTACACATTTTCAGCCACAGCCATTAACACCCCCAATAAAATACTGACAATAGCAGGCGAAGGCTACTGCACCTTGGAGGCACCATAAAGGGTTTAAAACAAAGGGACAATTAATTGATTTAATTCCGCAAAGACACACTGACATAATTCATCTCAACTGCCATGTTCATGAGGACAGAAGCTAGCACTGATACATGCCCCAGCAATCAAGCATCCCACAATAACGGTGCTCTCTTGTTATTATTATGATTAAATACATAGCTTCAGCTACAAGGTTTCATAATTAAATAGAAAGCTTCACCTTCAAGTTATACTTACATTACGGATACATGTCTAGTTTAAGATATTAGTATATAATGTTAATCAATGCGCTTCATTATTTACCTGCAGGTGATTAGCAAAGATATAAAATAGACAAGTTGTAATCAGCTTTCAAAATTCAAATCAGAGCCTTAGCCTGTTAAAATTTCGAAGTAATTATTATGGATCCAAGTTCCATGGCCCAATCAGCCAAGACAAACTAGGCTAACCTTCTTTGCAGCAAATTGGGCTTGAAGAATAAAATTAGGTAACAAGGAATATGAAGGGGATGTAGCAAACAAAATTGAGAAATATCAGCAACAACTCTTTTCTATTAGGTAAACTTCATGTGTGTCTCACTAAATCTGTGAGTCTTATTCCTGATTTAGTAAGACCCACATGAATTTCAACTAATAGAAGAGAAAATATTAGAAACAAAAAAGTATTAGAAGATGTGTTAATCGCACTCCTTAACCAAAATTGTGCTTTTATATTTCCCAGCTCATTTTCAACAGTTCTCTCCTTTCGAGGTCCATCTTTTAGGTTTGAAGCCTTAATACATCCTTGTGATTAAACACAATCTCCAGATTCAGTGAGAATTTGTAGTTTGCTTCATAGCTATGAGGTGAAGAGGCACACAAAGCAGTTTCATAGAATATCAAAAACCTATCGGCAAGTATGCATGTCATCAATACTAATCAGCAAATTGGGCTTGAAGCAAAAATTTAAGTAACAAGGAATATGAAGTGGATACTGTAAACAAAACAAGCTCTGATTTTTGGACACCTGCATAGTGCAAATACTCCATTAACACATCTCATTTCGCTCTATATCTTCTTTTCACATCATATCATCTAATATATTTACAATTCTCTCTATTCTATCTCTTTCTCTCTTTGGGTGTCTACTAGCATGGAGTGTCCATAAAACAATTTTCAAACAAAATTGAAAAATACTAGCAATAAACTCTCTCTAACACACTCTTTACCATTAGGTAAATTTCATGTGGATCTTACTAAATATGTGAGTCTCATTTCCCATTTGATAAGACTTATATAAATTTTAACTAATAAAAGAGAATGTGTAAAAAGATAATAATAGAGAAAGTGTTGTTTGCACTCCTCAACCAAATTTGTGTTTTTATATTCCCTAGCTCATTTTCAATCATTGATCGTTGGTTTAAACCCCAATCCTCTCAACTCTCTTTTCCAGGTTCACCTTTTAGGTTTGAATTTTCCTTAATACATTCTTGTGATTAAACGCAATCTCCACATGCAGTGAGAATCTATAGTTTTGTCAAGTCAGTGTGAACAATGAAATGGTTTACTTCATAACTATGAAATGAAGAGGCACAAAAATAAGTTTCAGAGAATATTAAAATCCTATCAGCAAGTCATCAATGCTCCTCAGCTACAGGCCTCAGTACTTGGCATCTTCATGACTTTTTGCACAGCTAAATAAATGTATCTTCCATTAGTAGACAAGCAACATTCTTGTGAGTTGACTTACTAGAATCTTTGGTTTAGAGCAGTGAGTAGGAGGAACAAAATGGTTATAGAAGTACATGACTGATAACATTCTCGTTTGTTATACCTAGAGATCAAGCCCAGGTTCATGCCTTTCTGAATGTAGCTCGGTGCTACTAAGTTAAAAGGCCATTGAGAATGGATGATTTCTTTTAGATGTGAAACAATCCTTAGTGGTCGTGCTAAAGATTGCAGTGGTCAAGCGTATGATGCAGTAATATGGGGTAGAGAAAACAAAAAGGATGATATGCATATGGTAAAATTATCAAGACCAGTCGACCAAATAATCTTGAAACATATGATTCAATCCATCACAGTCAAGAAAGTAAAATTATAGCCTTAAAACATAAAGACTAAAATTGACTTTATAAGTTTAAAAAATGTAATTCATTTTTCATCTTTCTAATAAATTATCAATTACAAAACAGCTAATACAGAAATACAGGATGAGATATAAAATAGAAATTGAAATACAAAATATATGTCACCTCAAAAAGCTGGTTTACAATTGGTAAGGAAACAATTCTTGAACTTATTCCAGGTCTAATCGGATTTGATGATGATGTTGGAAGCAATTCATACATACAAATTATGTGCGAAAGAGATATAGCAGAATCAAGATTATTCTTCCTTCTTGCAGTTTATTGTATAAGCCCCTAAGCTCTAACGGGTTTCTGAAGGACAGCAGACAACACAACTTCAGGTTTGCCAGACCCAACGCTATCAACCTTCTCTCCCACAACCCATTTCAACTTCTTATACCCAAACCTTTCAATCAACCGAGTCAGAGCTTGCTTCTTCTCTTCATTGGCACAAAAGAAGTTATCCAGCCAAAACAAGCCACCAGCCCTCAAAACCCTATCAATATCAAACATCAAAAACTCCAACTTCTCACTCTTCCCTCCAACATCCAAGCCACTTGCAGCATGAACCAAGTCAAACACATTGTCATAGAAAGGGAACCTATGATCCAAGCTCAAGTAAAGAGGGAACAGCCCTCTTGTAGCAATGAACTCACTGAATGGGGCATCCACATTGAGAGTGCTGGTAACCACAGTAACATTCCTATCAGCCATTCTAGCAGCAAAGGATCCAGAGCCTCCACCAATGTCAAGCCCTATTCTAACCCCTCCACCTCCCAAGGCCAACACATCATCAACTAAAAAATCATTCTTACTCTTACCCTTAACAAACCGAACATTCTCATTGCCATGAACCAAATCAAAGCAACCAAAGCACTCCCTACTCAACTTCTTGCCATTCAAACACTCAAAATTCTTACAACCAAGGCCACTCCAGTTAACAGTCTTATTACCAACAGGCTTCCAAAGAGAAACCGGAAAGGGGTACAAACCTACCTTGGAAACAGTCTTTGCAAAACACCTCCTCCTAGGCAAAGGCTCACACCCTCTTAAGATCAGTTTCTGCGCGACACTCCAATCATCAGGGCAAGGTCCAAAAACCTTGTAACTCATGAACTGGGACAACAAGTCTGAGTTTTTCTCACACGTGTGGCCAACGGATGGCACCATCTCAGTGATCCCGGTTCTTGAGTCTTTCCCCAGAGGGAGCTGGTGGCGCGTGAGGAAGAGTTTGAGCTCGGTGGCAATGTTGGGTCGCGAAAGATCAATGCTTTCGTAGCCGAGAAGCTCTTTCTCCATCTGGGCCAGTTTCTTCTGGGACAAATCGATCTCTCTGAGAATGAGTGAGACCTGCTCGGAGATGAGGGAGATGTTCTTGTGGGCCGGGTGGTGGTCATGGGGATGGGGGTGTTTTGGGGAAGCGGTGAAGGCGTAGAGAGCAAAGAGGTTAGTGGTGATGACAGAGAAGATCATGAGAATGTTAACTGCTGAAGAACACAGTGTTGCTCTTTGGAATCTGGCTGTTCCATCTCCTATTTTCAGAGAGACTGAACCCATCTTGGTGCTTTCAGATCAGAGAGTGAGCTTGGAAGTGAATTATTAGATTTAGATTTGGAGTTAGTCAGTAAGAAAGCTTAGTTTCTTCAAAGATAACCAAATCCAAATGGAGCCTTGTCGGTTGTGCTTGTAATGTTTTTCCACGTTACTTTACTGTGTGTTGTGGGTCGTGACCTCGCCAATTGTTTACTGAGAGTCTGAGATATTAAGCTTTTTATCAACCATCTTATCGGTGTGATAATTAAATATTTATGATTTTATACACGACTAATCTTCAACAAAGATCTTTACTAGTCACTTTTAGTAAAATCTCATTTTTTTAATCACATTTTTCATTCACAACACTTAAATACAAAATCTTATCTAAAAAATCTGAAGTCTATTTTACTTAAATCAATGAGATATTGGTGATATATTAAGTCTATGGCAATATACTAATATATTATAATTATTAATGTAATCTAATCACACCCCACATCCTAATTTATTAAAGTATTTTTCCGCACAAAGATTAAGAGATCTATCGTCAACATGCATTTTTCTTTGATCGAAAAATAAAGCATACGTTTTCATATGTACAAATTTTAATTTATAAACAACGTTGTGGTTAGTTCTAAACTTCTAGGGAAGTGATGTATATTTTTTATTATAATTATTTTGCAAAGCAAGGTCGTATTTATGGAAGGAATTGTTTTTTCTTTACAAAATATTTTCTCATATTTTTTTTAAAAAAAGTATTGTTGGTTTTTATGAATCAACAATAAATAATTTTGATATATTTTTTGTACCAAATGTCAAATAAAATAAGAGTTTAATGATCATGCACTATTAGTGTAAAAAAGTTTTACATTGTCAATCAATCAGAAATCACTGTTGATATGACTTTTAGTGTATTTATTTTAAAAGTCAACAAACTTATAATAAATAGTGATTTGTGATTGGATAACAGTGTAATGTTAGTGCATGACTTGTTTTCTCATAAAATAAAGTATAGCATTTCCAAATTTGTTTACATCAATTTAATAAATTACTAGTGCAAAAGGGTTCAAAATTATGTCCTAAATCAAAAACGATCATCGTTAATGAAAAGACAACATTGACTCAAATTTGATAATTAAATAATCAAAATTAAATTTTAAAAAATAAAAGACCAAAACAAATTTTAATAAAAAAATAAAAAACCAAAAATATATTTAAGCCTAAATTTATCTACTATTCTAACAATGAATTTTAACAAATATTTTTATATGAATAATAGTTTCCAGGTTTAATAAACAAAGCCAAAGCTAAAAGTCAAATACAACAATAATTGATGCCTCGGTAAACGAATTAGTTATTTATGGTATTAATTAAAATTAAAAGACATTTAATATTTTTAATATGTTTCAGTAGATACATTTTAAAAAAGTAAAAAAAAAATACATTAAAAAGAAACTATCTTTTTCATTAAAAATTATAAATAATTCTTTAATATTTACTCTTGAAAATAAAAAATACCGTTATTAGAAAAAATAAATAAAAGAAAAATAAAGAAAACGCCATTCAATGCTAAAATCATTGATAAAAAATTTAATAATATTTTTTGTTAAAAGATATAAATTTAGCATTACTAATACATTAATACCAAATTTTTAAAAAAAATATTATTTAGTAATAATTTTTAATTAATGTCTTTAGAACATTTATTAACAAATGTTGTCTCCATCACATTTTGTTTGACATTAAAAGTTTTGATGGAAAAATTAACATATATAATTAATATTTTAGATTTCATAAAAATTGTTATGTATCTTTTATATTAATTAAATTCTCTCTCATGTACTTTTTTTTGGTGAACTGGAAAACCTAGGGCCAAACTAAAGGCTCTAAGAAAAGACATGACTATTTGTAACTAGATGTAATCCATGCTTAGTATCCACCACCGGCCTCCCTCGAAACATGAACCTATTTAACACTTTCTTGGTGTCTATGGATATTGTCATATTTCTTTTTTTATTTTTTCACTCCACAATGAATGGTTAAAGTAAATAGGAAAAAAATATTTAGTGTTTCAATGGTATTGTAAAATGACAAAGTTTTTTGCTAAAATGTCAAATAAACTAAGAGTGAGGGAAATTTCATTTTACTAACTTTTAGGAAATTTTATTTTTTCCACTTTAATTGTCATTTTTAATAACTTTTAGGAAATTTCATTTTTTTCACTTTAATCGTCATTTTAAAATATCAATGCACAATTAATTTTTTTTAATTTTACCCTTAACAAGTAATTAACGAGTGATTTTTTAATACTATTATTTATTTCCTTTTTAATTATTATGTCAAAACCAAATGACACTTAAAAGAAAAACGAAGGAAGTAATTTAAAAGATTTAGTATAATGTATTTAATATTTTTACATTTTATCTTTGTGAATACATATTTTAAAAAATCACTTAATATTTTTTAAAACATTTACTATTTTTTAACGAAAATATTTTGTCTACGAAAAAATTTTAAAAGTATTATTTTCTTACATCATGCGTTTTTCACGCACATATTATCTAGTAAAATAATACGTATCATTATATAGGCAATTAAACTCTATTGTATGGTAAAGGTTATTTTGGCACTTGCTCCCTAACAATTTAAGAAATAAAAATTTAAAATTTAAGATATCAAACCGCTAAAAATATTTATGAGTTTAATTTTGATGTATTATTAATTAAAATATTTTATGTTATTAATAAATTAGATATAACTTTTAAAATAATTATTATAAAAATTAATAATTTTTAATTATATAATAATTTATGATTAGATAATAACATAAAAAAATATTTGCATTATTGATGTGAATCAAATATATTTTATATTAAAACAGAATCCACCAATTATATGTTAGATCCAATCCAAGCCCCAATTTTTTTTAATTTTTCTCATTTATCTCTTTCTCTCGAATTGAGTATATTTGATAAGGTAAATAAACTATCTTATAATTTATTTAATTCACTTGAAAACTTTTTCGACTTAAATAGAGTTGTTTGGTGAATGACAATGAGCAAGTCTAAATAGGGTATTATACTACCTGTTTCTATATCTGCATTTAAAAAAAAATCCAAACTCAGACCTATATTTATGTATGTAGTAATTTTTATATTTGTAATTTTATTCATTGGATATCTAAATAGAGAAAGCATAGATACAGTTTCTTAGGTATTGTTTGTGTTGTTCTTTAATTAGAAATTGAGTTTCACCTCAATAATTTGTGTAATAAAGGTTTACATTAAAAGATTATACAAATTATCGAGTGAGAACTCCAATTTTGGTTGGAAAACAAGACAAACACCTAAAAAAACTGTATCTAAGTTTTGTACTATCTAAATACTCATACTCGTATGTTTGTTACTTGAATTTTAATTAACTATAAAAAAATCAAAGAATAAAAGAATTAATTAAAAATACAAATGTAAATTAATTAAAATACTAATCAAAGATCTTTTATAAAGTATAAACATAATTATAAAACATTACAATAAACTTTTGCAATAACAAATTTATAACCTTCAAAGTATGACTGGGAGATACTATTGTTTTCATATTGTGATTGAAGGAACAATTGCTCTTGTTATGATTGAATTGAAGTAAGGATGTAAAAGACTCATCCCATCTCACTTACTCAACCTAACTCTAAGTTGATTTTGATGAATTCAAGTTTTAGCAATTAGACCCAATTTATCAATTGGATCAAATTTATTCTAAAAACAAGTTCAAGTTATATTTCATATTATTCCAACCTAATCCAGTATCCTATATTTTTTAAAAAAGAACAAGTTTTTTCAATAATTGTGTATTAATAATAAAAATTTTATTTAATAAATAATAATTTGTATAACATAATATTATAGTTATATCACAAAATATACCTTAATTTAAGTCTTACACTTCTTTTTTCTACAATTTAACTATATGTAATGTTAAAATAATATATTACATTAATAAATCAAGTTGAATTCAAATAAATGACCCTATCTAGAAACAGAAAAACAACCCATCTCAACCCTTCTCACGTTCACCCCTAATTGAAGGAACAGTTGGGACATTATGCAGAAAACAGGTTTGGATTCAGAATAAAACCGGTACTGCTTTACATGGAAAAGAATCCCAAACCTATACCATCTGAAAGCTGTGTTAGCTTTTCCACAAAACAAACGGCGGTGAAATCCAACCTGTACAAAGAGTTACGCACCAAACTGTGACGTCATATAACAAAAGAAGCCCATGTAAAATCCTTAGAGTGCTCATGAGGTCCGTTGGGTAGGGAAAAAAAATAAGTAAAAAATAGAGTGAATGAAAACAAAAAAAATGAATAGAAATAGATGAAAATAGAATAAAAATAAAATGTTGGTTTAAAAAAAATAGAGAAAAATAAATACATAAATAAAAATTGGTGAAAAAAAAATGAAAATAACTAATGGGTCTCATGCTTTTTTATTTCTCTTCTCTCATTTTCTTTCTACCAAATACACCCACTTTTTTATTTTTTACCTATTTCTTTTTCTCCACCGTATTTCTTCTAAAACTGCCTGTTATGAGAGAGAGTAGAGGAAATAACATATGCTGATGAACCAACAGTCATGCCAACCTTTAAAATTTGAAACTGGCCAAATAGCAGAATAGCTTCGTATGCAAAGCCAAAATTCAGGCCAAACAAGCTAGAAGGTAGAAAATTAGCCTCCCAAAGTAGAAACTTCCGATCTCTTTTTTTCCTTTTCAACTTACTCTCCCTCTTTTACCTTGGAAGTATTGTAAAAGTGAATTCCAACAACATATCCCCGCCAGCAAGCATCAGAATCAGATCTTTGCCTTAATTTATCATTCATTCACAATAAATTGCTAGCGTGTATAGGCTGGTCAGCACAAACTCCTTTTCTCTATTAAAACATGACATATCAAACTCAACACTGAGCTATTTTCATGCAGGAGGGAGAAGAGGCACTAACAATCTCTTTTTTCCAAGCAAAGTACTTGCAGAGCAACAACAAAAAAAAGCTTATGTACTTTTACTTCTCATTATCTCCTTCTCCCAACCCTCCCTTCTATTCTTTCTTTCTTGCTTTCTCTCATCTATGCTCAGCTCAGCACCACATGCAACACACACACACACACACACACACACACTCTTTCTCATTAAACTCTTTGACGTGATTCTATCCACTATTATATCCCAAAAAACCCATCAACCTTTTCAAAAGGGAAGGCTCCAAGAGGAAACATCGTTTATACTTCCATCCCAGCATATTTTGATCCAGTCAACTGACACGTAAATAATTAAAGGTTCTTCAATTTGGTTCTTTCTACTCATAATTTGTGTCCACAAGACAATATTCAAAAGATAAATATTCCTCTAACTTTTGTTTATAATCTTGTCCCGAATATACCAAAAGAAAAAAAATTCGAAAGATAAATATTCTTCCTATTTCATAATAACACTCTCAACATGGCATATGATAGCATACATAACGCTTGCTCACAATCATATATATGATTATCGGGGTATGAGGCAACACAATGCGACAATCTTCACCAAAATATTGCGAGTGCATTCATTTTTTGCTACTACTCATCTATCAACAGGATAAATGAAGTATTAGCTCAGGCCTTAAAATCAATTACCTCAAGCATAAAGTGAAATTAACAATAGACACTGCAATGAGACAAGGGGAGGGGAATCTAAACCATGACCAAAAAAGCACTTGAAAATAGCATAACTAGAAGAAATCAGCATCTATGAGCAAAAAGCTATCAGAAATCACTATCCAAAACTATAACAAGTAAAAGAAATCTCTACCTTCAATTCGAGTATTGCTTAAATGGTTCACCCCACATGACTGGTGGCGAAGAAGCAATCTCAACCACCAAGCTTCCTCATATTCGCTTGTATGCTCAACAAACACCACTTGATTTCTTTTCTGGTGTGTCCATTTAAATCATCTTTGTGTCCCTAGACTGCTGTCATCTAATGGTGGGCATGGTTTAGCTTTTTTCAAAAACCAAAACCAAAACAAACCATAAAATCAGTTTGGACTTAAAAACCAAACCATATTTTTTTTTGGAAAACCGGTTTGGATTTTATGTGAACCTGTTTGAAACTGGTTTAGAAACCAGTTTTGAGCCCTAAAACCGGTTCTGAAAGTGGTTTTAAAACCAGTTTTTCTCCTGAATCCTGTTTTAAAAAATATTTTTTCAAAATCAGTTTTTTAAATACAGGGTTTAAAAGAAAAGAGGGAAAATATATCTTCTATTGATTTTTTTTTATAAAACCAATTCAACATATACTGTCCTACTGATATATATTAAAAAATAGACATATACTGTCCTACTCAAATTTTCAATATATCAATGATTTAGTTGTAAGCATCCAACTTTTTACTATAATTAATGGTCTCATCCTTTCATGGCCTACAAAACAAATGCACTCTTTCTTGTCAGTTTTGCTCCATCAAAATAAACAAATGAAGCAATAAATACATCACATGTTCCGAACTTGGCCTTCTTTCAAAATGAGCCTCACACAACCTTTCAATAAAACTGTGACACTTGTAATCTGTAGGTAATTAGTAACTAACCAGCACTGATCATCCAATTACAATGAGGTGTCCAAGAATACATCAAATGAGCAGCCTGTTATACAAACAGATCATGTCACTGACAGGTAGGTTCTGAGCTTCCTGCTTGCACACATCACATGATCTGTGGCCTTTTATGTTAAACCATTTAACTGCACACTCTTGATGCCCCGGTGCAAGTTCACCTGTGCAGTTACACTCCATTTTCAGGGTATCAGCACCTTTCTCCCAATTCAAGCAAACAAATTCTGCAGACAAATTCTCCTCAAGAATATCTTCCCTTCCTCATTTTCAACCGAACCAGAACTTCAGATGCACAAGATGGACACTGATAGAACTTAATCTGCAGACAAGAAAGTGGAATAATAAAGGAAATGATAGGGAAAATAAAAGCTTAACAAGAATGAACAAAGGTTAGTAGGGTGGTTCGAGGTCAGAATAAAAGTGTTGCAATAAAGATAGAAAGGATTCAGCAAGAGTTTAAACATCAATAACTTCTAGGTGATAGCACAGCATTAAAATTAATGGAAATAGGATAGCACTTAGTCTCGTTTCCAATATCATGTTTAAAAAGACAAATATGCATCAACACATCTATAATTTCAAGTTAAAAAAATGGCAATTGTGAATTGTGTTTTAGATAAATAAAGTCACTAGCCTAGAACTCAGGTTCAGATCTTGAGACTGCAGGGATGTTCTGGTTTATTGAGTAAGGGGTAACAGCTCATTTTTGAGACTAAAGCATGGCCAAAGCCAAATTTTGATTTGGATATGGAATTTTATTTGGTACACAAGTGTACTTTTGAAGTTACAAGCTGCAGAAGTGGGCATATTATCTGTTTTGCTTTCTTTTCAAGTTTAACATTGTTATATCTAAACACTAATAGATGCTTCTATAAAATTAATAAATCATAGACATCAAAATAGGGGGGAAAAAAATCACAGCAAACCAACAAACAAGTTAAGCACTAAAACAATGATAATTAATTAAACAACACCTTACTTTGATTTCAACATCTGATGTTAGAATAAACATCAAATATGATATTTTTATGCTATCAAGGAATCAAATTTGAGATATGAAGGATTGTCTCATTAAAATATATTTGAAATTTATATAGTTTTCAGAAGCATCTTAATCTAATTTACAAAGGTAGAAAGGTTCAAATACAAGTATAGTAGCATGTGTTAATTCCTTTTTCCTTTGGTCCAGAGCATGTGTTATTTCAGCCAACAAGGATTGACTTAGTTCACAATAATTGTGTTCCCATGAGGATTCAATTATTGAACATGTACATGAGAATGCTTTGTTAAGAGACAAAAAGAATTACATTTTGTAGGCCTTTTCTTAGTCTGTGTTATTTTATAGGTCTCCGAGTACATAACCTTTCAAACATTACAGACTTGTCTAGTCCTCTCTCTCTCTCTCACTCACTCACTCACACACACACATTTATCCCGCAGTTATTTTAGGCTGGATGCCAGTAGGAATCTGAGTGTCCAAAATACAATGTGAGAACATTCTCCTGAAGACCATGAAAGAAAAAACAAGAATAGGCAACATAAAAACTCAAAGGCCGGTGATTGCAAATGATTTGATACATTTGCAGACCTGGAAGAGGCACTAAGAAAACACATTTTCATCAAAGAATGACAAAATTTATGTCAAATTTATGAATGTAGATAATCATTGTCAAGTCAAACTTACTTTGAGCTCAATAGTGATGTTGTATATTAATAATCTTCCCTAGTTTCAGATGCATACTTAGGTCATAAGAGTTGAGTTTATGCTAAATTGCTAATGATCAGAGTCATAACACATCTGTCACTTCATAAATACTAATAGGATAGTTAAGTCAGTTATGTGAATAGTATGGCAGTTATGTATGCATTCAGTAACTATAGGACAGTTGTCTTTAGTAACCATTTTACAGTCAAATATGTGTGTCTCTTACGTACATGACATGTCAGTTTCTGCATTCAGTGTGGGGATTGTATTTTGAGTGTGATTGAGAGGAAGACTCTCAGTCAGGGCTTAGGTTAGGCCTGTGTATTGTGTACTGAGAGAGGCTACTATCTGAGGGACTTTTTCCTGTATTCTTTTACTGTCTGTTGTCCATTGTAACATTTTTTCTAGTTTAATCCAGAAAATATATAAATAAAACGACCTAGTTTGTGTATGTAATTCTCTTGAATCTAACAAATACAAAGCCAATTGAGAAGTTCACATACCCTAACTTTAACAATGCTATTCTACCCATGCTTCAGAATTCAGATATCCTCCTAATCATTTCAATGAAAATGCTGCTGAAGAGTTTATCCAAATAGCATTTGAACATATATCAAGACTCCAACAACTAGCAATTGTATGACGTTGTAACAAGAAGATATGAAAACAGGCATGGATATAAATTACCAATGTCTAGAAAACACGTTAACAACCTAAGTAGTCCTTCTAATCTAATAGATATAAAAGGAAAAAAGAAAACAGACAGCTAAAGCAGCAGCCAATCATCAAATATATCCAAAATAGAATTCTTCGTAAAATCTTTTTATTGCCCAGTGGAACTAAGAGCAGTTATGAATAATGATATCTTTGAACATCAAAGACAAATAGATTTTGTGGCTCTGGCAGTTTATAGAGAATAAAGGATTCTCTCAAGTCAAGTTTCAGTGGAGCTATGGCATTAATCAAAGGAAGTCTGTCTTGCTAGGGAAGAAGGATTCTCTCGAGTCAAGTTTCAATGGAGCTAACCTATTCATCCAAGCTCCAAATTCCTCTTTAGAGGTTCTCATTGATAATTTTAAGCAACAAGGCCTTGACATAGAAGACTTGGTAGTTCTATCTGGTATATTTATTATTTATTCAAACAATTAAAGTAATATATCAGGAACAGAAATGCATGTGTACTAAAATGTTACAATGAATATGTACATAAATTAAAGATAATGAATCTAGAAAACAGAAATAAGTCTAGGAACTGTACAACAACTAATGAACCTAGAATTCTTAACATTGTCATCTGAACCAATTTTTGCAATAATATTATAATAAAAAAAACTGTCAATATCATAATTTAAGCTACCTCATAATAAAAATGAAACAATAAAATCATCATATAAGGAGAAAAGTTACATTTGAAACTAAATGCGACATATAACAGTATCCAAGACAATGCATTAAGAGGAAATAGATGAATTACATATCATGCACGGCGTTTACTCAAACGCCACGAATTTGGCTCGTGGTATCTATCATAAAGTGGTTCAATTCGCTCTTGACGCTTTCGCTTGCTCATCTTTGTAGGATCTGCCACTTTGAAGAATCTTGGAGCCAATTCAACAAGCCATTTGGGGTCTATGACAGTGACCTCACGCATATACTCCTTAGTTGTCATCACAAGCTCATGGTAGATGACCCAGTCTGGCTGTCTCTGGAATAAAGCTGAACTTGGATGGATATACACAGGCTGGTTCTCAACAAGGGTTCTGTAACCTTCCTGGGGGTCCTTTCTAGCAGCATGGAAAAAGAATCCTGCAGTGATAGCCTTCCTGACTTTGGTGAAGTTTTTTCCAGCACTTACAACATCCAATTTGTACCTGAACATCCATAAGAGTGATTTAGAATGCAATTTAATATCATTTAATAATAATGCAAGGGACTCTAGTCAACACAATAACTACCAACAGCAGCAAAATGTTGGTTACAATCATGAGAACATGAAGCCCATAGTCAAAATACTTGGGGTGTCCCTTACATAAAGAGAAGAATTTCCAGTTTTCACTATATATAGAATTTTATATTAAAAAACAAGAACATTTGTAAAACCATTTGGAACCTTAATAATTTTGTGCATAGTAAATGTATCAAACCAGAAAAAAAAAAAACACAAATGCAGATCACAAAACAAACAAAATATTTAGAAGAATAGATAGATATCATACTTATCCATAATGGTGAGAAGTTGCTTCCTGACATCCTGTGCTCTTCTCAATGATCGGGATTGCACAAAGTTCTCAAAACACCAGGGCCCAGAAAAATTCTTCGCTTTCCAAGCCTCATAAACAGCAAGTAGTGTAAGATGGTCACCCTCTGGCTGGAAAAACTTAGCCCTCTTCTGATCAGCTTGGGCTTGCTTTTCCCTTGGCCTATAAAAAATATTGCCGGTCTGGATCATAGCAATTATGGTCAAAATCTCATCACTGCATCCAAGGTCCACACTGGCAAGCAGCATCTTGGACAACGGTGGATCCAAAGGAAATTCTGCCATTTTCCTCCCCAATTTGGTTAAAAGACCCTCTTCATCCAATGCTCCAAGACTGTACAGCTGCTCCATGGCAGAAATAAGTGCTTGGGGTGATGGTGGATCCATAAAATCAAAGGACAGTAGATCATTTATCCCCATAGCCTTCATATTAAGAGTAGTCATCCCCAGATTTATCCTTTGAATCTCAGGAATTGAAGTGGGAGACATCTCATTCCTATATGCACTTTCGGTATAGAGACGATAACACTTCCCAGGTCCGGTACGCCCTGCACGTCCAGCTCTTTGTTTGGCTGATGCTTGTGAAATTGGAGTTATCACCAAAGAATCAAGACCTTGCTTTGGGTTATAAACATTTTGCTTAGCAAATCCAGGATCAATTACATAAAATATCCCATCAATAGTCAAAGAAGCCTCAGCAATGTTAGTAGCCACAACCACTTTCCTTTTTCCAGGAGGAGCAGGTTCAAATATTCTAGACTGCATTTCACTAGGAAGGGCACTATAAACCGGTAAAATGATCAGCTCTGGAACATTCTTACCTAATCCTTTCATTCTCTCATACAGAGATTGGCAAGCAAAATCAATCTCTTCTTGACCAGTCAAGAAGAGAAGAATGTCTCCTTCAGGCTCTGTCAAGTGGATCTGTAGGACAGTGATTAAAGATGCATCTAAGTAATCACTTTCAGGTTGTTTCGTATAAAGTATCTCCACAGGAAAAGTTCTACCAGGAATTGTAAAGATGTTACAGTTAAAGAAATATCCTGAAAATTTCTCAGCATCCAGAGTAGCAGATGTGACAATCAACCGCAATTCAGGTCTACGCTTCACTAGCTGCTTCAGCAGTCCAAAAAGAACATCAGTATGAATAGTTCTTTCGTGGGCTTCATCAAGCATTATAACAGAATACTGTGACAGATTCTCATCAACCAGTATTTCCCTAAGAAGCATACCATCTGTCATGTACTTGATAACAGTATCTGGTCCAGTGCAATCCTCAAACCGAATGGCATAACCAACTTCCTCTCCCAATCGACAACCAAACTCTTCTGCGACTCTCTTTGCAACTGACATTGCAGCCACCCTACGGGGTTGAGTACATCCAATTTTGCCTTTTGTGGTGTAACCCGCTTCAGCAAGATACTGTGTGACCTGAGTAGTCTTACCTGAACCAGTTTCTCCAATAACCACCAACACCTGATTATCATGCACAGCCTGAATCAATTCTTTTTTTAACTTGTAAATTGGCAAACTCTGCCTCTGCTCCTGAATAGAAAGCTTTGACCTTTGCCCAAAGGTAATGGTTTTCCCATAGGCATCCTTCTTCCATTCCGGCATATCATAGGCTGATAAGCCAACACCCCTAAGCTCCTGGGCAAGATGCCTTTCACCTGTCTCAGGCATAGGGTCTTCCCAAGGCCGATTGAGATCCTTTGGAATTGAATCAAGCATTGTGCGTTGTTGTTGTTCTCGCACTTCCCTACGCTCCTTTATAAGTGCAGACTGGAGTGCAGCAGCTCGACCCAGAGAACCTTCTGGATTCTTAAAAATCTTAACAGGAGACATATCCAATGAGTATCTGCTCTGCCCTTGCAAGAATGCAGGTTCATCCTCATTCAACTCAATCTCAAGCTCCTCCTCAGCACCTTCCTCTTGGTACAGCAATCCATCTACCTCCTCATCATAAGTTGGATACTCTGAAACACTCAAGACACCCGAAGCAATCAACTGTTTCGCTTCCCATTTCTCCGGAGAGCTCATTCTCTTCAGAGGTCTCCGCGAAGAACCAACATCATCTTCTTCCACAATCTTGATACCCGAAAGACCTGTCCTAGCAACCGGCCCATCCTTCGAATCCTGTGGATTCATCCTCAACGTGTCATCCTCAGAGCTCTTCTTCAACGGTAGAAGATCCCTCCCAGTATGTTGATCAACATCTCTCATGGAAAGGGATAACTTCTGACCTGAAATTGATATAACCTTTACATACACCTCTTGATCACGCTTCACAACATCCTTCGCATTCGTAATCCTCCGAGTAGCCATTTGCGAAACATGTACCAACCCCTCCCTCCCTCTAAAGTCATCCAACTGGACAAAGCATCCAGTCTCCATTACCCTCGACACTCTCCCTTTGTAAACCGCGTACAATTCAGGTTCGCCAGAACCATGCCGTGAACCCTTCCTATTCCCATCTATATCCCCATTCTCCCTTCCACGCCCATCATCCTCTTCGTACCCATCTCTCCTGCGCCTCTCATATCTATCTCGATCCCTACCTCTATCTCTATCCCTATCATATCTATCTCTGTCTCTTCCTCTTCTGTTGTAATCCCTTCTATCATCTTCATCATCTCTATCTCTTTCTCTTCTGCTGTAATCCCTTCTATCATATTCATCATCTCTACCTCTTTCATACCTATCTCTGCACCTATCTCTTCTATCTCTATCTCTATCTCTGTACCCATCATCTTCCTCAATTCGTTCTTTTTGCTTTTCTCTGGCCTCAGATTCTATCTCCTTCCGAAGCTCCTTGGCCCGGTCCCTGTCATCTGCAATGGCCAGAGCCTTGAAATTGGTATTGCTGTTGTCACTCTCTTTCTCCTTCTTCAAATCCTTGGGCTTGGGAGGGAGAATGGCGTGAATAATGGTGAGGAGCGTTCGGACAAAGTAATCCGGCATCTCCGCACCGTTCTCCTTCAGTTTGGCGTCGAATTCCTCAACATTCTCCGATGATCGACCCAACTCCGTGATGAACTCCGCGAGAACCTTGTCGCCGGTGCCGGTGTGAGACTCCAATTCGGTGCACACCTTCGACACCAGCGACAAGTATTCTAGCTTCTTCAATCCATCCTCAGGGTTATCCACAGCCATCTATCGAAACCCTAATTAAAAAAAATTATTCGTTAAATTTGATTGAGTTCAAAACAAGCACTGGAACGATGATACAATCTCTTTCACCGAAACAAAATTGATTAAGAACTAGAATGCATGGTTCAGGAACGTGTGGCACTGTACCTGCTGAATGAAAAAACAGGTGCGTATGGGTTTTTTCGCGTGGCGACAGATGAAAAGCGATTCAGGTAGGTTGTGTCTCCTCACAACACGAAATACCTTGATTCTTCTCGATTGCAAGATTTCCCACTTGCTTTGATACAGGGACGGTAGGGTTCGAGGTAAAAGCCGGATGAGTTTGAAGAATTTTAAAATTTCAAAAAATTTGAAATGTTTAAAATTTAAATTGTTTTAATTATTTATTTATTTATTAAATATTCTGTTTAGATAAATTAATTTAAATTTTAAAATTTTAAATTTAAGTTTGAATATGATATTTTAATTTTTATTATATATAAAATTTAATTTTTAAATATATATTTAAAAATTGAAGTTTTAATATTAAATTTTTTGAAAATAAACATTAGTAAATTTTTAAATATTTAATAATTTACAAATAATTTTACAATTAAATAGTATTTAATAATTTAAAAATATAAATATTGATACATTTTACATCAATATTAATAAAGAGAAAAGAAAGAAGAAAGAGGGAAAGAAGAGAAAGATAGGGGAAAGAGAAGAGGCAAATGAGATAAAGGGGAGAGAAAAGGGGGAGAAGAGAGAAGAAAGAAAGTGAAGAGAGGAGAGAGATAAAAGAGAGGCCATAGAAAAATAGAAAACATAAAGAAAGGAGAGAGAAAAAGAGAGAGAGAAAAAAGAGAGGAGAGAGAAGAGAGGGGAGAGAGAGAAGAAAGAAAGAGGAGAGAGAAAATAAACATAGAGATAAGAGAAAGCGAGTATGAAAATTTTAAATTACTTTTTGGTGAAATTTGAAATTCTATAATTTTAGATAATAAAATACTTTCATAAATTACTAAAATTTTAATTTCTTACTAAATTTTCTATTCAAACAACAAATTTTACCACAAAGTATTTTAAATTTCATATAAAAATAAATTACCTTTTTAAAATTCCTCATCTAAACACAAGGTAAAATCTTTCAAATTTCCTCTAATGAGTATGAGTATATATCCATTGTCAAATTGTGATTTATGAAAAGGTTTCTTCACTTTTATAATAAATAGTATTTTAACATGTGTGATAAATATTTATTTTATATAATTTAAGTTTATAATAAATACATATTTTTAAATACATAAATTATATTATAATTAAAATTTGTAATAAATAATATTTTGAACATATAAATTATATTTTAAATTTATAATAAATAATTTATATTGTGATACAATATTATTTTTAATTATTAATAATATCTTTTTAAAAATATTGAAATTTAATTTAGAATTAAAGATATTAAAAATGGTGTATTTAACAATATGAGAGGTTAAAAAAAATGAGTAAATTACATTTGACCTACTATGTTTTCATGAAATTGCACCCGATATTCTTCCATTTTATGACATTATTTTGACCACCCTTAATTAAACGAGGTGACATTGCTGTTAGTATTATATTTGAAAAGACAAAAATACCCTTCATTTTATGACAAAAAAGATGCTGCTTTACACCTTCAAACATGACTTCTCTCATAAACGCCACGTGTGTCGCTGATTCTCAACCTCACCACCTTCCTCTCCACCGTGCCGGACTTCTCCCTAATTCACCACCCTCCTCCTCGCCGCCACACCCATTGCCACAAATCTCTTAAAGCGCTCCTCCCTCTCCCTCCTTGCCGTCCCCAACGCCTATCTTTTCACCGACAACCACCTCGCCTTCATCGCCTCTCACTTGTTGATGTCCTCCGCCACCATGTCCTCCTCCAGTTCTTCTCCTAGTCCGATCTCTGCACCCTTCCCCCTTTGAGAAGCTTTCCTCCACTACCACATTCTCCTCAATTGCAAGTGATTTTGTGTGTGTTGGGGGGGGGGGGGGGAAGGGGAGTGATTTTGGTAGTACATGTGATCTCGATATTCCAAATTTGAGGGACTTTTCCCCAATTCATCACCCTCCTCGCCGCCGCCGCCACGCCCTTTGTCGCAGATCTCTCATAGCACTTTTCCCTCTCCCCAGTTGCCTTCGCCAACGTCCACCACCACCATGTCCTCCCCTAGTTCCTTTCCTAGTCAGACCTTCTGGTCCTCCCCCTTCCGAGAAGCTCTCCTCTGCTACCATGTTCTCCCCATTTATGAGTGATTTTGTGTGTGTGTGGTAAGTGATTTTGGTACTGCATATGTCTCTATATGATTATGGTCTTTGTGTGGGGGGGATTCTGGTATGTGTGTCAAATTACTAACAATCTTGTGCTATAACCATAAGAATAAGCTAATGCAAAAACCCACCATTTACTATAAAATTCAAATCAATAGTTAAAGAACACTCTTTTTCTCTTTAATTAAAGTGACCTCAATTTTTTGACATTTTGATTATAGGAAGGGTAAGATGCACTGATTGGCACCAATTGATATGGATTACTAGCAATTTGTGCTTACCATTTGAAATAAATGGAGTATATTTGTGCCTTTTAATGTGTCACACGCAACAATGTCAATGTGTGTGTGTACAGGTCTGGTTTGCATTCTGGTTTTTGTGTGTGTGTAGGTTTAGTATGATATATGAATTCAATTCACATTTGTTTTTTGCCTCTGCAAACTAGCTGCGAGTTGCTAGAGAAGAAACCACCAATTTTTGTGTCTTGTTCAAACATAGTAGTCGTGTAAGTTAAGGGAAGGTAAGGGAATGAGGTTAAAATAGGAATAAAATTTCATCAAACATAGGTGTACACCTCACGTGCAACATTCTCTTAACATCTTAAACAACGTTTGGAGGGGAAGGGTACAAGTGTAAATTAGCAAACAATTAAGGGGTTTTTTGTAGGTTCAAAAATCGGAGGGGTATTGGGCGCAATTTTAAAAAAACTAAGGGGGCGCGAGTGTAATTTACTTTAAAAAAATTTCTAAAAACGCTCCTGTTGAAAAATGATAGCTAAAAATGCTTTCAATCAAGATAACTATTCTAATTCTCAATGTTTTTAAAATCAGGTCGGTTATTGAACCAGCCAAGACACTGGTTCAAGGTTCAATTGTCGTTGAACTAGTATTAATAAAATAATAATAATAAAAATTAATATATAAAATAATATTAAACAAATACAATATCATAATTTTATAATACTAAAAACTAAAATAAAATATCATTTTATACCTATTTATAATTCTTACTAAATATGTGATTTATTTATCATAAAAACATTTTAGATTGAAATAAAAAATAAAAAATTTGAAAAGTATTGGTTCAATCCAATTTTCTGCATTGATTTTCCACAAGTTTTGAATCGATACTTTTTAATTTTTTATTTTAATCTAAAATATTTTTAAGATAAATAAATCATATATTTAGTAAGAATTATAAATAAGTATAAAATGATATTTTATTTTAGTTTTTAGTGTTATAAAATTATGATATTATATTTATTTAATATTATTTTATATATTATTTATTTATTATTGTTATTTTATTAATACCGGTTCGATCATGATTCAACAACGATTGAACTATTAAACTTTGAACCAGTACTTTAGCCTATTCAATAACTAGTCCAATTTTAAAAACATTGAAAAGAGCAAAGTAAAATCTGTCCTTAAGGCATTTGAAATAAAATTAGGACCTGCCTCTAAAACTCTATTATGACAATATAGATTATGCCGAAATTTGGCCAACATATTAACAACTTGATTCGCTACACGAGTTCAAACAATTTGGCCCTATGCTGATGAATATTATTAACGGATCTCACCAAATTATAATTAGGATGAAACTGAGAGCAACTTTTAGTTAGCAAATTAACAGCATTGCAAGAGTCGCAGTACATAACGATGTTCTGGAAGCCTCTATTCCAAGCCAACTGCAACCTATGAAAAAATTCCCCTAAGCTCCGCTGTTAAAATTGAATAAGAACCCAAATTAGCAACACAACCAACCAAAAAGGCACAGCTATCATCTCTAATCACTCCACCACAAGATGTATATGTAACACCTTTCCTCCTCATAGAGTGAAATATATATGTAACACTCTTATTTTTGTATATTAAATTATTCTATATTTATTTTTGGAAAACCTGATGGGAATCTCAAAAGTTTGATTCCTACGGATATGTTCATATTAGAAAGTAGTATGTAGTTTAGATTTTTAATAATTTTTGGGAAACGAAACCCAAAAATTGGTAAAATGACTGTTTTGTCCCTAAAAAATTAGATAATATAATTAATAAGACAAAAAATAGATAGAAGTATTTAAAATTTATTTTTAAGTCGTCAATATAATTAGAATAATTAATAATAATTTTAGAAAATTTTCAAGAATTTATTGAAACAATTTTTCGAAAATGACAAAAATATCTTTGGTTGACTATAGGAACCAACCAACGACTTTTTGACCTTAAAATATTTTGAAAATTTATACTAAGTATCTTTTGTCATAAAAATTTTATTTTGAAAGCAAAATAGTGAAAAATATAATAATCTTATTTCAATTTTTTCAATTGTTTTTCGAATATTTGACAATGTAATTCTAAAAAACTGGGAAAAGATTTCAAAATTCTGATTTTCACCATTTTGCTTAGAATTTCAAGAGCTATTTAATTATGATTTTTAATAATTTTTCTGATCTGGAGTTTGGATAAATTAGAAAATGATGATTTTGCCCATATTCCTCAACATTAAGGGTTGACATAAGAACAATATTCAATTGACATTAAAATATCAAATTGAGTTTGGAATTATGTCATATATATTATAATATAATTTTGAAAATTTTCTAGAATTCTTGTGTAAAATGACCAAAATGCTCTTAGGTTCTGTTAAGCCTAGTTAGTATTGGTTTGACATCAAGAAAGGGTGAAAATAGTAATTTTAGTTTATTTATAGGTAAAATATTTAATTTTAGAATTTCGATAAAATTTTTGGTATTTATTGAATTAAAATGGATTTTTTATGAATTTTCTAACTTAAAAATACAAGATAAATACATATAATTTGAGATAAATTAATAAAAATTAAAATTTATTATGAGAAATTTATTTTTGATGAAAATAATGTATTTGTCCAGTTTTGCATTAAAATGTGTTATTTTGATATTAAAAGCTATTTTTTCAAAGTTTAAGCGATTTTATCGGTACTGGCTAATTAATTACAGTTAAAATTTATACTATGGAGCTTTAGGACAGCTCACCCAGCACATTTTCAACCTAAAAGGGGCTGATTCACTACCTAAAATTGATATGTGTCCCTAGTTTTGCATATTTGTCCCTTAATTGAATTAAAAACAAATCAAAAACCTTATTTATGACATATTGCATAACATCTTCAAGTAGACACCTAACCCCTTCTCCTCCTCTATAAATAGCCATGGTTTTGGACCATTTTTCAGCACCTCTTCCTCTCTCAATTCTTAGAGAGCTTCTCTCTCTAGAAATTTTTTTCTTTTACTTTGCTTTTATGCTAAAATTTTACTAGTTTTCCAACAACTAGTAAAGTTCTCTTCCTAAGAGCTTTGCATCAACAATTCCATCCTTTTCATCAACCACCTTAGAGGTAATGGGGGGAGTGGGGTTGGTTCTAAATTATTGTCACTTTGCATGTTGGTTGGAAGAGTTTTTTCCTAAACTCGTTTAGGCTTAAGTTTTATTATTGTTATTTTGTTTAATGTTAAACTTTAATTTTTGCTAAGTTGTTACTTTGCTCAAATTTAGATTATTAAATTATAATTGCTAAGTTGTTACTCTACTCAATTTTAGAAAATTAAAATGCACTTACTAAGCTGTTATTCTGCTCTAATTTAGAAAATTAAAATGTATTTATTTAGTTGTTATTATGCCAGAATTTTAGTAATTAAATTATAATTACTATGTTGTTATTTTGCTAAAATTTTATATGGTTACTAAATTGTTATTCTGTTAAAATTTTGGTATTATGCAATTTCTATAAAATAAGACAAAAATGTTGATTGTGCTGGTGCTCAAATTAAATTAGAACAGGGAAACCTCTGCTTGAGAAGTTAGGAATTGATAGTTTAGTAAGTAATGTAAAGCAAGTGACACGCAGTGGCATGGTACCTTGCTAGGGAAGCTACAGTTTGGTATGCTAAGGAATGAAAGCCAGGGACCCATTTGAAGAGGTCTTGGGGGTAAGTATTGAGTGGTGAAAATTCCAATGGACAGGGTAGCACCCTTGAGTCAGGATATTTGCTTGACCAAGCTCGACAACCCTGACAACTACTCAGTATTTTGGGATTGGTGTGAGAGTATACCTATATAAATGGACGTTCTAACTAATATTTGTTCCTCATTGATGATGAGGACTGTATTATGTGATGATGTTGATAAGGTATATGTACTCCAAGTCACGTTCCAGGTTCTGTTGAGAACTATTACTTACTAATGGGAAGTATGGATCCACACCAAGTCAAGGGTAGTGTAGTATAACTTAGAATAAACCCTAGGTTTCCTTTGTTAATTGTGTTTTAATTCCCACCATACATGTGAAAGTGATTTTAAAACAAATAACCTCACTCCATTGTTTTTTTCTTGTATGATTGATCGTAATTATTGAAAATGATACTAATGCCTGATGATGCTGAGTACGAGTCAAAGGATACTCCTCCAAATTTGTATACATAGTTTATAATATTTTTCTTGAGGGATAGAGTAGATAAATACTGCTCTGTATAGGATCTTTTTGATGTATATATTGGGCTAGGTAATATATGTCTTTTAATGTACTTTTGTTCTCTTTTTAACTGTTATGTATTACTCAAACCATGATATACAGTTTGATATATTTATATACATAAACAGTTTTTATCATTTCACTTTTATTTTCAAATTTTGTCAAATTTAGAATTTTTCTATTATAAAATTGAAAAAAAATTTACTCACATTTTCATCAACTTAACTTAATAATTAAATTATTATAAATTATATTTAAAATTAAAGGAGTGTTACAAAATACTTCCTGAGTCACAACAATATTATAAATATTGTAATATAAGATTTATAAGTGTTTCAACCTTTTACATTTATAATGAATAATTTAAATTGTAATATAATATTATTTTTAAATTAAAATAGATAGGCAGTTAAAAAAATAATTATATATATAATATAAATAAAGATAAAAGAATGATAGTTTGAAATGATTAAGAAATCTATTTTTATTAATTGTAGGGATAGTGAGTAATGCACCTCCAAAGAGTGTAAGAATGCTTAATTGAGTGAGTGAATAAAGTGAGACTCTCACTCTTTAAGTTGAGAATTCTAATCTATAATATACTAGTGTAATAACTCGTGTCCAGTATGATGTTGAGTTTACAATCTACAATTTTTTATATTATTATGACTTTTTTAATGTATTTCTTGATATTTTTAAATTTAATATAAGTATATATTAGTATAAATGTATTTAAATATTTTAAATATAAGTATATATTAGTATAAATGTACCAAAAAAATATTTAAAAAATATACTAACATAGTTATGAATATTGGTATGTATTCAAATAATTTTATATTCAATATAATTTATATAATTTTAATTTATATAAATGCTTGTTTTAAAAATGATATTTTTATAAATATATTTGTATTTGTATATAAGTTGGATTTGGGTATATACATAATTTTAGTAAGAAATATTAATAATAAAAAATAGTTAACATTACATGTTATAATTATTAGATTTTCCTTTAAAAAAATTGTTTATCTCATAAAGGAAAAAATTAATAACATTAATTAAAAAAGAAAAAAGAATTGTGGGCATTTGAATTTATAAATTATAATAAAAAATTAGCGATGGATACAAAGAAAAGGTAATATTTATATAATAATCTTGTTGAGCTTTTTTTATTTTGGCTAATAACTAAGAAACTCGGAAATTTTTCTCTTGTGATTTCATGTTGATGTAGTTCATTTATAGTTCTACTTTAATGTAACATTTTCATCCTTATGTATATAAAATAAATAAGTCCCTTATTTAAACATCTTAGTTAGGATTCAATTCTTAATCATGTGCATGAAAAGTGAAACTTGGTAGACATATACTTAATGTATTCTCATTGGACACAACTAACAATGAAATGACACATCATTAAAAAAATTAAACAATAAAAGTTAATTTTTCTTATATGCATTAATTTCAGTGGGTACTGATATCTCGATAAAAACATTTTAAACATATGTGCAAATAAAGTTCACTAAACCACTGACTTGGAAATACCATTTTTATCGCTAGGGAGTGTTTTATTTTTAATTGTTGATTGATCATTTGACATTAAAAGTTAACGGAGAGAAATCTTTAAACCAACTTTGTAAGGACAAGGACAAAGAACATGGAGAATCAGCATTGGAAAATGACAATTTCATATTGGGGGTGGGTGTTTGCAAAATTCATTGTGAATGAAATTGATTTTGTAAAATTGATTTTGATTAAAATTGATTTTGAAGTGGAGTGATTTATGTTTGGATATTATTATTTTAAAAGCAACCTATTAGTAGTAAAATTCAATATAAAATTTTTGATTCAATGCAAAAGCTACTTAAAGATATTTCAACTCGAAATCAATTTTGGGCCTAGAATCAATTCTTCATTGTGAATCCAAACATGTAAAAATTTACCTAAAATAAGATTAATTGGTATTTCAATGTGATTTTAGATAATTCAATGTGAATCCAAAGAAGGAGGAAGGCGGGCTTTTATCATAGAAGGGGCCAAAGCCAACTATAATATATACATACATAATATATATATATATATATATATATATATATATATATATATATATATATATATATATCTATATATATATATATATATATGTATGTGTGTGTGTGTGTATAATTTTTTATAGTATCAAGATTATAGATATTAACATTAATTTCACACGCTGCAATAAATTTTATGAATTTATAAAAAAATTGGTATCTATATTAACTATAGTTTTTTTTTAAAGTGTTATTAATTATATTCTAAAAATCAGAATGAATCACATTACTGACGAGATTATCTTTTACAATAGTAGCAGCCAACAAGCATTAAAAAGGAATTTGCTTTCAAATTATTGAAATGTAGGAGAGGAAAAATGTTGTATCATGACAATGGTTACTGCCCTGTAAAGCAAGTTTCAGTAAACATCTAGTACAACCTGATATTAGGTTTGCTTTTCTAGTGTTTACATAATGGTGTGTATAGACTCATGCATTTGAAGTTGGAAGCACATATTGGAGTCTCACAAACAAATGCAAGAACAAAGACAAGAGGAAAAAAACAAAATATATTCCAAGAATATTGAAAGAGAAAATATTTGTTGGTGTCTTAAAGTTCAAGTTGTAAAACCCTTATATAGTGTTAGTAAGCTTATCTCATTAGGAAAGGTTAATAATAAATAGTCTTTAATTCTCAAATAAATTATAATCAAATCAATATAAAAGAAATATTGATAAAGTCATTTGATTGCTAATACAATCATTTATAACCTTTAAATAAAAAGAAAAGACTATTAAAAAGGAAAATTAATAATACTCAAAATATTTTGTTTAAAAAGAGAAAAAACTGTAACTATCTTCACAATAAATACTATAAAAAGCAAGATGATATCTTTGTCTAAAGAGAGGAAAAAATATTATTATATTTGTAACACCTGTCTTTTTGTAATGTGTGATTTAGTGATTTATTAACCAAAAGTGGAAATAAAAATAATAATAATAAAATAATAATAAAAATAAAAATAGTAAGTAATTAAGTTTCTAATTGGGTTGTTATGTTTTAAACCTATAAATGAAAATAAGAGAAAGAGAAAAAATGGAAATTAATAAGAGTAAAGTTTGGGCTAACAATTATGGCCCAATAATAGAATAAAAGAAAAAATTTTACAAATAAAAGGGTTTGGGCTAGTAGCCCTTGGACCAATTTTGTAAAAGAAAAAGAAAGAGGGAGAAATATAAAAAATGGGAGTTTTAGGAAAGGTTTTAGAGCAAGTTATAGTAACTTCTATAACAAGTTACAGTAGCTTTGATAAATCTACATTTTATGTAAATTTATAGAGCAAGTCCACATGATTTTTGCATTAGCTCATAGGAAATTTATGAGAAAATAGACCATTAATGAAGAATTTCATGTGATATATGTTTTTAAGCTTCTTATTTAAAATTACATGAATTACCTTAATTTTGTTAGATTTTGTGTGGGAAGTTAGATGAGCAAAAAAAGAAATCTAATCTACAGGCATAGAGGAGTATTATATTGATCAAAGTGGACTTTAAAGAAGCAAGAACTAAGGAAAAGACCACAAAAGAAGCCTATAAGCATAATAACGGGCCAAAAAGGAAACGTGAAACGCAAGATAGAGTGCACAAGGCCGCACCTGCCTGGCGAGCCTTGCTCTAGAGGTACCTCGCTCGGCTTGTTGTGCAACCCGCCCGGCAGGTCAACACGCCCGACGCCAAAACAAAGCGGATTCTTTCCAAAAAATCGCCCAGTGGGTTTCCAACTTCGTTGGGCGGGTCCGAGATCTAACTTTTAATTTTACTTTAACTTTTAATGGGCCTAGATTGTGCGGAATGAATCGGGGTTAAGCCTTTTGCTCCAAAATTTTGAAATTGTATTACAAATAGCAAGGAGAAAAGCATAATAGAGGAGCATCTTTCACTTTATCTCTATTCTCTTCCCACTTTTCCTTTTCATTTTTGGCTTTTGGAGAAAGATTCTTGAAGGGTCAATAGGATACTCAAAGTTAGAAACTAGAGAAAAACCTTTTCTTGTAAAAGATTTCTTCTTCTCTTTCCTTTGATGTATTTCTTTAAAATTATGATTTCTCTTCTTTTCATGAATAACTAAATTCCTTGTTCGGGTTGTGGTGTACTTAGTGTTTGGAACTCCTAAATGCTTAATTTTAGTTGAATTCTTGTTTCTATTCAATCAATTAGATTGCTCCACTGTTTTAATTTTCTTTCTTGGAATTGATTATCCCTTGTATACTTTGAATCAATCAATTGAACGACGGCCGTACCGCAATTAATTAGTAGACTTGTAGGGTAATCAAATTAGGTTTTGTCGTATGATCAATCTTTATTCCTAATTTTCAATTGAATTAAATAATTAATTAATCCCCTCTTTATTCCTCATGCCTTCCTAGGGTTTTAACATCTCATATGATCAAGTGGAAAATTAACTTATAAAGGACTATTGCAATTTATGACCAACAATTGACAATAAAATTTGTAGAGGAATATTGGTAATTGACGAATAATAAGAGGTTCAATTAGAATTAGATGTGAAGGAACTTAAGAGCACGAAGGAAACCACAACTCTAAGCCTATTTTTCTTTGAATTTTTCTCTACTTGCCACTGCTTGTTTTATAATTCATGTTTCACGTTTATCATTATTGAATCAACCCACTACCTATTTAATTTCACCTAAACAATATAGAATCTCTGAAAATTGGTAATCGCCATTTAGTCCTTTGGGTTCGATATCTGGATTCACGTCCTTTTGTTACTACTGCGATAAGGGTGTGCTTGCCCTTGAGCGTATTTTTAGCACATCAAGCTTCTATAACAAGTTTTATTTGAAAGGGTTCTTATCAATAGGATGCATTAGGCTCTCACAATGAGACATTCATTCTCAAACAATTCATTCTCATTCACTCACATAAATATCTTGCTTGCTGAATTTTCTCCTTCTTGTTAGAATTCATAGAAGTATAATCTCTTCTTTTCTCTTTGTCCTTATGCGCTTATTTTTTTCTTTTGTATTGTATCCTCTGTTCTTTATTCATTTTGTTAACTATGTAGTTCTCTGTTGGATCTTTATTTTCGTTATTATCTGGGTAATGAAATAAAATAAAAATCTCTTTTCAAATAACTAATCATAAAATTTAAATAATGACCACTTTGGAAGTACTTCCTATTTGGTCATTTGATAAATTTGGCACATCTGAGTTGTACGACTTGGTGATGTCAAATTTAGCAACACAAAAATAAAAATAAAAATAAAAATACCACCCAGAAAATATTTTTTTACAAAGAACTATGTGGTCTAAGTTCCTCATTGCACTGGAAGATACGTAGTAGCTAGGGGCCTACTCCAGTCGATCTCAAAACTAATAAAATTAATTTTTTTCAACTAAAATTCTTTTGATAAATAAAAATAAAAAATTTTGTTATTAAATAAAATTTTGTTAGGGGTAAAATAAATATCTTTGAAGTTATCTAGTTTTGCACATGTAATTAGGGGTAACCGTCCTTAAAACGGACGTCGTAGGGTGCTAGCACCTTCCCTACACTTAATTAACTCTTGAACTCGATCTTTAATTCGAGACCATTTTCTTATAGGTTTTTTTTCATATGTTTTTCCTTAATAAACTATGGTGGCAACTCCTTTATATTTTAATTTTTTCTTCACCGTCCCGTTGTGACCTTGTTGCGCCACTTCTGCTGAGTGGGAAATGAGTTTGCTAGGCGAGAGGCATATTTTAATATTGGCTCCTCTTTGGAGTGGCTGGTTGCTAAGTGGGTAGGAACTTGCTGAGTGAATAGTGATTAAGAGAAAAATTTGAAAGTCCCTAGAACGAATTCGTGGAGCGACCTCCGACTGTTGCTGAGCGAAAATCTTTGAAGGCAAAAAGGTGCTTTCTGGAGTGGATGTTTGCTTAGTAGGACTTATAGTCACTGAATGAGAATCTTTATAGGGGAATGAAGGCCCTCTATAAAGGAGACCTACGTTAATCGAGCATATAGATTGTTGAGCTAGTGGGGTAGCTTGCTGCTGTCTTAATTGAAGATTTAATTGTATCAAACGTGGTTTGAGGAGGGACTCCTAATGCAAGTCTAATGTGAGAATTTTTGAGAGTGTATAGGAGAAGTGGAAGTTGCTTGGATACAACCTCCACTTGTTGTAAACGATTTGTTTTGAGATTCTCTATGGGGTACAAATTGCTTGGATGAGGCCTTACCTGTTTACCATGTATGGTGTTGAATTGAGCCTGCATAGGGTTGGTAGTGGTTGTCTGGCCATGTACAGTGCTGAATTGAGCCCACATGGTGTTGTTGTTAAAATTTATTAACTTGTTGACAATAAGGTGATTGTTGTGGTGTTGTACATGCATTCATGCATATACTGGCGGTTGAGGTTGTTGTTGATGGACTTCACGCCATGGTGCGAGCAGAAATGTAAGTTGGTTGGATGACTATTTAACACTATCAATTTTAGGACATATTATTATTAATATTTTATTTCAAATAAACGTTTATATTATTTTTTATTATTATTGCTATCGTCCTAATATACAGAGACATTGCATGGAAGCCTAAATATAAATTCTTTACCTGAGAAATTAAAACTTTCTTAGAACAAGAAATTGTATTTAGACTTATACAAGTTAGAGATTCACATAATTAACTAGAAATTTTGACAGTTAGAAACATAAACACATGAGGATAGGTAAATGTTAAATAAATATAAAAACATGACAAAATGATATTTTGAATATGGAAATATGTTTAGAATATTATTTTATAATTATATGAATTTTTTTATAATTTTTAGAGATTCCTCAATTTTGCCTCAAAGTACTCATAGGTAACTTTGTGAGCTCAACTGTAGATACTTAAACGGCTCCAAAAATTATGAAAAAATTACAGAATCTATTTCATTGTGTCTAGAAAAGTTCTGTAAAGAAAAATTATAGATTTATACTCTCTAAGACTAAAAACAAAAATTATGAGTTCAAGTGGCTTAAGTGACCCTATGAATAAAACGAATGGATCTCTTCTCTACCATAACAGCTGATGCCTCTTCTTGGAAAAACCTAGGTTAGTTGCTTTCTTTCCTAACCATAAACCATGGTGCTCTAATTTCCCAACCATAAGCTTTTGGAAGGTGGAAGGAGGTCACAAAGAAGCAAAGCTTGATTTTTCCCTCTTCTCCTTAAGATTACCAACTGCTTACAGGTAAGGGGGAGGAGGTTTTACACTCTTATATGGTCAAATTATGTGTGTGTAGATATTTTCCCTTGATCTCTTTGTATATGATTTTGATTCTCAAGAAACCAAATGTTCTTATGAGTTATTGCCAAGAATCTGTCTCTGCCATTAGCTGCTATTATATATACTGATTTATCACTTACATCCATCATTATAATCACTTGATTGGTGTATTTTGTGCCCTAGACATTGGTGGGGTCAAGCCTTAAATTGTATGCATGATATTGAAGCTTGGTTGTTGATTTTGGCACTTGAAAAACCATTGTTCTGCCAAAAGCGTGGTTGTTGTTCTTGGTCTGAATTGGTGTGATAAATTAAGAAATCAACTTACTTTTGATCATGATTTTAAGTTACAAAAGGTGTTAGGTCATTATTGTTGTGTGGTGAACACAAGAATGCGTCTTCGGTGGATTCCCACGATGGTTGCTGGTGTCTCTAGTGGTGGCACCTGTAAGCACTCTAATGCTTAAGTCAGTACGAGTCTGAGTATGAGTGAATATGAGAGAGAGCGTATGTACCTAGTGGCTGTGGAGTCCTTTATATACTGTGTTCTTGGAGGGAAATTCGTTAGAGCTAGGTGTCATATGGCAGGTGCGTTTGGGTGCCTAATTGCACGTGTTCCTTGCCGTTAAGTGGTTCCTATACTGTGCCAGGATAGAGGAAGATCAGATCTAGGATACAGGGGTTATGAACCGAGGGTATCTAGTTTTGTGTTAGCTGGGATAGAAGATGTGGGAGTCGACTTAGATTTGTGGGTCCTAGTAACCTCTAGAATAGTTGCCCATAAGCTGGTGATGCTTAAAGAAGCATCGTTGGCTTAAGAGTCTAAGTCGGCCTCGTAACAGTTGCCCCCAAGCCGGTGATGCTTGGAATAGGCATCATCGGCTTAAGAGCTTGAAAGAGAGTTTGGGATGGTGTTGCCCCCAAGTCGGTGAGGCTTTGCACTGGGAAAGGTTGCCGACTTTGGAGTCGAAAGGTTTTGCGTGGCCGAGGCGCATTAAATGCGTAATGATTCGATATTTTAAACCCTGTAGCGCTTCGAATTCCAAGAGATTTGGTGGTTGTCTTTTGAAAACATGGACTTGGGCCTGACTTTGATATGGGCCCGTAATATAAAAATATTTTTTTATAACTGTTTCAGTACACTTGCCCCCATTCTCTTGTCAAGATTTTTCTCTTTTTTCTGAAAGTTCTTCTGCTTTCTGCGTCTTTTTCCTCCGACAAACACTGCAACGCTTGCTGTCTGTCTCAACGCTTCCTCCAACACCGGTCACTTCATATATTAAGGTAATATAATCATTTTCGTCTTCGCCTTAATTGATTCCCTTGTGTTGCGATCTTTTCTGTATTGTATTGTGTTTTGTTTGGTCGAAGATGGACTCGCGTAGACACAATGTTTCATCTTCTGCTCGGGGCTGTCGTGGAAGCCACCTAGGGTTTTGCCGCTAACTGGCTCTTTCAGTTTGCGGTAGTGCCTTCGTCCCATCGCTCCGGTGGTCCCAGCCCGGAGGGTGTCATTGGTGGTGTTGGTTATTCGACTGGTCTTGTAGCTACACGGGGGGGGGGGGGGGTAGCGGTCCGGGGTGGGTTAAGTAGACGAGGGTCTGCCAGGAGAACTAATGAGCGCCCCATAACAGCTGACCCAAAACAACCTTCACCGCCTAAAATCATAATATGTCCTGAGGTCTTGTAGAAGTGTCGGAGCCACTTAAAGGCCATAGGGATGCCATATGGCTCGGACGAGATATTGGAGTATGCCAAGGCCTGGGTGCAGTACCTAGACTTGATGAGGATTCCTTTCGGGCCGGGAAATATTTTGGGGTTAAAAGGTCGGTGCAGCCAAGCGCCGGGGTTGGATCGCAGTTGAAAACCAACTCACCTATTTTGACCCTTCTTCTAGTGTTTTTGATATGGAGATGGGAAAAACTATTAGGAATGTAGAGACCACTCTAGAGGCTTACCACAATGCGGCGGGTCTAGGCATTGATAGGGTAGATAAGGGGTGGCCGGGACTCGGTCATGTTTCAACCAGGTGGCGTTAGATGCCTTGTCCAGTCGTCTTGAGTTGGGTCGTGGTCTTGTCGAGATGCTTTTTGATGTGGTGGCTCCCGGGGATGACGGCCATATATGCTTGCAAGGTAGAAAAGATCACATAAGGGCTTCATTGGAAAAAGCCAAGGCTGCGGCGGTTGGGTATTTCTACCCTGACTTCTTGCCAGTATACTTGATATTTTTCTAGCATCTTGGTGTTAGGTTGCCCTTTACGGACTTCCAAGTATCAGTCTTGAATTTTCTCAATGTCACTCCCTCACAACTACATCCAAACAGTTGGCATTCCTTGTAGCGTTTGAGAGTCTGTGTGGCCGAGAGGGGATTGTGTGTAGCCAGAGCTTATTTTTGTATTATTTTTCCCCCATCTAACAAATGTACGATAGTAAGTTCTCTTATGTTTCGTTCCGGAGTGTTCGAGGTCGGTCGCTTCTCAAGCCCTTTCAAGACTCCTACAAAGACTATAAGGACAAGTTTTTCTTCTTATGTCCTCGTGCGGGAAGTTAGGAGGCCTTTTTTATGGTTTGTGGTGCAGGGGATCTGTACTGGTCGTATAACCATTATTGCTTGGATCCGGCGAAGTTCTTAGCTCGAAATGATGATTTAACCTTGGAGGAGGCTCGAGCGCGGGACCATTTTTCCGCCATGATAAAAAACTTGCAGGATTGAATACCCTGTCAATGGTTAATTAGCACCACTCCTACTGAGTACCACCAAATCTTTGGTATGTTTACGTGCGCTTTTTACATGCTTATTTCTGATTGTCTTGATATTTTGTGTGTAATCTAACTTGGTTAATGTTCTCTTATAGACATGATGGTGAAGTCAAAGACGGTCGACTTCGCCTTGGCCCTCCAGCAAGATAAAGGGGCCAAAGTAAAAGAGCCGAGGAGGGCCAAGGGGAAGGTGAAGGTGGTCGAGAAGACACAGGCGCTTCCTCCTCCGGTTCTCGCAGTGGCCAAGGGGATAATTATTTGGGAAACGAGGGATCGGGATGTACCAGGACTTGTGAGGCTAGCTGTAGTCGAGGTAACAGCTTCCATGGAGTCGAGATAACATCTCTTCGACCTTTATTTCCGGGAAGAAGGTATTGACTGGCGAGGTGCAAGAGAAGGCCTCGCCCTCTAAGAGGCATCGCGATGATCAGCCTTCTCTGTCAGTAGTGGAGTTGATAGACGAACAAATCTTGGTGGGGGAGGCAGCCGTGTTTGAAGACAAAATTAGCGGTGAGGTGCGCAACATGTGGGGTGAACTGGGCGCCCTGTAGGACAGTTTTAAGGGGTTTGACGCTTTCTTCAGCCATATGTTTCACGGTTATACTCAATATGTGCTGATGAGGGAGGCTTTGGGTAGCAAAAACCCTTTGGACGTCCTGGTGGAGAAAGATGCGGTTATATCCAGGCTGAAGGAAATTGAGGAGGGCGCACACATAGCCAAGGAGGAATCCGGCAAAAGAATCGCTGAGCTGGAAGAGGAAGTGTGATCTTTGAAGGGGAACTGGCGGGAGAGAAAGCTGAAAGGCAGTGAGCACTATAGAGCAAGTGCGCTTCCTTCTTCAGAGAAATATGGATCTTGCGTGCACTCGGCCTGATTGCAAGGTTATCGACGACGTTTGGCATGCTAATGTTAATGGTGAAATGACGTGAGCGGATCCAACCGTCCCAGCAGTTGATTCCGATGCTAAAGATGACGCTGAGAAAGATGAAGTTGGTGGAGAGAATCAAGGTGTCGGGGTTGATCTCAAGCCTCAAACAAATAAGCAAGATGTCGCTAGGGAACTTGTAGATAGTTTCATATTGACCCCACAAGTGACGCCGACGATCCCGCCTTCGCCGAGGTGGTGATCCTAGGCGATGATCTTAAGCCTGGAACACTGGGGTTTCTGAAAAGGCTGCCAACGCTGGAAATTGAAAGGGTCGGGATGCCGATTTACTTTGTATTTTTTATTTTAAGTTTTCTTCAGACCATGTACATATGTTAGTACGTTGAATATAATGATAAGTTTCAATGTTTTGCTGCAATGGCTCCTCTGTTGAATATAACTTAGTGTATATGCTTTTCCTTATGTATTCATAGATTGCTTTTCATGCCTTCGCTAAGCACTCTTGCGTTTATTTATTGCTTTTCGCGCTCTCATTGGACGCTTATGTTAGTTTATGCTTTTCTGCCTTATTTGTTTATTTTGCTTTTATACCTAAAATGAATTTCAACATATGTATTCGTTATATGTACATCTTTATCTCGGTCGTAGCGACTTTCCTACCCCGGCTAAAATGGATCCACGCATACGGGTAATTCACAATGGCTTTGTCTTCATCTTAGTGATCTTCCTACCCCGGTTGGAGTGAATCCTTGTACACGGGGTAGTTCGCATGGCCTCGTCTTCGATTTTAGCAATCTTCCTACCTCGACTAGAGCAAATCCACGTACACGGGGTAGTTCGCATGGCTTTTGTTCTTTGTGTCAGTTCACCCTTGTACTCAACTTTGTATGGAAGGAAAACTCTCATTTTATTAATCTCGTGGGACAGAAAATATTACAAAGCGACAAGTTATGTATGCGACTTGTCTATTTGTACTACAAACTTAAAATAGCTAGGGAATCAAAATAAGCATTACCCATCATGCCTTAACTGTAGTATCGTCTGAGGTTGCCTGTATTCCATGTTCGCGGGATGATTATTCCGGGAAGCATCTCTAAGGTGTAAGCACCTGTTCCCATCTTTGAGGTAACCTGGTATGGACCTTCCCATTTCTCGGTGAGCTTTCCTTGCCTTGCATTTCTTCCTTCTATGTTGGCGCGTCTCAAAACCAAATCGCCAGGCTTGAAAGAGCAATGCACCACCTTCTTGTTGTATCTCACCGTGACTTGTCTTTTCAAAGCAGTTTCTCTTATGGTGGCCACTTCCCTTCTTTTTTCCGCTATGTCCAACTCTGAATGCAGTAGTCCGTCATTATCTTCTAGCCTCAGGTTAGCCACTCTCCACGTCGGCTCTCCGATCTCTGTCGGGATCATTGCCTCCACGCTATAAGTAAGGCGGAAAGGAGACTTTCTTGTGGAAGAATGAGGGGTTGTGTGGTATGCCTATAAGACATGTGGTAGTTGCACAACCCAACACCCCTTTACTTCATCTAAACGTCATCTGAGCCCTCTGAGGATAACTCTATTTGCTGTCTCAACCTGCCATTTGTTTGAGGGTGTTCAACCATGTGAAATACTGCTTGATCTTCAACCCAGCCAAGAACTTTTAGAAGGTCCTGTCTGTAAATTGCGTGCCGTAATCGGGCATAAGGATATTGGGTATCCCGAACCTACAAATAATCTGTTGGAATACGAAGTTCTCAACATTCCTCGCCGTGATAGTGGCTAGTGCTTCTGTCTCGATCCATTTGGTGAAATAGTCGATCGCTACCACTAAGTATTTAACCTGGTCGGGTGCTTTGGGGAAGGGCCGAGTATATCAATACCCCACCATATGAAAGCCTTGGGGAAGTAATCGTGCTCAAATCTTCCGCGAGAGCCAGATGGATGTCAGAGCATTTTTGGTATCCATCACACTTTTTAGTGAATTCTATGGCGTTGCTTTCTAACGTCGGCCAGTAATAGCTAACTTTGAGTATCTTCTTAGCCAAAGCTCTGCCTCCCAAGTGTTGGCTGCAGCATCCCTCGTGTGTCTCAGCCATTATGTATTTTGACTCTGGCTTTTTCAAACATCTAAGCAACGGTTGTGAGAAGCCATGTCGGTATAGTTTATCATTCACTATGCAAAATGAGCTGCGGACCACTCTAGCCTCCTGCTTCTTTTTTCTCTTCTAGGATGACACCTTCATTCAAATAGCTAATAATATGGGACATCCAACTCTGCTCCACTTCAATGGCCAACACGAGATTGGGTTCGTGCACTAACTGTTGGATGACCATCCTATTGTTGTCAGAAGATTTAGTGCTAGCCAACTTGGACAAAATATCCGCCTTGACATTCTTCTCCCAGGGAATGTAGACGAAGTCTATGTTATTAAACTTTGCCATAAGAATTTTAACCTTTGCCAGGTACTTCTGCAATATTGACTCTTTGGCTTGATAGACCCTGTTAATATGCAAGATCATCATCTGGGAGTCGCTATATATACGCAATGATGTGACTCCAATGTCAGCTACCACAATGAGCCCGGCTATACACGCCTCGTATTCTGCCTGGTTGTTGGAGGTGGGAAACGTAAAAGTCAACGAATGTTCCAACGCAACGCCATCCACAAACTCCAATAGTATGTCGACTCCATTTCCTTTTTCATTAGATGACCCATCTACAAAAAGAGTCCAAGTCGAAACTCCGAAGATGGGTATGTCGTGGTCAATTCTGCTATGAAATCTGCTAGCATTTGGGCTTTCAATGCCTACCTCAGTTTATATTGAATCCCATATTCTAATAGTTCTATGGCCCAAGTTGTCATCCTTCCTGCTAACTCAGGCCTGTGTAGGATGTGTCGCATTGACTGATCTGTCTTCACAATATTCTTGGACACTTCACAATAATTTGAATGCAATAAGTTCAAGAATTGTTTCCTTACCAATTGTAAACCAGCTTTTTGAGGTCATATATATTTTGTATTTCAATTTCTATTTTATATCTCATCCTGTATTTCTGTATTAGCTGTTTTGTAATTGATAATTTATTAGAAAAATGAAAAATGAATTACATTTTTTAAACTTATAAAGTTAACCTTAGGAGAAGACCGCTTTCATGACTGAGAAGGTCAATTATTATATAAGGTGATGTCCTTCAGGTTGAAAAACGTCAGAGCTACATATCAAAGAATGGTGAATAAAGTATTTGAGGCACAGATAGGGCAGAACCTGGAGGTATATGTTGATGATATGATCATAAAAATTGCCATCGCTTTAGCACACCTCTAGGACTTTCAGGAAACTTTCGCTCAGTTAGAAAAATTCAACATGAGGCTAAACCCCAACAAGTGTGCATTCGGTGTCTCGGTTGGAAAATTTTGTGGTATATGCTTTCTGAGAAGGGGATCGAGTTGAACCCGGAGAAGTGCCGAGCTATTTTAGAAATGAAGAGCCTCAAAGTGTGAAGGAGGTCAGAAGTTGACAGGGCGCCTTGCCGTGCTAACGAGATTCATAGCCAGGTCAGCGCAGAACGCTCTTCCTTTTTTCTAGGATTTTAAGGAAGGGGAAGCCTTTTGAATGGATAGATGATTGTGAAGCTGCGTGCATCAGGTTGAAAGAAACCTTATCCTCTCCTCTTTACTCTCTAAACCTGAGACGGGTGAAGTGTAATACCTATACTTAGCCGTAGTCGACGAAATCGTGAGTGTCGTGCTAATATGGGAAATGCTGATGTGAAAGACCAGAAGCCGGTCTATTTTGTAAGTAGAGCTCTACAAGGAGCTGAACCGAGATACCCCAAGATGGAGAAGGTTGTATTCGCCCTGGTGATAGCCAAAAGGTTGTGGCCGTACTTTCAGTAGCACCAGATTATTGTGAGGAAAGATTAGAGCATTTACAGGTAGAGTTATCAAAATAGGCCCAGCCCGATGGGCCGGCTCAGTTAGCCTATAAAAAGGGTTGGGTTGGGCTCAAAAAAATACAACCCAAAAGAAACCTGGCCAACTACGCCTAGGCTGGGCTAGCCCGGGTTGTGGTGTGTATATATATATAATAAAAAATATTAATGTACTTAAAAAAATTAAAAAAAGGGTCACACACGTTTGTAAAAAAAAAAGATTAACATGAATACTTCATTTTGTAAATAAAATTCGCTTAAAGATATATTTTAATGAGATTATTGAGTAATTAAGTCAATTATATATGAATAAAAATATTCGTTTATGCTATAAAGCATATAGAATTTAATTTCAAATATTTATATAATTTAAATAATTTAATTTTATATAATTTTTGGCAAAAATAATAATAATTAAAATAGATAACAAGTGTGAAAAAAAAAATCAGGCCAAATTGGCCTGGTAGCCCGCATAGGGTTGGGCTAGCTCAGCCTGCTAAAGGGGAATGGCTCGGCAGGCTGGGCCGACTCAGCCCGGACTCGCCAATTTTACAGCTTTACCTACAGGAGATTGATAGACAAGTGGAGGAGCTTGTTAAAAGCTAGGTTTATTTGAGAGGTCAAATATACCACCTGGCTAGCCAATGTAGTGCTTGTAAAGAAGTAGGACGGGAAGTGGAGAATGTGTGTCGATTACACCAGCCTAAACAAGCACTGCCGAAGGACTTTTACTCTTTGCCCAACATTGATAAGCTAGTAGATGGTTCATCCGGGTTTCACTATTTGTCTTTCATGGATGCTTATTCCAGGTATAACTAGATCCTATTATACCCCAGCGATTTAGTGAGGTTGCGACCGTACTTTTAGTCGCACCAGATTATTGTGAGGACATATCAGCCAATCCGGCACATCCTACACAGGCCTGAGTTAGCAGGAAGGATGACAACTTGGGCCATATAACTATCAGAATATGGGACTCAATATGAATTGAGGCAGGCATTGAAAGCCCAACACTAGTAGATTTTATAGCAGAATTGACCACGATAGACCCATCTTCTGGAGTTTCGACTTGGACTCTTTTTGTAGATGGGTCATCTAATGAAAAAGGAAGTGGAGTCGATATACTGTTGGAGTCTGTGGACGGCGTTGTGTTGGAACATTCGTTGACTTTTACATTTCCCACCTCCAGCAACCAGGCAGAATACGAGGCGTGTATAGCTGGGCTCATTATGGCAGCCGACATTGGAGTCACATCATTGCGCGTATGTAGTGACTCCCAGCTAATGATCTCACAGATTAACGGGGTCTATCAAGCCAAAGAGCCGATATTGCAGAAGTACCTGGCAAAGGTTAAAATTCTTATGGCGAAGTTTAATAACATAGACTTCATCTACATTCCCCAGGAGAAGAATGTCAAGGCGGATATTTTGTCCAAGTTGGCTAGCACTAAATCTTTCAACAGCAATAGGACAGTCATCCAACAGTTAGTGCATGAACCCAATCTGGTGTTGGCCATCGAAGTGGAGTAGAGTTGGATGTTCTATATTATTAGCTATTTGAATGAAGGTGTCATCTCGGAAGAGAAAAAAGAAGCAAGGAGGCTAGAGCGGTTTGTAGCTCATTTTTGCATAGTGAATGATAAACTATACCGACGTGGCTTCTTACAATCGTTGCTTAGATGTTTGAAAAAGCCTAGAGTTGGAATACGTGATGGCCGAGACACATACTTACATAGTATAGTTTTGATTTAATTTTTTTCACAAAATTCATAAAAATAATTAAAAATTGCACTCCCCTAACTACCAGCTCTAAATCTAGCGAGAAAATGGAGAAGATTGAAGAAAATAAGGGCTGCTATTATTGACTTTTAATTAACATGTGTTTGTAATGGTAAAAGTAATAAAATAATAGTTTATGGTAAATAATTATATTTAATTTTTGGGTTAGTTTTAATTAATTTTGACCACGCCATGCATTCACACATATTTTTGTGAGTCAATTTTTTTTTCTGAATTTTCTCACACTATATATTATTTATAATGAATTTTTCACCAAAAAGGGCATTTATTAAGCTAATAAATCATGTTCTTATCAAATAATTATATTTTTAATTTTTTCAACATTTTCCCCTCAAAGTAAAATTTTTATATTTACAATATACTCAATATAAAATTTTCAAAATATTTTGAGGTCAAAAAGTCTCTAAGTTGGTTCCCGCAGTCATCTAGGGCTATATTGATTATTTTCCAAAAATTGTCTTAATAAATTTATAAAAATATATAAAATTATTATTAGTTATTTTAAATAAATAAATGACTCATAGATAATTTTTAGACATTTTAAACTATTTTTATTTATTTTCTCAATTATACAGTCCTTCTAAGGGCAAAATAGCCATTTTACCCTTTCCCAGGCTTGGTCCAAAAAAATAAAAATCTAAACTAACTACTTCTAATACAAACTTGACTCTTGAGATTCCCATCCAATTCTCCATAGATAATTATAGAATAATTAAAAAAACAGATTAGTAAGTACAAGGCAGATGTTACATGAAGGCCCCCCAAGCTTTCAAATAGATTCGTCCCTTGAATCCAAACATGCACTAAGTTGCCTTAGTATTGATCTTAGTTGCTGTTTTACTTATTACATATTTATAATATGACAACAACTGAGGTGGTAGTGAAGGTGACCAATGTTTTTGGCTCTCAATTTCGTACCCTTTTCCTTTACTTGAGTTTTCTGTATATTTTGATTGTCTTGTTTTTTTTAAAATTAGTGTATTTGAGTTGAATGATCACAGATTTATATAAGCTAAATATACATGAGCATAAATTAATATTTTCTAGATGAAGAGTGATATCGATGATTAGGAATCATGGCAATACTCAAATCATCAAAAATATTAATCAATTGAATCTGAATGCAATGATTATAATTAATTTAATTATGCATTTTATGAATTAGAAAAAAATTATTTCGATAAAAAATAATCTATAAAGTGTTGTTGCATGACAAAAATCTTCTTTTATATATGTGTGTATGGAGCATGTCAAATAAGAACTATTCTTATTGGTAGAAATGAGAATTATAATGATCAAGATTAAAAAATGCACATGACCTTTTTAAGTGGTCATGTTACCACAAACTAAATTTTAATTTTGACCATATATGTATGGTTGTATAGTCCAAATTTATAATTCCCATTTCTTAAAAGAAGAAGCGTTCTCACTTGATATGTCACACATACATATGTAACGCTAAATTGGTGTTAAACAAATGGCAAGAAATTCATGAAGAGGGTGAATTGGATTTTCAAAACTTGGCCCAATTTTTTTTCTAATACCTAAAAAAGATTTTCTTCAAGAAGTTATCACAATTGATTTAAATCTTTGTGACTGTAGAGAGGATGATCATGCAATTCTAATGCACCCTGTACGTTTCTAAGACGATCACAATATTTGCATAGTTTTGGTATAATTGTGTAAAGTAATTGTGTATCCTTTAAACTAATTTTTTTTAAAAAAATTTCACAATAATTAAAAATTATGGTTAAAGAGTTATTTTAAAATGTTTTTAAATTATTTTTATTTTTTAATAATATTTACGGATATCCATATATACTAGTGAATATTATCAAAAATTTGTGGGTATTCACTTAATGGATACCCGCACATGTATGGGGTGGGTCCATTGTCACCCTAAATATATGTATTTAATGTAGTATTTATATAAAAATTAAATGGTATTATTTATTGTATTTATTAAATATAATAAATCATAAAATTTAAAATATTATTGATTATAGTATTATTTTAGAAATATAATATATGTAATAATGTCTGTATTCAATGCTATTATGTAGTTTTATGTAAGCATTAAATATTATTAATTATTGTATTTATTAAATATGATAAATAATTAACTTTAATAAATGCACGTATTTATTATACGTATTTAATATATGTATTTAATAAATGCAAATAAATGTAGTATACATTTTAATATATGTGTTTAATGTAATAATATTATATTTATTAAATATTATATATAATTAACATTTAATAATATTGTTAAAAATAATATTTATTAATTATAATATTTTGTTAATTTAAGAGATAAATATATACTTATTAAATATATAACTTTTCATATGTTACACACACACATGCGCGCACGCACACAGACACACACACAACAAAATCATAACCATTTATGTATGGTTGTATGACCCAAATTTACTCATTTCACTCTTACATAAAAATGACCCTCTAACTAGATATGTCTCCTATATAGTTTTTAATTTTCATTACAATTTGAAACATATAAATACACAATATTTATTTTGCACATGCTAAAATTCTAAATTCAATATTTTAATCTACAGTACTTATTTTATTTTCTTAATTGGTTAGTAGCTATTTGATGTTATTTATTTATTTATTTGCCATGAAAATATTTTGTTCATATTTCAACATTATTTTGTAAAATTCCAAACTTGTAAATTTAATAAATTAATTCTTTATATTTTATATTTTTTTATGACATGTAAGTATTTGGTTCATGTTGTAACTTTATTTGTTTGTAAATAATTAATTCATCTTTATTTATATGCTTCAACATGATGATTAATTTTATTTAATTAGTTATTTATTCTTGCCATTACTTTTGTATGGGATAAATTTAATTTATTTAGATTATTATAATGATAAAGTATTACTAAGTGTGTGGATCAACTAACATGAGTTGTTTTAGTTTAATTAATGGTCTCAAGCTCAAATAGGACTACTCAAATAGTGATCCTATTCGAACATGTGGATCAACTAACTCGAATAGTGAATATGCAACCGCGTGTTAAATATTCGAAAGTAGAGTTTTGTCATCCATAGTGATCTTATCATGCTTGAATAGGACTACTTTTAGTAGCAAATACTTATGATATTTACAAAAACATTATAATAATAAATTTATTTAGTGTCAATCTTTTTGTAAAAAACAGTGAATAAATGAGAACCCTAATTACTTTATTTTGTTAGATTACATTTTTCACAATTCTTTTGACTTCTACATTAATTAGTTTTAATATTTCTTATATTATTGAAATCTTAAATTAATGCAATTTATATTTTTAACATATTACAATATATATTTTATTTTTTCTATGATTGTTTTATATATTTACTTTTTTTTATTAATTTTTAAGTCAATTATTATGATAAAAGATATTATGACTCACTAAGACTATTGATTTGGTCAAACTAGCTTATAAGTTAGTCAAAGTAGCTTATAAACTATTAGAGTGGCTTACTAAACACACTTCAATATATGTATATATTTTATTGCTAAAAGAAAACAAGTTAAATTGACATGATGCAAAATCTTGGAAAAGATTGATGTATAATTTTGTTGAGGAGTTAATGTTATTTTACATGCATTATTTTTTGGAGTTTAATGGTCATGCATTGTCAGTGTAGAAAGTTTTACACTATCAACCAATTAGAATTCATCGTTGGTATGACTTTCAAAGTATTTATTATAAAAGTCAACAAACTTACAATAAATGGTAGTTTGTGATTGGATGACAGTGTAAAACTACTTTACACTGTCAGTGTATGACCTTTTTTCTCTATTTTTTGCCTATAAATTGATGTTTATTTTCCTTGAAATATTATAACAAGACTTTAACATCTATACAAAATTCTGGGATAGTTTGTAAAGACTTAGAGAAAAATTGTGACAAAGAATAAGATGAAAACTATTGCGGTTGTGATTATGGTCATGACTATGTTGGGTTTTGCACAAGCTGATTATAATCCTCCATCTGTGCAAGTTGAGTCAAACACTGACTTTAAAGCAATTAAATGTAGAATCCAATGTGGCTTAGAATGTTCACCTCTAGAAATAATTCCTCCTTTGTATAAAATATGTATTAAGGGTTGTTTTGCAAAATGTTATAAAAACTCCACTGATGCTATCAATAATTGTTTGACTGGTTGTGACTTGATCAAGTCTATTGACATCAATATTGGTATTTATTCTCTTATAACATTAACCTTTATTTTAAGGTTTTATAATTAGTCTCTATAATTGATTTAATTATGTTTTTACATTTTTTATAATTGACTTGTCAGATGTTCGTGGTTTTGCTGATCTATGTGGTGGATTCTTGCTTGCAAGAGTGTCAGAACAAGTAATAATCAGTTATAGGAATGTTCAAGAAAAAAGTTGCTACATGAAATAATATTCATGAATAATTGTAATAAATAAATCTTAGTCAAAAAGTAACATTTATAATTTATTTTTTGCAAATTCGTTTTTTTCAAATATTTCCTTTTATTTTTCTTATGTTCCTTTTATATGTTAACGAATCTATTTGCAAATCAAATTAATGATGGCACCAATAAGTTATTGGAGTCAAATGAAAAATGTATGTGACAAAATATAAATGGCACGATATCAAAATCTAAATAAAATTTTCTATGAAATTTGCAACACATTCCACAAAATAAATCTAACTAGATTCTTTCTTTTAATAAAAATGTTCACCCTTCTTTAGATTTATGTTTAAAAAATTCATTTTTGTGAACTAAACAAGAGAGATAAGTAAAATAGTCTTGAGAACAATTATTAATGTTAAAATTAATCTAAATTTCAGTTGCATGTTTTATTAATTATTAGGATCCCTACCCCACTAATTAATTATTTCATTTAGTAAAAAATTGATAATTATATCACATTCAACAAATATATAATTTAAACAGGTTGCTCAATTTGACTACATATATTTTGTTTAAAAAATAAAATGCTTTATAAAATTATATAAATTATAAAAGCAATTCATTTTAAATATGTATTATATATATAATAAAAAGTAAGTCAATATACTATATATGGTTAATGAATACATGTTTTAATTATGATGTTTATTTTAATTATGTATTATATTTAATAAATATATTATTTAACATGGTTGGACATTCAGTTTTACTTGTAGAACTAATTTAGTATAGATTTATACATACTAAAATTTTATTATTAAATAAAAATAATTATTATAAAATTTAATACATAAATATACACATATAATAGAATATATATTAAAAATTGTGAACACCCAATTTTACCTAGACAATTAAAATAAAAATGTAACAAATGAGAAAGGTTAAAAATAAAAGAGGAACGGAAATGAATGGAAAATAATAAAAAAAAGACAAAAGTTAAACCAACAAAAAAAGTTCTTTTACCATTTATTTTGATTTTAAAAAAATATAAATCAAAATATTCTTTTTATTTCTTTTCATTTTTATTTTGAGTTGTGTGAATTAATTTTTAAGAGATGATGAAAAAAAGAAGAAAAAGAGAAGAAAATTTTAAATAATCAATATAATAAAAATGTGCTAGCTTTATACCCATTCACTCCATCCCACCAAAGGACAAAACAGATCGCAGCACCTTCTTTTCTCTAACCTTCCCTCCCCACCCTCACAGAAGAGAATTATTGCACCTACTTTCTATTCCCGGTAGAGCTAAATTGTATTTTTGGTATTTTATTTATTTTAATCCGTAATTTTAGTTTTCCTATTTTTTAAAGATATTTGGTTTTTTTATTTTAAAAATTTACAATTTTAGTCTTGTTGTCAAATCTTTTGTATTGACCGTTAGTGGTTTAACGTTAATTCTGTCGTGTTAGTACTCAAATGACATGTCAGAGCCAACATTAGAGCCAACGCTGACACGTCAGAGTTAACATTAAATTACTAACGATCAATGTAAGATTTGATGGTAAGACCAAATTTGTAAATTTTTAAAAATATGAGAATTAAATATCTTTAAAAAAATAAAAGGACCAAAATTGTAGATTTTTTAAAATAAAGGAACAAAATTTATTTTAAAAAAATAAAAAGACCAAAATTACCAATTAAAAAAAAAAGAATAAAAATGTAATTTAATCTTTCGTTTTTCTTTTTTTCTTCCTTTCACCCACATACTGGCTCTCTAAAAAAAGCACGTGGCGCTGCCCACATTCTCTCCTATTTGCACTCACAACAACACACACACACAGAGGGTACAGCAAAGAGAGCGTCACCCTTACACTCCCCATTCACTCTCTGCACACACAGCTCATTGATAGCCTTTTCACTCTCATTCTCGAGCACTCATATAGGGGTAACACACATTGCACTCACATTCTCTTTTTAACACAACACCTAGGCACCCTCTCGAATAATAAAAACCACACACTTTTTTTTCCTACACGGATATACACAACACGAGCACACACTTTTAGGGCAACTACACAGCACCCACCACTCAACATCCTCGAAGAACCATGGAATTTCCCTTTAAACCTCCCTGAACACACATTAACACCACCACAACAGAGTAGCATATCAGTCTCGTAAGTGGTGCAATGTACCAATCACCGAGACCCACCATCACAGACCACACAGGACCATCAAACGCAGTGAAACCACACTCATAATCCACAAGCTAGTAGCATTAGCGACCATCGTGCCTCTGCATCAGTAAGATCTGAAACCATCACACGCACCAACAACTCCAACCAGCAAATCGTGATTTACCAATTACCAATCCTCGCTCACCTGAGCCAACCAAGTCCAGTTTGTTTGCTTTACCTTTTACTTTTACTTTTACTTTTTTTCTTGATAATTATATCTTTTTTTTTTTATTCTGTTTACCTGGTTATATTCTTGGTCTCACACTCGGTTTTTAGTCTGCTTTCTCCTGATTCTATTACATTATTATGTTGCTTCGTGTTTGATACTTTTCGTTTTCGGGTTCATAGATCTATTTTGTCGTGCAACGTTTACTTGTTCTGTTCTTTGTTCCTTCTTTTCTTTCTTGTTCATGCTCATATTTCAACTAGGGGTCGCAAAACAATCTATTTATCTATTATTAGAATATTAGCCTCCAGTAGTGTTTTGTCTGTTTACATGTTTTGTTAGTTCTGTTTCCTGTATATAAACACCTTCGCTCATAATGTTATAAACGAGATTATTCTTTTGTCTCAATATGGTATTAGTAGGACCATTTTGTTTTTGCCCTCTCTGACTCATCCTTCTTGAAACTTTCACGCTTTCTTTCCCCTTCTCTGTTTTTTCGCTGCTCTCCCATGGCCACCATGGACAATTCTAATCCTTTCAGCCATTCTATCCTCTGACAACCCTAGTTTGGTGCTTGTTTCGCATCCTTTAACCGGTGACAATTTCAATTCTTGGAAGAACGCGATGAAAATGGCTCTTCTTAGGAAGAACAAATTCGAATTTGTTGATGGTTCCATTTCTGAACCTCCTTCCACTCATTCCACCTATGCAATTTGGCATCGCAATGATAACATTGTTGCATCTTGGATCTTGAATTCCCTTTCCAAAGAAATGCAAGCTAGTGTTCTCCACTATTCCACGGCGATGGCGATTTGGATTGACCTCACGGAACGTTTCGAGCAACGCAATGGACCTCTGATTTTTCAATTGAAACACGATTTGGTTACTCTATAGCAAGGTTCTATGTCCGTTTCATCTTATTATGCGAAACTTCGTTCTCTTTGGGAATCCCTATCTGAGCTTAAACTTGCCCATTCTTGTACGTGTAATGGCATAAAACCTTGGTGTGACTTTGAACAACTGGAATATGCCATGCATTTCCTCATGGGTCTCAATGAATCTTTTTCTTCCATTAGAGGCCAGATCCTTTCCATGGATCTTTTTCCCCCTATTACAAAGGTTTTCTCCCTAGTTATTCAAGATGAGAAGCAAACAGAAATTGGTGCCTTAGCTTCCACTGATACGACTCATGCCTTCGCCGTTAAAGTTGCTTTTGATTCCAAGAACAAAGGTGCTAAGAAAGACCGTCCTGTTTGCACTCACTGTGGATTTCTTGGTCACACCTAAGATAGGTGTTACAGGCTTCATGGCTACCCACCTAACTACAAGAAGAACAAGATACCTTCTAATTGTGTGAATCAAGTATCTACGCCCCAACTTGCAACTCCTTTTCAACTCACAGAACAACACTATAGCCAATTAATGAACCTTTTGCAAGGACAAGCCTCCACTGCCACTATCCCATATCAGGACACCTCCACTGGTATGATTTTTTCTGCTTCATCCTTCGAATTTTTACGTGATTGCTAGCTCGTTGATTCTGGTGCCAGCACTCACATTGCTTGTTCTTTAAACCTGTTCCAGTCTCATGAATATGTGTTAAACAGAACTGTTACTTTACTTAATCATATGGTTGTTTCTGTTGTAGTTGTTGGCACTGTACGTCTGTCTCCATACTTATTACTGCATAATGTTTCCTATGTTCCTTAATTTACCTTCAACTTGTTATCAGTTAGTGCTTTACTCACTAACACCAATTTTTCTATAACTTTTTTTCACAATCATTTTTTTATCCAGGAGATGCCATACTCCAGGCAGATTGGCAGGGGTGACCTTTTTCAAGGTCTCTATGTCTTAGCTGTTCCAGATACACCTAATACTTGCAATTCTATTTACATTCATTCTTGTAACAATTTTACTACACATACATGTAATACTACCAATATTTGGCATTCTAGATTTGGTCACATTTCTAATAAAATTCTTCGGCTGTTAAGCAATAAAATTCCTTTCGTTATGTCTAATAATTTCTCTACTTCTAATTGTCAAGTATGTCCCCTTGCTAAATTTCACCGACTATCTTTTCCGAATTGTAACCATGTTTCTGATTCTCCTTTTCATTTGTTACATTGTGATATTTGGGGGCCCTATGGTCATTGCATATATGATGGAAAGTGCTACTTCCTCACTTTGGTGGATGATTGTTCGCAATTTACTTGGCTTTATTTGCTTAAGCATAAGTCTGAAGCTGTTGTTGCTATTCAACAATTTTTTACTATGGTGAAAACTCAATTTGGTGTGTCCATTAAGTGCCTTAGATTAGATAATGCCAAGGAGTTGGCCCTTACTGATTTCCTCATTTCTTAAGGCACATTACACCAGTTCTCCTGTGTTGAAAGGCCTGAGTAAGACTCTGTAGTTGAACGTAAACATCAACATCTATTGAATGTGGCACGTGCTTTCTTCTTCCAATCTAGACTTCCTATTGCCTTTTGGGGTGAGTGTGTGGCCACTACTGCTTATCTAATCAATTGTGTGCCATCACCTCTGTTGCAGAATAATTCCCCATATCAAGTTCTCCATGGATCAAGTCCAGATTACTAATCCTTACATGCTTTTGGCTGCCTAGCTTTTGCAGCCACCTTACCGTCAAGCAGACACAAGTTCACTCCCAGAGCTGTCCCATTTGTTTTTGTTGGATATCCTAGAGGGTACAAAGGATACAGATTGTACAACTTGCATACTAAACAATTTTTCATCTCTCGTGATGTGACCTTTCATGAGACTATATTTCCCTTTAAAACTGTCCTCCCCACAATAGATATACTGATCCTTTGAGTGACTTGGTCATACCATTGCCTATTCCGGATTCCTCCTCACTCTTACCTCAACCTGATCCACCTATTCCTCCATTACGACGTTCCTCTAGACCTACTAGACCACTAACTTACCTTTCTGACTATCTCAGACCTGACCACACACCTACATATCCTATTCAACATTATTGCTCCTTAGCCCACCTCAATCCCACTTATCGAAACTTTATCAACCAAATTTCTGCAACTTATGAACCTTAGTTTTTTCATCAAGCAGTTTCCTTTCTTGAATGGCGACAGGCCATGAATGAAGAAATTCAAGCTTTGGAGGCCAACGCAACTTGGTCTCTTGTTCCTTTGCCACCTAACAAACATTGCATAGGCTGTCAGTGGATATATAGAGTCAAATATAAGCCGAACAGAATTGTGGATAGATACAAAGCACGATTAGTAGCCAAAGGCTACACACAACAAGCTGGGATTGATTTCTCAAAAACCTTTTCTCCCGTTGCCAAGCTTACATCTATCCGTGTTCTTCTTACTTGTTGCTGCTGCCAAGAATTGGTGTCTCGTACAGCTTGACGTCAACAATGCCTTCCTTAATGGAGAATTATTTAAGGAAGTTTACATGGAACTTCCAAAAGGTTATCATACAGGTAATACAGATCTTATTTGTAAGTTGAACAAATCACTATATGGCCTTCGCCAAGCGTCTTGACAATGGTTCTGCAAGTTCTCCTCTACTTTGCTGAACCATGGATTTACTCAATCAAAAAATGACTATTCTTTATTTACCTTAGGATCTAATTCTTCCTTAGTTGTTCTCCTTGTTTATGTGGATGATATCATTTTAGTTGGTCCTAATTCTGCCTACGTTATTCAGGTTTAAGGCCAACTTCAATCCATGTTCAAACTAAAAGTGCTTGGTCCTTTGAAATACTTTTTGGGATTAGAGATTGCCAAATCTAGTAAAGGCATCTCTTTATCTCAGCGTAAGTACACTTTATCTCTTCTTGAAGACACTAGCTTCTTGGGATGCAAACCCTCTTTCTTCCCATGGATCCAAACGTCAAATTCACTGCCAATGATGGTGATCCTATTTCAGATCCATCCATGTATCGACACCTCATTGGATGCCTCATGTACTTAACCATTTCCAGGCCTGATATTAGTTTTGCAGGTTCACAGACTTAGCCAATTCATGCAAAGTCCTCGTTCCTCCCATCTACATGCTGTACATCACTTCTACAATATCTTAAATCTGCTCTGAGTCAAGGTTTATTCTTTCTTGTACAAAATTCTCTTCACCTAACAGCATATGCAAATGCAGATTGGGGAAGTTGTGTGGACACCCACAGGTCCACTAGTGGTTTCTGTGTGTTCTTAGGGGATGCCTTAATCTCCTGGAAATCAAAGAAGTAGCCCACTATTTCTAAATCCTCAGTTGAAGCCAAATACCGATCCTTATCGTCGTGGCCACGAGTTGGTTTGGTTGAAACGTCTTTTACTTCACTTTGAAGTTCCTACCTCCTCAGCTATGATCTTTTGTGATAACCAATCTACAATTCACTTGGCTTCCAATCCTACTCATCATGAACGCTCAAAACATATATATATTGATTATCACTTCATTCGTGAGTTGGTACAATCCTATGTTCTGAAGTTAATTCATGTGAAAACCCAGCATTAAGTCGCTGACTTCTTTATTAAAGCCTTACCTACTTCTGCCTTTGCCACTTTCATCCGCAAGTTGGGAATAATCAATATATATTCTTCACCTTGAGGGGGAGGGGGGGTATTAGAATATTAGCTTGTAGTAGTGTTTTGTCTGTTTACATGTTTTGTTATTCTATTTCCTGCCTGTATATAAACACCTTCGCTCATACGTTTATAAACGACATTATTCTTTTGTCTCAATATCTATCATCCATCCAATCTATCTACAAGTAAATCCATCCAAACTATCCATTACACAAAAAAATAATAATGGATTGGATCCAATCCATCTGTTTAATTTTATGGATGGTTAGTGATCCATCCACTATTTTTTCAAAATCCATTAGATTACATTAAATAAAAAAAATAAAATTCATTGGATAAAAAAAATAAAAAGACATTTTGAAATATGTTTTTTATTTTGAATTATGGTAAAAAAATTTCAAGTATCTACATTTTGAAGATTCCTTGGGTAGTTGTTTTCCCTTTTCCTTGATATAATTTCTATGGTAACTTGGAAGAATATTATTTTAACAAAATAGAATTGGAGAGAGAGGGAGGAGAGAGGGAGAGAGAGAGAGAGGTTAGAGAAAGAGAAGAGAGAAAAGAGAGAGAGGGGAAGAGAATATTTTAAAATAAAAATTATTTAATTTTTAAAATATATTATTTTTGTGGATGGATTGAATATCTATTCATCAAAAAATTGTTAACGAATGGATTGGATTTGATTTTATTAGATGAATCATAGAAGGATTGAATTTTTTAAATGAATTTTTAATAGATCAAAATGGATTAATGAATTATTTTCATCAAATCCATTATAATCGGACTAAGAATTTATCCGATCCATCCGTTTGTTATTCTTAATGTCAACCCATGTTCATACTTGCGTCAAGGTCCAGTACGTTCCTTTTGTTCAGATTCATTTTTGTTTTTGGTGTTATTATGATCCTTAGATTTGATTGGCTGTGTAATAGGCTTGTTTTATTTACTTGTGTGTTGGTCTGATGCAAAATATATGAATGCTCGGGTTTGGGCTTCCATTTTTCTTTTTTTGCCATTTAATAAAAGGGTGTTTAATAAAATCCATTAAAATCAAATGTTAATCCACTTTATTTTGCCGTTCTTTTTTTCCCTTTACCGTTTTATCTTTTTGTAGTTGTTACTAATATGCGTTAATGGTGTAGGATTAATTCCTGAAAGTGAAAACCCAATTACATGGAAATAAATTAAGTATCATTCCTTTATTTTTTTTCTTTAAATTTTTTTTTTAATTGATTGACTTTCTATTTACTGTAGCATCCATTTATGTATTTGGTAATTGTTAAATTGTTCATTAAATGGAGCAAAATAAATAAACAAATAAATAATTGAAACAAAAATAGTAAAAGTAAGAATTCTTAAAAATTTTTAAATTGCAAATTAATTAATTAATTAAGTCAAATAAGATTAGGACTTGGTAATAATCATTTTGGATGCACTTCCTATTTGGGTATTACAAAAACCTTTGTAAATAAAAATCATAAAAAAAATAAAACAAACATTAAAGGTCAAAATAAAAGTGCTTAAAATATTAAAATAAACATATTAGTTAATTAAATATTTTCTAAAACTAAACAAATAAAGGTTTAGTAATAGCTATTTTGGATACACTTCCTATTTGGGTATTATGAAAGCCTTTTAATAAAAAATATTTGATAATTAAAACAAATATTTAAATAAAAATCAACATTAAACAAAAGGTTTAGTAACAGTTATTTCAGATGCACTTCCTGTTTGGTTGTTACAAAAGCCCAAAAGGTGATGATAATCATTTTAGATGCAATTCCTGTTTGGTTATTGTAGGAGCCTTTTAAATAAAAAAATCAAATTAAAAAAATATCAACCCACAAAACATTTTTCTACTATAGAACTACGTAACCTTGATTCTCCATTGCACCTGGAGATATATAGGAGCAACGGTAGCAACTTGTCAGGCTAAAAAAAATGTTTTCATAAATATTCCCCTTCCCTAAAGTCATTAATAAGGGATAAAAATACGATTAAAAATATAAAAAGAATTTTTTTGAAAAAATAAATGTAAATAATCAAATAAATAAAATTTAATAATGAATAGGATTAATACTTTTATAAGCAAGAGAGTAAGACATTTATTAGTTTCACACGTTAGGTTAAGGGTTACCATTTTTATAATAGATATTATAAGGTGCTAACACCTTCCTTACACTAATCGACTCCCAGATCCTTTTCTCGATTTAAGAAGATTTTATAGGGTTTTTTTTTTTTTTTTATGTTTTTCCTTAATAAACTATATTAGTGACTCCTTGTTTTTATCTTTCTTTTTCGCTATCTCGCCGTGGCCTTGTTTGCGACAAAAATTTTATTATGTTATTCTTGTTTACAAAAATTAGTTATAAAACATATTTTAAAATAGAATATATATATATATATATATATATATATGTATGTATGTATGTACGTATGTATGTATATGCATATGCATGTATATATACACACACATATGTGTATGTATATATACATGCATATATGTATATTGTAACGCTCGGCCGCTTGCAGGATCTGTGACTGTCCCCACAAACTAACACAAGACTTTTCAGCATGCTTTGTCCTCACTCACACGCTTCCCGGGAAACTTCCCAGTAGGTCACCTATCCTAATTGCTCCAAGTCAAGCACGCTTAACTATGGAGTTCTTAAGTGATGGGCTACCGAAAAGTAGATGCATCTTGATGGTATAGGTAGCACTTATTAATTCCTTTTAAGCTATCCTCAACTGTACAGTCCCATATTTGATTCATTCATGTACCTCTCCTGTTGGAAGCCTGCCAGGAGCCGCTCATTGTCCATGCCTCATCTCTTTTGCACCGGCGAGCACTCCCCACTCTTGTCAGCGCCCGGGATGTTACATATATGTACATACATATATATGTATGTATGTATACATACATGTATATATGTACATACACACACACACACACACACACACACACACACATATATGTAAGGGCCTATTCTACTTAGCTTGATAGGCTTCTAAAATGTTTGGTCAACAACACCAGATATCATCTGAAACAACCTCTCAATGCACAACACAAACAGATAAGGCGAGAACAAGTCACCTTGATGAATCCTTCTAGAAGGCTCAAACTCTTCCAAAGCTTCTCCATTCCACAACATGTGCACTGGATAAGTAGATATACATTACTAGATTAACTCCACCAAGTTTGCTATGCAACCTATATCTTCCAGTGTATCTTTTATAAAAAATGATCATTTTAACCTATTATAGGCTTTTTCAAGGTTAAGTTTAATGGTTATCCATTTTGAAGCCCTGTCTTGTCTCCTCATAAAGTGAAATACTTCCCGAGCCATGACAATATTATAAATATTGTAATGTAAGATTTATAAGTGTTTCAAATTTTTACATATATAATGAATAATTTAAATTGTAATATAATATTATTTCTAAATTAAAACAGATAGGCAGTTAAAAAAAATTATATATATAATATAAATAAAGATAAAAGAATGATAGTTTGAAATGACTAAGAAATATATTTTTGTTAATTGTAGGGATAGACAGTAATGCACCTCCAAAGAGTGTTAAGAATGCTTAATTGAGCGAGTGAAGATAGTGAGACTCTCACTCTTTAAGTTGAGAATTCTAATCTATAATATACTAGTGTAATAACTCGTGTCTTGTATGATGTTGAATTTACTATCTACAATTTTTTATATTATTATGACTTTTTTAATGTATTTCTTGATCATTTTTAAATTTAATATAAGTATATATTAGTATAAATGCATTTAAATATTTTAAATATAAGTATATATTAGTATAAATGTACCAAAACAAATATTTAAACAATATATTAACGTAGTTATAAATATTAATATGTATTCAAATAATTTTATATTTAATATAATTTATATAATTTTAATTTATATAAATGCTTGTTTTAAAAATGATATTTTTATAAATATATTTGCATTTATATATAATTTGGATTTGGATATATACATAATTTTAGTAAGAAATATTAATAATAAAAAATAGTTAATATTACATTTTATAATTATTAGATTTTTCTTTAAAAAAATTGTTTATCCCATAAAGGAAACAAATTAATAACATTAATTAAAAAAAGAAAAAAGATTTGTGGGTATTTGAATTTACAAATTACAATAAAAAAAAATTAACGATGGATACAAAAAAAAGATAATAATCTTGTTGATCTTTTTTTATTTCGGCTAATAACTAAGAAACTCGTAAATTTTTGTCTTGTGATTTCAAGTTGATGTAGTTCAATTATAGTTCTACTTTAATGTAACATTTTCATCTATATAAAATAATTAAGTCCTTCATTTAAACATCTTAGTTAGGATTCAATTCCCAATCATGTGCATGAAAAGTGAAACTTGGTAGACACATACTTAATGTATTCTCATTGGACACAACCAACAATGAAATAATACATTATTAAAAAAAAAAACAAAAAAAGTTAAATTTTCTTATATGTATTAATTTGGGTGGGTACTGATATCTCGATAAAAACATTTTAAACATGTGTGCAAATAAAGTTCACTTAACCACTAACTTGGAAATAGCATTTTTATCGCTAGGGAGTGTTTTATTTTTAATTGTTGATTGATCATTTGACATTAAAAGTTAATGAAGAGAAATCTTAAAACCAACTTTGTAAGGACAAGGACAAAGAACATGGAGAATCAACATTTGAAAATGACAGTTTCATATTGGGGGTGGGTGCATGTTTGCAAAATTCATTGTGAAAGAAATTGATTATGCAAAATTGATTTTGATTAAAATTGATTATGAAGTGAAGTGATTTATGTTTGGATATTATTATTTTAAAAGCAAGCTATTATTAGTAGTAAAATTCAATATAAAAATTTTGATCCAACGCAAAAACTACTTTGATACTTCAACTCAAAATCAATTTTGGACCTAGAATCAATTCTTCAACGTGAAACCAAACATGTAAAAATTTACCCAAAATCAGGTTAACTGGTATTTCAATGTAATTTTAGATAATTCAATATGAATCCAAAAAGGGATGAAGGCAGGATTCTATCATAGGAGGGGCCAAGGCCAACTATAATAAAAAAATTATATATAAGAAAAATTAAATAATTTTTTTATAGAATCAAGCTTATAAATATTAACATTGATTTCACATGCTACAAAAAATTTTATGAATTTATAAAAAAAAAAATGGTACCTACATTAACTATAATTCTTTTTTTTTTTAAGTTATTAATTATATTCTAAAAATCAGCATGAATCACATTACTGACAAGATTATCTTTTACAATAGTAGTAGCCAACAAGCATTAAAAAAGAATTTGCTTTCAAATTATTAAAAAATAGGAGAAGAAAAATGTTGCATCGTGACAATGGTTACTCCCTGTAAAGCAAATTTTGGTAAACGTTTAGTACAACCTGATATTTAGTTTGCTTTTCCAATGTTTACATAGTGGTGTGTCTAGATTTGTGCACTTGAAGCTAGAAGCACATTGGAGTCTCACAAACAAATGAAAGAACAAAGATGAGACAAAAGAAAAAAAATATATGCCAAAAATAGTGATTGAAAGATAAAATATTTGTTGGTGTCTTAAAGTTCAAGTTGTAAAACCCTTATATAGTGTTACTAAGCTTATCCCATTAGGAAAGGTTAATAATAAATAGTCTTTAATTCTCAAATAAATTATAATTAAATCAATATAAAAGAAAGATTAATAAAGTCATTTGATTGTTAATACAATCATTTATAACCTTCAAATGAAAAGAAAAGACTATTAAAAAGGAAAATTAATAATACTCAAATATTTTTGTTTAAAAAGAGAAAAATGAAAATTTCTTCATAATAAATATTGTGAAAAGGAATATGATATATTTGTATAAAAAGAAAAAAATATTATTATCTTCACAATTAATACTATAAAAATAAAATTAGAATATTCTATCAGAAAATAAAAAAATAACACTTAAATACTATTATTTCTATAATCAAATTCCATAAATAAAAATAATTAACCTAATATTAAAATTTTATACATATTAGAAAATTTTAAACAAAAAAAAAGCAGGGGGACCAAGCCCCCCCTAAAGCTTTCAAATAGATTCGTCCCTGAATCCAAACATGCACTAAGTTGCCTTAGCATCGATCTTAGTTGAGTTTTTATTTTAATACATATCTATAATATGACAACAATGAAGTGGTAGTAAAGGTGACCGATGTTTTTGACTATCAATTTCTTACTTTTGTCCTTTTAACGTGAGTTTTTTGTACACTTTGATTTCTTGTTTTTTTAAAATTAGTGTATTTGAGTTGAATAATTGCTGATTTATATAAGTTAAATATACATGAGCATAAATACATAAGCATAAATTAATATTTTCTAGATGAATAGTGATATCAGTCATTGGAATCATGACAATACTCAAATCATTGAATCGGTATGCAATGATTACAATTAATTTAATTATGCATTTTATGAATTAGAAAAAATTATTTTGATAGAAAAAATAATCTATAAAGGGTTGTTACATGACAAAAATCTTCTTTTATATATGTGTGTGTGTAGCGTATCAAATAAGAACTATTCGTATTGGTAGAAATTGTAACTACCCGCTGTTGCTACATGACATTCTATAATAAATCATGGATTAATTCAATTTTAAATAAAACTCTTGTTAATTCATTTATGAAAATACGGGTTTTTTTTTTATACTTTTAATAAAGCTAATTGACAATGACATTCATCTCTTGAAAATAATTATCCACACAAATGGCAATTACTGAAAGTCAGGCATCACACACACACACACACACACACACACACACACACACACACACACATATATATATATATATATATATATATATATATATCAGAATATCAACATCATACTAAATAGTAATTACAACTGTAAACCACAAGAACAACACAAGAAGAGGGTTGAATTGTGTTATAAAAAAATTATAAAACCTTTTCGAAGATATGTATCGTTTGAAAGACAAAAGAAAAATATTTTTAAATGAGATTTATGAAAACGAATAGAAGATGCAAAACAAAAGAACATATAAATTTATATTGGTTCGTTTCACCTCAGAGATTACGTTCAGTTCTTGGTATACCACCAAGTCGCACTATAACTTAAAATAAAGTTACAAGTATTCTTTTATCTAAACCTCTACAGGCTCATCCCAAGTAGTATTTCACTTGTCTCTCTAAGTAAACACCTAAGTATTCTTTGACATAAAGCCTCTTTAGGCTTCCACCAATCTCACATAGAAATAGGTTAAAGGGTAAAGTATCACACTAAGCTAGGGTTTTATTAGATGGATATACACTAAAGCTTAAGAATTTTACAATGATTTATCTGAAGTATTCTTTTTGAGAACTAGAGAGAGTTTAAACACTAAAGAGAATGAGAGCAGAGATTTCGACAAGAGTTCTATATCTTTGATATAGGTTTTCTCTTCTATTTATAGTGCTATTCTAAAGTGTCTGTTGTGAGTGCTTTTAGAGACATCCTTCGTCTTTTGTCATGTAAGGAAGAAAGTATATGTTGGAGAATTAAATGCTACATTTAATACTTTTCACCAACTGGTCACACTTATATGATAAAGCAGTCTGCTTATCTTGCCTTTTTTGTACTAAATCTTGTTGCAGTAGACATATTTGCTTTTTAGTACTGACAAGTGTACTATAGTTCCTTCTTTTCTGCAGAAAGCTACATCTTTTTAATGAAGTGTACGTCGATGTCTTCTTTTTATAAAAGAAGGTGTGAACTTTAGGACGAGGATCGTTTATTTTATATGAACTTCAAAAACCATATTTGGTCTGACAATACTTGTTGTGAATCGTCTATGAGTGTTGAACATATATCAAAAGCATGCAATTAGATGATTAAACGTTAGTCTGTTTATTGTAATCAAAATAAAATGAGGGTCTTATGAATGTCCTTTATCTTAACAACAACACATATATCAAAAGGTCAAATGTATCTCAAAAAGGTAAGGTGTGTGTATCAGCTAAAGTGTACCCATCAACAAGTACATGTAACAAAAAAAGAAGGGATATATATGACTACTCACTCCCTAATAGCTAGCCATAGCTACAGACTACTCCTAAGAAGAAACTAGGGTGGTACGAAGGATGAGAAAAAGAAGAAGTAGGACTCTTGCAATGTTTGACAGAACCCCTTATAGGATGAAGTCTCTCTACCTAGTAACGTCTTTTATTCTCAACGATGAAGAGTCTGATCTACTGGTGGCTCGCCATCTACTCCCGCATAGAATCGTGATCATCACAGTCGATTACATATTGAAATAAATAGTACAAAGGTAAGCTCACAAAAATAAGGATAATTTATACTTAATAACTCATACATTAAAATATATTAATTTTCATTACAGTAACATATCATAAGTAAGAGCAAAATCATCATTAAATAATAATTCTAATACGTAAACAAATGAAATGACAATGACAGTTATGCAATGGATATAGACACAACTCCATGGAGATGTTTCAACAATCAAACGATCAGTATTGACTTGTTCCTTAACATGGTATAATAGCAACAGGGATCTCACGGATCCAAAAGGTAGCACGTGTTATAACCATTGGGGAACGCTATTAATTCTAATTTATGAAAATGATGTAGTGGTTTGTCAGGATAGACATATGTGGGTATGGCTTACCACGACACAAGATTTGCAATGACCTTGGTTTACAATGTGAGATTTGCTCGTCTATTTATCCTCAAGGTCCATCAATAGTTACTGCACTAACCTTCCAGCACTAGGTTTAGGGCTCCACCAAGCAACCCTAACTTACGTGCTTACTCGCATTACAGTTACAACTGTGAACTCATGCATATATGCATGTACATCTCATCAACAACGATAATCAACATTTTCTTTTTATATAATTTATCCACTGCTACACTATTAAGGTCTTACCAAGCAACTTTCATAGTCAACAAGCAGAGGTGCCACCAAGCAATCTCTGTCTTGTAAGGATCCCACCAACAATCCCTACTAACAACAAGATTCTACCTTTCATGCTTTAACGTTTTTTGTCAATGTCGAATATTGTACATTATAAAAAATTATGAAATTGTTTAAGTGGGTTTCACTTAAATCTTTTAAATATTTTATTTAGAAATTTATTTATCCATAATTATTTTAAATTCAAAATATCCAATAAAATTAAAAAGGGATGTCAATTTACTAAAATATCCTTACACTTAATTTATTAATTCAAATAAGTGAAAATTCATTAAAATTTATTTTCTATATTTTGTGATTTTTGAGAAAATTCAAATAAATGTAAAATTTTAATTCTAAAAATAAATCATGTGGGAGTAAAAAGACCATTTTACCTCTTTTTAGCATTTTCTCATTAAAAGGTCTATTATTAACAAATCCTTTGTCAAAATGGATAAAAATATTAAATAAATTTTAAAAATTTATTTTTCTGTAGAATTAACTTAAAATAGTATATTAATAATTACTGATATGTGAAATTACAAAATTTACCTTAAAATCATTTAAGAAAAACATAGTGTTAAGCTTGAAAATTTCTCTGTTTCAGGATCAAATTCATGGGTAGATTTGGAACTCTAAATGATTTTTGTTGAAAATGAATTTTATATCTTATTAATGGTATGAGAGTCTATTTTCTAAAACACTAAACCATGTCTTGAACAAAAATCTACAAAAAAATGATAATTGTGGAAGTGGACATAGGTCAAACTTGGATCTCTGGAATACACTCAAATTTCTTTATCAAAACAAAATCAATTAAAACAAATCTTATGTCCTTTCGATAGCCCCAAAAGTCTATTTTTGAAAAGGTAAACTTCATTTTCTAATTCATTTTGTATAGGAAGAAACAAGCAAATTACTAGTACATGTTAAAACTAACAAACAGAATGGGGTCCCTACACATAACCCAATTTCAAATAAACTTTTACTATATCAAATGGTTGAAGTAGAAAGCTTATGACCTATCACTAGAAAACTCTTTAAGTCATTTTTCAATCATATAACTCATTTTTCCATATCATTTTAAAAAAATCAGAAATGAACCAAATAATACATAAAGGTCATCAGCATGCATAGGACACGTCACTCATTTTTGGATGCAAATTTTGTGGTCGTTTCTTAATGTTTTTGCACAATTCTTGTGCCAAAATTGTAGCCCTAAATGTCTACTTTCCAACCCAATAAAAGGCACTCAATTTCATTGACTACACAGAGAGAAATGTCAAAAATACCAAGGTATGCTCAGACGAAAAACAACCAGGCAACAATCACAACATATACACCTTTGCATATTTCAAGCAAATCACCGACACTAACCAACAACCATCACAAAATAGATTTCCATTCAACCTTTAAGACATTAAAATGAAAGAAAATGACAAGCTTCCCCTACTTCTAGTAGTCACATGCTAGAGCTTCTAGGAATGGAGAGGAAAAGGACTTTCCTTGAGCTAAGAAGAGATCACAAAACAAGAAAAGCTTCTAGAAACGAAAAAACTATTTGAAGTGTGAGAAAAAAAAAAAGAACAAGGGAGAAAGGAGGAGAATTTCACTTCAAATTGCAAAGAGGGAAAAAGTGTGAATTAGGGTTTTTAAAACCATAATTTTATGCCCCTTTTGATAAAATTTGGGATCCAATTATAAATGGAAAAAGTCAAGTATGGCTGCAGAAAAAAAAAATGAAGCATGGACTTCTCTCACCATAAGATTTATGGTAGTTGAAAATGGAGAAAAAGAAAGTTGAATTGTTCTTTAATTGGTGATATTATGACACAAATTAGAGAAATTTTAGATAAAATGAGTAGGTACTTGGAGAGAGAAAATTATTTAGAATGAAATATGTAAATTTTCTTGACTATTTGCTCACTTTTACAATGTATTCTTATGCTGTCAATATGTAATGCAGTCTTGATTTCAGTAGAATTTTTTTATTAAAACTTTAACAAAAAATACGCATATATTTATTAATTAATTTTTTTCACGAAATTAAATTTAATTATCTCTTGTAATTATTTTCAATAAATTTATTAATCATAGAAGAGAAAAACAGGTGTTACAAAAATCAGAACTATAAATATAAACAATTAGATCATATTTGAATAATCAAGATTAAAAAAATGCACATGACTTTTTTAAGTGGTCATGCAACCACAAACTATTAATTGTGACCATCTACGTATGGTTGTATAGTCCAAATTTATAATTCTCATTTCTTAAAAGAAGAGGAGTTCTCACTTGATTATCACACACACATATATAATGCTAAATTAGTGTTAAAAAATGGCAAGAAATTCATGAGTAAGGTGAATTGGATTTTCAAAACTTGGCCCAAAAAGTTTTTCTAATGCCTAAGAAGTTATCACAATTGATTTAGATCTTTGTGATGTAGAGAGGATGATCATGCAATTCTAATGCACACTATATGTTTCTAAGATGATCACAACTTATGAAATAGGAGAAACATTAAGCAAATAATAGAAACTTGCAAAATACAAAAGTTAAGAGTTAGAGAGATAAAAGACGAGATTATATATTGGTTTACTCATTACTACTATGACTTACATCCAGTCTCCAACAAAACTTGTTGAGATTTTCACCATACATGTAAAATCCTTTACAACCAAATCAAAATCAAGGTACCTCTTGATGCACCAAGGTCTTTATTGAAACTCTTCCAAGAAAACCTTAGAAAACTTGTAGAACCTTTTTACAATTCCCTTTGAGAATACCCTATTCTCAAAAACATAAATTCCCTGAAGCAAAGAAAGATATCACCTTATTTGTAACAAACGCACAACTTGAAATTCAGCTTCTTGACCCTTTTTTGACAAAGAAAGACATAAACCTAGTGAGCTCTTGATCTTTATGAAAACTTTGTTAAATTGTAGTAAAAACATGTTTTCTCTCAATTTTGTATATTGCCTTTTATGATTCTTATGAATAGAATATGCTTTTTATATGATATGAAAGGTTGGATTCAAGATAAAGTTCGTTCTTGTTAGGACAAAGGACGAATTAGAACCTTCAATGATTTCCTACTGAAATAAGCACACAAAAATCTCACATATTTATTTAATTAAATTTTCTCAACTAAATTTATATTTTTTCTTGTAATTATTTTCAATCAAATTTAAATCATAGATTAAAAAGATAGGTGTTGCATATTTAATATATGTATTTAATGTTATTAACATAGTATTTTTATATGTATTTAATAAATGTAATAATTGCTTTAATATATATTTAATATACTTATTTGATAAATGTAATATACATTTAATATATTTATTTAATGTTATTAGTGTAGTATTTATATTAATATTAAATAGTATTATTTATTGTATTTATTAAATATTGTATATTATTGAATTTAATATTATTAAAAAAATGTTTATTAAATATAATATTTTTTAAATTTAATGAATATAATATATTCTTATTAAATGTATGACATTTCATATGTTTCTATGTATATTAAAAATTTATTATTAAATAAAAATTAATGATTACTAAACTAATACATACATACATATATCTATTGTACATAAAACATATTTAAAAGTGAATAAACTAAAAAAATTAAAATATGCTTGACTACAAGTATTGATGTAATATTTATATAAATATATCAAAAATATTTTTTAATATGTAAAATTACTTATTGTGTTTATTAAATATAATATTTTTTGGTAGAGACATCTATTAAATATAATGTATAATTAACTTTAATAATATTATTAAATATAATATATTTTTAGACCAATATGTTGTTGTTCCTAGTGAAATTGGACTTAGATCCTTTAAGTAAAGGTCTTAGGTTCGAGCTTTGTGGATAAAAAAAGTGGTTGGGAGGAGAGACCCTGCTAAAGGTGGTCAATCAGGTTCTCTAGCAAAGTTTAGTTACCGACAAAGCCGATAAATACTTCACACTAATAACATGGTGATCATTTTTTTTAAAATTTATCTATCTATCTATCTATTTATCTATATAAAAGTACATTAGACTTGAGCAAGTAATAATGCATGTATTTAATGTTATTTACATAGTATTTATATAAACATTAAATGGTGTGATTTGTTATATTTACTTAATATAATATAAAATTAATTTTAATAATATTTTTAAATATAATATTTATGAAATATTATATATGTAGTAACATATGTAGGGATAGCAAAAATATCCGTATCCGTAGATATTCATGGATAAAATTTGTAATGGGTAGAAGATAGATAGTAAATGGATACTTGTGGATAATTTAAATGGATATATCCGTACCCATTAATAAACAAGGACAGGGATGGATATCTAGGTATCCGTTCCACGGTACCTGTTATTAGCCATTATAGTAAAATTACTTAAGTGTCCTTATCTAAATATATAATTCCACACAATATTTGTTTAGAATATTTGCATAGTTTTAGTATAATTGTGTAGAGTAATTGTGTATAATATTTGAATAATTTTAGTTTTCTGACCTTTAAACTAATTTTTATTTTTTTTGTTAAAATAATTAAAAATTATGGTTAAAGTATTATTTTAAAATATTATCAATTATTTTTTTTATTTTTTAGTAAATATTTATGCATATTCATGGATACCTACGAATATTGTAACAATTTGCAGGTACCCACTTAATGGATATTGGAATAAGTCCATGCACATCGCCATCCCTAAATATATGTATTTAATGTAGTACTTATATATAAATTAAATGGTATTATATGTTGTATTTATTAAATATAATAAATCATAAAATTTAATAATGTTATTGATTATAGTAATGTTTATGAAACATAATATATGTAATAATGTATGTATTCAATGCTATTATGTAGCTTTTATATAAGCATTAAATATTATTATTTACTGTATTTATTAAATATGAAAAATAAATGTACGTATTTATTATACATATTTAATATATGTATTTAATAAATGTAGTATATATTTTAATATATGTATTTAATGTAGTATTTATTATATTTATTAAATATTATATATAATTAACAATAATAATATTATAAAAAATAATATTTATTAATTATAATATTTTGTTAAATTTAATAGATAAATATACACTTATTAAATATATAACTTTTTTTATGGTTATATATATATATATATATATATAATTCTTCTATGATAACTACATGGTTTTGAGTTTTCATTACAATTTGAAACATATAAATACACAATATTTATTTTGTACAAGCTGAAATTCAAAATTCAATAATTTAATTTACGATACTCATTTTATTTTCTTAACTGGTTAGTAGCTATTTGATGTTATATATATATTTTTTATTTTCCATGAAAATATCATGTTCATGTTTCAATATTATTCTATGAAATCCCAAACTTGTAAATTTAATAAATTAATTCTTTATATTTTATATATTTTTTATGACATGTAAATATTTGGTTCATGCTGTAACTTTATTTGTTTGTACATAATTAATTCATCTTTATTTGCACGCTTCAACATTGTGATTAATTTTATTTAATCAGTTATTTATTTTTGCCATTGCTTTTTGTATGTGATAAATCTAATTTTATTATAAATTATTACTAAGCATGTGGATCAACTAACATGGTGTTGTTTAAGTTTAATTAATCGTGTCGAGTTCAAATCTTGAAAATGCAACTACGTTAAATATTCGAAAGTAGAGCTTTGTCGTCTATAATGATCTTATCTGACTTGAACATGACTACTTTCCATAGCAAATACCCATGATATTTATAAAAACATTATAATGTTAAATTTATTTAGTTTCAATATTTTTGTAAAATTTTCAATGATGAATAAATGAGAACACAATTACTTTATTTTGTTAGATTACACTTTTTACCAATGTTTTTAAAATTAAACCGGTCATTGAACTAGTTAAAACACTGGTTCAAGGTTTAATGGTTCAACCGTGGTTGAACCGATATTAATAAAATAATAATAATAATAATTAAATAATACATAAAATAATATTAAAAACACAAAATATCATAATTTTATAATACTAAAAATTAAAAATAAAACATTATTTTATAGGTTTACATTTACAACACCTACAAAAGTGCAAATCAAATATGTCATGGTACTTAGGTATAAGTTTTAATTATACACATCAACATTTATTAATAAAAATAAGTTAATATTTAAAATAAAAAGAAAATGATAAATACTTTAGGTTGGTTTTATTTTTTTAAGAAAAAAATCAAAATAAAGTTATATTAAGCATTTTTCTTTGACCCTGACGTGAACTGGTTTTTGATTGATTTTACTAGTTTTGACCTGTTTTTCGGTTCTTTGACTAGTTTTTCTTCAGGCCAGTTCTGTAGTTTATTTGAACCAGTCAGGTGACCGGTTCACCAGTTTTCCAGTCCGACCTACCAGTCCAGTCCGGTTTTCAGAACACTACTTTTTACAATTCTTTTTGACTTCCACATTAATTAGTTTTAATATTTCCTATATTATTGAGATCTTAAATTAATGCAATTCATATTTTTGACATATTACATTATATATTTTATTTTTTCTATAATTGTTTTATATAGTTACTTTTTTATTAATTTTTAAGTCAAATTATTATGATAAAAGATATTATGACTCACAAGACTATTGATTTGGTCAAACTAGCTTATAAGCTAGTCAAGTAAGTAGCTTACAAGCTACAATAATGACTTACCAAACACACTTAGTATGTGTATATATTTATTATTAAAAGAAAACAAGTTAAATTGATATGCAAATCAAATTAATGTTGACAACAATAAGTAATTGAGCCAAATGAAAAATGTATGTGAAAAAATATAGATGACACAATATCAAAAGCTAGAGAAATTTTTGTATGAACTTGGCAACACATTGCAAAAAATAAGTCTAACTAGATTCTTTCTTTTAATAAAAATGTTCACCCTTGTATAGATTTATGTTTAAAAAAATCATTTTTGTGAACTAAACAAGAGAAATAAGTAAAATAGTCTTGAGAACAAGTATTAATGTAAAAATTAATCTAAATTTCAGTTGCACGTTTTTTTAATTATTAGCATCCCTGTTCCACTAATTAATTATTTCATTTAATAAAAAATTGATAATTATATCACATTCAACAAATATATCATTTAAACATATTGCTCAAATTTGACTACATATATTTTGTTTAAAAAATACAATGCTTTATAAGTTTTTATAAATTATAAAAGCAATTCATTTTAAATAATATATATAAATATATATATATATGTGTGTGTGTGTGTGATATAAATTAAGTCAACATACTATATATGGTTAATGAATACATGCTTTAATCGTATTGTTTAGGTTAATTATATATTATATTTAATAAATATATTATTTAGCATGGTTGGACATTCAATTTTACTTGCAGTACTAATTTAATATAGATTTATGCATATCAAAATTTTATTATTAAATAAAAAATAATTATTATAAAATTTAATACCTAAATACACACATATAATAAAATATACATTAAAAATTGTGAATACCCAATTTCGTTTGGGCAATTAAAATAAAAATGTAAAAAATGGGAAATTTAAAATAAAAGAGGAACGAAAATGAATGGAAAATAATAAAAAAAGACAAAAAATAAAACCAACAAAAAAAGTTCTTTTACCGTATATTTTAATTTTTAAAAAATATAAATTAAAATATTCTTTTTGTTTCTTTTTATTTTTATTTTGAGTTGTGTGAATTAATTTTTGGTTAAATTAATCTGAAGGTCCCTATAGTTTTATAGAATTTTTAATGAAGTTCTTACTGTTAAAAACACTTTAAAAATGTCTTTATAGTTTGCAAACTTTTTAATTAGATCCCTGCATGCTAATGGTCTTATAATTCCGTTAATTTACTATATTTAACTTAATTGCATTTTAATCTCCTAACTTTTCTTTTATTTATAATTAAGTCTGAGTGTAGGTAGTATGCAAAAATGATCAAGAAATTAACAAAGGTATTGAAGGTGAGAATTGAACTCCCAAACTAGAAGTCCACCAACAAACCACTAAGCTAATTACTTTATTTAATATATAAATAAAAATTATATTATATATAACTTAAACTGGAGATTAAAATTGTGCATTTATTTACTACTACTAGATTAAGTAAAATTAATATAATATATGCAATAAATATAAAATTAGTATATATTTATAGGATATTAATAATATTAAAATTAATATTATAAGTATATACTAAATATATAGTAATAACATTAAAATTAATAAAATTAATATATAAATAAAAATTATATTATATATAACTTAAACGGGAGATTAAAATTATACATATATTTACTACTACTAGATTAAATGATATTAATATTATATAAACTAATAATATTAAATTAATATTTTTTTGGTACATATATTAAAATTAGGATTAATAAATGTAATAAATATAAAATTAGTATATATTTGTAGGATATTAATAATATTAATATTAATATTAATAAATATATACTAAATATATAGTAATAACATTAAAATTAATAAATACTAAAATTAATATTAATAAATAAAAATTAATAATATATACTAAGGACTAAAATTACACATATATTTACTACTAGTAAATAAACAATATAATATTATAAAATAATACATACAAAAACTTATAATTTTTAATACTATATATCTTAATTATAACTTAATCACTCTATTTTAAATAATTTTTTATAAATTTGTGTTGTTTTAATTTTTATTTTTCTCTGCATATTTTAATGACTGAAATAAGATATTTTTATCAATGGAATAATTTTTTATATATATTTCACTAAAATAAGTATATTTATATCACATATTTCCAATTAATATATTTAATTTTTTTTAGAAGTTTATTAATATCTACTAATTTATATATATATTAGTGAACTCTAAGGGTGAGAATTCAAACTTCATTCATGTTGACAAGAATATATTATTAATTTATATTTATCAATATTATTAATATCTAATAAATATATACTTATTTATATTTATTAATTAATTTTAATATTATTAGTTTATATGATGTTAATATTATTTAATTTAGTAGTGATAAATATATGTGCATTTCTGATCTCCCGTTTAAGTTATATATAATATAAATTTCATTTATGTATTAAATAAAGTCATTAGTCTTGTAGTTTTAGTGTTATTGATAGATTTTTACCTTTAACACATTTATTATTTCTTTTCTATTTTTGCATACTACCTACACTCTGACTTGATTGTAAATAAGTGAAAATTTGAAAGACTAAAAGTGCAATAAGTTAAATATAAATTAATAGAGTTATAACACCGTTAGCATTTACGGATTTAATTATAGAATTTTTAAACTATAAGGACTTTTTAAAGTATTTTTTAACTATAGAGACTTAATTAAAAATTCTATAAAACTATAGGGACCTACAAATTAATTTAATCTTAATTTTTAAGAGGTGACGAAAAAAAGAGAAAAAGAGAAGAAAATTTTAAATAAACAATATAATAAAAATGTGCTAGCTTTATACCCATTCATTCGATCCGCACAAAGGACAAAAAAGAGTGCAGCACCTTCTTTTCTCTTTAATATGATATATAATTATCTTTAAATATGATAAATATTATATAAGCATTAAATATTATTATTTATTGTATTTATTAAATATGATAAATAATTATCTTTAATAATTTTATCAAATATAATACTTATGAAATATAATATATTTAATAAATGTAATATATGTATTTAATATACATATATAATATATATATCTAATAAATGTAATATATTTTAATATATGCATTTAATGTAGTATTTATTATATTTATTAAATATTATATATAATTAACTTTAATAATATTATTAAAAAAATAATATTTATTAATTATAATATTTTGTTAATTTAATAAATATAATACTATATGCTTATACACAATAAATTTAATAATTTAATCTACGATGCTCATTTTATTTTTTTGACATGTTGGTATCTATTTTATGTTTTATTTTTTTATTTATTTGTCATGAAAATATTATGTTCATATTCCAACATTATTTTGTACCATGTCAAACTTGTAAATTTAACAAATTAATTCTTTTTATTTTATATATTTTTTATGACATGTAAATATTTGGTTCATGTTGTAACTTTATTTGTTGTAAATAATTAATTGATCTTTATTTTTATGTTTAATTTTATTTAATCAGTTATTATTTTTGCCATTTCTTTTTCTATGGGATAAATTTAATTTATTTATATTATTATAATCATAAATTACCACTAAGTGTATATATCAATTGATATGGAATTGTTTCAACTTAATTAATGGTCTCGATATAGAATTTTTGAAGAGATTGATGTACAATTTTGTTGAGGATTTTAAGCTATTTTACATGCTTTATTTTGTGCTTATAAATTTATGTATATTTTCCTTGAAACGTCACAACAAGAATTTATCATCTATACAAAATTTTGGGATAGTTTGTAAAGACTCAGAGAAGAGTTACGACAAAGAATAAGAGGAAAACTACTGCGATTGTGATCATGATCATGACTATGCTGAGTTTTGCGCAAGCTAATTACAATCCTCCATTTGTGCAAGTTGAGCCAAACACTGACTCTAGTATATGTTATGTCAAATGTGGCTTTATATGTGCAATTTATGAACTACTTCCTCCAAAGTACAAAAAATGTATTGATAATTGTAGTGCAAAATGTCATAACATGTCCATTGATGCTGTCTACAACTATATTACTTATTGTGGCTTGATCAAGTCCATTGACGTCAATATCGATATTTATTCTCTTACATGCATTACCAATTTTAAAGGTTTTATAATTATTTTATATAACTGAGTTAATTATGTTCTTACATGTTTTTGATAATTGACTTTACTTGTCAGATGTTCGTGGTCTTCCAACCTATGTGATGGATTCTTGCTTGCAAAAGTGTTAGAACAAGTAATAATTTGTTACAGAATGTTCAAGAAAAGGTTATTAGGTAAAATAATATTCATACATAATTGTAATAAATAAATCTTAAGTAACATCTATTATTTATTCTTCATAAATCCTTTTCCCAATTATTTTTCTTATGTTCCTTTTATATGTTAGCAAATCTACTTGCAATATAATGATGACACCAACAAGTTATTAGACTCAAATGAAAAATGTATGTGAAAAAATATAGATGACCAACATATCAAAGGTTAGAGAAAATTTTGTGTGAACTTGGCAACACACTCCATAAAATAAATCTAATTGGATTCTTTCTTTTAATAAAAATGTTCACCTATGTATATAATTAAATTTAAAAAATTTCATTTTCATGAACTAAAAAAGAGAGCTAAGTAAAATAGTCTCAAGAACAAGTATTAATATAGAAATTAATCTAAATTTCAATTTCATGATTTTATTAATTATTAGCATCCCTACTCCACAAATTAATTTCTTTATTTAATAAAAATTTGATAAATATATCATAGTTAACAAATATAACATTTAAACATGTTGCTCTAGAAAAAAAATGATTGAGAGAGGAGACCCCACTAAACGTGGTCAGTCAGGTTTCCTGGCGAAGATTAGTTATTGATAAAACTGATGGATACTTCTTAATTAAAACATGTTTGTTATATTTACTTAATATAATATATAATTAATTTTAATAATATTTTAAATAATATTTATGAAATATTATATATGTAATAATGTATGTATTTTATGTAGTATCTATGTAAAAATTAAATAGTATTATTTATTGTATTTATTAAATATAATAAAAGATAAAATTTAATAATATAAATTATTATAGTAATATTTATGAAATATAATATATGTAATGTCGCAACTAAAGTCACGGCGGGACAATGAAAAGAAATAAAAAAAGGGAGTTGCCACTATCAGGGGTGTTCGCGGATTGGATCGGATCGGTTTTGACAAAATAATCATCCAATCTAATCACTTCAGTTTCCTTAATTTATGATCCAATTGGTTTAGTTTAAAATTTAAATCTAATCCAATCAAATTCAATTTAAAGCGGTTTGGATTGGATCAATTTTCAAGTTTAATCATAATTTTATTTTTTTAAGAAAGTATTAAATTAATGGTGAGATATATAATAAATATAATAAAAAATAATTTAAAATATCAAATATTTTATTTATAAGTCATTATACCACTAATGGTTGTATCATTATACAACTAATAGTTGTATAACTCTTCAAATATATACTATTAAAAATAAATTTATACAACTTGATAATTATATTTAAGTGTCTTTACTCAAATAGTTACTAAAATATTATCTTTAATTAAATATATTTTCAAAAATAAGTATCAGTTATGTAATAATTTTACAAATATATAAGAAATAAAAATATAAACATGAATGATATTATAAATTCATAAATAAAATATATATGTATGTATAGGTTTGGTTTGGATTAAATTGGTTTTCAAAATCAAATTCAAAATCCAATCCAATCCAATAATTTTTTTTTGTTTTTTTAATTTTAGTTTTCTTGGTTTTCAGTTGATTTAGTTTTCAATTTTTTAGGTTGGTTTTATCTGTTTTCATCAGATTAGATCAGTTTATGAACACCGCTAGCTATCATAATTTATGAAGGAAAAATATATAGAAAAACCCTAAAGGAAGGTCTCAAACCTAGATATGAATTTGGGAGTCGATTAAACATAGGGAAGATGCTAGCATCCTACGGTGTTTGTTTTACAACGGTTACCCTTTAACCTAATGTGTAAAAAAAAATATTTCCTCTTACTTATTAAGTTATATTAACAAAACAATTTTTTTTTATCTTTATTACTATTTAAAACTTTATTCTTTTTTTTATCTTATTTCAATAATTTATTAATGATTTTAGGAAAAGGAATTATTCATGAAAATATTTTTTAGCTTGACAAGGTGTTACCCTTACTCTTATGTATCTTCCGGTACAATGAAGAATTCAAGGATACGTAGTTCTTTTGGTAAAAAAAAAATGTTTTGTGAATTGATGCTTTTTAATTATTAAATTTGACATCACCAAGATGTCAAAACGTGTGCCAAATTTATTGGAATTTAGCGATGACCAAACAAAAATACTTCCAAAATTGTCATCTTTATTATTATTTATTCCAAAAAAATGTTTAATTTTATATTTAAAAAGTGGAATTCTTAATTGACCTCACATTGGGAACAAAAAAAATTAAGAAATGCTAAAGTTATTTGTTCAAATTAAATTAACTACCAATTGTAAAACGAAATAGGGATAAAAAAAAAGAATGACAATTTCATCTTATTTTATTTTTGCATTAACGTTTTTTCTACGGGATTGATTTTTTTTGTAAATTAAAAATAATAATAAAATGAAACAGAACCAAAAGAGAGAAACTAAATTTATTTTTGCATCAATGTTTATTCTTTTATGTTATATTATTATTTAATTTGGGCCAAATTAGCATTTTATTAAAAACATATTTTGGGCTAAGAAACCAAGCCCAATCTAGCCTCGGTCACATTCCCAAGGGTAGGTAGGAAATACACTACTGAAAAGGAAAAGAAACTAGAACCACCCAGACAAGAAAATGGCATAGTTGTGCGGTTGTGGACTGGTGGTGAGCGTTCTCCGTTTGTTATGCGTGGTGTGAGAAAAAAAAAGAAAGAATTTATTGTGTGTGCGCAGGTGAGGTGAATAGTGTGTGCTCCTGCGTGGAGATCAAGTGAGAGTTGAGAGAGAATACTATTGATGAGAGGTGGTGAGTGTTAGTGTTTGTGAAAAAGTGTTTGTGTTTTGAGTGTGATTCTGTTATGTTCTGCTGTGATGATGCCAAGAGAGAGAGGAAGGAAATGATTGTGTGAAGTATTAGTGAATGAAAACGTGACTGAATCTCTTAAGGTCTGTGTACGGCCACCAAATGAGAAAAGAAAGGAAAAATGGGTGTTTTGGTGCAATGTGGAATGCCTAGGTTAGAGGTGATTATTTTAGTGTGATCGTGTGTGAATATGAGTGCAATGATTTTCTTTTGGTCAGTGCCCCTATGTGATGTGATTAAGACAACTTTTTATGATCCGAGGGAGACTGTAAATTGTGTGAAAACATGAGGTGAGTGCTGAATGAGAGCCAATTTGTGAAAGGTGCAGTGTGTATAAAAATATGAGAGAAAGGTATTGATGTTAGATTGTGAGTGCATGGACCTGAGTCGCGTGGATTTGGTGTAATCTTTTATCTTTTAGTGGGAATAAGTCTATTAGGGTTGATTGAACAAATTGAAACACTTTTAAAAACTAAATATTAAAATTGGGTTGTGCTGAACATTATTAGTAAAGGGTTGTTTTGATCATTGACTGGGTCAACTTGTTAATAAAACTAGTTAGTTTCATGCTGTGACACTTGTTCACATTGAACATAACTTGTATTTATTTAATTACTTAAGTCTAAATTGATGAAAATACGGGTAATTTTTTTTCCAATTTTTATAATAATAAAAATTCTAAGTTTAATAGAATTTAGAAATGATAGTAAAAGATGAAAGATAATACATATATATATATATATATATATGTATATCTATATATATATCTATATGTATATGTATATGTATATGTATATATAGATATACATATACATATATGTACATATACATATACATATACATATATATATATATATACATATATATGTATATGTCGTAAAATTGTACATTGTGATTTGGTAATACATAACTGTCATAAAATACAAAAAAATCAAAAGTATATCAAAGATAAATATTACCTAACCCAATATATACATTAAAAAGGTCCTATCCAGAGTAATGTTAATCAACCTTATCCCTCAAAGAAAATATTATAAACTAGGTCTACAAATCTGTAGGAGTATCCTTTGATTGTCCTCAACATCATTGGGCATTACCTCATCTTCAATAATCGTGATCAATCATACAAAAAAGAAAACAATGGAGTGAGGTGATTTGTTCTACCATAAAATTTCTAATAAAACACAGTTGACAATAGAGGAGAACCTAAGGTTTATTTTAAGTTGTATGAAACTACCCTTGATTTGGTATGGATTCATACTCCCCATTAGTGAGTAATAGTTCTCAACAGAACTGAGAAGTGACTGAGAGTACATATACCTCTCTCAACATCATCACATGGTACAGTCTTCATCATCATTAAGGAACAAAATAATAGTCAGGATGTCCATTTATAGAGATATACTCTCACTAATCTTGGTGATGCTGAGCAGGTGTCAGGATTATCAAGTTGGTTAAATGATTGTTTTAGCTCAAGAGTGTTACCTTGGTCATTAGGACACTCACCACTCGATACCATATCCTTTAGACCTTAACAATGGTCCTTGTCCTCATCTCGCAGTGTACCAAACTGTAGCTTCCCTAACAGGGTGTCATGCTATTACATGTCACTTGCTTTACATTACTTACTAACTTATCAATTTCTAACTTTTCAAACAAAGATTTTTCTGGTCTCATTTAATTTGAGTACTAGTATAATCAATATTATTGCCTTATATTGCAAAAATTGTACAATAGTAATTTAAACAATCCAAAAATCACATATTAGTAATCACCAAAATTTTAGTAGCATTACTACTTAGTAATCATGTTTAATCATCAAAATTTTAGCAGAATAGAAATTTAGTAATTATAATTTAATTCCCAAAATTTTAGCAAAATAACAACTTAATAAATACATTTTAATTTTATAAATTTAAGCAAAGTAACAATTTAGTAATTATAATTTAATAATCTAAATTTGAGCAAAGTAACAATTTAATAATTATAATTTAATAGTCTACATTTGAATAGAGTAACAACTTAGTAAAAATTAAAGTTTAGCATCAAATATTATAACAATATAATAGAACATACTAAATTTTATGCATTGAAAGGTTTAGAGGAAAACTTTTTCTACCAACATGTAAAATGACTATAATTTACAACTAATTCCAGTTCCCCCATTACCTCAAAGATGGTTGATGAAGAGGATGAAATTGTTCGTGCAAAGCTTCTAAGAAGAGAATTTTACTAGTTGATGGAAAACTAGTAAAATTTAAGCAAAATAAGAGAGAGAAAGAAAAATTTTTAGAGAGAGAAGCCCTCCTAGGAATTTCAGTTGGCCAAGAGAGGAAGGGATGGTAAAAGTCTGTCCAAGAATGAGCTATTTATAGAGGAGGAATTAACTTAGGTATCCAATTTAATTGCATCATTCATTATGTCATAATTAGGGTTTTTTTTTATTTTTAATTTGATTTAGGGACACATATTCAAAATAGGTGGTGAGTCATCTAGAACTAGGCTGGACATGTGTCCCACGAGCTGTCCCAACTTTATCAGTGTCAATTTTATCTACAATTAAATTAGTCGGTACCGATAAAATTACCTAAACTTGAATAATTTAACTTTTGATATCAAATTAATGCATTTCAATGTAAAACTAGATATATACATTATTTTTCGTCAAAAATAAATTTCTAGTAATAAATTTTAATATTTACTATTTTTTTCGAATTTCTATGTATTTATTTTATATTTTTGAGCTAAAAATTTCATATTAAATTCATTTTAATTCAATAAATACCAAAATTTTTATGAAAATTCTAAAATTAAATATTTTACCTAAAATTGAACTAAAAAATTATTTTCACCATTTCTCAATGTCAAACCAATATTGACTTGGCTTATTAGACACTTATGGATATTTTGCTCATTTTGCACCAAAATTTAAGAAAATTCTTAGAAAATTTTCAAAATTATATTTTAATTCATATGACATGATTCCAAACTCAAATTGACATTTTAATATCAATTGAGTATTTTTTCATATCAGCCTTTAATGTTGAGAAATAAGAGCAAAATCGTCATTTTCTAATTTTTCCAAGCTCTGGCTCAAAAAAATTATTAAAAATCACAATTAGATAGCTCTCGATATTTTGAATTCAACCATGGGAAGCATAATTTTGAGATTCCTTCCTGATTTTTTAGAAATAATTTATCAAATATTAGAAAAATAGTTAAAAAATTGAAATAGGGGTGTTACATCTTTGACTATTTTTGTTTTAAAATAAAATTTTTATAATTAAAATATACTTAGTATAAATTTTTTAAAATATTTTGAGGTCAAAAAGTCTTTGGTTGGTTTTTGGAGTCAATAGGGTATTTTTATCATTTCACAAAAACTATCTCAATAAATTCTTAAAAAATTTCTAAAATTATTATTAATTATTCTAAGTATATTGATGGCTCAAAAATAATTTTTAAACATTTCTAACTATTTTTGTCTATTAATTCTGTTATCTGGCTTTTTAGAGATGAAAAGATCATTTTACCAATTTCTGGACTCTATTTCCCAAAATTTATTAAAAATCTAAAGTAAAGTACTACTCACTAATACGAATGTAACTGTAGGAATCAAATTTTTAAGATTTCCATTCGGCTCTCTAGAAATAAATCAGAATAATTAGGAAACATAATTCATAGGCAAAAGTAGGGATGTTACACATGTCATGTAAACGGTCAAAGTTAAACTTGCTAGTCAAACTAGCAAGTTTGACTTTTATAATAGTTAAATTATAAGATATAAAGTCTAAAACATATAATAATCCTTATAGATAATAATTTTAAAAAGTAACAAGTAATGAAATTAAAATTAAATAACAATGACAACAATAATAACAATAATAATAGACAAATCTTATTGCACTAATGGGAGGTTTTCAATTTATGTCACGTTTAGGTTAACCAACTCAAAACTTTAACAATATCACCTAATTAAAATTAATATCTTTTAAATAATTAAAAATATCATTTGAAAATGATTAACAACTATATATATTTAATGAAAATCATACTATTTCAACAAACTTAAAATGAATTTTAATTTTTAGAATAAATATATTTAAAATTATTAATTATAAACACAAAAATCAAGTATGTGTTAATATAATATCCACAATAACTAAAATAAACATTCAATTTAAATACTTATATATTTATATTTATTATGCTGACTTTCATTTTGAATTTATTCACTTCATATAGGTATTACAACACTATCATTACTTGAAGAAATAACAAATCATAATAAATTTCAATAAGCTCAATATATTTGAACACAACATCTGTTTAATTAAAAATATAATTAATCTTCTTCCTTAATTTTAGTGTAATTATGCTTCAATTACTATTAAATATTTTAAAAATTGATAATTTTATTTATATACATATATTTTAAAAATAATAATAAACACAAATATAAAAAACATATAATTTAAACAAACCCGTGCAATGCACGGGTTTAAAATCTAGTAATTATGTATTCAACACTATTAATGTAGTATTTATATAAGCATTAAATATTATTAGCATAATTAGCTTTTTTTTTAGCAAATAAATAATAAATAAAGCACTAATAAAATTTAAGCATGATCACTTAGGAAATACTTCTTATTTGATCATTCAGTAAGTTTGACAACACAAAGAAGTGGTGATGTCAAATTTAACAATAATAAAAATAACTAAAAGTACCAACACAAAATCTTTTTGTACCAAAGAACTACGTGAATTTGATTCTTCATTACATTGGAGGATACATAGGAGTAGGGGACCACTCCTGTCAATCTAAAAAAAAAAATAATCCTTTTCAAAATATTTCCTTTTTTTAATAAAATTCTCTTAATGAATAAAAATAATAAAATTGTAAGTAAGTAAAATAAAAATATTTTTGTTTGCTTTAGGGACACAATAAATATTTTTACGGCTATCCAATTTTGCACATTAAGGGTAACAGTCTTCATGACGGATGTCGTAGGATGTTAGCACCTTCCCTATGTGTAATCAACTTTCAAATTCGTTTTTAGTGTGAGATTTTTTTTTCTTTTGGGTTTTTCCATATGTTTTCCCTTAACAAACTATGATAATGACTCCTCTATTTTTTTTTTCGCTGTCTCGTTGTGACCTTGATTGCAACAGGAGGAAACAATGAAGCAACCTAATCAAGCAACATTTGCACAGAGAGAGAGTAGCCACCCAATCATAAGCTAAGGTTAAGAAGCACCAAATGAATCATCTTAAGAGTTCACCTAAAAAATCAAGCAAACTGATTATAAAGTAAACATCTAAGCATGCATGTAGCTTTTAATTTGTATCAAAAGGAAACTCCATGAATAGCATGGGTTTGTTCATGTAAGCAAATTTTGAAGAAGAAATGAAAATACAGAAAATGAAATTATAAAGTAGAAAATTATAAAGCAAATTTCGAAGGAAACTCCATTTTAAAGCATAAAATGAAATTTCGAAGCTAATTTTCATTGATAAAATTACATGAATCAAAAGCAGAAGAGGAAAATTGAACGAACCTTTGCAAGAAATGGCACTCATGCAACTTAGAGAGAATGATGAATTTAGGATTGAGGGTTCGATTTGGAAATGCGATTTAGGACAAGGAAGAATTTGGGATTTAGTGTTCCAAAGAGTAAAGATTGAAGTGAAGACTAAAGGTGTTCTTGCATGAAGCCGTGAACAAAGAGCGAAGTTGTGTGGTACTGTGGTGTGACGAGTGATGACGTGTGTCGTGTTTTTTTTCAACTCTCTTGTAACAGTTCGTAAAGTGCACCAAACTATTATATTAGCACTTCGGTTTTGTAAAACTGAACCAAAAAAGGTTTAGTTCAGTTTCTCTGAAAAATAGTGCAGTTTTAACAGTGTAGTTCAGTTTAGTAAAGTTCTCATATAATTCAGTTCAGTCAGTTTTTTTGCCTAACCCTAATTCTTACATTTGTGGTTCATGTCAATACAAACATTAAAACTAGAAAGAATGCTAATTTTTCAACTTTCCTAAAGATCACATCATACAAGCGTGCCATTATGGCCATAGGTGTGAATGCCATTGTGGCCCCTTGGTGCAAAATTCATGCACCACTCAGATTGGCTCGTGGGCGTGATCCACTAGTCATAGGCGTGATTAGTTCTTCTAATGTAACTTGTTTCACCTTCCATTAGAGTACCCAAGGTCATGGAAAAACAAAACAAAAGCATAAACAAATAGACAAGCATAAAATCGAAGAGGAAAATAAAAAAAGATAAATGAAAAGAAACATAACATAAAATTTTAACAAAGGTAAAGAGAGAATAATCAAGAGCCAAAAGATGTTGGGTTGCCTCCCAAGAAGCACTCGTTTAATGTCATGAGCATGACACATGTTAGAATCAATCTCCCACAACTGGGTAAGGAAAGGAGATTGTCATCCCTTTCTCAATTAGTTTCCCTCCTTTATTCAAAGTCTTGATGTTTAGGAATAATGTTGTTTTTCCTCCTTGTTTATTTGCATGTAAATTACCCATGGTTAGGGTTTAGTGAGGGTTTAGAATGGATGTTTACTTATTGGGTTTAAAGAGGACATTCTAGTCTTTGGGAATTAAGAAAGAGTAAAATCGTGCATGTGCATGCGTGTGTGGATATATTATCATTATTATTATTGTTGTTGTTGTCGTCATCATCATCATATCATCATCATCATTATTATTATTATTATTATTATTATTTTGTGAACCTATGCGATTAATCCAATTTGTGATTACTTGAAGGTAGACTGAGATTATGGTGATGGTTTAGGTTGATTTGAGGTTTCCCTTATTTTGGATAAGGAATTAAAGGATTAGGCTTAAATGAAAACGAATTAGATTGATAGGAAATCTCCATTTTGGAATAGAATGTTAGGCAATTAGATAGTAAGATAGTATGAACATGACCTTATAGAGTTTTGGTAGTTTAGGGAGGCCTTAGGAAGCCTCCATGCTCGAAAATCATGATTTTACAAGTTACTGAGTGTTAAGTACGTCCATGCTTACCTTTCTGACAAAAAATGTCAACATAGTGGGCAAAAATGAATAAGAAAATGATCGAATTAAGCTTTGTGGTCTTCATAATAATTGTAGCACTATGTGTTAGCTAACTAATGGCTTTAAAATCACTTAAAAGTAATGTGCATAACTCAAGATATACCTAAAATATCGCACCTATGTCTGGCTTTCAACAGGAAATAGCGTGTCTAAATTTAAGTCAATTTTTGCCCATGATCTAAGACAAATCAGCTCATGACTTTTTCATGAAAGTTGTATATTTTTCTTTTATATTTTCATAGACACTAAGATCACCTCAAACGCATCTCTGTATCCTAAGTTATGACCCAAACAAGGATGAAAGGTCAAAACCCATCAAAATTCAAAAATTAATCAAGATTTTCATTAAAGCCCAATTGTATCCAAACATGCAAAGCTCACTAGAACATCACTATTAAGCCCAATTAACATTCAATAATGTCAAGTTCAAAGTCAAAATAAGTGCATTAGAATTGGTTGATCAAGTATGCTTGTGCCTATGTTGAGTTCCCTGTCAGTGAGATATGTAAAATTTGGAGTACGAGAGTAGTAGGACTAGCTTAGGCAAATAAAAACTGAATTGAGAGACTACTAATTAGATCATTTAGATATAGGGATATGATATGGGATAAGAAAAGTGAGTATGTGATGTTATGAATGCTGCTTTACTTGTGTTGTGATTGTGATTCGTGATATTATACTTGAATATGTTTATTCCAATTGACTATGATCATGACTTGTGTATATTACGCTATGAGATGTATGATGTGTTTAACATGTGATGTTATGTTATGAGATGTGTGATATGACTTGATATCATTGTGACGAGTGCCTAGCTTGTATGGGGTGAGAATGAGCTCGAGTGATATCTCATTTGTGAGGGACCTAGCTTGTGAAGGACGAGATTGAGACTCACTCATTTTGTAAAGAGAAGTCTAGAGGGACACTTATGTGCATTATATGTGCGAGACATGCATCATGGCTTTGAGATTTTATGATAGGGGGAAAGTATGATGAGCCAGATGGTGGAGACCCTGAGGGGTTGTTAGCTCAGCCTTGGGGGTTGCTTAATGGGAAAACCCTAATGACTTATGCTGATCCTATGATGTCGAGGCGTACTGTGCAAAGCTTAGCAACCTTCATTAGTCACCTGAGGACATCATGCTAGTTGAGAGTGTTTAGTGGGAGGTATCCACAGAGGGTTGCACTCCTTTGACCTTAAGCATGTACTCCTAAGCTACTTCCCGACAATAGTATTGGTACCACATGCATATGAAGTAAGGATAAAGGAACATTGCATTCATATGTGCATCTTACTAATGATATGGTTATTATTTCTGATGATGTACTGTGGAGTAAATTACATGTTCTATATCTTGCGTATAAATTGTGATCTCTTAAGAATAACATGAATGTTTTTATGCCTTAGATTCATAATTAACTATTGAAGATGAAAATGTATGTTATATGTGTTCTATATGGTGTTATAGTGTCCCTAGGGCACTCACTGAGACCGTGGTCTCATTAGTTTGAGTTTTATGTTTTCGGATTAAGCAAAGTTGGAAGCAATAAGAAATGAAGCATTTGACATAACTTATAGTCTTATAGCTTTATTATTTTGTTTTAGGATTGTAGTTTGTTGTTTATAATGAATCATCTCCTACATGAGGCCCTAGTTGTTATGTTAAGGATTATTATTAAGTCTTGTAAGATACATTGGGTACTCATGTATTGAAATGTTTATGTCTTATTTAAGAAGCATTGAGTTTTATTTTAAAAATTTTACGTTTTTGTAAATGAAACTACGTGAGAAAGGTAATGCCCATTTGGGGTGTTACATTAGTGGTATCAAAGTAAGTCGGTCTTTCCGGCCTGTGTGTTATGTGTCTTTTATGTTTCCTATGTGTGCTCTGTGAAATTGTTTGACATTGCTTGAGTTATACTAAGTGTTTTTGGTTGCCTGCTATGCCATAAGTCCTAGATACCTTGTCATGGAATATTAAGACTAGCCACCTCAATACTTTGTGCAATGTAGGTAGGAAATATGGCAAGTGGAAACCGAATCCGAGGGCACTCACCTTTGATTCTTTTAGTAATAACCCCACTTAACCAACCTTACTCGAAGTAGGAAACCTTATAAAGGTTAGAGAGTAGCCAAAGAGAACCAATTGTAGAGACCTAGAATTCAAAATTTGTTGAAACTTGAATGAGTCAACCACCATCCCTTAAGGACTATAGCCTTACCAAGGTGGAGTGTTAGTGGGAGGTGTGATAGATAAGATGACCTTTTCGAGGATACCTTTAGAGTGAGAAAATTTTAAAGTAGTATTTCCAGATAGGCACCCCTTAGGTAGAGTGAAATCACAAAAGGAAGTTGGGAGTGTGTAGCGAAAGCGTGACAATAGGAAGATTTTAGGACCTCACCAACCCGGGAGACCAAAGGAAGATAAGAGTAAGAACAAGAGAGATTAGATTGTTAGGGAGTCTTATAATAGAGGAATGTCCTAGCGTAGGAGGAGCGAGACAATTGACCCTATACCTTAACCGTAGTTGGCCTTTTGTCTTGAGTGTTAGAAAGACCAACAAGGATGACGAGTTCACCCTAGGTATCTGTTTGCTAAATGACAAGCCTCTTAGTTGTTTGCATGCCATAGGAGTAGTATATTTCTTACTCTCGTTGTGTGAAGGACGGGGAGTTACACGCAAACTCCTTTATCCTTACTTGAATGCTTATGTGTGTAGATATAAATTGTTTTAGTACATGTTTTCTTTGATTGATGTGATGGCCCTTACATGGGAACAGTGTTGCACTAGGTGTGGTTTGTTTCTAAATCATCTAAGTTGTGTTGTGGTATACTAGGAAATTTCTTTAGATGGTTTTGTTTGTTTTGTATGTTTTCTAGCTTTTAGAAGCATAGTAAGAGAGAGTTGAGTCTTTATTTATGTCCTAAGAACCAGGATTAGAGTATCATTGTCTTGGGATAAAAGAATAGTAACCTAGATTTTAGGTAACCTAAAGCCTACGACAAGAGTATCGTCTTAGATAAACCGATGTAGTAGTAAATACTATGAATAAGAAATCCTATGAGTACCTCTAGGATAAGAATGATAGAGACATTTGGGAACACTAACCTAGGAGTAACTTGAGTGATAATGGATTAGAGCTACTATGTAGAGGAAGACTTAGTGAGTCACACCTAGTAGAGACTTATAAGAATGGATCCCCAAGTACCCCATACCTATTAGATGTGGAGTTGCCTCTAGAAGAAACTTATAGGGTGTAATTCCCAAACAATGTATACCTTCCTTAGATAGATGCCTAGACTAAAAATCATTAAATCTTAAAGGATGTGTTTAGGAATTAGGGTCAAACAAGGAGGAAGAAATGACAAAAAGTGCCCACCTAGATAGAATCCATTCATCATGATGGTTGGAAAAAAAAATGGTTTAGGTACAAGATGAAATCTTGTGGAAAACCTTTGATCAAGAAAGTAGGAATTCCCCTAAGAAAGTTAAGGAAGGATTGTAGGACCCTTATAGTTAAAATTTGTTTAGAGAGCTATTAATAGGATAAATCTTAGGAGATTGGGAAATATGAATAAGCGAGTAATGGTGGATGTGTTCTAAGGCTTTGATTCTTGAGGACAAAAATCTTTTAAGGGGAGTAGAATTTAATAGCCCAAATTTTTTAGTATTAGAAATAAACCATAAAGAGACCCTTGTTAGGACTTTAATATTATATTAAGAATTCTTTAGGTGTTATTAGTTTTATTGTTGTTGTTGTTGCTGTTGTTATTATTATTATTATTATTATTGTTTTTAATATCCTAATGATAGAAATTAGTAAGAATTAGATAATAGGATCTATGAAAACATCTAAGACCCAATAGAGGACTTAAGTCCATTAAGCCACACACCCATATTCAATAAGAAGGGGAGATGGAGAGAGGTTAGGTTTAATTACCAAAAAATAGGAAAAGGAAAAGAGAGAGAATGGTGGAAAAGAAAAGAGAAGAGAAGAAGAAAAAACCTAGGTACCCCTCTTAGGGATTTGATAACCATCTTTAGGTGAGTGCAGCCTTTTGTATGTTCTCCCTTCCCTATAATTGGATGAATTCTTATTGTATATGTGTCTATCACGTTGACCTTTTCCTCATAATTGTTTACTATTGTCTGTTTTACCTGCCATGATATTTGTATGTTTATTAGGATAAGGGTGCTGTACTTGTTAATATTTATGCAAGATTGAAGGGTTAGAGTAGAGCCTTTGATATAATAGTATGATTAAGGGGTCTAAGATAGGGACATTTTGATGTTTAGGAATAATGTTGTTTTCCCTCCTTGTTTGTGTGCATGTGTATTACCCATGGTTAGGGTTTAGTGAGGATTTAGAATGGATATTTGCTTGTTGGGTTTAAAGAGGACGTTCTAATGTTTGGGAATTAAGAAAGAGTGATACTGTGCATGTGCATGCGTGTGTGGATATATTATCATTGTTGTTGTTGTTGTTGTTATTATTATTATTATTATTGTTATTGTTATTGTTATTGTTATTGTTATTGTTGTTGTTGTTGTTGTTGTTGTTGTTGTTGTTATTGTTGTTGTTGTTGTTATTATTGTTGTTGTTGTTGTTGTTGTTGTTGTTATTGTTATTATTGTTATTGTTATTGTTATTATTATTGTTATTATTATTATTATTATTATTGTTGTTGTTGTTGTTGTTCTGTGAACCTATGTGATTAATCCAATTTGTGATTACTTGAGGGTAGACTAAGATTATAGTGAAGGTTTAGGTTGATTTGAGTGTTTCCCTTATTTTGGATAAGGAATTAAAGGATTAGGCTTAAATGAGAACGATTTAGATTGATAGGAAATCCCCATTTTGGAATAGAATGCCAAGCAATTGGACAATAAGATAGTATAAACACGACCTTATAGAGTTTTGGTAGTTTAGGGAGGCCTTAGGAAGCCTTCATGCTCGGAAATCATGATTTTGCAATTTTCCAAGTGATGAGCACGTCCATGCTTACCTTCCTGACAGAAAATGTCAACATAGTGGGCAAAAAGGAATAGGAAGATGATCGAATTAGGCTTTGTGGTCTTTATAAGAATTGTAGCCCCTGTGTGTTAGCTAACTAATGGATTTGGAATCACCTAAAAATAATTTATATATATCAAGACATGCCCAAAATACTGCACCTATGTTTAGCTGTGAATGGGAAACAACATGTTTAAATTTAAGTCAATTTTCGTCCATGATTTAGGCCAAATCAGCTCACAACTTTTTCATGAAAGTTGTATATTTTTCTTTCACCTTTTCATAGACACCAAGATCACCTCAAATGCATATGTGTATCCTAAGTTATGACCTAAACAAGGATAAAAGGCCAAAACCCATCAAAATTCAAAAATTAATTAAGATTTTCATTAAAGCCCAGTTGTATACAAACATGCAAAGCTTAGCTAGAACATCACTATTAAGCCTTGTTAACATTCAATAAAGTCAAGTTCAAAGCCATAATAAGTGCATTAGAATTGGTTGATCAAGCATGTCTGTGCTCCATTGCGCATGCCTGTGTAGAGTTCCCTGTTAGTGAGGCGTGCGGATTTTGGAGTACGAGAGTAGTAGAACTAGCTTAGGCAAATAAAACTAAATTGAGAGACTAATAATTAAATTGTTTAGATACAAGAATATGATATAGGATAAGGACAGTGAGTACGTGACATTATGAATGCTGCTTTACTTGTGTTGTGATTGTGACTTGTGATATTATACTTGAATATGTTTATTCCAATTGATTATGATCATGACTTGTGTATATTACGCTATGAGATGTATGATGTGTTTAACATGTGACGTTAAGCTATAAGATGTGTGGTATGACTTGATATCATTGTGATGAGTGACCTAGCCTATGAGAAGTAAGGATAAGCTCAGGTGATATCTCATTTGTGAGGGACCTAGCTTGTAAGGGGCGAGAATGGGACTCACTCATTTTGTAAAGAGAAGTTTAGAGGGACACTTGTGTTCATTGTATGTACAAGACATGCATTATGGCATTGGGATTTTGTGATGGGGGGAAAGTATTATGAGCCAGATGGTGGAGGTCCTGAAGGGTTGTTAGCCTAGCCTTAGGGGTTGCTCGATGGGAAAACCCCAATGACTCATGCTGATCCCATGATGTCGAGGTGTACTGTGCAAAGCTTAGCAACCTTCACTAGTCACTTGAGGACATTATGCTAGTTGAGAGTGTCTAGTTGGAGGTATCCACAAAGGGTTGCATTCCTTTGCCTTAAGCATGTACTCCTAGGCTACTTCCCGACAATAGTATTCGTACCACATGCATATGAAGTAGGGATAAAGGAACATTGCATTCATATGTGCATCTTACTAATGATATGGTTATTGTTTCTGATGATATACTGTAGAGTAAATTACGTGTTTTATGTCTTGTGTATAAATTATGATCTCTTAATAATAACATGAATGTTTATATGCCTTAGATTCATGATTAACTATTGAAGATGAAAATGTATGTTATATGTGTTCTATATGGTGTTATAGTGTCCCTAGGGCACTCATTGAGACTGTGGTCTCATTAGTTTGATTTTTATGTTTTCAAATTAAGCAAAGTTAGAAGTAATAAGAAATGAAGCATTTGACATAACTTATAGTCTTATAGCTTTATTATTTTGTTTTAGGATTGTAGTTTCTTGTTTATAATGAATAATCTCTTATATGAGGCCCAGTTGTTATGTTGAGTATTATTATTAAGTCTTGTAAGATACATTGAGTATTCATGTATTGAAATGCTTATGTCTTATTTAAGAAGTATTGAGGTTTTATTTTAAAAAGTTTACCTTTCTGTAAATGAAACTACGTGTGAAAAGTAATGCCCCTTTGGGATGTTACAGAAAGCAGTAATATAAATAAAGGTAGTGAGATGAAAGATTGGGGAAAGGATGAGAGAGAGATGAGAAATTGAGGAGAAGAAGGGAAGGAGATTGTAAAACCCCTAATTTTGGGTAATAGAAATAAGAATATAATTATGATTAAGATTGCTCGTAGGTATTAATAATAATAGTTGCCTTTATGTCAGGACTTTATAGGAATAAGATAACAATACCTAGATGGGATGTTGAGGCCGAAGGTGGGCCGAGGCCCACCAAGCTTAGCACACACACGCGGTTTACATGTAAGAGGAAAGAGAGAGTTAGAGAGAGAAGGAGAAAAAAAAAGAGAAGGAAGAGAAGAAGAAAGGAAAAGGAGAAGAGGAGTATAGATCCTCAAGCCCCAGAGCTCACTTCATGCATCCTCGAGGTGAGTGCATCCTCCTCGTCCTCCCCTACCCCTTTGGTTGTTGATGGAATCCCTTTTCCTCGTTCTTCCCCTTTGAACCCTTGGTTCGGGTTTTTATTGTAACACTGTGTTTTCTTAATGTATGATTTAGGGGTTTAATAACTAAAAGTGAAAATATAATATGTGATATTGGTGATTAAAATGAATAAATGAGTTGTTGTTGTTGTTGATTGTTGTTTGGTGTTGGTTGTTTTGCAAATTCTTATATGAATTTAGGGAACTTGAGGAAAATGTTCTTGAGTCGAAATAAAAGTGCAGCTGTGTCTATATGGGTTGTTGAGAAAAGCAACACCATTGAGCCAATTGTGAGGCTTGGGGAGTGAGTAGACGGAGCATGGGCTTTAGTGGGCCCGGAGCCTATGTGAGGCCTAGGGAGAGCTTTAAGACACAAAAGCCCTTTGTCTTTCTCAATTTACCATTTTCTCATCTCTCACTTTCTCAATCTCACTAAAACCCACCAAAAGTGTAGAAGGAATTCAAGCCTTGATTCCTTGTCTGTATACTAAAAAGAGTGGATTTCTAGAAGGTTTTGGCTCAAGAGTTCGTTTTGTCCACATTCTCTTCCTTCCCCAAATTTCAGATTCGGAACTCCTAGGGGTAAGGAAAGCTTACACGTGTTAAATAGTTGTTGTATGAACACAGTTGTTTGCAAATGTAGCCGTGGTTTGTATTGAAAATTGAATTTGAATGAGTTATGTTGAGATGTTGTGTGGAAATGGGTTTCCTTCGAATCCTTAATGATTTATGTTGAAATGTTGTATGGATTGTTGAATGTGTTGAGTATATCGTTGTGGGCCATTGTGTGGTTGTATTTGACCTCTGTGGAGTCGATTTGGGTATGAGTGAGTAGAAAGTTTGGATTTTGGGGTTTTTCGAAGGGAGTTTCTGCTACTATCATCTGATAGTCGCTGAGCGATTGTGGCTTTCGCTGAGCGAGAATGCCCTGGGAGTGGAGTGAGGCTCTCGGGTTAGGGAATCGCTGAGCGACTGTTTGTGTCGCTAAGCGAGTGTTCTTGAGTTGTAGGGAGTAGTTGAAGGAAAGAGGAGACTCATTGAGCAATGGTCAATTTATTGAGCGAGTGATCGTGTGAATTTTGGAAATTTTCTAGAAAGTGGCTCGCTAAGCGAACGTGATGCTCGCTGAGCGAATGGGGGCATTCCAGAATGCCTGGAAGCAGTTCATTGAGTGAGTACTGAATTCACTGAGTGAATTAGGGCCTTGGAGAGTGATGCTCTCTATTGCAAGATGTTCCCTGGCCAAACACTGTGTTCACTCATGCTGTGTTTGGTAGTAGTGAAGTAGCAAAGAAAAGAAGAGAAGAGCGCAGAAGTGAGAGGATCCTGAAAATTTCCGTTCGTTTGGTATTGGTGAAATAGCGTGGAAGTTTTTAAAATTTTAGTGGGTCCCATGCTAAAAAACATCGTCGCAAATATGCACGGATTTGCGAAGAAATGCGAGCGTGCAACGCTATTTCCATTATTACCTCTACCTTTTGTTACTTTTTGTTACTCTGGAATGATTTAAGTATATTATTGGCTGAAAATTTATAATTTTTATGAAAGTTGGTGTTAAATATCATAAGTGATTACAGTTGGGTATGGTGATTTGGAGTAAAATAACAGCTTGCATGTACTGCACTGCATATATTTGTATATTTTTTTTCGAAAAATTGAGAAAATATTATCAAAAAATTGGACAAGCAATGTATGAAATATTTGAATATGCATATCACATATTCGAATATGGGATTGCATGTTCGAATATGTGATTGCATATTCAAATATGCATATCACATATTCGAATATGGATATGCCATATTCGAATATGCAATCACATATTCGAACATATTTTCTCTGTATCATTCTGAATAATGAAGGTTATATACGTAATTTTATTCTTTCACTCCAAATTCTCAAAAGTCAAAAAGCAAACTTTCCCTTTATTTCTTCTCTACTTCTCTCCAACCAAACAACCTCTATTTCCACTCTATTTCATACCTACTTCTCTTCTCTTCTCTTCTACCTATTTCCTCTCCCTCTATTTCTCTCCTCCCTACCAAACACAGCGTTAGTGAGGGGCATGTGTAGATTCTGGCTGCTCTCTAGAGTGGTTATTCTTTGAGAGAGTAGACGATTCACTAAGCGAAATGTGGTCGATAGAAATTTGGAAAAAGTCCTTGGAACAAATTCGTTGAGCGACTCCAGTTGTCACTGAGTGAGTGACTCTAATTTGTTGAGCGAAACTCATGGCGCTGGGCGAAAAGCCTTCGTAAGGGAAATTGGTCTTCTGTGAGGAAGGTTTTCGCTGAGCGAGCATGCAGGTTGGCAAGCAAACGTAGAGTTCTGCAATTGATCAATTTTCAAAGTGTAGTCAATTGAAACATGGTTGAGAAAGACTCCACTTGTCGTAAATGTGGTTGCTTGGGTTTTGCCCATGGGATGTGGGCTGCTAGGATAAGGCCCTAGAGTGGTAGTTTGCTTGGATAGAACCTCCATTGGTTATGTATGAAACTGTTGTGTGAGGTTTCTCATGAGGTATGGGCTGCTTGGATAGGGCCTTACCTGTTGATCATGTTTGAGGCTAAATTGGGCGTGCATGGCGTTGGTAGTGGTTATGGACCATGTGTGGTGCTGGTCGGGCCTACGTGGCATTGTGTCGTTGTTGTTGTGTCGCTACACATATATATGTTGATTTGTTGTTGTTGAGTAGATGTGGTGTTGTGATACATGCATTTTATGCATATGTTGTTGGCTAAGGCTGTGTGAGGGCCTCATGCCGTGGTGTGGGCAGACACGTAAGTTGGATGGTTGACAGGAGTTACGGCTCAGACGGGCCTCCAACCTAGTGCTTGAATAAGACGTGGGGTCTTAAAGATGGGCCTATCGAGATGAATGGATGGGAGATCCCGCAGGGGGCTAAGGTAATGCAAACCCTGTGTCACGATGAGCCACCACCTACATACACTTATCTCGACACACCACTAAGCTAATCCATAGATAAGAGTTTTGGCAATCCTTGAATGATGCTTGGATAGGCCATGGTAAAGGGTGAGACCTGGCTGATCGCCCGAGATGTTGTAAATCTCTCCAGAGTTCTGTCATCATGCATTGTCATAGTTATGGCAGATTGGTGGTGATATGGGGTTCTGGACTAAGAACTCTTTGCCATGTGAATGTATGCTATATGTGTATACATGTATGAGTATGAATTTGAGAGTGGCTGATGGTTTCAAAATTTATATGCTATCCTTTTGCTTTAGTAAGCTTACCTTTGCCTTGTTTTGTTGTTTTTGGATGTCTTGTTGCTATTGTTGTGCTAGTGTGACTATGATGATCACATCTTATGGCATGAGAGCAGATGATGATGCTTTAGTGGACTCAACTTCTCAGAGCTAAGGATGTATGACTTGAGGAGCCAAACTTTTGTTCCTTTTGTTGTGATTTTAGTTTCATTCTTTTGATGGGGTTGTATAGTGCAACCAGCCATAGGGAGTGCGTTTTGTATCCCTCTCCCTTGTTGATGAACTGTATATTTATTATTTTAATATGGCCTTGGTATCATTCCCCTGTTCTTTTGTTATGTATCAGTTGTAAAGACAGATATGTTGGTTGTAAGAGAGATGGATAGATCTCTCAGGATGTATGTATTACATATATATACATGTTTTGATTTTATTTATGGTTGTATGGTTTGAAGGAGTTTAATAGTTGTTGTTTAGTAGCAACAATTTGCGTTGTTACATTTAAGGGTTTTTGATGATTATGCATATTAAGGGTTTAGGTAGATTAATCGGTTAGAAATTAATAGAAGTATTTTGGAACTATTTGTGGTGGTTTGGATCCATTGGCTGGCTATTGATGGCCCTAAGCATTGTAGATTTTGCAAGAATCTAGATCTACAGAATTGCCGCTTTAGCTATGTGAGCCAAATTTTTAGTTGAGCGATAATCAAGGTTTTGGCTAAGTGAGACCTCCAAAAATAGGTTTGGAGGCCTCGTGAAGGCTCGCTAAGCGAGAGTAAGTCTCGTTAAGCAAAAATTTGAGTCCAGAAAGGGTGTTTTTCCCTCGCTTAGTGAGATAACTTCTAGCTAAGTGAAAAGGCTCCAAGGACCAAGTTTGGAAGGCTCATGCCCAATTGCTAAGTGAAAGCCTCATTGGCTGAGCTAAGGTAACCCCTTAGATGTGAGGTTTAGTGCAAAGTGAGGAGTTGTTGAGCGAGATCCTTGTCTCGCCAAGTGAATGTAGCTCTAGAAAGAAGGTATGAGAATAGAGGGGAGGCTTCGCTAAGCGACGAGGGTGGCTTGTTAAGGAAGGCCCTTTGGAAAGATTATGTTATATTGCAGTGTTTGATGATGGTTGTTTGTGTAGTTGTAGTAAATTGCATTCATGTGATTGTTGCATTTGCTAGGGATTATATGTAGGTAACGATAAACTCTATTCAAGAAGCTGTCTAAGACACTTAAGACACTTGACTATGCCTCCTTGGCAAAGGTGGGCAATTTTCCCTAAAGTTTATGAAAGGAAAGGTTTTAAGAAAGGAATGTTTTTGAGAAAAGTATGTGTTTTCAAAGAAATATGTTTTTAAAAGGAAAGTTACGCATTCAAAGAAAAGTACCTCCTTAGTAACGTTAAGACTTCCCCAGTATTGGTCATGTCCGAGTCACATGCTCGGCATACTATGGTGTGCAAGTCATAGTGAGAATTTTGAGGTTACCAAGAAGAGATGAGATTTTATACAACTCTAGATGAGTTGTAAGGGGAAAAGAGCTATGAGGCCGCTTGTATCAAGGGAAGGGACCTTCCTTCAATTGCTAGGGGAACAATAACGTTCTTCCATAATGGAAGAACGATTCTTCAATAGTGAGAAAAATAGGTTCTTCAAAAGGGAGAAGAATTCAAAGGGAACCCCTTCGATAACGAAAGGTAGTTTAGTCACTTTTGATTGGTGGTAGTAAAAGATCATAGCAAGAGGTACGCCTTTTGACAACTAGAGCTCAACCGAAGAAACGACAAGAGTTAAGTATAACCTAATAATAAGATAATGAGAACCACACAAAAATAGAAACAAAACTAGGATGTGAATGACGTGCACGTCTATGTATTATTTGTATGTATGTATACTCATGGCAATAGGGTAGATGATGTGTGTAATCCTAGTTGTTAAGTGAGAGGAGAAAGGTTAACCTATGCATTAGATGAAGACATGTGTATGATGTATGCTACCCAGAGTAGCAAGTGAGAAACTGTACCCTATAGAGAAGGTGGTTGGGCAAATGAGAAGAAGAAGAATAAACCACATCCCTATATATTGAGATAGGAGGGCAACACCCCTAAACAAGAGTCAAGGTCCATGATTGAGGTTAGATGCTTTGGTGCATTAGTAGCCCTAGGTTGGGCTAAGGTGGTTAACTTTAAGAGCCTAAGTAAAGATCAAGGTATTATTCAATAAGCTAGTGATGATAATACGTTTGAGTAACAGTTGTCAGAATGAGTATCAAGTGAGAATGTGAGACTTGAGTTAGATAGCATAGAATTGTCATAAGTAGGAATAGTCCCTAGAAATCTTGTGAAAAGTGAAATCTCGAGAGTATAAGAAAAGGATCTTTAGAATAGAGAGTCAGCCTAGAGTCCTCAGAGCACTCATTGAGATAATATGTCTTATCTTTTTATGTTTCATATTTTTATAGGTTAAACAAATGAAGTCCTCTTGAAAATGACTTGAAGCAGGGAGCTAGGATTCACTACCAAAGGAAAAGTTTATAGCTTTGAACCTCCCAATATGTGGGAGTTAGTTTATATTTTATGCATGTTTGTTTATTTGTTGTATAGTGCATAAGCGCCAAGAGATTTATAATAGTTGTTTTGGGTATGTTTATATAATTGATATTTAAGTTTTAGTTTCTGCGTAGTTTTATTTATATTCTTATACTCTAAACTTTAATGTTTCAAAAATATAAGCAGATAAAAGGTAATACGCTTTAGTGTGTTACAGAGAACAAGAAGAAGAAAAAGAAGAAAAAGAAAGGTTTTTGTTGACTATAAATTAACGTTGGCGTCGCTGGCTTGACCAACGCTATGGCAGATGATAATGAGTTTTATTTTCCTGCTTAAATTAAAAATTAGCGTTGACTTGGCTGACGCTAATAATAATAATTTTTTTTAAAAGTTATTATTTAGCTGTGACAAACGCTAACTACTGTCATTTTCTTGATCAAATTAAAAACTAGCATTGACTTGGTCAACGGTAATAATAAAAAATATATTTTTCAAATTTATTATTTAATGAGTTTCATTTTCCTGCTCAAATTAAAACTAGCATCGGCTTGGCTGATGCTAATAATACAAAATAATTTTAAAAAAAATTCTTAATTGGTGTGGGCCAAGCTGACACTAACTGCAACATTTATTACGATTTTATATTAATTTTATTATAATATTAACGTTAACATCAACCTTGCTGACCTTAACTTAAATATCTTGATTAGAAGTCGACACTAATTAATTTAATATAAAAAAGCTTAAATATGTTTTCAGTCCCTATAAAATAATCGATTTTTGATTTTGGTCCTTGTAAAATTTTTCATTGTTTTTTATTTATCTAAAATTTGAAATCATTATTTTTTGTCCTATAAAATGAACAAATATTAGTTTTGGTCCCATAAAATATTTTTCTTTGATTTTCATCCTTCTAAAATCTTAAAAAAACCATTTTTATCCTTAAAGTTCATTTTAAGGTAGATAAATAACATCTATTTTAGGAATTTAGAAAAAAATTTAAAGGCATCATATGCTGTCATGGTATTACAGACACTAGTGGGTACCACTTAAGATGGTCATTTGACCTTCTGTTTAACATATAAGTAGTTAACGAGTCACATAATAATAGGGACCAAAAACAATGATTTTAGTTTTTTGAGGATGAAAATCAAAGAAAAAATTTATAAGGATTAAAATCAAAACGCACTCATTTTATAGGGACTAAAAACCATCAATGTTTTTAAAACCGAACCAGTCATTGAACTGGTCAAGGTACTTGTTCAAGGTTCAATATTTTAACCGTGGCTGAACTGATATTAATAAAATAATAATAATAATTAAATAATACATAAAATAATATTAAAAAAACATAATATCATAACTTTATAATACTAAAAATTAAAAATAAAACATGATTTTATAGGTTCTTTACATTTACAATACCTACAAAAGTGCAAATCAAATATGTCATGATACTTAAGTGTAAGTTTTAACTATACACATTAATATTTATTAATAAAAACAAGTTTATATTTAAAATTAAAAATAAAATGATAAATACTTTAGGTTGATTTTTATTTTATTTTTAAAAAAATCAAAATAATGTTGTATTAAGCATTTTTCATTAACCAGCTGTGAACTGGTTTTTGGCCAGTTTTTTAGTTTTTTGATCAGTTTTTCTTCAAGCCTAATTTTTGGGTCCGACCGGCTAGTCTAGTCCGGTTTTCAAAATACAATATTTAAGCCAAAAAAATAAAACAAAATGACATCCAAAAGGTTGCGTTTGCATAGTGTTGATCAGGCTGACGCTAATAGTGCAGTGTCATGGTCGACGCTAACCTTTCAACTGATCTAATGCACGTGTTTCTTGTTATTTATTTTATATTCATTTTCTCTTGTTTACTTTTTTCCTTTCTACTAATTCTAACATTCAAACAAAGCAGAATTGAAGAGAAAATCAAGAAAGTAGAATTAAAGTTTTTATTTTTTAGTAAGTCCACATAATAAACTCTCTCTCCTCACAAGGAGAAATTTTCCTATCTCTCTCTTTTTGTGTGAGATTTATATAAAAAAAGATCTTTTCATTTTTCTTACATAAGAGTAAAAATATTTATATATATTTTAATTTTATTTCATTCTTTATCGGAGTACCAAGTGCTGGTGGTGTCTTGGGTGGTTTAGATGGGAAGGAGTGATAAAATTCTCCTCCTCCTTAGGTGGGGTCTTCTTTGGTGGTGGTGGAGTTTTGCCCTTCTCGTTCTCTATAACTAACGCTGGAATGCAAAATATTAACTATGGAATGCAAAATATTGAGTACAAGGATTGATGAAAGAAGTGTTGTGCATGGTAGTATATATAGGCTACCTGAGTGTAATGATTAAAACGACTGAAACACATCTTTCCATGGCTGATGAAAATGACTTTCACAAGGCATGCTATATTATATTCATGTCATAAAAAGTGAAAAACAAAAATAGTAAGCAAAAGGCCTGCATAACAATGATATTTTGGTATATAACAAATGCCTTTGCCTTATTTTGTTTTAAAACATGGTGTTTGCTTCTATGTGTTCTTAAATCTTAACCTCCGCAACCAAAGTCCAAAGATAATGGAGTACTCCTTTTATTTAATGATTTTCTCTTTAACAAAAATAAATCTGTCTATATTAAAGACCAACATGTTGTTCTGATTTTCCTTGTTCTTTTCTTTCAAAACTCAAATGAATGGTTAAAAAGCTTCTAGTACATGTTTAGTTCAGCCTATTTGTAAAAAATAATTGTGTATTTTTTCTGTTTTCTAAGAGAATTTTAAAAAATAAACGATTATTTATTTAGAATTAAGCTGGATGAAACATGCTATTAATAATACGTTCCAATGGTACCGCGCGTCTTAACTTGTTACTTACCAATTCTAACAAAGTCTGGGGTCATTTACTCTTTTACTTGTTGATAGGTAAAATGGACCCGTATCGTATATTCTGATACAATACAAAGACCAAAAACAGAGGAGTTGGCGTATTCAAGTCCATATTTAAATCACGCTTAAAACAAGTTACCTCTTCTTTGGGCTTAATTTACAGAAACCTATCTATATATAAATCTAGAGACATTTTAATAACAATGTGCATGGCATATTAGTTCTGCAAATGATTGCTTGAACTGCATTTTCAAGTGCGTTAAATCACTTGATCGAGTAGAGTTACTTAGCTAGACTTAAGAAATATACTTGATCAAATCAAAAAGGTACCCTGAGTAAATGCCAAATAATATGTTGAGAAGCACTTGCAAACTTTCCGCTCTTGCATGGAGAAATTACCGTCTACAATTGGTCTTAAAATCTCATGTATGATATGTAGAAGAAAACAATATTAATAGTGGTATAAAATATGCATGATTTAGCTTTACAAATTTAAAATTAAATATATAAATTAAAATTTAAAATCAAATCACCTTTTTTCTCGAAATTAATTAATTTGTTTTTGACCAAACTAGTTTTAAACCACTTATGAACAAAATAGAATTTAGTTCAATATCGATTTTCAATTTAATTTAAAACTATTTTTGGAAACAAAACTTATTTTAAAACTGGTTTTAAATCAGTTTAACATTAGAAATCACTTGATCGAGTAGAGTTACTTAGCTAGAGTTAAGATATATACTTAACCAAATAAAAAAGGAGCCCTGTGACAGCAACTAATCTAGATTCCTTTTCTTGGCAGTAAATGCCAAATATAATGTTGACAAACACTTGCAATTTTTTCGCTCTTTTTGCATGGAGAAATTACAGTCTACAATTGTTCTTGAAATCTAATCTTATTATGATATGTAGATGACAATAATAGGGGTATGCAATATGCATGATTTGGGTTAAAAAAATTCAATTTAAAATTAAATATATAAATTAAAATTTTAAAATCAAATCACTTTTTTTTTTTCCAAAATTAATCAATTTGGTTTTTGACCAAACTAGTTTTAAACCAATTTATGAACAAAATAGAATTTAGTTCAAAATCGGTTTTCAAACTGTTTTTTTATTCAAAACCAGTTTTAAAACTAGTTTGTAATTTAAAACTAGCTTTTGAAACAAAACTTGTTTTAAAACTGGTTTTAAATCAGTTTAACATTAGTTTTAAAAATGAATTTTGTAGAAAAAATAGATTTAAAACCTAGTTTTTTAAATCCGGTTTTGGTAGTTTAAAATTAAAATCAGTTTTAAAAGTCATATGTTAACAGCCAGCTTGGGGTGGGTTTTAGTTGTAAGTTTTAAAATTTTCAAAAATTACAACCATTTTTAAGTTTTTAAAAATTAGTTTAGTTTAAGGTGGTTTTTAGTTTTAAAAATTAGTTTTTTTTTTAATTTATAGTTTCAAAATAAACTCAATTTAAAAGTTTTCTATCCTATTAAAATTAATTTAAGGGTATGTTTTGCGATGGTAACAGTGGCTGCGACGGCAACGATGATTGCGATGGTGGTGGAGGCAGTGATGATAGTAGTGGTGGTGGCGATGCTGGTAGCAGTGGTGGTAGTAGCGGTGTCGCTAGTGGTGGTTGTGCCTACAGTGGCAACAACGGTAGTGATAATGGTGGTGGTGAACAATGGGAATAGGGATAGTCATTGTTAGATGTAGCGAGAATATGTTCTTTTAAAACTATAAACGAGATTTACAAATTTTTTTTTTCTTGGTTTTAAAAATGAATGTAAAAGTGTTTTGAAATTGAGTTAAAAATTATTTTAGCTCTATTTTAGCCAAATACATTTTGTTTTGAAAATTATATTTGAAAACCAAAAACTCGCAACTAATGTTGTAAAAACCAACTCGGACCGATCAATCAGGTTGGTTCGACCTGAAACTAGTAATATAACTAGTTCAAGTTAGTTATTAGATTGGATATGTCACAGACTCAGTGCAACTCGGTTTGATGGGTGATTTTGTGGTTGAACTGGTACCCCGGTGAGTTTTAGTAATCTAGACCGTTCATGTTTATATATATTTAAAAGAAAAAAAAAACACTGTTTACCCAGTTTCCTAAATTATCATTCGCACTACATCGGACACGGATCCTTTCAATTTAAGAAAACCGGAGAGTGTCCAATCTAAAAAAGGAGTACCGTTGGATCATATAAATGGCTACGATCTTGCCACGTGCCTTTGTTAATTTTTTTTTCTTCACATAGTTCAGAAAAGTGTTTTATAACCAAAAAAAAATTAGAAACAAGTTTTCTTTTCTCCCGCAAGTAGGAACACTTTGTTTTTGCAACTTTCTCCCGCAACATCTTGTGGCCATTGAGTTACGAAAGTGAAGGGGGACACATATCCTTTCTTCTTGAGTTGTTTCTCCTTCCTCCTACAGGATTGTTTCTCCTTCCTTTCTTTCATACTGAACCAGTGAAGCACTAAAACAGAGGTGCTGGAATGAGACGCAAAGGAAGGGGACTACGACACAAAAGGAAGGTTACGATGGTCATGTAATGTATTGTATTGAGTTTGTGCAGCTTACTGGTGCCGAAGATGGCTTACCGGTCAAGCTGGAATTGCCAAAAGTAAAGGTGCGAAGTGAGACTCTTTAGAACAATTAATACATATGTTGATCTGCAAGGGCTTCAAAGATGTAGAGTATATTTCTCTAGCCCTGGTCGCGACAAAACTGGAGCTCAACACCGTGGTTGTTATCGAGCAAGAGGAGGAGGTCGATTTGATTGTTGATTTGAGCAAGAAGCTCTGCATTAAGCCCGTGATTGGGTTGCGTGCGAAGCTCCGGACCAAACATTTTGGCCATTTCGGCGGGACTTCAGGGGAGAAGGGAAAGTTCGGGCTCACTACCGCTCAGATTCTGAGGGTTGTGAAGAAGCTGGACCTCGCGGGCATGCTGGATTGCCTGTAATTGATGCATTTTCATATTGGTTCTCAGATTCCTTTCACTGCGTTGCTTGTTGATGGCGTGGGAGAAGCTGCGCAGATCTACTGCAAACTCGTTCGGCTCGGGGCGAACATGCGGGTCATCGATATTGGAGGTGGACTGGGCATAGATTACGACGGTTCCAAATTGTGTGACTCTGATATTTTCGTTGGGTACAGTCTCGAGGAGTACGCAGCTGCGGTCGCTCACGCGGTTCAGTGCGTGTGCGACCGAAGGGCCGTGAAGCACCCTGTCATCTGCAGCGAGAGTGGAAGGGCCATCGTGTCGCATCATTCGGTTTTGGTGTTCGAAGTGATTGGCACGAGCGCCAGTAGAGCAGCTTCTCCGGCATTGTCTGCGCATTATCTGGCGGAGGAGCTGTCGGAGGATTACCGGATTCTCTCCGACGCGGCGTTTCGTGGGGACTGTGAGACTTGCTTGCTGTACACGGAGGAGATGAAACAGAGATACGTGGAGCAGTTCAAGCAGGGGGCGGTGTGTATGGAACAGCTGGCGACAGTTGAGGGGTTGTGTGAGTTGGTGAGGAAGGCGGTTCGGGCGGGCAATTCCTTCGGTGCATGGTTTGAATACATGGTTTTAATGCCCCCTCCCAAAACATCCAATAATATGGCGACACGTGGAGGCATTTTTCAAGTCAGATTTTAATCAATTTTCAAATTCTTTTTCTAAAAAGTATTTTGCTCCAATTTTCCCCTTATGCCCCCATCTAAATCGTCCTACGGTCGTTTTCTCTCCTACCACAATAAATTTCCCTAAAATTGAAACCACTGTCTGTCACCGACTCCACAGTTGTCGAACGGAGGAATATTCGTTTCCTGAAATTGATAAGAACCACCGGAGCTCCAATGCGTTTGCGGTCGACAGTAAGGATTGACGGCTTGCATCTGTTTTGACGTACGTGGGCTTGTCTAACCGATTTGATTTTGTTTGGCATAACTTGAATATTGTTTCAATCTGAAAGCTGATTGCAAAGGAAAGTAAGTGGCAAGTTGTGTTATTCGTTCATGTTTTTGGTTTGTCGTTGTTGTTGTGAGTAAAAATGTTAGTGATTTTGATAAATTGTTTGTGTGTCGTACTGCTGTGGTTGTTAATAGGTGACTTTTGAAGGCAATTGCGATTAGTTGTGGAGAGAAGAGACACTATTAGTTTGTGAAATGTTTGATAGTTGAAGTGAAGAAGTAAAGCTCGTAGTGTAATTTTTTTGGAATGTTTAATTTATGGTAATGGATTGTGAAAATTTATTTTCTGAAAGAATTGCATGCTTTGTAGTTTGAGCGAAGCCAAAGAAATCTATATTTGACAATGGGGACATAAAGGGAAAATTGCATGAAACTACTTTTCGGAAATTGAATTTGAAAATCTGACTTGGAAAGTTCCACCACGTGTCACCGTATTATTGGATGTTAGGAAGGGGGCATTGAAACCCTGTATTTAGACCTTGCACCGAAGGAATTGCCGTTGGGGCGGGGGAAGTGGTTCAGAGATACCGCGTGAACCTATCTATTTGTTGACATTGGCTTGGGAAAAGGGGAAAAGACACGAAATTTGGGGCTGAGGGTTGTGAGTTAAATGAAGCGGTGAGTTTTGCTGAAAAGATCTCAACTGTTAATTTTAATCTACGGTGCATATTTAGTAAACTGGACCCTCTCCAGTTTTTCTAAATTAGAGAGGATCCGTTTCCCACTACATCACTCAATTACTGTTACTGCGCCATCAGACTTCAGCAAGTATGCTTTATGAGGTACAATATAATAATATAATATAATGTAGCGGCATTAACCTAGTTATCTAATCGTTTTTTGAGGTATTATAAATTTATAATAATATAATGTTATGTTAGTCTAATTAATGCTAGCATCTGCACCGATTTTGAAGTATTTATGCAAAGATATTGACTATATTTAATTATGAAATTAATAATATAATTTGAAACGTTTGTTTTCGGATTTTTCATTTGAACGCTGCCTGGAAAAATCAAATACCTAATGTACTCATATGGTCTTAAATTATTTATAATTTAAGCTTAGTGTAAAAAACTTTATTTTCTATTTATTTAATTAGGTACTCATATGTTCTTTAATTTAAAAAATGAATTAGTGAAATTATATTAATTTGTGTTTTATAAATGTTTTTATATTTTTTAAGATACAGTACTAATTATTTTATAATTTTTTTAAGTATAAACTATATAGGTTATAATTTATTTTTTTGAAAATTTTTAATATATACCAATTTATACGGTTCAACTATTGACTAACCGATTCAACCAGTGACCCAATGATTTGGTATCCTAACCGAGTCAATGACTGATTTGAATCTAATAACACTGCTCGCAACCACACCAAATAGGCCATAAATAAATCACTTCAATTTAAAAATGAGTCTACATTATTTAAATATTTAAGTATAGTTTGGTTTAGTTTAAGATATTAATGACTATGCACCGTTAGTATAAAACTGTTTTACACTGACAACCAATTAAATCTCTTTGTTCTGCCATGTCAAATAATATCATTTTAATTAAATTAAAAATAAAAGAAAAACCTAAAAGATTTTGTTATGTGTTTACACTACGTCGTTCTCTAGCTATTCACCTGCATCCCCGGCTTACGCTCACGTGTTCTCTGTTTTGCACCCTCGTGTGGATTTATGCTGGTCGATCCGTCAAAATGATCTCACGTGGTGTTATTGTCAACTTAGAACAAACCTTTCGGTGAAAGCAGTTAGGGTTTTCTGTTCTAAAGATTTGACAAGATGGAAATTTACGCTAAGTCAAGGCAAAGGATTAGGTATGGTGCCTATTCTATATTAAGTATCTCCGCAACAATAACATTTTTCAAAAAACTTATGTCATTTTGTTTCTTATATTCTTTTACTTTTTTTTTTTTTATTTGTCTCTGTCTCATCTTATATTTAAGTTAAAAGGAGGCCATTTTTCGCTTGATTGCTCTCCAAGTTTGAAACTAAGAAGCCTTCAAAGACCTTTTGTTGTCTTCATGATAAACATCTTAAAAAAATGTAAAGGAACCAAAAGTAAGCATCATGTAGATCCAATTGGTCTTTGATCGTGAAACATGTCAATGTTATACGCAATGCTTTATTCTATTTATATTATGTTCTATTGTTTTGTTCACACTTTTAATTCATGTTTTGTCATAACGAGTTACATTATCAACAACATGACTGAATAAGCTGTTAATTGATTTCCTAACTTAATTGGATTTAATTATTTGTTTTTTTACTAATATAATTCCGTTCAACTTATGGTTTTATTATGGCCATGATGCGAGATAGAACTCGCAGCTCTATTATCAATATGTCAATTCTTGGTGTTTGTGAAAACTATTTTTTAGACCTCCATATTAAGCTTTAGATTTTAGGGCAGTATATTTAATCTCCATATTTTCCTTGGCTTTTCTTTCTTCCTTCAATGATGATACTGATATGTAGGTTTATGAGAAGCAATGAAGGTACCTGTTTTGTAGTAGCACAAAATCCCAAATTGCTTAATGCTTATGCCTTCTATTACCCCCCCTTTCAGAAACATATGAGAAGTTAGTCCGGGCAAAAGAAGGCACATCTCTGCACTCATGTGAAGTGGGAATTCTTATCTGAATGGAAAGGGAAGCTTGCTCTCTGATGGTCTGGATATTTGCTGCTGCTGATGAGCATGAGACTGGTAAGCCATATATTCTACGGATAGAAATAATGGGAGTTAGTCAATCTTTGTCAGAAGCCAGTCCTAGGATTAAAGTCTTGCGCTTTCATCCTCTCTGTAACTATCGGGAGTCCAAGATATCTGCCAATATTGGAAGTGAAGCTTATCTCCGAAATAGAGGATAATTTGGCCTTCTTGACCTGAGAGATGCCTCTAGAGCACACCGCCTTGGATTCATGAACATTTTCAAACACCCTGCAAAACTGAGCAACTGTGTTAAACACATTTCTCACCTAGGAGGCCTTAGCAGAAGAAAAGAGGAGGACATCGTCTGCAAAAAATAAATGAGAAATGGATGTGCCATCAACCAAAAACTTAGCAAGTCTCCATCTCCATTCCTGAACTGAACATTTGCATCAATCATCGAATCTAATCTCTCCATACAGATAACAAAAAGATAAGGAGATAGCAGATAGCCCTTTCTATGTCCTTGTTTAGGAGCAAAGGTGGGTAGTTGATTCCCATTCTAGAGAAGAGTAAAAGAAGAGGAAGTCACCCAGAACATGATTAAGATTAAATTAATTGTATGAGTGGGAAAGCCAAAATCACGCAAACATTGATGCAAGAGAGATCAATCCACCCTGCCATACGCCTTTTCCAAATCAATTTTGTAAACAATATTACCCTTTCTTTTGCTTCTATTACGATGCATTGGATGAAGAATCTCTTGAAGGATGATAGCATTATTTGGAGTACCTCTAAAATTAAACAATGATAAACATATTCTAAAGTGATCAAACTAAATAATCAAAATAATCTTGATTACAAGTATTGATGTAATATTTATATAAATATATAAAAAACATATTTTTTATATATAATACTCCTTTGGTTCCTTTTTATTTGTCCAATTTTTAGAAAATTTTTGATTCCATTTATCTGTCATTTTCAACGTTCAAGATAAAATGAATTACTTCTTTGTCAATTATAACCTTATTTTCACCTAATTTTTAATTAATTTACATATTTACAACTATCGCAATTGAGATTACGACGAGATGGCAAAAAAGAAATGAAATCAAAAGAGTCGCCACTATAGTTTATTAAGAAAAAATATATAGAAAAACTCAAGAACGGTCTTGAACCAAAAAGGATTTGGGAGTTAATTACGTGTAGGGAAGGTGTTAACACCCTACAATGTCTGTCATAAAGTCGGTTACCCTTAATTAAGTGTGCAAAACTAGATAGCTTTTAAAATATTTATTTTACTCCTAAAAAAATATTATTTATTTACAAATTATGCTATTTTATTTATCAAAAGAATTTTAGAAAATATTTATTTTGAAAATAAATAAATATTTTATTTTTTGAAATCGATAGGAGTGAGCCCCTGCTCCCACGTATCCTCTGGTGCAATGATGAATCAAACTCACGTAATTCTTTGTAGAAAATCATTTTGTTGGTTGATTTTTTTTTATTATTATTTAAAAGGTTTTCTTGATAACTAAACAAGAAGTACATCTGAAATGATTATCAATATATCCTTTAAGGTTTTTTTGCAATACTCAAAAAGGAAGTGCATCCAAAATGGTTCTTACTAAACATTAAAAAAAAATGTTTGTTTTAATTTTTAGGATTTTTATTCAAAAGGTTGTTATCGTAACCAATTAAGAAGTGCATCTAAAGTGGTTATCATACCACCTTTTAAGGTTTTCATAACAGTCACATTATTCTTATATTAATCAGACCGAGATTCAATTATCAGAGAGCATACAGCCACAAAATCAAAAGAGAACTAAAGCATTATTCTATCATATGAAAGGATTCACTATACAGAGCAAGTGAGTACTTGAGCAAACAATAAAGAACCAGAGGATTTAATCAACAACAAAGTATAAAAAGGGATGAAATACCTCTTCAACCTTCCTACTAGCAGTATCTTCCTATTTTTCTTCCTTCAATCTCTCTTCTTCCCCCCTTTCCATCCTCCCCTTTTTCTTTTTCTTTTCTCCTATTTATAGTATCAGGGCTCTAACCATAATTCTTCTAGATCTTTCTTTACTTATGTCATGTATTATGATGATGTGGATGATATCATTTGGATGGAATCAAAGGGAAAAACTTAGATACAGTACCTTAAGTACTGTTGGTACTGTTCTTCAATCAGAATTGGAGATTCACCTTGGTAATTTACAAAATAATTTAATGCATATAAATTACCAAGGTAAATCTTCAATTCTAATTGGAAAACAGCACTAATAGTACTTAAAGTGCTGTATCTAAGTTTTTTCCAAAATAAAATTGCCTTGTTAGCAAATGTTATGTTTGTGAGCATGAACGATGCTATGCGTGAGCGAGCCATGCGTTGATGATGAACTGCTACCCAAAACATGAATGAAAGTGTCATGAACGTGACTTACTATTTTCTTTTCTTTGATTTTCAAATCAAAATTCAGAATATCTTTTTTTATTATTTATTTATTTCAGATTTTGGGTCTTTTCTTTTTGTGGACTTACAACACATTTAGGTCAATGAGCCCAAGAGGAAGAACTTATATAAGAACCCCTTTTATTATTTCTATTATTATATATTTATTTATTTATTATTATTATTACCTAATTAAATTTCATTTAACATTATGTAGATTATCCGAATAAAATAGGGTGTTCACAACAACTAAAATGCATTTATTATGGAATAGAAATGAGAAAGGGTACAATAGAAAATTTTAAAACTATTTTATAGAAAACAAGATAATTTATTGCATTTCTTGGTTTGTGTATAAAAATCTTAAACGACATTTAAAAAGGAATAGATGTAGTATTAGTTATTGTATTTATTAATATATGTATTTAATGTACATATTTAATATTATTAATGTAGTATTTATATACGTATTTAATAAAAGTAATAATTGCATTAATATATGTATTTATTATATGTATTTAATATGCACATTTAATAAATGTAATATATGTTTTGATATATGTATTTAATGTTATTAATGTAGTATTTAAATAAATATTAAATAGTATTATTTATTGTATTTAATAAATATTATATATAATTAAATTTGATGATATTATTAAAAATAATATTTAAATAATATCAGCTTATTAAATATATGACATTTCATGTTTCTATCTATACATACAACAAACACATATGCATATATATATATGTGTGTGTGTGTGTGTGTGTGTGTATACATACTATATACACATATATATGTATGTAAGTATATATATATGTACGTATACATCCATGTATATATATGTATACATACATATAGATACATGGATGTATACATATATATATATATATATATATATATATATATATTGAAAAATTCTTATTTTTAATTACTATTGTTCGTAAAACATATTTAAAAGTGATCAAACTAAAAAATTAAAATATACATATATATATATATATGTATACATATGTATATGTATATGTGTATACATATGTATATGTATATGTGTATACATATGTATATGTATATGTACATATATATATGTATATATATACATATATATATGTATATATATGTATATATATGTATATATATATATATATATTGAAAAATTCTTATTTTTAATTACTATTGTTCATAAAACATATTTAAAAGTGATCAAACTAAAAAATTAAAATATGCTTGACTACAAGTATTGATGTAATATTTATATAAATATATAAAAACATATATTTTATAATATATAAAATTCACTACTGTATTCATTAAATATAATATGTTTTTGGTAGAGACATTAGTTAAATATAATATGCAATTAACTTTAATAATATTATTAACTATTATATTTTTAAATCTATCTATCTATCTCTATATATAAGTAAATTAGATTTGATTAAGTGTAATAATACATGTATTTAATGTTCTTAATATAGTATTTATATAAATATTAAACACGATGATTCGTTGTATTTACTTAATATAATATATACTTAACTTTAATAAAATTATTAAACATAATATTTATGAAATAAGAAATGTTAACAACACACCTTTTGACATATTCTTTTGAAAACACTCTTTTTTATTGGTCGAAATTTATTGAAAATCACAAAATTTTATGGATCTCACATCTTATTTAGTGATTCTCTCTTCTGATTTTGTGATTTTCAATAAATTTCAACCAATGAAAGATAGTGTGTTCAAAATAGTATGTTAGAGAGTGTGTTGCTAGTACTCCTTGAAATGAGAAATATTATATATGTAGTAATGTATGTATTTAATGTAGTACTTATATAAAAAAAATTAAATAATATCATTTATTTTATTTATTAAATATAATAAATCATAAATTTTAATAATAGTATTCATTATAATAAAATTTATGAAATATAATTTATGTAATAATGTACGTATTCAGTACTATTAATGTAGTTTTTATATAAGCATTAAATAGTATTATTTATTGTATTTATTAAATATGATAAATAATTAGCTTTAATGATATTAGTATCATTAAATATAATATTTTTGAAAGGGTCTTGCTAAGACACTGGCTAAGGAATTTAAAATAAAAAGTTTTTATTAGAAATCACAATGGGAATGCATTAAAAATCACAATTTATATACATTAATGACAATTTTAATGAAAACTTTCCACTTTTTATTTCTTAAACAGTGGCTTAAGGGCACTAGTTAGCATTTGTTTTTTTGAAATATAAAATATTCAATAAATGTTTTAAATGCTTTAATCTATGTATTTAATGTACGTATTATATATATATATATATATATATATATATATATATATATATATATATATATATTTAAGAAGTGTAATATATGTTTTAATATATGTATTTAATGTTATTAATGTAGTATTTATTATATTTATTAAATATTATATATAAGTAACTTTAATAATAATCTTAAAAAATAATACAGAAACAGTTAAACACACACACACAAAAATATACATTCATATTTTACAATTTTTTAAAAATAATCCCTATAGAACATATTTTAAAATAGAAAAATTCAAATATATACAATAATAATAACAACAACAACAATAATAATAATAATAATAATTTATTTCTTAGTTTTTATTCTTAATTTTTATTTGAAAAAATTACTATATATTATTTTTAATTTAATTATATATTAAAAAAATATTATTTTTAATAACTATTGTTCAGTAAAACATGTTTTAAAGTGATTCATTTAAAAATATTAAAATATACTTGATCGACTACAAGTATTGGTGTATTATATATATATATATAGTTATTATATTTATTGAATTTAATATGCAATTAACTCTAATAATATTATTTAATAGTATATTTTATAATCTATCTATCTATCTATCTATATAAGTATATTAGACTTGAGTAAGTGTAATAATGCATGTATTTAATGTTATTAATGTAGTATATATATAAACACTAAACAATATTATTTTTGTACCCATTAGGGTCAGCCTAATTAGTGGTGAAAGATTGAGATAGTTTGCACAATGTTCTAAGTTCAAATCTTATTGTTACTGTTATACACACAAAAAATTATATATAATATATAATTAAATTTAATAATTTTATTAAATATAACATTTGTGAAATATAATATATGTAATAATGTATGTGTTTAATGTTATTATTATAATATTTATATAAAAAATAAATAATATTATTTTTGAATTTATAAAATATAATAAATCATTGGCTTTTATAATACTATTAATTAAATATTCATCATAATTATATAAATTTAAGTATTTTATTATATATATAGTAACTTATGCTTATTTTCAAAATGTGAAATCTTTATCAGTATATAAATTATTTTCAAGTTGTGAATTTTCTCGCAGTATCCTGCAATTTTAAGAATTAGTCATTTCTCAATGTTCGTGTTGTATTGTATGCTTACTTTTTGTAGTATTTAAGTTTTTTGGATCAAAATTTATTTACACTTGACCTGATACTTAGTTATTCTTTAATTCAACAAATACAGTAATTATTATTTAATGTTTATATAAATACTACATTAATATAATTGAATATATAAATTATCTTCTTTACACGCAATCGATCCTTAAATTCAAAATTTGATTTAGAAGATTATTTTGCTTTGATTAGGGTTTTACCAATATTTCTCCTAAATAAATATTGATGGCAATTTTTTTTGTTAATTCTTTTTAAATTTTTGATTCATCATTCCATCCCAATATCCAAATTATAACATAACTAAACTAGGTCCACTCCACTTAAAATTCACTTTTATGGATCCAATTTACATATATAACCTAAATGTTTCTAAACATTTGGTTCACAAATTAGAAACCCAAACCAATCCTAATTAGAAAATAGCAGTATAATAAACAAAGCCATCAAAACAATTACCAAGTTCTTAGAGATAAATCTATAATTCTTCTATTAAAACTACATGACTTTGAGTTTCCATTACAATTTGGGACATATAGATACGCAATGTTTATTTTGCTCATGATGAAATTGTAAATGCAATAATTTAATGTACGATATTCATTTTATTTTCTTGACATGTTAGTAGCTATTTGATGTTTTATTCTTTTTATTTATTTGCCATGAAAATATTATGTTTATATTTCAACATTATTCTGTACAATTCCAAACTATAATTTTAATAAATTAATTCTTTATATTTTATATTTTTATGTCATGTAAATATTTGATTGATGTTGTAAATTTACTTGTTTGTAAATAGTTAATTCATTTTTATTTATATGTTTCAACATTGTGATTAATTTTATTTAATCAGTTATTTGTTTTTGCCATTGCTTTTTGTATGGGATAATTTTAATTTATTTAGATTATTATAATGATAAACTATCGTTGAGCATGTGGATTAATTAACATATAGTTGTTTTAACTTAATTAATGGTCTCGAGTTCAAGTTTAGGGTATGTAACTGCGTTGAGTATTCAAAAGAAAAACTTTGTCACTCACAGTGATTTTATTCGACTCAAATAGACTACCTCTTGTAGAAAATACCTATGATCTTTACTAAAACATTAAAATGATATATTTATTTAGTTTCAATATTTCATAAAATTATCCATGGCGAATAAATGAGAACCTAATTATTTAAATTTGCTAGATTACATTTTTCACTATTTTTTTTTGGATTCTACATTAATTAGCTTTAATATTTCCTATATTATTGAAACCTTAAATTATTGCAATTCATATTTTTGACATATTATATTATATAGTTTGTTTATTTTTCTATAATTGCTTTATATATTTACTTTTTTATTCATTTTTAAGTCGATTTATTATGTTAAGAGATATTATGACTCACAAGACTATTGATTTTACATATGTGACATATGTATAATCAGAAATCACCGTTGATATAACTTTTAAGGTAATTATTATAAAAGTCAACAAACTTATCATACATAGTGAGTTGTGATTGGATGAGAGTGTAAAATTGCTTTACACTGTCAATGCATAACCTATTTTCTCATATTTTATTGCTAAAAGAAAACAAGTTAAATTGACTAGGTGCAAAATCATGGAAAAGCTTGATGCACAACTTTATTTAGGAGTTAAAGCTATTTTACATGCATTATTTTGTGCCTATAAATTGATGTTTATTTTCCTTGAAATATCATGACAAGAACTTAACATCTATACAAACTTTTGGGATAGTTTGTAAAGACTTAGAGAAGAGTTATGGCAAAGAATGAAATGAAAACTATTGGGATTGTGATTATGATCATGACTATGTTGGGTTTCGCACAAGCTGATTACAATCCTCCATTCATCTTGGAGAGTGTGTGTTGTAATATTAAATGTGGTGCAAAATGTGCATTTTTACTATTTTTTCCTCCTAAGTATAAAAGATGTGTTGCTAATTGTCTTGAAAAATGTCATGAAATGTTCATTGATGCTATTAATGATTGTATTACTGGCTGTGGCTTGATCAAGTCCATTGATGTCAACACTAGTATTTATTCTCTTACAACATTAGCCTATTTTTATGGTTTTATAATTATTCTTTATAACTGAGTTAATTATGTTTTTATATGTTTTTTATAATGACTTTACTTGTTAGATGTTTGAGATCTTATGGCCTATGTGGTGGATTCTTGCTTGCAAGAGTGTCAAAACAAATAATAATCTGTTACAAGAATGTTCAAGAAAGGAGAAGTGCTAGTAATACACTCTCTAACGCACTCTTTTAAACACACTCCCTTTCATTGGTTGAAATTTATTGAAAATTACAAAATCAAGAGAGAGAATCATTAAATAAGATGAGAGATCCACAAAATTGTGTGATTTTTAGTAAATTTCAACCAATAGGATAGAGTGTATTCAAAAGAGTGTGTTGCTAGCATTTCTCAAAAGAAAAAGGTTGTTAGTTGAAATAATATTCATGCATAATTATAATAAATAAATAAATCTTAGTCAATAAGTAACATCTTTTATTTATTTTACGTAAATTCATTTTCTAATTATTTCTCTTCATTTCTCTTATGTTGCTTTTATACGTTAGCAAATTGCTTGCAAATCAAATTAATGATGGCACCAATTAGTTATTAGAGCCAAATGAAAAATGTATGTGAAAAAATATAGATGACCAACGTATCAAAAGATAAAGAAAATTTTGTATGAGTTTGGCAACACACTCCACAAAACAAATCTAACTGAATGCTTTCGTTAAATAAAAATGTTCACCCTCATATAGAATTATGTTTAAAAATTTTCATTTTCATGAATTAAACTACAAAAAATACTTGTATTAGCGACCAAAATTAGCCACCAAATTCAAACAGTCGCAATTAGCAACCAATGTAGCCACCATTTCAACTTTTTGGTTAAAGAAAGAAAGATATTTGTTTAGCAACGAAATTAGGGACCAAATTATTGGTCGCAATGCGATCGGTTGCTAATTTAGTGGCAATGTTGCTTTAAGAGACAACAATTATATTGTATATTTGGCGACCGAATATTTCGGTCGCTAATAACATATTTCAAGCAGCTACCGAAATAATCGATGGCTAAACCCTTCAGTAGAAGTAATGGCATAATTTTTGGCATATAAAAAGTCAAAGTAATTAATATAAACTTGCAATTATTAATATTAATAATTTTATAAATATTTTGTATATATTTAAAAATATAAATCACAATAATTATAAAACTATTTTACCTTATTATTATTTTATATTATAATTTTCAATATTTTTTATTTAAAAAACAAAAAAATATATTGCACAGTTGATCTTGGTTGAGATAGATGGTCTCTCATGTATGTGTACATGTCGATGATGATGTTAGTTGTATGTTAACCAGGGTAGTTTTCTTTTGAGTAAAAATAATAATAAGAAATTTATATATTAACAAATAAGAAGTATGGTTGCATTGTCCAATACCGACAGAGGGTTGTTATATGTGTGGGCTTGGTAGGATTTACCCCATCGTGGGCCCTAGCTCCTCATCTGGGTCTTGTTATCCTGTTTTTATAATATTTTAATATAAGGGTAACTATTATTGATAACACCTAAGGACATTCCTAATCACTCATCATAAAGGCTATTACCATAAAAGGAATATCTATATAACTTTATTTCGAATGTCCATAATTGGGAGTGTTACAGATTGCATCAGTTTTCGGGTTTAATCTTACTTTTATTTTTTAAAAAAAGTATAAATAAATGGTAAGATATATAATAAATATAATTTAAAATAACAAATATTTTATTTGTAAGTCATTATACAACTAATAGTTGTATCACTCTTCAAATATACACTACTAAAAATAAATTTACACAACTTGATAGTTATATTTATGTGTCTTTATTCAAATAGTTACTAAAAAATTATCTTTAATTAAATATATTTTTCAAAAATAAGTATAAGTTATGGAATAATTTTACAAACATATAAGAAATAAAAATATAAACATGAGTGATATTATAAATTCATAAATAAAAATATATACATATGTATGAGTTCAGTTTGGATTGGATTGGTTTTCAAAGTCAAATTCAAAATCTGATCCAATCTAATAAAAAAAATCATTTTTTTGATTTTCAATTTTTTGGTTTATTCAATTTTTAGTTTTTTGGATCAGTTTTTATCGATTTTTATTGAATTGAATTAGTTTATGAACACCCTTAGCCACCATAGTTTATTAAGGGAAAATATATAGAAAAACCCTAAAGAAAGATCTCAAACGCAGATATGGATTCGAGAGTCAATTGCATGTAGGGAAGATGTTAGCACCCTACGACATCCATTTTACAACAATTACCCTTTGACCTAATGTGTTAAAAAAAATAATCTTTCCCACTTGCTTATTAAGTTATTAACAAAACAAATTATTTTTTATCTTTATTTATTATTTAAAAAAATTAATTCTTTTTTTATCATATTTTAATAATTTATTGTGAATTTTAGGAAATGGAAATATTTGTGAAAATATTTTATTTAGCCCAACAAGGTACTACACCTACTTCTGTGTATCCTTCGATACAATGGGCAATTCACGATTACGTAATTATTTTGGTAAAAAAAAAGGTTTGTGAGTTGATGTTTTTTAATTATTAAATTTGACATCACCAAGTTGTTACAATGTTTGCCAAATATATTGGATTTTAGAGATGACTAAATAAAAGTACTTCCAAAATGATCATTTTTATTATTATTTATTCCGGAAAATGTTTAATTTTAATTTTAAAAAGTGAAACTCTCCATTGACCTCCCATTGGCAATAAAAAACTCAAGAAATGCTAAATTTATTTGTTCAAATTAAATTAACTACCAATTCTAAAACGAAATATGGATAAAAAAAGAATGACAATCTCATCTTATTTTATTTTTTGCGTTAACGTTTTTTTATGGTTTTTTTTTTATAAATTAAAAAATAATAAAACGAAACAGAACAAAAAGAGAGAAAAAAAAATATTTTTACATCAATAGTTTTTCTTTTACGTCATATTGTGGGATTATTTAATTGGGCCAAACTAGCATTTTATTAAAAATGGATTTTGGGCTAAGAAACCAGCTCAATCTAACTAACATCGTTCACACTCCCACTGTAGGAAATACGCTACTGTAAAAGAAAAGAAACTAGAACGAGCCAGAACAAGAAAAAGGCATGGCCCAATCGAACAACTCGGTGAACACAATAGGAATTGTGTGATTGTGGGCTTGTGGTGAGCGTTCTCTGATCGTTATGCGTGGTATGGGAGAATAAAAATGAGAGAATTTATCGTGGGTGCCCCTGCATGAAGATCGATTGAGAGCTGAGAAAGAATATTATTGATGAGAGGTGATAAGTGAGGTGTTAGTACTATATGTGAAAAAAAGTGTGTGTCTGTTATGTTCTGTTGTGATGATGCCAAGAGAGAGGAAGGGAATGATTATGTGAGGTATTAGGGTTTATGTGTGGCCACCGAGTGAGAAAAGAAGGAAAAATGGGCTCAGCGAGAAAGAGGCCCGGTGGGTGTTTCGGTGCAATGTGGAATGTCTAGGTTAGAGGTGATTACTTTAGTGTGATTGTGTGCGAATATGATTGCGATGATTTTCTTTTGGTTAGTGCCCCTGTGTGATGCGATGAAGAGAACCTTTTATGAACTGAGGGAGACTGTTAAGCTGTGTGAAAACATGAGGTGAGGGTTGAATGAGAGCCAATTCGTGTAAGGTGTGGTGTGTTGTGCGTGTAAAAATATGAGGGTATGGATGTTGGATTGTGACTGCATGGATATGTGGCGCATGGATGAGGTGTAATCTTGTCTTTTAGTGGGATAAGTTTGTTACAGAGAGAGAATGAGAGAAAAAACGTCTTTCTAAATTATGAAATATAATATATTTAATGAATGTAATATAAGCTTTAAGTATATATATATATATATATATATATATATATATAATAAATGTATGTAATATACTATTCCTTTTTATCTATTGTTTAATATTTTTATACACAAACCAAGAAATGCATTAAAATTTTTTATTTTTCATAAAATAGTTTTGAAGTTTCTTACTATATCATTTTTCATTTTTATTTTACAATAAATGCATACTAGTTATAAATGTGTATATTAATTAAAACTTAGGTAAGAAGTAAGGATATAATTGACAAAAAAGTAATTAATATTATCTTGAACTGTAAAAATGATAAATAAATAGAAACAAAAAATTTCTAAAAAATTGACAAGTAAAAAGCAACGGAAGGAATATATTTTAATAAGTTTCTTACGTAGAGACGGAGAATGAATGTCTTTCCAAAAGTGTGTAAGGGGCACATATATGTGTGACGTATAGAGAGAAAAGATGAAATTGTGATTTTTAATAAGAGTTTGTTATCAAAATTTTAAAAAGATAAAATGGATGGTTTAAATTTTTTTAAAATTTGTCATTTTTAATTTATTTTATTAATTTCAATAATCTAAAATTTTCTTTTCCTTTTTATTTTTTGTTTTCACCATTTCTTTTTTTAGAACAAACTCCAAATAAAAAAAAACAATATTTTAGATCAAATCAAACTAGATGACAAACGAACTTTTGTTGAATTATTTTTTATTGTTACTATTATTATTAGAGAAAAAGGGGGACTACGTGCCTCTTTGCATGCAGTTAGTGAGGTGTACAATTATTTTTAATGTTTAAAAAATAAAATAAAAGATAGATGATGGAACGTAAATAGGAAATGTGAAAGTAAAGTTTTTTTGAAATTGGACTTCATATGTAATTAGTGGGATAGTTTTTTTATATACAATTAAAACATAATAGCGATGTACTTTATACTGTTAGCTAAGTGGCAAAATAGTCTAAAAAAAGTGGAGACAAAAAGTGAGTGTTGCTATTATAATGGTTATAGATATATATTTTTCATTTCTTTTTCTTTTTCAAAAAATTTCATTTTTTTTTGTATTTAATTTATTTATTTGCCCAGACAAAATTGAGTGTTCACATGTAATAATGTATGTATTCAACGCTATTAATGTAGTATTTATATAAGCATTAACTACTATTATTTATTGTATTATTAATTATGATAAATAATTAAATTTAATAATTTTATTAAATATAATATTTATGAAATATAATATATTTAATAAATTTAATATATGTAATATATGGTTTAATATATGTATTTAATAAATGTAATATACATTTTAATATATGTATTTAATGTAGTATTTATTATATTTATTAAATATTATATATAATTAAATTTAATAATATTATTAAAAAATAATATTTATTAATTACAATATTTTGTTAATTTAATAAATATAATATATGCTTATACACAATATTTATTTTGCATATGCTGGAATTGTAAATTCAATAATTTAATTTATGATACTCATTTTATTCTCTTAACATGTTAGTTTCTATTTGATGTTTTTATTTATTTATTTGTCATGAAAATATTATGTTCATATTTCAACATTATTTTGTTAAATCCCAAACTTGTAAATTTAATAAATTAATTCTTTATATTTTATATATTTGTTGTGATATGTAAATATTTGGTTCATGTTGTAACTTTATTTGTTTGCAAATAATTATTTCATCTTTAGTTATATGTTTCAACATTGTGATTAATTTTATTTAATCAGTTATTATTTTTGCCATTACTTTTTGTATGAGATAAATTTAATTTATTTAGATTATTATAAGGATAAATTACTACTGAGTACATAGATCAACTAACATGGAATTGTTTCAACTTAATCAATGATCTCGATGTACAATTTTGGAAGAGCTTGATGTATAATTTTGTTGAAGAGTTAAAGCTATTTTACATGCTTTATTTTGCCTATAAATTGATGTTTATTTTCCATGAAATATCACAACAAGAATTTAACATCCATAAAAAATTCTGAGATAGTTTGTAAAGACTTAGAGAAGAGTTATGGCAAAGAATGAAATGAAAACTACTGCAGTTGTGATTATGATCATAACTATGCTGGGTTTCGCGCAAGCTGATTACAATCCTCCATTTATGCAAGTTGAGCTACACAGTGACTCTAGTAAAACTATATGTTATATCAAATGTGGCTTGAAATGTGCAGTTTATCAACAATTTCCTCCAAAGTATAGACAATGTATTGATGATTGTCGTGGAAAATGCCAAAAATTGTCCATCGATGTTGTCTACAATTGTATTACTCGTTGTGGGTTGACCACGTCCATTAACAACAAAATTGGTATTTATTCTCTTACAAAATTAGCCCATTTTAAAGGTTTTATAATTATTCTCTATAATTGAGTTAATTATATTTTTACATGTTTTTGATAATTGACTTTACTTGCTAGATGTTCGTGATCTTTCGGCCTATGTGGTGGATTCTTGTTTGCAAGAGTGTCAGAACAAGTAATAATTTGTTGCAAGAATGTTCAAAAAAAGGTTATTAGGTGAAATAATATTCTTGCATAATTGTAATAAATAAATCTTAGTCAATAAGTAACATCTATTATTTATTTTTCATAAATCCTTTTCCCAATTATTTCCCTTTATTTTTCTTATGTCCCTTTTATATGTTAGTAAATATGCTTGCAAATCAAATTAATGATAACACAAATAAGTTATTAGAACCAAATGAAAAATGTATGTGAAAAAATATAGATGACTAACATACCAAAAGCTAGAGAAAATTTTGTATGAACTTGGAAAAATAGTCTAAAAAATGTGGAGACAAAAAATGGGTATTGCTATATATATATATATATATATATATATATATATATATTATTTATTTATTTATTTATTTATTTTTATTTTCATTTCTTTTTCTTTTTTGTTTTCAATTTTTTTTTTGTATTTTATTTATTTACTTATCTAGATGAAATTGGGTGTTCACATGTAATAATGTAGGTGTTCAACGCTATTAATGTAGCATTTATATATGCATTAAATATTATTATTTGTTGTAGTTATTAAATAAGATAAATAATTAACTTTAATAAATGTAATACATGTATTATATTGTTTAATGTATGTAATAATATAATATATTTAATAAATGTAATATATGCTTTAATGTATGTAGTTAAGATATGTATTTAATAAATGTGATATATATTTCAATACATGTATTTAATGTAGTATATATTATATTTATTAAATATTATATATAATTAACTTTAATAATATTATTAAAAAATTAATATTCATTAATTATAATATTTTTTAAATTTAATAAATATAATATATGTTTATACACAATATTTAATTTGCAAATGCTAAAATTGTAAATGCAATAATTTAAGAGAAATGCTAGCAACACTTTCTTTTCAATACTCTCTTTATTATTGGTTAAAATTTATTAGAAATTACAAATTTTGGTGGGTCCACTTCTCATTTAATGAATTTCTCTCCTAATTTTGTAGTTTTTAATAAAGTTTAACTAATAGTAGAGAGAGTATTAAAGAGAGTATTACTAACACTCTTCATAATTTAATCTACGATACTCATTTTATTTTCTTGACATGTTAGTATCTATTTGATTTTTTATTTATTTATTTACCATGAAAATATTATGTTCATATTTCAACATTATTTTGTACAATCCCAAAATTGTAAATTTAATAAATTAATTATTTATATTTTATATATTTTTTATGACATGTAAATATTTGGCTCATATTGTAACTCTATTTGTTTGTAAATAATTAATTCATCTTTATTTATATATTTTAACATTGTGATAAATTTTATTTAATCAGTTATTTATTTTTGCCATTGCTTTTTATATAAGATAAATTTAATTTATTTAGATTATTATGATGATAAATTACCACTGAGCGCGTAAATAAACTAATATGATATTATTTCAGCTAAATCAATAGTCTCGAGTTTAAATCATAAGATGCAATTACATTAAATATTTGGAAAGAGAGGTTTGTTGCCTATATTAATCTACCTAGCTCAGACAGGACTATCTCTTGTAGAAAATACCTATGATCTTTACCAAAACATTATAATGATAGATTTATTTAGTTTCAATCTTTTTGCAAAATTATCCATAATGAATACATGAGAACCCAATTACTTTATTGTGTTAGATTATATTTTTCACTATTCATTTTTTCTTCTACATTAATTATTAGTTTTAATATTTCCTATGTTATTGAAATATTAAACTAAGGCAATTCATATTTTCAACATATTACATTATATAGTTTATTTTTTCTGCAATTGTTTTATACATTTACTTTTTTTATTAAGTTTCAATTCAAATTATTGTGATAAGAGATATTATGACTCATAAGACTATTGATTTTACATATATAACATATGCAGATATTTTATGGCTAAAAAATAAAATTTAAATTGACATGACGCAAAATTTTGGAAGAGCTTGATGTACAAAATTTGTTGAGGAGTTAAAACTTGTTGACACCCAATTTCTTTCGAACAATTAAAAATTATAATAATAAAAGTAACAAAATAAAAAAAGAGAGGAGTTCATTTAAAGTTGTTGAGCCAATAAACATGATTTTCTTAATTTAAAGTCCATAATAATTTAAAAAAAAAAGAAAGGAGTAAAGGAGAATCTGTAAAAGAAATCTCTAGAAATAGAATGAGTCACTATCCAACTTTTGTTCTTATCCATATTTAAAAATATTTACACATTTTGTGACAAAACCGTTAAGCAAAAAAGTATCTTCTTTTTCCCTCATACACATGCGTAGAGCACAGTGCTCATTTTTCTCCCACTCACCTTCTTACACAGCGCCAATGTATGCATATCCCTCACCTCTCCATAAAAAGCACAACCACTCTCGTGCTTTCGGACCCGATTCAGAAACAAGATCACCCCCGACTCTCTTATTTATTTATTTTTCTCTCATCCTCTCTCGTTCAAAAAGACCATGGTAATAACTCTCTTCAAACCTCCATAGATGCATTATGAAGCCACTCCCATCTGCTGCAGAACAATAAACACTCACCCCATCTCTTCGCATAATAGACACACAGAGCCTCTTGCCCACCCCTATCTCTTCCTTTTTCTCATACTTTCTCATTTAATAAAAATGACAATAACCTTTGAGCCTCCATAAATCCTAGCCAACAGCAGATCGATTCTTTCATGACACCTACTCACCATCCATGCCATCATCGGGTTGTACAATGGCTGTCATTACCTCTTCCACCAGCGCACTATAACACGGACACCCTTCATTGGATCGTGAACCAGGCGCTGCCACGTTCAGTCCCTGCTTGGCTTGCACTTGTCATCACTTGGATGTGGAGTCACCCATGATTTCGCTTCCAGCAGCTTCTGCAAGTAGGGAGGTTTTCATTTCATTCTTTAGTTATTTGTTTATTTCATCTTCTTTTACCTTGTTATGTGCCTTGTCTTGTCCACGCCATGTGCTTATCATTAGTTGTGGTTGTGGGGGAGGCCTAACCATTTGCATGTTCATTGTGTCCTTTTTTATTTTATTTTTATGTATAAGCATTTTTCGTTGTTATTTGCAGTTCTGTTGCTGCCTTGAGGTGTGTGGGCAAGTAATATTTCGAGGGGGATTGTGTTTTAAGATCACTGGGTCTTGCCTTTAGTTTGGATCAATAATCCGCGTTCTATTTTTCTATACTTTTGGAGTCCGATTGGGTGTATGCACTGAGTAATACTCTGGTTATGTTTTCTGTCTTGTTTCGCTTTTACTGGTTTTAGTTCTTTTTAGAATGCTTTTCTCTCTCTTGTGTACGTTGCTTATGATTTTATTATATTTGTTTTACATTTTGTCCTCTTCTGGGTACCAACGGTTCATCTGTTTTGATTTACTTGTTTGGCTTTTAGTTATTGTGTATTGACCCTTTTGGGTTTATTTGGTGACAGGTTAGCGTTTAAAGTTGTAGTATGGTGCCACCTTCAGTGCGTTACAAATCGTATGCAGTGTTTTGTGCTATTTTTCACACATTCTGATCCATTATTACAGTGGGCTCGATTTAGATATTACGTTTGGGTGATAGGTTATTAATAATAAGGAAAATAAATTAAAAAAAGATAATTTAAAAATGATGCAAAATAAATAAATAAATAATAAGGTGATAAATAAACTTGTGAGATTAGCTTCGTGGGCCAGCTCTGTCACGTTTCATTCTTTCTTAGGCCTTGCTCTTTTAGATCAATTTTGTACATGCATAAAGTTTTTATTATTATTATGTCACACTTTCGTAAAATAAAAAGTTTAAAAAAAGAAAGTTAATTATAAAAACAAAAAAAAGAGAGAAGGCTTTTATGTATTAAAAATAATTTTTTTTCTCTTCAATACATTTTAATTTAGTAACAAAATTGATTCCTAAACCCGTGAGTATAAAATTAACTTCTTATCTCTTAAGGCGATTGTTATTTTAGTAGGATTATTAAATCAATATCTAATTCATCTTTTAAAATAAAAAAAATTCTCCTAAATTCTAAATATAAAAAATATAAAAATATTAATATTAATAAATTTTAAATATGACCACTTTGGAAGTAATTTTTATTTGGTCATTTATTGAATTTGACACATCTGAGTTGGACAACTTGGTGATGTTAAATTTAATAATTAAAAAAAATCAAAATTAAAAAACACCAACCCATAAAATGTTTTCTACTAAAGAACTACATAAGTCTGATTTCTTATTGTACTGGAGGATACGTAAGAACATGGGCTTACTCCTGTCGATCTCAAAATAATAAAAAAATTGATGTCTCTTTTTTTTTTTTAAATAGAATAATATCTTAAGTCAAATGATCAATAGAATTTTTAATTATAATTAAGGTAGTTATTTAAAAGGTAGGTATTTGATAGAATTTTCAAATTCAAAATTCAAATATAGCTATTCAAAACTCATTAATGTAATAATTATAATGATTATAATTATGGTCTGTAACCAAACCAAATATTTACGAAACATCATATAATGACACATGTTATCTGAATCTCTCTGTATATGACACGTGTCATCCAAACCTTGAAAGTTACTCTTGCTTCTCTATGTGTAATCTAAGCCTGTGAATAGATTCTCAAATTTATTTATAATGATTTTTCATTTAAAAGGCTTTTACATGTACAATAATCAAATAAGAAATGCATCTAAAGTGAATATTGTTAACCACTTATGTTTTTCTAATAGTCATCAAAAGTGTATCCAAAGTGGCTACTACTAAACTTTTATTACATTTATTTTATTCTTATATTGTTTTTAATTTTTTACCTTTTATTTCTTTAATTTTTTATCTTTTTAATTTTTAAACGAAAAGGTTTTCACAATAATCAAATTATAAGCACAACTGACATGATTATCTTAACCTTTTATAGTTTTTGTAATTGCCAAATTAGATGCTCATCCAAAGTGACAATTACTAAACTATTATTTTTCTAATTGTTATTATTTTAGTGTTTTATTTTGATTTAGGAATTGGACTCTTAATTGACCTTACAAGAAATAAGACAAAATGCTCAATAAATGTTAATTTTATTATTTATTAATATTTTTCCATTTTTATTATTATAATATATTTTAGAATTGATTGTATATTAGAATACGCTAAAGTGAAACAAGACATTTGATTTCAAAACGCACAAAAACCAAATATTAATATGTGACCCAAATCAAATTCTAATTAAACCAAAATGTCATAAAACAAAACCTTCTTTCAGAGGTTATTAGAATCATATGTAAAAAAGAAATAGACCAAGGGCCACATGCTCAAAATTCATACAGGCACATTCTCTCTCTATATATACAAATTAAAATAGTTATCTTGAATGAGAATGTTTTTAATTACTATTTTTATCAAAAATATTTTTAACTGTCATTTTTCAACAAGAGCTTTTTTAGAAAATTTTTAACCTCTTATATTTTTTAATCTATCATTTTTAATATCTTTAGTTTTAAATTAAACTTCAATATTTTTTAAAAGAAAATATCAATAATTAAAAATTAACATTTTTTAAGTGTTCGAAATTAAAAATTAAAATTATAGTACAATAATTGTTTATTATAAATTTAAAATATAATTTATATATTCAAAAATATTTATTTATTATAAATTTTAATTAAAATATAATTTATATATTCATAAGTATTTATTTATTATAAATTTAAGTTATATAAAATAAATATTTATTCTATACAATGTACGTATTAAAATACTACTAGTACACTAACAATCATAAAAAGGATACAATTAGTGCTCGAGCATAACAAAAATAATGACCCGACAAGAATATTAAATTTACTTTTTTTTATCAAAACTTTTTGTTTTTGGCATTTTTTTTTAACTTTATTTTACCGTAAGACTTATTATTTTCAGAACAAGTTAAAATCCACGAGTTCTGACCAGCCAATACGTGAAAAGTGACAGCCCACAGCCTAATGTACCCATCCTCCACCAATACGAACTTAAAACACATGTAACCAGCAGTCTATATGGACAAGCACACATGTACCTCAGCAATGGCCTCAAGCAAACGAAACCAGAAAAAAGAGAAATAATCAAAAGCATACGTAAAGAAAGAAAGAACAAAATATTAGATGAGCACTTGTTGGACCCAACGGCACGAAACTCAAACATAGCAGGAAACAAAAATAAGCTAAAAGCAATATGAAATAAATGAAATAATGAAAATGGTACTGGAATAATGTGTTGTCACCAAAAATGTCAATGGCAAGGCCTGGGTACGTTCCTTGGTCTACGTGTAGCTCGCTGGTTTTGGGTCCAGAGGGATGCGATTCTGCTACTGCTCTAGGTGTGCGTGGCTGGGTTGGTGATGGTGCTGAGAGGAATGGGTGTGTGAGTGCGAGACCGTTACGTACCAGAGAGAGAAATGAGTGTGTGGGTTGTGAATTAGTGAGTGGGTGAGGTTGTGACGAGAAAAATGATAAAAAGTTCTTATTACATATAGTTTATTCTCTAAAATTCACTTTTACCTTATTTTTCTTATTATTTTTTTTACATTTTTTATCACATCATATATTATTTCTATCATTTTTTTCTTTTTATTTTTTTTTTCTTTTCTCTCTCTCTCTCTTTCCTTCCTCTTCATGTGGTGAAGAAGGAGGAGAGAAATAGAGAGATAGAAGAAAAGGTAAAGAGAAAAAATGATATATAATGTGATAAGAAATGCAGAGAAATAAAAAAAAAAATAGAATAGAAGTTGTAAGAGGGTGAAATATATATTAATAATAACTTTTGTTAGATAGAGAGAGAATTAGATATTTTGTTTTTAGTGAGTTTAATGAACGGGTATGTATGCCACGGACAGATGATTAAAAAGAAGAATAAAATCAGAAATAGGGCTAGTGTACACTAAGGAGGTGTCGATCGGGAGCAAGACTTATATAATTGCCTCAAATATGAGGTATTGGACACATCCGATGTGGTGTTGCCATCTCATTAAAATGTTATACGATAATAAACAATAAAATAACAATAAATTAAAAAAAAAAATCAATGAGAAACAACAAGAGTAAAAGACTGTGCCTAAGTTTATTGAAGCGGAAGAGACAACTAAAAATACATGGTAATTTGTGATTGGATGACAGTGTAAAACTACTTTACAATGTTAATGTATAGCCTATTTTTCTTTATTAAATTTAATAAATGCAATATATATTTATTAAATATATGATTTTCGTATTAATATATATATATATATATATACTAAAATATACATTAATTTTTTTATAATTTTCATTATAGTTTGAAAAATTAGTCTAACTATATCTGTCTATCTATACCTGTTTCCATATACATAAGTAAACTAGACTTGAACAAGTGTAATAATGTATGTATTTAATGATATTGATGTGATATTTATATAAAAATACAAATAGTATTATTTATTGTATTTATTAATTATAATATATAATTAACTTAATTATGTCACTAAACATAATATATACTTATTGAATATATGACTTTTCATTTACTTTTAACCACTTATAAAATAAAGTTAATTATATTTATACAAGTAGTTAATCACGTACACTAGGTGTAGAAATCTTAGTGTACCATACTCTTTTTCCTACTCTCTCTTCTTTTTCACACACAGAATAACAACACCAGCACAACACCCACTCATGTCAGTGAAAGAATGGCACAAAGGACCCCACAAATTCACTCACTCAAAAGGTACACAACAGAATTCGCACACAAATAATCCATGGATTAAGCACTCTCTCACTTTCTTTGAGTCTTAGCAACACATATAATCACTCTCTTGACACTCATAATTTTCTCTCGCGAATAGCATTAACACACATTTAGCATCATCAATATAGCAAATAGTACGCATAGCTCACACATTTTTCTCACAGAGAGGTTCACTATACCATTCACACATTTTCTCTTCTTAAGCGCATTTGGATATATACCCCTCTCTCCACAAAAACACTTGCACTTGCTCCCTTTGATTTTCTTTTATATCTATCTCACTAATATCATTCACACTCTCCATTTTTTAGCACTTACTCATTAATCACATATACAACAACACACACTTAGGTTTTTCGGCTCTCATCATCATCACACACAAAAACCTTTCATTCACACACTCACTAGTTTTTCTTTTCTTTTTTCTCATCATAGGCACCCACCATCACGCATAAAACACCCCTTGAAGTTTTATCAAATTTCTCTTGATATCCATCTTTTTTTTTTATCTCTACACTAATTCTCTTTAATTATTTGAAAAATACTACATTGACATATCTTAATTGTTTGAAAAATAGTATATCATGTATCTTGTAAGGGAAATTACAATAAACGTTAAAAAAACAAGAAATGTCAGGAGTGTCATTGTAATTTATTTATTTTAATTTATTCTGCTCGTTGGGACCGAGCTTTGTTTCTAAAGTTAAGTGAGGGTTTGCTACTCATCATTTCTTAGTTTCTTTGTTGCTTGATTTGGATATGTAATGCTGGGATGTGTAAGGCCGCATTTTATTTGTTATTATTTGCGTTGGGCTTATTTGCTTGGGGTTATTATGTTTGTTTGTTTATTAGCTTTGTGGACCCCGCTATTCTCACCCTAGCTTTTTCTCTTTTCACCCCAACTTTTGTTTGTAATTCTTTTTCAAAAATATCCCCTAATGGAAATGCATTTTCGTTATGGTAGAGGGGGCTACGCTATTTGTACATAACGAAAATGCATTTTTGTTATGTATTTGGGATATATACATAACGAAAATGCATTTTTGTTATGTATTTGAAAATTAATTGTTTATATTTATTAAATTCATTTATTTTTTTTGAGGGACAACTTTTAATGGTTTATTGATGCGTGAGTAGGCATACGTTTGAATTGGTGCAATCTGGACCCTTGATTTATTGCGTGCAATCTCAACCATTTCCTTTTTTGATGCACAAAACATCGCTTTTAATGATTCTCTAACGTGTGAATAGGGCATGTATTTGAATCGATGCGGTCCAAACCCTCGATTCAGTTGGTGCAATCTAGACCATTTCTTTTTCTAATGCATAGGACATCGCTTTGAATGAATTTTTGACGCGTGAACAGGGTACACACTTGAATTGGTGTGATTTAGACCCTTGATTTAGTTGGTGCAATTTTGATCGTTTCTTTTTCTAATGCACAGGACAGCTTTTAATGATTCTCTAATGTGTGAATAGTATTTGCACTAGTATAAAAGAAATGTGTGCTCTGAAGCACTTAACATTGCCTTTCTTCACAACCATCTTCATTCCATATTGTTTCTTCTCCTTTAAAGATGGACAGGTTCCTTGTTGTGGTGTATTATGATAGTCACATGACAACAACATCTGAAGGGGTCTTGTTGTAATGTCCTCATGGTCCTGCTTTTCTTAGGGTCACTGAGGACATGACGGTTGTTGTTCTGAAGAAAAAAAATTCACGATGCGATTGAAAGTAGCAGAAAAAATACTCGATATTCATTAATGTCAACCTATATCTTTAGGGAATGGTTGTGTTCATTGCGAGTCTATGGAGATTAAACACAACAAGGATGTGGCAAGGATATTGTCTATCTTTGCCCAATTTCCTAGACTTGCATTGATTAAGTTATATGCTACATTAAGAAGATCTCTCGAAGAGATCCTGGCCCGTTTGCATCGGCCATGAACCACCAAAGAGATCATCACATGCTTGCGTGAAATAAAGGCATCAACTAGCTCCAACAACCAAGCAATCGTTAGTTTAAGTGAACTATGGCGATGCATCTTGTTTACTCTATTTGTTTCGAATCTATCTATAAGTGCTTTTATTTTATTGAATAAATATTATTTACGTTTTGTTTGTTTGTTTTTATTTGTATCGCATGCTATAATTGTAACAATGTAATAGTGATACCAACAACAAAATAAGTGTAACATATATAAAATCCAAAACCTCTATACAATCCAAAAATATATATAATAAGGTGCATACATATGATATAAAATACTAAAAAAATATCTAACAATAAAAAATAAAAAGTCAATCATCAAAGGTGGTCGTCCTTCGCCTCCTCCTCTAATAGGTGCACCTAGATGTCATGCCTGCTTGTGCAATGGCCAATGTCTCCAACAGGATGCTATCAGCATCGGTTCCCTCAGGCACAATATGTGCTCCATGTTGCGAGCAACTATCTCCCACTGTGCCTACCAAAAAAAAGTGCAAACTTTTATTAAAAAAAGTTTCATTGTCATCGAAAAAACACATTATAAAGATATGGATACTTACCTTGCATGAATGAGTGTTGTTAGACGAAGACTTCGTCATAGGCTGATGATGCCCAAGTTGTGGCATAAGAACTCACAAAAGGCCTTACAGAGGATCTCCTGCCACTAGAGGAATCAGATATCAATGAGAAATATGGTGAAACCACTCCAAGTAGCCATCGATGTAGGTCCATGAAGCCTTATGCAACATAACCACTCCTCTGTCCACCACGTGCACCTCCCAACCCTCCCAGTCATCAAACTAACTGGTAATTGATGGGTACTCAACAGGCAGAGGGTGAAGGATCCCTTAGATATATGCAAACTGCCTACAGACCCTCTCTGGTAGATGGGCAAGCATATGGGTACCACATCCAATGAAGCCTGAGTAGAATGAGATCACCTACAATGGTCGGATGGCACTGTGTGTGTCATATGGCACCCAGACAATGTCATACATCTATAACTAGTCCAGTGCCTGCTTGGTCCCCAGTGCAAGACCTATGCTCGTCGTGACCTTTTATCAATAGAGATGGGGAAGCTGCTCTGAGTAGGGGATAGTTGACTCTCGATCCACGGCGTTGGGGAAGTGCTCGTAGATTCATATCTGTAATTGACAATTAATAAATTAAATTGCATAAGTAAAATAAACCCTAAACAAATATAAATACAAAATAAAAAATCATACCATCAGTAGGCTCATGTACCCTCCAAACTAAGTCGTAGATTGAAGGCTGGCAATGTTGAGCTGGTCATAAAGGTATGCCAGCGCAGCAGAACCCCGGGAATATCAGGTGCAGTACTAAAGATCATGGAAGAGGTCTAGATGGCAAACCTACACATGCTTTGAGCTTTTGTCGGCGAATATCGTGTAGCCGACAAGATATAGCAAATATACTCAAACAACCACTACGCCAAAAATGAAAATATACAACGCAATATATATAGTGCTTTAATGAAGGAGCGCTCTATAAAATACACGAAGACAAATAGATAGCGCTTAGTTAAACAAGCGCTATCTATGCATCAAAATATCTACATCGCTTTTTTTAATAAGTGCTTTACTAAAGTGTTTTAATTTTTATTTTTTTTAAAATACTTTTATAGCACTTATTTAGATAAGCACTATCTATGCATCAGATGAATGTATGTAAATAAGTGCCCTCTATTTATTAATGTTGTATTATTTTTTTAAAAGTAAAAGATCATGTACAGCGCTCAACGAAGTAAATGCGTTCTATTCACTTAAAATTTTTTGCCGTTTTCGTTTCTCACCCCCTCTGTCGACTTCCCCTTCTTCTCCAACATTGTTTCCCTCTTTGCTCCCCTCTACACAAGCTCACGTCGTCAACTGTCGTGTCGAGTGCTTGTCTGTCCCTACTTACTACGTCAGTCGTTGAGTGCTCAAACCCTTGTGCCTACAACCTCTCCATCCTTGCTTTACCTTATCAGCCCTATGTGCAATCCTCCGCCCTTTCTATCATGGCGTTGCCTTTTCCTCTATTATGATGAGTGTGAGGTTAGGGTTCCTCTGTCACTTTCCTCACATTAAGGAGTGTGAACCTTCGGTTAGTGTGTTGTGCTAATGATTCTGGTTGTGTGCCTATGCTAATACATATTCTCTCTGATTGTTGGGTTCATTCTGTTTATTTAAGTAAAGAAGCTTCACGTCATCTCCATCCAGTACTCTCATCACAAAACTGCCATTAAAGATTTGTGTAATATTTATTCACTGAAATGTTACCATTGCCTACTCTTTTTAAAGTTCAGTGAAATGCTATAGCAAAACTCTCAATCTATTCAATATTTTTTCTTTCTTCCCCTTTCGATCTCGAATGCCTTAAGGTTTTAGATATCTTCTGCGTTCTCTGTGATCTATTCTTCTTCATCTTTTCATCTATGGTAGCTTCATTTACATTTACATTTCCTACTCGCACACACGAACTTCCTTAGGTTTTCTATTCTTTGAAATTTTTGGTTTACTTGTTCCTAAATCATGTTTAGACTAGTGACTTGATTTGGTGCTGATTAGGTAGCTTCCATAATTTTTCCAATTTTTTATTTGCTTTGTTTAATGGCAATTTAATTTCACCTCTTTAATTTGTTTTCTTCAAGCTTTATTGATTGCTCATAAACTGTTTGATGAAATGTCAATTTTAAGTATGTTGTTTTAACTTGAGTTTAACCTTTAATGTGTTAATTATTTTGCTAGTAAATCTAATTATTATCTAACTCAATTCAGTAACCATTAAAAAGGTAAAAATTCTCTGGCTTCGTTTTGCATGTTTTTGACAACCAAATCTCTGACTTAGTTTAGCTAAGACCGCTAACATGGTAAATATAGCAGTATTACCTTAGTTCTTTTGATATATGTCTTATTTTATTTGGAAGAGTTGAGTAAGATGCATGTCTTGGTAGAAATAGAAAACATATTCAACTCTCTTGCTTATCTAAACTTCACTCCTTAAATTTCATAAATGCCTGTTCAATTTTTTATTCTTTTTTCTGTTTCCAAGATTCCAATACATTATATGATCTATAAAGATGGATTTGATGTATGGTTATAAGGTATAATTTGACCTTGAGTAGTCTTTTAAAATTATGTAAATTTTTTAGTTCAAGATAATGATAGTGAGCAACCTAAGCTTATGATAATTTATTTCTATTTAGAAATAAATTAATGACTTTGCTAAATATAATGTTCTGTTGATTCCTTTTAATAATGACTTTTGTTGTTCAATTCCCTACCTCTTTGTTTCTTTGTTTTGGCAGAAACTTGGAGTTGCAAAGTCCCAAATTGCAAAAGCAGCCTTTAAAAGAGTGCCATTCCATTAGTCCATATAGGTTATTATCTTGTTAGTTAGGCATACAGAGGGCAAAGTATATATAGATTAAGACGAAACCATTACTCTAAGGAAAAATATCTCAGTTGGGATGAATTCTAAAGAAAATATTTTCTCCTTAATGAAATAAAATAATTCAAAGAGTAATACATTTCTTGAACTGTGAACATGAACAAGTGGATGTTATCAGTCATAATCTTATTGCTTCATGACCTTTAGTCAATTTTATTTTGGTAGCAATAACATTAAGGGTTAATATTAGTCAAAAATGTGTAGCTGAAATTCCTTTTATAAGATATGGCAGTGCATGAGTCAATTTTTAAAATAATGCCCTTAGTAAAAGTATATAGAGTAAGAGTAATTTATTATTCCATTTTGTTAATATTAGTTCTATGCTTAAGAAATAAAAATGAAAAAAAAGTGAGCTTTTTTTAATTTACTAATATAATTGTTAATATATTTAGTGTACAAAATTTATTGGAATTTAAAATTGAGTGTAAAGTGTGTAGACTATGTAGTAATTTAGCATTGATCGTACTAATATAATTTTAAAAAAGTTAAACTAAAGTACATAGAGTGTACTAATATAATTTTAGAAACTCAATTTTAAATTGGTCCCTATACTTTTTTTTTTTTTAATTTAGAATTGATTCCTATTAATTTTAAAAATTTGTAATCAAATCCTTGTAAATCATTAATCGCTATAAGTCTATAACTTCATTAAAACTAAATTGGTATTACTAAAACATTTTTCCCCAATAATGATATGCATGAATTTGTTATCCTTTATGTTACAGAGTTAAGAAGCAAAGAGAAACTACAAAGAAGGTGGAAGACTTTTGGAGCATGATTTGTGGCGATTTTATTTGTTTAAAGACTATAGGAAAGCTTTTCTGTGCAAACAACATAGACAACGCTTATTTGATAAAGCGCAGTCTATGTTTAACTAAATATATGGTGCTTTCTTGAATAAGCGTTCTCTATCTAACACTGAATATACAACACTTTTTTAAAAAAGCACTATTTATTTACACGTTAATATACAACGCTTTTCAAAAAGTGCTATCTTTAAATATACAGCATCTAAATAGATAGCACCTTAAAAGCGCTATCTAATAGCAAAATAAGCGCCATCTATTAACGTTTTTGGCGTAGTGAACGAATGCCGTCTCCCTCAACCACGATAATGTCAAGCGAGCTCCTTTTGCCGTTGCAACGTGTGTATCAGCATTAATAATGCCTAGCTTGCTCATTAGTAACCTGATGGCATCATCGTGAGTGTAATAGGCATGCTCGCAAACCTTGCCTGTAATAGGCAAGTGTAGGAGACATGACACATCATCTAGGGTAATGATCACCTCCCCTATTGACAGGTAAAAGGAACTAGTGTCCTTATGCTACAACTCAACAAAGGCACATATGATGCCCTTGTTGGCAACAACATACTATGCCTCAACAAGAAGGGCGAGACTTGAACTACACACAAGTTTTGTGACCTGTGGATGCGTGGGCATCGGCAATACCTTACCCGATGGCTAATTAGCCTCAGCTTAAGGTGGGGCTATTCGAGCCATATATATCATGCAACGTGGTCCTTATAGGACCTAAGCAGAGACAAGTCTACAGGGCCTCCTCCAAATGGAGATTCAATAATGCGATCAGCTAGATCAGCCTAAGGCACCTTTGCCTCTACCTCCTGTACCTCAGGCTTTGACTCAAGAACATTAGCATGTACCTTCTCCTCATGCTGCTACTGCCTATGCTGCTCCCCAGTTGCTACGCGTGTAGCCTGTCGTGCAGATGTAGTCGATAGTAGGCGCCTAGATGTGCCTGGTGCATCATTTGGCAGATGGTCTCGTATAGGATGAAAGGCACCAAATCTCATGCATGACATAATGAATCTGAAATAGTAACAATAAGTTAAGAATTAGTAAATAATTAATAATCAAATATAATCAATATTATTAATTTGGAGTTATACATAATTACAGAAAATGTTCTAAAAAAATATTAGTTAAAAGACAAAAAATAAATAATTAAAGGACTAAAAATAAATAAATTATAAGAGCAAAAATAAATAAATTATTGAAAGACAAAGAATAAATTACAAATTACATAAATAATTTAAAAGACAAAAATAATTAAAAATAAATAATTTTAATCAAGTAAATAATTAAATAATTAAAAGACAATGGAATCTTAGTTCATACACAATGGAATGGCAATTCCGTTGTATATTGATACACAATGGAATTGCAATCCCTTTGAATCTAAAAGTAAAAAAAAAAATATATGAACTCATTGGAATATGGTGTAACATCCCGGACGCTAATGAAGGCGAAGAGTAATTGCTAGTGCAAAAAGGATAAGGCACAAATAAGGAGCGGCTCCTGGCAAGCTTCTAGTGGCAGGGATATATGAATGAATCGCAGACACACCAAAATGAGATGGATCCAGAGACTGTGCAGGTATGGGACTGTACAATTGAGGATAGCTTAAAAGGAATTAATATATGGCACCTATACCAACAAAATGCATCTACTTTTTGGTAGCCTGTCACTTAAGAACTCCATAGTTAAGCATGCTTAACTTGGAGCAGTTCTGAGATGGGTGACCTCTTGGGAAGTTTCCTTAGAAGCGTGTGAGTGAGGACAAAGCACGCCGAAAAGTCTTATGTTGGTTTATGGGGACAGTCACTGATCCTAAAAGGAGTCAGGCATTACATATGGTGCCTTGGTGAAAATGTGGAGGTGGCTAGTGGCAAGAAATCGCTAGAGTATGGCAGCCCGAGTGCGACAGTGTGAGGTGATTCTGGCAAGAACAGCGAGGGAGACAGTAGGGGAGGCGCAGGGTGAGAACAGAAATGGGGAAATGGGGGAGAAGGGGGTGAAAATTGAAGGGAGAATGAAGAGGAAGGGTATTTTAAGAGGCTAGGACAAAGTGGACATTTCACGAGGTTTTTGAAAAAGAAAGAGGAGAAAAAAAAAAGGTGAGAATAGCAAGTCCCCAGCTTTGTCTGTAGAATTTCGATGCATGTTCCGTTGGGCTTAGGTATTTTTGCACAAAATAAAGTAGCATAAACTTATTTGTTCTTATAATAACGTGCAAGTCTTTTCTTTTTTTTTGGTAGAGACCACACGTATCTTTTATAAGGTGCAATCCTGCTCGAGCTAGATATGACTACTATGGGCAACAAAACTTTTCCTCCAAGAATTTAACGTAGCAGCATACCTATGACTCAAATTTGAGACCACTAGTTAAGCTAGAATAACCCCACGCCAGTTGATCCATGAGCTCGGTGGTATAATAATGCGCAAGTCTAATCAAACTTAATTAAAAAAAAATTCAAATAAAATTAATTTTTAAAAAAAGATTTTGTTGCAAGAATAAAATTAGCACACCTATTTTTATTTATTTTATTGTTTTCTTAGAATTTGCAATGAAATTAATTCTGAAAAATCTTTTCTTTTTACAAAAAAATTATAGAATTAGCATTTCTTAAACTTTTCATTGTTATTGGCATGAAATTAATTGCGGGTTTATCCCAAAAAAAAATATAAATTAAAAAAAAATATTGTGGTTTAGTAGTAGTCTTTTTTTTTTTTTTTTGGTATACACCACAGGTATCTTCTATTGGAGGCAATCCTGCTCGAGCTGAGTAAGACCACTATGGGCGACAAAGCTCTTCCTCCGAGAATTTAACGCAACTGCATAGCTAGGACTTGAACTCAAGACCACTAGTTAAGCTAAAACAACCTCACGCCAGTTGATCTATGCGTTCGGTGGTAGTAATAATCATTTTGGATACCCTTTCAATTTGATTATTACAAAAGTCATAAAAGGTTAATAATAATCACTTCGGATGCACTTCGTGATTTGATTATCCTTTAAATTAGAAAGATAAAGATTTAAAAAGATAAAATACTTATGAGGATAAAGATTTAAAGGGACAAATAATTAAAAAGATAAAAATTAAAAATTAAAAATACTTTTTTTCAAATTAAAATATGTAATAATAATAAATTTAAGATTTAGTAATAGCCACTTTGGATGCACTTCCTATTTGATTTTTACAAAAACCACAAAAGGTTAATAATAATCACTTTGGATGCACTACTAATTTGATTATCATGAAGGCCTTTTAAAATTTTAAATTTTAAAAAATTAAAAAGATTAAAAAGTACCAAAAGATTAAAAAGATAATAAAAATTATTAAAAAGATAAAAAAATAAAAATTATAATCTTTCAACACACAAAATATTTTCTACCAAAAGAACTATGTAACTTTGATTCTCTATTGCACTTAGGAATACATAAGAGTAAAGGTTTACCATGTCGAGTTGGAAAGATAACAATATATAATAATAATCCTCTTTTTTAAAAAAATAAAAAAATAAATTTTAATAATAAAAATTTCCATGATAAAAAAATCAATAATAAATAAAATGTCAAAAAAAGTGTGTTCTTATTTTCTTTTGAGGGATAGAATAAATATTTTTTAAGTTGTCTAAATTTTATGTACTTAATTAGAAGTAATTTTCTTTATAATGAATGTCGTAGGGTGCTAACAACTTCCCTACGTGTAATCATCTCAAACCCAAAATTTGATTTCGAAAATTATTTTCTTTTAAGGATTTATCCAATATTTTTCCTAATAAACCTAGGCAGAGACTTTTTTTTTTTCCTTCGTCCTGCCATAATCTTGGTTGCGATATTATTAAATATAAAATATTATAAAATTTAATATTTAAATATACATATATAATAAAATATACATTAAAAATTTATTTAGTATTGTTTTTAAAAAATAGTTTATAAAACATATTTTAATATATATTTGTTAGAAAAAACATAATTTATTAAAAATTAGGAGGGCTAAGGTTGAAGCACAAGAAGTGCCTACCCCAGGCCCAACTAAAAGGTACAAGAAAGAGAGCCAATAAGTTCCCAAAAGAAATAACCAAAAACATCCCAAATTGACCGTGGGTTATTGTTATTTACGCTTCCTCTTTTTACTTAATAAACTCTCTCATTTTTTTATTTTTTTAAAAATAATCTTTTTTCAAAAATAATTTTTGGAATAGTTAAAATTTTAACTATTTTGAAAATTCAATTTCCGGAAGCACTGCACCATTTTGATTAAACCCCTTATGCCATGACACACATTGCATTCACTATGGCTGAACCAAAAGCAACCTTGTACGCCTAACACCATACTTTACGAGCACCGTACAATCACTAGATCCCTTACAAGCACCATACAACCATAACACCATGCTACAGGCATGGAACTAGCAACCCACGAGCCAGAAACCCCATCACCAACACCAAAGTGGTTAAGCTAGCACAAAAGCCCCATCATCCATATCGAACAGCTGTTGTGGCTTCATCGACAACATTACAAAGTGAGCAGTAGTATGCGTGCAAAAAAATCTTGTGAAAGTTCAAAAAGAAATTCAAAGAATCTGTGATAAATATTTTAGAACAAATATTCATCGTAATCACTAAGCAATATTCATTGTCAGTGCACATTCTATACATTAATCATGTGAAATATATATGACGTACTTGTTATCAAAATTTGACAACCATTTAATATAAGCGACACCAAAATATACATTTAGAAAGGTTTTGAATAAGATTTCTCTATTCCCATCTACTGCATATGAATAATAACCTAATTCACTACAAGATGTAGTCAACCTTGGTGAACCATAAACATTAAATAAGGTACATGAAATAAATTGTTAAGATTTAGCCAATACCTCATCAACCACTCAACAATTTTGCATAGGAGTTGCATAAGCCCCATGATGCGCTAAAAATACGCTTAAAGGCAAGCGTACCCTTATCACAGCAGTAACAAAAAGACGTGAGTCTCAATATTAAACCCAAAGGACTAAGTGGCCATTACTAGTTTCCAGAGATTCTATATTGTTTAAGAGAAATTAAATAGATAATAGATTAATTCAATATGCAACAGAGATCGCAAAACAAGCAATGGCAAATGGAGAAAAATTTAGGAGAAAATAAGCTTAGGGTTGCAGTTTCCCTTATGCTTTTAAATTCCTTCACATCTAATTCTAACTGAACCCAATAATATTCGTCAATTACTAATGTTTCCTTATGAATTTTACTGCCAATCAATGGTCATGAATTGGAATAGTCCTTTCTAAGTTGATTTCCTAATTGATCATATAAGAAATTACAACCTTAGAAAGGCATAAAGAACTAAGGGAACGATTAAATAGTTATTTAATCTGATTGGAAATCAGGAATGAAGGTTGATCATGCAACAAACCCAATTTGATTACCTTACACGTTTACCAATTAATTGTTGTAGGGCCGCCGTTCAATTAATTGATTCAGAGCATACAAGGAACGATCAATCCAAAGTAAGAATTAAGAATAGTATAGCAATGTAATTGACTGAATAAAACATGAATTCAATTAAAATCAAAATTTAGGGGTACTAAGCACAAAGTACACCACAACCTTAACAAGAAGTTTAGCTACTCATAGCAAGAAGAGAAACTAAAATTCTATAGAAACACATAAAGAAAAAGAGAAGAATAAATCTTTTACAAGAAAAAAGGTTCCTTCTGTCTCTGACCCTGAGTATTCTATTTGCCTAGAAGAACTCTTTTCCAAAAGCCAAAAACAAAAAGAAAAGTAGATAGATAGAGGTAGAATAGAGATCAAATAAGCTCCCTCCTTTTTATTTGTAGCTAAATTTCAGAATTGAAGTGCAGGAGCAGGGGGCTCAACCCAGTCAAGTATCTGTGCGCTCTAAGCCCGTTAAGTGTAAAAACAGTGAAGAATTCAGACCTCGAACTCGCTTGATGGGGTTAAAAACCCGCCGAGCGGCTGTTCAAATCTACCAGGCATGCTGACTCACCGAGCAGGGTGTGACCTTGGCAGGTACCAAATGCATTTCTGAGTCTCTTTTTGGCCTATTTTTGCACCTGTGGTGGACTCCTTTTGTCATCCTCACTTTGGTCTTTGCTTCTTTTAAGTTTTCTTTAACTAGCACAATACTCTTTTATGCCTGTGGGTTGTATTTCCTTTCCTTGCTCATCTAACTTCCCTTCCCAAAATCCAACAAAATTAAGGTAATTTATGCAATTTTAAATAAAAAGCTTAGAAACGCACATCACATGAAATCCTTCATTAATGGTCTATTTTCTCACAAATTTCCTATGAGCTAATGCAAAAAACATGTGAACTTGCTCTCTAAATCTATATAAAATGTAGATTTATCACAACCCTAAACTTAAGATTTTGCTTATCCTTAAGCAAGAAATAATTTGCACAAAAGGGGTCGGAGCATATCCTTCAGCCTCAATTCAAATACATTTCTAATCAATCACAATTAACAATTGCCTTTTCTTTCAAAACAACCTCACACATATATTTAGCCAACTTAGTCTTAAGAGTCACATTTTCCTCCAAAAGCAAAACAAATTAACACAAGATAGTAAATCCCCTACCTGCACTCTCTACCTGCTTTACTCTCCTTACGATTAAGTGTTTTCACTCAACTCACCAAAATTTGGGTTCTATTTACACTCAACATTATCACATGTTATTCCAACCATATGCTTGACAAAAGTCTAAAATTAACATTACAAAACAAGTGCACACACTCAAGAGGTCTTTCCAAGTTGTAATGAGGCTAAGGTCACCGATGGGTAAGAATGTTTGGCATTAGGCTAAGCTATTAAAATTAAGGGACTACCATAAGCATAATCTCAATCATTTCATCACTACTATTCATTCCTTGGCATTAATATTTTGTGCTTGCCAACTTTTCATCTCCATTTATTTACAGTAACAAAAAACGTAAATGTAAAGAAAAATTGTATTTTTTTTTCTTTTTTCTCTTTTTTTTTTAACTTTTCCCTCTTTTTTGTTTTTTCTTTTTTTGCATATACATATATATAGACAGGAAAAGTTTAATGTTAATGTATCTTTACCCCAAACTTAAGTCGTTGCTTGTCCTTAAGCAGCCCCAAACTTAGAATCCAGCCACAATTAGTATGTAAGAGCAAATCCTTTAATTCCAATGAAGAGGGACAAAATTATTTTTCACTTTTAGGCTTGTAAAGAGGTCATTCAAAGAACAAATGAAATAAGGCTGAAAGGGGTTAGCAAAGGGTAATTATGTAGAGTGGCTAATATTTGGCCCTGGCTCAAAGAAAAAAAAATGTGCCTCTATCATATGTGTGTACACAAATCAAGCAACAAAAAATAAGAATTAAGTCAAGTTCTGAAGTAAATAACATGTAAAGAAGAAAACACACTAAACAAAAGTATCTGTTTAGGCTCAATTCTCACACAGGAATGAGAATAAAGAAACCACAAAGCACAGGTAAATTCAAGACTAGCAGATGTTAACAAGCATTGAAGGGTCATATGCATCAAATTGTGAGTGACATATAAGGTGGAGTGACAACTTAAATTTTCAAAACACACAGTAGTATGCAACAGTTAATAGTGACAATACAATAAGAGGTGAAGCAAAGGCATCACATAGTCATCACATCAGCACACAGAGAATGGTTTAGTACAACAAACCAACATAAAAAGTAAAAAAAGAAGGAGGGACTTGTCTGGAGTACAACCTAATTCTTATAACTAGAAGTACTTAAATAATCAAATCAAGTGAGAAAGCACCAAAAAAAGAAAAAAAAATTGAAGAGAAAACAAAATGGAAGAAAATAAAATAAAATAAAATAATTGCACAAGTTGCCTCCTAGAAGCCCTTGTTTAACGTCGCAAGCTTGACGGAAACCCACTAAGGTTCAATTTTTAAGGAGGCTGATATGTTTGGCTTTCAGCAAGCCCAGGACGTTTTGAAGCCTTTGCCTTTTCCATATCTTCAGCCTGTACAAAATTGCAAAAAGCAAAAGAATAGGGTTTCTTCAAAGAGTCCAAGACTCTGAAAACCACCTCCTCATCACCAAGTCTAAAGGTCAACTTCCCCCGCTGGACTTCTATCAAAGCATCTCCTATATTCAGGAAAGGTTGCCCTAAAATGATCGGGATGTCCTTATCCTCTTCCATGTCCAGCTCCACAAAGTCAACAGGGAAAATGAACTTGCCGACCTTGACTAACACATCTTCCACTATTCCTCTAGGGTGAGCTATAGACCTGTCAGCCAACTGAAGAGATACGTTAGTAGGTTGGGGCTCTTGCATCTCCAACTTCTTAAAAATAGAAAAGGGCATCAGATTAATACTAGTGCCCAAATCACACACTGCTCTCTCAAAAGATAAGTTGCCTATAGTGCAGGGAATTGTAAAACTACTTGGGTCAATGAGCTTAGGGGGCAACTTTTTAAGTACCACAACTGAACACTCCTCATTGAGTTTCACTAGCTCAAAGCCTTTAATCTCTTTTTGTTTGAAAGAATTTCTTCAAAAATTTGGCATATTTAGGCATTTGAGCCATTACCTCAACAAAGGGAATGTTTATGTGCAGTTTCGTGAAAATTTCTAAAAATCTAGAAAACTGTTTATTTCTCTACTCATCTCTTAATCTTTGGGGGAAGGGAGCACTTACCTTTGTTGGCTCAGAAACCACAGTACCTTTGCCTCCTTATTCAGCAGGACACTCCTTAGTGAGAGTCTCATCTTCTTTTTGTGGTGGGGTTTGCTTCTCCTTTTTGATTGGCCATTCTAATTCTTTGCCACTCCTAAGAGTAATAACCTTCATAACTTCCCTTGGGTTAAGCTCAGTTTAAGTGCGTAAAAAACCTTAAGCCCTCTGAGATAACAGATTAGTCAAGTTTGCTATTTGTGGATAGACCTCCTCTCTTCTTGTGTTGGATCCTGGTTTTGCATGTGTGGGTGTCTATAGACATTTTGATTCTAATTCTGCCTCTTTTGTTGTCCACCCCATGAGAGGTTAGGATGGTTCCTCCATGTTGGGTTATAGGTGGAAGAGTAGGGGTCTCCTTGGCTCCTACTTGAATTGCCTACGTAATTAGCTTCCTCAACAGCTTTAGCAAGGAAATTGCTCATTTGGGAGTCCTTTCCTTTATATCCAATTACTCCACACTGATCATATACTGGAGGGGAAGGTGGTGAAGATAGGAGACAAGTTTGTGCCTGCATAAGTATCTCTAACTGCTTAGTGATATCATCAAGTTTGTGGTCCAAAGATGTGCCAAACTTAACTTGATAAGCTCTTACAGGCCTTTTCAAAATGTGCTTGTCTCTAGATGAAGCATGGTAATTATTGGAGGTCATATCTTTAATGATGGAAAAGACCTCATTAGGTGATTTCTTCAAAATAGTTCCTCTATAGGCTGCATCAATGCTAATCTTATTTTGAGTGGAGATCCCACTATGGAAAATTTGAACCAGCTGCCCAGTTAGGAAGCCATGGTGTGGGTACTGCCTAAGCAAATCTTGGAATCGCTCCCAGGCCCCGAACAAGGACTCCTACTCAAATTGGACAAAATTCATAATGTCCTTTTGCAGCTTATTGAACTTGGCTAGGGGAAAGTGCTTCTTGAGGAACTTGTTTGTGCATTGGTCCTAAGTGGTGAAGGACCCATTTGGCAATGCAGATAGCCAAGCCAATGCCCTATCCGTTAAAGAGAATGGAAACAACCCCAGTTTAATGGCATATTGAGTGACACTGTTATACTTTACGGTGTCAGTGATCCTGAGAAATTTCTTCAGGTGGCCCAGGGGGTCTTTAGTAGGCAAGCCCCTAAACTGCCCAAAATTTTGCACCATGGCAAGAATTGCAGGCTTGAGCTCAAAATTATTTGCCTCTGTAATATCCTGGTGGATCATCAATTAGTTATTGTTAGTTAGTATATGCCTTATCTTAAGCTATGTGATAACTGTCATAGCCCTCTTTTCAGTTTTGTTAGTTACTAAGAGGTTTACTGTACTAGTTTTGTAACTGTCTAGGGAAGGCTAGTTAGCAACATTATAAAAGTCATAGCTTGGTGCTTCATAAGAAGGGTGTAATTGAGTGAGTGATTCATGATCAGGATTTGTGAGTGCAAGTGAGGAAGAGTAAGGCTCAAGTCTGAAAATTCTTGTACTGTTTGCGCTGATCATAATAGAAGTCTCTATCTTAGTGTGGATGTAGGAGTTAATTGCTCCGAACCACAATAAGCTTTGTGTTCTCTAAATCTTCTCTATTCCTTGCAAGTTACTGTTAATTTTTCGTTTCTTGCTACAGCCTTGATGAACAAGATTGGTTCTTTGAATAACAATTGGTGTCTAGAGCCTTATTTGGGGGTGCTTCCGCAATGGGTACAACGAAATTCGATATTGACAAGTTTATAGGTGATAATGATTTCAATCTTTAGAGGATTAAGATGAAAGCTCTTGTCCATCAAGGTCCTGAAAAGGCATTGGCAGGACCTGTAAAACTCCCAGCAACCTTCTTTGAAAAAGAAAAGAAGGACATGCTCAGCAAGGCACATAGCACCATCATTCTCTCTCGATGATGATGAAGTTCTTAGAGAGGTGGCCCAAGAATAAATAGCAGCAGGGGTTTGGTTAAAACTAGAATGTCTTTACGTGACTAAGTCGTTAACCAATAAGCTGTATTTGAAGAAGAGGCTACATCAGCTAAAAATGGAAGAAAGTACATCAATCAAGGAACATATCTCCTCATTTACAAAGATAATTCTTGATTTGAAGAGCATAGATGTCAAGATTGATGAAGAAGATCAAGCTGTGATGCTATTATGTTCATTTCCTCCATTATATGAGAATCTTGTTGACACCATGATGTTTGCGAAAAATACCTTCACCTTGGATGATGTCAAAGCAACTATGAATTCTCGTGAGATAAAGAAAACAATCACAGAGAATAAAGGTGAAGGTAGAGATGCTAAAATGTTGTTTGCTCGAGGGAGATCAGAGAAAAAGGAAGGAAAGGGCAAGAATAGGCATAGATCAAAATCTAAAACCAAGAAGAAATGTTTTTTCTACCATATGGAAGGACATTTCAGAAAAGATTGCCCTAAGAGGAAAAAGAAGAACAATAAGAAGCAAAAGGAGTCTCATGATATTATTGTAGTTGCTGATGGGTATGAAAGTTTAGATGTTTTGATAGTCACTGAAGATTCTTGCACTGATGAATGGATTCTTGATTCAGGGTGTTCCTTCCACAAGCTCCTAATCAAGAATGGTTTGATTCCTACAAGGAAATTGATGTTGGAAAGGTGTTGATGGGAAATGACATTGCCTATAAAGTGGCTGGGATTATAACTATCAAAGTAAAATTGATTGATGGATCAACAAAGATTTTCATTGATGTTAGGCATGTACCCGAGCTCAAAAGAAATCTCCTTTCCCTTGGTATGCTAGAACAAGCTGGATGCTCATTCAAAGGTGAAGGTGGAACCCTAAAAAATAGCAAAGGCTCTTTACAAATCATGAAAGGAATCAAGAAAAATGGCTTGTACAAATTGCAAGGTAAGACAATTTTAAACCCTGCTAGTTTTATTTCGGTGTCTAAAGGTGTTACCACAAAACTTTGGCACTATAGACATGCCCATGTAAGTGAAAAGGGTTTGGAAGAATTATACAAGCAAGGTTTAATTGGAAATGGGGACTTTGAGAAGTTGGAATTTTGTGAACATTGTCTTTATGGCAAGCAGAAAAGAGTGAAGTTCTCTATTACTACACACACAACTAAAGCCTCAGTTGACTATGTGCATTTTGATATTTGGGGCTAGCAAAGGTTCCTTCATTGGGGGGAGCAAGATACTTCATAACTTTCATAGATGATTGGTCAAGGAAAGTGTGGGTTTACCTACTGAAACATAAGAATCAAGCATTCAAGTGTTTCAAGCAATGGAAGACATTGGTTGAGAATCAAATAGGCAGGTAGGTGAAGGTCCTGAGAACAAACAATGGGCTAGAATATCTGAGTGAAGAATTCACTGAATTTTGCAAGGATAATGGCATAGTAAGGCACAAAACAATCAAGCTAACTCCTCAACACAATGGCCTTGTTGAAAGAATGAATAGGACCATCTTGAAGAGGGTTAGGTGTATGCTACCCAATGCAAAATTGAGCAAATGTTTTTGGGGAGAAGCAGTGCATATGGCATGCTATTTGATCAATAGATCTCCTTCAGCAGCCATTAGTTTCAAAACACCTGAGGAGTTGTGGACTGGAAAGGCACCAAGCTATGAAAACCTAAGAATCTTTGGTTGTACAGCTTATATTCATGTCAATGAAGGAAACTTAAGCCTAGATCAAAGAAGGGAGTCTTCTTAAGATATCTTGAAGGGGTAAAGGGCTACAAAGTGTGGCTGACTGATTTAGGTGGAGGCAAAGCTGTGATCAGAAAGGATGTTGTCTTTCAAGAAGAAACCATGCTTGGAAATGTTGAAGAAGAACATATGCAGTCCCAACAATTTGATAAAACAGATCAGGGAGTTGAATTTGAGGTGGAGGAAGCTACAATAGAAAGAACAAATTGTATGCCACAATCTGATTCTGAAACACGTCAAATTGAAACATCAGAGTCATCCTACAATGTGGTGAGAGACAGGGAAAAGAGACAAATAAAGGCACCTCAAAGGTTTGGTTATGCTGATATAATAGCATATGCTTTGAATGTGGAAATTGATGATCAAGGTATAGATCTTATCAACTACAAAGAGGCCATCTCTAGATCTGATGGAGACAATTGGAAGGCTATGATAGAGGAAATTGATTCCTTAATGAAAAATAATACCTAGGAACTTGTAGAAAAACCAGTCAATCAAAGAATTGGAGGCTGCAAGTGAATTTATAAAAGAAAACCAGGAGTTCCAAGAGTTGAGAGGAGCAGATACAAGGCTAGGCTTGTTGCAAAAGGCTTTATTCGAAGGGAGAGATCGATTTCAATGAAATTTTCTCTCCTGTTGTGAAGCATACAAGCATTAGAGTCATTTTGGCTCTAGTTGTTGTCCATAACTTGGAACTTGAACAAATGGATGTGAAGACGACCTTCTTACATGGTCAACTAGAAGAAAGAATCTACATGAGCCAACCTAAAGGGTATGAAGTAAAAGGGAAAGAGCATATGGTTTACTTGCTGAAAAAGTCCCTGTATGGACTTAAACAATCACCAAGGCAATGGTACAAAAGATTTGATTCTTTTGTGATTTTAAATGGGTACATCAGAAGTTCTTTTGATAGTTGTGTTTACTTCAAAAGGGAAAATTCTGGTTATTTCATCTATCTTCTACTATATGTAAATGATATGCTAATTGCAAATGGTGATGTTGATGTTATCAACAGACTGAAGAAACTAGTGAATTCAGAATTTGATATGAAAGACTTGGGGGTTGTAAGAAGAATTCTTGGCGTGGAAATTGTCAAGAAAAGATCTGAAGGGTTGTTGTTTGTGAATCAATCAAGCTATGTTGAGAAGGTGTGGAAAAGGTTTAACATGTTGGATGCCAAACCTATTTCTACTCCACTTGCTGGACATTTCAAATTATTTGTAAAGCAAGTTCTTAAAACTGATGAAGAGAAAAAGTACATGAGTAGCATACCCTACTCTAATGCTACAGGAAGCCTGATGTATGCCATGGTCTGTACAAGGCCAGACCTAGCATATGCTGCCAGTATGGTCAGCAGGTTCATGGGAAACCCAGGGAAGGAGCATTGGCTTGCAGTGAAATGGATTTGTAGGTACTTGAAAGGTACAAAATCTATTGGTCTTATATTTGGCATATCAAAGTCAAAAATTAGTGGTCTTACAGGGTTTGTGGATGTTGATTTTGCTAAGGATGTTGATAGGAGAAGATCCTTAACAGGTTACTTATTGACTCTTTATGATAATCTAGTTAGTTGGAAGGCAAATCTACAATCAATAGTTGTTCTATCCACTATAGAATCTAAATACATTACACTTATTGAAGCTATCAAGGAGGCTGTTTGACTGAAAGCACTTGTAAATGAGCTTGAAGGAAAGGCTGCTCCTGTGACTGTGTGGTGTGATAGTCAAAGTGCCATTTGTCTTTCAAAGAATCAAGTGTTCCATGAGAGGACAAAGCACATTGACATAAGGTTGCAATTTATTCGAGATATCATTGCTCAAGGCATAGTAGAAATGAAGAAGGTTACAAGGAAAGAAAAACTAGCTGACATATTAACTAAAGTGGTTCCAAGTACCAAATTTACTCATTGCCTAAATTTGGTAAAGGTTGGAACCTGTGACAAGTGAATCTCTTCCTAAGATTCATGGCATATCAAACTATGTTCGTTGCATTAAAGATCCAAGGTAGAGAATTGTAATATCCTGGTGGATCATCAATTAGTTATTGTAAGTTACTATATGCCTTATCTTAAGCCATGTGATAATTGTCATAGCCCTCTTCTCAGTTTTGTTAATTACTAGGAGGTTTACTGTACCAGTTTTGTAACTTTCTTGGGAGGGTTAGTTAGCAGCATTATAAAAGTCATAGCTTGATGCTTCATAAGAGGGGTGTAATTGAGTGAGTGATTCATGATTAGGATTTGTGAGTGCAAGTGAGGAAGAGCAAGGTTCAAGTCTGAAAATTCTTGTATTGTTTGCTCTAATCATAATAAAAGTTTCTATCTCAGTGTGGACGTAAGAGTTAATTGCTCCGAACCACAATAATCTTTGTGTTCTATGAATCTTCTCTGTTCCTTGCTAGTTGTTGTTAATTTTTCGGTTCTTACTACAGTCTTGGTGAACAAGATTGGTTCTTTGAATAACAGTCTCCACCATGGGGCAACAGATGTTGTCAACCACCCCAATGGTAGGAGCAAAATAGTCCTACAAGGTCCTCCGTGGTTGTTCTGGTTGTTCTGCCATAATGTTTTTTGTTCTTTACTCCTTCCTTGACCTGCGAGCTGTCCTTTCAACTTTAGAATCAAACTGTAAGAAAGGCCTTTTAGAGCGGGTTAGCATAAACAACAGAAAAACAAAACTAGGGAAATCTTGCAAAATAGAAAATGAAGGAAAAAATAAAATAAAGAAAATTAAAAAGAAATTATTAACAAAGATTAAAATATCTAAATCAACGAGAATCTCTTTTTTCTAATATCGCACAATTAGTCCTCGGCAATGATGCCAGAAATTTGGTGTGCTAAAATTATGCTTAAGGGCAAGCGTACCCTTATCGCAGTAGTAACAAAAGGACATGAATTCCAATATCTAACCCAAAGGACTAAATGACAATTACTAGTTTCCAAAGATTCTATATTGTTTAGGTGAAATTAAATAGGTAATAGATTAATTCAATAATAAAAAGCACACAATAGAGATCACAAAACAAGCAATGGCATATGGAGAAAAATTTAGGAGAAAATAAGCTTAGGGTTAAGGTTTCCTTTATGCTTTTAAATTCCTTCACATCTAATTCTAACTAAACCTAGTAATATTCGTCAATTATCAATGTTTCCCTATGAATTTAATTGTCAATCAATGGTAATGAATTGGAATAGTCCTCTCTAAGTTGATTTCCTAATTGATCATATAAGAAATTACAACCCTATAAAGGCATGAAGAACCATGGGAACGATTAATTAGTTATTTAATCTGATTGGAAATCAAGAATAAAGGTTGATCATGCAACAAACCCAATTTAATTACCCTACACGTCTACCAATTAATTATGGTACGATCGCCATTCAATTAATTGATTCAGAGCATACAAGGAGCGACCAATCCAAAGTAAGAATTAAGAATAGTAGAGCCATTTGACTGAATAAAACATGAATTCAATTAAAATCAAACATCTAAGGGCTCCAAGCACAAAGTACACCACAACCCTAACATGAAATTTAGCTACTCATAGCAAGAAGAGAAACTAAAATTCTATAGAAATATATAAAGAAAAAGAGAGGAAAAATCTTTTCCAAGAAAAAAGGTTCTTTTCGACTCTGACTCTGAGTATCCTATTTGCTTAGAAGAACTCTTCTCCAAAAACCAAAAACAAAAAGAAAAGTAGATAGATAGAGGTAGAATAGAGATCAGATAAGCTCCCTCCTTTCTATTTGTAGCTAAATTTTGGAATTGAAGTGCAGGAGTAGTGGGCTCAACCTAGTCAAGTATTTGTGCACTCCAAGCCCATTAAGTGCGAAAACAATGAAGAATTTCGACCTCAGACTCGTCCGACAAGTTAAAAAACCTGCTAGGCAAATTTTTTGAATGGGCAGATTTTTCGAAAAGATAAGCTCTATGCTCACACAGGACGGTTGCTCGGATCTACCGAGTGTGTTTACCCACCGAGCGACCCTCACTACCCGCCGGGCTGGGTGCGACCTTGGTAGGTGATGCGTTGCATTTTATACTATAATTTAAATCTTAATCCATGAAGGTTTACATGCATTTTAATTTATTAGGAGTAGTTTTTGTTCTAGCTCCCTTTATTTCCTTTATTTAATCACTTAGAATGCTTGAGGTGTGTTTTTGTGTTTGTCTATGGATTTTAAGGAAAGTTTAGCATGAATTGATTTGGCTTTGGAACTTTAAACATTTAGACTTGAAGTAATTTGAAGCCAAGGAAGATCAATGGAAGAACTATTGAGGAAAAATGAAGAAAATTGTAAATCTCACAACCAGATAGTGCCACAACCTGCCTGTGGCAAATGCCACGCTCGTGGTAAATTCCAGGAAAATGCCACAAGAGGTACTAAAGAGCTCCACGACCTGCCCATGGCAAACGCCATGCTATTGACGTTATTCTATCTCTTTTTAGTTTGGGCTTGGAACCTTTTTGTACTTAGGGACTTACATAGACTTCTTAGGCTTAGGAAAAAGGGTCCGAACCTTGGTTTTTGACAACTTAGAGTAAGAGCTTTGGATTGGCATCTTCTCTTTTTTCTCTATCCAGTTTGAATGTTTTCTTTTTCTTCTTGTTTATTTTCCATGACTATGTGTGAGTAGTCATCTTTGTTCTAGGATTGGGCGTAGCCCTATGAATGCTTAATGAATTGATTTCTTTTATCCTTGTGTAATTCTTATTTCTCTCTTGATTTCTTTTCTATCAATTTTCTTTATGGCGAAACGAATTGGCCACGTTTTACATAATCTTAGGGATTTGGGGAAGAACCGAGAGGTGAACTTAAATACCGGAACTATAGGGAAGAAACCTAGGTCTAAACCACGAAAGTAAGTGAAACCTTTGGGGATTAATTGAATTAACAAAGAATTCATTAGGTCTAATTAAACACAACCCCTATAAAAGTAAGGGGCTAATTTGATTAGACACCCCTTCATTTCTTGAAAGAGAACGAAGGGTACCTTAGGTTAATTCACCCTCAAGAAGAATAAGTAGGAGCACGAAATAAGAGAATTATTTTAGTAAGTGTCATAGGGTGAATCTCGACCCTAGAAGTTTTCTTTCATTGAATTAATATCAGTTTTATTTACTTGTTTAATTGAATTTCTAATTCCTTTGCTTTAAACCTAAATTCCCAAATTGAACTCTCTTTGTTTAATTTTTATTAAATTGCAATAATTACAAAGCTAAACATACAGTCCCCATGCATTCGATATTTTATTACTTGACGACAACCGTACAGTTGCAGTATCGCATCGGCGGGTCCTAAATGCATTTATGAGTCTCTTTTTGGCATGCTTTTGCACCTATGGTGAACTCCTTTTGTGATCCTCACTTTGGTCCTTGCTTCTTTTAAGTCTTCTTTACCTAGCACAATACTTTTTTATGCCTGTGGACTATATTTCCTTTCTCTACTCATCTAACTTCCCTTCACAACATCCAACAAAATTAAAGCAATTCATGTAATTTTAAATAAAAAGCTTAGAAACGCACATCACATGAAATCCTTCATTAATGGTCTATTCTTTCACAAATTTTCCATGAGCTAATGCAAAAATCATGTAAACTTGCTCCATAAATCTACATAAAATGTAGATTTATCACCCCCACAATAGGCTCTTTAGATTTGTGGCTAGAAAAATCATAATAAGTAGTTGTGTATCACTTTCAAGTTCAACAATAGCACAGATCATGCCTTGCAATAAGAATAGAAAGCCCACCTTAGAAACTATGATAACCTTAATACTCTTAACATTTGAAATTATTTATTTTAATCATAAAAGTATTGCAAATTTGTAAAAGTTGAAGAGTCTAAATTGTTAAGCAAAAAGGACTGGATCCAAGAGGGGTGAATTGGATCAACAAAATTTTTCAAGAATCCCAAACTATTTTCAAAGATGATACATCATGATTTTGAAAAACCTTGAATCATTTTAATTTAATAATACAGATGTTGTAGAATGAAGGTAGTTTACAGGTTTTTAATATGTCAACATGAAGAAGATCATCATGAGATTAATATGCATATCAACAAGTAATCAAGTAACAGAGTTTGTAAGGAAGAATAGAGAGAACGAAAGGACACACAAATTTCTACTGATTCGATCATTACCATTGTGATCTACATTCGGTTTCCAATCAAACTGATCAAGAATACCACTAGTAATTCAAGTGTTTACAAACAAACAACATAAACACAAGGATCACACACAACAAAGACCCAAAAGCTAAGGTTCTTGAAACCTTATCAAGATACCTTGATACAACCTTTGTGGAAACCTACCACAAGAAATCCTTGAGAAAATCCTTCTCAAGAAACCAAAAATTACACAAAAGGTAGGATTAGGTATCACCTTAATTTGTGATAAATGTACACATTGATATATAAGACATATCTACCCATTTTGATAACTTCCCTTTATCCAAGATGAAGATCCATACAAAAGCTCTTTGATTTGATGAAAATGATTTATAATCTTGATGATCAGAGTTACCTTAATGTGTTTTTCCTCTTAGAAAAGCTCTCTCAATTTAGAAATGTGAAGTCATTAAAAAAAAAAGCAAAGTTTAGTTCGCAATTTTATAGAGGAAACTGAAATAATTTGTTAATTCAATCTCGCAATCAATTATTTCATTCTTTGTAATTCTAGAATTAAGTCAAGAACAAAATAATATGTTATTTTACCAGATAATCGATTATTTATGCAAGACCAACCTCTAGGCCTCTAAAACAATATACGTCCATGTAATAGATTATTGTGAATGTAACTACTTTTCAAAACCAAAATAATGAGAATAATTGATTAGACATTCATAATAACATATTAAATCAACTTTTAAACACAAATTTGAATCATTTGAAAAGTTTTCACACAAACATTCAACTTTTAATTAAATACAAATCATGTTTGAATATTAATTGCTTCTTTGATTCAATTTTAGATTCTTAAAAACATACTATCACTTTCTTAATTCATTAAGTCTTAACTTTTAGAATTCATGATCAAATCATCACAAGGATAAGGATCAAGCATGCATAAGACACACACATACACATAAGCAAACAATACACTTTGCACTCGTCGAGTAAGGCTAAATCATCAAAACTCCACTAAAGCTCCTTGGAGGCAAGCTTGATTCTTTTCTTGCAACTACATAAACAAAAAATAGTTTTGTGTTATGATCATATTATTTGTGTATACTAATAATCCCACCCTTTATCATGGAATAAAATCTATTTGATCTAGACCTCTGCCCTGTATTACTTACCTTAAAGGAACCTAAACTTGCGTCACAGATTAATAGAGTGAAGTTCATTCTTAGGATCTTATAGTACTTTATAGCAAACTAAATTCAAACTCATACCACATTTTTCTTTTATCCCCTTCTCAGCTAGGTAAGATTTAAGGGATTGAGTGTCTAATTGCCTATTTATGTTTTCAATAATTGATATCATTTTCAACAGATCCTAAACTATACTATTTTTAGAACAAGAATGAGAGATAAAACTACAAAATTTTAAATGCTCTAATTTTGAAAAAAAGATAACAATAGTTGCATCTTAAAGCACTCATTGAGACTTTTGTCTCATTAATGTATTCTTTATGTTTTTTTGGAGCAAGCAGGTGAATATGTACACCACATAAGATTAAAACAGCATGTAAGAAGATTATAGAGTAGATTTACATGTGTAACTCAAGTAATATAAGAGATTCCATATGTTTAATGTACCTTTTATTTTGGAGTTTTGTATAGCACCATTAAGTGCAGTACATGTTGTATTTTATAATTGGTTATTTATAAAATTTGTATATGATGTTTTATTATTTCTTTGGGATATGTCTTCCACTTTATGAATTAAATTTGAGAAATTTGATGTATGTATGTTTAAAAAATTTCCCTTGTCATAGAATACTAAACATAGGTCATAGTAAAACCCCCTAGGGTGTTACATGTATCATCTATTTTGTAATGTTTGTATGACGCCTTTGTATGGAGGCATGTTGTATTAAATGTTTCATTATTCCCCAGATTTATGTAAGATGAGTTATATTTATATCTATGAGATCTTTTGCTATATGATTTCCTTGTGTGAACTTTGATTATAAAGTGTTTAAAAATTTCTTATCTTAGAAATCTAACCATAGGTTATGGCAATACCCCTAGTGTGTTACACAAGTGCTTATCATATAAGCACTTATTTAATAAGTACTGGGCCTGTTTGCATAAGCTTATCCACAAAGCACTTATAGGTGAAGAATAAGAAGGAAAAATAAAATAAGCTCCTCCCATAAATTAAAATTAACAAATGCATAAGTTAAAATCAGTTTTTTGAAGAACCTAAATGACTATAATATAAGCTTATTAACTATCTGTCTTTTCATATGGTTTCATGTATATTAAAAATATATTATTAAATAAAAATTAATGATTACTAAACTTAATACATAAATATGTATATACATATACACATGCATACATACAACATATATATACATACATACACACACACACACACACACACACATATGTGTGTGTGTGTGTGTGTGTGTGTGTGTGTGTGTGTATTGTGTGTACACACAGAGAGCAAAATTCAATAATTTTTTTATAATTTTTTAAAAAACTACTCTATAAAACATATTTAAAAATAGGTAAATTCAAATGTATACTAAGATAATACATATAAATTCATAAATATATATAATAATTTATCTCTTATTTTCTATTCTTAGTTATTATTTAAAATAAATTATTTTAAATTTAGTTATATATTAAAAATCTTATTTTTAATTACTATTGTTAATAAAAACATATTTTAAAGTGGTTAAATTAAAAAATTAAAATACTTGGCTACAAGTATTGATGTAATTTTTATATAAATAAATAAAAAGCATAGTTTTCAATATATAATATTAGTTATTGTATTTATTAAATATAATATAGAATTAACTCTAATAATATTATTAATTATTATATTTTATAATCTATCTATCTATCTTTATTGTAAAGAATCCAATGGGTGTGACTTAGTTGGCTACACACATAAAAAATTGTTGGGAATGACCTAGGTTCGATTCCTGTAACACCCAAAGTTACATTGACTCCATTCTCGACATTTATAAAAACAAAGGACATTTTTTTCTATCAAACTTTACTCCGGTAATGAGTAAAGCTAATGAAATTATTTTAGTATATTAATAACAAAATAAAATAACATACATCATATTTTCATATATTTAGTGTTAGTAGAAACATACATTTCGATTATCAATATGATAATATTTGCAGTATACAAATTCTATTACATCGTGAATATACTAAGACCTTCCCTAAACCAGAGCACTAACACTACTTATTACTTATACATCTTCCTCATCCATTGTAAAATACAAATACGTTTATATATACTAAGAAGCCATGAACGTCTTTGAATTGTCTTCTTTCATGTCCTCTCCATCCTCAATATCGACATCTTCTTCCTCTATCTACTGCCAAATACAACATCGCGCCATACACATTTATACATACAAAAGAAAATAAGCAAGGAGTGAGGTTTTTAATAAAAGCATAATTCATTTTCTTAATAGGCTATAAATAATAAATTAAAAAATTAATTTGGGAGATCCTAAGGTCTGACCTACGTTATCGTCGCTCACTTACAGACCTTTACTCGACATATGGATCCATACCTATCTCTGATGATTCACTTTAACCATCAGGAATTACTAGGAAGGGATTGGGAGTTCGTATAATCCCTCACAAGGTACAAACATCCATGTTGTAATCATCATTCTCAAGGAAAAGGCCACACGCTCGTCAGGGATATACACTCCACCAATCATGGTAATGTTGAGCAGGCGTCAGGGTTACCAAGTCGGGTTACGTGATTTATCACGACTCAAGACACTAACCTGACCATTGGGACGTTCACAACTCAGTACCTTTACCCTCAAGATCCTAACAATAGTCCATGTCTTTCATCCTACAGTGTACCAAACTATTACTTCCCAGACACAGGAACTCATGCTTCTGAGTATAGGTCCTAACTCAACCGGGGGTTTTCCTATGACTTTGTTTCAAAGTTTCCAAGCATACTCTCTGGGTAATCCAGCAGAGTTTTAGAATTACTCTTCACAGAGATATTCATCCATCATTCATAATAAATTAGATACAAGTCAACTAGGAAATATAACAAGAAAAAATCAACACTTAAAGTTGCATACAAAAATTCATTTTCACACATACATACTTTTAAAAATAAATTTACAATTTTATTTCTTTGATTTATCCTTCTCCTTTTCTAATTTTTTAAATTATACCATTTTAAAGGAAAGGTTCTTAATCCATAAATATGGATAAAATTTAAAAAATAAATTTTGAGAAAATTGTTAATTAAAACGTGTGTTTTATTTACAAGTGTAGGCATTTTATTTTATTGACAAAATATTTACTAGAAAGGCTTAGTTGAACAAAATTTTCATTTCTTAGCTATAAGTTAACAAAAGATTAGATGTCAAGACCATTTAATTTATACAAGAAAACTTTTATTTCTAAATACTTTTACTAGTTGGGCTAGATGCCCATTTAATTCAATTAGCTTAAAACTTTGTTTCTTAAATTAGTTTCATAAAAGTTAAAGGAAAAACTTTTCTTTAAATTTTTCTATTAATTCTAAGATTCATTTTTACTAAATTGAACTAAATTAAGTAATTGTCAAAATGCTTAAATTAATAAAAGAATTCATTTTCTTAATCTATTTACAAAGGGCTATGAGCCTTTTGTATAAAACAATCAAAAACTTTTTCATTTTTTCACTTTGAAATTTTGGACATTTTATAAAAATCAAAATTTCAACTTTTGTATAAATTTAGTCCTTCTTCTACTATTTTCATTTCAAGTTAATTTTTGTTTATCTCCTCTTTCTAAATTCTTTTGAATACAAGAGTTTAAAATACTTGCTAAGTTGTCTTAAAATTTTATTTGATAACTTACCATTATTTCTTAATCAAATCCATTTATTTTTATTATCAAGAAAAATTCCATTTTATAAATTATTTTATTCTTAGCCACTTTGTTTCTACTAGTTGTTTAGTTGTCAAAAAAAATTAGCTTCATTTTATTTATTTAAAAAAAAAAAAAAAGAGAGCCCATAACTAGAGATAGGTTCTAAAAAATTTTATTTCAAGCAATTCAAGACCATAAACTTGATTTAAATTAATTAGCTTGTATAAAAATAAATTCAATGATAATTTAACATAATAGGATAATAAATTCTAATGAAGTATCAACAAAATAAAGGTAACATAAAAATAAATAACAATGGGACAATAAAATAAACAACAAGAGTTAAATGAAGTTTATAATGTTTGTAAATAATTAATTCATCTTGATTTATATGTTTCAACATTGTTATTAATTTTATTTGATCAATTATTTATTTTTGCCATTGCTTTTTGTATGAGATAAATTTAATTTATTTAGATTATTATAATGATAAACTATCACTGAGCACGTGGATCAACTAACATTGGATCATTTTAGCTTATTTAATGGTATTAAGTTTATGTCTTGCATATGCAATTGCGTTAAATATTCAGAATGAGAGTTTTATCGCTTATAATGATCCCATCCAGCTTGTACAGGACTAACTCTCGTGAAAAATACCTATGATCTTTTCCAAAACATTATAATGATAAGTTTATTTAGTTTCAATCTTCCGTAAAGTTATTCATAATGAATCAATAAGAACTAATTACTTTATTTTGTTAAATTACATTTTTCACTATTCTTTTTTCCTTCTACATTAATTAGTTTTAATATTTCCCATATTATTAAAAACTTAAATTAATGCTATTCACATTTTGACATATTACATTATATAGTTTATTCTTTTCTATAATTATTTTATATATTTACTTTTTTATTAATTTTTAAGACAATTTATTATGATAAGAGATATTATGACTTACGAGACTCTTGATTTTACATATATAATATATGTATATATTTAATTGCTAAAACAAAACAAGTTAAAATGATATGATGCAAAATATTGGAAGAGCTTGATGCACAATTTTGTTGAGGAGTTAAAGCTTCTTTTTCTTTTTTTTTTTTGGAAAAGGGAGTAAAAACTATTTTCTAAGTATTATTTTGTGTAACACCCTATTTCTCCTAATTCCTGATTAAGTGTTTTAATAATTAAAAGTAGGAACTTAGATATGTAATCTAGGTGATTAAAAGGAAGAAATGAATTGTTGTTGTGTATGGTTTGTTGTATGTGGTGATAGTTGTGAATCATCTGTGTGAATTTTGGTTTGAATTTAGGAAGTTTAAGATATGTGCTTGAGCCAATTTGGATACGTTGCAAGAGTGATTTTGGGTTTTAAGAGAAAAACAGTTGAGTTAAATTAGTTTTGGGACAAGGCGAGTGGCTTGGTGAGGTTTGGGCCTCAGTTGGCCAAAAGTCCGTGTAACAACTTCAGAGAGCTCAGATATAAAAGGAGGAGAGGGGGGAGCCCCTCATTCTCTCATTCTCCTTCTCTCTCTTTAGTTTCTCTCTCTTCTCTTCATATCTCTCTATTTCTCTCTAGAATCTCTCAAGTTAACACGGGTATTAGAGGATTTCAAGTTTAGTTCAGTGCTTTGGATGTGAGGAGGATCAATCTCTTGAAGTTTTGGCTCAAGACATCACATTCTCAAAGAACCTAAAATTGGATTTGGGAGCTTTTGAGCTAAGGGAAGCTTACTATTGCTTGATTCTATGTTCATGGTTGTTGAGATGTTGATTTCTTGCCTTAGAATGGATTTATTTTGGTGAAAATCTTGCGGATGTAAAATTTTGGGGAAAAGTGGGTTTCAAAAAGGAATTTTGAGATTTGAGGATGTTTTGTGGTTAAAATTGTTGTATAATCGGTTATAAATGCATTAAAAGTGTTTAGAATTGAATTAGAATGATTGTATAGCAATTAGAACTCATGGGATTGAAGAATCAAAGCCCAAATACCTTGTTCACAACGCATTAGACGCCAGGCAATGGCCCTTCTCGCTAGGCAAGGATCTTCCAAGCCAAGAAGGTGGTTCCTGGAAGAGCTTCGCCAGGCGACATCTCTGCCCCGCCTAGCGACAATCAACCCGAGACCAAATATAGGTCTCTAGCAGTCTGTCACCGGGCGGCAGTGATGTGCAGCCAGGCAAGATATAAAAAAAATATAATAAAATAAAAATAATGTGATTTTGATTGGGTGAGATTGGATTCAAGTAAGAATGTGAAAGGTAGTTGATTGCCTTGGATTTGATGTGTAGGGATAATCTTTTGAAATATTAGAAAAATGTTTAGATTTAAACGAAAGTTAAATTCTTATGGTATCTTGATTTTGAGGATATTTGTGTTGTTATATAATGAATGGTTATGAATGATGTTGATGGCTTATGATGTTGTTGGATATGTGTTGATGTGAAAGGTTGCTTAGATAGGACCTCCACATGTTACTGTTATTATTCCAAACTTAGTTCTTGGTTTTCTTTATTATTGTTATGGATTAGTTTGATAAAATGTTATAAAATGGTAATTGAGTGGAAAGTTGCTCAGGTAGAGCCTCCACTAGTTGTAATATGTTGTGATGATGAGATATCTTACTTGTTGACCATGCAAGAGGCTAGATTGGGCCTGCATGGAGTTGGTAGTGACTGTTGGACCACAGGTGGTGCTGAGTAAGCCACGTGGTATTATGTTGGTACATATCTATGTATGGATATTGATGAATGATTGTGTTTGAGTTATTGTTGTGAGTCATGCATTTGCATGCATATGTTGTTGGCTGAGGTTGTATAAGTCTCATGCCGTATGTGAGCAGGCATGGAAGTTGATGGTGAACAGAGCTGTGGCTTAGCCGGGCCTCCAATCTAGTGCCTAGAGGATAAGTGGATGGGTAAATCCTGCAAGGGGCCAAGGCAGTGCAGGCCTTATGTCACGGTATACCACCACCCACATTCACTTATCCTGACAACCATAAGCTTATCCATTGATCAGAGTTTTGGCAATCCTTGAAAGGTGCGTAGAGGGCCATGGTAGGGGATAAGACCTGACTGATCACCCGATATGTAGAAATCTCTTGAGAGTAGTGTCTTCATGCATTAGTATGGTGATTGATATCACTAAGGAAGAATGTGACTATATATCATGAAATTTTATTTGAATTTTTATATATAAATGAAGTTTTCGTCTGTAACTTGTTGGTGATGGTAATGGTAGTGTTGTCGTTGTTGTTATGATTACTTGGTAATTGTGGTTGTTTATTGTCGTGGTTGCTATTATGGTTGGAAATGGTGGTAGAGGTGTGGATAATGCCTTGTTGTTGTTGTTGTTGTTGCTATTTCCTATTTGATTATTGATATGGAATGAGGGGATTTTTCTATTACTTTACTTTTAAAATATACGTTTTATTATTTCAAGTAAGCTTACCCTTGCATTATTTGCACGTGCGGTTCGTGCCTGTGATGATCACGTCTTTGGCGTTGGAATAGATTATTGAGTTTTTAGCAGGTTTAGGTTCTCTTAATTGATGATGAAGCTTCACTTTAGCTAGTGGTGAGATGGAACAAGTTTGGAGGACTACTTTTTTGTTCCTTTAGAAGAATTGATATTCCTTTTGTTGTTTATTTCCATTAAAAGAATGTATAGAGTGACCAGCTATAGAAAGAATGTTTTGTACCCTATATTTATTGATATAAAAATGTTTAATAATGTTGGTGTATGCATTTTCTTTTGATTTCTTGATGTATACATTGATGTAATTATTTTGGTTGGAATAGATAATTTTCTCTATTATTATCTATAAAGATGGAGAAGGCAAAAAACAAAGACATATTTTTATAATACTTAATCTAATATCTTTATTAAAGGAAGCCTTCCAAGAGATAAAGTAGAAAGGTTGTTATGTAGCGGCAATGGGTCGTTACATTTTGCACATTTAACATCTATACACAATTCTAGGATAGTTTGTAAAGACTTAGAGAAAAGTTATGGCAAAGAATAAGATGAGAACTACTGGGGTTGTGATTATGATCATGATTGTGTTACGCTTTGCACAAGCTGATTACAATGCTCCATTTGTGCAAGTTAAGCTAAACAATGAGCCTAGTAGAATTAGTTGTGGTGTCATATGTGTCGCAAATTGTGCACCTTTTATAGGATTTCCTTTTTTGTATCCATTATGCATTCAATATTGTATTGCAAAATGTCATAAAATGATCGACAATGCAGCCTATAATTGTATTACTGGTTGTGGTTTAACCATGTCCATAGACAACAACAATGGTATTTATTCTCATACAACATTAACCTCTCTTTAAGATTTTATGATTATTCTTTATAATTGAGTTAATTATGTTTTACATGTTTTGATAATTGACTTTACTTGTCAGATGTTAGTGGTCTTACAGCCTATGTGGTGGATTCTTGTCTACAAGAGTGTCAAAACAAGTAATAATTTGTTACAAGAATGTTCAAGAAAAAGTTGTTAGGTGAAATAATATCCATACATAATTGTAATAAATAAATCTTAATCGATAAGTAACATCAATTATTTATCTTTCTTAAATCCTTTCTCCAATTATTTGCCACACTAAAGCATAAGCTAAATAAGTTACTGGACAACCAACTTGCATGAAAATTCACAACACACTTTTGAGTTTGACTTAACTATAATTTTAAGGAATGTTTTTAAATAGGGAAAGAAGACGTCATAGGAAACTTTCAAAACTAGAATATCATCATTCTTGCAACAAGCAATTAGGAAAGTAAAATACCTCAGGTAGAGATGAGGTAGAAAAACTTGCTAACATAATTGACTACATGTTCATGTCAACATTTTATATATAATATATAGTCAAACAAGGCTAATGTAGCATTTCCCATAAAACTAAACTTGCAAGCAAGAGGAGCCTCCTAGTTGTACTAAAATAAATTTGCAAAAAAGGGAACAAAAGTAAACAATAAGAAGTGAATATGTCACCATGAGCATAATTTACACTTGCCCTATGAGTACAGTGACAGATAAACAAAAGAAAAATAGAGCTACACATTTGCCTACTCTGTGCTAGCACAAGTTCTCTCAATCACCTTTGAATTCGTTCTTAAAATTTCCAAGATGGAGAACTTGATGCTATAGAAGAATTATATCCAAAGAGACTAAGCTTACCAATTTTATTTTATTTTTTTTGGAGAAAGAACTCATAAATTTACACAATCCAAACTTAGCCACATCCCTCTTCATGCAAGCGTGCTCTTTCTTTCTAGATCATTTAGTCTCATTCATAGTCAAGCTAATTCAAGTTTAAGCTCACGATTTTCACATCTCAATGATGCATAGTTGTCTCGTGGAGACATTGCTGCACTTAGTGCACCACTACTTAAGCACCATGACTAGTGCATTGGCTTAGGGTCATCTTCCCCTAGGAGTCGGAAAAAGAATTTTTAAGTCTTTGTTGTTAAAAATATAAAACTTGCACTATTGATTAGAAAGGAAGGCACTCAATTTTGTCTGCTTTTGCTCAACTTCTTGAGAAAGCTTTTGAAAATTAATCAGTATGCATAAGTTCTTCTGTCCAAATCTGACAAACCTTAATGAGCCTAAAATTACATAAAGCATCAACTTAAAATTGCAAAGTCAATTTTATTAGTGACATAGTCAACTAAAGGTTAGTATTTTGGTGAAGGAAAAAATAATTTCCTTTATTATCTTGGGGAAAACTTCAAAATAAAATAAACATTAGGCATCATATTTACAACACAAGTTTGATAAATCAAGAAAATTTTTATAAATCATAAGTATAATTAAAAGTGATTAGGAAGGTTTTAACATGTTTGCTGAAGGATGGGAGGCCATGGGAAGCAGAAACACAAAGGTTAGCAATTCTACAAAGGTGCATATTTGCTAAGCAAATGTAGTTTCGCCCGACAAATCCTGAAAAAATTCATGTAAATTCGCTAAGTGAATTTAGTTTTGCTAAGCAAATTTTAGGCAAAAAAAGAATTTGGGAGCCAGCATGAATTCAAGTGAGCGAGCAATAGCTTTGCTAAGCAAATTTTAGACAAAAGGTGGGTCTGGAAGCTCTATGCGTACTCGCTAAGCAAAGACACCTCTTCACTCAGCGAGAGGACCCCCAAGAGAGGTTATTTGTATGTATTCCTTATGCTTGTTTCTCTATATGTTTACCTATGTTGTTTATCTTGATAAGTTTATATTATTGATTGTAGACTTGTGTAGTTGTAGTATTATCCTTGTGATTGTGAATTGTGTGTGTAAAGCCTGTGCCTTCCTTAATGTGTGATTTAGTGATTTAATAACCAAAAGTGGAAATTAAAATGTGATATCAGTAATTAAGACATAAAATGAAGTTGTTGTTATGTGATTGTGGTTTCATATTTGTCTTGGAATTTTTTGTCTGAATTTATGGAACTTGAGGAAATGTGGTTGAGCTAAAAGAAGTTGTTGGTAGTATTTACCTGAGTGTTGAATGAATAGTGATGTCGGTGCGGTTTGGGTCTTAGGGAGTGGTTCGATGGACCTTGGGCTTTAGTGAGCTCAAAGCCCTTTTGGTGGTCCTGGAGGATTTTAAGACACCAATGCCCACCTCCTCTCTCTTTTCTTGCAAGACCCCCTAAACACCACTTCTCCAATCTCTCTCAAACTCTCAATCCCTCTCAAAACTCACTAAGGGAAGAGCAAGATTCCTAGATCTATTCCATTCCATTGTGGTGAAAAGAATTACTTCCCCTAAAGATTTGACTCAAGGGTTCACCTCTCCATATTCTCTTCTTCCACAAAATTCAGATTTCAGAAGCTCTAAGAGATAAGGGAAGCTTATAATTGTTGGATTCTTGATGTGTGAAAGTGGTTGTGTGTGAATATTGCTTTGGTGTGGGCTAAAAAATGAAATTGAATGAGTTATATTGAGTTTTGTGAAAAATGGGTTTGATGATAAATGTGATGATTTGTTGTTGAAATGTTGTAATGGTTCTGAAACCTGTTAGATATGTTGTTGTTGAATGTTGAATGATGTTGTTTGATCTCTGTGGGGTTGATTTGGGGTATGGGTGAGAGTAAAGTTTGGATTTTTGGATTTTTCAACGAGAGTCTCTGGTTCTGTCACCTTGTAGTCGCTAAGCGAGAATGCCTCGAGGAGTGAAGTGAGGTGTTCAGGTTGGAGTTTGCTAAGCGACCCCTTTTGTTGCCGAGTGAGTGTTCTTAAGTCATAGTGGTGATTGAGGAAAAGAAGGAATTCGCTAAGTGACATTCAGTTCACTAAGCGAGTGCTCATAAAAATCTAAAAAATTTTCAAAAGGTAGCTCATTGAGTGAGTAGGAGACACGCTGAGCGAGTATGGGCATTTCAGAATGTTAAGGAGTGATTCGCTAAGTGAGGACTAGACTCGCTAAGCAATTTTGTGTCCTAGAGAGTTGGTGCTCTCTGTTGAAAGTCTTTCGCTGAGCGAGTAATGTGTTTGCTCGACGAGAGACGCATTTTTAAAATTTAGGTACTCTCTGGGGCGGTTGGTCACTGAGCAAGTATATAGCTCGCTGAGCGAATTGTGATTGAGAGAAAATTGTGAAAGTCCCTGGAATGAATTCGTCAAGTGATCCTAGTTATCGCTGAGTGAGGGGCTCCAGAGGTGAAAAAGGGTGCTCTCTAGAACGAGTATTCGCTTAACGGGACTTATAGTCGCTGAGCAAGAGCCTTCGTGAAGGAAAAGTAGATCCTCTGTGAGGAAGGCCTTCACTGAGTGAGTATATAGGTCACTGAGCAAGTGAGTTATGCAATATTTGTCTCAGTTAAGTATATTGTAGAAGTGGATGGTCACTTGGATAGAATCTCCACTTGTTATTAATGATGTTGTTTTGAGACTTTTATGGGGTATAGGCTCCTTGGATAGGGCTTTACCTGTTTACCATGCATGGCGTTGAATTGAACCTGCATGGGGTTGACAGTAGTTGTCTGACCATATGTGGTGCTGAATAGAGCCCACATGGTGTTGTTGTTTAAAATTAATTGACCTGTTGATGTTGGGGTGATTGTTATGGTGTTGTTCATGCATTCATGCTTATGTTGGCGGCTGAAGTCGCTGATGATGGACTTCACACTGTGGTACGAGTAGGCACGTAAGTTGGTTGGCTTACTAGAGCAGACGGTTTAGACAGGGCCTCCAACCTAGTGCTGGATGAGACGTAGCGTCATTGTTATGGGCTTTCGGGGATAAGTGGATGGGCAATTTTCGTAGGGGACCAAGGTAATGCAAACCTTGAGTCGCAATGAGCCACCACCCATATACACTTATCCAGACAAATCACATCATCTTATCTGTAGATTATAGTTTGGCAATTCCTAAATGGCACGAGGCACGTGATGAGGTGCTGTCGACGTCATGTTAGTGGGTGAGACCTAGCTAATCGCTCGAATTGTTGTAAATCTCTCGAAAGCCGTGTCCCCATGCATTGACATGATGGTGGTGAAATCATTACATTTTTTTGCCTACATTTCTGGAATTTACTATAGGACTATATATTTGAGTACATGTGAGTGATGACGTGAACTGTTGATGATTTTTGTGATATATGTTATGTTGTTTTTAAGTAAGCTTATCCTTGCCTTGTTTGTTGTGGTGGTTACCGTTGCCATCATTGCGTTGATGTGACTGTGATGATCATGTCTCTTGGCATGGGAGCAAATGACGAGGCTTTGGTGGATTCTACTACTCACAGTTGATGGTGGAGCTCTTGGTTAGGAAAAGATGGATGATTTGCCCCTTTTAAGACTTTTGTTTTGGATAGTTGTTTTGGTTCTTATCATTTGATGGGATGTATAGTGTGACCAATCATAAGGAGTGTGTTTTGTACCCTTCTCCCCTTGTAGATGTATATATATATATATTGACCTTGGTGTCATTCCTCCTGTTTATTCATTTTTTATGAGTTGTAAAGATTGTATGATGGCTTTGGCTAAGATAGATGGGTCTCATCAAGATGTTTATACTTATATTTATATGCATATGCTTATACATGATGGTTAAGATCTATGGTGTTGTATAGTAGAGACAATAGGTCGTTACAATGTGTGTATAACGATGAACCATATGTAAGAAAATACTTAAGACTTTAAAAGATACCAAATGATGCCTCCTTAATAAAAGATTGGGAATTTTCCCTCAAAAAGATGTTTTCAAAAGGAAAGGTATGCTTTCAAAAGAAGTACCTCCTTAGTAATGTTAGGACCTCCCTAGTACCAGTCATGTTTGAGTCGCACGCTCGGCATGCTACAATGTGCAAACCACAGGGAGGATTTTGAGATTACAAAGAGAGATGAGGTTATATACAAGTCTAGATGAGTTGTAAGAAAAAAGGCTAGGAAACCCCCTGAGCCAAATGGGGAGGGACCATCATCCTCTCGACGCAGAAAAAAATAATGTTCTCCCATAATGGATGACCGAGAGGAAACTCCTTCGATAACAGAAGGTAGTTTAGTCACTTTTCATCGATGGTAGTAAGAGGTCATAGTAAGATGGATGCCTTTCGACGGCTAGAGCTAAGCCGAAGAAAATACAAAAGACAAGTGAAACTTAATAGTAAAGATAACTAAAACTACACATAAATAGAAGCAGAATTAATATATGTATAATGTGAATGCCTATTTGAGGTATGTATGCTGCCTTGTAGGGTAGATGATGACATGTGTGCCTAATCTATACGTAAGAGAGTTTATATACAAGTCTAGAAAGGGCAAGTAAAGATAAGGAAAAGGAAATATTAGTCCTCACTTAATGTTCTAAAAAGTGAGATGTATAGAAAAGGTAAGAGAAAGAGTTAAGTTCTCATTCTAATGATGGAAAGACAGTTGTCTAGTGCAAAGGACTAGTATGGGTCAATGGACCCGAGGCTCAGGCCCACTAAAGGGAAGTAAGTTCAATGTTGGGTATAAAATTAGAATAAGTGCTAAGAAGGTAAAGATTGAGAGTTTCAGTGAGAGGTAAAACCATGTTAGGTAAAAAAGGGTTTTAGGATAAAAGAGTTAGCTTACCCCTAAAGTCCCTATAGCACTCACTGGGACATCATGCTCATTCTTTTAAGTTTTCATGTTTTTACAGGCTGAGTAGGTGAAGTCCTCTTGGGTGTAGCTTAGAGCATAGAGCTTGGAACCGTTGTCGAAGGAAGAGTTTATAGTTTTGGATCTCCCAATTTGTGGCAGTGAATTTATGTTTCATGTATTTTATTTTTTTTATTATGTGTTGTACGACACATGAGTGTCGAGAGATTTGTTTTAGAAATATTAGTAACATGTTTATATAGTCGATGTTTAAGTTTTAGTTTTTGCATAATACTCTTATATTCTAAACTTCCAAGTTTTAGTAATATCAGTAAGCAAACGGTAATACTCTTTAGGATGTTTCACAAGGTGTTCATAATCTAAAATGATTATCACTAATAACCTTAAGTTTGTGTTGTGATTCAATTTTTGAATAATTAATTGGTGAGAGAAATAAATAATTAAGAGTGCAATTGGAATTAGGTGTAAGGCTTTGAATTACAACAAACACACATGCATACACATGCACACACACGAGTTTTTAAAAAGTAGAAGATAATAGAGAAAGATAATTGGGAGAGAAGAGATAATGAAAGAGATAAATTAACTTTTTTAGAAATTAGAAAAGATAAAATTAGTTAAGACAAAATAATAAAATAAATAAATTAATGAGTGTAATAACACTATTAACATTTGCATGCATGCATATGTTAACTTAACCCTTAAAATAATCCTTGAAAATATAGTGTAATAGTTGATTAATTAACTTAATATTAATTCTCACATCTTATTATGTCTAACGATTAACAGGCAATTAATGCACGCTTTGAAGACAATTAGCTACTTAACCAAATTAGATGTTTTAATGTGCAAAGTAAGAACAAAATTGTAGGAAGAAAGACGTTGCATGGAAAGGATTATTGATGATTTTATTACGATAAAATATTTATCCTTTCTAAAGGAGATATACATATAACGACCTATTGTTGCCACTGTTGGAACCAAAGACGTAGAAGCGTCTAAACCTTCAAAGTTTTGAAGATAACAAACTTATTAATGTTCAAGTTTCTACCTAAGGACTAACCTTGTCACAGCAAACAAGCTACCTTTACGTGGACCGTCCAGTAGACGTGTTAAAGAATACCGTCCAGTAGACGTGCTAAAGCAGACCGTCTAGTAAAAATATAGAAGGAGACCATCTAGTAAACAAGCTGAAGATGACTGTCCAAAGCTAAATCTTGTCTCTTAGAACAAATTCAAATATCAGATGCATTCAGACAAAAGCTTCCAACGACAAATCTTCAAACGACTAAGTCTTATTTAAACATCCAATTTACTTATGTTCGTTTTCCTCGAAACTAACATATTACCATTCTTGTGATCTAACGTTCAAATTGTTTTCAAGCATTAAATGTAATCAGATTCACTCCAGTGCAAAAGCACAGCAAAACAGATAAAGCAAGTCAACTTATCAAGCTGTCAAGCCGAATGAAGAATGTTTAGAAAAGCAGACGACCAACACAGTCCTGTGCTTTCCGTTTTAGTGCAAGTCTAAAAGTTGTCACGCCTGATCTTTCTAAAAGCATGGTTTGCACGCCCCTCCTTGTATAATGAAGTCAAGTCTTCCACAACAGATCTTTTTCCCTGAAGACTATATGTATGCACCAAGGAAAAAGCGAAAAGAAAAAAAAAACAGTGATACGTGCTAATATGTGACAATCTTAGCGAGACATCAAAAACTTTCTGTACATTAACTAAAAGCGCCCATTGGACGATAGTGAAAAAGTCTTGTAAAAATATTCTGATTGTTTGAGCTTAATCTTTCAAATCCTCATTACGTGAGTTGATACCTTTGTATAAACATTTGTTTGTGTTGTGAAAGCCTGAAGAGGCTTAGTGAAAAAGAATACTTGGGTTGAGCAATCTAGGGTGATTGCCTTGTAAAGCCTAAAGAGGTCGTGAACAATACTTGTGTAACCTAAGGTTGGTTAGTGGATACCTTCTGGGTAAAGGGACTAGACGTAACTCAGGTTGAGTGAACCAATATAAAAATTTTCTGTGTTATCTTTCTCTCTATCCCTTAGCTTGAAAACGCTTTCAAATTTATTTATATTGTTTTAAAAAGTTTTAAACATACAATTCAACCCCCCCTTCTTGTGCGCTTTTTCTATTTCAGCCACATGCTATTTTATAACCTAAATGCGAATAATTCAATGTTTAATTTAAAACTCTTATTAATTTTTCTTTGAGAAATTGCATGTAAATTTTTTTTTCGCTTCAAAAAAAATAAACCTCATATAGAGTACAACCTTATCTAGTATTAAGCTATAATCCATAACTGTAAACAAGAATTCTCACCATGAAATTCAGCATGCAACAAGAATGCAATACTACTTGAAATATCACCTTACTTTTGTAAATATAAATGTACATCCAACAAGTGAAAAATAACTTTCTACCAATCCATGATTCCTTATTGTTGGGTAAACTAAAACATTTTCCAAAACAACACTCAAAAAATAATCCAAGTCTTCAAAAATCTTCAATGTTGTTCCTTTTCATCTATATATGTAAACACCTCCAATCCATCTACTCCTGTGAATGCGAACACCACGATCATCATAGTCACATACACAGAGACACACATGCAAGGATAAGCTTACAGAATAAACCTAGATAGTACATAATTTACATGCATTTTAAAAGAGATTAGAGCATAATAAATATCTCATACATCATAGAATAGAGCAAAATCTAAATTAAATGGCATGCCTTAGATACATACAAAATCATATACCACCAATGAATATCAACATTTATCATTCATCAAACACTCAACAAGTACCACAATTATGCAATATATGCTAAATATGCCATGAGATGCAGACTTTAGTTCAAGGAGATTTTCACTGTTGAGCGACCAACATAGACACTTCCCTTAATATAGTATTTACCTTTAACCATTGGGGGAGTTCTATGATTGATCCTATGGAAGACTAATGGTTTTTGTTAGAATAGATGGTTGTGGGTAGCGACTTACCACAGCTAACCTTGCAACAAGCATAGTCTCTAGCAGAATTCATTCGCCTACCTATTCATTAGGCCCATTTAATGTTAGCCACCACTGTAACACCCTAAGGGGTATCGCCATAACTAAGCCTAGATTTCTAAGAATGAAAAAAAAATTTAAAACATAGAAACAACATGCAGATGCTACTCATAAATTTAATTGGATACTATATAAGAATAATACATTAAAATATCATACATGCCTAATACAACTCATCTATCACTTGAAAGTGTTGTACAAATATAAAGAGGAACACAAGGAAACAATGTAAACTAGGCTACGTCTTCTTACACGTGACTCTAAGCTCTATCTGCACACGTCTTCACATGTATCTTGAAAAAGGAGAAACTTAAAGGAGTGAGACATAATGTCCCAGTGAGTGCTCTAAGGACTCCATGACTAGGTCAGACTCTTCTACTCAGACAATCTTCATGACTTATCTCTCATGGCTTTAACCTTGCTAGGTCTCTCATAATTCTCCATACCTATGGTCAGGTCTACACATTTTAATCGTCAATACTTCCTGTTAACTCCTCTCTCATTCTTACAACTGTTATATTAATTTACTATCTCATTCTCAACTGGAGAATTCATCCTCATTACTTATACTTTCTTACCCAAAACCCTCTCTAGTATTTAAAGCCTTTGTGTTTAGATTTTACTCTTCTTCCTTTTGATATTTAAAGTTGTCCTCTAGGGGTCAAGCCTAAGGCTACAGATATTCTAAAATACTCTTGACATTTCCTTAACACTTACCTTAATACTCTCAATTTGTTCCCTCTTACTTGTCTCATACCTTTCTATTATGCTATGTGGGAATTCACCCTTTCTCTATCTCATTCACAACTATTTTATCCAACTAGAACTTTTATAACACTATCATGGGGTCTAGCCTCTCACATATACTTAGGGTAGTAAAGACAATCGTAATTACAAACATATGTTTATTTTACATTCTTCATCTAGTAACTAGACAGACACCTCGTTTTGTTTCATCAAACAAGAATAACATACATGCATAATATGATCACATATCCATAACCTAGACATTTTATCACAAGACACAATTACATTTTCACATGTGTACACATTACATCAATCGCTCACGAACAAGGTCACATAGTTACAACATAGTACACTTCAACATATCACACTATAACAAGATGCATATGCATGCTATGTTCCTAAATCTCTACTCATGTACACGTGGTACCAACTTAAACTTGTCAAAAAGTAGATTAGGAGTAAATGCATGACCATAAGAAGTGTCATTGGTTCTGATGCCTTTGGCTTTCGCACCCTCAACTAGTATGATATCCCTCAGTGACTAGTCAAGGTTACCTAGCTTTGCCAGTATGCTCCGGCTCCATGGGATTAGCATAGGCCGTTGGAGTTTCCTAACCGGATACCACTCCCAAGGCTAGGGTTAGACAACCCATCACGGCCTCCCCTAGCCAAATTCCTACATACTTTCCTTTCTCACATGGCTCAAATGTTATGATGCATAATTACATACACAATGCACATGGCTTCACTTAAATATTTCACACTAAGGATCCCACCTCTCGCAGGCTGGGTTCCTCC